>OY288248.1:27206867-28476533 GCA_958450325.1 Agrostemma githago
GTGACACGTGGGGTAGATTGTTGGGGACGCTTTGTCAGTGAGGCGACCTTTTTGGCTTCCTGGGCTTTATATAAGCCCTTCCCCTCCTTCATTTCTTTCTTTTACATTCTTCGAAACTCGTAATCTCTCTCCTACTCCCAAACCGTCTTCGTTGCTGAGAATTTTGTGAGACCAAGGAGTGCTTTCTGCCACACTTTCCAGCGACGACCAACGTTTTTAGGTTAGGATCTCTCTTTGAATCTTCGCCCTTTTTCCCTTTCCCCGATATTTTTCTTTGTACCCCAGTATGTCTCGAGTTCGGGCTTTCTCTTTTAGTTCACTGTCTGAGGGTAGAGACTGGGATAGACGTGATCTAGCCTCCTCTTCTGGGGTTGGGCCCAGAGAGGAGGATCATATTGACAGGGGGGAGGGGGCTGAATCCCCCGAACCCACTCCTTTTGACGTTGTTGATTCAGACAACGAGGCACTGGAGGTGGACCCCTCCAGGATTGCCGGCCCTCTCATTCGCAGGGAAAGAGGGAAAACTTATTACTTGGATAAGAAAAAATACTTGATTCCCCTAAAAACATACCCTGAAGCCAAGAATAGGGATTTGATCTTAGAAAGCAATGCCGCCGAGGAAATCGAGAAATTTTATCATTTCGGGGAGGGGTACAAAGTCGTAGTTCCAGGGGAAAAGGACACAGTGTGCTGCCCCCCTGAAGGTTGTGTGGCTGTATACCATATGAGCTTGGAATTCGGTCTGCGATTTCCCCTTCACCCTTTCCTGGAGGAGACCTTCAGGAGAATGAACGTGGCTATAGCCCAACTTACTGCCACAGCCATTAGGTCCCTGATAGCCTACACCTGGACCTATCTTTTTCATGGCGAGGGGCCTTATATCGACGCCCTTCGCTTCATGGTGGGACTGCAAATGGTGTCTTCGTCAGGGGGAGACGGTTCCCCTGGGTATTGGTCCCTGCAGAGACAGAAGAAGTACGCTCTGGTCTGGCCGGCTTTGAGCAGCCTGAAAGACTGGAAGAATAATTTCTTGTATGTACATAGCGCGTCAGGGTGGAGGATTCCTAGGCATTTTAGGAATCATGTTCATACCCGTATGGAAACTCGCGAAGAGTACCATCCAGGCGTCGGGGGGAAGGCCCTGGAGGTAAAGCTGAGTGCCAGAGAGGAGATTTTAGTGAAGAAGTTTGAAATAGTTGCGGATAAGTCCGGTGTCTTTGGCCCTGCTTTCTGGCTCCCCCACGCAGAGCTCATAGCCACAGATGAATACTTGCTCCCATTGGGCCTAATCCCTAGCCGTGAAGGTAGTTCTGGGGGGCTTTTGCTGGCGCGATTTTTCTGAGATTTTTTATTCTTTTGCTTTTTAACTGACTGTCCTTTCTTCTCTTGCAGACTTCGCTTCTCGTCGTTGGACAAGGAGGCAAGTTAAGAGGTTGGGTTTGAGTGAGGAGTTTGTCATCCTTTCCAAGCGTCCCTCCCTCCCTTCAAATTTCAAGAAAGGGGAGAAAAGCTTGATGAAGCTCGTAAAGGATCTTGCTGCTGGCCGGAGGCTGCCTCTTCCCCCACGCCTGCCGTCAAGGAAGCCGACGACTCCTTCCCCCAGTATCCATGATGGGGAGGCTAAGGTTACTTCAGGGGCCACCCCTTCTTCTGGATGCAAGCAGGGTGACTCTCCAGTCGGGCCTCGAATTTCCCAAGGATCGCATCCTGTGAATTCTAAGGGGACTGGGGAGAGTGTTCCCCTGGAGCAGAGAAGGAAAAAGGGTAGAGAGCCCTTAGAGACTACTATGGTGGACTTGGAGGCAGACGTTGTTACTCCTGAGGCGAAACGCCCTGCTCGTGACATTCCGAGCGCTCTTTTTCAGGAGGAGAATACAGAGTTCCATTATACCGCGGGCGACAGCGTAGACGTGTCGGGCCTGCTCTCTGATTCCGGCGCCGTCTTAGCCGACCGTCTTACCAAGTCTGTAACCTCAACTTCTCACCAAGTGATTCAGTATATCCAGCGTACCTCTAAGGTGTTGCTGGCGTCTGCAGAGCTGGCGGCTCTAAGCCGTTTAAGCGACGAAGAGTTGAATGTCACACCCGGGGCTCCCCTTCCTGATCGTCTGGCCTTGGTGGAAAGGACAAGCTGGCTAAGCAGGAGGGTGAGCTGGAGGAGGCGCGGAGTCAGGCTGACTAGTGGAAACTTCAGGGAGAGAGAGCTGTGAGAGAAACAGCCAAGCTTGAAGCTGAACTGAAGGGGAGTCGCTTGGCGACGGAGCGGGCTAGCCTGTCTCTGGCTGAGATGGAGCACCTGAAGAGGAAAGCAGCTGACCTGGAGGAACGCCTGTCCAAGGCTGACTCAAACTTTGAGCAGGCCAAGAGTGAGTGGAAAAAAGAGAAGGATGCCCTTGCGGAGGAGACCGAGGCTGCAGTGGATGCAAGCTTTGTGAGTGGAGCCAACTCTTCCCTGGAGCTGGTGATGGAGGTGATTGGGGAGATGTTCCCCGTGTTTGATGAGGAGGCCTTCCGAAGCCTCTACTCTGCCAAAAAGAAGGCTCGGGCGGCAAAACCCCCTGAGGCGGCGGCTAGTCCCAGCCAGGAGGCTCCATGATGCTCATCCTTTCTTGAAATAACCCTATTTTCTGCGCTGAGCCTTTGTTATGGCCAGCTGCCTGTAATATCTATTTTTCGGATCTTTGCCTTAGTTGTTTTGTAAAAACTTTCTATCCTTCATGGGTTTTGTTATGGAATGCCTTTCCTTTCTTTTAGTCTGCTTCTTTTGCGTTTTTTATTCAAGGTTGGGGGAATTGCCCCCAGTTCTTGTTAGCTATTCATAGCCTGGCCTGTACCTGGCCTCTGCTTGGAGTCCAGGGGGCCTGCACCCAGCCTGCCCAGAGGTAGGCAGGGAGGGCTTTTGCGTTTTTTATACAAGGTTGGGGGAATTGCCCCCAGTCCTTGTTATCTGTGCGTAGCCTGGCCTGTCCATGGCCTCTGCTTGGATTCCAGGGGACCTGCCCCTTGCCTGCCCAGAGATAGGCGGGGAGGGCTTTTGCGTTTTTTATACAAGGTTGGGGGAATTGCCCCCAGTCCTTGTTAGCTGTGCGTAGCCTGGCCTGTCCCTGGCCTCTGCTTGGATTCCAAGGGGCCTGCCTCTTGCCTGCCCAGAGATAGGCGGGGAGGGCTTTTGCGTTTTTTATACAAGGTTGGGGGAATTGCCCCCAGTCCTTGTTAGCTGTGTGTAGCCTGACCTGTCCCTGGCCTTTGCTTGGAGTCCAGGGGGCCTGCCCCCTGCATGCCCAGAGGTAGGCAGGGAGGGCTTTTGCGTTTTTTATACAAGGTTGGGGGAATTGTCCCCAGTCCTTGTTAGTTGTGCGTAGCCTGGCCTGTCCCTGGCCTCTGCTTGGAGTCCAGGGGGCCTGCCCCTGCTTACCCAGAGGTAGGCAGGGAGGGCTTTTTGCGTTTTTTATACAAGGTTGGGGGAATTGCCCCAAGTCCTTGTTAGTTGTGCGTAGCCTGACCTGTCCCTGGCCTCTGCTTGGAGTCCAGGGGGCCTGCCCCCTGCTTGCCCAGAGGTAGGCAGAGAGGGCTTTTGCGTTTTTGCTGGGGGGGTTCATTTTCCTCGGTTTTGGCAACAGGGGGGCCTCCCCCTATTGCCCCCTGCTCGTTTGTGTGTGGGAGCGCAAGCTTAAACAGGCAACGAGTATGAATTCTTGAGTATTTATATATAAAATTTTTGCTTAGAACATAAGGGTGGTCGGAGCTGTCGACATTTCATTCTGATCGTTCTCCGCCAGTACTTTTTCTCAGAGACGAGATTTTTTTAGCTAGACATAGTATCTTTTCAGGGTGTCGGCGTTCCAATGTGCGTTCAGCTCTTGGCCTTCTGGGTTGGCGATCTTGTATGTGCTTGTTCCCAAAATCTGGGTCACCTGGTATGGACCTTCCCAGTTGGCGCTCAGTTTGCCGTGTTCCCTGGACTTTCCTACAGCCTGCGTCTTCCTTAGTACTAGGTCACCTATCTGGAACCTTCTCTCCTGCACCCTCTTGTTGTATGCCTTCCTCATCCTTTGCTGATATGCGGCTATGTTGATGCTGGCCTCTTCCCTGATTTTATGGACCAGGTCTAGGGCCTCGGTCATTGCTGCCTCGTTGTCAGCCTTGCTGTATTGCTGAGCCCGCAGGGTAGGAATTCGTACCTCGATAAGTAGTAGAGCCTCTGCTCCGTATACTAGGCCGAATGGCGTCTGACCTGTTGATTCTTTCCTGGTGGTCCTTATTGACCAGAGTATACTTGGTAGTTCGTCAGCCCATCTTCCTTTGAGGTCATCTACCATCTTCCTGAGTCCATTTAGGATTTGTTTGTTATCGGCCACGGCCTGCCCATTGGTCTGTGGATGGCAAACGGCGGAATAGGCGACGGTGATTCCATGCCCTTCCAGCCAAGTTCTTAGGGGGTCATTATCAAACTGCCTCCCGTGATCAAACACTAACACTTTTGGTAGGCCGAATCTGGTTATGATGTTTCTCCAGATGACCTTCCTGACTGCCGGTTCGGTGATGTTCGGGACTGCCTCTGCTTCAACCCATTTTGTGAAGTAGTCAATCCCCATGATTAGAAACTTTCGTCCCCCTGTGGCCGTAGCGAAAGGACCCAGTATGTCCATCCCCCATTGGGCGAAAGGGATGGGAGATAGAATTGGCCTGAGTTCTTGAGCTGGGTCATGAATTGATGGAGCGAAGAGTTGGCATTTTTTGCATTTCTGGGTCAGGCTTCTTGCATCTGCCAGCATTGTAGGCCAGTAGTAGCCTGTCCTTAGAGCTTTGTGGGCCAGCGACCTTCCTCCAATGTGATGCCCGCAGATCCCTGAATGGATGTCGTCCAAAACTTCAGCGGCCTGCTCTGCCCCCAGGCATCTGAGCAGAGGGAAGGTGAAGGACTTCTTATATAGTTCTTCATTAATTACCATAAACCATGCTGCCTTGGCCTGTACCTTCCTTTTTTGTACTGGGTCAGATGGTAGGATGCCGTATTTTTTGAACTGAAGGAGGGGGGTCATCCAGTTATCCCGTTCCTCTTCGACGATGTCGACGGTTTGGCAGGCGGTAGTGGACTTCTCATGCACAACATCAACCCAAACTGACCTCCTTATGTCTTGCAGGCTGGAGCTGGCCAGCTTTGAAAGGGCGTCAGCGCAGTTATTCTGTGACCGAGGTATTTGCCTGATTTCATAGGACTTTAGGCTTGATAACCCCTGCTTTACCTTTTCTAGGTAGGTGGCCATGGCCTGATCCCTAGCCTCATATTCCCCGTTGATTTGATTAGCAATGAGCTGGGAGTCGGTTGCTAGTACAATTCGCTCTGCGCCTGCAGTCTTGGCTAGATTTATTCCCGCTAGTACGACCTCATATTCTGCCTCGTTGTTTGAGGCAGAGAAGGTGAATCTGAGCGCATGCTCAAAATACACTCCTTCAGGGCTGGTCAGCACGAACCCTGCCCCTGCTCCATTGGCTGTTGAGGACCCGTCAGTGTGTACTATCCACTCCTCGGTGGGAGGTTCCTCTTCCCCAGAGTGAGAGCATTCAGCCAGGAAGTCCGCCAGGGCCTGTGCTTTGATGGCTGTCCTGGGCTGGTATGATATCCCCAGTCCGCTTAACTCAATTGCCCATTTTAGCAGCCTTCCTGATTTCTCAAACTTTTCCTGTATCCTTTCTAGTGGCTGGTCGGTGAGGACTACTACGGGATGTGCGTCGAAGTAGGGCCAGAGTTTTCTGGCTGCTATGACGACTGCATAGGCGGCCTTTTCGACCATAGGATAGTTTCTTTCTGCTGCCCCCAGGGCGTGACTTACAAAGTAGATGGGCTGCTGTGAGCCTGCTTCTTCTTTCAGGATGACTGCACTCACTGCTGAGTTGGTGACAACAATGTATAGGTATAACTTTTCTCCTGCCTCGGGTCTCGCCAAGGTAGGGAGCTTCTTCAGATGCTCCTTCAACTGTTCGAAGGCTTTCTTCTGCTCATCTTCCCATTTGAATTGCTTGTTGCCCTTCAACACTTTGAAGAAAGGGGTTGACTTGTCTGCTGACCTGGCAATAAAGCGAGCCAGGGCAGCCATCCTGCCTGTGAGTCGTTGTTTATCCCTTATGGTCTTAGGCTCTGGGAGGTCTAGGACCGCCTGGATTTTTTCGGGATTGGCGTCTATTCCCCTGGAGCTGACTAAGAACCCAAGGAATTTGCCAGATCGGACTCCGAACGTGCATTTCTTTGGATTTAACTTCATTTTGTACGATCGCAGGGAGGAGAATGTTTCCTGCAGGTCCGTCAGGTGCTCCCCGTCTCCCTTGCTTTTGACGATTGCATCGTCGACGTAGGCTTCCAAGTTTCTCCCTTTTTGGTTTTCAAAGACCTTGTCCACCAATCGCTGATAGGTGGCGCCTGCATTCTTCAGCCCAAATGGCATCATCTTATACATGTAAGTGCCATGGCTGGTTATGAAGGCGCACTTCACCCTATCAGGCTGCCAGAGGTACACTTGATGGTACCCTGAGAATGCATCCAAAAAACTTAACGTGGTATACCCACTAGTGGCGTCCACCAGTTGGTCTATCTTGGGCAGGGGGTAGCAGTCTTTTGGGCAGGCTTTGTTAAGATTTGTGAAGTCTACGCACATTCTCCATGCGCCTGATGACTTTTTTACCATCACAACATTCGCCAACCACTCAGGGTAATCACAGACTTCAATGAAGTCTGCCTTTAAGAGTTTGTCTATTTCTTCTTTTATCGCTGCATCTTTTTCCGCGGACATGTTTCTTTTCTTCTGTTTTACGGGGCGCGCCTCCGGGTTAACGTTCAGCTTGAGAACAATAAAAGCCGGGTCGACCCCTGACATTTCATCTGCAGAGTAAGCAAATACGTCCTTGTTTTCTCTCAAAACTGCAATTAACTCCCTTTGGTAGGACTCCTCTAGGTCGGCCCCTATGAGGACCTGCCTCCCTGGTTCTAAGTCCACCAGCATGCTCTCCCCTTCAGGCTCTAAGTGGGCTGCTTTTTGCTGGGCAGCCGGGATTTCACCCTCCCTGCTGGGGGAGCCTTCGGCTTTTCGTTTTCCTTTTCTTTCCGTTTCCTGGGTTTGTAGGGCCACGAAATAACAGTGTCTGGCCGACTCCTGATCCCCATGGACCTTCCCTTCCACGCCAAAGTCTGTCACATAGGCTATGGTGAGGGCCCTGATTGACACAGCGACTTCGATTTCATCTAGGGTGGCCCGCCCTATCAGGGCGTTGTATGCGGACTTGGCATCCACCACAACAAATGATGCCCTGACATTCCTGGCAGAGGCCCCCTCCCCGAATGTTACCGGTAAGTCAATAATCCCCATAGGGAGTACACCTGCCCACGGAACCCATACAAAGATCCAGGGGTCGGCTTCAGGTGTCTTTTCTCTAGATTCATTCTTTCGAATGCATCCTTGTGCAAGAGGTTTGTGTAGGCGCCAGTGTCCACCAAGCATCTCTTGACAATGTGGTTGCTAATCTCTAGGGTTAGGACTAAAGGGTCGCTGTGCGGGTATATGACTCTTCCTGCATCTTCAGGGGTGATGCTCAAGGTCGTACCCTTTGGGCTTCCTGCCCTCTCGGCGTAGCAAATCTGGTTTCGTAATTCGCGGATCTGCCTTTTCTGGCTTCGTCTGCTTGTTCGCCCCTCTGCGTCCCCTGACACTACATGAATGATCGTGCGATTTTGGGCCGAGCCTTCAGGCTTGTCTTCCGCTTCCTTTTGGGGTTTGTTCCTCGCTGCATAGTTACTCAGCCAGCCGTTTCTTATGAGTTTCTCTATCTCGTCTTTTAAGTGTCGGCATTCCTCCATGGTATGGCCTATGCAATCGTGGAACGTGCAGAATTTTTTAGGATCCCCCTTTGGGCTGCGCGGCTTGTTTGGGCGATTCCATTTTGCTGTTTCCTTCTCCAGCTCAAAGATTTCTGCCCTCGGCCTGTTGAGGGCCGTGTAGCTGTCAAACCTTGGTTGGTAAGTTGTGCGCTCTTTCTTGGGGGTATCCCCCTGCTCTCTCTGTTTGCCTGGTTCGTTTCTGCCGCGTCCACCCTGCGGTCCCCCTTGCGGCCTTGTCTGGCCTACAGGAGTGTCCGACAGGCTGTGAAACTCTTCCTGCAGAATAAACCCTTCAGCGATTTTTCTGGCCTTGGCGAAAGTTTTTGGCTAGGCCCTGATCATCTGATTCTTCATTTCCCCTGGGAGCAGGGAGATTGTTAGGGCGTAGGCAGCGGTGGAATCATCAATCTCTCTAACTTGCTGGTAGGACAAGTGAAACCTCTTTAGGTACTCCCTGACGCTTTCGCCCTTTTTCTGCTTCAAGGTCATTAGGTCAAACCGAGTGAGTCACCTCCTTTTGTTCCCTGCATATTGTTCAAGGAAGGCCTCGGCTAACTCTATAAAGAAGCTGATCGATCCCTGGCGAAGATCCCTGAACCATCCTTGTGCAAGCCCTACCAGGGTGGTTGGGAAGATTTTACACCAGATTGCGTCATCCACGTCATACATGCCCATGTGACTCTCAAATGCCGCCAGATGATCCTCTGGGTCTGTGGTCCCGTCAAACTTGACGGTGGGCATTTTGATTTTCGAGATGGGGTATTCTTGTACATCAGGATGAAGAGGAGTTTTTGTGGGCCTGCCTACCATTCGTGACCTGCTTTCCCCAGACTGGTTACCATGGATATCTTATTGTCTAGGGACCGGTTTCCTCGTACTGGGGGAGCGGTGCCTCGGTGGCCGCCTGCTCGCTGCTTCGTCCTCCGTGTCAGGGGTGATTTGTCTGGATCGTTTTCTCCGAGACTGGTCGAGGTTGTCATCTTGGCGGTACCTTGATTCAAGCGGCTGTCCCCGGTTAAGCCTAGACTGCAGGCTTTGGGACAACCCCGAGGCTGGTTGTCCTTTTGCTGCTGGCGTTAACCTGGAAAAGACTCCGCCCTGTTTTTCTCATAGGCGTTTGGACGCAGGCTCCTTGTGCCTCATCCGCTCCTGTAATCCTTGAGACAGACCTCTCTTCTCTCCGGATGCGGACTCCATGGTGTGTATAGAGAACGCCTGTTGCTGGGCAGGCGGCTCTTGGCTGCCTGCTGTGATGCGCCTCTGCACCTGTGTGTATACCTGAGCCGTTCTTCTTGCTTTCCTCTGGGCGTTCCTGGTGGCGGTTCGCTTCGTGCCCCCAGCCCCATCCCTGCTAATTGAGGGGGGCTGTCTGGGGTTCGTCTCGACCCTGCCTACCAGGTCCTTAGGGGTGAACTCCTGGTTAAGCATTGCGGAGAAGAAAGCGGCTGTCTGTACCATCTGAGCTGGGGTTAGGTTCAGGGTGTGTCCTGGATGTTCCCCCAGCTCTGGTGCTACAGTTGCACTTGGCATGCCCAGGAGACTGGTTCCCCCCATCCCCAGGATCGTGGCGGGAGGTGCCTTCTCCGGCTGCGGCATGCTGTATAGGGGGGTCACCGGTGGGACCGTCGGACCTACCCTACACTGGTGTCAACGATCTCAGGCATGATTACTTTGATTGGTTAGTTTTTGTAATTGGGAATGGTTGATTTTTTGTGGGTAACTCGTGGATACAACCAGGTGTTTCCCACAGACGGCGGCAAATTGTTCCGGTATTGAAATCAATTTACCCGACGTGGAATTCGTGTTCGTATCGTTTGATGTTGCTTGGGATGTCAATTGACTAATCTTGACTGGCTCTCCTTCCTCCTACTCCTTTAGTCGGACCTTCCCGGCGGAATGGGCTGGCTCCCTGCACACAGAACGCACAGGGCCTCGGAGGTTGTCCGAGGAGACCCTCTCCGATGGCTAAGTCAGTCCGTGAACGCCTTAAGGAACCTAGCTCGTGAGGAACTAGGTGGCGATTTTAGAGTAAGAGTTCTAGAGAGAGAAAATCCAACCCCTTTCTTGTGGGAAATGAGAGAGTATTTATACCTTCCCACAAGAGAGGGAAGTAGAAGGAGAATGGGTGGATAAGGGGGTGACAAGTGGCTTCTTCTCATCCACCCATTCTCATTTACCTTTAGGCAAAATGACGAGGAGGTCCCTGGTGATCCCTGCCCTGCCTGCGGAGATTTCCCGAGAGGGCAGGCGGGTAGGGGTTGTGAGGGCTAGGCCTAAGCAGGCTACGTCACCCTGCTGGTCAGGCGGTCATCTGGAATATTCAGTAGGTCTCCTACTTCAGTTTTTCGCTTCGACTGTTTGCCGGGTCGGTTTTCGGGCTCTTTAGGCAACCTTCTGGGAGCCTGCCAAGCAGGCGGCTCGGAGCAGGCTGCCGACCCCCATCAATTATTATTATTATTACTATGATTATTATCATTATTATTATGATTATGATTATGATTATGATTATGATTATGATTATGATTATCATTATCATTATGATTATCATTATCATTATCATTATTATCATTATTATTATCATTATTATTATTATTATTATTATTATTATCATCATTATTATTATCAAATAGATGAATATTATTGACGAATCAAAACGCAGTTTACAAAAAATTGGTGGGCAGCCGAGATACAATCTGGGCCCCCACCCCCTTAGCCCCCAAAAAATTATTATTATTATTATTATTATTATTATTATTATTATTATTATTATTTTTTAATTATAAAACGGAACTTTCATTAAACACCAGAACAAATTACAAGAAGTTGAAGGGAAGCCGAGATACTATCTGGGCTCCCACTCCCTTAGCGATAGAAAAACTAAGACGAGTAAAAATAAAAGCAGCTGCCGGAGCTCCCGCGTCCTGAGAAATAGAGAACTTCTGAATCCGCTTGAGTAAAGCAGCGGCCTCCGCGTCGAGCTCCCCTAGAGAAGAGAAAGAGGAACCCATACCCAGTCTTGGTGCACAAATCTCCATACTTGGCACACTTGCACTGAGCAGCATCAGCGACTGCGCGGCCAGGTAGAAAATCAGACATCGCAGACTGGGTCAAAGGGGACGACCCCGTCAAATCAACACACACATCACGGCCCCTATCCCAGGAATAAAGAAGCAAATCCGCCGGGCGTAAGGGCCTGTCGTGCCCATCAATCAAACCGACATCTACCTCCTTACCGACCGAAATACCAGATCGGAAACAGATATCCAAAAGGGTGTCACGAACCAAGTTATGTCTATGCTTAATACCAACGGTACCAGTACATGACACAGCATGATCTCCAAAAATGTCCCCCTTAAAAACTCGGGAACAAGCAGAACAGGGCTTGGGTACCGGGAACAAAGGGACACCCAACCGATAGCTAAGGACAGAGCGATAAGTCCTCCCATTCATGGTCTGTCCCAGCCCGGAGATAGGAACTGCGCGCAACCAGTCAGACGTGTGAGCACCCTGCAGAGACTTCCACAAAGCCACCCGTCGTCGAGTCAAGGAGAAAACCGATTCTAAAGAAGCAGCAACCTTCGTGAAATATATATCTGCCAATTTCTTCATGAGTTTGGGGGCAGCGACTTCACTAGGATTACGGAAAAGGTCGGAACCGGTGGTCTCGCTAAACAGAGTCAAGGCCGCATCGAAGGTCGGCCCGGGAGTAGAGACAACTGAAGGCCGAAGGAGCGTAGCCTGCAACTCAGAGTTCTGAAGGCGAGAAGCCAAAAAATTATTATTATTATTATTATTATTATTATTATTTTGCAAGAATGTTATTTCTCTTTTATTCATCCAATTGGGAAAAAAGAAGAGACCAAACTTACAAGACTAACCCCTAGAATGTGTTAATGCACATCCAATTACAAGCTAAATCGTATACAAAGATCTATGTTTCTACTCTTTAGCCTAGAAAATACTTCAAACTTAATTTGCCCTATCAATTGTGTGTATGGTCTTTCTTTACCCGTAAAGATTCTAGCATTCCTCTCAATCCATATATGGTATACACAAGCCGCTATCGTCAAGCAAAACCACACATGTTTCCAATGCTTCTTCTTCTTCTGCTGTACCGCCCACACCAGCTCAAGTCTGAGTTCATCACTCCGCCCTCTAATTTGCATCCATTTCTTAAGTTCCTCCCAAATCTGCTTGGCATATGAACACTTAAAAAACAAATGATCATGACATTCCGCCCTACATTTGCACAAAGAGCACCTGTTTATCAGATGCAATCCCCTTCGTTCCATATTGTCCAGAGTAGCAAGCTTTCCCTGCGCTGCAAGAGAAGCTATAATACCATGTTTCGGGATTACTCTCTGCCCCTTTACCGCTACTAACCATTTCTGCGTATTAAATTTTTCCCTGAACCAATCATAGGCCAAATCGACCTGAAATTTATTCTGAAATGCCCAACTCTGAACCAATTTAACAGCTGCATCCATAGTACCCATCCTTCTCAAAAGTTCATTTCTTACCCTTAGTACACTTTTGAACATTGCTGTGTATCGTTCCTTAGACTGCAGTTCCCACACCGAGTCCACCCCCAGCACATACTTCCTTGTCCATTCAGTCCAAACTCCTTGATTGTCAGTAATCAATTTCCAAAGCCATTGGCACATCAAAGCTTTATTCCACGCAACAAGACTCTTGACTTGAAACCCACCCTCCTCCCAAGGTGCACAAACACTACCCCAACTTTTATGAGTGTAGACACCCACATTTTGACCGCTAGGTGTCTATAATAGTTCCCGCCAAACACCCGATGATGATTGGACGTAAACGTGCTTTGATGGACTCGGATATGGGCTCGTAATCATAGACATTTGGTTTAGACTTATTACGGAGTACAAATCTTACAAAACCAACCTCAAATCCAGGCCCAGTGGGTCGTTTCGAGTCAAATAACACTAATTTGGGTCGAATCCGACACCAGGGGTAAAACCGTCTTTTAGCGACCGAATTAAAACCCGGTCAAAGATTTTCCCGAGACACGTGAGTCAGCCGTGACACTTCACACGGTTGATTTATACTCAAATTCCTACAAAATATCAGCTTCATAATCGAATATCGAATACGACGAATATCGAAAATATGAATCGGGTATAAATTAGTCCATATTTGTACGCGATTTATAAAATTAACGATTTTCGACAAAAAATAAAAAACGGGCAGACCCGCACGCGAGTCCCGCCATGCCCAGGCGACTCGCGCACGGGCCTGTAACCCGGGTCCTTTTTTAACCTTTTCGATCGTTTTATTTTATTTTTCTACGAAACGATTTCTAAAATTTATATCTTTTCCAAAACTATTCCGAGTATTTGATATTAATTTCGTAGTCAATTATCGAATATAACGAATATCGAAAATACTAGATCGAGTACAAGTTATGCAATATTTGTACGCGATCTAGTCGAATCATCAAAAATCGTCTTCAAAAATCAGACCGACACGCGACTCGCCGGAGTCCCGGGCGAGCCGCGCGGCCGGCTGCCACGACACGTCTCTTTTTTCATTTTTTTTATTATTTTTCGAGCTTCGTTTTTTATACAAAACAGCGTTTTAGCAATATTTTTCAGATTTCGATTAATATTTATTTTCTCGATCTCGTATATTTATTTGCTATATTATTATTCATCGTTACTAACTCGTTTTCTCGTGTTTGCAGCAATTTATTTTCATATTTTGTTTTTATCGTTTTATTAGGCTAAAACGAATTTCACATGCTAAAATAACTTTGACGTTATTAGTTTAACATGCATTAAACGACTTAGCAACCCATTTGTTTATTTTTCTCACATGTCTTAGGAAAATAATCTCTGCATATCATTCAACCGTCGAACTAACGCGTGTACATAAAATCGAACGATATCTTAGTAAAGGCCGCTAAGTGCGGGCGGGGTTGGGTGTTCTCAATGAACTTCCCAACACGTACCCTCACCCCTTACTCAGAACCATGGTTTCCGGATGTCCGAATCCATTGGCAACGAGAGTCATTCAATACACGATATCCGATAATGTCGGTATCGGTATCGTAATGCAAAGGGACGAACCCGATAAACTCTGGCATCGGAAATGGGCCATGTTTTAAATATGGCCCACTACGACATAGAGTGGGTTCGAATGGTTCCGAATAACCACAAAATTCGGTGGCGACTCCTACTTCGATTTAAATTCTATTCAATCCATCTCATATGGAGATTCATTCGCCTCCCCAAACCCGCGCGTGGCCGCGTCGGGGTGGACCTATGTCATTTCCACAATTTGGCGACTCCGCTGGGGATTAACTGATGCGTCACTTACCATCGACATCCTCAGGGTGAGACTCGAAAAGAAATCGTTCGATTAGTAATGTACACGTTTTAGTTCAATGGTTCATGCATAACCCCGTTCTTTCCCGGGCCGGTTACTTGTGACCGACGTCCCACTATACCACGGTGCATTCCCACTTGGGTGCACTAAAGACTTCGATGGCGGAACTTGCATGGGATTTACGGCAGATTCTAAGACCAACTCGGCTTAGGAGGTCCGTCCTGATTTGCGAGAATGCGATCGTTGTTGGTATAGACCTTATTCGACCGACCGAGACTTAGACTAAGAGCATACATGGCGTCGTTATACTGTTTCTATGACTACGTGCTACCTGATTTACAAGTCGTCTTTCAAAAACCGTCATTTTCAAAAAACCCGCATCTTTTCAAACCCATCTATTTTTTAAAACCCGGAAAGCTACCAAATTTAGGACTTATGATTTTTACTCAAAATAGCCTATTTTTAGCCGGCATGCTGTCCAAACTTTCCAAAAAAATTCAAAATCTCGGCCCGATAACCTTTTTTTCAATTTTTCAAAAAAATCGGGCCTTCAAATCCGACCTTGCTCGGTTTTCAAATCCAAATTCCCTTTTCAAAACTTTCTTCTTCTTAGGACTTCCGGTATTTAGCAGTGTCGGGTCTTGTCATAAGTTGTTAGAATCTATAGCGTCGGAACTCCGTCGATCTTACATCACGAGTTTCTACCCCATCCCAAGTCCGCCTTATTTGTCAAGGCACGGTCCACCTACGTAGGACAAACTCCTACAAAGGGAAGCCCATTTACACAATCGAGTCCAAAGTCTAGGGATTTCACACACGGATCTTTCTTCGAACGGGACTAGGCCCACTTTGCCAAAACCCAGGGAGAGTCCACCATCCACGAGTCACCCGTCTAGGAGTCGGTCTTCAGTCCCACTCGGGGGCTACCCTTTAGCGGGGTGATCAACCGCGTTTGCTCTAAGGATCAGGTCTTACATGTGTTGGCTCACGTACCCCACTTTCGAGTCACTTTGATGTCGCACCATTTGAGTCCTATCAAAGTCTTTAGTCTCACTCGGGGGCTGTCCTCCACCCGAGCAGTCAACCACGGTCACCTTAAGGGGTACCCTACGTTAATCATACACTGGCGTCCTTATGATGCCTTCTTCGAGTCGTACCTATGCTACAAATACTCGAGTCATCTAGGGTTAGGTCACCACGGTTGGTCCGAGCACGTGACGCGGTCAAACACGGTCGCCCCCATTTTCGGATTCACCCTTATGCAGCTCGAGTCCGATTGGCAGTCGTTACCTCGTCTAGATCAACGTTCGAGTATCCCGGTCCAAGAGTCTTTGTCGACCCGTCACCCCGGGCCGTGTCTAGTTTGACTCTCTCTCTTGCACTTGCGCAAAGCCGAGTTTAGGCGAGTCGTGGCACCCGTCTTTCTCTCCAATCAAAGACCTTACCAAAAAAAACAACCAACCGAGCGTCCGAGTCCGGATTTGATTCGAGTCTAAGTCTGAGTTCGAGTCTAGGATACCCTACATCCTCATTTCCAAATCAAAGTCAGAGTCAAAGTCAGTTGTATTCTGTCCTCTTTTTTCAAAATTCAATAAAATCAGCTTTTCTATTTCTCATACATACTTTCCTTATGTGCTTCCGAGAACATGATGAACACCATCATAAACTGTGAGCACACGCACGTGACTATTATAGGCACATCTATAATGACTGCAGGAAACCGAGCCCGTGTTTTCCTTTTACCTATTCCATGTCTGGTATAGAAAGCCACATAACTACCCGTAGCAGGAGCATATCGAATCCTATGATAAATCTGGGTAGTCTTCTAGTTTGGGTTCAAGACGGGAGGCAAGCCCACTTCCCACAATAAACACCCATCCAATAAGACTAGCCAGCCCCTACCTTAGGTGTTAGTCTGACCGACAAAAAAAAAGCTGGACAAAAAAATCAAAAGTCCAAGAGAAAAAAAGCAAAAGGCCAAAACAAAAAAGATGGTCATGATCAAAAAAGAATTATCAACATCTCTCGACCAGACACGGTCAACTCAAATGAAGAATCCCATGACCGGGGCTAAGAGGTCAACCCAAAGAATTCAAAAACCCATGACCGTGAAACGGTCAATTCAAAAATTATCAATACCCATACCATCCAATAGGGGAGAGACAGTCAAGCTGGTCAGCTAACACCACATCTAGCCTTCCCACATTAAAACCCTCAAGACCTTCTCGAGACCTAGGCTAGAGATAGCCCAGAATTTTGAGGATTCAAGCTCCATAGGATACACCCTAACCTTTAGGGCCAGACATGGAAACCAGATCCCGCATTATCAACCTGCCCGATCGAAGTCCGAGTCATTTTTACTCGACTTCCCCCTTTCCTACCACATTACAATACCTTACCCTCGAAGCCTTAGCTCCACAAAATCGAGCCCCAGATTTCGAAACATCAAAGCCACTTGCGACCTAGCACCACATTTCCAAAAACATCTAAGCCAGTTACCATCCCCAAACACGGGAATTCAACTTACAGTCGGCATAGGACATGCCCAAATAGTTCACACCACCTCTGGGGGCTACCCCGGAGAACGCTCACAGTCACAGGATCAACATCCTAACTATTCTAGCCCTTTGATCAAGACATCACTGGGAATGCACCTAGCCTACACCATCGCTGTGGCTAGTTACACACAAAGCCCTAGTAGACTAGGCACCATTATATATCTTTCACATCACTGAACTACGGCTTGGTTTGATTTCACTACACGTGAATACGTAGGCAGCCTTTCAACAAGGGCACAACCACCCACATTGACACACATTCAAAAAGCGCCATCATTCCGTCACGACACTGTCATGTTCTTAACAGTTAGCTTTGTCATTCTGGGGGCTTCTCCTAGGCAGAAGTTCTCCATCCACTCACATAATCCAAATACTTTCAAAATCTAGCCACCTTTCTATAGTGTGTCCTAGTACTCGGCTCAGTTGAAGACGAGAATTGGTCAGGGACTCGAAGCAATACCCACTTTGGGAATGTACCCCTAAATCAAAAGAATATCCAAAAGAACACCAGTCTACGACATTGCTACCACAAAGCCCTGTCGTACGGAAACAGTCCCATTCCGAGGATTCGACCGTGTTGCCACTCGCCTAGGCTACGGAATAGCGCAACATAAGAGTCTTTTCGTATTAGGTGGCCCATCCCCTACCGAGTCACGGTCCAACCCTTAGAGAGTCCAGTCGTGTCTGTCAACTCGTCTTCTCGCGTCCAGAGTCGAGTCTGTCGGTATATCTCTCTCTTCAAATTCTCATTTTAAAATTTGCAAAACTCAGCCAATTGAGAAAATCCCTTTCCTAGTCACCACGGAATAAGAATTTTTATCACACTTCATCTTGGCATACAGGCCTAACCAGAGACTTTAGGAGTCCGTGTCAGAATCAGATTAGGAATCAAGTCATCCCAAGCATTCTAATTTCCAAAAAAAAAAACATTTTCTTTCCAAAAAATCAATCAAAAATCATTTCTTCCCCAGCATGAGTCAGTGTTTCGCCTAAATGTTACATGCAATTTGTTATGTATCAACAGACAGGTACCCCAAGACTCCTCGAAGAATTCTCAAAGACTCCCCAGTGGAAGGATCATGCAACATTTCTATTAAGGAATCGGAATATATCTGTAAGCGGATACACCCAGAGCTTCCAAGGCAAGCTCCCGCGCTATTCCAAGATGGGATGTGTCTGTAAACAGACACACCCAAGACTTTTTAGGAGAAGTCCCCGCGCTATTCCAAGATGGGATGTGTCTGTAAACAGACACACCGAAGACTTTTTAGGAGAAGTCCCCGCGCAATTCTAAGACAGGATGTACCTGTAAACAGGTATACCCATAGCTTCCAAGGCAAGCTCCCGCGACATTATTAACATCAACCCAGGTATGATTTCTATCCTATGGCTGGCGAGCCCTTCACGCAGGTCTAATGGACTATAAACGACCCGATCGGAAGTCTGTCAGGTTTTAATCCTTGATTGACCTGGTAGCTACTCTGACTTTTGCCTTGTCCAAGCCTCAGTCAGAGTGGGGGCTCTGTAGACACCCACATTTTGACCGCCAGGTGTCTATAATAGTTCCCGCCAAACACCCGATGATGATTGGACGTAAACGTGCTTTGATGGACTCGGATATGGGCTCGTAATCATGGACATTTGGTTTAGACTTATTACAGAGTACAAATCTTACAAAACCAACCTCAAATCTAGGCCCAGTGGGTCGTTTTCGAGTCAAATAACACTAATTTGGGTCGAATCCGACACTAGGGGTAAAACCGTCTTTTAGCGACTGAGTCAAAACCCGGTCAAAGATTTTCCCGAGACACGTGAGTCAGCCGTGACACTTCACACGGTTGATTCATACTCAAATTCCTACAAAATATCAGCTTCAATAAACATTAAACAATTCCGTTAAAAGTAGAATTCGATCTCAAGTAGGAATCCTATTCGAAGACCGATTCAAACACTCGACCGAGTGCAAATACTCGGCCAAGCAGCATACAACCAGCCGAGATACCTTTCTTCTTTGCCAAGAAGCGGAATTCTCATGCTTCTTAAACTCCTACGTTTCCTATCCTAAGCGGTATTCAAACTCTTCTAACCCAAGGTCGGGAACCCCCTATAAATAGCCCCTTGCATACAACACTTTCAATCATCAAAAAACACCAATTTACTTCATCAACCTCGACACAATTATCACAGAAAAGCAGCCTGATAACACGGTTTTTACAGCCAAAATACACACGTCCTACATCCTCGATATCTAGCAAATCCCGACACCTTCCCGAAGTAGCCTCGAAGCCCCGAGAAAACCATCCAACCACACGTCCCATTATACGACCCCATCAACACCTTAACTCATCCCGCATCATCTCGACGCTCCCAAGTCTAAACCACTTTCCGACGAGCCTTATCCCGAGAAAACAAAGCATGTAGGTTGAGGGTGTAAATCAAACCCGACTCTTCTCTTTTCTCTCTCACTTTCTCGTTTTTTTTTTCCTTTGCTTCGAGTCGTCGGTCTTTTTTAATATGGGTTGTTTTCGCATTATTTATAATATCGATACTACGAAAAACTATTTTTTTTATAACGTTCTTAAAATACGATATCGATTCTGTTCCGGTTAACGGAAACAATTAACCCGGCCTAGGATCCGGGTAGTGTAATTGAATAACCGATCGTCTGATTCTCTTGGTCTCCCCTTCTCCTCACCCCTTGAGTCGGACTTTCCCGGCGGAAACGGCCTGCTCCGTGCACAATGAACGCACAGGGCCTCGGAGTTTGTCCGAGGAAACCCTCTCCGATGCCTAAGTCAGTCCGTGGAATGCCTTTACGAACCTAGCTCGTGAGGAACTAGGTGGCGTTTTAGGAGTGAGAGTCTAGAGAGAGAAAATCCAACCCCCCTTATGTGGGAGATGGGTAAGTATTTATACCTTCCCACAAGAGAGAGGAAAAGAGAAAGAAGAGGGGGGAAATGGGTGGATGTTGGCGCGACACGTGGACTTACCTTGTCCACCCATTTCCCCTTACCTTAGGCAAAATGACGGATGGGTCCTCGGTTCTCCTTCGGCCCCATTCAGGCGGGAACGCCCTGAAAGCAGGCGGCAGGCCTGGTTTACTCCGTTTGGCGGACGGCCCAAGGGATTGGGGCCACACTTGGAGATTCCAGTGACTGATGGAAAAAAGCTGCTGGACAGACCTTCCCTCCTTATGGGACTGGTCGCCTCGGGGCCTGATTGGCAGGCGGCCGATGGCGGGCAACCGACCCCCATCAATTGGCCCTCGCCGGCTGAGGAGGAACGGGGTTCCAGCTCGGCAGGCGATGTCTTGCTCAGGGACAGCGGGAGGTTGCCTCTTTGGACATTTGCATTTAATGCGTCGCATGTTCCCGAGGGAACATGCTTTAATTTCTCTGGGCACGCAGGGAGTTCAAACGTCTTTCGTTATGATTACCCTCCTTTGTGTAGAGAATTTTTGGGCAGTGTGCCAGCTCGATGATTAGCTTTCTTCCTTGCAGAGGTGGTTGGGGCACCATTAATGCCCTGCTTCCGTTTTCCGTATAAATTGTTCCCTTGATCATTTGTGCTTCATTCCACCTTCAATCTTTCCATTTTCTTCATTTCAAACATGACTTGGATCAAGAAAAGTGTAGTTCGCCGCGGAGTCAAACATGTTTCCTTCATCTTCAGAGGGTTCTGGAGGCTCAGATATGCGCGGTCCGCCTATTTAGCTGTTCGCCGGAGCCGCTGTTCACGGCTTCGCCTTCGCCGGAGGGGTCGGAAGGCCTCTATTAGGATGGGCAAACACCCTAGGAGATCCTCTCCTCCTGCTGCGCCTAGGTTTAGGCGTTGCTCCCAGGGAGGGGGCTGTTATGATAGGGGGTGTCATGAGTGTTTTCCATGGCTGCACCCTGAACAATTCGGCCCCAACTCTGACACCGATTCCTCCCTGGAGTCGGGTCCTTCTTCGCCTGTAAAGAAGACAGGCTGTCGCACCTGCGACGAGTCCCGAGCAGTCCCTTTTGGAAGGGACTGGGAAGACAGCAGCCATGACTCTGACGACAGCGAAGGTCTTGGCTGCCTGAGCGACAGGGACGAAGACGGGGCTTCAAATGACCCCTTCCAGGGTTCCCCAAGTTGGGACTGGGGTTCGACTCTCGGTAGTCCAGGCAGTCCTGGAGATTATTCCCCAGATTTGGGGGACGATTAGGCCTGTGTGGTAGGGCATTTGTTTTTCTGTTAGGCCGAAACTCTTGGGCCTCATGTATTTTTCCTTTCATATTTGTCTTTAAGATGTAACTTTTCTTTGTAAGACTTTAATGAAATGAAGATCAGGCGACGCGTTTGTGTATCGCGATTTTTTTTTTTTTTTTTTTTTAGGGGGGGACGTCATAGGGTGACCAGTCTGCTGACACCCTTTGGTCCTCCCGAGGTTTTTCTTGGGAAGCTGTCTAGGGCAAACCTCCCCAGGGGTGACACGTGGACCGCAGCCTTTGGACGAATTCCAGAGGGCTGAGCGACTCTTGGCATGCCTTCCTCTATAAAAGTGATTCATTATCTATCACTCTCCTCTTTTCCAATCTTTCTTTTCTTTTCGACATTCCTTCACTCTCTTCATCTTGTCAAAAACCCTTGAGTATTGACGGATCGCATCTATCTTGCACCTCCATTTCCCTGATTCTTTCTTCGGGCTTGCGACGTGCTGTCAGGCGATCTTTAGGTCAGATTTTCATCCTCCATTCTTTTTCTTTCTTCGATTTCTTTTTTCCGCTTCTTTTTAGGGTACCATGTCTAGAACCCGTGGGTTGATTCTGCCCTTCATCGACCCAACAAGGAGGGGAGAAGGGATGGATTTCGCCTCCTCCTCAAGGGAGGTTGCTCTTGAGGAAGAGCGTTCGTCAGGTAGTGAGGGCGGTAATTCTCCTGAGCCCCCTTCGTATGATGCTATTGACTCAGACGATGGGGCGTTGGAAGTTGACCCTTCCAGAACTTCCGGCCCCCTCGTTCGTCGGGAAAGGGGTAGGGTTTACTACCTGGACAAGGTTAAATACCGCATCCCTCTGAGTACTTTCCCTGACCCAAAAAATCGGGGGGTGATCCTTGCCAAGAATGCCGCCGTCGTGATTGAGCGGCTCTATAACTTCGGGGAGGGGTACACAGTTGTTATCCCCGACGAAAAGGACACCGTATGCAACCCTCCGGAGGGGTGCATAGCGGTTTATCACAAATGCTTAGAATTTGGTCTTCGTTTCCCCCTCCATCCTGCTTTAGAGGAGATCTTCAGGCGTATGAACGTCGCCGTCGCCCAGCTGACAGCCACAGCTGTCAGGGCGCTGATCTCATATGTCTGGACCTGTCTTTTCCACCGCATGGAGCCTTCCATCGACGCCCTGCGGTTCATGGTGGGTTTACAGATGGTTTCTTCCGGGAGTACGGGCTCCCCTGGTTATTGGTCCCTCCTGAGGCAGAAGGGACATTGTTTGGTGTGGCCTGGCATGGACAGCT
Source organism: Agrostemma githago (assembly GCA_958450325.1). Lineage (NCBI taxonomy): Eukaryota > Viridiplantae > Streptophyta > Magnoliopsida > Caryophyllales > Caryophyllaceae > Agrostemma > Agrostemma githago. The sequence continues at coordinate 27,229,137 of OY288248.1, forward strand.
TGAGGGACTGGAAGAACAACTTCCTTTATATCCATAGTGCCCATGGGTGGAGGATTCCTCGTCATTTCAGGAATCATGTCCACACCAGGATGGAGACCCCTGAGGAGTACCACCCTGGCGTGGGTGGGAAGGCTTTGGAGGTTAAGCTAACTGAGAAGGAGAAGGAGTTGACGGCCTACTTTGCAGGCCACACTAACAAGTATGGGGTGTATGGCCCCACCTTATGGCTCCCTCATGCGGAGCTTATAGCGACCGACAATTATTTGACCCGGTTGGGCATGAACCCGGGTCTGGATAAAGGTAGTTCAGGAGTGCTGGTTTTGACGGCCTGCTTGTTTGTCCTGCAGGTCTTGCCACTTTTCTTTGGAAAAAAGGGGAGGTGAGACGCCTGGGCTTGGACGAGAATCTCACTGTTATCCATAGTCGCCCTTCTCTTCCCCCTGGTTTTAAGAGAGGCGAGAAGAATCTGATGAAGCATTTGAAGGGCCTGTCATTCAGTAGGCCAAGGCTTCCTCCTCCTCCTCGGGTCACGCCTGCTAAGACGGCGGTTTCCGAGGCTACCCCTTCGCCAGCTGCGAGGGCAATTGCTTTCGAGGCCACTCCTTCGCCTGTTGGTAGGCAAGAGGGCCTTTCAACAGGGATTCAGATTCCTCCGCAGTCGCGGGCCGTAGGTTCTGAGGAGACTGGGGAGAGTACCCCCCGGGCACTGACCAGAAAGAGGAGTCGGGAGGCCCCTAACGCTGACCAGGTGGTGGATTTGGAGACTGCCACGCCTGAAGCCAAGCGTCTTGCTCCGGAGATTCCCGCCACCCTTTTCTCTGAGGAGAACGTTGAGTTCCACTATAATGCAGGTGACAGCCAGGATGTTTCTGCCCTACTCTCTGACTCAGGGGCGGTTTTAACTGACCATCTTCTCAAGACCGTCAAGTCTTCTGCCAGTCAAGTGACCCAGTATATTAAGCGCACCTCCCGAATTATGCAGGCTTCCGCGGAGCTGGCCGCCCTTGGTCGCCTGAGTGATGAGGAACTAGCCAACCCCGACCGCCTTTCTGCAGTTGAGAGGGATGTTGCTCTCATTGCCAGCCTGAAGGATCAGCTGGCGAAAAAGGAGACTGAGCTAGAAGAGGCCAGGGGTCGGGCTATCCACTGGAAGTCTGAGAGCGAGAGAGCTATACGGGAAGTGTCTCGCCTGGGGGAGGAGTCCAAGAGAGCACAGCAGGCCTTTGCTGAACTGGAGCAGGCCAGAAAGGCTTTGGCTGAACTGGACCATGCTAAGAAGAGCGTTATTGACCTCGGGGAGCGCCTTTCCAAGGCAAACTCTGATCTGCAGACGGCCCTCGGCGATCTGGCGGCGAAGACCAGGGATCTGGCGGCGAAGACCGAGGGTTGGGAGAAAGAGAGGGGTGAGATTCTTCAGGAGGTGGAAATGGCAGTGTCGGCGGGCTTCGTTAATGGTGCTAACTCCTGCCTGAAGGTTGTCATGGAAGCTGTCAGGGAGATGTTCCCGGGTTTTGACGAAGATGCCTTCCGGGCCCTCTACACTGCTAAGGATGAAGCTCAAATGCGTAGGTTGTCTGAGGGAGATGCTTCCGGTCCAGACGCGCCCCCTGCTTAACATGGAGGGCAGTCTTCCTCAGAGGGCTCGTGCTCGTCCCCTGCTGCGCCTGTGCCAACGTTTTAATTTCCTTACTTCTTTGCGCGCCGAGCCCTTTGGTGGCCGGCTGCCGTACTCTTGGTTGTAACTATTTGTCTTGAAAACTTGAAAACTTTTTGTCTTGTATTTCCTTGACGCTACTTTTTTTTTTATATGTAAATTCTGTTTGCTTTTGTATTTTTTGATTCATGAGTTTGATTCGCAGCCTGCCTGCCTGTAGGTAGGCGGGTTTTTGTTTGCTTGGCCTGCCCCTGGCATTTGTTTAAAATCCAGGGAGCCTGCCCTCTGCCTGCCCAGGGGTAAGCAGGGTGGTTTTTTGTGTTTTCATACAAGGTTGGGGGGCTTGCCCCCAGTCCTTGTTGGTACGGCCCGCTCTTGGCTTCCGCCTAAAGTCCAGGAGGCCTGCCCCCTGCCTGCCCAGAGGTAAGCAGGGAGGTTCCTTAGCGTTTTTTATACAAGGTTGGGGAGGCCTGCCCCCAGTCCTTGTTGATACGGCCTGCTCCTGGCTTTTGTTCAAAGTCCAGGGGGCCTGCCCCCTGCCTGCCCAGAGGTAAGCAGGGTAGCTTTTGCGTTTTTTATACAAGGTTGGGGGCCTGCCCCCAGTCCTTGTTGGTACGGCCTGCTCCTGGCTTTTCGTTCAAAGTCCAGGAGGCCTGCCCCCTGCCTGCCCAGAGGTAAGCAGGGTAGCCTTAGCGTTTTTTATACAAGGTTGGGGGGCCTGCCCCCAGTCGTTGTTGGTACGGCCTGCTCCTGGCTTTTCGTTCAAAGTCCAGGAGGCCTGCCCCCTGCCTGCCCAGAGGTAAGCAGGGTAGCCTCTGTTTTTTATACAAGGTTGGGGGGCCTGCCCCCAGTCCTTGTTAGCCTGGCCTGTTCCTGGCTTTTCGTTCAAAGTCCAGGGGGCCTGCCCCCTGCTTGCCCAGAGGTAAGCAGGGTGGCTTTTTGGTTTTGCGTTGGGGGGTTTACTTTACCCAGTTTTGGCAACAAAGGGGCCTCCCCCTATTGCCCCCTGCTCGTTTGCGTGTGAAAGACGCGAGTGTGAACAGGCAACGAGTATAAATCTGTATCTTCTCATTTCTCTTAAAATTCTTTTTAACATTGGGGTGGTCGGAGCCGTCGACATTTCTGATCGTCCTCCGCCTTTTTACTCTAGTAAAAGTGAAAGCTGCCTACATTCTTGTTCATACGTAATATTTCTTTAGTGTATCTGCGTTCCAGTGAGCGCTTAGCTCTTGTCCTTCCAGATTGGCTATCCTGTATGTGCCTGGCCCCAAAACCTGAGTTATTTGGTATGGGCCCTCCCAATTGGCACTCAGCTTCCCATGCTCTCTTGACTTTCCAATCGCCTGTGTTTTTCTCAGAACTAATTCGCCCATCTGAAAACTCCTCTGACGGACTTTGCTGTTGAAAGTTTTCCTCATTCGCTGCTGATAGGCAGCGATGTTGGTACTGGCTTCCTCCCTTAGTTCATTCACCAGGTCTAAGGCTTCAACCATTGCAGCTTCGTTTTCGGCTTGGTCGTACTGCAGGGAGCGCAGAGTGGGGATTCTTGTCTCAATTGGCAGTAAAGCCTCTGCTCCATATACCAGGCCAAATGGGGTCTGGCCTGTAGACTCCTTCCTGGTAGTTCGGATGGACCAGAGTATACTGGGGAGTTCATCAGCCCACCTACCTTTGCAGTCATCCACCATTTTCTTCAGGCCGTTCAGAATTTGTTTGTTGGCTGCCTCCGCCTGCCCATTGGTTTGAGGATGGCAGACAGCTGAGTAGGCGACTGAGATGTTGTGGCTTTCCAGCCAGATTCTTAGTGGATCATTATCGAACTGCCTGCCGTGGTCAAATACCAGCATCTTTGGTACTCCGAACCGGGTGATGACATTTCGCCAGATCACCTTCCTGACCGCCGGCTCAGTGATGTTGGGCACTGCTTCAGCCTCCACCCATTTGGTGAAGTAGTCTATGGCGACAATTAAGAATTTTCTGCCCCCTGTGGCCACTGTGAAGGGTCCTAGAATGTCCATCCCTCATTGAGCGAAGGGGATGGGTGATAGGATTGGCCTGAGCTCCTGGGCCGGGGCATGGATTGATGGAGCAAAGAGTTGGCATTTTCTGCATTTCTGGGTCAGGCTCTTGGCATCCGCCAGCATGGTAGGCCAATAGTAGCCTGCCCTGAGGGCCTTGTGGGCCAGCGACCTCCCGCCAATGTGATGTCCACAAATCCCTGAGTGGATATCATCCAATACCTCGGCGGCCTGATCCGCCCGTAGGCATTTAAGCAGGGGATAAGTAAAAGATTTTTTGTAGAGTTCTCCATTAATGAATATGAACCAGGCTGCTTTAGCCTGTACCTTCCTCTTTTGTAATGAGTCTGATGGCAAGATACCGTGCCTTTTGTACTGGATGAAAGGGGTCATCCAGCTTTCCAGTTCTTCTTCCACGGCATTAATCGTTTGACAGGGACTAGTAGACTTCTCGTGTAAAACGTCAACCCATACTGATCTCCGGATGTCCTGCAGACTGGAGCTTGCCAGTTTTGACAGGGCATCTGCTCTGTTGTTCTGGGATCGGGGAATTTGTTTGACTTCATATGATTTCAGGCCGGACAACTCTCTCTTTACCATCTCCAGGTATGCGGCCATTGCTTGGTCTCTTGCTTCGTATTCTCCATTAATCTGATTGGCGATGAGTTGGGAATCTGTCGCCAAGACAATTCGTTCTGCCCCTGCGGCTTTAGCTAACCTGACGCCTGCGAGTACTGCTTCGTACTCTGCTTCATTGTTTGATGCTGGGAAAACGAATCTGAGAGCATGCTCAAAGTCGGTCCCTTCTGGGCTGGTTAGTACGACGCCTGCGCCTGCGCCGTTGGCCGTCGAGGATCCGTCAGTATACACGACCCACTCCTGGGCGGGGGCTTCCTCTTCCCCTGAATGGGAGCACTCAGCCAAAAAGTCTGCCAAAGCTTGGGCTTTGATGGCTGTTCTCGACTGGTAAGATATACCTAGCCCGCTCAGCTCAATTGCCCACTTCAACAATCTCCCTGATTTTTCGAATTTTTCCAACACTTTTTCCAGGGGTTGGTCGGTGAGGACTATGACTGGATGCGCGTCAAAGTAAGGTCTGAGCTTCCTGGCTGCAATTATGACCGCGTAGGCGGCTTTTTCAACCATCGGATAATTCTTTTCAGCTACCCCCAGCGCATGACTTACAAAGTATATAGGTTGCTGGGTGCCTGCCTCTTCTCGTAGGATGACTGCGCTGACAGTTATATTGGTTACTGCAATGTAGAGAAAAAGCTTCTCTCCTGCTACTGGTCTTGCCAGGGTAGGGAGCCTCTTAAGATGGTCCTTTAGTTGCTCGAAGGCCTCTTTCTGCTCGCTTTCCCATTTGAACTGTTTGTTTCCTTTCAGTATTTTGAAAAAAGGTGTGGCTCTGTCTGCTGATCGGGCAATGAATCGGGCCAAGGCGGCCATTCGACCCGTCAGGCGCTGGATGTCTCTGATGGTCTTGGGCTCAGGGAGGTCTAGAACTGCCTGAATTTTTTCTGGGTTGGCATCTATACCCCGAGAACTGACCAAGAACCCCAGGAATTTTCCGGAGCGGACTCCAAACGTGCATTTTTTCGGATTTAGTTTCATTTTGTAAGTGCGCAGAGAACTGAAGGTTTCCTGCAAGTCTGTCAGGTGTTCCCTGTCTTCCCTGCTTTTTACGATGGCATCATCAACGTAAGCCTCGATGTTTCTGCCTTTTTGTTTCTCAAACACTTTATCAACCAACCGCTGGTATGTGGCCCCTGCATTTTTGAGCCCGAAGGGCATCATCTTATACATGTAAGTGCCCGAGCTAGTGATGAACGCACACTTCACCCTGTCCGGCTGCCACAAGTACACTTGGTGGTAGCCTGAAAAGGCGTCTAAGAAGCTTAGCATGGTGTAGCCACTGGTGGCGTCTACCAATTGATCGATCCGAGGGAGCGGATAGCAGTCTTTCGGGCAGGCCTTGTTCAGGTTCGTAAAGTCGACGCACATTCTCCATGCGCCTGACGACTTCTTGACCATAACAACATTTGCCAGCCATTCTGGGTAGTCGCAGACTTCAATAAAGTCTGCTTTCAAGAGTTTGTCAATTTCTTCCTTGATTGCTGCGTCTTTTTCTGCAGACATGTTTCGTTTCTTCTGTTTTACAGGGCGAGCATCCATGCTTACATTCAGCTTGTGAACGATGCATGAGGGATCAACGCCGGGCATCTCGTCTGCAGAATAGGCAAATACGTCCTTGTTCTCCCTCAGTAGTTTGACCAGTTCGGCCTGGTAGGATTCCTCTAGGCCTGTTCCTACCAGGACTTGTCTTCCTGGTTCTAAGTCCACCAACATGCTTTCGCCCCCTGGTTCCAGGCGGTCGGGCGCCGGGTGTTCGACTGGGACTTCGCCTTCCCTGCAGGGAGAACTGTCGGCTTTTCTTTTTCCTTTTCTGTCCCTTTCGTGTTCTTGTAGGGCTACGGAGTAGCATTGTCTGGCTGACTCCTGGTCCCCACGTATCTTTCCTTCCAGCCCGAAGTCTGTGACATACGCGATGGTGAGAGCCCTGATGGAGATCGCCGCCTCGATTTCATCCAGCGTGGCCCTGCCAATCAGGGCATTATAGGCAGACCTTACGTCCACAACAACAAAGGTTGCCCTGACATTCCTGGCTGTAGAACCTTCCCCGAAGGTTACAGGCAGGTCGATGACGCCCATGGGCAGCACGCCGGCCCCACTGAATCCATATAGCGATCCGGGAGCAGGCCGCAGGTGCCTTTTTTCCAGGCTCATTTTTTCGAAAGCATCCTTGTACAAAAGATTTGTATATGCGCCCGTGTCTACCATACATCTTCGCACAATATGGTTGTTGATCTCTAGGGACAACACCAGAGGATCACTGTGCGGATATATCACCCGTCCTGCGTCGTCAGGGGTGATACTTAATGTCACTCCCCTTGGACTCCCTTCTTTCTCAGCGTAGCAGATCTGGTTCCTCAGCTCGCGCATTTGCCTTTTTTGGCCTCTTCGACTGAGCTGGCCCTCAGTGCCCCCTGAAATTACATGGATTACCATCCGGTTCTGCACTGACCCCTCGGGTTTCTCAGATACTTCCTTCTGAGACTTGTTTTTAGCTGCGTAGTTGGCCAACCATCCGTTTCTGATTAATTTCTCAATTTCATCCTTCAGGTGACGGCACTCTTCGGTGGTATGGCCTATACAGTCATGGAAAGTGCAGAATTTCTTTGGGTCGCCTTTCGGGCTGCGAGGTTTGCTTGGACGGTTCCATTTGGCAGTTTCTTTTTCCAGTTCGAAGATTTCCGCCCTGGATTTGTTCAGAGCGGTGTAACTATCGAATCTGGGTTGGTAGACTGGGCGTTCCCTCTTGGGAGTGTCTCCCTCTTCTTTTTGCTTACCTGGTTCACTTCTGCCCCTTCCACCCTGCGGTCCCCCTTGAGGCTTTGATTGGCCTGCAGGGGTGTCTGTCAGGCCGTGGAACTCCTCCTGCAGAATGAACCCCTCAGCGATCTTTCTGGCCATGGCCAAGGTTTCTGGCTGGGCCCTGATCATCTGGTTTTTCATCTCCCCTGGAAGTAGAGAGATTGTCAGGGCGTAGGCGGCGGTGGAATCGTCGATCTCCCTAACCTGCTGGTAGGATAGATCGAACCTTCTCATGTATTCTCTCACACTCTCACCCTTCTTCTGTTTCAGGGTCATGAGATCGAAACGGGTAAGGCGTCTTCTCTTATTTCCGGCATACTGTTCAAGGAAAATTTCAGCCAACTCTATGAAGAACCTGATTGACCCCTGGCGGAGGTCTCTGAACCACCCCTGCGCAAGTCCCACCAGGGTGGTAGGGAAGACTTTGCACCAGATGGCATCATCTACATCATACATGCCCATGTGGCTCTCAAAGGCTGCCAGGTGGTCTTCAGGGTCTGACGTCCCGTCAAATTTGATGGTGGGCATTTTGATTTTTGGAATGGGGTACTCTTGTACCTCAGGGTGCAACGGGGTTTTCGTGGGCCTGCCTACCAGTCGTGACCTGCTTTCTCCAGACTGGTTACCGTGAGATTCCCATTGTTTATGGGTCGGTTTCCTCGTACTGGGGGAGCGGTGCCTCGGAGGCGGTCTGCTAGCTGCCTCATCCTCTGTTCCCGAGGAGGCCTGCCTGGGCCTCTTCCTCTGGGAGTGGCAGAGATTTTCACCCTGATGGTACCTGGACTCGAGCGGTTGTCCTCGGTTGAGTCTGGATTGCAGGCTTTGGGATAAGCCGGGGGCTGACTGTTCCCTGGCCGCAGGTGTTAGTCTGGAGAAGACTCCGCCTGGCCTCTCTCCTAAGCGTTTTGACACAGGCTCCCTGGGCCTCATGCGCTCCTGTAATCCTTGAGATAAGCCTCCCTGCCCTCCAGACGCCGATTCTGTCGTGTGAATTGAGAACGCCTGCTGGACAGGTGGTTCTGGTTTGTCAGTGGTAATGCGCCTCTGCACATGCGTATACATTTGGGCTGTTCTTCTCGCTTTCCTCTGAGCATTTCTGGCGGCGGTCCGCCTCGTGCCCCCGGCCTCGTCCCTGCTGACTGGGGACGGTTGCCTGGGAGCCGATGCGACCCTGCCCACCAAGTCCTCAGGTGTGAATTCCTGATCCAGCATCGCAGAGAAGAACGCGGCCGCCTGTGCCATCTGAGCTGGGGTCAGATTGAGAGCACGTCCTGGGCGTGCCCCCAGCTCGGGCGTCACAGTAGTGTTAGATCCACCGAGGGGAATGGTTCCCCCTGCCCCCAGGATTGTGGCAGGAGGGACCCTCTCCAATAGCGGCATACCGTACAGGGGGGTCACCGGAGGGACCGTCGGACCCGCTCCTGCACTGGTATCAACGATTTCTGGCATGATTGTGTTTAATTTTGTGGTTATGAGTGGTTGATTTTAGTGGGTAACTCGTGAGCACAACCGTAAGTTCCCCACAGACGGCGCCAAATTGTTCCGGTTAACGGAAACAATTAACCCGGCCTAGGATCCGGGTAGTGTAATTGAATAACCGATCGTCTGATTCTCTTGGTCTCCCCTTCTCCTCACCCCTTGAGTCGGACTTTCCTGACGGAAACGGCCTGCTCCCTGCACAATGAACGCACAGGGCCTCGGAGTTTGTCCGAGGAAACCCTCTCCGATGCCTAAGTCAGTCCGTGGAATGCCTTTACGAACCTAGCTCGTGAGGAACTAGGTGGCGTTTTAGGAGTGAGAGTCTAGAGAGAGAAAATCCAACCCCCCTTATGTGGGAGATGGGTAAGTATTTATACCTTCCCACAAGAGAGAGGAAAAGAGAAAGAAGAGGGGGGAAATGGGTGGATGTTGGCGCGACACGTGGACTTACCTTGTCCACCCATTTCCCCTTACCTTAGGCAAAATGACGGATGGGTCCTCGGTTCTCCTTCGGCCCCATTCAGGCGGGAACGCCCTGAAAGCAGGCGGCAGGCCTGGTTTACTCCGTTTGGCGGACGGCCCAAGGGATTGGGGCCACACTTGGAGATTCCAGTGACTGATGGAAAAAAGTTGCTGGACAGACCTTCCCTCCTTCTGGGACTGGTCGCCTCGGGGCCTGATTGGCAGGCGGCCGATGGCGGGCAACCGACCCCCATCAGATTCATTAATCGAATATCGTATCTAACAAGAACAAAATTAATTAATTCTCGTTGATGCTAATAAAATCGTTACATCTTTTTAAACAAAATTCGACGATTTTATACGCGGAGAGAATTAACATCTTTTTTCGTTCAACATTCTTTTTTTACTTTTCGTTCAAAACAAACCTTTTTTCAAAACCTTTTCTAAAATCATTCCGGCTATTCGATATCGATTTCATAATCGAATATCGAATACGACGAATATCGAAAATATGATCGGGGATAAATTAGTCCATATTTGTACGCGATTTATAAAATTAACGATTTTAGACAAAAAATAAAAAATGGGCAGACCCGCTCGCGAGTCGCGCCATGCCCAGGCGACTCGCGCACGAGCCTGTAACCCGGGTCCTTTTTTAACCTTTTCGATCGTTTATTTTATTTTTCTACGAAACGATTTCTAAAATTTGTATCTTTTCCAAAACTATTCCGAGTATTTGATATTGATTTCGTAGTCAATTATCGAATATAACGAATATCGAAAATACTAGATCGAGTACAAGTTATGCAATATTTGTACGCGATCTAGTCGAATCTTCAAAAATCGTCTTCAAAAATCAGACCGACACGCGACTCGCCGGAGTCCCGGGCGAGCCGCGCGGCCGGCTGCCACGACACGTCTCTTTTTTCGTTTTTTTATTATTTTTCGAGCTTCGTTTTTTATACAAAACAGCGTTTTAGCAATATTTTTCAGATTTCGATTAATATTTATTTTCTCGAACTCGTATATTTATTTGCTATATTATTATTCATCGTTACTAACTCGTTTTCTCATGTTTGCAGCAATTTATTTTCATACTTTGTTTTTATCGTTTTATTAGACTAAAACGAATTTCACATGCTAAAATAACTTTGACGTTATTAGTTTAACATGCATTAAACGACTTAGCAACCCATTTGTTTATTTTTCTCACATGTCTTAGGAAAATAATCTCTGCATATCATTCAACCGTCGAAATAACGCGTGTACATAAAATCGAACGATATCTTAGTAAAGGCCGCTAAGTGCGGGCGGGGTTGGGTGTTCTCAATGAACTTCCCAACACGTACCCTCACCCCTTACTCAAAACCATGGTTTCCGGATGTCCGAATCCATTGGCAACGAGTGTCATTCAATACACGATATCCGATAATGTCGGTATCGGTATCGTAATGCAAAGGGACGAACCCGATAAACTCTGGCATCGGAAATGGGCCATGTTTTAAATATGGCCCACTACGACATAGAGTGGGTTCGAATGGTTCCGAATAACCACAAAATTCAGTGGCGACTCCTACTTCGATTTAAATTCTATTTGATCCATCTCATATGGAGATTCATTCGCCTCCCCAAACCCGCGCGTGGCCGCGTCGGGGTGGACCTATGTCATGTCCACAATTTGGCGACTCCGCTGGGGATTAACTGATGCGTCACTTACCATCGACATCCTCAGGGTGAGACTCGAAAAGAAATCGTTCGATTAGTAATGTACACGTTTTAGTTCAATGGTTCATGCATAACCCCGTTCTTTCCCGGGCCGGTTACTTGTGACCGACGTCCCACTATACCACGGTGCATTCCCACTTGGGTGCACTAAAGACTTCGATGGCGGAACTTGCATGGGATTTACGGCAGATTCTAAGACCAACTCGGCTTAGGAGGTCCGTCCTGATTTGCGAGAATGCGATCGTTGTTGGTATAGATCCTATTCGACCGACCGAGACTTAGACTAAGAGCATACATGGCGTCGTTATACTGTTTCTATGACTACGTGCTACCTGATTTACAAGTCGTCTTTCAAAAACCGTCATTTTCAAAAAACCCGCATCTTTTCAAACCCATCTATTTTTTAAAACCCGGAAAGCTACCAAATTTAGGACTTATGATTTTTACTCAAAATAGCCTATTTTTAGCCGGCATGCTGTCCAAACTTTCCAAAAAAATTCAAAATCTCGGCCCGGTAACCTTTTTTTCGATTTTTCAAAAAAATCGGGCCTTCCAAGCCGACCTTGCTCGGTTTTCAAATCCAAATTCCCTTTTCAAAACTTTCTTCTTATTAGGACTTCCCGTATTTAGCAGTGTCGGGTCTTGTCATAAGTTGTTAGAATCTATAGCGTCGGAACTCCGTCGATCTTACATCACGAGTTTCTACCCCATCCCAAGTCCGCCTTATTTGTCAAGGCACGGTCCACCTACGTAGGACAAACTCCTACAAAGGGAAGCCCATTTACACAATCGAGTCCAAAGTCTGGGGATTTCACACACGGATCTTTCTTCGAACGGGACTAGGCCCACTTTGCCAAAACCCAGGGAGAGTCCACCATCCACGAGTCACCCGTCTAGGAGTCGGTCTTCAGTCCCACTCGGGGGCTACCCTTTAGCGGGGTGATCAACCGCGTTTGCTCTAAGGATCAGGTCTTACATGTGTTGGCTCACGTACCCCACTTTCGAGTCACTTTGATGTCGCACCATTTGAGTCCTATCAAAGTCTTTAGTCTCACTCGGGGGCTGTCCTCCACCCGAGCAGTCAACCACGGTCACCTTAAGGGGTACCCTACGTTCATCATACACTGGCGTCCTTATGATGCCTTCTTCGAGTCGTACCTATGCTACAAATACTCGAGTCATCTAGGGTTAGGTCACCACAGTTGGTCCGAGCACGTGACGCGGTCAAACACGGTCGCCCCCATTTTCGGATTCACCCTTATGCAGCTCGAGTCCGATTCGCAATCGTTACCTCGTCTAGATCAACGTTCGAGTATCCCGGTCCAAGAGTCTTTGTCGACCCGTCACCCCGGGCCGTGTCTAGTTTGACTCTCTCTCTTGCACTTGCGCAAAGCCGGGTTTAGGCGAGTCGTGGCACCCGTCTTTCTCTCCAATCAAAGACCTTACCAAAAAAAAAACAACCAACCGAGCGTCCGAGTCCGGATTTGATTCGAGTCTAAGTCTGAGTTCGAGTCTAGGATACCCTACATCCTCATTTCCAAATCAAAGTCAGAGTCAAAGTCAGTTGTATTCTGTCCTCTTTTTTCAAAATTCAATAAAATCAGCTTTTCTATTTCTCATACATACTTTCCTTATGTGCTTCCGAGAACATGATGAACACCATCATACACTGTGAGCACACGCACGTGACTATTATAGGCACATCTATAATGACTGCAGGAAACCGAGCCCGTGTTTTCCTTTTACCTATTCCATGTCTGGTATAGAAAGCCACATAACTACCCGTAGCAGGAGCATATCGAATCCTATGACAAATCTGGGTAGTCTTCTAGTTTGGGTTCAAGACGGGAGGCAAGCCCACTTCCCACAATAAACACCCATCCAATAAGACTAGCCAGCCCCTACCTTAGGTGTTAGTCTGACCGACAAAAAAAAGCTGGACAAAAAAATCAAAAGTCCAAGAGAAAAAAAAGCAAAAGGCCAAAACAAAAAAGCTGGTCATGATCAAAAAAGAATTATCAACATCTCTCGACCAGACACGGTCAACTCAAATGAAGAATCCCATGACCGGGGCTAAGAGGTCAACCCAAAGAATTCAAAAACCCATGACCGTGAAACGGTCAATTCAAAAATTATCAATACCCATACCATCCAATAGGGGAGAGACAGTCAAGCTGGTCAGCTAACACCACATCTAGCCTTCCCACATTAAAACCCTCAAGACCTTCTCGAGACCTAGGCTAGAGATAGCCCAGAATTTTGAGGATTCAAGCTCCATAGGATACACCCTAAGCTTTAGGGCCAGACATGGAAACCAGATCCCGCATTATCAACCTGCCCGATCGAAGTCCGAGTCATTTTTACTCGACTTCCCCCTTTCCTACCACATTACAATACCTTACCCTCGAAGCCTTAGCTCCACAAAATCGAGCCCCAGATTTCGAAACATCAAAGCCACTTGCGACCTAGCACCACATTTCCAAAAACATCTAAGCCAGTTACCATCCCCAAACACGGGAATTCAACTTACAGTCGGCATAGGACATGCCCAAATAGTTCACACCACCTCTGGGGGCTACCCCGGAGAACGCTCACAGTCACAGGATCAACATCCTAACTATTCTAGCCCTTTGATCAAGACATCACTGGGAATGCACCTAGCCTACACCATCGCTGTGGCTAGTTACACACAAAGCCCTAGTAGACTAGGCACCATTATATATCTTTCACATCACTGAACTACGGCTTGGTTTGATTTCACTACACGTGAATACGTAGGCAGCCTTTCAACAAGGGCACAACCACCCACATTGACACACATTCAAAAAGCGCCATCATTCCGTCACGACACTGTCATGTTCTTAACAGTTAGCTTTGTCATTCTGGGGGCTTCTCCTAGGCAGAAGTTCTCCATCCACTCACATAATCCAAATACTTTCAAAATCTAGCCACCTTTCTATAGTGTGTCCTAGTACTCGGCTCAGTTGAAGACGAGAATTGGTCAGGGACTCGAAGCAATACCCACTTTGGGAATGTACCCCTAAATCAAAAGAATATCCAAAAGAACACCAGTCTACGACATTGCTACCACAAAGCCCTGTCGTACGGAAACAGTCCCATTCCGAGGATTCGACCGTGTTGCCACTCGCCTAGGCTACGGAATAGCGCAACTTAAGAGTCTTTTCGTATTAGGTGGCCCATCCCCTACCGAGTCACGGTCCAACCCTTAGAGAGTCCAGTCGTGTCTGTCAACTCGTCTTCTCGCGTCCAGAGTCGAGTCTGTCGGTATATCTCTCTCTTCAAATTCTCATTTTAAAATTTGCAAAACTTAGCCAATTGAGAAAATCCCTTTCCTAGTCACCACGGAATAAGAATTTTTATCACACTTCATCTTGGCATACAGGCCTAACCAGAGACTTTAGGAGTCCGTGTCAGAATCAGATTAGGAATCAAGTCATCCCAAGCATTCTAATTTCCAAAAAAAAAACATTTTCTTTCCAAAAAATCAATCAAAAATCATTTCTTCCCCAGCATGAGTCAGTGTTTCGCCTAAATGTTACATGCAATTTGTTATGTATCAACAGACAGGTACCCCAAGACTCCTCGAAGAATTCTCAAAGACTCCCCAGTGGAAGGATCATGCAACATTTCTATTAAGGAATCGGAATATATCTGTAAGCGGATACACCCAGAGCTTCCAAGGCAAGCTCCCGCGCTATTCCAAGATGGGACGTGTCTGTAAACAGACACACCCAAGACTTTTTAGGAGAAGTCCCCGCGCTATTCCAAGATGGGATGTGTCTGTAAACAGACACATCGAAGACTTTTTAGGAGAAGTCCCCGCGCAATTCTAAGACAGGATGTACCTGTAAACAGGTATACCCATAGCTTCCAAGGCAAGCTCCCGCGACATTATTAACATCAACCCAGGTATGATTTCTATCCTATGGCTGGCGAGCCCTTCACGCAGGTCTAATGGACTATAAACGACCCGATCGGAAGTCTGTCAGGTTTTAATCCTTGATTGACCTGGTAGCTACTCTGACTTTTGCCTTGTCCAAGCCTCAGTCAGAGTGGGGGCTCTGTAGACACCCACATTTTGACCGCCAGGTGTCTATAATAGCTCCCGCCAAACACCCGATGATGATTGGACGTAAACGTGCTTTGATGGACTCGGATATGGGCTCGTAATCATGGACATTTGGTTTAGACTTATTACAGAGTACAAATCTTACAAAACCAACCTCAAATCTAGGCCCAGTGGGTCGTTTTCGAGTCAAATAACACTAATTTAGGTTGAATCCGACACCAGGGGTAAAACCGTCTTTTAGCGACTGAGTCAAAACCCGGTCAAAGATTTTCCCGAGACACGTGAGTCAGCCGTGACACTTCACACGGTTGATTCATACTCAAATTCCTACAAAATATCAGCTTCAATAAACATTAAACAATTCCGTTAAAAGTAGAATTCGATCTCAAGTAGGAATCCTATTCGAAGACCGATTCAAACACTCGACCGAGTGCAAATACTCGGCCAAGCAACATACAACCAGCCGAGATACCTTTCTTCTTTGCCAAGAAGCGGAATTCTCATGCTTCTTAAACTCCTACGTTTCCTATCCTAAGCGGTATTCAAACTCTTCTAACCCAAGGTCGGGAACCCCCTATAAATAGCCCCTTGCATACAACACTTTCAATCATCAAAAAACACCAATTTACTTCATCAACCTCGACACAATTATCACAGAAAAGCAGCCTGATAACACGGTTTTTACAGCCATAATACACACGTCCTACATCCTCGATATCTAGCAAATCCCGACACCTTCCCGAAGTAGCCTCGAAGCCCTGAGAAAACCATCCAACCACACGTCCCATTATACGACCCCATCAACACCTTAACTCATCCCGCATCATCTCGACGCTCCCAAGTCTAAACCACTTTCCGACGAGCCTTATCCCGAGAAAACAAAGCATGTAGGTTGAGGGTGTAAATCAAACCCGACGCTTCTCTTTTCTCTCTCTCTTTCTCGTTTTTTTTCCTTTGCTTCGAGTCGTCGGTCTTTTTTAATATGGGTTGTTTTCGCATTATTTATAATATCGATACTACGAAAAACTATTTTTTTTATAACGTTCTTAAAATACGATATCGATTCATTAATCGAATATCGTATGTAACAAGAACAAAATTAATTAATTCTCGTTGATGCTAATAAAATCGTTACATCTTTTTAAACAAAATTCGACGATTTTATTCACGGAGAGAATTAACATCTTTTTTCGTTCAACATTCTTTTTTTACTTTTCGTTCAAAACAAACCTTTTTTCAAAACCTTTTCTAAAATCATTCCGGCTATTCGATATCGATTTCATAATCGAATATCGAATACGACGAATATCGAAAATATGGTCGGGTATAAATTAGTCCATATTTGTACGCGATTTATAAAATTAACGATTTTCGACAAAAAATAAAAAACGGGCAGACCCGCACGCGAGTCGCGCCATGCCCAGGCGACTCGCGCACGAGCCTGTAACCCGGGTCCTTTTTTAACCTTCTCGATCGTTTATTTTATTTTTCTACGAAACGATTTCTAAAATTTATATCTTTTCCAAAACTATTCCGAGTATTTGATATTGATTTCGTAGTCAATTATCGAATATAACGAATATCGAAAATACTAGATCGAGTACAAGTTATGCAATATTTGTACGCGATCTAGTCGAATCTTCAAAAATCGTCTTCAAAAATCAGACCGACACGCGACTCGCCGGAGTCCCGGGCGAGCCGCGCTGCCGGCCGCCACGACACGTCTCTTTTTTCGTTTTTTTATTATTTTTCGAGCTTCGTTTTTTATACAAAACAGCGTTTTAGCAATATTTTTCAGATTTCGATTAATATTTATTTTCTCGATCTCGTATATTTATTTGCTATATTATTATTCATCGTTACTAACTCGTTTTCTCGCGTTTGCAGCAATTTATTTTCATATTTTGTTTTTATCGTTTTATTAGACTAAAACGAATTTCACATGCTAAAATAACTTTGACGTTATTAGTTTAACATGCATTAAACGACTTAGCAACCCATTTGTTTATTTTTCTCACATGTCTTAGGAAAATAATATCTGCATATCATTCAACCGTCGAACTAACGCGTGTACATAAAACCGAACGATATCTTAGTAAAGGCCGCTAAGTGCGGGCGGGGTTGGGTGTTCTCAATGAACTTCCCAACACGTACCCTCACCCCTTACTCAGAACCATGGTTTCCGGATGTCCGAATCCATTGGCAACGAGAGTCATTCAATACACGATATCCGATAATGTCGGTATCGGTATCGTAATGCAAAGGGACGAACCCGATAAACTCTAGCATCGGAAATGGGCCATGTTTTAAATATGGCCCACTACGACATAGAATGGGTTCGAATGGTTCCGAATAACCACAAAATTCGGTGGCGACTCCTACTTCGATTTAAAATTCTATTCGATCCATCTCATATGGAGATTCATTCGCCTCCCCAAACCCGCGCGTGGCCGCGTCGGGGTGGACCTATGTCATGTCCACAATGAGCCACACTCTTCATTACAGGATTACCTGTCCAGAAGAGTTTTTACATAATTGTGAGATTTTCTTCATCACATTCTGAGGTAGTATTGAATTAGCGCACCAGTAATTCATAATCCCAAAAATTACAGAATTGATTAATTGCACCCTTCCTGCATATGTTAACTGGTTGGTAGACCAATTTTGCATTGCTGTTTGAATCTTGCTGATCAATCCCCAGTAATGCACCAGTTTGTTGCTAATATCGTTAAGTGGGATTCCCAAATACCTACAAGGGAACTGTCCCTCCTTAAATCCAGTTTTCTCTAATATGGTCCGTCGAATACCAGCAGCAACACCCCCAAAGAAAACATCAGTTTTCTTTTTTGTCGCTTCTAGTCCTGATTCATTAGCAAACCTGTCCAAAGCTGTTGTTGCAGCAATAGTAGAAGGCACGTCACCCCTTGTGAATATCATTAAATCGTCCGCAAAGATAAGATGATTTAGCTTCATCTTACTGCACTTTGGGTGTAAAGAGACTTGTGACTCTTTCCCGATTTCCCTTAACCTTCTCGATAATACCTCCATACTAAGCACGAAGAGATACGAGGATAATGGATCCCCTTGTCTAACTCCACTCCTTCCTTTAAAGAACCCCTGGGATGACCCATTGATCTTTAAGGAAAACCAAGAGCCTTGTATACATCCTTTTATCCAATCAATGAACATAGATGGAAAGTTGAAACCTTGAAGCATATCTTCAATAAATGTCCATTGCAATGAGTCGAAGGCCTTCCTAAGATCGATTTTCATGAGGCATCTTGGAGTAAAAAATTTCCTTCCATATCCTTTAATTAGGGATTGCGATAATGCAATATTCTCGTGTATGTTTCTATCTTGCATAAAAGCCGCCTGTTCTGGCCCAACTATTTGATGTATCACCATTTTCAACCGATTAGTTAGCAGTTTACTAATGGTCCTGTATAAGACAGAGCAACAAGAAATAGGTCTGTAATCAAGTACAGACAAGCAGGTTTCTTTCTTTGGTATCAGGGTAATCAAGGTGGTATTAGCCTGTTTAGCCATTTTCTTCTTATTAAAAAATTCCTTTACTGCATCACAAAAATCCTTGCATACCGTGGATCACGATGCTTTAAAGAAGCCCGACGGAAATCCATCCGGACCCGGGCTCCTATCCGAGCCAATTGAGAATACTGCTTCCTTAATTTCAGCATCTGTTGGCATAGCCTGAAGCAACCTCCAGTCTTCTTCTCTAATGAGAGATCCCTTATTCAATACAGTTCTATCAATTTGTTCCACTCTCCTAACAGAACCAAGTAGACCCTCATAGTATTCCACAAAAGCCTTAGAGACCTCCTGCAACCCTTCTCTATACCTTCCTTGAGAATCATTAATGGCACCAATCACTTGTTGCATTCTCCTCGGATCGCTTTTAGTTTAAAATGAAAATATGCAGTTGCATCATCCCCTAGCGCTAAATTCTCCATCTTGGCCCTCTGGTTTAGAATGCTTAGCTCAGCTTTGTTTAGCTTATTACATTCACAAACCAGACTTCGCTCACGAGCTATCAGGTCTGCAGACATAGGCTGAACCTGAAGACTCAGCTGACAGGCCGCTACTTCATTTTCCAACTCAGCAATCCGTGCCCCAATATGCGAGTAACTATTCTTATGCATATCTTTAAGAGCCCACTTTACATTCTTCAATTTTTCAAAAAGCCTATAACTAGCAGTACCATATTCCTTCTTTCCCCATGCTGCAGCCACAGTCGAATGATATTGAGGATGGTGCGTCCAACAATTCAGAAAACTGAATCTTTTGGACTGAATAACCTCCTCAAATATGGTCACTAGAGTAGGAGAGTGATCCGACACTCCTGCAGGCAGATACTGCACAGAGGAGTTTGGAAAAGTAGAGGCCCAATGGAGTTTGATTAGGGCTCTGTCTAGGTTTGTCCAAACTCTAATGTCAGGATCCTTATTGTTCGTCCAAGTATACTCACATCCATGTCCTGCCATTTCTTCTAAACCACTGGTACCAATACAGCTATTAAACGCTTCCATATCCTCTATGTCTGGAGCAACTCCTCCAATTTTCTCCCCTTCATGCCTAACAATGTTGAAATCCCCAAGGACAACCCATTTATTAGCAGTGCTACTAAGGCAATTGAGACCCTCCCACAGGCTCTCTCTACTGGAGGCATCATTTTTCCCATATACAATCGTAACCTCAAACTTCTGATTTGTTCCATAATGATAGACCATACTATGTATAAACTGCTCAGTACTCTGGAGTACAGTAACCTTGACAGTGCAAGGATTCCATACCAACCATATTCGACCATTTTTGTGACATTCATAGTTGCATTTAACACTAAAAGCTGCAAATTTATTTTTAATCACCTTCTTTGCTTTTGCCTCTTTAATCCGAGTTTCCAATATGCCAATAACATCAATCCTCTTTCCCCTAATAAGTTTGAGTATTTCATTTTGCTTGAGGGGTTCATTACCTCCTCTGATATTCCACGATGCTATAATCATTTAGATATATCAGGCGGGAGTTTATCCCCTACTGGAACAAAATTATCTTCCTCTTTCTCATTATCATTTTGATCAGCCATACCTCTTTGCAGAATGATGAATCTGTTTGGTGTATGTGCCAGTTCCATATTCCAGACCTCATCTGAATTCTTATCTATTTTTCCTGAGTATCTAGCGGTGCCTTTCACCTTAAGGCCTATCCCTGAGCATGCTTGACGCTTTACAACAGGAACAAAACCATCAGCAGGGCCATCTTTTGGTGCAAGACCTAGCCTCCCACATTCTGAGTCCGCAGACCCCACAATAGGCTCCAACCTTTGATCAGTTCCCGTTGAGATACCGCCTAGCTCAAGGGGTCCAGAGCCAGTGATAATCAGGCCACCGGTAGTCTCCTTCCCAAGGGATCCTTGATGCTTTACAGTTTCCGGAACAGAATTTGTCCCAACTGAGGTACCACCTAACCCTTGGGGAATAAATTTCTTGGGCGTGAATCTGACTTTTGCAGGAGCATCCTGCAATTTGTCTTTCTGCTTCTCCTTTTTGCAATGAATTTTTAGATGCCCCAATTTACCACAACATGTGCAAAAATAAGGCACCCATTCATAGTCAATTCTTTGAACTGACTTTCCAGTGTATGGTGAATTTATTGTCACAGACTGAGGTAACTCTTGTGAAACATCAGCCTCCACCATGATTCTTGCAAAGGAAAGTCTTTCTTTGTATGTTGTAGTGGTATCAGCATACATGGGTTTGCCAACCTTACTTGCTATTTTACTCAAGATCGTGTCGGTCCATAGGTATGGATCAAGATCCGGCAATAGAATCCATACAGGCACCATAGACAATTTATCCATCTCCTGTGAGAACCCTGGAGTCCATTGCTTCAAGATAAGAGTGTTACGCCCCATTGACCAAGGCCCTCCACGAAGAACTAGATCCATGTCTTCCTTCGTGGAAAACCGTAACGAGAACCATCCTCGCTTAAAGTACTGCACCATAGGTAGCTTGGCATGATTCCATTTTTTTGTTACGAAGTCAGTAACCTGTTTCAAGGAGGGCTTTGCACCCAGTACATTGCCCATGAGAGTATACTGCCATAGTTTCAATTCATCCACAAATTCTTCTTCCCCAATGTCAATTTCAGTAGCATTAGCACTCTCTTCGTCATAATAGAGCGCCATTCCAATTTTTGAATCCTTGATTTTTGATGCCCAACCCCCTTCATGAAGAATACCCTGTTGAGGAGGGTTTTTAACAGAATCTCCCCCATTTCCCGCCATTGAAGCAGTTTCAACAATTTTCTCCAGTTTCTCATTCAAGATTGTCTGGGTTTAAGAGGTTTCAATTCCCACGCCCCTTGAACCACCAGTCTTTGCCGATTGAAAGGCATGGCTTATCAAATCGTTGAGGGTATGACCTCCCTGGTTTTCCATATGGGTTTTAGTTTATTATTATTATTATTATTATTATTATTATTATTATTTTTTTTTTTTTTTATAAAAACGGAACTTGCATTAAACACCAGAACAAATTACAAGAAGTTAGAGGGGAGCCTAGATACTATCTGGGCCCCCACTCCCTTAGCAATCGCGAAACTAATTCTAGTGAAAATATGAACTGCGGCACGCTCCAGCATCCTGTGACATAGCGAATTTACGAATCCGCTGGAGCAGAGAGACAGCCTCCGTGTCGAGCTCGCCGAGAGAGGAGAAGGAGAAAGGAAGAAAACCATACCCAATCGCCGTGCAACGTGCCTGATACTTGGCACACTTACAACGAGCAGCATCAACAACGACCCGTCCGGGCTCAAAAGAAGTCAAGCCGGACTGGGTCAAAGGAGAGGACCCGGTCAGGTCAACACAAACATCGCGCCTCTTGTTCCACGAGTAGAGCAGGAGATCGGCAGGTCGCAAGGGCTTGTCGTCATCATCGCAGAGGCCAATCTCCACCTCCTTGTCAGCAGAGATCCCCGTCCGGAAGCAAATATCCAACAGTGTGTCACGGACAAGGTTATGGCGATGTTTAATTCCCCACAGTACCAGCACAGGAAACCGCGTGATCCCCAAAAATATCCTCTCTGCGGGCCCAAAAATATTATTATTATTATTATTATTATTATTATTATTAATATTATTATTATTAATATTATTATTATTATTAATATTATTATTATTATTATTATTATTATTATTATTATTATTATTATTATTGTTCCGGTCACGGAAACAATTAACCCGACTCTGGATTCGGGTTGTATAATTGGACTGTTAGTGAACAATTGATCGTCTGATTTCCTTTAACCTCCCCTTTGTCTCACTCCCTTGATCGGACCTTCCCGGCGGAGTTGGCCTGCTCCCTGCACAATGAACGCACAGGGCCTCGGAGGTTGTCCGAGGAAACCATCTCCGATGCCTAAGTCAGTCCGTGCAATGCCTTGATGAACCTAGCTCGTGAGGAACTAGGTGGCGTTTTTTAGGAGTAAGAGTCTAGAGAGAGAAAATCCAACCCCTCTCTAGTGGAAATGGGTTTAGTATTTATACCTTCCCACAAGAAAGAGAGGTGGGAGAGGAATGGTTGGATAAGGAAGTGACAAGTGGCGGCTTCTCATCCACCCATTCCTGATTACCTTAGGTGAAATGACGGGAGGGCCCCTGGGGGCCCTGACCCTGTCGGACAGGGACTTCCCCCAGGGCAGGCGGACTTCGTGCAGTGGCCGCTAGGCTCCAGCAGGCTGTGTTGGCTTGCGGTCTCAGCGACCGACTACCATCCTTAGCGTTTTATGCTTCTGTTCTAGTTTCTTGCCAGGGACTGGCCTTTTGAGCTTGACAGGGATCCTCCTGGGGCCTGCCCAGCAGGCGATTACTTGACAGGCTGCCGACCCCAATCAATTGGCCTTCGTCAGTAGGAGGAAAGCAAGGCTTTTCTTCTACTGGCGATCCTTGCTTGGAGGGAGGTTGACTTCCATGTCTGCTACAGCATTTAATGTTTTGCACTTTCCCAAGGAACGTGGCGCTGCTCACGTCAGGTATGCAAGGAGCTGAGAGTGCTTTTGCAATGATTACACTTCTCCTCGAGGTGGATTTTTGGGAATCGTGAAGAGTTCCCGATTGGTGGCTTTCCTTCCAGGGTGGTTGGAGCGTCATTAATGCTGTGTTTTCTCTTGTATAAAACCCCAGCTTCCTCCACCTTTTCTGCTTAGCCCATCTTCAATCCTTCCACATTCCTTGTCTTAATCATGGTTTGGATCAAAAAATTCGTAACTCGCCGTGGAGCTCGCCATGTTACTTTCCTTTTTAGAGGATTTTGGAGACTTCGGTACGCTCGAGCTGCTTATCGAGCTGTTCGCCGTAGCCGTCTTTCGCGGCTTCGTTCCCGTCGGAATGGCAGGAAGGTCCCTTCTAGATTGAGGAAACGTCTCAAGAGATCCTCACCCCTTGCTGCTCCCAGATTCAGGCGTTGCCCTCAGGGAGGGGGCTGCTTTGACAGGGGATGCCACGAATGCTTCCCGTGGCTGCACCCTGGGCAGTTTAACCCTAATTCTTCTGATACCGACTCCTCCTTGGCGTCGGGCCCCTCCTCGCCTGTGAGGAGGACAGGTTGTCGCACTTGCGACGAATCCCAGGCCGTTCCCTTTGGCAGGGACTGGGAGGATAGCAGCCATGACTCTGATGATAGTGAGGGTCTTGGTTGCCTGAGCGACAGGGATGGAGACGGAGCTCCTGATGATCCTTTCAAGGATTCCCCAGACTGGGACTGGGGCTCGGATTTCGGGAGCCCAGACAGTCCAGGGGATCATTCCCCAGACTTGGATGACGACTAGGCCTGCGTAGCAGGGTATTTGGTTTCTGTCAGGCCGGAATTTTTTGGGCCTTATGTATTTTCTTTTCGTATTTGGTTCAAGATGTAACTTTCCCCCCCTTGGCTAATGAAATGAAAGTTAATCAGTTTGGCTTTTTTTTTTTTTTTTTTTTGAATGCGGGAATGATGTCGTCGGTTGATCTTTCTCTCTGCCATTTTTAGTCTTTCGAGGCCCTTCTTGAAAAGGGTGAACAGTCCGTGTTCAGTGTGCGACACGTGGATGACTATTGGGGGTTTTGTCAGGGAATCGCCTCTTGGGCTTCTTGGGCTTTATATAAACCCTTCTCCCCCTTCATTTTCTTCTTTTACTTTTTCTGAGACTTCAAACCCCTTATACTTCCTGAATCTCTTTTGTTGCCGAGCATTCTTCGAGGAGCAAGGAATACCTTTTGTCACTGTTTCCGGCGACTTTATCGGCGTCTTTAGGTTAGAACTTCTTTAAATCTTTCACCTCTTTTTTCCCTTTTATAGCCAATATGTCGCGAGTCCGTCCCCTTTCTTTTAATTCTTTGCTCGGGGGAACCGGGGGCGGCGACGGTGGCCGGCGTGACATAGCTTCTTCCTCCGGGGTCGGCCCTAGGGAGGAGGATGATCATCATAGGGGGGAGGGTGCTGAATCACCCGAACCAGCTCCCTTTGATGTAGTCGACTCCGATGACGAGGCCCTGGAGGTGGACCCTTCCAGGGTCGCCGGCCCCCTCATCCGCAGGGAGAGGGGGAGGACCTATTACTTGGACAAGAAAAAGTATGTGATCCCCCTAAAGACCTACCCTGAGGCCAAGAACAGGGACCTGATTTTGGAGAGTAACGCTGCTAAGGCCATTGAACAATTTTATAATTTCGGGGAAGGGTACACGGTTGTAATCCCTGGGGAAAGGGACACAGTATGCTGTCCCCCAGAAGGGTGTGTGGCCGTCTACCACAAGGCCTTGGAATTTGGCCTGCGATTCCCACTGCATCCTTTCCTGGAGGAAACCTTCAGGAGGATGAACGTCGCTATCGCCCAGCTGACTGCAACTGCCATTAGATTCTTAGTAGCTTACACCTGGACCTGCCTTTTCCATGGCGAGGGGCCTTATATTGACGCCCTTCGTTTTATGGTCGGTCTTCAAATGGTGTCTTCGTCCGGGGGGGATGGCTCCCCTGGTTATTGGTCTCTGCAGAGGCAGAAAAAGTATGCCTTGGTCTGGCCGGCTCTGAGCAGCCTAAAGGACTGGAAAAATAACTTTATATACATTCATAGCGCGACAGGGTGGAAAATTCCTAGACATTTTAGAAACCATGTCCACACCCGCATGGAGACGCGTGAGGAGTATCATCCAGGTGTTGGGGGGAAGGCTCTGGAGGTCAAGCTGAGCGAGAAGGAGGAGATTTTGATAAAAAAAGTTTGAGATTGTGGTGGATAAACATGGGAACTTTGGCCCTGCCTTCTGGCTCCCCCACGCGGAGCTCATTACGACAGACGAGTACTTGCTTCCCCTGGGCCTGATTCCTGGCCTTGAAGGTAGTTCTAGGGATTTTTTGTTGTCACGATTTTCCAGAGACTTTATTTCTCCCTGCTTTTTAGATGACCGCCTTTCTCTTTCTGCAGATTCCTATACTTGGCGCTGGACAAAGAAGCAAGTCAGAAGATTGGGCCTGAGTGAGGAATTAGTCGTTCTTTCAAAGCGTCCTTCTCTCCCTGCGAATTTCAGGAAGGGGAGCAAAGCCCTTATGAAGCTTGTAAAAGACTTCGCCGCTGGTCGAAGATTGCCCCTCCCACCCCGGCTGCCTTCGTCGAAGCCGGCGACTCCCACCCCTAGCATCCATGAGGGGGAGGCGGAGGTTACTTCTGGAGCTACACCTTCCCCGAGTCAAAAACAGGGTGCTTCTCCGGCTGGGCCTCGGGCTTCGCAGGGAACGCAGCCTGGGAATTCCGAGGGGACTGGGGAGAGTGCTCCCTTGGAGTTGAGGAGGAAAAGAGACAGGGAGGCTCCTAGTGCTGACGTGGTGGATCTGGAGGCGGATGTTACCACCCCTGAGGCGAAGCGCCCTGCCCGTGAGCCTCCAAGTACCCCCTTCCCAGAGGAAAATGCAGAGTTCCACTACACGGCTGGTGACAGTGTGGACGTGTCAGGCATGGTTTCTGATTCCGGAGCCGTCTTGGCTGACCGCCTCACAAAAATGGTGACTTCAACTTCTCATCAAGTGCTTCAGTACATCCAGCGTACCTCTAAGGTTATGCTGGCGTCTGCCGAGCTGGCGGCTCTCAGCCGCCTGAGTGATGAGGAGCTGACAATCACTCCCGGGGCTCCTCCTCCTGACCGCCTGGCTATGGTAGAGAGGGATGTCTCTTTGATAAGCTCCTTGAAGGATAAGATGGCAAGGCAAGAGGGCGAGTTAGAGGAGGCCAAGAAGCAGGCTGGTCAGTGGAGGCTGCAGGGGGAGATGGCTGTGAAGGAGGTTGCCAAGCTGGAGGCTGATCTGAAGGAGAGCCGGCAGTCGTTGTACCGAGCCAATCTCTCTTTGGCTGAGATGGGGCACTTAAAGGGGAGAGTAAGGGAGTTGGAGGAGCAGCTGTCAAGGGCCAAGTCGACTTTTGAACAGGCTAAAGGGGAATGGACGAAGGAGAAAGAGACCCTGGCTGAGGAGGCTGAGGCTGCAGTGGATGCCAGCTTCGCGAGCGGTGCCAACTCCTCTCTGGAGTTGGTGATGGAGGTGATAGGGGAGATGTTCCCTACCTTTGATGAGGACACCTTCCGGAGTCTTTATACCGCTAAGAATGAACCTCGGGCGACCAGGCAGCCTGAGGCAGATGCCGACGCTCACCAGGATGCTACGTGACGCCTTTTCTTTATAATAGTTTTTATCCTTCTGTGCCGAGCCAGTGTTATGGCCAGTTTGTTTGTAATATTTGCCACTTTGTTTCTTTTTCTCTTTAACTTTGTAAAGACCTTCTACCCTTCACGGGTCCTGTTTGTGGAATATTTCACTTTGCTTTTTATGGTAAGTTTTGTTTTAGAATTCGGGGAGTCTTTCTTTGTTGTTAATCGTGCCTGACATAGCTTGTCCCTGGCTTTTGCTCAAAGTCCAGGGGGCCTGCCCCCTGCCTGCCCAGAGGTAATTCAGGGGGCTATTTGTGTTTTTACACAAGGTTGGAGGGCCTGCCCCCAGTCCTTGTTAATCTGGCCTGTCCCTGGCTTTTGTTCAAAGTCCAGGGGGCCTGCCCCCTGCCTACCCAGAGGTAAGCAGGGAGGCTTTTGTGTTTTTTATACAAGGTTGGAGGGCCTGCCCCCAGTCCTTGTTGATCTGGCCTGTCCCTGGCTTTTGTTCAAAGTCCAGGGGGCCTGCCCCCTGCCTGCCCAGAGGTAAGCAGGGAGGCTTTTGTATTTTTTATACAAGGTTGGAGGGCCTGCCCCCAGTCCTTGTTGATCTGGCCTGTCCCTGGTTTTTGTTCAAAGTCCAGGGGGCCTGCCCCCTGCCTGCCCAGAGGTAAGCAGGGAGGCTTTTGTGTTTTTTATACAAGGTTGGAGGGCCTGCCCCCAGTCCTTGTTAATCTGGCCTATCCCTGGCTTTTGTTCAAAGTCCAGGGGGCCTGCCCCCTGCCTGCCCAGAGGTAAGCAGGGAGGCTTGGATTTTTTTTTTGTTGGGGGGTTCATTTTTCCTGACTTAGGCAACAGGGGGGCCTCCCCCTATTGCCCCCTGCTCGTTTGTGTGTGAAGAACGCGAGTGTGAACAGGCAACGAGTATAAATCTGAATCTTCTCATTTCTTTTACGAAACTTTTAACATTAGGGTGGTCGGAGCCGTCGACATTCTTTTGACCGTCCTCCGCCATTGTTTTTAGCGAAAAATAAAAACTATCTTTAGCCCTGGTTCAGACATAATATTTCTTCAGGGTGTCTGCGTTCCAGTGAGCGTGCAATTCTTGCCCTTGAAGGTTGGCGATTTTATATGTGCCTGGCCCAAGATTTGAGTCACTTGGTATGGACCTTCCCAGTTGGCACTTAGCTTTCCATGTTCCCTTGATTTTCCAACCGCCTGCGTTTTTCTAAGAACCAGATCACCCATTTGGAAGTTTCTCTGGCGCACTCTGCTGTTGAAGGCTTTCCTCATTCGTTGCTGGTAGGCAACGATGTTGGTACTAGCCTCTTCCCTTGTTTCATTAACCAGATCCAAGGCCTCAGCCATTGCAGCTTCATTCTCAGTTCGGTCGTATTGCAGGGAGCGTAGAGATGGGATCCTTGCCTCAATAGGTAATAGGGCCTCTGCTCCATATACTAGACCGAACGGGGTTTGGCCTGTAGACTCTTTTCGGGTGGTCCGGATTGACCAGAGTATGCTGGGAAGTTCGTCAGCCCACCTACCCTTGAGGTCATCTACCATTTTCTTCAGGCCATTTAAGATTTGCTTGTTGGCTGCTTCTGCCTGTCCATTGGTTTGAGGGTGACAGACGGCTGAGTAGGCAACTGCGATGTTGTGGCTTTCCAGCCAGATTCTCAGGGGATCATTGTCAAACTGCCTGCCATGATCAAATACCATCATTTTTGGTAGGCCAAATCTGATGATAACATTTCGCCAGATTACCTTTCTGACTGCCGGCTCGGTAATATTGGGCACCGCTTCAGCTTCTATCCATTTGGTGAAGTAGTCTATAGCAACAATTAGGAATTTCCTGCCCCCAGTGGCCACCGTGAAGGGCCCTAGTATGTCCATCCCCCATTGAGCGAAGGGGATGGGGGATAGGATCGGCCTGAGCTCCTGGGCCGGGGCATGGATTGACGGGGCAAAGAGTTGCCACTTTCTGCACTTCTGGGTCAGGCTCCTGGCATCCGCCAGCATGGTAGGCCAGTAGTAGCCTGCCCTTAGGGCTTTGTGGGCCAGCATTCTCCCTCCGATGTGATGTCCACAAATGCCTGAGTGGATATCGTCCAATACTTCAGCAGCTTGGTCTGCCCGTAGGCATTTGAGCAAGGGGTAAGTAAAAGATTTTTTATAGAGTTCTTCACCGATGATTATGAACCAGGCTTCTTTAGCCTGTACCTTTCTCTTTTGCACTGCGTCTGATGGTAGGATACCATGTTTCTTGAATTGGATGAAGGGAGTCATCCAGCTTTCCGGCTCTTCTTCTACGGTGTTAATCGCCTGACAGGCGCTGGTGGACTTCTCATGTAAGACGTCAACCCATACCGACCTCCGTATGTCCTGTAGACTGGAACTTGCCAGTTTTGACAGGGCATCTGCTCGACTGTTCTGGGAACGGGGGATCTGTTTGATCTCACATGATTTCAGGCCTGATAACTCTCCTCTCACCATCTCAAGGTACGTGGCCATTGCCTGGTCTCTGGCTTCATACTCACCATTGATTTGGTTGGCGATAAGCTGGGAGTCTGTTGCCAGGACAATCCGTTCTGCTCCCGCGGTCTTGGCTAGCCTGATGCCTGCGAGTACTGCTTCGTACTCTGCTTCGTTGTTCGATGCAGGGAAGACAAACCTGAGTGCATGCTCAAAGTCAGTCCCCTCCGGGCTGGTTAATACGACGCCTGCTCCTGCGCCATTGGCTGTTGAGGATCCATCAGTATGCACGATCCACTCCTCGGCAGGGGTCTCTTCTTCCCCTGAATGGGAGCACTCAGCCAGAAAATCGGCCAAGGCTTGGGCTTTGATGGCTGTTCTTGGCTGGTAAGATATCCCCAGCCCACTTAGCTCGATTGCCCATTTCAGCAACCTCCCTGATTTCTCAAACTTTTCCAACACTTTCTCCAGCGGTTGGTCGGTGAGGACCACGACAGGATGCGCGTTAAAGTAAGGTCTGAGCTTTCTGGCTGCAACGATGACTGCATAGGCGGCTTTTTCGACCATCGGGTAATTTTTCTCGGCTGCCCCCAGCGCATGACTTACAAAATATATAGGTTGCTGGGTGCCTGCCTCTTCCCGTAAAATGACCGCGCTGACAGTTACATTAGTTACAGCGATGTAGAGGAAAAGTTTTTCCCCTGCTACTGGTCTTGCCAGGGTGGGGAGCTTCTTAAGATGGTCCTTCAATTGCTCGAAGGCTTCTTTCTGCTCGTTTTCCCACTGGAATTGTTTGTTCCCTTTCAGTATTTTGAAGAAAGGAGTAGACTTGTCTGCTGATCGGGCGATGAACTGTGCCAGGGCGGCCATGCGGCCCGTCAGGCGTTGTACGTCCCTGATGGTCTTGGGTTCAGGAAGATCCAAAACCGCCTGAACTTTCTCGGGGTTGGCGTCTATTCCACGAGAGATGACCAAGAATCCCAGGAATTTGCCGGAACGGACCCCAAACGTACACTTTTTTGGATTGAGTTTCATTTTGTAGGTGCGCAGGGAGCAGAAGGTCTCCTGCAGGTCTGCCAGGTACTCCCTGTCTTTTTTGCTTTTCTCGATGGCATCATCGACGTAGGCTTCAATGTTTCTCCCTTTTTGACTCTCAAACACCTTATCAACCAAACGTTGGTATGTGGCCCCTGCATTTTTAAGCCCAAATGGCATCATCTTGTACATGTAGGTGCCTGAACTGGTGATGAACGCACACTTCACTATGTCCGGCTGCCATAAGTATACTTGATGATACCCTGAAAAGGCGTCTAGGAAGCTCAGCATGGTATACCCACTGGTGGCGTCTACCAGTTGGTCGATTCTGGGGAGCGGGTAGCAGTCTTTCGGGCAGGCTTTGTTGAGGTTTGTAAAGTCCACGCACATTCTCCATGCGCCCGACGATTTTTTGACCATGACTACATTCGCCAGCCATTCTGGGTAGTCACAGACCTCAATAAAATCTGCTTTCAAGAGCTTGTCAATCTCTTCCTTGATCGCTGCGTCTTTTTCCGCGGACATATTTCACTTTTTCTGCTTCACAGGGCGGGCGTCCGTGCTTACGTTCAGCCTGTGAACGATGCATGATGGATCGACCCCTGGCATCTCGTCCACCGAGTAGGCGAATACGTCCTTGTTCTCTTTCAGCAGCTTGATTAGTTCAGCCTGGTAGGACTCTTCCAGGTCGGCCCCTATTAGGACCTGCCTTCCCGGCTCTAAGTCTACCAACATGCTCTCGCCCCCAGGCTCCAGGTGGTTGGACGCCTGATTTTCAGCCGGAATTTCGCCCTCCCTGCTGGGGGAACTGTCAGCCTTTCTTTTTCCTTTTCTTTCTTTTTCGTGTGTCTGCAAGGCCACGGAGTAGCATTGTCTGGCTGACTCTTGGTCCCCGCGCACTTTTCCTTCTAGCCCGAAATCGGTGACATATGCTATAGTAAGGGCCCTGATGGAGATGGCCGCCTCGATTTCATCCAGGGTGGCTCTGCCAATTAGGGCGTTGTAGGCGGATCTTGCATCCACGACAACAAATGTTGCCCTGACGTTTCTGGCAGTAGAGCCTTCCCCAAAGGTTACGGGTAGGTCTATGACTCCCATGGGCAGCACGCCTGCTCCACTGAACCCGTATAACGATCCGGGGGCAGGTCGTAGGTGCCTTTTTTCCAGGCCCATTTTCTCAAAGGCGTCCTTGTACAGCAGGTTCGTGTACGCGCCAGTGTCTACCATGCACCTTCGCACAATGTGGTTGCTGATCTCCAGGGATAGCACCAAGGGATCACTGTGCGGGTATACCACACGCCCTGAGTCCTCAGGGGTGATGCTCAATGTCACTCCTCTCGGACTTCCTGCTTTCTCAGCATAACAGATCTGGTTCCTTAGTTCACGCATTTGTCTTTTTCGGCCTCTTCGGCTGAGCTGGCCTTCAGTGCCCCCTGATATCACATGGATCACCATGCGATTCTGCCCTGACCCTTCGGGTTTTTCAGACACTTCTTTCTGAGACTTATTCTTGGCTGCGTAGTTGGCCAACCAGCCGTTCCTGATTAATTTCTCGATTTCGTCTTTCAGGTGGCGACATTCCTCGGTGGTGTGGCCTATGCAGTCGTGGAAGGTGCAGAATTTCTTGGGGCTCCCTTTGGGCTGCGAGGTTTGTTCGGGCGATTCCACTTAGCGGTTTCCTTTTCTAGTTCGAAGATCTCCGCCCTGGATTTGTTGAGGGCAGTGTAACTGTCAAACCTGGGTTGGTAGACAGTGCACTCCTTCTTGGGAGTGTCTCCCTCTTCTCTCTGCTTGCCTGGCTCACTTCTGCCACGCCCACCCTGCGGTCCCCCTTGCGGCCTTGTTTGGCCTGCAGGGGTATCCGTCAGGCCGTGGAACTCCTCCTGCAGAATAAACCCTTCAGCAATTTTTCTGGCCATGGCCAAGGTTTCTGGCTGGGCCCTGATCATCTGATTTTTCATTTCTCCCGGAAGCAGGGAGATTGTCAGGGCGTAGGCGGCGGTGGAATCATCGATCTCCCTGACCTGCTGGTAGGATAGGTCAAACCTCCTCAGGTACTCCCTTACACTTTCACCCTTTTCTGTTTTAGGGTCATAAGATCGAAGCGAGTGAGGCGTCTTCTTTTGTTCCCAGCATATTGTTCGAGGAAAATCTCGGCCAACTCTATAAAGAACTTGATTGATCCCTGGCGGAGATCCCTGAACCACCCTTGTGCGAGCCCTACCAGGGTGGTTGGGAAAACTTTGCACCAGATGGCGTCATCCACGTCGTACATGCCCATGTGGCTCTCAAATGCCGCCAGGTGATCTTCGGGGTCTGTTGTCCCGTCAAACTTAATGGTGGGCATTTTAATTTTTGGAATGGGGTATTCTTGTACCTCAGGATGAAGTGGGGTTTTTGTGGGCCTGCCTACCAATCGTGACCTGCTTTCCCCAGATTGGTTACCGTGAGTATCCCATTGTCTATGGGCCGGTTTCCTCATGCTGGGGGAGCGGTGCCTTGGAGGCGGCCTGCTCGCTGCTTCATCTTCTGTCTCAGGGGAGATTTGCCTGGGTCTCTTTCTCTGAGAGTGGCAGAGGTTCTCACCGTGGTGGTATCTAGACTCAAGCGGTTGCCCCCGGTTGAGCCTAGACTGCAGGCTTTGGGACAAACCCGGGGCTGACTGCTCTTTGACCGCCGGTGTTAATCTGGAGAAGACCCCGCCTGGCTTTTCTCCCAGGCGTTTTGACATGGGCTCCCTGGGCCTCATTCGTTCCTGCAATTCCCGAGATAAGCCTCTCTGTTCTCCAGACGCGGATTCTGTTGTGTGAATGGAGAACGCCTGCTGGATAGGTGGTTCTGGGCTGCCTGTTGTAACGCGCCTTTGCACATGCGCGTACGCTTGTGCCGTCCTTCTTGCTTTCCTCTAAGCATTCCTGGCGGCGGTCCGCCTCGTGCCCCCAGCTCCATCCCTGCTCATTGAGGGTGGCTGCCTGGGGGCCGATGCGACCCTGCCTACCAGGTCCTCAGGAGTGAACTCCTGGTTTAGCATTGCAGAGAAGAAGGCGGCCGTCTGCGCCATCTGAGCTGGGGTCAGATTCAGAGCGTGTCCAGGGTGTGTCCCCAACTCAGGTGTTACAGCAGCGTTTGGTCCGCCGAGGAGGCTAGTTCCCCCCATCCCCAGGATTGTGGCAGGAGGAACCCTCTCCGACTGCGGCATACCATACAGGGGGGCCACCGGTGGGACCGTCGGACCCGTCCCTGCACTGGCATCAACGATTTCCGGCATGATTGTTTCAGTTTTTTGTGATTATGAGTGGTTGATTTTAGTGGGTAACTTGTGAGCACAACCGTAAGTTCCCCACAGACGGCGCCAAATTGTTCCGGTCACAGAAACAATTAACCCGACTCTGGATTCGGGTTGTATAATTGGACTGTTAGTCAACAATTGATCGTCTGATTTCCTTTAACCTCCCCTTTGTCTCACTCCCTTGATCGGACCTTCCCGGCGGAGTTGGCCTGCTCCCTGCACAATGAACGCACAGGGCCTCGGAGGTTGTCCGAGGAAACCCTCTCTGATGCCTAAGTCAGTCCGTGCAATGCCTTGATGAACCTAGCTCGTGAGGAACTAGGTGGCGTTTTTTAAGAGTAAGAGTCTAGAGAGAGAAAATTCAACCCCTCTCTAGTGGGAAGGGGTTGAGTATTTATACCTTCCCACAAGAAAGAGAGGTGGGAGAGGAATGGTTGGATAAGGAAGTGACAAGTGGCGGCTTCTCATCCACCCATTCCAGATTACCTTAGGCGAAATGACGGGAGGGCCCCTGGGGGCCCTGACCCTGTCGGACAGGGACTTCCCCCAGGGCAGGCGGACTTCGTGCAGTGGCCACTAGGCTCCAGCAGGCTGTGTTGGCTTGCGGTCTCAGCGGCCGACTACCATCCTTAGCGTTTTATGCTTCTGTTCTAGTTTCTTGCCAGGGACTGGCCTTTTGAGCTTGACAGGGATCCTCCTGGGGCCTGCCCAGCAGGCGATTACTTGACAGGTTGCCGACCCCAATCAATTATTATTATTAATATTATTAATATTATTAATATTATTATTATTATTATTATTATTATTTTTATTATTATTATTATTATTATTATTATTATTATTATTATTATTATTATTATTATTATTATTATTATTATCAAATAGATGAATATTATTGATGAATCAAAACGCAGTTTACAAAAAATTGGTGGGCAGCCGAGATATTATTATTATTATTATTATTATTATTATTATGATTATTATTATTATTATTATTATTATTATTATTATTATTATTATTATTATTGATGAGGGTCGACAGCCTGCTCCAGGCCGCCTGCTAAGCAGGCCCCTAGAAGACTCCACCCAAGGAGCCCGGGAACCAACCCGGCAGACAATCAGAGCAAAGTCACTAAAGAGAGAACCCACTGGGGACAGCTTCAGGCGACCGCCTGCCCAGCAGGGCGAAGCGGCCTGCTCAAACCCAACCTTCACAACCCCTACCCGCCTGTCCTCTGGGGGGAAATCTCCGCAGGCAGGGCAGAGACCACCAAGGGGCCTCCTCGTCATTTCACCTAAGGTAAATGAGAATGGGTGGATGAGGAGAAGCCACTTGTCACCTTCTCATCCACCCATCCTCCTTCTACTTCCCTCTCTTGTGGGAAGGTATAAATACTCTTCCATTTCCCACAAGAAGGGGGTTGAATTTTCTCTCTCTAGACTCTCACTCTAAAAACGCCATCTAGTTCCTCACGATCTAGGTTCATTAAAGCATTCACGGACTGACTTAGGCATCGGAGAGGGTTCCCTCGGACAACCTCCGAGGCCCTGTGCGTTTTGTGTGCAGGGAGCAGGCCCATTCCGCCGGGTAGGTCCGATTAGTGGAGTAAGAGGAAGGAGAGGTTGACAGGATTGTCCGATCATCATCCGAAGCAATATTTGAACATTACAGACCTGAATTCCAAGTCGGGTTAATTGATTCCAATACCGGAACAATTTGGCGCCGTCTGTGGGGAAGATCTGGTTGTATCCACGAATTACCCACAAAAAATCAACCATTCCCAAATACAAAAACTAACCAATTGAAGCAATCATGCCTGAGATTGTTGATGCTAGTGTAGGGGTAGGTCCGACGGTCACATCGGTGACTCCCCTATACGGCATGCCGCAGCCGGAGAGAGCTTTCGCCGCCACGATCCTGGAAGTGGGGGGAGCCAGTCTCCTGGGCATGCCAAATACAGCTGTGGCACCAGGGCAGGGGGCACATCCAGGGCACACCCTGAACTTAACCCCAGCTCAGATGGTCCAGACAGCTGCCTTCTCCTCCGCAATGCTCAACCAGGAATTCACCCCCGAACACCTGGTAGGCAGGGTCGCAACGACCCCCAGACAGCCCCGCTCAGTAAGCAGAGAGGGGGCTGGGGGCACGAAGCGAACCGCCGCCAGAAACGCCCAGAGGAAGGCAAGGAGAACAGCTCAAGTATACGCACAGGTACAGAGGCGTATCACAACAGGCATCCAGGAACCGCCAGCTCAACAACAGGCGTTCTCTATACACACTACGGAGTCCACGTCCAGGGAGAAAGGAGGTCTGTCTCAGGGACTGCAGGATCGAATGAGGCACAGGGAGCCTGCGTCTAAAAGCCTGGGAGAAAAGCAGGGCAGAGTCTTCTCCAGGTTAACGCCAGCGGTGAAGGGACAGCCAGCTCCAGGGCTGTCCCAGAGCCTGCAATCTAGGCTTAACCGGGGGCAGCCGCTCGAATCAAGGTATCACCAGAATGATAATCTCGGTCAGTCCCAGAGAAAGCGGTCCAGGCAACCCTCCCCCGACACAGAGGACGAGGCAACGAGCAGGCGACCACCAAAGCACCGCTCCCCCAGTACGAGAAAACCGGTCCCTAGACAGTGGGATGTTCACGGTAACCAGTCTGGGGAAAGCAGATCACGAGTGGTAGGCAGGCCCACAAAGACCCCTCTCCATCCTGACGTACAAGAGTACCCCATCCCGAAGATCAAAATGCCCACCGTCAAGTTCGACGGGACTACAGATCCAGAGGACCATCTGGCGGCATTTGAAAGTCACATGGGCATGTATGATGTGGATGATGCAATATGGTGCAAAATATTCCCAACCACCCTTTTAGGACTTGCATAGGGGTGGTTCAGAGACCTCCCCCAGGGGTCGATCGGTTTCTTTATAGAGTTAGCCGAGGCATTCCTTGAACAATACGCAGGGAACAAAAGGAGACGGCTCACTCGTTTTGACCTTATGACCCTGAAGCAGAACAAGGGCGAGAGCGTCAGGGAGTATCTAAAGAGATTCGACTTGTCCTACCAACAAGTCAGGGAGATTGATGATTCAACTGCTGCCTACGCCCTGACAATCTCCCGGCTCCCAGGGGAGATGAAGAACCAGATGATCAGGGCCCAGCCAGAAACCTTGGCAAAAGCCAGAAAAATTGACGAAGGGTTCATTCTGCAGGAAGAGTTTCACAGCCTGCCGGACACCCCTGCAGGCCAAGCAAGGCCGCAAGGGGGACCGCAGGGTGGACGTGGCAGGAACGAGCCAGGCAAGCAGAAAGAGGAGGGGGAAGCCCCCAAGAAAGAGCGCACGGCCTACCAGCCAAGGTATGACAGCTACACGGCCCTCAATAGGCCGAGAGCAGAGATCTTTGAGCTGGAGAAGGAAATAGCAAAATGGAATCGCCCGAATAAGCCGCGCAGCCCGAAGGGGGATCCTAAAAAATTCTGCACGTTCCATGATTGCATAGGCCACACCACTGAAGAATGCCGACACTTAAAAGACGAGATGGAAAAACTCATAAGAAACGGCTGGCTGAGTAACTATGCAGCGAGGAAAAAATCCCAAAAGGAGGCGGCGGACAAGCCTGAAGGTTTAGCCCAAAATCGCATGATAATCCATGTAGTGTCAGGCGATGCAGAGGGACGAACAAGCAGACGAAGCCAGAAAAGGCAGATCCGCGAATTACGGAACCAGATTTGCTACGCCGAGAAGGCAGGAAGCCCGAGGGGCACGACCCTGAGCATCACCCCTGAGGACGCAGGGAGAGTAATATACCCACACAGTGATCCTTTGGTCCTAACTCTTGAGATTAGCAATCAAATTGTCAAGAGGTGCATGGTGGACACTGGCGCCTACACAAACCTCTTGTACAAGGACGCCTTTGAGAGAATGAACTTAGAAAAAAGACACCTTAAGCCGACTCCTGGATCTCTGTATGGGTTCAGTGGGGCAGGCGTACTTCCCATGGGGATTATCGATTTACCGGTAGCATTCGGGGAAGGGGCCTCTACCAGGAATGTCAGGGCGTCATTTGTTGTGGTGGATGCCAAGTCTGCATACAACGCCCTGATAGGGCGGGCCACCCTGGACGAAATCGAAGCCGCCGTGTCAATCAGGGCCCTCACCATAGCCTATGTGACAGGCTTTGGAATGGAAGAAAAGGTTCACGGGGATCAGGAGTCAGCCAGACATTGCTATTCAGTGGCCCTGCAAGCCCATGAAACAGAAAGAAAGGGAAAGCGAAAAGCCGAAAGTTCCCCCAGCAGGGAGGGTGAAATCCCGACTGTTCAGCAAACAGCAGCCCACCTGGAACCTGAAGGGGAAAGCATGCTGGTGGACTTAGAACCAGGGAGGCAGGTCCTCATAGGGGCCGACCTAGAGGAGTCCTACCAGAAGGAGTTGTTCGCAGTCTTGAGAGAAAACAGGGACGTATTTGCCTACTCAGAAGATGAGATGCCAGGGGTCGACCCGGCGTTTATTGTTCACAAGCTGAACGTTAATCCGGAGGCCCGCCCTGTAAAGCAGAAAAAAAGAAATATGTCCGCAGAAAAAGACGCGGCGATAAAAGAAGAGATAGAAAAACTCTTGAAA
This sequence comes from Agrostemma githago, assembly GCA_958450325.1. Lineage (NCBI taxonomy): Eukaryota > Viridiplantae > Streptophyta > Magnoliopsida > Caryophyllales > Caryophyllaceae > Agrostemma > Agrostemma githago. Next base: position 27,267,091 of record OY288248.1, read on the forward strand.
GCAGATTTCATCGAAGTCTGTGATTACCCTGAGTGGTTGGCGAACGTTGTGATGGTCAAAAAGTCATCAGGCGCATGGAGAATGTGCGTAGACTTCACAAATCTTAACAAAGCCTGCCCAAAGGACTGCTACCCCCTGCTCAGGATAGACCAACTGGTAGACGCCACTAGTGGATATACCACGTTGAGTTTTCTGGATGCATTCTCAGGGTACCATCAAGTGTACCTCTGGCAGCCTGACAGGGTGAGGTGTGCCTTCATAACCAGCCATGGAACGTACATGTATAAAATGATGCCGTTTGGACTGAAGAATGCAGGCGCCACCTATCAGCGATTGGTAGACAAGGTCTTTGAAAATCAAAAGGGTAGAAACTTGGAAGCCTATGTCGATGATGCAATTGTCAAAAGCAAAGGAGACAGGGAGCACCTGGCGGACCTGCAAGAAACATTCTCCTCCCTGCGCTCATACAAAATGAAGTTGAATCCAAAAAAGTGCACGTTCGGAGTCCGATCTGGCAAATTCTTAGGATTCTTAGTCAGCTTCTGGGGGATAGACGCCAATCCCGAAAAGATTCAGGCGGTCCTGGACTTCCCAGAGCCTAAGACCATAAGAGACATTCAACGACTCACAGGCAGGATGGCTGCCCTGGCTCGCTTCATCGCCAGATCAACACACAAGTCGACCCCTTTCTTCAAAGTGTTGAAAGGCAATAAACGATTCAAATGGGAGGATGAGCAAAAGAAAGCCTTCGAGCAATTGAAGGAGCATCTGAAAAAGCTCCCCACCTTGGCGAGACCAGTAGCCGGAGAAAAACTATACCTATACATTGCTGTCACCAATTCAACGGTAAGTGCAGTCATCCTGAAAGAAGAAGCAGGCTCACAGCAGCCCATCTACTTTGTAAGCCACGCCCTGGGGGCAGCTGAAAGGAACTACCCTTTGGTAGAAAAAGCCGCCTACGCAGTCGTCATTGCAGCTAGAAAACTCAGGCCCTACTTCAACGCACACCCTGTTGTAGTCCTCACCGACCTGCCACTAGAAAAGATATTGGAAAATTTTGAAAAATCAGGGAGGCTGCTAAAATGGGCAATTGAGTTAAGCGGACTGGGGATATCATTCCAACCCAGTACAGCCATCAAGGCACAGGCCCTGACGGACTTCCTGGCTAAATGTTCTCATTCAGGGGAAGAGGAACCCCCCGCCGAAGAATGGATAGTATACACCGACGTGTCCTCAACGGCCAATGGTGGAGGGGCTGGTGTCGTGCTAACCAGCCTTGAAGGAGTGGATTTTGAGCCTGCGCTCAGATTCACCTTCCTTGCATCGAACAACGAGGCGGAATATGAGGTCGTACTTGCAGGGATAAATCTAGCTAAGGCAGCAGGAGCAGAGCGGATTATACTAGCAACTGACTCCCAGCTCATTGCCAATCAAATTAACGGAGAGTATGAAGCTAGGGATCAAGCCATGGCCGCCTACCTAGAAAAGGTGAAATAGGGACTGTCAAACCTAAAATCCTACGAAGTTAAGCAAATACCCCGATCACAGAATAATCGGGGCGACGCCCTGTCAAAACTGGCCAGCTCCAGCCTACAGGACATAAGGAGATCAGTGTGGGTAGATGTTGTGCAGGAGAAATCCACTGCTACCTGTCAGACAGTCAACATCATTGAAGAGGAACAGGAAAATTGGATGACCCCCCTCATTCAGTTCAAAAAATATGGCACCCTACCGTCTGATCTAATGCAAAAAAGAAAAATACAGACCAAAGCAGCATGGTTCGTAATAATTGATGAAGAACTATACAAAAAATCCTTCACTTTCCCTCTGCTCAGATGCCTGAGGGCAGAACAGGCCGCTGAGGTTTTGGATGACATCCACTCAGGAATCTGTTGGCATCACATTGGAGGAAGATCGCTGGCCCACAAAGCCCTAAGGGCAGGCTACTATTGGCCTACCATGTTAGCAGATGCCAGGAACTTAACCCGGAAATGCAGAAAATGCCAACTCTTTGCCCCATCAATCCATGCCCCAGCCCAGGAGCTCAGGCCAATTCGGTCCCCCATTCCTTTCGCTCAATGGGGGATGGACATACTGGACCCCTTTACTGCGGCCGCGGGAGGACGGAAGTTTCTTATCGTGGGGATTGACTACTTTACAAAGTGGGTTGAGGCTGAGGCAGTCCCAAATATCACTGAACCCGCAGTCAGAAAGGTCATCTGGAGAAACATCATAACCAGATTCGGCCTGCCAAAAATGCTAGTATTTGATCATGGGAGACAGTTCGATAATGACCCCCTAAGAGCCTGGCTGGAAGGGCATGGAATAACAGTCGCCAACTCTGCCGTCTGCCACCCACAAACCAATGGGCAGGCCGAGGCTGCCAACAAGCAGATCCTAAATGGGCTCAAAAAGATGGTGGATGATCTCAAAGGTAGGTGGCCATACGAGCTACCGAGTATACTCTGGTCAATAAGGACCACCAGAAAAGAATCAACAGGTCAGACACCATTTGGCCTGGTGTATGGAGCAGAAGCTTTATTGCCCATCGAAGTGCGAATTCCTACCCTACGGTCTCAGCAGTACAATAGAGCTGACAATGATGCGGCAATGGCCGAAGCCCTAGACCTGATCCATGAAGTCAGGGAAGAGGCCAGCATCAACATAGCCGCCTATCAGCAAAGGATGAGAAAGGCATACAACAAAAGGGTACATGAGAGAAGGTTCCAAATAGGCGACCTAGTACTGAGGAAGACACAGGCTGTAGGAAAATCCAGGGAGCTTGGCAAACTAAGTGCCAACTGGGAAGGCCCATATCAGGTGACCCAGATTTTGGGAACAGGCACATACAAAATCGCCAACCCAGAAGGTCAGAAGCTGAGCGCACATTGGAACGCCGACACCCTGAAAAGATACTATGTTTTGTCGAGTCTTAGAAAAATCTCGTCTTTAGAAAAGTACTGGCGGAGAACGATCAGAATGGAATGTTGACGGCTCCGACCACCCTTATGTTTAAACAAGTTTTTATATATAAAACTCAAGAATTCATACTCGTTGTCTGTTTAAACTTGCGCTCTCACACACAAACGAGCAGGGGGCAATAGGGGGAGGCCCCATGTTGCCAGAACCAAGGAAAATGGACCCCCCCAACAAAATTCTAAACCCTCTACCTACCTCTGGGCAGGAGGGGTGCATGCCTCACATGCCGAACTAACAAGGACCGGGGGCAACTCCCCCAACCTTGTATAAAAAACGCAAAGCCCTCCCTGCCTACCTCTGAGCAGGCAGGGGGCAGGCCCCTGGACTTCAAACAGAGGCCAGGGACAGGCCAGGCTACGCACAACTAACAAGGACTGGGGGCAACTCCCCCAACCTTGTATAAAAAACGCAAAAGCCCTCCCTGCCTACCTCTGGGCAGGCAGGGGGCAGGTCCCCTGGACTCCGAGAAGAGGCTAGGGACAGGCCAGGCTGCGCACAACTAGCAAGGACTGGGGGAAATTCCCCCAACCTTGGATCAGGCCATACCCTAAGGAGGAACGAAAAAAGCAGACCGAAACAAGAAAAAGCATTCCATAGCAAATCCATGAAGAGTAAAATGTTTTCACAAAGTAACACGGCAAAGATCCGAAAAACTAAATATTACAAACGGCTGGCCATAGCAAGGCTCAGCACATAGAACAGAGCTATTTCAAGAAAAGATACACATTATGAAGCATCCTGGCTTGGGCCAGCAGCCGCCTCAGGAGGTTTGGCCGCCCGAGCCTCGTTTTTGGCAGAGTAAAGACTACGGAAGGTCTCTTCGTCAAATACAGGGAACATCTCCCCAATCACCTCCATCACCAGCTCCAGAGAAGAGTTGGCCCCGCTCACAAAACTTGCGTCCACCGCAGCATCGTTCTCCTCTACGAGGGCATTCTTTTCTTTCTTCCATTCACTCTTGGCCTGCTCAAGGGTTGAATCAGCTTTGGACTGACGCTCCTCCAAATCAGCTGTCTTCCTTTTAAGGTGCTCCATCTCAGCCAAAGAAAGGGTAGCTTGCTCCATCGCCAAGCGACTCTCTTTCAGTTCAGCTTCAAACTTGGCTGCTTCCCTCACAGCCTTCTCCCCTTGAAGCTTCCACTGGCCTGCCCGATTCTTCGCCTCCTCTAACTCGCTCTCCTGCTTCGCCAGCTTATCTTTCAAATTATTCATCAAAGTTATGTCCCTTTCCACCATAGCCAGACGGTCAGGAGGGGGAGCCCCGGGTGTAACAGTCAGCTCTTCATCGCTCAGGCGGCTAAGAGCCGCCAACTCAGCAGATGCCAACAACACCTTGGAGGTACGCTGGATATATTGAATTACTTGGTGAGAGGTTGAAGTTACAGACTTAGTAAGATGGTCGGCCAAAACGGCGCCAGAATCTGAGAGCAGGCCCGACAGGTCTACACTATCGCCGGCAGTATAGTGAAACTCCGTATTTTCCTCCGGAAAAAGGGTGCTCGGAATGTCACGAGCAGGGCGTTTTGCCTCAGGAGTATCAACATCAGCCTCCAAATCCGCCACAGGAGTAGTCCCTGAGGGCTCCTTATCCCTTTTCCTTCTCAGCTCCAGGGGAACACTCTCCCCAGTCCCCTCGGAATTCGCGGGAAGCGATCCCTGGGAAACACGAGTCCCAACTAGAGAGTCACCTTGCCTGCATCCAGGGGAAGGAGTGGCCCCTGAGGTAACCTCAGCCTCCCCATCCTGGATACTGGGGGAAGGAGTCGCCGGCTTTGCCGACGGCAATCGTGGAGGAAGAGGGAGCCTCCGGCCAGCAGAGAAATCCTTTACAAACCTCATTAAACTTTTTTCCCCTTTCTTGAAGTTTGAAGGAAGGGAAGGACGCTTCGAAACGATGACAAACTCTTCGCTCAAACCTAGCCTCTTAACCTGCTTCCTTGTCCAACGACGAGAAGCGGAATCTGCAGGAAAAAAGGGCAGTCAGCTAAAAAAGCAAAGAAATTAAAAGTCTCAGGAAAATTGCGCCGACGAAAGCCCCCTAAAACTACCTTCGAGGCTAGGGATCAGGCCCAATGGGAGCAAGTATTCGTCTGTGGCTATGAGCTTCGCGTGAGGGAGCCAGAAAGCAGGGCCACAAACACTAGACTTATCCACAACAATCTTGAACTTCTTGACTAATATCTCTTCTTTCTCACTCAGCTTTACTTCCAGAGCCTTCCGTCCGACGCCTGGATGATACTCTTTGCGAGTCTCCATGCGGGTATGAACATGATTCCTAAAGTGCCTAGGAATCCGCCACCCGGAAGCACTATGTACATACAAGAAATTGTTCTTCCAGTCTTTCAGGCTACTTAAAGCCGGCCAGACTAGAGCATACTTTTTCTGTCTCTGGAGGGACCAGTACCCAGGGGAACCATCTCCCCCTGACGAAGACACCATTTGCAGCCCAACCATATAACGAAGGGCGTCAATATAAGGCCCCTCACCATGGAAAAGGCAGGTCCAGGTGTAGGCTATCAGGGACCCGATGGCTGAAGCAGTCAGTTGGGCTATGGCCACATTCATCCTCCTGAAAGTCTCCTCCAGGAAAGGGTGAAGAGGGAATCGCAGTCCGAATTCCAGGCTTTTATGGTAAACAGCCACACAACCTTCAGGAGGGCAACATATTGTGTCTCTCTCTCCTGGAACTATGACCGTATATCCCTCCCCGAAATTATAAAACTTCCCAATCTCCCCAGCAGCATTACTTTCTAAAATTAGGTCTCGGTTCTTGCCTTCGGGGTAGGTTTTCAGAGGGACCAAGTATTTTCTCTTGTCCAGATAATAAGTTCTCCCTTTCTCTCTGGGAATGAGGGGGCCGGCAATCGTGGAGGGGTCCACCTCCAGTGCCTCGTCGTCAGAATCAACGACGTCGAAGGGAGCAGGTTCGGGGGATTAAGCACCTCCCTCTCTTTCAAGACGGTCCTCCTCACTGGGCCCAACCCCAGAAGAGGAGGCTAGGTCACGTCTACTCCCATCTCTACCCTCAGTCCTCTCAGGTAGTGGACCAAAAGAGAGAGCACGAACAGGAGACATGTTGGTTTATAAATAAAAAGTATTGAGGAAAAGGAAAAAAGGCGAGGATTTAAAGAGAGATTCTAACCTAGAACGGTGGTCGTCGCCGGAAAATGTGATAGTGGGCGCTCCTTGATCTTACGAAGTTCTCAGCAGCAAAGATGGTTTGGAAGTATGAAAGGGGATTCAAATTTCGAAAAATGCAAAAGAAAGAAATGAAGGAGGAGAAGGGCTTATATAAAGCCCAGGAAGCCAAAAAGGCCGCCTCTCTGACAATACATACCCAACAAACTACCCCACGTGTCGTGCTTTGGACACGAGCCACTCACCCCTTCCCAAGAAGGGCCTCGAAAAAAAAACAAAAAGTGTCAGAGGGATAGTCACCTAACGACGTCATCCCCGCATCCAAAAAAAAGGGCACAACAAACAAACGAGTAACAAAGCCGCTCGGATTCTTCATTAACTTTGAAAGAAAAAGGACAAGTTACATGTCATACTTAGCAAAGAGAGAAAATACAAAAGGAGCCTAGATTTCCGGCTCAACACGCTTGCGCCCTGCAAGCAGACCTAGTCATCATCTAAGTCCGGGGAGTAGTCCCCAGGGCTGCCTTGGTCTCTTAGGTCAGATCCCCAATCCTAGTCAGAGGAGTCCTTGAAGGGATCGTCAGGGAGTCCGTCCTCATCCCTGTCACTCGAGCAGCCCAGACCCTCATTGTCTCCAGAGTCCCGGCTGCTGACGTCCCAGTCCCTGCCATAGGGAACTGCCTGGAAGTCGTCGCAAGTGCCGCAACCCATTTTCTTCACTGGAGAAGAAGGGCTTGACCCCAGAGAAGAGTCTGCGTCAGAACAGTCGGGGTCGAACTGTTCAGGGTGCAGCCATGGGAAACACTCATGGCAACCCCGATCAAAACACCCTCCTCCTTGAGGCAGCGCTTGAACCTGGGAGCAGCAGGGGGCGAGGATCTTCTAGGGCGCTTGCCTGCCCTAATAGGAGCCTTCTGGACGTTCCGGCGGGGATGTGGCCGTGGACGTCGGCTGCGGCGAAGGGCCCGAAAAGTCGCCCGGGCATACCTTAGCCTCCAGAATCCCTTAAAGAGGAAGGTAACAGTGCGAACTCCACGGCGAGTAACAAATTTCTTGATCCAAGCCATGATTTAACCAAGAAAAGCGAAAGAACTGAGGATGAATTGTCAAAATGGGAAAGAGAGCTGGAATTTATACGAGGGAAATGGAGCATTAAATGGCATCCCAACCATCCTGGCAGGGAATGCCACCAATCATGAAGCACTCACATTTCCCGAAAATCCACCAAGCACGAGGGGTAATCATTGCAAAAAACCTCTCAACGCTTTGCATACCCGATGCAATTAACACTTTTTTCCTCGGGAAAGTACAAACGCATTAAATGCAGCAGTGGAGCCAAAAACAAGTCAACCTCCCTCCATCTGAGTAAAAGTCGCCAGCTGGAAGGAAGCTCTGCTCCCCCCAGCTTGCGAGGGCCAATTGATGAGGGTCGGCAGCCTGCTCCAGGCCGCCTGCTAAGCAGGCCCCCAGAAGACTCCACCCAAGGAGCCCGGGAACCAACCCGGCAGATAATCAGAGCAAAGTCACTAAAGAGAGAACCCACTGGGGACAGCTTCAGGCGACCGCCTGCCCAGCAGGGCGATGCGGCCTGCTCAAACCCAACCTTCACAACCCCTACCCGCCTGTCCTCTGGGGGGAAATCTCCGCAGGCAGGGCAGGGACCACCAAGGGGCCTCCTCGTCATTTCACCTAAGGTAAATGAGAATCAGTGGATGAGGAGAAGCCACTTGTCACCTCCTCATCCACCCATCCTCCTTCTACTTCCCTCTCTTGTGGGAAGGTATAAATACTCTTCCATTTCCCACAAGAAGGGGGTTGGATTTTCTCTCTCTAGACTCTCACTCTAAAAACGCCATCTAGTTCCACACGAGCTAGGTTCATTAAGGCATTCACGGACTGACTTAGGCATCGGAGAGGGTTTCCTCGGACGACCTCCGAGGCCCCGTGCGTTCTGTGTGCAGGGAGCAGACCCATTCCGCCGGGAAGGTCCGATTAGTGGAGTAAGAGGAAGGAGAGGTTGACAGGATTGTCCGATCATTATCCGAAGCAATATTTGAACATTACAGACCTGAATTCCAAGCCCGGTTAATTGATTCCAATACCAGAACAATTATTATTATTATTATTATTTTTTTTTTTTTTATTTTTTTTTAATTTTTGTTTTTTGCAAAAAAAATGATGACCCATTTTATTACAAAAACGAGCCTGACTTACAAAAACGATCCCCTAGAGTTTTTTTCCCCGACAACCTTACACCACTTTCCTACTCAAATCCACATTAACTTTCCTAAGCCTTGTATAAACATTGAATTTGATTAGCTTAGCTAAGGTATCTATACTTCTATAATTAGTATCAAAAATTCGACCATTACGCTCCGCCCAGATGAAGTATATTGTAGCTGCTATACAAGCACCATACCAAACATTCTTCCAATGTTTCTTACTCTTCCTAGTAGCGCACCATTTGGTTTCAATACTCAACATGTTGCTCCTTCCTCAAACCCTTATCCAGGCTCGTATCTCACTCCATAGCTGACTAGCAAAAGGACATTCAAAAAATAAGTGGACATGAGTTTCTTCATCTTGTGTACACAGTACACATCTGTTAGCCAAATACATTCCTCTGCGTTGCAAAATATCCACAGTTAGCAATTTGGATTGACAGGCCAGGGAGGCAAGTACGCCATGCCTAGGCTGCACCTCTTGTTGATTGAATGTTGCTAACCAAACCCTTCTCACTCCCTGCTTCCTGAACCAATGGTAGGCTTTAGTGAGAGAGAAAGAACCCTTTTCAGACCAACTCTGTAAAAGAGCAGTAGCAGCGGTCCAGTTTCCTGTAGCCTGAAGAAGCTCTTCTTTAATCACTAGAATGCTCTTCAATGTGCTAGAAAACCTCTCCTGTTTATGAATCTCCCAAACCCTCCTAGGCCCCAAAACGTAAGCCTTATGCCAAGCCGTCCAGACGTCATTCCTATCCTGCACAAAACGCCATAATTTGTGAGCCATTAATGCTTTATTCCATGCCTTAATGTCTCGAATCCCAAAACCTCCTTCCTCCCATGGCATACATATGCTCTCCCAACTCTTCGTAACCAATCCTCTAGAGTTTAATGACCCAGTCCAAAAATAATTGCGACATAATTGATCAATCCTATCCGTAACATTCCTCGGAAGAAGAGTGTTATTAGACCAGTAACTCATCAATCCCATATTGACTGAGTTCAAAGCTGAATTCTGCCCGCATACGTCAAGCAGTGGGCAGACCAGATACTAATAGAGACCTGAATCTTCGCCAATAGACCATCATAATGCACAAGTCGCTTAGTGATAACATTTAACGGTAAACCCAAGTACCTACAAGGAAACGAACCCTTCCTGAACCCAGTCACCTGCAGAATAAGGCTTTGCACATCCTCAGACACTCCTCCAAAAAAGATCTCAGATTTGTCCTTATTAACATAAAGCCCCGACTCCTTAGCAAATTCTTCTAATGAACTCACTACAGCCCCAACAGATGGCACATCGCCCCTCATAAAAATCATTAAATCATCTGCAAAAACTAGATGATTCAATTTCAGTTTGCAACATTTTGGGTGATACGAGACCTGGGATTGAAATTCAATTCTTCTCATTCTTCTTGATAGCATTTCCATACTCAAGACAAATAAATAAGGGGAGAGAGGGTCGCCTTGTCTTATGCCTCCTTCCCCTTTAAAAATCCATAGATGGCTCCATTAACCTTCAAAGAGAACCAAGAACCTTTAATGCATTCCAAAACCCAATCCACAAACTTACTCGGAAAATTAAGCCCCTTAAGCATTTCCTCCAAAAAATCCCATTGGACCGTATCAAAAGCCTTCCTCAAATCAATCTTCATTAGACACCTAGGAGTGAGATATTTACGACCATACCCCTTAATAAGCGTTTGAGAGAGCGAAATATTATCATGGATACTCCTACCCGACATGAATGCCGCTTGCTCCCACCCAATTAGCTTATCCACTACTTTCTTAAGTCTCCTCGTAAGCAGCTTACTAATCGTTTTGTATAGTATGGAGCAACAGGAGATCGGCCTGTAATCAAGAACTGTACTACATACTTGTTTCTTAGGTATTAATGCTATAATTGTTGTGTTCGCTTGCTTCACCATCTTCCCTTTGACAAAAAACTCCTGAACTGCATCACAAAACAGATTCCTCACCAAGTTCCAGGAGGATTTAAAAAATCCCGCTGAAAACCCATCTGGACCCGGGCTCTTATTAGACCCAATGGAGAAGAGAGCTTCCTTAATCTCCTGCTCGTTAGGAATGGTAATCAAACTATCCCAGTCCTCCTGCTCAACACATCTCCCCATATTGAAGAGAGCAGGATTAAGAGCTTGCACTTGCTTCTTCTGGCCAAGCATATGATGATAATAGTCTACGAATGCCTTAGCAACCTCAGTCTTACCAACTCTCAAGCAACCCAAATGATCCTCTATGACTCCTATAATTTGTTGCATCCGCCTCTCTTTGACTTTGGCATGAAAATAAGCTGTACTGGCATCTGCCAGAATAATACTATCCATTTTTGCCCGCTGAGATAAGATGCTAAATTCAGCCTTCTGCAACATCAAGTACTGTAAGTGCAGCGCCTGTTCCTCCATCATAAGATCGTTAGAAAAAGGGGAACCCTGAAGATGTAACTGACAAGTCTCCCACTTCCTCTGAATTTCCTCAATCCTATCTCCAATACAAGTAAAATTATTCTTATGCAATTCCTTGAGAGCCTGTTTAACATTTCGAAGCTTACCAAATAACTGATAACCAAGATTATTATTATTATTATTATTATTATTATTATTATTATTATTATTGTTATTATTATTATTATTATTCTTATTGTTATTATTCTTATTGTTATTATTATTATTGTTATTATTATTATTATTATTATTATTATTATTATTATTTTTTTTTTTTTTTTTTTGCAAAAAAGATATCATTTCATTTAGAGTAATGAAATTACAAGGTTGATGCAAAAAAAACTACCACACTACAAGCTAACAAGTAGCTCAAGTAGCTAAAGAGTGCAAAGCATCAATAATCCTTTTGTACTTGGGCCTATTATTATTATTATTATTATTATTATTATTATTATTATTATTATTATTATTATTATTATTATTATTATTATTATTATTATTATTATTATTATTATTATTATTATTATTATTGTTATTATTGTTATTATTGTTATTGCTATTGTTATTGTTGTTATTATTATTGTTATTATTATTGTTATTATTATTATTATTATTATAAAAACGGAACTTGCATTAAACACAGAACAAATTACAAGAAGTTAGAGGGAAGCCGAGATACTATCTGGGCCCCCACTCCCTTAGCGATTGCAAAGCTAATTCTAGTGAAAATATGAAATGCCGCACGCGCTCCAGCATCCTGAGATAAAGCAAATTTTCGAACCCGCTGGAGCAGAGAAACAGCATCCGTGTCGAGCTCGCCGAGAGAGGAGAAGGAGAAAGGTAAGAAACCATATCCGATCGCAGTGCAGCGTGCCTGATACTTGGCACACTTACGACGGGCAGCATCAGCAACGACCCGTCCGGGCTCGAAAGCGGTGAGGCCAGTCTGAGTCAAGGGCGAGGACCCAGTCAGATCAACACAAACATCACGCCCCTTGTCCTACGAGTAAAGCAGGAGGTCGGCTGGTCGCAAGGGCTTGTCGTTATCGTCGCAGAGGCCAATCTCCACCTCCTTACCTGCAGAGATCCCAGTTCGGAAGCAAATATCCAACAGTGTGTCCCGAACAAGGTTATGGCGATGTTTAATCCCCACAGTACCAGCACACGAAACCGCGTGATCACCAAAAATATCGCCTCTGAGGCCCCTGGAGCAAGAAGAGCAGGTCCCGGAAAGCGGAAACAGAGGGACTCCAAGGCGGTAGCTGAGCACACTGCGATATGTCCGACCGTTCATGGTTTGCCCGAGCCCAAAAATAGGAACAGCCCTCAACCAGTCCGAAGAATGGTCCCCCTGCTGAGATTTCCACAGGGCAACCTGTCGAGGAGTCAAGGAGAAAACAGATTCTGCCGCTGAAGCAACCCTCGTGAAATATATATCTGCCAATTTCTTCATAAGTTTTGGGGCAGCGATCTCAGATGGGTTACTCAAGAAGGCAGAACCGGTGGCCTCAACGAACCCACTCAAGGCAGACTCAAAAGCAAATCCGGGGGCAGCGATCTCGGAGGGACGAAGCAGCTTAGCTTGCAAATCGGCAGACTGGAGGCGAGAAGCAAGGAAGGCAAAGTGAAGGGCATCCGCCGCAGCAAAGACACCGAGCCCCCCAAGAGAAAAGGGGAGGGTAGCCAGCCGCCACTGCCACTCCCCGAAACCGGGTCCGGACGCCGCGACAATACGCTCAAGGCTAGATCGGAGCGCAGTGTCGAAAGAAAGGTGGGCCGACCCGAAAGCAAGGGGAGAGCAAGTGCGGAAAGCAAAGTATAATTTAGAAATACCTGTGCACGCCCGAAGAAGAAGTAACTCACACTGGGGATCCTCAATCGTAGCAACCAAATCCATGAGCTCTATAGTACGGGCGACCCTCTTCGAGACAAGAGCGCCACTGAAAGCTGGGCACACGCTGACCGGTCCCCCCAGAACCTTAACACCGTGCAAGGGCCTGGCAATAGAGGTAGGGAAAACACCATCACACCTGCTTCTCGGATCTTCGACAGGCCAAAAGACCTCCGTCTTCGTAACATTGAGGTGGAGGCCAAAACGGGGGCCCTCCTCCATGATCATCTGAAGAACCTTCCCCACAACAAGCATATCCCCAACAATAGTACCGTCATCGAGGTACCAAGCCTGAAAGCAAAGAGCAAAGGAATCCCTGATCCTACGAACCAAGGGATGCAGGACCAGAGAGAAAAGGAGGGGACCTAAAGGGTCACCTTGCTGAACCCCCTGGCAAGAACGGAGGCAGTGCTCCCCGTAGTAGAGCCTAGCTGGGCTGGAATAGCAAAACTCAACCCAGCGGGATAGGGCAGGACACTGACGACGGACCTCTCCCAGCATAGTCTCTCTGTCGACCAAGTTAAAGGCATTCTGGAAATCGACAAGCAACATGGAGAGACCCACATCAGCGCCGCGCTCCTCGACAAGGTGGTTCAAGGAATGCAGAATAGCCTCACCCCCGCTAGAAACACCTACCCCGAATTGAAGGCCCTCAAAATAGCCACTCAAAGATGGCCCAACCAAGAAGGCACCAACCTTGGAGACAAGGCGCCTCCAGATGGTGCCCACAGCAATAGGACGAACCCCTCCCCCGGGCTTAACGAGCGGGGTAAGCGGAGCACTGGCAATGTACTCACCTAGGACCTGCGGACACTTCCCCTCGAGAAAAAGGTTGACCACCCGGGTGATAGAGGCAATCAGATCATCCGAAATGGCAATAGCAGCACCACTCAAACAATCCAGCAGATGTTGGGCCCGAAACCCATCCCTCCCACAAGACGTGCCCCGGGGGAAACTCCGAATCATATCCAAAACAACAGACACCGACGCATCAAAACAAAGGCCAGGAGGCGCAGACGGAAGGGCAGGAGGGAGAGCATCCGGGTGCTTATCCTGGAGAGCTCGGAGAGTGGCATCAGTGTACGGAGCTACACCGGACGAAGAAAGAACACGAACGGCGGCCGTGTAATGACCATCAGAAATCTTCTTACGACACTGACGAATATTGAGCTCACCGAAGTCAAGCTCCTCCTCCACACAAAAAGAAGGGGAGACCTCCGCTAGGGCTTCGCGCAAGAGCAACAACTTCCCCCCCGGCCCACCCCAAGTGTGAAGGGCTCCAGCAATAGCCTCTTCCTGACGCTGACGTCTAATAGCAGATCTACATTCCAAACTACTCCTTGGGGCAAAGGTCTTCAAGACACAAAGAGGCAAGACAAGCAAAGAAACCCAGCGAGAAATATCAAAAGGGGAGCCAACTACATCATCCAGAACACCCTTCAAAACCCAAGCGAATCCAAGTCGACACCTAGGGGGGATAGATTTAACCGTACGCAACCCCTTAGAGAGAAAACGGTCAAGAGAAGCCAAGGAAAGGCAAGGGGGCATGTCCTGATCAATATCTCCCACTGACAGCACAGGGGGCGGATTGGGGCGATGGAGATCATACAGAATAAAACGAACGAATCCATCCCCACAATCAGGTGCCTCAACACAATCCCCCGCCTCATGCCGACAACAAGAAGTGAGCGAATGAGTCGAAAGGCAAACACCACACAACCAAATACTCATACGCTTAAAGGTGACCTCAGCAGAAGAGTAGACAGACAATCTACTGGACAGGGTTTCTCGCGTTAATACCCGAGCATCGGCACAAAAATGGCGGTTCTGTAAGTGGACGCGCAGGGATTGTTTGGTAAGACCCTTTCCGCATCCGTCCCGACAGTTAGAAAGACCCACGAAGGGACAATGGAAGCGAACTGAAGGAGGCATGGCAGAAGGAAAAAGAAAAGCGCAGGGATCGAACCACAGAAGCAAAGCAGAGGGCGAAGGAGAAAGAAAAACGAAACCCAAAACCCCAAAAGAAGACAGCAGCAAAGCAACAAAACAACCAAAAAGAACCGAGAAACGAAACCCAAATCCACAAAAGAACAATAGCCTACAAGCAAACAGCAGCAAAACAACATCCAAAACCCGACCCAAGAAGCAAAACAGCAGCAACTACCAATACCCGACAACACACCAAGCCAAAACAGCAGAGATACAGAAAAATCGAGGCCAAAATAGCCCCAAAAAGAGCAGCAACCAAACCGAAAACAGGGGAACACCACGAAAGAGGAGAAAACCGACAGTCCGGAAGAAGGTTGCCGGAGAAGAGGGAGCCTTCAGGCAGGGGCGGTCGGCGACAAGAAACTGAAGACGGAGAAGCAGGTGGGCTCCGGCGAAGTACAGGCAGCAGACGGCAAACCTGAACCAGGCGGCAAACGAAGTGTCCAAACAGACCAGACAGCAGAAAGAAACCGGCGGCAGAAGATCGGGAAGACAGAATTGCGGGCAAGGCGCCGGCGCCGCTCCGGCAACAAGTGGCGGCAAAGGGCGGCAGAGGGGCCCAAACGTCGGCAGACGGCAGAACAGCAGCAGCAAACCCCCGAAACAAAACCAACGCAACCAGCGGCAGCGGCGGTTCGTCGGCGGCTCAGACAGCACAAACGGCGGGCGCCGGCAACGAGTGGCGGCTAAGGGCGGCAGAGGGGCCCAAGCGCCGGCAGACGGCAAAACAGCAGCAGCAAACCCCAGAACAGAACCAACACAAACAGCGGCAGCAACGGTCGTCGGCGACGCAGACAGACAGACGGCGGCAGAAGGCGGACGACGGCGGCTCGTCGGCAAGCAGGCCGGCCGGTGGCAGGCGGGCGGCAGAAGCCCTAGGAGTAGGGAACCGATCGCACGACCCAACCCTCTCCCTCTCTAAACATTATTATTATTATTATTATTATTATTATTATTATTATTTTTTGCAAAAAAGATATCATTTAATTTAGAGTAATGAAATTACAAGGTTGATGCAAAAAAAAACTACCACACTACAAGCTAACAAGTAGCTCAAGTACCTAAAGAGTGCAAAGCATCAATAATCCTTTTGTACTTGGGCCTATTATTATTATTATTATTATTATTATTATTATTATTATTATTATTATTATTATTGTTATTATTGTTATTATTGTTATTGTTGTTGTTATTATTGTTATTATTATTGTTATTATTATTATTGTTATTATTATTATTATTATTATTATTATTATTATTATTATTATTTTTTGCAAAAAAGATATCATTTAATTTAGAGTAATGAAATTACAAGGTTGATGCAAAAAAAAACTACCACACTACAAGCTAACAAGTAGCTCAAGTAGCTAAAGAGTGCAAAGCATCAATAATCCTTTTGTACTTGGGCCTATTATTATTATTATTATTATTATTATTATTATTATTATTATTATTATTATTATTTATTTATTTTTATTTTTTTATAAAACGGAACTTTCATTAAACACCAGAACAAATTACAAGAAGTTAGAGGGAAGCCGAGATACTATCTGGGCTCCCACTCCCTTAGCGATAGAAAAACTAAGACGAGTAAAAATAAAAGCAGCTGCCCGAACTCCCGCGTCCTGAGAGATAGAGAATTTCTGGATCCGCTTGAGTAAAGCAGCGGCCTCCGCGTCGAGCTCCCCTAGAGAAGAGAAAGAGAAAGGTAGGAAACCATACCCAATCTTGGTGCACAAATCTCCATACTTGGCGCACTTGCGCTGAGCAGCATCAGCGACTGCGCGGCCAGGTAGAAAATTAGACATCGCAGACTGGGTCAAAGGGGACGACCCCGTCAAATCGACACACACATCAGGGCCCCTATCCCAGGAATAAAGAAGCAAATCCGCGGGGCGTAGGGGCCTGTCGTGCCCATCAATCAAACCGACATCTACCTCCTTTTTATTATTATTATTATTATTATTATTATTGTTATTATTATTATTATTATTATTATTGTTATCGTTGTTGTTATTATTATTGTTATTATTATTGTTATTGTTGTTGTTGTTGTTCTTATTATTGTTATTATTGTTGTTATTATTATTGTTATTATTATTATTATTATTATTATTATTATTATTTTTTTATAAAACGGAACTTTCATTAAACAACAGAACAAATTACAAGAAGTTGGAGGGAAGCCGAGATACTATCTGGGCTCCAACTCACTTAGCGATAGAAAAACTAAGACGAGTAAAAATAAAAGCTGCTGCCCGAGCTCCCGCGTCCTGAGAAATAGAGAATTTCTGAATCCGCTTGAGTAAAGCGGCGGCCTCCACGTCGAGCTCCCCTAGAGAAGAGAAAGAGAAAGGCAAGAACCCATACCCAGTCTTGGTGCACAAATCTCCATACTTGGCGCACTTGCGCTGAGCCCATACCCTTATTATTATTATTATTATTATTATTATTATTATTATTTTATTTTTTTTATTTTTTTTTTGCAAAAAAGATATCATTTCATTTAGAGTAATGAAATTACAAGGTTGATGCAAAAAAAACTTCCACACTACAAGCTAACAAGTAGCTCAAGTAGCTAAAGAGTGCAAAGCATCACTAATCCTTTTGTACTTGGGCCTATTATTATTATTATTATTATTATTATTATTATTATTATTATTATTATTATTATTATTATATTTTTTTTTTGCAAGAAAGTACGTCTCATATATTAGATGAAACTAGGATCTTACAAAAGTCATGACCTCTAGAGGAATACAACACCAACTAGAGAACTAACAAACAATGAGAAATATCAAGAAATTCTTTCCTCTAAATCTAATGAAAAAAGGCAACTTGAGAATAGCCACTAAGCAAAGTACTGTACTCCTTGCTCCTGCAAAAAACCAAAGACAACAGCTGCTGTTTGATCCGCCCGAACCGAAGAAGAGTTAAGAGTGACCGGCTGTTCCGTAGCACTCAGATTAGTATAGGGTGACCGGCTGTTCCGTAGTACCCAAGTTCATATGGATGACCGGTTGTTCCGTCGTATCCAAGAACTCTCATTCCCATTCCCAAATACTGGATGACCGGTTGTTCCGTGGTATCCAATATTTCTAAACCCGCGTATTGTTATTATTGTTATTGTTGTTATTGTTGTTATTATTATTGTTGTTATTATTATTATTATTATTATTATTATTATTATTATTATTTTTTATTATTATTATTTTTTTTGCAAAAAAGATATCATTTCATTTAGAGTAATGAAATTACAAGGTTGATGCAAAAAAAACTACAACACTACAAGCTAACAAGTAGCTCAAGTAGCTAAAGAGTGCAAAGCATCAATAATCCTTTTGTACTTGGGCCTATTATTATTATTATTATTATTATTATTATTATTATTATTATTATTATTATTATTATTATTATTATTATTATTGTTGTTGTTGTTATTATTATGAATTGAATTTTATTGATGAATCAAAAATGCAGTTTACAAAAAATCGAACACTCCTCTTATGAAGAACCATATTTTGATCTGCCTCTTCTTCTTGGAGGAATTCCAAGCAAATCGAACACTCCTCGAATACAATGGGATTTCACACCTGGCGAATCTTTCACTCTACCTCCTCTTATTAAGACCATAGAATGTTCCTGCAAAGAATGACCTTCGCCCTGAATGTGAGCAAAGATATCATGTCGATTGGTCAACCGTACTTTGGCGCACTTACGTAAAGTTGAATTAGGCTTTTTAGGTGTTCTTGTTGAAACACGCGGGCGTACTCCTTGCTTCTGGGGACATTGACCCGAAGCTATAGTTCGGCCCGTGCGCCTTTTCTCTTCTCGAATGCATTTCTTTCTTGTAGGCATGATTTTAAATGAAAAGAAACTTCTGACTTAAGTTGACTTCAAAGATTATAGAAAATGATTGTTATTATTATTGTTATTATTGTTATTATTGTTATTGTTGTTGTTGTTATTGTTGTTGTTATTGTTGTTGTTATTGTTGTTATTATTATTGTTATTATTATTTTTATTATTATTATTATTATTATTATTATTGTTATTATTGTTATTGTTGTTATTGTTGTTATTGTTGTTGTTGTTGTTGTTGTTGTTATTATTGTTATTATTATTGTTATTATTATTATTATTATTATTATTATTATTATTATTATTATTATTATTATTATTATTATTATTATTATTATTATTATTATTATTATTATTATTATTATTATTATTATTATTATTATTATTATTATTATTATTATTATTATTATTATTATTATTATTATTATTATTATTATTATTATTATTATTATTATTATTATTATTATTATTATTATTATTATTATTATTATTATTATTATTATTATTATTATTATTATTATTATTATTATTATTATTATTATTATTATTATTATTATTATTATTATTATTATTATTATTATTATTATTATTATTATTATTATTATTATTATTATTATTATTATTATTATTATTATTATTATTATTATTATTATTATTATTATTATTATTATTATTATTATTATTATTATTATTATTATTATTATTATTATTATTATTATTATTATTATTATTATTATTATTATTATTATTATTATTATTATTATTATTATTATTATTATTATTATTATTATTATTATTATTATTATTATTATTATTATTATTATTATTATTATTATTATTATTATTATTATTATTATTATTATTATTATTATTATTATTATTATTATTATTATTATTATTATTATTATTATTATTATTATTATTATTATTATTATTATTATTATTATTATTATTATTATTATTATTATTATTATTATTATTATTATTATTATTATTATTATTATTATTATTATTATTATTATTATTATTATTATTATTATTATTATTATTATTATTATTATTATTATTATTATTATTATTATTATTATTATTATTATTATTATTATTATTATTATTATTATTATTATTATTATTATTATTATTATTATTATTATTATTATTATTATTATTATTATTATTATTATTGATTATTATTGTTATTGTTATTATTGTTATTATTGTTATTGTTATTATTGTTATTATTGTTATTATTGTTCTTGTTATTGTTGTTGTTATTATTATTGTTATTATTATTATTGTTATTATTGTTATTGTTGTTGTTATTATTATTATTGTTGTTGTTATTATTATTATTGTTGTTGTTATTATTATTATTATTATTATTATTATTATTATTATTATTATTATTATTATTTTAATAAAACGGAACTTGCATTAAACACCAGAACAAATTACAAGAAGTTAGAGGGGAGCCGAGATACTATCTGGGCCCCCACTCCCTTAGCGATAGCAAAACTAATTCTAGTGAAAATGTGAACTGCGGCACGCGCTCCAGCATCCTGCGACATAGCGAACTTCCGAATCCGCTGGAGCAGAGAGACAGCCTCCGTGTCGAGCTCGCCGAGAGAGGAGAAGGAGAAAGGTAAGAAACCATACCCGATCGCCGTGCAGCGTGCCTGATACTTGGCACACTTACGGCGGGCAGCCTCAGCAACGACCCGTCCGGGCTCAAAAGCGGTCAAGCCGGACTGGGTCAAAGGAGAGGACCCGGTCAAATCAACACACACATCATGCCCCCTGTCCCACGAGTATTATTATTATTATTATTATTATTATTATTATTATTATTAGAGCAAATTAAAAATTACTCCCTTCAAAGTTGCGGTTTTTAAAATTTACTCCCTTTTAAAATTTTTTTATTATTTAACAGCCAAAAAGATACAAAAGTTCAAAATTTACTTGCAATTGAAAATTCCGGCCAATTCATTAACAACTTGACCGAATTGCCCTCAGACTACCACCACCTCCCTGAACCTCTTTCTCCCTTCAATCTCTTCATTCGTTTTTCAAACTCAAAAGAAAAACCCAAATATCCAAGAAACCTAAACCCTAGAATTTTGATCGTCAATCAATTTTAGTCCCCAAAAAAAAATTAAGAGCCAATCAATCAATCCATCGCTTCCATTCATCAATTAGGTGAGTAAGTTTGTCTCATTTTTCTACCATCATCTTTTTTTTTATATATTTTGAAATTCGAATTTAGGGCTTTTGATCATATACGATTTTTTGATTATATGTCCACTTTGAATGCTGATTAGTCAACATCACCAACAATGTCGATTTTTTCCAAAAAATATAAAAAAAATTGTGTGCACAGTGGAATCGAACCACAATGTGTCAATATGTTTATCACAAGCCTAGAAAACAACTATCCCTAAATCACTAATTTGTAAATGAATAAACCCTAAAAACTAACCCAATTAGTATTTTCTATTATAAAAAAAATGATAATTACGAATTTACCTGATGAATTGACAAGACTGAAGATTATATAGTTGATGTAGGATGAGGTATGGAAGAATCGGTTTTAGTTGGTGTGGGATGAGATTGAAGATTATATTGCTTTGGATAAATGAATGAGATTTCAATTAGCATATAAGGGGGAGGGGTAGTTTGGGTACTAAAATGCAAAAAAAGGGTAAAAAATTCAATTTCGCCGGAGTGTCATGCCGGAATTTCCAATTGCAAGTAAATGTTGAACTTTTGTATCTTTTTGGCTGTTAAATAATAAAAAAAATTTAAAAGAGAGTAAATTTTAAAAACCGCAACTTTGAAGGGAGTAATTTTTAATTTGCTCTTATTATTATTATTATTATTATTATTATTATTATTATTATTATTATTATTATTATTATTATTATTATTATTATTATTATTATTATTATTATTATTATTATTATTATTATTATTATTATTATTATTATTATTATTATTATTATTATTATTATTATTATTATTATTATTATTATTATTATTATTATTATTATTATTATTATTATTATTATTATTATTATTATTATTATTATTATTATTATTATTATTATTATTATTATTATTATTATTATTATTATTATTATTATTATTATTATTATTATTATTATTATTATTATTATTATTATTATTATTATTATTATTATTATTATTATTATTATTATTATTATTATTATTATTATTATTATTATTATTATTATTATTATTATTATTATTATTATTATTTTTATTTTTATTATTATTATTATTATTATTATTATTATTATTATTATTATTATTATTATTATTATTATTATTATTATTATTATTATTATTATTATTATTATTATTATTATTATTATTATTATTATTATTATTATTATTATTATTATTATTATTATTATTATTATTATTATTATTATTATTATTATTATTATTATTATTATTATTATTATTATCATTATCATTATCATTATTATTATTATTACACAACAACACTACAACAACATTACGACCACTACATCAACGCCATCAATTTACAATGCCATTACATATTATTGAAACAACTACAACAACACTACAAACTCCATCAACTACGTACTCCTTCAACCAACCTACGCCGACACCAACAAATATTTTGAGTCCTGCTCGGCAGCCCAACCACGACCGTTGATCTCTCGACAAGAACAATCCCACTAAGTACAGTGAAAAGAAACAACTACGACAACACGCATTACCCGAAACCATCGATCCGACTACTCTACAACCAAACCCGACATAACAACTATATGACACGACTACCAATAATATTAATACGATAATCAAACGCTATCACCGATACTACCACATTAAACTTGCTAACAGTACCAAGAGAAGGTCGAAACAACGTAGCATACGTAAGATGCGGGTACGATCTAGTCTAGTCTATCGACGGTCCGATCCGACTCCTAAGTTTTATCCATTTGCTTCTTCTTCGTGCGGTGGTTTGTGTTTGTGATGGTTTGTCGGTTTGTGTGTGATGGTTATGACTGTTTGTTGTGTGATGGTTATGACGGTTTGCTTCTTTCTCTTTTTTTTTTTTTGAGTGTGTCGTGATAATAAAGTGATGTAACGATGATAGGGTGTTTAAATAAAAAAAGAAACAAGATGTGGCATAAGTAGGTTACGTATCATCAATCTCACGCACGATATTAAATGGGCTCGGGTCAGATTACTTGACTCGGGTTTTAAAACAAATGATGTATTACGTAATGACCGAACATAAAATATAACTAAGGTTCCGGTTGACCTATACCGTCTAGACTCGATTTGACTCACTCTATAAACACGGGTATTACAATACTGGCAGACTTGTGATGATAAAGGCTGTTCTGAAGACTTTACACAATTATTGGGCCTCTATATTCATTTTGCTCTCACCTGTCATAAAGAATATTGAAGGCCTTTGCAAGAATTTTCTCTGGAATCACTACTACAAAACCCTTGGTTTCTTGACAGTTTAAAGGTGGGTTCACGACGTTTTAAAGTGTCGCAAATTTAATTCTCGACGCTTCCAAAAAGCGTGGAGATTTTGGGCGTCGGGAATTCTCGTCACATTTTTATGTCGCCATTCTCGACACATTAAAACGTTGAATATTTTATTTAAGACGCTTTTTTGCGTCACTACGTGGTACACTAAAATATGCAACCTCGACGCTTTTCTATGTCGAGATTTTTTTTCCCGGCCAAATTTTTTCAAAACGCGAGACTTTCTACTATTAAAAGAGTCGAGAGATAATAATATAAAATTCTATTATCGACACTTTGATATCGTAAAAGCGTCGAGAATCTTATCATAAAGAATATAATAATAATTATATATTTCCAACAACTGACTATGCTTGCGATTACAAATTTATGTTGTCTAAAAAGCACGACTCCACATTTATTGAATTGATATCAATAATACACAATGATCGAGTTGGTCGTTCAGAAAACAAACAGTTAATTTGAATAATCTCCAATCATATATATATTTCGCAATCAATAAATAGAGTTTCATACGACGAATAGCTAGAATAACCTCCATCCAATCATATATTTCGCAATCCAAAGTAAAATAAAAAAAATTACTAAAAAACTATAGTATTATTTAAAAAGGTACGTGTTTTCCTCCACAGAGATCCTCAGAACTTATAAGAAGCGAGACTGAATACTGGCGGGGAGATATTCGGACTGCCGTCCATCTCATCTGGGTAAATTACTACCGACACTTGAGTAGCCGCAGTATCTGCAACAAAAGATAACAATTTCAAAGCCATGTTGCATCGAAGAATTTTCATTTGCAGATGAAATGAAAATGTGTCAAAACTGAAAACCACGAGTATTATTTACATCAATTAAGTGGTCATAACTCACAAGTCTCGTAACTTTACAACCAACACATTTAATATTCCATGTATAATCTCAGCTCGTGTGAGTTGTGTACGTCCCTAGTTGTTCATGATTAATAACATTTCACTTCTGTTTTCATTAAACTACAAGCCCTAACCCAAATGGTATCAGGTGATTAAGATGAAAACGATTTTTTACTGGAATGAGAGAAGCGAAAGGTGAAAAAAAATACTTAGTATCATGTAGTACCTCCTATCGGTGTGTAGAGAGAATAATCGGTCAAGAAACAAGCATCCAAGTCTTTCAATTTTGGTCCCTTTGGTATCCTATATATAGGGTACCTAACATATCCAGCACATATATACTTCATAATTAAAATAGACGGAAAATCAAGGTCGTTAGATTATTACTAGGAGATAAAAGTAGTGTAATTTTACCATGCCACTGATAACCAACTGGAAGACAATAAATCATAACTGTGAAGTGACTTTAGCTCCGGAAATCGCAAGGCCAAATCAAATATCTAAATCAGAGTAAAAAAATAAAGTAAGCGTGATTATAGATAGATGTGTGCTATCGAAGAAAACACAAAAGACGGAATAGAAGCTACCTTATCAGTCAGAGGTTCAAGACAAAAGGGTGGATCGTGGTCAAAATACTGAAACAACAGGGAGCCTTGAGGAGTTGCAGATTCACCCTTGTCACTTGAGAATCCATCACGTACACTCGTAAAGATGTAGGCTGGTCTTGTGATAATAATCTCTCCATTTTGAAAGAAATAACACTCGGAAGGCTGTTGCTGCTGCAAGGGTTCTCCAGCCCTCCTGAGTCAGTCGATTCCCTGTCACGCTCAGAGTCACTGCTTCCGTCACTACTAGAATCTTTGCTTAGATAGTCGCCTTCAATCTCCTCTCTTGTTCTCCTGTAAATAACCAACAGCTAGTCTTTAACATAGAGATTATCAGTTATCACCACCGTAGTCACTTCAGCCGAAATGCTAGAAAGAAAAGAATTCAACTGGATAAAAAAGATATCAACGGGAACAGAAATGTGTAAAATTTGACACGTTATAACATTACGACGAATATCTACGTCACAAGGGAGACTAACTGCAACATGAAAGATACTTCCCAAACAAAAATTCACATAATATATTACCTAAATTTTATATCCATAAATGCAATTTTAACTGATATGCTGTCGTTTCCTTATATACATAAAGACAAGCAAATTTTCTACGACAAGGATAACACATGAGTGATAAATCCAAGTGATAAATTTATGCATTTGGAAAACAGATGTTCGTGTGTTTCTCACCTTTAAATCTATGTATGTGTAAAATAAATCCAAGTGACAAACATGGTGGAAATGTGAAATAACTCTAATCGCATACATAAATTCACTATAAACTCATGATAATCTTGTTGGATTTAGTGAAATACCAATAATGCAAAGTTCTTGCAAAAAAAACAATATAGTTAGATACATGGTAAAAATATTTTCCAACTACAACACCATTTAGAATAGCCAACTACAAGAGAAACCATTATGTCGTATCCACGTTTTCAAGCAGTTCATGTGATAACTTTTAACACAACTTCTGGAAGGAAATTTTTTCTAAAATTGAAGAGTAATTCAATTAAATGGATTAAATTAATAGGATAACTCAGTTACGACTGTCTCGCCTTGGTCAATTGGTTTGATGAAACCCTCTTCATGTTCTGTTTGTAACCGTTTTTCATTTCCTAGTCACCAGAACCATCAGTATGCCTATCCACGTAAGACTTTATAAGCTATCATTTTGTAAATGGTTTGGTGAAGAAAACAAGAATAGCTAATTAAAAGAAACAAAAATATGCAACTTACAGCGAGAACATGATATCAATTGAACAGAATACTAATAAATTTGTAAAACAAATAGAGCTCTATATTTCATATTGGCATCTTCTTCATACCTCTCTGATATCTATGATGGTCTTGTACTTCTTTACGAATGGGGAGCATGCTCCTTCATTAAACTATAGGAATAAAACTAAAAGTTAATGAAAACAAGACATTTTGTGTAAGATAAACTCAAAAGAAGAATAAGCATGTCAACTTCACGAAATGAGAGGTTGAGGCATCACAAAATAAAAAAGTGCATTGGATTTTCCAAGGAAAATTCTGAGATATTCATAACCAGATAAAACTACTATTCTCTTTTGATCACACTAAAGTAGACAAGGGACATGATGCAATCATGGAATCACCTGAGAGATATGTCCTGCAACATACACTTGGCCTCTTGGCTTGACAATTTTAAAGTTGGCTATCATTGTGGTATTTAGCACGTTGCCATCTGCAGAGTGATAAAACATGTAAAGAAATCAACATTCAAGTAAAATGAAATCAAGCAAATAATATCTTTAATAATATAGTCTACGGATATAACTCTAATAATAGTATTGTAAAATATTTTGATACAATTGCCTTAGGTGGTCCTTAAAGAACAAATTTTGAAACACATATTATCTTTGCTTTCGTCAGACTTGTGAGCTATTAGCCTATGAGCCTACACGTAAAAGGGAGGAGGAACGACGAAAGCGCGGTAGAGAGGAGTTTCCGTCCAAATATTACATAGAAGAGAAATTGTGGTGGCGATTGGAAATGGAGAGATTCAATCTCCCTTCCCTACTAAATCTATCCACCTATTTTCTATTTCAACAAAATTTCATCTCCTAAATTCCTTTCATCCCATTCAATTCAAATTGCTCAATCCAAAAACAAAATCAATTTACTATTTTAATAAGAAGATATGGTAGATCCGACAAAGAACAATGAAGAAAGTAAAAAACACAGTAGATAACTCATGAAACAAAATTTGGTCTTATCATGAAGCATATCGTAAAGTATAAGCTCAAGGGGTAACCTAACAGTTACTTATGCTCTAGAAGCTCCCGCAGTACCATCAGGACGAGCTCCATGAGCACCAGGCTTCCCAACATCCTAAAATAAAATATCACAATGAGTTAGTGAGTGGTAAGTATGTGGTTTTAGCCATAGGATTGAACGATTTTCTATAACAATAAAAGTCGAATGTAATGAGCACTTAGAAATAATGCAAAACAAACAAAACAACATCCGTGAATGCAATAATTAAGATTTTCGAGAATCTTGCCTGAACAACACAAAAAAATCTAGATCGAACAGGACATGCAGATAAACAAACTGAATTTACCAGAATCAAGGGTAAATTCAGAACCACAAATCTATTGATGAAACTTACATGATTAATTAGCCCTAAACAAAAAAAATCACGGGTTTCAACAATAGAATGTGTTCTTGAAATAATCAGAATGTTAAAGTAAGTATTAGTTAACAAACTCAATTTATCAGTTGATGGGGTTGATCGAATAACCTGAACTTTACAAGGCGTGCCTCCGGAAAAGATTGGCGAATAGAAACACGTAAGCGATAAGCGCGCGGTGGAGATGAGAGAAGGAGGGTGCGTGGTGACGGAGGTGATGGTTGGCGAAGGAGCGTGCGATAAGCTTGCAAGGGTGAGAAATGAAGAAGTTTGGGTAAGTATTAAAACTTCCCAGGTGATATGAAGAAAATAAAATTAGGGTAAGCATAGAACACGTTTTGGTTGGTTTAACATTAAACCGTGGTCTTTAGTCAATACGGACGCTTCTAATAGAACGAGTTCATTAGTTAACTATGCGATTATACAAATCAGGACAGTTATATTGCCTAACCGTGCTTGTTGTCATAATAAACGAACGCTTCCTTCACCCAACCATTCTATTTAAAGTGTCATGAACATGCCAAAACATAAAAATTATGGAGAACGGTTTTGTGTATAAGCGTTCTATTAGAACTGTTCTTTAAGCCTAGAATTGCAGTAGTGTAAGAGCATATGATAATCGCGAAATCACAACAGCGACGCGAAGGTGAAGGTGATTGATAAATAATGAAGTTGATTCATGAAGGAGGAAGCAGCGCACATATATTTGGGGATTTTGTTTAATTTGATTAGGGCAGTAATTTAGTTATAATTTCGCTTTATGTTTCATTCACCGCGCTCAGTTCTATCACTGGGATAAAATTTGGGGATAATATGTTTCATTTTTGGTATAAGCGTTATAATTAAAATATATTTTAATTTGTTTATAAATTATTATATTAAATATATAATTCTCGACACATTAAAGGGTTGACAAAGAAAATTTGATAAAGGGAAGGGTAGACACTTAAAAAAGTGTCCAGCTTAAAGCGTCAAGAAACTAATGATTTTGTAGTAGTGAATGGAGGAACTGATCGCCTCCCAATCGGATCGGTCGTTAACGAAGGACGGGGGATCAAACGATATTTGTAAGACTCGAGATTACACAAAAACAAACAAGTATTCGTGGTAAGTTGAGGTCGGTCCACAGGGAACAGAGCGTAGTAGTAGCGAGTTAAAAGTGATGTGTTTGGTGTCTAGAGGGGGGGTTTCTAAGGGCCGAGTCTATACTAGAGAAATGACTACAAGTATAGCTAGGATGATCAATCTAGGGAAAGGTGTTAGAGGGAAGTCGGGATTCGGAACATGGAGTCTAAGAAGGTTGGAATCGGGTTTTTGTCGCAACATTGATAAAGGGAGAATGCCACCTTTCGGTTTCTTCACCCAACCCACCTAAAAACCCGCTTTCGCGGCGAAGAAGGGTAAGTCTCTAGTTATGGCAATTTCTACCCCGAGTTTCCCCATATTGATAGAAATGAGTCAAGGTCGGTCTAGTTGGCCGGACTAAAACAACAATGACACAACAACCATAAGCAAGATAAATCAACAAGCAAGCAACCCACCAACATCCCTTAATTCAAATAATCCAAGTCCTCATCCATAAACCCCGAACAAGAAATCTACTCACTAATCATAATGGAAGACAACAAAACATTAACTAAGGAGAAAATAACTACAACATGCATAATAACTAAATCTAAAGAAACTAACAACAAAATAATGAGAAAACTACGATCTAACAATTACCTACTAAACTATGTAAGAGATACTATCTAACAAAATAAACTAGAGAATAATCTAGAACAACATAAGTAAAATCTAGAGAAACTAACAATACTAAGATGATCTAAACAAGACAATAATGAGAGAACTATATTAAATCTAAACTAGAGATTAGAGAGTGGAAAAGAAATATACCAACTATGAAGATCTACAATAAATAAGAGGATTGCATAAATAAAGGTTGAATCTTTGATGAAGAGAATGAAGAACTTGTCACTAATTCTTCAATAAACCCCACAAATCTTCAAATAAAACTTGAAATAATAATCTTCTACAAATTTGAAATCTAGAGAATTGTTGATGAAAACTAGGTAGATCTACTACTAAATTACTACTAGAATTATAGAGAATTACTAAGAATACTACTAGATTTCTACTAATGGATGGTCTAACTATACTAATGGTGGATGGTGTGATGGAATGGAGATACTACACTAATGATGGGATATGAGGATGCCTTGGGCAACAAACTAGGGTAACATATATATAGTAATGCCTTAGTGGGTCTCTTAACCTAAAGCCCAAATCCAACTTTTTGCTCCATTAGTGTGAGAATCACCCTTTGCATCTTCATGGGGTGAAACTTCGCCCTGCGGCCTGACGAACTAATCCCACCGGATGAAATTTCACCCGGTGAGATTTTCTTCTCATTTCGCGGTTTTTGGCGCTTTTCTCCATCAGGCGAAATTTCACCCGGTGGGCACAATTTTGCCCGGTGGAGAAGCTCGGAAAATCTTCGGGGAGGCACTTTACCGTCGGGTGAAATTTAGCCCGGTGGTACTTCATCGGGTGAAATTTCACCCGGTCATATTTCTGGCCTCTTTTTCTTTTCTCATTCTTCGTCGATTGATTGGATGGCTTGAACTTTAAGTTGTGTGCTTTGCTCTTTGGACGGTATTCCCTTCTCTTGTGCTCGTGGAAGCTCGATCGTGATTTCGGTGCCAAATCCTATCAAAATTGATATAAAAACTACCAAAAACACGTAAAACGCAAAATACGGACACTAATGCGAGAAGTACTCAAAATATGGCGATAATCGCACTCTAAACTCGCAAAACGAGGGAAAAGCGGGTCTAAATGAGGGGAAAAACGGTCTAAATTTAGCACACAACAATTCCCCACACTAAACCGTTGCTCGTCCTCGAGCAAAGACCCAAAAAGGAACTACAACTACTACTACTAGCTAGACTATGCTAAGCCGATACGGGGCAAATAACGGGCCCGCTCCGTCCCTTCAACACACATCGAAATACCCATGAGGTAGAGTATTACCATGAAAGGCAAGTTGTGGCTTGCTCAAAATAGTGGATGCGACTAAACACACAAAAACACATAACACGAAAGAGTAGACGCATCCAAAGCAAAAATAAAACACTGAATCCCTTATCGAGACGGCAAGAAAGACACCGATTACTTACCTAAAACAACAATAAATTTTCAAGATAAATAACCCACGTAAACAAGGACCAAAGCCTAATACTATGACAATTAAGCAATAAAGATTTTGATAACTTAGCCAGGTCCTCCTAATCTTCTAAAGGGGTACGACGGGGCGATAAATGGAGTGGAAAAAGTGAACCAGGGATTCGTTCGACACTGTAGGTAGGTGCAGTCCCGCTCTCTTTGGCTAAGCCAAGAGGGTCGTTCCATACTCTAATTTCCTAAATTATCCCAAACAAAAAGGTGGAGTATTTACAATTATTGGGGTGGATCGACTAATCACTGCTATCTTCCTACCTCGGGACTCGGTCCTCTAGTTGGCACTTCACGGCGATGAATCGATCAAAGGTTTTTTTTTGAAGGAGATGTTTTTGATGATATGATTTTCATTTGAAGCTCCTTATCTCTCCTTGTTTTTCATGTTTTTGTGCCCTTTTCTCTTGCTTTGGTTTGCCCTTTTTTGGCTTTTTGATATGGTTCGAAACAAAGCTCGGAGGTTATTATTGTGTTAACTTATTGTGATGATGTATAGGTGGGGGAAAAATAGGTAATCGAGAACGCGCGCCATTCCCGGATAACCCATAAAAAGGCGGAAAGAATTTGGACTAAAGATGAAATGGTCATTCGAGCAAGGTCACCTAGAAAACAGGAAGCGGGAACCAAGGCCTAACTCCTCCATGTGTGGTCAAGGTGGTCAAATGCAAACCCCGAAGTAAACCTCTAGTAGAAAAGGTGGACTCAAGCTAAAGGATGAACAAATTCATTGATTAAGAGTCATTCTACTAGATTAAGGTCCAAAGCCTACAATGGGTTATCTACAATGGATAGTAAACTCTTGCAAAAGGTTTGTAACCGGGTTTTCGAAAAGTTTAGTCCTAGATACTCTATACTAAAACAAAAGAAACACACGAAAAGGAAAAAGCAATAAAAGAAAACGCAAGTAAGGTCATGTACTCTATACTCCATCAACATTAAAGCACACAATCAACCACAACACCCAAATGTTCAACTTCGTGAGCCTCCAATCAATTAGCAACAACCTAACTCCTCTGCAAAAGTAAAGAAGGAAGCGAAAAGGAAGGAAGTTACCTAGCGGGTGCCTTCATAATCTCTTCAAATCGTGCTATTAAGATGGTGGTTACTTGTAAGAGTAGAGAACAAGACCGTACACGAGACACGAAACATAACGAGAAACAAGAAAAGAAAAGAAAAATGTTTTTGATTTTTCCAAATTTTCAAAATTTTATGGATTTTGAAAAGATTTTTGAAAAATAAAAGGTAGTAGACTCCTCCCCCACACTAAAACTGTACATTGCCCTCAATGGACAAGTAGGGGAAGAACGAAAAAGACGGAAAAGAAAAATCTTTTTGGATTTTTATGATTTTTCAAATGTTTTATGATTTTTCAAAATTTTTGAGAAAAGAAAAAGGAAAAAGAAAATAAAGAAAGCGATAAAATAGTGGCGGGCCTAGGTGCAATCACATCACCTAGATCCTAACCAAGTGGCTAAGAAATTGAAAAAGAAATAAACGGAAAGAAAAGAAATTAAAACAAAAGGGTGAAAAGCCCGGATTAAGAAAAATGTGAGAAAATGAGTAAAATTTAGATTTTTCAAAAAGGTCAATGGCGTAATCACGTCGCCTAAAGACCGGGAGCAAAACCAAGGCCGCTTCGGCCACGAAAAATCGATGGGACAGTGGGACAGCTTGCAATTTAGTTCAAGGTAAAACAATCACAATGATTATAAAATAATGAAACAAAGAACAAGGAGCGAATTCAATTCAAAGACATGCAATTATAGATGATTAAAGACTCACCGACCTAATCCACACACATACACAACACACACATTACCGACCGACTCTGCGGGATCATTTAATTTGGCCAATCGTTCAACGCGAAAGAAACCGTTGGAGACCCGGGATAGGGTTGTATGCCCTCGGTGGGTTCTAACTCACAAAGATCGTAGATCGTACGACCCTCGGGTAACGTGTAGTGCGCAAACTCCCAAACTTCCATTCCCCCCGATTCGTTCAGTCGGAATTCACTGGGGCCTAAGGGTAGGTCCCAATTGTGGCAATTATAAATATTGGTTCGGTCTATGTTGGGGACTATTAAGGCACGATCATGGCAAATAGAGACGAGGTGATGACCGGGTACATTAAAGATCAAAGTCGGAAGATAGGCCTCGTCAAGCCAGACTCGATTGTTTAGTGGGATAAGGTGGTCCGTCGAACACTACAAAAAAAAATAGCCATAGCAAGGGACAGATCCGTTGCAAAAGGCTCAAATTCCGTTGCAAAAGGCCATTTTGCAATGGATTTGCAACGGATTCGTGTCCTCGCAAATAGTGGTTGCAAAAATGACTAATTCCGTTGCAAATCCCTTGCAAACTGCCATTTGCAACGGACTTGCAACGGAAACAAAGTCGATTGCGTGATAATAAAGTCCGTTACAAATCCGTTGCAAAAGACAAATTTGCAACGGATTTGCAACGGATTTCCCTTGCAATCGTGAATACAATCCCTTGCAATTCCCTTGCAAACTTTTGATTTGCAACGAATTTGCAACAGGTTTAACTCTCATATGGAATTTCTGTTTTGGTGTGTCCCTTGCAAATCCGTTGCAAAATTCAATATTTGCAAGGGAATTGCAAGGGAATGTCCCTTGCAAATATGCTGTATTGATACAGCTGCTGCCTGTTTTCGGCTCCCCAAAATGCCAAAATTTCATAACAACATCCAACAAACAACATATATTTTTACAAGTCCACAAGTACCCAAATTTGTCTTCAAAATCTTCAATACCAATAAGATAACTCAATAAAATATATCTTGATTGCTCTAACTGAATTCAACAACCATAAAGTACTTGGAGTAGATCAAAGTATACGACACAATTCTTTTTAAAACATTGAAAACTTGTCAATGGTAACTTACACCAAAGACTACTAAACATCCTAATAGATAGGGATATACGGGGTAAAGTTAGGGAAAGAAGCTAATCAAGCATTATCACCACCACCACCACTATCATCATCATCATCATCATCATCATCATCACCCCCTGATCCAGGGGGACGATTTCCGGAATTGCAGTTTGGGTTAAAGTTTCTCTCCGATAGCCGAGACAAGTATTGTTCTATTGCCTCCACTCTTTTATCCCCTTCTTTTTTCTGAGCTACTAATCTCCCAATTAGGCCCTTTGAGTAGTCAGAGCTGCCCGTGGAGGCTCGAGCTGGCTCGTATATGTGACATGTAGCATCTCCAAGCCCGTATACCCTCCCTTTCTTATCAAACCCATCTTGAACTTCAAAGAACAAGTCATCTGGGATGACTGTAGCCCCCTTACCCTCTACTTCAGCCTTTTTTTTGTAGAATAAGTCTTATACGAGAAAATATTAAAAGATCTATTATTGTTTCATTAGATCATGAAATAAGAATTTTTATATTTCTTATTTATACTTACAGCAAATTTGCTCGCTTTTTTGCTCACCCAACCCTTTTTGGGATGTTTCTTCGCTTTCTCCAGCACTTCAATGGCCGTTGGAACTTCTTGAGTCTCTTTTTCCTACAAGTAAAACATTATGACATCAAACTCTTAATTATTTTTCCATATCCAATGCATTATCATATATACTAACTTGCAATTTAATTTTAAAAATTATTTATACTTCATATAGCTACGTATCATTTTGAAAAGAATATGCGTGACTCAGCAAACTTTATACATGTAACTGAACGCTACATCAATCTTTATACATGTAGTAATGGTATTAAATTTACAATCTATCAATCGAGTAGAGGACTAAGTATTTGGGAAAAACATTACCATACGATCCATAAATTGTAGAGTGCTTCTTTGACCCATCAGGTGAGTGGCCGGTGCCTTTCCCTTTTCATCAGCTCCTGACTTACGGTTGGTAGAGGAATTGCTTGATCTTGCTTGGAACGTTGGATCGTTTGCCCGACCCTTGATTTTGGTGTACACCTCAGCAGTCATCCAATCTGGCTTTTTTGAACTAGTGTATGCACGATTGACCAGCTGAAGTAACCTTTTCATAATAGCCGCTCGCCACGCATCCCATACTACATCGGTGTCTTCTTCATCGAACCAAGCATTTTTCTGCAACAATAAAAGATATAATTATTTTAAATAATTAGTATTTTTATAGAATATATGAGCATTTACTTTAATAAAAAAAAATTGATTAACCTGAAACAAATTCCACCATTGTTTCTTAATGTCATCTGAAGCTTCACTCCAATTAGGAGCATATTCGTCGTAGTTGCACATGATGTTGTTAGTAATCAACTTAACAACGTCTCCATCACTGAACCTGAAATGTTAAAAAAATCAATCGGTTTTCCTCAGTTCGATCCATTACATGAAATGAACCTTAACATGTACTTTGAAAAGAAATATAAATGTAAGCCTATTAGTATATTTGGACTTACCATACTCCGTGTTCCTCATTTCGATCCAAGCGCACTGCGTTGGGAAGTCTAACAATCGGTTCCGATGATTGTGCATATCTTATGTGGCTGCTACTACCCCCCTTTGTTGGTGCCATACTTGTAGACAATACAAATATATCAAATTCACATAAATAAAAGTATTAAACAATTGAAATGAGTTCTAAATTGTGATTTCAATAATAATTAAGTAATACGACATCTACAAGTTGTCATGAAAGATAAGCGGGAAGATACATGATTAAAAAAACTAATTAACAACCCCCCTACCCAATTACCACTATTAAAAAAACTAGTCCCTATCATCACTTGAGGAAGAGTTGCTATTGCGGTTTTGAAAAAGTAAATCGATAAAGTCTTCGTCCTCTCCTTCATCATCACTTTCCTCTACTCGTATCTCCTCCTCCTCCTCCTCCTCCTCCTCCTTTTGTTCTTCTTCATTTCGTACATGCAATTCTCCTTCCTCCTCTAAAAATTCAACATCGTTTTCAAGTTGAGTCGTCGATAGGATTGTGTTCCCGGTGATTGAATCTTCCTGAAAGACGATTTCATCAACGGGAGCATCAATTTGCGATCTTGCCTTGGTTTTGAATACAGCAGACCATTGATCTTTATCTCTTTTTATACTAGGATAAGAAGCATAGTAAACTTGTTCCACTTGATATGCTAACACGAATGGGTCATACTGTTGAAATTTTCTACTCCGGTTGACATCCACCAATTTATACTCCTTATGTACACTAACGCCTCTTTCTCCGTTATCTATCCAATCACATTTGAACAAAATAGTGTTATAAGTACGTATGTTGCCCGTATACGAAAGTTCGATAACTTCATCAAGTGTTCCAAAGTAATCAGCTCCTTCAATGGAACTCACACAAACACCATTATTAATTGACGTCTTTTCAATATCACTCTTGGCGTCGTGGGCACGAAATTTATAATCGTTGATAGCGTATCGCCTCCATGTTCTCACTTTGCGAGAAGGTCCACGGGCTAAAGCTATTAAAATATCACTATTCAAGTTGTTCACCTACGAAATACGAATCAATAATAATTATTAAACATTAAGTGTGTCGATTATTAAAGTGAAATGTATACGACAAGGGGAAACAACTTACTTCACTTCTCAACCACCGTGGGAATCGATTATTATAGTTGTTCCAAATTTCTCCTGAAAACTGAGGATGTTGTGTGCGGATAATTTGCTCAAACAACCTATATATGAATGATCCAAATATTGCATTTCAGTCAAACTAAATAGTATTTGGAATTTTGCGATTGGAGTAGGATGAATATTTATGACTTACACTTCATAAGGTTTTAAAATATCGCAGTTAGATAGAACGTATATATGTGCACGTTCATATTCTCTATCATCCAAAAATCTTTGACGACATTTTCCAGTGGTGGTGCCCTTATGATCATGGAAAACCTCAGGCACATTAGGATCAGAGTGATCTTTCACACCTAAGTCGAGATCTCTCGCCTTTGTATCTATATGATCTTCGAAATAAAGAGAACAAAAGTTTGTAATCTCTTCAAGCAAATATTCATTACATATAGACCCTTCAACATGAGCTTTGTTTCTAATCTTCTTCTTTAAGTGATTTAAGAACCTGTTCGAGAAATAACAATGACAAATGAATTTCTAAAGTTTTATCTCAAAATATAGATGGCATGTAGTTAAATGCATTACCTCTCAAATGGGTACATCCACCTATATTGCACCGGGCCACCCATTCTCACTTCATATGGCAAGTGAATTGGTAAATGCTCCATTGAATTGAAAAAGGAAGGTGGGAATATCTTTTCCAATTTGCAAATGATCTCAATGATGTCATTCTCCATCATTTTAATATTTTCAACCTTTATTGATGAGGCACACAAGTCTCTGAAGAATTGACTAATCTCGGTCATAGCACACAAGTCTCTGAAGAATTGACTACCTTTACTTGTCCCCATGGTGTTTTTGCTTATCGCAGGATGCCCTTCGGGTTGTGTAATGCCCCTGCCACCTTTCAAAGGTGTATGATGGGGATATTTTCTGAGTATATCGAGTCTATTATGGAGGTATTTGTGGATGATTTCAGTGTCTACGGTAGTAGTTTCGCTGATTGTTTAACTAACCTTGATAAAGTGATGCAGCGATGTATTGAGGTCAATCTAGTGCTGAATTGGGAGAAGTGCCATTTTATGGTCAACGAGGGAGTTGTCCTTGGGCATTTAGTTTCAGACCGAGGCATCCAAGTAGACAAAGCAAAGGTGCAAGTGGTCGAGCAATTACCTCCTCCCGTTAACGTGAAGGGGGTTAGGAGTTTTCTTGGACTATTGTAATAGTCGGTCGACTATCGTCATGGTCGGCCGACTATTGTGATAGTCGGTCGACTATCGCCCGTTTCAGCGTACAGCAATTTTCCAGCTTCGATTTGGCACGATTTTGGTTCGTTTTAGCTCCTTTGTCTTCCGTTCCTGCAAAAGGACAATACACACCACAAAGTAGCCAATTCGGGGCAAAATAATAGTTTTCACTATTCAATAAACACGAGAATGCGCGTAATAAGAGCATAAAAAGTGTATACAAAATACGCGCATCAAATCTCCCCAAACCAAACCCTTGCTTGTCCCCAAGCAAGCACAAAACTTTAACCCAATCCTAATGGAATGTATATAACTCATAGCGGAATATGCTTCAAAGTTACCCAAACCAATGTGACGATTAAAATCAATGTACACAACCACACACAACAAGCTTGACCAATGACAACAATACTGAACCTTCAACCTTGCAAGACTCGTCCATGTCGGACTCTCACGAATCGCTCATCACACAAAAGGGGTGATATTGTGAGTTTTTATGTAAAAACGGAAAGACAAAGCACTCACCTAAACTGCGACTTACAAGAACATGCATGCAATCTAACATGAAATCAATCTCTAATAACCGTACATACGCATTCTATCGGGTAAAGACACGTGCCAAGGACTTACATATAGTATAAAGTGAGGCTAATCGGGTAAGAAGGGGCAAAACGATATGGATATGAGGAGGTAAAAGCCAAGCTAGTATTCCTTACACCCATCAATAGTAAACATTCCGTTCTCACCAAACTCCAGTCGAAGAAATTAGGCATAGCAACAAGCGCCTTATCAAAACCGCTTCCCACTATTAACTATGAAATCAGAGAGATCAATTCTTTTCTCATAGCAAAAACACATTCTTCTTCTAGTTTCACTTCATTCATTTTTTTTCTTTCCTTTCTTTTCTTTTCTTCTTTTTTTTTCCATTCAATTTTTTTCTTTCATCTTTTTTTTTTCTCAATTCATTTTTTTCCAATTCCCTTTTTTTTTCAATCATCATGGCACCAAAATTAACCCGAAAAAAACAATTCCGTCTAATTCAACTACTAGCTTGACTAGGGTAGGCAAATTATGGCATGTAGTTAATAAACGGGTCAAACAGGTCAATTTGGCTATGTGAGGCTCATGGGAATTAATTAAAAGAAAGGATTTGCCTTTTTCGCACATGTCAAAACCACGAGTCAAATGCATACAGGTACCTAAGAGACGAATGTCATGCTTATGCAATTTGATGTTACATGTCTTATAAGGAGTACTACTCTCATCCTAAAAGAAACTGATCATGAATGTCATCAGTTTAAAGGCTCTAATTCCTTACAAATCTGAGTAGTTTGCCAACAATGAGTCAAGTTTATTCGTTCAGTATCGTTAGCCAAAGATGCAATAATACCGCATGTGATTATA
Source organism: Agrostemma githago (assembly GCA_958450325.1). Classification (NCBI taxonomy): domain Eukaryota; kingdom Viridiplantae; phylum Streptophyta; class Magnoliopsida; order Caryophyllales; family Caryophyllaceae; genus Agrostemma; species Agrostemma githago. The sequence goes on from OY288248.1 coordinate 27,305,764, forward strand.
TACAAAAATTCTAACGGCACACTAGGATAAGCAACTAAATGAAGACATAAAAGCAATATCATCATCGCTACATAGCATTCCGACTCAACTAAGACTCGACTAAATGCAAAAACATATTTTTGATTTTTTATGCATGCGGAAATGCAAGAAATATGCAAATGGATGAAAACAGACAGAAGCATACCCTCCCCAAACCAAATCACACAATGCCCTCATTGTGTACAGCAAACAATAAGAGGCAACAATAAAAACGGGGAAGGAATGCAAAACGATGGAAGTGCAAAAAGAAAAAGAAGAACTACTTACAAGATGTATATACAAATGGAGACCTCCCCAAACCGTCCTAATCGGAGCTCTCGTCACCGCTCTCCTCCTGACTGCCACCATTGTTAGCTCCATCGTCGTTATCTCCCTCCCCGTTATCTCCTTCTCCATCATTTCTCTCCGCATTCCCGGCATTGTTACCATAGCCTCCCTCGGGATAGGTGTAGTAAGTCGGGTGCCAAGCTGTAGGAGAGATTAGGCCGACCTGCACTCCATTGTTGTAACAATGAAAATCGGAAAGCGCCTGATTTAGTTGCACCGTGGCCATCCGGTGGCATAACTCATTAAGCATTCCCGGGACCGCCGCTTGGTCGAGCACCGCCGGTGTAACATATGGTGGAGGAGGCACAAAGTGAGCAGGAAAAGCAGGCACACTAGAATAATCAGTATGTGGAAATGCATAAGGAGGCCGTGGTGGGCCCGAAGGTCCAGCCGCAAAAGATGGTGTATGTGAAGCACGGCTGGTCGATCGGCTACCACCTCCTCGAGATTGTCGAGAAGGTCGAGATGGTTCACCCGTCTCGGGTGCGAAGTGTCTGGGGGTCTGAAGATCCCTCCTAAGTGGTAGCAAATAGGAGGGATACGGTGGTGGGTCCCGTTCAGGACCAAAGGGGAGATATAGGAAGGGGGTAAGAGGTGGTAGATTGTAAGGGAGGATAACCGACTCATCCTTTGCTATGTGCCAACGCAAATCGGGACCTAGCCAATGAAGACCCCTAAGGACAGAAAAGTTCAAAAGGCGACTATTGAGTCGCTCGGCAGATGGAAGCTCGTGTCCTATAGGTTCCTCCCCGTACGGGAAGTCCGGAAATAGCCTACGACCGATGTGGGAAACGAGGCCCCCGCAATGAATGACAGAAATAAGCCCATTCCCGATATGTTGGAAATGGTGGGCAACAAGGGCGGCCACATTCATGACATATGGCCGCTCGCTGTCGATGTTTAGATAGCCCGCTAGACTCTCTAACTCATCCGCATTAATATTATTCGGCTCAGTACGTCCATAAATAGTGCACCCTATCAGACGAAGCCAGTATCGGATGGCCGGGTGGTGGACTTCGTTGCCCCGCTTACGACCCGTGTTACGATCAGTAATGCAAGACCAGATTTCATTGGCTAGACGGCGAGGGGGATGAATTGAATCCCCTTCGCTAGTAACACCTAAAAGCTGACCGAACTCGCGAACGGTCCTAGAAAAACTCGTGTTAAAGAGTCTAAAAAAAATGCAAGGTGTGTCCCAGTTCAAGTCACTAAAAAAATTGAAACTACTGAAAAACTCAAGAGTAAGACCCTTATATGTGAATTCTAGCATATAAATTAGTCCACTCATACCGGCACCATTAAGTAAGTCAACAACAGGCTGATAAATGCCTAACCTGCCCAAGAGCTCACGGTCTAGAAACCGTGTCGGTGTTACCTTAAGAGCTGCCAACTGGACAAAACGCTCCCTCTGATCAGCTGAGGCAAACTGAACGTTTGGATATTCCGGTATGCTCTCCTCGGGAAAGGGAACGAGGTCTTGACTCGGCATTGACTCCCGGCTAATGTCGACCCGACGTCTTGTGCTTCCCTGGCGTTGTCTTTTTCTTGCATCCATATTGACCTGAAAAAGCTAAAATCAGACTTGGTGTACTACTCACACAAAAACCCCAAATCAATTGAAATCAAAACCCTAGTTTCAAAACTGAAATTTGGGTAAAAACATTATTATGTGGATGAAATCAACAAATTTGGGTAAACAATATGAGTAATAACATAAATCCCAGAAAAACCAGGTCGAAATCTGAAATTCAAGCCTGAAAACAGATTCTGAATAGATTCAAAACAATATGTGGATGAACAGTAATCGCGGCAGAAACCCAGTAATCGCGGACAATAATCGCCCGACAGACACGATAGTCGTCCGACTATCGGAATAGTCGTCCGACAATGAGAACAGTCGCCCGACTATTCCGATAGTCGGCGACTCCGGCGAACAGCAGAAAACGCACAGCGCAGCAGTTAGACGGGAAGAAGAAAAAGGAAGAAAATTAACCCAAGAAACTTACTTGAATGGTTGGAAAGTAGTTACAATTTCAATAGAGACAAGAAAATAGCAAGGATGAAGAGATTTAAAGGAGATAGTGATGGGGAGAAGAAGATGGGTAGAGGTTGAAGATGAAGATTTGAAATGAAGAAGATGAAGGTAAGGATGGGGGTAGGTGGGAGGAGTAAGAAAAATAGGGTTTAGGAGTTATAAAAGTAACTGAAGTAAGTAAAGAAAGAAAAACTTATTTGACGAAAATTGTCAGCCAAGGTGCGCGATGTCGGAATTGTCGACCGACTATTGGAATAGTCGACCGACAATAGGAATAGTCGGCCGACTATGAAAATAGTCGGTCGACTATTGTTGACTCATTCCAGTTTTCCGTCAGCAGTCTGTTCTCTGCAAAACTCAATTCAAACCTTTAGACCCTCGTTCTCACCCTCACAAAATCTATAATGCAGAAAATTAAATATGCTCTAACTAACTAAATGCAGGTACAAATGTTTTACAACCCGGGTTGCCTCCCGGTTAGCGCTGGTTTAAGGTCCCGCACGACCGTAGTCACCTTGCTCAGTTAGTGACTGTTTCGAGGTACAAAACCTCGACTTCTCCTCCTGTCTCACCTTTCTCGTGGTAGTGCTTTATTTGGTGACCATTGACTTTAAAGCGATTTCCCGTGGAAGAGTTTTCAAGCTCGACCGACCCAAACTTAGAAACTGAAATTACCGTATAGGGGCCGGACCATCTGGATTTTAATTTTCCAGGAAAAAGACGAAGACGAGAATTAAACAATAATACCTTTTCGCCTGCTTTAAACTCTCTCGGAATGATACGCTTATCGTGCCACCTTTTTGTTTTTTCTTTGTAGATACGGGCACTATTGTAGGCATTCATCCTGAACTCCTCGAGCTCGTCGAGTTGTAAAAGTCGATTTTCGCCACACAATTTTGGGTCAAAATTCAGCTCTTTAACGGCCCACCAAGCTTTATGCTCCAACTCTACGGGTAAGTGACAGGACTTCCCATAAACCAACCGATAAGGTGATGTACCAATCGGTGTCTTATAGGCGGTCCTATACGCCCATAGAGTGTCATCTAGTTTCAGGCTCCAATCTTTTCTTGACTTCGAGACAACTTTTGCCAAAATATCCTTAAGCTCCCGGTTGGAAACTTCAACCTGTCCACTAGTTTGGGGGTGATACCCCAAACCTCTACGATGCATAACACCATATTTAGATAATAAGGCAATAAGTTGTTTTTCCTTAAAGTGCATACCTCCATCACTAATGACGACTCGGGGAACGCCAAAACGTGGAAATATAATTTTCTTGAAAAGTTGGATGACGGTCTTAGCGTCACAATGGACCGAGGCAACGGCTTCTACCCACTTAGATACGTAGTCCACAGCTACTAAAATGTACCTATTACCTCGACTTGTCGGGAAGGGACCTTGATAGTCGATGCCCCAAACATCGAAAATTTCTACCTCCAAAATACCAACCTGAGGCATCTCATGCCTCCGGGAGATATTTCCCGTCCTTTGACAAGCATCACATCCTGAAACAAATGACTTGGCATCAGAAAACAAAGATGGCCAATAAAAACCTGACTGAAGTACCTTAGCCACGGTCCTAGCGGGACCGTGGTGACCACCATAAGACGAGGAATGACAGGCTTCCAAGATGGCATTGGTTTCCCATTGCGGTATGCATCGCCTAAAAAGTCCATCGGCACACTCCTTGAAAAGATATGGATCGTCCCAAAAATATTGCCGAACATCATGTAGGAACCGCTTCTTTTGTTGATATGACAAATCAGGCGGCATTATTTTACCTACAAGTAAATTAGCATAGTCAGCGTACCATGGAGTATCCATTATACCAATAGCCATCAAAATATCATCAGGAAAAGAATCATCTATCGGTAAAGTATCGCCTCCGTCCTGCAATGGAAATCTAGAAAGGTGATCCGCCACAGAATTTTCGGCGCCCTTCTTGTCCTTAATCTCCAGGTCGAATTCCTGAAGTAGAAGGATCCATCGTAGTAATCTCGGTTTGGCTTCCTGCTTCGCGAGGAGGTACTTCAAAGCCGCATGGTCCGTATAAATTGTGACTTTCGATCCTATTAAATAAGATCGAAACTTCTCCAGTGCATAAACCACAGCTAGAAGCTCCTTCTCCGTCGTAGTATACTTCACCTGAGCCTCATCCAGAGTTCGGCTCGCATAATAGATGGCATTTACTGCCTTTTCCTTCCTTTGACCCAGCACCGCTCCGACCGCATAATCACTAGCATCGCACATAACTTCAAACGGTAACTCCCAATCCGGGGCCTGAATAATAGGTGCTGTGACCAAAGCCTGCTTCAACCTGTTAAAAGCAGATAAACACTCATCAGAAAAAATGAATGGGGCATCCTTAAGAAGCAATTGTGTAAGTGGTTTAGCAATTTTAGAGAAATCTTTTATAAACCGGCGATAAAATCCGGCGTGTCCAAGAAAACTCCTAACCCCCTTCACGTTAACGGGAGGAGGTAATTGCTCGACCACTTGCACCTTTGCTTTGTCTACTTGGATGCCTCGGTCTGAAACTAAATGCCCAAGGACAACTCCCTCGTTGACCATAAAATGGCACTTCTCCCAATTCAGCACTAGATTGACCTCAATACATCGCTGCATCACTTTATCAAGGTTAGTTAAACAATCAGCGAAACTACTACCGTAGACACTGAAATCATCCATAAATACCTCCATAATAGACTCGATATACTCGGAAAATATCCCCATCATACACCTTTGAAAGGTGGCAGGGGCATTACACAACCCGAAGGGCATCCTGCGATAAGCAAAAACACCATGGGGACAAGTAAAGGTAGTCTTTTCCTGATCATCAGGATGGATCGGGATCTGAAAGAACCCTGAATAGCCATCTAAATAACAGAAAAACTTATGTGAGGCTAACCTTTCTACCATTTGATCGATAAACGGAAGAGGGAAGTGATCTTTTTTTGTGGCGGCATTTAATTGTCTATAATCAATACACATCCGCCATCCCGTTACAATTCTAGTAGGTATTAATTCATTTTTATCGTTTTTTACCACGGTCGTCCCGCCTTTCTTCGGGACGACCTGAACAGGACTCACCCATTTAGAGTGACCGACAGAATAAATTATACCTGCGTCTAATAGCTTCATCACTTCTTTCATTACTACTTCCTGCATTTTTGGGTTCTACTTACGTTGACCCTGTCTAACAGGTCGGCGATCCTCTTCTATTTCAATTCGATGCATGCAAATATCGGGACTAATTCCCTTAAGGTCATCTAGACTGTAACCTAATGCATTCTTGTTCTTTTTAAGAACAACCAACAAAGCAGAAAGTTGGTTCTCATCTAATTTATTACTTACGATGACGGGATAAGACTCAGAATTGTCTAGAAATACATACTTAAGATGAGACGGAAGAGGTTTCAGGTCGGGTTTGGTTACCTCTACAGCATAAGAAGTATCTACCAACCTATTTACCACTTCTCCGTCGATGCTCGTCAGTTTCTGTGTATCTCCTAAAATATCCCACACAGCATCATCGTGAGTCTTATCACCTGCACAAGTGTCTAAACATGTCAAAGCCTCGAGCGGGTCCCTACTCAGGGAACCCGTAAAAACATCAAGAATAACTTCATCGATAATATCTAATGAATAACAAGTATCCTCGATCATAGGCTTAGCTAATGTGTTGGCCAAATTAAAGGTCACTTTATCATCCCCCACCTCTAAAGTCAAGCGTCCGTGCTTGACATCTATAATAGCCCCTGCAGTATGTAGAAACGGCCTACCCAAAATTATAGGAATTTGAGTATCCTCAGCCATATCTAAAACAATGAAATCGACAGGTATAAAGAATTTACCTATCCTCACAGGGACATCCTCTAAGACTCCTAGGGGACGTTTAACTAACCTATCAGCCATCTGAAGAGTCACACTCGTGACTTTAAGCTGACCCATATTCAGTTTCTCGCAAACTGAATAGGGCATGACACTGACACTTGCACCCAAATCACATAAAGCTTTATCGATTACATGGGTGCCTATGGTGCATGGTATGGAAAAACTACCCGGGTCTTTCAGTTTGGGTGGAGACTTACTCTGAATTAGAGCACTACACTCAGCAGTAAAAGCAATAGTCTCATGTTCATTAAAGTTCCTCTTACGGGTCAGAATATCTTTCATAAATTTTGCGTAAGAGGGTACCTGGGTAATTAATTCCGTGAAGGGAACGGTTACCTGGAGATTTTTGACGACCTCCATAAACTTACTGAACTGATTCTCGATCTTCTTGTTCTTCAACCGGCTAGGAAAAGGAACTTGAATTTTGATCTGTTCAGCAGCTTTATCTTGTAGAACACCCGTTTCCACTTCAGCATCAGACGGCTTATCAGCAGCGACCGTCTCGGATCTGGATCCTGTCTCTGGAATAGTCGGTCGACTATTATCAATAGTCGGTCGACTATCAGGGATAGTCGGTCGACTATTTTCCTCCTCACCTGCAGTTTCTGTTAATCTGTCAATGATAGTCGGTCGACTATTATGAATAGTCGGTCGACTATTATGAATAGTCGGTCGACTATTATTGACCAGTTCGTCATTCACAGCAGTTTCAGCAGTTTTTAACGATACATCATCAACTATTACATCCTCTACATTAACAGAATTATCATAACTAGGCATCTTGGGCTCGTCATAAGTAAGGCCGCTTCGAAGCGGAATCGCGTTGGCCGTATCATGCTGTTTTTCCGGCTGTGACGGTAGTGTGCCTGGTTGCCTAGCAGACTGATTTGTGGCAAGTTGCGCCACCTGTGTCTCCAACATCTTGATCTGTGCATCTTTAGATTGGTCACTTTTCTGCATCTGGATCATGAGAGATTGCATCATACTCTTCAATTCCTGATATTCACTAGGAACTGGAGCCGGAGTCACAGGTGGTGGAGGAAGAATAGCAAGAGGTTGAGTTGGCGGTGGAAGAGCTAGAGGCTTTTGGAAGCCTTGTTGTTGTCCGCGATGAGGCGGAACATAAGCTTGTTGCTTCGGCTGAGGAACTGGGTTCAACACATTCTGACTCGTCCAACTGAAGTTTGGATGCTCCCTAGTCCTCTCATTGTAGTAATTAGAATAGGGATTACCTTGCTTGAAGTGTTGAAAAGCTAGAACTTGTTCCATCCCGGTCATACATTCCCCCGCGCTATGGCCTTCTATACCACATCGCTCACACATTGCCTCCTGTTTGATCATGGCATGGACAGTTTGCTGATTCGATTCGTTTTTATGAGGCGGATTCTGAATTTTGTCGAGACGGGCATGAAGATGATCAAATTGAGCCATAATCTCACTAGTTTCCGCCGCGGCTACCCGAACACTACCCCTCGGATTTCCATATTCGGCTCGATGCGTGGCCATCTCCTCGATCAATTTCCAACCCTTGTCATCATCAACGTTGTTTTGGAAACGTCCGTTAGCTGCACCATCAAGAATAGCACGATTATCATCAAATAATCCGTTATAAAATTGATTACATAAAAACCATGGTTCAAATCCGTGGTGAGGAATAGAGCGGACTAGATCCTTAAATCTAGTCCATGTTTCATGTAGATCTTCCAATGGTCCTTGCTTAAAACTGGTTATTTGACTCCGTATCTGATTAGTGCGCTGAGGAGGGTAGTAATGCTTATAAAAAGCGAGCGCCAATGAATTCCAGTCATTGATGTTGGCTGCATCTTTGTCCAAATCTCGATACCATCTACGGGCTGGACCTGCAAGAGAAAATGGAAATAAGGCCTCCATTACTTGTTCTTGTGTTACCCCAGGAGCAACTGGAATTGAACAACAATAATCAGTGAATATTTCCATATGTTGTCCGGGGTCTTCGTTTTTATTGCCCGAGAAGGTATTTCGCTCCACTAAATTGATATAAGCGGGACGAATCTCGAAAGAGCCGGTGGTAGGAGTCGGTAGCTTCCATCCTTTTGGGATGTTAGCCTGAGTCGGCTCGGAGTGAGTGGAAAGCTTCGGCGGCATGATTGGAACTGAGATATCTGACTCGGCGTCTGACTTGGTGCTTGAGTTGTCCTCTTCGTGGGACGAATATTCCGCTTCCAGATTAGCGAAAACTGGGTCAAGCGGATTAGATTTTTCCGCTTGACGAATTTCCCTCCAAAAACTCCGTCTAGCTCGTAAAGTCTTCTCAGGTTCGGGATCAAAAGGATGAATCTCGGACCTGTTAGACCTGGGCATACACAGAACTAAGAAGGAAAATATGAGAACCGTCTCAAGGAACGTAAGTTCCCTGAGACAAAAGATAAACTAAAAAGACAAGTAAAATTAACCGTCTCCCCGGCAACGGCGCCAAAATTTGATAAGCTAGTCGTATACCTATCAAAGATAACCAACTTAGGTCTAACTAAAAATATAGCTAGGGAAGTCAGGTCGAATCCACAAGGAGACAAATAAATTCTACTTGCAATTGAAGTCTATCTAAGTAACCAAACTGGGGGTTTTGTGTTTTGTTTTTATCTAAACTAAAGTAATGAAAGAAATATAATTAAGAGAAAAGAAATAACTAAAATAAAATAAGACGAATGAAGATGAATAAATATATGGAGAGAAAACTAGGATTGTCGGTTCACTACGAATCTCATATGGTCACGGTCTAAGTCACAGATCTGTCGCAGATATTGGTCTAAGGGGTATTGAAAAGGTCCTTCCGGTCCGCTATTCACCCTAGCATGCGTCTAAAGGCTTCCGATCTTATTAGGGCAAACTAATGTGTTGTAACAGGTCTAACTTTTACCAGGCTTCCGATCTTAGGTTCAAGTTTACCAGATTCAATTAATCAATCATGCGCATTAACTGACTAATCGCGATTATTTGCTACAAGTGACAACTCAGACACAATATTTGATAAATCTATAAATTATTTAGCGACCATATTCAATTCGCAGATCCCCTAAATCCTAGCGAGGGAAATTAGCTACTCATAATTAATTCAAGAACAACAAGATTAATAAAAGAATTTACTAGATTAAACATCACGAATAATAATAAATTTACGACAAGTATAAAATAATAATTAAGAATAATTAAATATGAAGAAGGAAACAATGAAGAACAAAGAAGAAGGAAGGAAGATTAATAAAATTACCGAAGGAATGAAGGCGATTCGAATCCAAAAGTTCTTACAATAACCGAGTTTTGAGAAGAAATTAAACTAGAGAAAATAAAAGTAGAGAAGAAGTCTAAAAGAAATCTAAAGAGAATAAGGGAGAAGTTGAGAGATGATAAGAAGTGAGTTCTAATGTGGCTCCCAAAGCCCTATTTATACAAATTGGATGGGTTAAAAACTGTTTAGGAAACTCTTGCGTTTAGGAAATTCCTTGCTGATCACGAAATCTGCCCGCAGTCCAGGAATAGTCGGCCGACTATTGTAATAGTCGGTCGACTAACCATGCATCAACTTGATCTCTGCAGCTCCAGAATAGTCGGCCGACTATTGTAATAGTCGGTCGACTATCGTCATGGTCGGCCGACTATTGTGATAGTCGGTCGACTATCGCCCGTTTCAGCGTACAGCAATTTTCCAGCTTCGATTTGGCACGATTTTGGTTCGTTTTAGCTCCTTTGTCTTCCGTTCCTGCAAAAGGACAATACACACCACAAAGTAGCCAATTCGGGGCAAAATAATAGTTTTCACTATTCAATAAACACGAGAATGCGCGTAATAAGAGCATAAAAAGTGTATACAAAATACGCGCATCAATCTCAATGATGTCATTCTCCATCATTTTAATATTTTCAACCTTTATTGATGAGGCACACAAGTCTCTGAAGAATTGACTAATCTCGGTCATAGCATTCCATTCATTTTTTGGGAGAAGGTGCCTTAAAGCAACTGGCAGCAATCGTTCCATAAACACGTGACAGTCGTGACTTTTCAAGCCTTGTAATTTTAAGTCATTTTGATCAACACATCTACTCAAATCAGACGCATATCCATCTGGAAACTTTAATTTGCATACCCAATCACATAATGCCTTTTTTTGGTCTTTCTTTAAAATGAACGAATCTGCTTTTCGTTGTGTTGAGCACAATTGCGCCATGTCTTTAATTGCATTTGGATTAAAAGTTGTCTTCCCTTTCACATCCATCACTGTGTGAATTAACTGCTCGAAAAAGTTTTTCTCAATATGCATGACATCAAGATTATGTCGAACAAGCAATGTCTTCCAATAAGGAAGTTCCCAAAAAATACTTTGTTTCCACCAACCAAGACGTTTCGCCTTTAGTGCCTTCAAATCTTTATCCGATGCCTGCACAATTTTTGGCAAATCTTTCACACTTTGCCATACTGCTTCGCCTGTGAGTCTCGATGAAGCTACATCACTCTCCGCTTTCCCCTTTCGAAAATGGAGTTTGTCCTTGCGAAACACGTGGTCAGTTGGTAAAAACTGTCTATGACAATCAAACCAACTCCACTTTCTGCAATGTTGAAGCCAAATAGACTTGGTCTCTTTTTTGGTACAATAGGGGCATGCATGCTCACCTGCCGTGGACCATCCAGATAACATGCCATAAGCAGGGAAATCATTGATAGTCCAAATGAGTGAAGCTCTTAAATCAAAATTTTGCCTGGTAGACACGTCATATGTATACAACCCCGTGTCCCACAACTGCTTCAGCTCGTGTATCAAGGGTTGCAAATAGACGTCGAGGTTTTGTTTTGGATTCTTAGGCCCAGGTACAATCAATGTTAAGAAGATAAATTGTCTCTTCAAACATAACCACGGTGGCAGATTATACGGTGTAAGCATAACTGGCCAACAGGAATACGACTTTCCGAACTGCCCAAACGGTGCGAAACCATCGGTGCAGAGTCCTAGTTGAACATTCCGCGGTTCGCTTGCAAAAGAGGGATGTACTTGGTCGAAGTGCTTCCAAGCATCCCCATCACTCGGATGAGACAATGTTCCACTAACACGGGGATTCTCATAATGCCACCTCATTTCAGCAGCGATATGTTTTGTGGCATAAAGTCGTTGCAATCGTGGTCCTATTGGGAAATAGGTTAAGACTTTCTCTGGGACACGTTTGCCATTGGCATTTCTACAACTTTTATATCTAGATCGATCACATTTTAAGCATTTATCAAGATGAGCGTTGTCCCCCCAAAAAATCATACATCCATCGGGACACACGTCGATCTTCTGATAAGGAAGTTGAAGAGTTTTGAGTACGTTCTTAACTTCATAGAAGTCACGTGGATTAACATGGTTGCGAGGCATAAGATCTGTGAGTAATGCCGACCAAGCATCCACACATCTATGAGACGAATTGAACTCGCATTTTAAAGTGAGGATTCTTGAAGCTAGCTGCAATAAGGAAAGATTGCAGCCTTCATATACGGGCTGTTCGGCACGCTTTAACATTTCGAAAAATCCTACGACCTCGGCATTTGGGGACTCATCAACCACTTCAGAGTTGGGACCCTCCTCCCTAATTTGGTCAACTCTTTCACGTAATGCATCTTCGACCATATCTCGATATGGATTACTAGAAGTTGTCCCAATAGATTCATGAAGTTCGTATTTCTCCCCATGACAATCCCACACATAATAGTGATCGATGAACCCCTTTTGGCCAAGGTGTTTTCGTACCTCTTGCTCAACTAAAAAGACTTTATTCTTGCACTTTGCACATGGACACTTGATTACTCTGTGTTTTTTGAAGTCGTCTTGTTGCTTTACGTAATTAATGAACTCATTAACACCTCTTACAAATTCACGTCTCAGTTTTTTATTAGAATCTGTTCGCTCGTACATCCATTTTCTTTCTTATCTCTTCATTTTGAATCTACATCGAGGACGAACAACAAACAAATAACAAAAAACGAACAACAAATAACGGACAACAAACAACCAACGACCAACTACCTTAACCCTATGGGGCAACGACCTTAACCTTATGGGGCCCTTACCCCACCAACTTAAATTCATGTACGAACATTAGTTTAATTACACGGAACAAGATAGGGTGCACTATAAAAAAAATTAGGATTAGGATTAGGAAACAAACACAAAATGAGTACAAGAAAAGGGGTCGAGATGAATTATAAAGGGTAATTCGAAAACGGTAATTCAAAATGAATTTAAAAGATTGACATTTGAGGTTGCAAAAGGAAGAAGACAAGGGGAAAACACACCCCGCAAGGCTCGAACACTAGGCCTCTTGTATGCTATAACAATACCAAACCACTACACTACTCTTAGTTGTTTGATTATCAACTTTTCCTATAAGTACACATATCAATTATGTGATACAAAAAAAAAGGACAAGTAAAAGATTATCGAGCCCTGATTAAAACTAATCTATACAATCTTAAAAAGTTGGATGGGCATACATATTCCTATTCCGAGGTAAGTATGCTCTTCCTATTCCGTTTATTCATATTTATGTGATATTTATCAATACGAATGGCACATACTCCTTGCTTCAATTATTTGGCACTATGCAAACCGCTATAAGCTTAGCCGGTCAATTAGCTTTCTAATCAACGAAACTCCAGTTATTCCATACAGAAATATCGAGTTACTGAAATCAATTGACATAATTATAATCAAAGATCTGTGCAGAATTACACCGAAATCAAAGGAGTGCATCCAACTATACTATAATTTGTATAAATCCGTAAACAAAAACAATGTCATTACACACTCCACAAAAACAATTAGGAAGAAAATTCAATCGACTATTAGAAAATATACCTAACCGACGGCGGATGACAGAATGCGTCAACTCCGGCAAGAGCAGCTCGCCGGTCGCCAGTACCACCTGAAACTCCGGCGTCGTGCAACCTGAAATTACAGAAAAAAAAAAAAGTAAAAGCAACAGCACCATGAAATTATATAAGATAAAAAAACAAAATTAGCAAGAACAATACAATAATTGAAACAGCTGTAGTTGAAACAAAATTGAACAAGAACAATACAATACTTCGGAATTAACCTCGATTAGCAATAGCATGTACTCCAAATCAAAGCAATCTGAACAAATTTAAGCTCAATTGTAATACGACAATTGAACAGAAACTCGTGAGAATCGAAACATGTAATACGACAAAGCAGTCGACTAATTTATTATCTGGTTTACATAGAGAGGATAAGTAAGGCCCAACGAAAATAAATGTTAAACATCTCACCTCACTTCAGTTTCTGAAAGGTCCTTTGCCTGTATGTACAAAGTCTTAAGCCTTGATAATGAGGTGTCTCCCGGCTTCTCAACCACCTCGGGGGCTGCACACAACATGGACTTCGTGAATTCTAGTGACAACTCAACCTTTATATATATATATTACTATCTTTCATTTGCATAAAAGGATGCACACAAGTTTAACACCACCGAGTCTTGAAATGCAACAGGGTGGAATGATGACGAAAAAAAGGGTTATCATTATGCCTGCGAACAACTACAAGTCTTCAGCGAATTATTGTATTGTTCTTGCTAATTTTGTTTTTTTATAAAAATAATTGCACATAATTTTGATACTAGAATGCTTATAAAGATCAACATTTGGAAGATCAGTATTGTAACTATAAACTAGAAAAAAAGATCTCAAAATACATAAATCTAACATCAAAATGTGAATTTGCAGCAGGAGGATCATTACAAGTGTCACATAAAGTAGAAAAGAAGATTTTACTGCAAGGATGAGCATAGATACTAGACCAGATAAAGAGTCAGAACCAGAAAAAAAAGAAAAAAAATCTAATGAAAAAAGAGTATAAGGTGCTTATAGCGTCGGGGGTAACGGATAGCCGGACGGCCCACACCTGTGTACTTTCAATATAATAGTATAGAACTTGTACATAAAAAGTCCAAACATAAACATAAGAACATTAATCCAAAGATTGTATGATGATTTATCAGCAATTCACTAACATGTAGCGGCAAAAACTAGTAGAAAGTAGACACACTCAGTTATAAATTAGCTTCTGATAGACACACGAAAGAAAGATCAACTATCCAAGTCTTCAGCTTCAACAATAACTAGCTCCATTTTCATTGTCGTATGAAAAGTTATGCTAGTTGCAGCCTCCATTTTCATTATCAAATACTCCTAGTTGAGTTCTCAGTTTATCCTAGTTAAACAAGTCTTCTATTTTTCAGCATGTCTAAATTTATTAGATTTTCTGACTCGTTCATTAATTTACCTTTAATTAAAATAATTCATCCAAACAAACTTTTACGCTTGTTATAAATGGATGATCCGACCAAATATTTATATTCTTTTTAAATGATTATTGGATATTTAAGCAATGGCTTCAGTTCACCAATAAAATAATTTAAGAGAGATCATACACCAGAATTGTTTCCATTTCAATGAAGTCAAAGATTCGCCACTCTTTGGTTTAGTATTATGGTGAAATAAAGCAAAATGTCTCAATAAAGCAGAATGTTTCTTTTTATATTGAAAATGGTCAATGCAAAAATCAATGTAATCTTCATCATGGGTTCATCCAAAAGCAGCTCCTGTAAGTTGCTAATATACGAGTAGATTGAAGTCATAGACTGGTAATTGGGGTGTATACCGTTTGTATGTACCTGTAATCCCCTAGAAATTCTAATGCAATACAGTGGCGGAAACACTGTAGAAGTGGGATTATAACACACTGTAGCTATGTCTTGATTAAATAAAAATGGTAAGTCAATACATAAGCCATAAAATAAAAAATGGCTACAAAAAAAAAATAAAAAATTAAAATCCATAAAAAAGATTTTAACAATCCATAATACAGTGATCTGATTAAAACAAGCAGGATCCATAACTGCTCGCTAGCCCACCCGAAGGAAAACATATACCTGCCATGTTAAAAACATAACAGCCACAATCAGTGGGGAGCAACGTCAACGTTCTCCCAGCCGTATAACAGGATTTTAAAACTGTAATTACTATTATAGAAAAATAGTAAAAATGGAAAACAGTAAAACACATTAAAATAAAAATAAACTTTCAGTGAAAAACTTCACATATCAAAACAATATAATAAAAATGAGTTTTCCGAAGAAAACATAAAACATTTGCCAACCTGCAACCAAATTATATCGATAATAATAAAAATATTCGAAATGGCGTTATGGATAGGAGTAGTGTAGACGGCTAGACTTTCACTAGGAGAATACTAAAAACTAGCTTCGAGAACTTAGTTCAAACAAATTAAACTTCGGTCTCTAACTAGGCTACTCAACCATAATAGAGCGGCGACTTATAAATGCGTGGCCCTAGTTTAAGATAATGCACACCCCTCCTGGGATTACCTGTCACCCAGTTCAACTTATGACGGCGACTTACTGCGAGACCTAAGCTTAAGGTCAAAATGTACACAACTCCCGGGATACCTGTCACCCGGTTCAACAACCAATGTACCGATTCCTGATACACTAGCCTTATAGTTGATGGCAAAACCGTAAACCCTAGAATATATTACTCTAACCTCACACTTGTCCTTATTCCATAACTCCAAAACAAAGCCATTATCGATATTCAAAAGATATAATCAATATAAATAATATGAGGATAAAAGAAGTAAACATTTAAATTCTAAAAGAGGAAACTTTCTATTTTAGGAAACTTCTATTTTTAGAAACTTTACTAAAAATAGCATTATATCAAAATAGTGAAAATATTAGTTCATACTAATACAACATTTTTAGTAAACGATATAGATATATAAAACTAATACTTTCGGCCTTAACGATATTAATTATTAAAGTAAGAACATTTGAGTTTATGAAGTTATTGAAATATCGTACAAGTGTATAAAATGATTAAAAATGTCTTAAAATTTTTAATAATACTAATCAGGGTGTTTTCAAAATTTACAAAGCTAAAATTCCCTAATTATTATTGGTTACGACAATACAATTACAAATAGGATTTTACGGCAAATGTCAAATTAAATCTTTTAACATCTTTTATTTAATTAAACCATTGAATATATTTAGAATATGTTAAGGGATGATTTAATCTAAATGTTTCAGATTTAAATATTTTCAAAATAGCTAGAAAAATAAATCTTTTCGGTAAGACGAAGCATTTTAACGATAAATCGTAATTTGTCCAAAAATCAATACTTATTAATTAAAGACTTTAATAAATAGTACAAAAATTACGTAAAATAGTTAAAATATATTTATGGACATTCTGTCCAGAAAAGAAAATTTTCCAGAATCCTAAAACTCGGTTTTTAAAGCGTTTTCTCGTTAATCGTCTAATCTCGACAATAACGATTAATAAAAATAGTAATTACAAAACGATTTAAGTATTAATATCCAAAAATTATTATTAAACCTAAAAATCATGATTTTCCAGAATCTACCATTTTTCCAGATTTCCAAAAATTCCAGATTTAATAAATCCCGTCAAAACCGTCTTTAAAACCCGTTTTCACAATTAACGATTCCATTAATAAAACATATCGTTCCTAACATTTTATTAAGACACTAAAAATCATAAAAGTACATTTTAATATAAAATCATCAGAATCATATTTTTTCCCAGATTTAATCATAGGACCAAAAATCGAGAATTTAAACGACAAACGCGGTTTTAACGATAAACGATCATTTAAAGTGATTAATTAATTCATCCACTTAACAATTCCGAAAAATTATGAAAACATTCAGATAATTCTATTTCATCAGAAAGTTTCACCACGTCAAAAATCAGATTAAAATAAAATGTTTAGATACTAGAACTAAAAATCGGCTTTTAATCGTTTTTGTCCGAAAACGGTAATAATTCAATGATCGATATTTAAAATATCAGAAAAATCCTAAATCATTATAAATCATCAAAAATATAAATTTTACAGAATATAAACATATATTACATGTTTAGGCCGAATATTATGATTTTACAAATTAATATGACAATTTAATCGTTAATCTCGTAAAAGCGATAAAAATATCGAAACATGCAAATCTTCAACTTTTAAATTTTTTTTCCAGATTATATGACATACATATATTGTCAAAAATGAAATATAAAAATTATACATGCAAATAAACAATTAAAATCATGAAATACCGAGTAACATCGACGTTACCTCTAACCCAAATTTGAGTCGATTATAAATTCGTCGGCTTCGGGATCATTCAAAAATCCTTCAACACAAGAAAAGCATGGTGGAAAAATACCATGAGAAAAATGAGAAAATCAAGGAAAATAACGATCGAAAATAACATCGATTGTTACCTTAACGAAAGAATCGGAAAGAGGATTATTATGACGATAAAAACGATGCGATTGTGACTCAAAATGGAGCAAAAATCAGCCTAAGAGAGAGGAAGAATGCCACGGCCAAGAAGGAAAAGAGATGGTGATGAATATATTTTTTTATGACAAAAAAATGTATGAAGAGGATGGAAGGGTTTGATAAGAATGAATGGCATTAATATTTAGATGAAAACTAGGTGAAGGAGTCACAAAACAGCCAGCCAAAAATAAGTGAGGGGGAGTATGAAGAGTTTGATAATAATGCATGGAATAAATGGAAGAAAAATAATCATACGTTTACGGTTTAACGTGATAAAATGAAACGTATTAATAAAACGTAGTAAAATTTGTGACCAAAAGCTTAGTCGGTCCAAAATGTGAAGAAATGACCTCAAATAATTTATAAGTTGATAAAAAGTATAATCGTAAAATAGTTAAAGGCATTTCAAAGTAATTCGAGTAAACCTCGCGTAAGAAAATAATTATTCGCGAAGCTTCGTAATAAAATCATTAACGACTAATTTTTTGTAAATAAAAATATTTACTTGTTGAAAATATTATATAAACGTATTCAAACATTTTTAGGAAAAGGAATAACTTAAATCCGAGTTTAAAAACGTCAATTCGAAGAGAAATAGAATTCCTTGCGGAAAATAAATTAGTTTACGAAGAAACCAAATAAATGGATTTAAAAAGGATTAAAATCTTTAAAATTAAAAAAAAAATCATCAAACTCAAAAATTTAAAATAGAGCTTAGTAAAATGATGAAATATGAGGCCGAAATTTGACAGAGTTATGACGAAGTCATAACGGAAAGGATAAAACTCAAGGAAAAATAGCGGGTGTTACAGTACCTACCTCCCCCAAGGAAGAATATATGCACATGTTTCTTTTCAGAATAAAGATAAGTAAGTCTGCGTTAATAGCTGATGATTAACAGGGAGCGTATGCAAAAAACAACACGTGTTGTGATGCCAAGCTAGCCAGACAAATACGCCACACAAGATTAAATTCAACTAACGCCCATCAATTACCGAGCACAAAATCCACTTCCCTTTCCTTTCCTTGGGTCGTGGCAGATTTCCATGCAGACATGAGGCAGGGCACAACCCAAAAGAGGAAGTTGGAAGAGCGGAGCGTGTTAGGGGTGAACACGTTTGGATGTTAATACGTATAGATGTCAAGATGTAAGCAAAGGAGTTACATGCGGTGGCGGCTAACTGCTACTACTCCTAGTCCTAGTATAAAAACCCAAAACTAGCAGCTACACTACTTTCCCATCGATCAGACAGATTACTAAAATCTGTGTATTGTCTCTGCCCCTGGATTTGAGACCCACAGGCACAGCCCCAGACCAATACCACTGCATGCCCATTTCCTTCTTAGTCCTTACTTATACCCCCATTTTCCAATAATAAGAAGAATCAAAATTCCAATATTGGAGCATGCTAGGCATTTCATGAAATAATAATAATAATAATAAATAATAATAATAATAATAATAATAATAATAATAATAATAATAATAATAATAATAATAATTGTAGTGAGTATTGTTTAGTAAATGGAGGGAAAAGAGGAAGCTAGTATTAGCAACAACACAGAGACAGCAGGCATCAATAATAATAATAATGAAGGATTATTAGCAGCACTGAATAATTAAGAAATTTATCCATTTACCAGACTTCTCTTTTTTTGTTTTAAATCCTCTACATGATTTTTCTGTCTGTAGCTTTCCAACTTCTTGTCTCTCTGGTGATTGTTTTCCTGCCTGCTGTTTTTCTAATTCTAGTGTCTCTGCCTGTAGTAATTCATAGAGAGAGCACCCTGTATGCATCATGATATTAGAATAGACGCAATCAAACCTCACCATTCACCAACAAGGAGATGAGTTTAACCTAAGATTCTGAATTTGTTCAGAAACTCAATATACACCAAATATAAACACAGCCAAATATATACACAGACAAAGTCATTGAAGAAACAAACGACTATCAATATACACCAAATATACTCAATCTCCGTCTTTTCTAGTTGGGCTAGTTTCCGTTCAATATTTTCTGAGTTTGCTCGTTTCCCTCCCTCTCACTTTTCAGTTTTCACACCTCACTTCACTCACTATAATATTACAAACCAGAATTGAAGAAACAAACGAAAATAGAAAAATAAAAAAGAGGGAGTGTGAAGAGGAGGATAACCGGAGTGGAGGATAACCGGAGAGGAGATTCGTGGCAGAGATGACCGGCGCCGGCAGAGGAGGGAAGCACCGGTGAACCGCCGGAAAGGAGGGAGCTTGCCGGAGATGGGAGGGGTCAGGCGAGGGTTTAGGGTTGGGGGTCGAATAGGGTAGGGAAATTGGGGGTTTCGGGTTTTAATTTTGTTTTGATTTAAATGAAAGAGGGGGAGGGAGCAGCGAGCAGTTGGGTATAATTTGTGAGAGGTTGGAACGGACTTGCAACGGACTGTCCGTTGCAACTTCTGAACTTGCAACGGATTTTCCCTTGCAAATAACGATAGTCCGTTGCAAGTTTACGCGGTATAGGGAAAATATTTTGGCGCCGACAAAAATCGTTGCAAAGTGTACGATCCGTTGCAAGTCCGTTGCAAGTTTTCATATTCCGTTGCAAGTCCCTTGCAAAAAATTATTTTACAAGGGATTGATTTTCCGTTGCAAAAATCCCTTGTTGTGGCAATTTTTTTTGTAGTGGAATAACCCAAGTTGTTCGCGATTAAGGTCACAAAACCTCCACAGTCTACAAAGGGGCGTTGGGCAATAGTAATACGGTGAAAATGCAACGCTACGACAAGTGGTAGGTCTAAGGGTTTAGGGTTACCAAGTTAGGAGTCAGAAATAAATTGCAAGACGCACACATCAAGATTAATAATATTATCGGTAGATGGTATCAAGCAGTGGGAGAGTAACTCGGAGAAGTAACGAATAGCGGGGTTACGGATTTCAGAGGTAAAGTTTGAATCAGGTTCAAAATCTCGTTGGCCACGTGCTATGCACCTCCAAAGGTCTCTTCTAGACGCACTAGCTTGTAAATCACTCAAAGGTTCACTAAGTCCGGTACCCGATGAGGGTAAGCCTAAAGCTAAGCCAAATTCGGAAATAGTTAAACAGCGGGTTCTACCGAATAAACGAAATCTAAACTCTCTTGGTGTGGTCGGGTAATCGATAGTAAAGGTCCCTAGGAAATCACAAGTCAAGTTTTTATATGTAGAAGCCGCGAGACTAAGGAGTCCGCTAGTTCCGATCCTTGACGATAACTCTCTAATATCGTCCTCTATTCCTAAAATTTCCATTGTGAACGGACAAGGCCACCTTGTGCTCTAAAAGGTCATTTCAGAGAAGGTTTGAGCTAAGGGTGTATTAGGACAAGGTAAAAGTTTGGGCTTAAAAGACTTACAAGAAGTAGAACGTTTAGAAGGTTTAGAAGTCGAAGCCATACCTTGTTTTCGAGCGGCTCGTTGAGCTCTTGTCTCCATAATAATAATTTGCAAGAAAAATCCCAAAAACTTTCTTCTCCTTCTTCAAGAACCCAAAATTATAATCACCAAGTTGAAATCGAATTATGAATGGAGGTTTGAATGTGGTTGGGGTGTATGGAAGGTGGTTTGATGATTTTATGATGGGTGATAAGGTGAAATGAAGAGTGAGGTAAAAAGGGTGATATAAATAAGGGTGGTTGAGAGGGAAATTAAAAGTTTTAAAGTGGTTGGTAAAATTTTGTATAAAATTTTTGGAGGGAAAGTTATGTGGGGTAAATGTGAAAGAGGGAATTGATAGTGTAGTGAGGAAATAGGGTATTGGTGATTCGTTCAAGCTCATGTCGCCGGGTGAAATTTCACCTGGTCAAGCACCATCGGGTGAAATTTCACCCAACGGTATTTCGTCATGAAAATCGTCTTTGCCAACTTTTTTCCACCAGGTGAAATTCCACCAGGTGAAAATCTCACCAGGCAAAATTTCGCTCGGTGGTGTCTTCGTCAATTCCGGCAAATCTGGCAACTTTTCCGAAGGGCGAAATTTCGCCCGGTCAAGTCTCACCGGGCGAAATTTCGCCCAGCGGTCTTGTTTACTTCGTTTTTCTGCCTTGCCATTTTGTGGCTCTTCAATAATCACCTAAAGATTCAAATATTAACTCGATTCACATTACATAATCAATATCTCCCACAAACATGCTTGTGGTCTTCAAATAAGCTCCATAACTCCTCCAAAAGCTTGATCTTCATCCAAATAAATGCTCCATGGCGAAATCCAAGTTCGTCCATTCTTCTCAAGCTAACAGAGCTAACAACTGAAAGAAATATGATACATATATACAAGGTGGTTGTTGAGGATACCACCAAACCTATTTCAATTTGGGAGGGGGGGGGGGGGGGGGGGGGGTTAAACAACGCTCCCCAATGGGAGCTCACCAAACTTCATGGTAGCAAAGGTCTCACGAACGTGACCGGGATGATAAATCTTCAAACATTGCCCGTTAACCATAAATTTCCCGGTTTACGGGCTAGATATCTCTATTGATCCATATGGTTGTACCTTGGTCTCTTCGAATGGACCCGACCATTTTGATTTCAACTTACCGGGGAAGAGTTTAAAGCAAGAGTTGAAGAGTAATACCTTATCACCAACGGAGAAGTCCTTACGAAGTATTCGAGAATCGTGCCATTGGCGAGTTCGTTCCTTGTAAATCTTCGAATTTTCGTAGGCTTCAAGTCTTAATTCTTCCAATTCTTGTAGTTGGAGAAGGCGATTATCTCCTACACTGTCATCGAAGTTTAGCTCTTTGATTGCCCATTTGGCTTTGTGTTCTAATTCCACCGGTAAGTGACAAGCTTTACCATACACAAGACGATAAGGAGTGGTTCCAATCGACACTTTGTAAGCCGTTCTCAATGCCCAAAGGGTGTCATTTAACTTCAATGACCAATCCTTTCGGTGTGTATTTACAACTTTCTCTAAAATTCCCTTGATTTGACGGTTGGAGATCTCGGCTTGCCCATTTGATTGAGGGTGGTAGGCTAGGGACATCTTGTGAGTGATACCATATTTCCTAAGAAGGTGTTCAAAGGTATCTTTCCTAAAACGAGAGCCTCCATCACTAATTATGGCTCTAGGCATACCGAATCTTGGGATAATTACATCCTCGAAAAGCTTGATTACAACCTTGGAGTCATTGGTGGGGGGAAGTTATGGCCTCGATCCATTTTGAGACATAATCTACCGCGACTAGGATGTATTTGTTACCAAAAAGAGGATGTGAACGGACCCATGAAATCAATGCCCCAAACATCGAACAATTCAGATTCTAAGATGCGTTGAAGGGGCATCTCATTTCTTCTTGTAATATTCCCACTTCTTTGACAAGCATCACAAGTGAGAATGAAAGCTCGAATGTCCTTGAACATGGAAGGCCACCAAAACCCGCTTTGGAGAACCTTGCCACTTGTCTTTTGGTTGGCCAAGTGTCCACCATAAGATGTCGAGTGAAGGTGCTTCACAATATTATATCCTTCATCGGCCGTAACACATCGTCGGTAAATTTCATTTACACAACGGCGGAATAAATAAGGCTCGTCCCAATAATAGCATTGGGCTTCATAACGTAGTTTCTTCCTCTCTTGCTTCGAATAATCGTCCGGAATAAATTGAGATACTAAGAAATTGACGATATTGGCATACCAAGGTGTAATAGTTTCAATGGCCATCAAGGCCTCATCTCTAATAGCTTCATTGATGGGTATACAATCTTCTTCATTGCTTCTTTTACTAACCGTTAGTCTACTAAGATGATCCACTACCAAGTTCTCCGATCCGACTTTGTCTTTAATCTCAATATCAAATTCTTGTAGAAGGAGGACCCACCGAAAGAGTCGGGACTTGGTCTCCTTTTTGGACATGATACATCATGTCTTTGGAACCGGTAACATTCTCGATGGGCTAAGCAAGGAAATGTGTATAAGAATTTCTCCATGGCATAGACAACGACAAGCATCTCTTTTTCGGTTGTTGTATACCTCGATTGGGCTTCATCTAGTGTTTTGCTTGCATAATAAATCACATGTAGCTTCTTATCCACCCCTTGTCCTAGAACGGCACCAACGGCAAAATCGGAAGCATCGCACATGATCTCAAATGGAAGATTCCAATCGGGAGCTTTGATAATTGGAGTGGTTGTGAGAGCGATCGTTATCCTGCAAAAGGCCTCAAGACACGAGTCATCAAAAACAAAAGGTGCATCTTTCATAAGCAAAGAAGTTAAAGGCTTGGCAATCTTGGAAAAGTCTTTTATAGATCGTCTATAAAAACTAGCGTGACCTAGAAAACTCCTCACCCCTTTAGCATTTGTAGGTGGTGGCAAGTTCTCGATCTCGGAGACTTTAGCCTTATCAACTTCGACTCCTCTATGAGAAACAATATGACCTAGGACAACACCTTGTTCAACCATAAAATGACATTATTCCCAATTTAAAACAAGTCTATACTCTTCACATCAAGCTAACACTTGATCAAGATTTTCAAGGCAATAATCAAAAGACGTACCATGGACACTAAAGTCATCCATAAAAACTTACATAGATTTTTTAATAAAATCGGAGAATATAGCCATCATACATCTTTGAAACGTTCCCGGCGCATTACACAATCCGAATGGCATCCTTCTATAAGTGTAGGTGCCATAGGGACATGTGAAAGTGGTTTTCTCTTGGTCATCAGGATGAATGGGAATTTGAAGAAATCCGGAATGACCGTCAAGGAAACAAAAATAAGAATGATGCGCCAATCTTTCAAGCATTTGATAAATGAAGGGAAGGGGGAAATGGTCTTTTATGGTGGCCGTGTTCAATTTTTGATAGTCTATACACATGCGCCAACCGATAATGGTCCTAGTAGAAATAGACTCACCCTTTTCTCCTTTGACAACCGTCATTCCTCCTTTTTTCGGCACAACTTGTACGGGCTAACCCATTTACTTCTGGTTATTGGGTATATAATGTTAGCCTCATACAACTTGAGGACTTCCTTCATGACAACCTCTTTCATGGTGGGGTTCAACCTACGTTGACCCTCAACCGAAGGATGGTGGTCGTCATCAAGGATGATCCTATGCATACAAACGTTCGGGCTTATGCCATGGAGGTCGGCAATGCTATACCCGATGACCTTTTTATGCTTTCTCAAAAACAATAAAAAGTTTTCCAATTGAGGACCATCAAGTGTGGCATTGACGATAACGGGATAATTAGTTCCTTCAAGAAAAGCGTATTTGAGGGAAGAAGGGAGTGGTTTAAGTTCAAGATTAGGAGGAGAAGATACCATACTCTTACCTACCGGTAGTGGTTCTACCTTTTCATCATGCGAGCATTCATCTTCAAAAGGTGGAGAGTAAAATGGTTCATCTTCTTGCTTATCATCAGCTATCAAGCTATACTCAACCAAACTATCAATAACTTCAATGGAAGGCATTTGTTCAATCATTGGTTGTTTAAGAGCTTGAGAAAGGGAAAACTCTACCGACTCGTTCCCTATGTTAAAAGACAACTTTCCATTCTTAACATCAACTATAGCACCTCCGGTAGCCATAAAAGGTCGACCTAAAATAATGGAGGTAATAGTGTCTTCGGGCATATCCATGACAACAAAGTTTGAGGGGATGAAAAACTTACCAACTTGAACGGGCACATCCTCAAGTATCCCAAGTGGGTACTTGACGGACCTATCCGCAAGTTGAATCGACATGCTAGTGGGTCTCATCTCCCCCATACTAAGTTTCTTGGCAATGGAATAGGGTAACAAACTAACACTAGCCCCTCGGTCACATAAAGCTTGATTAACAACAATATTTCCAACCCGACAAGGGATGGAAAAGCTACCGGGATCCTCTAGTTTCTTTGGCATTTGATTCATAAGAATGACACTACATTGTGCCGTGAGAGAGACACATTCTTTATCCTCTATTGTTCTCTTTTTAGTCAAGACATCTTTCAAAAACTTAGAATAAAGGGGCATTTGAGAAATTACCTCGGTGAAGGGTAAAGCTACCTCCACCTTCTTAAACATATCCACGAAATGGCTAAATTGGGCATTCTCCTTATGCGGCTTAGCTCGTTCGGGAAAAGGCAATGGTGGGACAAAAGCGAGAGGCGGTGGAACATTGGATTCTTCTTCTTCTTCTTCGGCTAATCGCTCCGCCTCTTTTATTTTTGCTTCTTCCACTTCCATTTGCTCTTTCTTCTTGCTATGTTCTCTTTGTTCATTTTCTGCATTTTGAAGGATATCAAACTCCGCTTGTATTCCCTGATTTTGTTTGGGGGAAGTGGGAGATGATGCTTGCGGTGCACTTGGTTGATTGACTTTGGATGGGGTGCTTTTGGTGTTTAAGTTCAAATTCTTATATGGGTCCTCAAGTTCTTTGCCACCTCTCAAAATGACGACATTTGCTTGGTGTGAAGGGTCTCTTGGGTTTTGGGGTTGCCCGAGCAAACCATGGGGTGGATGAATTGGGGTGGCTAAAGCTTTTGTTGCTTCGTGTGTTTCCCAACCTTTAGCCTTGCCTTGGTATCTTGATGTTCATTCCATAGCTGCCCAACGGTTCTTTGCAAATCATTAATATTATCCCATGAAACTCCTCCTTGACCAAATTGAAAATTGCTTGATTGGCCATAAGATTGAAAATAAGCTGATCATGCAATGTGTGACCACAGCTACCTATTCTCTTAACTTAAATGGAGATTCCTTTGGTTTCTTCAAAGGGGGAAGAGGACTTAGGCAAGGGGACCTTTTATCTCCGCTGCTATTTACCCTTTGCATGGACTATCTCACTAGATTGCTTCAGTTCACAACGTCTACAATGGATTTCAACTATCACCCGCTCTGTAAGCCTATGAGACTCTCTTGCCTTATGTTTGCAGATGATTTGCTCCTTTTTAGCAAAGGAGATATCAAATCCATGATGGTTCTTTTGAGAACCTTCTCTACATTCTCTAAGGCCTCCGGCCTTAAAATGAGCAAAGGAAAATCGAATGTTTATTTCATTGGAGTCAAAGACCATATCAAGCAGGATATTATTCACATTTCGGGATGTAAAGAAGGGCAAATGCCTTTTAAATACCTCGGGATCCCTATTAAGCCAACTAAACTGAATATAAAAGATTGTCATCCTTTGATTGAGAAAGTGGTAGAGAAGATCAGAAACCTCGGGGTGAGAAAATTGAGCTACGCAGGAAGGTTAGTGCTGGTCAAGGCTGTGCTGTCCACATTACATACCTATTGGGCTACTATCTTCATCCTTCCTCGTACCGTCCTGAAACAGATTAATGCCATATGTAGTAACTTATTATGGGATGGGAATTCAGAATATGGGAGAGTTCCATTGGTGTCCTGGGCAAAAATTTGTGCGCCTTACAAAGAAGGAGGGCTGAACTTGAAACTCTCGAGCATTTGGAACGTTGCTGCCATTGGAAAATTAGCTTGGTGGATTGATAATAATCCCAACAGGTTATGGGTTCAATGGATCCATCACGTTTATATAAAAGGACGGGATTGGAACACTTATGAACCACGGATGGACACGAGTTGGTATTGGAAGAAGATATGCAAGGTGCATGATAAATTGAAGACAAAAAGCGACGATGCTGCCTGGGGTGCGAAAGGGACGAGCTACACAATTTCTATGGGATATTCCATGATGCGAGAGAGACGGGAGAATATTGACTGGTATAGGTTGATTTGGAGCAGATAGAGCGTGCCCAAGCACGGTTTTGTGAGCTGGCTTCAACAAAATAAAGCATTGAACACTAATGATAAATTGCTGCAATTGAACCTGATAACTGATGCAAGCTGCCATCTCTGTTTGCTACATACCGAGGATCACACACACCTTTTCTGCGGGTGTCAGTACAGTAGGAAAATTCTGGATGGGATTGCGAAATGGGTTCGGGTTAAGGTGGACACTTCGTGCAATGTGATATGGAGGAAACGATTTAAGGGCACTAAACTTCAAAGGGAAATAAAGAACAGTGCAAACAATGCGGTAATCTACCACATTTGGAGACAACGGAACCGGGCCAAACATGAAGCAAGTATTAAGAGACCCAATTTTGTAATAAAAGAGATTAAAAATGAAATTGTTAGATATATCATGTACAAAAATCAAATCGGGCTTAGTAACAAGGACAAATCCTTCTTATCGAGGATGACTTGTTGACTAATCGTATTTGTACAGTTTCTCATATATATAATTACCCTTTAACCAAAAAAAAAAGAGAGGTTTGATTAAATGGTTGTTGATTGTAACCTTGATTTCCTTGAAAATTGCCTTGGAACCCTTGATTGTATCCATGATTGAAATGAGTACCATGTTGATTTTGGTAATTGTTGGGAACATGGAAGTTGCTACCTTGTTGATTGAAGTTGCTCCTTTGATGATGAGGCATATATGGGGGCATCATTGGAGGACCTTGGTTAAAGGGCCTTTGTTGTCTTTGATTAAATGGCCTCGGTTGACTCCGTTGGGCACGTGGTGTCGGATTTTGAACATTTTGATTTCCATAAGAGAAATTAGGATGAAATCTTGTGCCGACATTGTAAGTATTGGAAAAGGGATCAAATTGAGGTCTTTGCCCATACACTTGTATAGCTTGGACTTCATTTGTCTCTTCAATATAAACTTCTTCATTAGGAATGCAAGAGCTAGAATCATGACCATAATTGCCACAATGATCACATTGAACTTCCAATGTTAATTGTTTTGGAGGAGATGGTTACTTTGGTGGAACACTCCCTTGAATTTGGTACATACCTCGTAGGCTTTGAACTCATGACATCCATTCTCTTTTTCAATTCTTCAACTTCCGCTTGAAGTTTGAATTCATTAGAACTCTTAGATGAGTTCACTTCGACTTTCTGTCTAGAATCCCTCGATTGACCCATTCTAGAATCACTCATCGCCATCTTCTCAATAAGATTCTTAGATGCCTCATCGGTGAGAGAAGAGAAGTCTCCTCCGGCGGCCGAATTGAGGTTTTCCTTGGTTCTCGATGAAAGGGTGTTATAAAACGTTTGGGTAGTTAGCTGATAAGTGTAGTTTGTTGTGCTTATTTTACTGTGTTTTGGTCCCATTTTCCTTGTGGAATCGCTTCCTGGAGCGGTTTATGGGCTTCTTATGCTTCCTCTAGCTTGTCTCAGGTTCTCGGGACCAATCACGAAGAGTTGGAGCGATTCCGACTCAATACATACACTTTTTGGAGCCAACGAGGTAAAGGAACGATGACTCGATGCCTTGGAATCGACCCCGAGACCCTGGGACCCAATCCCGAGCCTCCGAGACCCGATCCCGAGAATCGACGAGAAACCCATGAGAGGCAAGGAGGGACCAAAAAGCTCTTAAGGGAGGCCTACAAGACCCATCCCGATCGGGAAGGCCTCAACCCGATCGGGAATGAAGTGCAAGAATAGCTGCTCACTGTCAAGCATTCCCGATCGGGATAGCATATTCCCGATCGGGAAAGTGGAAGTTTCCCGATCGGGATTTCCCATTCCCGATCGGGAATGACCCAGTTACAGCTCCGCCTTGTTTCTTTCAATTCCTTTCCACTTGTAACCCTATATATACCCCCCTCTTGTATTATGACAGGATCTTATGTTATGTTCTTCACTTCCCACAAAACCCTAGACTACTTTAGGTTAGATTAGATTAGATTAGTGTAGATTAGTCGGTAATTAGTTCTTAATCTTAGTTTAGTACTTGTATTAAGGGAATTCTTCAAGATCCATCCAAGATTGACAACCTTGGTGGTTTGTTTTGGGTTTTTTTCATTAATGCAAGTTTCAATCTTTCCTCTTCACTAGTATGGTATAATCCTTTCTTCCTTTTACTCTTTATCTTGTTTATTCATCCAAGTTTTAATCTTTGTTCATCTTATTGTTCTTAGTTCATCTTTTTCACTAGTTTGTTTATGCTTGTTTTGATTCTTCTTGTTTGTGTTGGTTTTAGTATTAGATATGTTTGAGTAGATTGTTGCTAGGGTTAGTAAGGTGATTAGGGTGTTAATTGGATGATTAAGGGTTTGTTGGGGATGTTGGTGGAAGATTTGGGTTTCCTCTTGGTTTGATGCATATCACATGTTTGTTGAAATGCTTGAATGACTAGCATGTGCATATGCTTGTTTTTCTTGCTTTTCTCTTGTGGGTGTTAGTTTGCTTGTGGGTTCGGTTCCCTCACTAAGTAGCGAGAGCCCGGTGAGGACGACCCCTAGGTCGGTCTAAGTTCCGAGAGCCCGGATTTGACCTAGGCCGCAATAACACGCTAGTAACCCGTTTGTCATGTGTGTCGCCAAAATGGGTTCCATGTGGAACCTCTAGGTCGGTCTAAGTTGCGAGAGCCCGGACTATACCTAGATCACCCTACTACCTCCTTCGCTCTAGCTCTTCCTTGACCATTCTGTTACCCCTTTGACCCCGACCTAATCCTAGCCCGTTTTCCTTGTTTGTTTCTCCGACACCTTAGTCTTAGTCTATCTTTCCCCCCTTCTTATCATTCTCTAGCTTAGCTCGTTGACTTAGTCTAGTATTTGGGTCGACCTAGTCTAGGTTATACATTACCGTCCCCGTGGATTCGACCCGACTTGCCCTGTCTACCGTAGGAATAGCCGGTTATTTATTTGATCGGTGGGGATCCCGCGACAAATCCCCGCCATCAATTTGGCGCCGTTGCCGGGGACGGTGCTAGTTTAGACTTTGTTTTCCTAGTTACTTGACTTTGTCTTTGTGTTTGTGTTTTTCTTTTTTCTTTTTTCTTTTTGTTACCTTGCTTCTTCTGTGTGTGTGGTTTATTTCTCTCTTGTCTAGTGCCCAAAAAGCACTAGACTTCTCACGTTTGCCAATCGGGTATTCCATGGTGTGGACATTTGCGCAATAGATCTCTAAATCTTTCCCAAGCCTCACTTAGGCTTTCAAATACATCTGGCTTGAAGGTTTGTATCTCTATGCGATATTGGTTAGTCTTTGACGGCGGAAAATATTTCTCCAAGAAGGCATTAGATAATTGAGCCCATGTTGTGAATGTATTAGCAGGATGGCCTTGAAGCCATCTACGAGCTCCATCTCTCAAGGTCCTTGGAAATAATAAACGATGCAATTGGCATGAAGTTAATCCATTGAGACGGGCTCCTACTAATTTTGTTTTAAATGAAGTGATGTGCTCTTGAGCATCTTCTTGGAAGAACCGTGAAAAGTATCTTGTTGAACCGCATTTGTCAAAGAGGCTTTCAGTTCATAATTCTCAGGAATCTCTCCGAAATCAACGGGAGAAGGTGTTTCTTCGTGTGTGGGTTGAGAATGGGATCCTAAGGTTGCCATTTGTTGGATTGGTGGTGATGGTGGATTTGAGGAGCGGATGGATTTTGATTTGGTGGTAGAGTTTTTGGTGATGGTGGTGATGGTGGTGAATTTTGTGAAGTGGAAGGTATGGAAGGATTATTTGGAGTGGGATTATGTGATGTAGAAGGTGTATGTGGTAGGATGGGATTAAGGTTAGGAGGTGATAATGAAGGATGTGGAATGATGGTGGTTGACTTATTTCCCCGAAAACGCAATGCTCTAAAAGTCCTTTCCGGCTCCGGATCAAACCACAAGGGCGATGACGTGTTCCTGGGCATAAAACTCAATGAAACGGTGAGACTCCTAGCACCTAATGGTACTAGGGAAAAAGGAGAAGAGAAAAGAATCAAAGACATCAACTAAAAACACAATAACTACTAGCCGTTCCCCGGCAACGGCGCCATTTTGATCGCCTCCCAATCGGATCGGTCGTTAACGAAGGACGGAGGATCAAACGATATTTAATTTTTAAGACTCGAGATTACACAAAAACAAACAAGTATTCGTGGTAAGTCGAGGTCGGTCCACAGGGAACGGAGCGTAGTAGTAGCGATTTAAAAGTGATGTGTTTGTTGTCTAGAGGGAGGGGGGGAGGAGGGTTTCTAAGGGCCGAGTCTATACTAGAGAAATGACTACGAGGATATCTGGGGATGATCAATCTATGGAAAGGTGTTAGGGGGAAGTCGGGATTCGGAACATGGAGTCTAAGAAAGTCGGAATCGGGTTTTTCTCGCAACATTGATAAAGGGAGAATGCCACCTTTCGGTTTCTTCACCCTACCTAAAAACTCGCTTTCGCGGCGAAGAAAGGTAAGTTTCTAGTTATGGTAATTTCTACCCCGAGTTTCCCCATATTGATAGAAATGAGTCAAGGTAGGTCTAGTTGGCCGGACTAAAACAACAATGACACAACAACCATAAGCAAGATAAACCAACAAGCAAGAAACCCATCAACATCCCTTAATTCAAATAATCCAAGTCCTCATCCCTAAACCCCCCAAAAAGAAATCTACTCACTAATCATAATGGAAGACAACAAAACATTAACTAATGAGAAAATAACTACAACATGCATAATAACTAAATCTAAAGAAACTAACAACAAAATAATGAGAAAACTACGATCTAACAATTACCCACTAAACTATGGAAGAGATAATATCTAACAAAATAAGCTAGAGAATAATCTAGAACAACATAAGTAAAATCTAGAGAAACTAACAATACTAAGATGATCTAAACAAGACAATAATGAGAGAACTATATTAAATCTTTTTTTTTTTGGGTAAAGATAAGTATATTAAAATTAATAAATGTTCATGTACATAGTTGTTTGACGTAATTAGCATTTCTGCTATTCAGATTCCGCATTCGAATCATACTACGATAATACAATTTCAATTCCTCGATTATCCTTTTGGCCATTATATGTAGCCTCACTAACAGCCCCTCTATTCTACTCTTATTTCGCAGTTGCCAAATGGAGTAGATAGTAGCATTGATATCCCCATTCACTATCGCTCTCTTGATCTTAGTTCCCCTCATATTCAGTCTCCAGTTGTTGCAGATCGCATTGTCCATTCTTTGCTCCGTCCATATCCCAACAGCCTGTAATATCTGTCTGCTATATATGAACTCACAAAATAGATGTCCAATCGTTTCGGTGCTGGCAGAACAGACGCAACACAGCTCATCCTCTACCAGCTGCAATTTATACAACCTCTCTTTCGTGTTCATGGCCTGATGCTGGTGCATCCACGCAATAATCCTATGGTTAGGCATTGTCCACTGATCCCATACCACTCTATGCCAATCCACCTCAACTTCTTTCTCTCTAAGCCATTGATAGCCCTTCGTTATAGAGTAAACGTTGCTGGCAGACCATTCACCATTCTCGTAGCCTGTCTTCAACTTGTCTTTCACTTGAAAAATTTTTCTCCACCCCCAACTGGTATCTAAAGTCGGATTATAATCAAGCCATTTCCGTCCCTTCAGATAGACTGCATTCACCCATTGTACCCATAGCTTGTCAGGATGCTTCAATACCCACCATGTCATCTTCCCCAAGGCAGGTTTATTCCAATGGCAGTTTTGCATCAGATTGAGGCGCCCTTCCTTATATGGTGTGCATATCTTCTTCCACGCTACTAACGGAGTACGAGTATAAATCATACCCCCTTCCCATAGGTACGTTCTACACAATGCTTGTATTTAAATCTAAACTAGAGATTTGAGAGTGGAAGAGAAATATACCAACTATGAAGATCTACAATAAATAAGAGGATTGCATAAATAACGGTTGAATCTTTGATGAAGAGAATGAAGAACTTGTCACCAGTTCTTCAATAAAACCCACAAATCTTCAAATAAAACTGGAAATGATAATCTTCTACAAACTTGAAATCTAGAGAATTGTTGATGGAAACTAGGTAGATCTACTACTAAATTACTACTAGAATTATAGAGAATTACTAAGAATACTACTAGATTGTTCTACTAATGGATGGTCTAACTATACTAATGGTTGATGAAGTGATGGGAGATACTACACTAATGATGGGATATGAGGATGCCTTGGGCAATAAACTAGGGTAACATATATATAGTAATGGCTTAGTGGGTCTCTTAACCTAAAGCCCAAATCCAACTTTTTGCTCCATTAGTGAGACATTCACCCTTTGCATCTTCATGGGGTGAAACTTCGCCCTGCGGCCCGACGAACTAATCCCACCGGGTGAAATTTCACCCGGTGAGATTTTCTTCTCATTTCGCGGTTTTTGGCGCTTTTCTCCATCGGACGAAATTTCACCCGGTGGGCGAGATTTTGCCCGGTCATTTTCGCCCGGTGGAGAAGCTCAGAAAATCTTCGGGGAGGCACTTTACCGTCGGGTAAAATTTAGCCCGGTGGTACTTCATCGGGAGAAATTTCACCCGGTCATATTTCTGGCCTCTTTTTCTTGTCTCATTCTTCGTCGATTGATTGGATGACTTGAACTTTAAGTTGTGTGCTTTGCTCTTTGGACGGTATTCCCTTCTCTTGTGCTCGTGGAAGCTCGATCGTGATTTCGGTGCCAAATCCTATTGTTCCGGTCATGGAAACAATTTACCCGGCCTAGGATCCGGGTTGTATAATTGAGTTAATGGTGAACAACTGATCGTCTGATTTCCCTTGATCTCCCCTTTCTCTCACTCCCTCGATCGGACCTTCCCGGCGGAAATGGCCTGCTCCCTGCACAATGAACGCACAGGGCCTCGGAGGTTGTCCGAGGAAACCCTCTCCGATGCCTAAGTCAGTCCGTGAAATGCCTTGACGAACCTAGCTCGTGAGGAACTAGGTGGCGTTTTCAGGAGTAAGAGTCTAGAGAGAGAAAATCCAACCCCTCTTATGTGGGAAGTGGGTAAGTATTTATACCTTTCCACAAGAGAGAGGAAAAGAGAAAGAAGAGGAGGGAAATGGGTGGATGTTGGCGCGACACGTGGACTCACCTTGTCCACCCATTTCCCCTTACCTTAGGCGAAATGACGGATGGGTCCTTGGTTCCCCTTCGGCTCTGTTCAGGCGGGAACGCCCTTGAAGCAGGCGGCAGGCCTGGTTTGCTCTGTTTGGCGGATGGCTCAAGGGATTAGGGCCACACTTGGAGATTTCAGTGACTTTGGTGGAAGGGCCGCTGGGCAGACCTTTCCTCCTACTGGGACTGGTCGCCCTGGGGCCTGATTGGCAGGCGGCCAAAGGCAGGCAACCGACCCCCATCAATTGGCCCTCGTCGGCTGAGGAGGAGCGGGGTTCCTGCTCGGCAGGCGACGTCTTGATTTGGGACGGCGGGAGGTTGTCTCTTTGGACACTTGCATTAAATGCGTCGCGTGTTCCCAAGGGAACATGCTTTAATTTCTCTGGGTACGCAGGGAGTTCAAACGTCATTTGTTATGATTACCCTCCTTTGCGTAGAGAATTTTTGGGCAGCGTGCCAGTTCGATGATTGGCTTTCTTCCTTGCAGAGGTGGTTGGGGCACCATTAATGCCCTGCTTCTGCTTTTTGTATAAATTGCGTCCTCTTTCACTATTTTCATGATCCATTTCCAATCTTCATTCTGTCTTTAATCATGGCTTGGATCAAAAAAAGTGTTACTCGTCGTGGAGTTAAGTATGTTACTTTCATCTTCAGAGGTTTTTGGAGGCTTCAATATGCTCGCGCTGCTTACTTAGCTGTTCGCCGGGGTCACCGTTCGCGACTTCATTTTCGCCGGAGGAGTCAGAAAGCCTCTGTTAGGATGGGCAAGCGCCCTAGGAGGTCCTCGCCTCCTGCTGCGCCTAGGTTTAGGCGCTGTTCCCAGGGAGGGGGCTGTTATGATAGGGGATGCCATGAGTGCTTTCCATGGCTGCACCCTGAACAATTCGACCCCAACCTTTCTGACACTGATTCCTCCTTAGCGTCAGGTCCCTCTTCGCCTGTGAAGAAGACAGGTTGTCGCACCTGCGACGAATCCCGGGCCGTTCCCTTTGGAAGGGACTGGGAAAATAGCAGCCATGACTCTGATGACAGCGGGGGTCTTGGTTGCCTGAGCGACAGGGATGAAGACAGGGCTTCTGATGACCCTTTTCAGGGCTCCCCAGACTGGGACTGGGGCTCGGCTCTCGGGAGTCCAGGCAGGCCTGGGGATTGTTCCCCAGATTTGGGCGATGACTAGGCCTGCGTGGCAGGGCGTTTGATTTCTATCAGGCCGGAATTTTTGGGCCTTATGTATTTTCCTTTTCGTATCTGTCTTAAGATGTGACTTTCCTTTGTAAGACTTAATGAAATGAAAATCAGGCGACGCGTTTGTGTATTGCGAATTTTTTTTTTTTTTTTTTTTCAGGGGGGACGTCATAGGGTGACCAATCTTCTAACACCCTTTGGTCCTCCCGAGGTTTTTCTTGGGAAGCTGTCTAGAGCGAACCTTCCTAGGGGCGACACGTGGACCGCAGCCCTTGGGTGAATTCTTGAGGGTTAGGCGACTCTTGGCATGCCTTCCTTTCTATAAAAGTGATCGGTTATCCATTCCTTCACTCTTTTTCAATCTTTCTTTTCCTTCGACATTCCCTCATTCTCTTTGTCTTGTCAAAAACCCTTGAGTATTGACAGATCGTATCTACCTTGCACCCCCATTTCCCTGAGACTCTTTCTTCGGGCTTGTGACGTGCTGTCAGGCGATCTTAGGTCAGATTTTCATCCTCCATTCTTTTTCTCTCTTCGATTTCCTTTTTTCCGCTTCTTTTTTAGAGTAACATGTCTAGAACCCGTGAATTGATTTTGCCCTTTATCGACCCAAGAGGGGAGAAGGGACGGATTTTGCCTCCTCCTCTAGGGAGGTTGGTCTTGAGGAAGAGCATTCGGCGGGTAGTGGGGGCGGTAATTCTCCCGACCCCCCTTCGTATGATGCTATTGACTCAGACGACGAGGCGTTGGAAGTTAACCCTTCCAGAACTTCCGGCCCCCTTGTTCGTCGGGAAAAGGGGAGGGTTTACTATTTAGATAAGGCTAAATACCGCATCCCCCTGAGTACTTTCCCTGACCCGAAAAATCGGGAGACGATCCTTGCTAAGAACGCCGCCGTTGTGATTGAGCGGCTCTATAACTTCGGGGAAGGGTATACAGTTGTTGTCCCCGGCGAAAAGGATACCGTATGCAACCCCCCGGATGGGTGCATAGCGGTTTACCATAAGTGCTTAGAGTTTGGCCTTCGTTTTCCCCTCCATCCTGCTTTAGAGGAGATCTTCAGGCGCATGAACGTCGCCGTCGCCCAGCTGACAGCTACAGCTGTCAGGGCGCTAATCTCGTATGTCTGGACCTGTCTCTTCCACCGCATGGAGCCTTCCATCGATGCCCTGCGGTTTATGGTGGGTTTACAGATGGTTTCTTCTGGGAGTACGGGCTCCCCTGGTTATTGGTCCCTCTTGAGGCAAAAGGGACATTGTTTGGTGTGGCCTGGTATGGACAGCGTGAGGGACTGGAAGAACAACTTCCTTTACATACACAGCGTCCATGGGTGGAGGATTCCTCGTCATTTCAGGAATCATGTCCACACCAGGCTGGAGACCCCTGAGGAGTACCACCCTGGCGTGGGTGGTAAGGCTTTGGAGGTTAAGCTAAGTGAGAAGGAGAAAGAGTTGACGGCCTACTTTGCTGGCCACATCAACAAGTATGGGGTGTATGGCCCCACCTTATGGCTCCCTCATGCGGAGGTTATAGCGACTGACAATTATTTGACCCGGTTGGGCATGAATCCGGGTCTAGATAAAGGTAGTTCAGGAGTGCTGGTGATTCCTTCTTACTCTTTTTTCTTTTGAAAATGCCTTGACAGCCTGTTTGTTTGTCCTGCAGGTCTTGCCACTTTTATTTGGAGAAAAGGGGAGGTGAGACGCCTGGGCTTGGACGAGAATCTCACTGTTATCCAGAGTCGCCCTTCTCTTCCCCCTGGTTTTAAGAGAGGCGAGAAGAATCTGATGAAGCATTTGAAGGGCCTGTCATTTAGTAGACCAAGGCTTCCCCCTCCTCCTCGAGTCACGCCTGCCAAGACGGCGGTTTCTGAGGCTACCCCCTCTCCAGCCGCGAAGGCGATTGCTTTCGAGGCTACCCCTTCGCCTGTTGGCAGGCAAGAGGGCCTTTCAGCAGGGGTTCAGATTACCCCGGGGTCGCGGGCCGCAGGTTCCGAGGAGACTGGAGAGAGTACCCCCCGGGCACTGACTAGAAAAAGGAGTCGGGAGGCTCCCGGTGCTGACCAGGTGGTGGACTTGGAGACTTCCACGCCTGAACCCAAGCGTTTTGCTTCGGAGATTCCCGCCACCCTTTTCTCTGAGGAGAATGTTGAGTTTCACTATAATGCAGGTGACAGCCAAGATGTTTCCGCCCTACTCTCCGACTCAGGGGCAGTTCTAACAGATCATCTTCTCAAGACTGTTAAGTCTGCTACCAGTCAAGTGACCCAGTACATTAAGCGCACCTCCCGAATTATGCAGGCTTCCGCGGAGCTGGCTGCCCTCAGTCGCCTGAGTGATGAGGAACTGGCCCACTCTGACCGCCTTTCTGCAGTCGAGAGGGACGTTGCTCTTATTGCCAGCCTGAAGGATCAGCTGGCGAAAAAGGAGACTGAGCTAGAAGAGGCCAGGGGTCAGGCGATCCACTGGAGGTCTGAGAGCGAGAAGGCTACCAGGGAAGTGTCTCGCCTGGGGGAGGAGTCCAAGAGAGCACAGCAGGCCTTCGCTGAATTGGAGCAGGCCAGAAAGGCTTTGGCTGAACTGGACCATGCTAAGAAGAGCGTTATTGACCTCGGGGAGCGCCTTTCCAAGGCAAACTCTGATCTGCAGGCGGCCCTCGGCGATCTGGCGGCAAAGACCGAGGGTTGGGAGAAAGAGAGGGATGAGATTCTTCAGGAGGTGGAAACGGCCATTTCGGCAGGCTTCGTTAATGGCGCTAATTCCTGCCTGGGGGTTGTCATGGAAGCTGTCAGGGAGATGTTCCCTGGTTTTGACGAAGATGCTTTCCGAGCCCTTTACACTGCTAAGGATGAAGCTCAAATGCGCAGGCTGTCTGAGGGAGCTGCTGCTTCCGGCCCAGATGCTCCCCCTGCTTAACATGGAGGGCAGTCTTCCTCAGAGGGCTCTTGCTCGTCCCCTGCTGCGCCTGCGCCAACGTTTTAATTTCCTTACTTCTTTGCGCGCCGAGCTCTTTGGTGGCCGGCTGCCGTGCTCTTGATTGTAATCATTTGTTTTGAAAAACTCTTGTCCTGTATTCCTTTGACACTACTTTTTCTTTTATGTATGAGCTTTCTGTTTGCTTTTGTATATTTTGATTCCTCATGAACTTGATTCGCAGTCTGCCTGCCTGTAGGTGGGAGGGTTCCTGTTTGTTTCATTTTTATACAAGGTTGGGGGGCCTGCCCCCAGTCCTTGTTAGTCTGGCCTGTCCCTGGCTTTTGTCCAAAGTCCAGGGGGCCTGCCCCCTGCCTGCCCAGAGGCAAGCAGGGTGGCTTTCGCGTTTTTTTTTATACAAGGTTGGGGGGCCTGCCCTCAGTCCGTGTTAGTACGGCCTGTCCCTGGCTTTTGTCCAAAGTCCAGGGGGCCTGCCCCCTGCCTGCCCAAAGGTAAGCAGGGTAGCTTTCGCGTTTTTTATACAAGGTTGGGGGGCCTGCCCCCAGTCCTTGTTAGTACGGCCTGTCCCTGGCTTTTGTCCAAAGTCCAGGGGGCCTGCCCCCTGCCTGCCCGGAGGTAAGCAGGGTAGCTTTCGCGTTTTTTATACAAGGTTGGGGGGCCTGCCCCCAGTCCTTGTTAGTCTGGCCTGTCCCTGGCTTTTGTCCAAAGTCCAGGGGGCCTGCCCCCTGCCTGCCCAGAGGTAAGTAGGGTGGCTTTTGATTTGTGTTGGGGGGTTCACTTTTCCCAATTTCGGCAACAGGGGGGCCTCCCCCTATTGCCCCCTGCTCGTTTGTGTGCGAGAGACGCGAGTGTGAACAGGCAACGAGTATAAATCTGTATCTTCTCATTTCTCTTTAAAAATTCTTTTTGACATTGGGGTGGTCGGAGCCGTCGACATTTTTGACCGTCCTCCGCCTTTTTTCTTAGTAAAAGTAAAAACTGCCTGTATTTTTGTTCAGACGTAATATTTCTTTAGTGTGTCTGCATTCCAGTGAGCGTGTAGCTCTTGTCCCTCCAGATTGGCGATTTTGTATGTGCCTGGTCCCAGGACCCGAGTTACTTGGTATGGGCTCTCCCAGTTGGCACTTAGCTTTCCATGTTCTCTTGACTTCCCAATCGCCTGTGTCTTTCTCAGAACCAGCTCGCCCATCTGGAAATTCCTCTGTCGTACCTTGTTGTTGAAAGCTTTCCTCATTCGCTGCTGGTAGGCAGCGATGTTGGTACTGGCTTCTTCCCTTAATTCATTCATCAGGTCTAAGGCTTCGACCATTGCAGCTTCGTTTTCAGCTTGTTCGTACTGCAGGGAGCGCAGAGAGGGGATCCTAGCCTCAATTGGCAATAGTGCCTCTACTCCATATACCAGACCAAATGGGGTCTGGCCTGTAGACTCTTTTCTGGTAGTTCGGATTGACCAGAGTATACTGGGGAGTTCATCAGCCCACCTACCCTTGCAGTCATCCACCATTTTCTTCAGGCCGTTCAGGATTTGTTTGTTGGCTGCTTCCGCCTGTCCGTTGGTTTGAGGATGACAGACAGCTGAGTAGGCGACTGAGACGTTGTGGCTTTCCAGCCAGATTCTCAGCGGATCATTATCAAATTGCCTGCCATGGTGAAATACCAACATCTTTGGTAGACCGAATCTGGTGATGATATTTCGCCAGATCACTTTCCTGACCGCCGGCTCATTGATGTTGGGCACTGCTTCGGCTTCCACCCACTTGGTGAAGTAGTCAATGGCGACAATTAAGAATTTTCTGCCCCCTGTGGCCACTGCGAAGGGTCCCAAAATGTCCATCCCCCATTGAGCGAAGGGGATGGGGGATAGGATTGGCCTGAGCTCTTGGGCTGGGGCATGGATGGATGGGGTAAAGAGTTGGCATTTCCTGCATTTCTGGGCCAGGCTCTTGGCATCTGCCAGCATGGTAGGCCAGTAGTAGCCTGCCCTGAGGGCCTTGTGGGCCAGTGCTTTCCCACCAATGTGGTGTCCACATATCCCTGAGTGGATATCCTCCAATACCTCAGCGGCCTGATCCGCCCGCAGACATTTGAGCAGCGGATGAGTAAAAGACTTCTTGTAAAGCTCTTCATTAATGAGTATGAACCAGGCTGCTTTAGCCTGTATCTTCCTTTTTTGTAATGAATCTGATGGTAAGATACCATGTTTCTTGTACTGGATGAAGGGAGTTATCCAGCTTTCTGGCTCTTTTTCCACAGTATTAACCGCCTGACAGGGGTTAGTGGACTTCTCGTGCAAAACGTCGACCCACACTGATCTCCGGATGTCCTGCAGACTGGAGCTTGCCAGTTTCGACAGGGCGTCTGGTCTGTTGTTCTGGGATCGGGGGATCTGTTTGACCTCGTAAGATTTTAGGCCGGATAACTCTCCCTTCACCATCTCCAGGTATGTGGCCATTGCTTGGTCCCTTGCTTCGTATTCTCCATTGATTTGGTTGGCGATGAGCTGGGAGTCTGTCGCCAAGACAATTCGTTCTGCTCCTGCGGCTTTATCCTGATGCCTGCGAGTACTGCTTCGTACTCTGCTTCGTTGTTTGATGCTGGGAAAACGAATCTGAGGGCGTGCTCAAAGTCAGCCCCTCCTGGGCTGGTTAGTACGACGCCTGCGCCTGCGCCATTGGCCGTTGAGGATCCGTCGGTATGCACGATCCATTCCTCGGCAGGGGTTTCTTCTTCCCCTGAATGGGAACACTCAGCTAGAAAATCTGCTAAGGCTTGGGCCTTGATGGCTGTTCTTGGCTGGTAAGATATGCCTAGCCCACTCAGCTCAATCGCCCATTTTAGTAATCTCCCTGATTTTTCAAACTTTTCTAACACCTTCTCTAGTGGCTGGTCAGTGAGAACCACGACTGGATGTGCGTCAAAGTAAGGCCTGAGTTTCCTAGCAGCAATTATGACTGCATAGGCGGCTTTTTCGACCATCGGGTAATTCTTCTCGGCTGCCCCCAGCGCATGACTTACAAAGTATATAGGCTGCTGGGCGCCTGCCTCTTCTCGCAGGATGACCGCGCTGACAGTTATATTGGTTACTGCAATGTAGAGGAAAAGCTTTTCTCCTGCTAGTGGCCTAGCCAGGGTGGGGAGCTTCTTAAGATGGTTCTTTAGTTCCTCAAAGGCCTCTTTCTGCTCGTCTTCCCACTTGAACTGTTTGTTTCCTTTCAGTATCTTGAAGAAAGGAGTGGCCTTGTCTGCTGATCGGGCGACGAACCGTGCTAAGGCGGCCATGCGACCCGTCAGGCGCTGGATGTCTCTAATGGTCTTTGGCTCAGGAAGGTCTAGGACTGCCTGAATTTTTTCAGGGTTGGCGTCTATACCCCGAGAACTGACCAAGAACCCCAGGAATTTGCCGGAGCGGACTCCAAATGTTCACTTTTTTGGATTAAGTTTCATTTTGAAGGCGCGCAGGGAGCAGAATGTTTCCTGCAGGTCTATTAGGTTCTCTCTGTCTTCTCTGCTTTTCACGATGGTGTCATCAACGTAAGCCTCGATGTTTCTGCCCTTTTGTTTCTCGAATACTTTATCAACTAACCGCTGGTATGTAGCCCCTGCATTTTTGAGCCCGAATGGCATCATCTTGTACATGTAGGTGCCTGAACTGGTGATAAACGCACACTTCACCCTGTCCGGCTGCCACAAGTATACTTGATGATACCCTGAAAAGGCGTCTAGGAAGCTCAGCATGGAGTAACCACTGGTGGAGTCTACCAGTTGGTCGATTCTGGGGAGCGGATAACAGTCTTTCGGGCAGGCCTTGTTGAGGTTTGTAAAATCTACGCACATTCTCCATGCGCCTGACGACTTTTTAACCATGACTACATTCGCCAACCATTCCGGGTAGTCACAGACCTCAATAAAATCTGCTTTCAAGAGTTTGTCAATTTCTTCTTTGATTGCTGCGTCTTTTTCCGCAGACATGTTTCGTTTCTTCTGTTTTACAGGGCGAGCATCCATGCTTACATTCAGCTTGTGAACGATGCATGATGGATCAACGCCGGGCATCTCGTCTGCAGAATAGGCAAATACGTCTTTGTTTTCTTTTAGCAGCTTGACCAGTTCGGCCTGGTAGGATTTTTCCAGGTCAGCTCCTATCAGGACCTGCCTGCCTGGTTCCAAATCTACCAACATGCTTTCGCCCCCTGGCTCCAGGTGGTCGGGCGCCGGTTGCTCGGCTGGGATCTCGCCCTCCCTGCTGGGGGAACTGTCAGCCTTTCTTTTCCCTTTCCTTTCTTTTTCGTGTTCTTGCAGGGCCACAGCGTAGCACTGTCTGGCTGACTCCTGGTCCCCGCGCACCTTTCCTTCTAGCCCGAAATCAGTGACATACGCTATGGTGAGAGCCCTGATGGAGATGGCCGCCTCGATTTCGTCCAGGGTGGCTCTGCCTATTAGGGCGTTGTAGGCGGATCTTGCATCCACGACAACAAAGGTTGCCCTGACATTCCTGGCAGTGGAGCCTTCCCCAAAGGTTACGGGCAGGTCTATGACTCCCATGGGCAGCACGCCTGCTCCACTGAATCCGTATAATGATCCGGGGGCTGGTCGCAGGTGCCTTTTTTCCAGGCCCATCTTCTCAAAGGCGTCCTTATACAGCAAATTCGTGTATGCGCCTGTGTCCACCATACACCTTCGCACAATGTGGTTGCTGATCTCTAGGGACAGTACTAAAAGATCACTGTGCGGATATACCACGCGCCCTGCATCATCAGGGGTGATGCTCAAGGTCACCCCCTTTGGACTCCCTGCTTTCTCAGCATAGCAGATCTGGTTCTTTAGCTCGCGCATTTGTCTTTTTTGGCCTCTTCGACTTAGCTGGCCCTCAGTGCCCCCTGAGATTACATGGATCACCATGCGGTTCTGCACCGACCCTTTGGGTTTTTCAGGCACCTCCTTCTGAGACTTATTTTTAGCTGCGTAGTTGGCTAACCATCCGTTCCTGATTAACTTCTCGATTTCGTCCTTCAGGTGACGGCATTCTTCGGTGGTATGGCCTATACAGTCGTGGAAAGTGCAGAATTTTCTGGGGTCTCCTTTTGGGCTGCGAGGTTTGTTCGGGCGGTTCCATTTAGCAGTTTCTTTTTCCAGTTCGAAGATTTCCGCCCTGGATTTATTCAGAGCGGTGTAACTGTCGAATCTGGGCTGGTAGACTGTGCGCTTCTTCTTGGGAGTGTCTCCCTCTTCCCTTTGCTTGCCTGGCTCACTTCTGCCCCTTCCACCCTGCGGTCCCCCTTGAGGCTTTGTTTGGCCTGCAGGGGTATCCGTCAGGCCGTGGAACTCCTCCTGCAGAATGAACCCTTCCGCGATCTTCCTGGCCAT
This sequence comes from Agrostemma githago, assembly GCA_958450325.1. Classification (NCBI taxonomy): domain Eukaryota; kingdom Viridiplantae; phylum Streptophyta; class Magnoliopsida; order Caryophyllales; family Caryophyllaceae; genus Agrostemma; species Agrostemma githago. The sequence goes on from OY288248.1 coordinate 27,349,811, forward strand.
GGCCAAGGTTTCTGGCTGGGCCCTGATCATCTGGTTTTTCATTTCCCTTGGAAGTAGGGAGATTGTCAGGGCGTAGGCGGCAGTGGAATCATCGATCTCCCTAACCTGCTGGTAGGATAGATCAAACCTTCTCATGTATTCCCTCACACTCTCACCCTTTTTCTGTTTCAGGGTCATGAGATCGAAACGGGTAAGACGCCTTCTCTTATTTTCGGCATACTGTTCAAGGAAAATTTCAGCCAACTCTATGAAGAATCTGACTGACCCCTGGCGGAGGTCTCTGAACCATCCTTGTGCGAGCCCCACCAGGGTGGTTGGGAAAACTTTGCACCAGATGGCATCATCTACATCATACATGCCCATGTGGCTCTCAAAGGCTGCCAGGTGGTCTTCAGGATCTGTCGTCCCGTCAAATTTGATGGTGGGCATTTTGATTTTTGGAATGGGGTACTCTTGTACCTCAGGGTGCAACGGGGTTTTTGTGGGCCTGCCTACCAGTCGTGACCTGCTTTCCCCAGACTGGTTACCGTGAGATTCCCATTGTTTATGGGTCGGTTTCCTCGCACTGGGGGAGCGGTGCCCTGGTGGCGGCCTACTGGCTGCTTCATCCTCTGTTTCCGGGGAGGTCTGTCTGGGCCTCTTCCTCTGAGAGTGGCAGAGGTTTTCACCCTGATGGTACCTGGACTCGAGCGGTTGTCCCCGGTTGAGTCTGGACTGCAGGCTTTGGGATAAGCCTGGGGTCGACTACTCCTTGGCTGCAGGCGTTAGCCTGGAGAAAACTCCGCCTGGTCTTTCTCCCAAGCGTTTTGACATGGGCTCCCTGGGCCTCATGCGTTCCTGTAATCCTTGGGATAAGCCTCCCTGTCCTCCAGACGCTGATTCTGTTGTATGAATGGAGAACGCCTGCTGAACAGGTGGCTCTGGATTGCCGGTAGTGATGTGCCTTTGCACATGCGCATACACTTGATCTGTTCTTCTTGCTTTTCTCTGAGCATTCCTGGCGGCGGTCCGCCTCGTGCCCCCGGCCTCGTCCCTGCTGACTGGGGATGGTTGCCTGGGAGCCGACGCGACCCTGCCTACCAAGTCTTCAGGCGTGAACTCCTGGTTCAGCATCGCAGAGAAGAAAGCGGCTGCCTGCGCCATCTGAGCTGGGGTCAGATTGAGAGCACGTCCTGGGTGTGTCCCCAACTCAGGTGTCACAGCGGTGTTAGATCCACCAAGGAAATTGGTTCCCCCCACCCCTAGGATCGTGGCAGGAGGAACCCTCTCCGACAGCGGCATACCATACAGGGGGGCCACCGGTGGGACCGTCGGACCCGCTTCTGCACTGGCATCAACAATTTCTGGCATGATTGTTTTAGTTTTGTGATTGTGAGTGGTTGATTTTAGTGGGTAACTCGTGAGCACAACCGTAAGTTCCCCACAGACGGCGCCAAATTGTTCCGGTCACGGAAACAATTTACCCGGCCTAGGATCCGGGTTGTATAATTGAGTTAATGGTGAACAACTGATCGTCTGATTTCCCTTGATCTCCCCTTTCTCTCACTCCCTCGATCGGACCTTCCCGGCAGAAATGGCCTGCTCCCTGCACAATGAACGCACAGGGCCTCGGAGGTTGTCCGAGGAAACCCTCTCCGATGCCTAAGTCAGTCCGTGAAATGCCTTGACGAACCTAGCTCGTGAGGAACTAGGTGGCGTTTTCAGGAGTAAGAGTCTAGAGAGAGAAAATCCAACCCCTCTTATGTGGGAAGTGGGTAAGTATTTATACCTTCCCACAAGAGAGAGGAAAAGAGAAAGAAGAGGAGGGAAATGGGTGGATGTTGGCGCGACACGTGGACTCACCTTGTCCACCCATTTCCCCTTACCTTAGGCGAAATGACGGATGGGTCCTTGGTTCCCCTTCGGCTCTGTTCAGGCGGGAACGCCCTTGAAGCAGGCGGCAGGCCTGGTTTGCTCTGTTTGGCGGATGGCTCAAGGGATTAGGGCCACACTTGGAGATTTCAGTGACTTTGGTGGAAGGGCCGCTGGGCAGACCTTTCCTCCTACTGGGACTGGTCGCCCTGGGGCCTGATTGGCAGGCGGCCAAAGGCAGGCAACCGACCCCCATCACCTATCAAAATTGATAGAAAAACTACCAAAAACACGTAAAACGCACAAGAGGGACGCTAATGCTAGAAATACTCAAAATATGGCGATAATCGCACTCTAAACTCGCAAAACTAGGGAAAAACGGGTCTAAATGAGGGGAAAAACGGTTTAAATTTAGCACACAACAGGGACTGATTAGAAAACATCCCCTCCTGTTGCTTGGGATAATGCCTGCAGACTTATCACAGAAGGAGGCTTGGGTATAAAAAATGATCTGATTTGGAATAAAGTTGCAGTGGGGAAGTTAGCCTGGTGGGTGCACAAGAAACCTGAGAAGCTATGGGTACAATGGGTTAACCACACCTATCTGAAAGGAAATGATTGGCAGTCCTACATTTCCCCTTCTAATGTAACTTGGACAACATGGAAGAAAATATGCAAGATTAAGGAGGAGATAAAAGCTCTGCCCCAAATCTAGAGTGCACGCTTGACAAAGGAGTATTCCATTAGCAAGACATATGAGTGCCTAAGGACCTCAGTCCCTAAGGTACAATGGACCTATCTTGTCAATCAAACTCACTATTTTCAAAAAACACTTTAGTGCCATCACACTGGCCAAAACAAAGCTCAACGTTTTAAAAATAAAAATAAAAATAAAAACATACCATTACTATCGCCAAAATTTCAACCAATGGGATCAAGGCACCAAACACAGTTACATCTTTGTTTTCAAAACACTTTCTTACAAGTACTGTTACCATCACCGAATTTTCAATCAATGAAGTCAGGGTGTCTAACATGGTTATACCCATTAAACACTTTTTACACACACCGTCGCTATCGCCGAAATCCCAATCAATGGGACGAAATCGTCAAATTCGGTCACACATCCATTCGTTTTCAATTTTTTTTCAAAAAACCACTATCACCACCTAAATTCCGTAACAAGAATTTGCCTACATTTTAAAGACACCGCCACAGACGCCGTGTTTTCTCACAAACACCCTCTACACTGCAAATATCACACTCCTAATTAATAGGAATCTCGATAACAACGCGACCCCACGATTTTCACATATCTTCAAAATCGGTTCTCCTACAAAGCATTTTTCGCAAAATCACAAGTCACACTTTTGCTATCGTCAAATTTTCAACTCATGAGCTCTTGACACCCATGTAGCAACACTTCCCGACATACTGAACAATGTCACTAAACCATCGTTATGTCAAAACTTCCACTTTCGAAAACTTGTTTTATCAAATACGTCCATTTTCGAGAACATCAAAATCATTTGATTTCGAGCCGAGATCGAGATCAACACCTTACATCATACAACCGTGTGATTAATTATCTATGTTAGCTATTAGGGTCACCTCTGTTTAAGGTCTTACATTTTGGGTCTTCTCATCTCAAGAGTCCTCTATAAATCTCACTCCGAGATATGCATCAAATCATCTCGTTCTAGAGATCTGAGTCTATTAGGCGTCTCGCTAAATACACCAAATGTCTAAAAACACTTGAGTCCCAAACTCGATAACCGCAAACACACGCGAATCAAGTGTCTCATTTCCGTATCGCTCACCTACGAGCATTCCTCGAGTCATGTATGCCATCCGGTGGATCCGTTCTCCTCTTTGGCCCTGTTCTGCTGCTCTCCAAAAATGTCTTCAAACAACAACGAAAGCAATACTGACAACTCAATGCTTTGATGAACGTAGTTCACGACATCTTAGGACTGATATCACCAATCTCGTCATCCATTGAAGAGATCCGGCGCCGACTCGAAGCCCTAGAAGGGTCCGAAAAGAGATGCCACGAAAGGACGATGGGACGAGAACTGGTCCTCAGCGGTGACCCATACATCGAGTACGCAAAGTTCACCTCTTCCACTGAAGTCACAACCTTTCGAAGGCCTCATAGACAATTTACAGAGTTAGGGGTATCCTATGCGGAAGCCCTCAAGAAACTACAAGATGCATGGTTGCTATGGCCCATAGGCTCCACTCCTGACCCGTCGATAGATAAAAGAGGTGCGTCCTGGAACCTAAACGCCTATTGCTTGTACAACCAAAGTCGGGGCCACGAAACCCAAGCATGTACTGAGCTCAAGCACGAGGTGCAGGATCTGATCGAGAAGGGGGTCTATGCCCCCGCAGGATGTTTTCATAAACAAACCAGTTTTCGCTACCAAAACAACTAAGCCAGTGACCCGAATGGGCCTCGGGAACCCAACCAGCAAAGGTTCTTCTAAAACACGTGGATCCGATCCTAGTCAAACTCTAGCTCGTCCTAGGGGTCTAGCCTAAATAATACAATAAGGTTTTTTTTCTTTTTTCTCACGCATTGAGTCGGAGGTTTAGGGGGCCTATCCTCACCTCCAAAGAGTCATATTTCAGACACGTTGTCCCTATAACATTATCAATGAAAGAAATAAAACTTTTCTTCTCTTTACTATGCACCTCGATAAATCGCTTGGTTTAAAACATACACTTTTCGCTTACGACTCAATACTATGCCATTTATTGATAACAATCAAACGAAACTCGAACATAAGGGCTTCAACTAATGGCCCATTTTATTTCACCCTATCTGAGATCGCAATAAGCAATCATCCTAACACTCAATCCAACCCGTAGCCGACTTCCAAGCCGAAAACCCGATAAAGGAAACCCACTCAACCTATACCCGGTCCTTCCCCGACGAGGACATCTTATTTGCCGACGAAGAATCATGGGACCTATACTTCGATGGCGCCTCGAGCATGAAAGGCTACGGTGTAGGAATCCTTTTAATATCCCCACAAGGTGACCACGCACCCATATCTGTCAAACTAGACTTCCCAGTAACCAACAACACAGCCGAATATGAGGCATGCCTAATATGGCTAAAAGTCGCAGTAACACTAAGGATTAAAAACCTTAGAGTCCACGGAGATTAATCCTTAGTATTCGACCAAGCTGCATGCATTTGGAAGGTTTATAGCAAAAGCCTAGCTCCATACCAAACCAAAATCGAGACAATTTTCCGAGAATTCACCGAAATCAACTTTATACACATACCTCGTGAGGAATATCAATTTGCGGATGCACTATCCAAACTACCCTCACTAATAAACATGCCCGACAGCCTCTTCTCCATGCCCATCTGTGTAGAGAGGAGCGAACAACCCGTCATATCCACAACATTGAAGCCGATGACACTCCCGAAGAACCATGGTACAAAGCGATTATATACTTCAAAACCGACGGATCATACCCACCCAATACAAACACCAAAAACAAACGAGACATAGGAATACACGCCACCCACTACGTCCTAAATAAAGTGTTACTATACATGCGAACCCCACAAGGAATACTTCTTAGGTGCATTGACAAAGCTCAATCCAAAAGAGTCATGGAAGAAATACATGACGAGGAATGCGGACTCCACATGAGCGCACAAGCACTAGCCCGTAAAATAATGAGGCTCGACTATTACTGGATAACCCTAGAAGCAGACTGTCGGCATCACGTCCACCATTATCACAACTGCCAAATATTCACCAATATCTAGACCTTACTTCCATACCCACTTCACACTACAACAACACCTTGGCCCTTCTCAACCTGGGGAATAGACATCATTGGAAAAGTACACCCATCCAGAACTGGCAGACACTGTTTCATACTAGTGGTCGTTGATTTCTTTACCAAATGGGTGGAAGCAGCCTCATATACAATACTAACCTCCAAACAAGTAGTCAAATTCTCACAAAACAACATCGTCTGCCGCTATGGTATACCACACGAGATAATCAGTGATCAGGGGGCTCACTTGAGGGCCGACACCCAAAAACCCCTAGACAAATAAAAAACCCAACGACACAAATCATCATCCTATAGGCCTCAGACAAACGAGGTTGTAGAAGAAGCAAACAAAACCATTATCACAATCCTTAAGAAGATGATAGATAATTACCAAGACTGGTCCAACAAAATACCTTTCGCATTATGGGGATACCGAACTTCCTACTAGACTCCCACCGGACACCATACTACCTAACCTACGGTTCTGAAGCCGTACAACCAGTAGAGTTAGAAATAACCTCCATAAGGATACTAGCCGAAATTGGCATCCCCGAAGAGGAATGGAACCAAAAGCGTTATGATGAGTTAGTCCTCCTAGACGAGCGTAGAATACATGCACTATCCAACGTGCAAGTCTACCAACAAAGAATACAACGAGCCTTTAACAAACGAGTTAAGTCTCAAAACATACACGAGGGAGATTTAGTGGTTAAGTCCATTAGAGTACCACTTCCCGTCGACCCAAGGGGAAAGTTCAAACCAAACTGGACAGAACCTTACCTTAACACGAAAATACTCACGGGAGGTGCCATGATCATCACCGATCTAGACGGTCAAGAATTCTCGACCCCTACTAACATGGACTAGCTTAAACGCGATTACCCTTAACTTCCTAGTGTCGCATCCTGATCTCTAAATTAGGGTGAAAACCCATGCAAAGCAGTTTAAACAACTCACATCGATAGTTGGCATAACGAGTCTAAAGCACAAAATCACTCGCAGCTTACGAACTATGAACATGGTTCTATTCCATCCAATCACGGATACATAGGAAACCCCCTCAAGGGTACAACCAAAACTAACAAAATCGATTACATCCGATTCATGCGCAAATTGGAGCCTATCATACGCTTCGATTAAAGAGTGATTTCAATGACGAAGCACAAGCGACGAGCCGTGGATGGAGTGAAAACCCGAAAGGGCGCTCCGGACAAAATGAAGAATTGAATTGCGAGCTGCCGTAGAAAAAAAAATAAAAACTTGATAAGTCGAGGATGGAGTGAAAACGCGAAAGGGCGCTTCGCGTAAAATGAAGAATCGAGTTGCGAGCCGTAAAAAAAATAGAAAAAAAAGTAGGTGAGTCGAGGACGGAGTGATAACCTGAAAGGGCGCTCCAAGCAAAATGAAGAATCGAGTTGCGAGCCACCACAAAAAAAAAAGAAAAAAAGAAAAAATAATAACAAAAATAAACGTTCTTCTCATTCATGAAATATTAAGTAAATCAAGCCTTTGTCGAGGCCTTTTTATCAAACGTCAATTACCCGGGTACTCCGGAAACTAGACAACGTGTCAATCAAAGCCCTGCAAAAAACTAGTACTAATACGCTACATAATATCGATTAATACAACATAGTACTAACGTTTGGGCCCTACCGGTCCAACTTCTCCTTTCCCTTACCCTTCGGGTGCGCTTCTTTGGGCCTTTCATCACGGGCTCCTTGAATGCAAGCTTCCACCCTCTCAGGCAGTCGTGGGCCCAACCAATCCTATTTCCCTTCCTCATCTGCACTTTTAATATGGATCTTGTCAGTCTTGACCTGTTTAGACAAATTGACGGTATTAGGATCGGTAACACTGTCTTTGGTCGGGCGCTTAGCGACGTTAACTAGCATAACCTCCTTATCTCGTAGCACCGCGGTCTCCATAACCTTCGACTTACCCCGCTCTACTGGATATTCACAAACATCCCGCCGCGCATAGGAGGGGGTTAACCGCCGGACATCTGCTAGAGGAACTTCAAGTGTAACCCTCCGTCTCCAGGTCATTTTGAATTCCGTAAAAGAATCCTTCTCGATCTCTCACGAATGGGAATTGATAACATCGGTAATAATATCGGGAACGGTTTATTCCCTGCCCATTTAGGACGTTAACCTGTCCGGATAAACATAAACACACTCACCCAAGGACAAAATTTGCATAGTACGAGCCCGCGATAGGAACATGAGCCCAATATACCTCTTCATATGCCACTACGGGACGGTCCACCTAATAGCAACCCCTCCATCAGCACGTAGGCGAGAGACCCACTCGTCTTCAGTATAACCGACATTCCATAACGGTACTACATTCTGAGAAGCAAGTTTCTTACAGTTATAACCCTCAATAAGCCGAGGTGGCTCGATCAGATGTAGTCTCTCCTGTAGCCAAACCTGCACAATACCACATAACGTCACAACTTCAAACTAAGGCAAGTTTCGAAGAAAGCAAAAATAGCACCAATCAGTCTTGCAAAATGGTCTTAGAACCAGGAAAGGGAGCGCGGTGAATCCATGCACGTGTATCGAGACCCATTATAAGCTCACCCAAAATAAGCCAAGAGGACGATCGCCTATGCTCCCTCTCTATTACGACGTCTAGAACCAGAGGGTTACCCCAATCGGTATGCACCGACAATGCGTCCTCAAATAGATAATAACATGTTATCGTAATACTAAGGTCCCGCTTACGGGCTAAAGGTGAAATACAACGAGCGTCCTCCCGGGATAACACTTTAACGAGGAGCTCTAAGTTAATACCACTTTCCCCAAAGAAAGCACTACCTTCCTCCAACAAAGGGATGTCCAAAAAATGACGAAACCACTCTACGAGAACGTCACCTTGAATTTGTATGCAAGGGTGAAAAGAATGCCACCATCCGATCGCGTCTAACTCCTCGGGAAGAGGACAAACATCACCCCTCGGGAATGCAAAAACATGGTGCCTAGCATCCCAAAAGCGCGAACACGCTAATAAAAAGTCATCTTGCACTTTAATTTGTTTTATCGAAATAATAGCGGACAAACCTTCACCTTGCAAAGCTGTAAGGCCAGCTTTCTTCAAACGACTCACCCACCCGGTCAAAAGACAACCGAAACCCGACATGACTCAAAAATCAAACTAGAACTATCAAGAGACTTTGGGTATTAAATATGTCTAAGACGACCACCCACACCCCGTATATATAGCCACAATTGCATCGTAATTAGGAAATTGTGAAAAATTTCCATAACCGAGAACCAAGCTGCCCCGGCTCAGGCGACTGAGAACCGGGTTGCCTAGGCCCAGGCGCCCGAATTCTGGGTCGCTGGCGGGCTGGCACCTGAAACCCAGAACATCAACCATACATTACCTTAGCAAGTCGCTCTTCGCCAACCTGGGACGTTAGGAATGACCTCCTAAAGCCAGTCATCCCTTTTACAGAGTTCGAATGCACATTACAAGCACCATGCAATAACGAAGGTCCCTACAGGCAGCGGACGATCCATTTTCGTCCCCACGATCCACCGGACTTAGACGTTTTTTTTCTTTTAGGGGGTAAGTTACCCCACCTAGGCGTGTTGTAGCCCTGCACGGCACTGTCAATACACATTTGTTACCCTATATGGCATTGTCAATAAAGCATGAAAAGTGGTCCAACTTTTTTCGTTTTTGATTCGTTTTAAACACGAGCGTCATAACCCCAAAACAACTATACACGTCTCCAGCACTGCACATGCACTCGGTCAAAACGTTTTAGTTACAAAATGCTTTATGAATGTTTCACACATTTCAAGTTAAACGTTTTAATCGACGTACTACTTGATCCAATTCTCGACTCAAACTAACACGTTTTAAAGCATCCGGAAAACATTTTCGCGCTCCTATGCAATCCAAACGCATTTAAAACATCTTTAATCCCGGCTAAACCATAAGCAAATCAAGCTTGAAGTGACTATATACTATCTAAGCTAACATTACTGGCGTAAGATAAAGCACAACAAAATAAGCCAATCAAAACACAAGAAGGTTCATTAAAATACACAAATATACAAAATCCAAATACAAACCAAGTTTACAAGGTAAGGAGGACCCTTAGAGGCTGCAGCTACAACCAGTACAAGCTCACCGAGGTTATCATCCAAACCAAGATCATCCAGATCAAAAGTAGGAAACTATGTACTACTATTTACCGAGTGACCCATACCCACCATCATATCCACGGTAGCCGTCTCTGTACCAAGAACCCCTCCGGAAAGATCAACTTTCTCGATAGTACCAGTGGACTGAACCTCAGGCAGAACCTCTCTCTCTAGCTCAGCCTCAGCCCTAGCCTTGCCCTGCGCCGAGATCTCTCCCCTACGAGCAAACTGCTCATCTAACTTAGCAATCTCAATATCCCGAGACCGCAAGAATTGAAACATGCTGAGCCAAACCGCCTCGAGCTCCTCTATCCGCGCCCCCAATTGCGCTACCATGTCCGGGACATCGTGCAAAAGACATAGCTACCCCTTAGGAAAAGACAACACAACTAGCCTAAAATCACCCACGAAAAAATTAATTGGTCCTGACGTGTCGCAAGCTGAGGCACCAGCCCTCCCCGATGCGTAGGCTCGAAAGTAGTTGGCAGCCTGCCATAACCGCTGATGGGAAGCCGACGAAACCTGAGCGACAAAACCTAACAAGTTAGCCAATAAAGCATAACCCGTAAAACTGACTTTAAAGCAAAATCACAAAACTTACCCAGTATACTCGTTCGCGTCACTTCATCCTGGCCTCTATCTCTTCCACATAGAAAATAGGAAAAGGCTCAGTAAAAACCACCCCGTAACTTCTTTAAGGATGCTTGCCATATCATAGGAGATGAGGTAACAAATGCTATTTCTGACTTCTTTAATTCTGGATTGATGCTCAAGCAACTCAATACTACTGTTGTAACCTCAATCTCTAAAACTGAAAGACAACCAACAATTATGCAATTCAGAGCAATTGCATGTTATAATGTGGTTTACAAGGCAACCTCAAAGATTCTTTTCTCAAGGCTTTCAACTGTGTTACCTGACATCATTTCCCCAGCCCAGGGAGGGTTCATAAAGGGAACGAGCATCATTGAGAATATACTAATATGTCAGGACATAAGTAGGCTGTACAATAGGAGAAGTGCATCTCCTAGATGTGTGTTTAAAACTAATATCCATAAGGCATACGATACAGTTGAGTGGACTTTCTTGAATCAGATGCTAGTCCATGTCAATCCGCCCAAGCATTTCAGGAATATGATAATGTAGTGTGTCACTACAGCTACTTATTCCCTTAATCTGAATGGAGAAAGTTTTGGATTCTTTGTAGGTAAGAGGGGACTGAGACAAGGAGATCCCCTATCTCGTCTCCTCTTTACCATTTGTATGGACTATTTAACAAGGCTTCTGAGATACACCACAAGCACAAAGACTTTCAATTTTCATCCTTTGTGCAAACCTATGAAGCTTTCTAACCTTATGTTTGCCGATGATCTTTTACTATTTTCAAAAGGGGATGCTAAATCTATGATGCTACTTTTGAGAACCTTCTCAACTTTCTCTAAGACATCTAGTTTAAGAATGAGTAAAGGAAAATCTAATGTGTACTTCAATGGGGTAGATGCTCCACTCAAAGCTGATATCATTCAGGTGTCTGGTTGTTCAGAGGGCTCTCTCCTTTTCAGATATCTGGGCGTGCCTATCAAACTTGCTAAACTGACCATATTAGACTGCTAACCTCTTTTGAACAAAATAGTTGAGACAATAAGAAGATTGGGAGCAAGGAAATTATCCTATGCAGGAAGATTGGGAGCTACAGCCCTTTGACCTACCACTTGTCGTAGCGCTGCATTTTCACCGTATTATTGTTGCCCAACGCCCTTTTGCAGACTGTGGAGGTCTTTTGACCATAATTGCGAAAAACTTGGGTTATGTGACCAACCATCTTATCCCACTAGACAATTCCGTCTGGCTTGACGAGGCCTATCTCCCCACTTGGATCTTTCATGTACAAGATCATCGCCTCGTCTCCATTAACCATGACCGTGCTTTAATAGTCCCCAACGCACACCAAACCAATATCTTTAATTGCACAATTGGGAGCTACCTCTAGGTCTCGGTGAATTCCGAGTAAACGAGACTGAGTTGGGAGCAAGGGAAGGTTGGGAGTAAGTACACTACACGTTACCCGAAGGTCGAATAATCTACCACCTTTGTGAGTTAGAACCCACCGGGGGCATACAACCCTATCCCGGGTCTCCGACGGCTTCTTGCGCGTCGAACGATTACCCAAATTAGGCCCTCTCCCAGAATCGGTAGGTAGTGGTGTGTGTGTGTGTTGTGTACGTGTGTGGGTTGTGTTGGTGAGTCTTTAATCATCTATAATTGCATGTCTTTGGATTAATTATGTTCCTTCTTCCTTGTCTCTTCATTATTATAATCATTGTGATTGTTCTAACTCTAATCAAATTTGCAAGCTGTCTCTCTATCCGATTGTTGTGGCCGAAGCGACCTTGGTTTTGCTCCTGGTCTTTAGGTGATGTGATTACACCATTTACCTTTTGAAAATCCAAATTCTTCTCATTTTCTCAATTTTTTCTTAATCCGGGCTAGGTGACATGACTACACCTACGCCCCTTTTTCATCTTTTCTTTTAATTTCTTTTAATTTATTTTATTTTCATTTTCTTAGTCACTTGGCTAGGGTCTAGGTGATATGATTGCACCTAGGCCCGCAACCCTTTTAACGTTTTCTTTTCATTTGTTTTCTTTCTTCAAAAATTTTCGAAAAAACCAAAAACATTTGAAAAATTATAAAAATCCAAAAAGATTTTTCTTATTTTTCCTTTTCCATCTTATTCGATCTTCCCCTACTTGTCCATTGAGGACAATGTACAGTTTTAGTATGGGTGAGGGATCTACTATCTTTTATTTTACAAAAATCTTTTCAAAAACCATATAAATTTGAAAAATTCGAAAAATCAAAAATATTTTCCTTTCTTTTTCTTTTCTTTTCTCGTTTTTGTTATGTTTTTGTGCCCCGTGTATGGTTTGTTCTCTACTCTTATAGGTAACCACCACCTCAATAGCACATTTTGAAGAGATTATGAAAGCACTCCGCTTGTTAACTTCCTTCCTTCTTTCTTATTTACTATTGGACGATTTTGTAGGAGTTAGGTTGTAGCCATTGGAGGCTCTCCAAGTTGAGCATTTGGGTGTTGTGGTTGATTGTGTGCTTTAATGTTGATGAAGTATGGAGTACATGCCTTTACTTGTATTTTCTTTTATTTGCCTTTTCCTTTTTCGTGTGTTTCTTTTGTTTTTGTATAGTGTGTCTAGGACCAAACTTTTCGAAAACCCGATTACAAACCTTTTGCAAGAGTTTACATTCCATGGTAGATAACCCATTGTAGATTTTGGACCTTAATCTAGTAGAATGACTCTTAATCAATGAATTTGTTGAGCCTTTAGCTTGAGTCCACCTTTTCTACTAGAGGTTTACTTCGGGGTTTGCATTTGGCCACCTTGACCACCCATGGAGGAGTTAGGCCTTGGTTCCCGCATTTCGTTTTCTAGGTGCCCTTGCTCGAATGACCATTGCACCTTTAGTCCAAATTTCTTCCGCCACTTTGTGGGTTATCCGGGAATGCCACGCGTTCTCGATTACCTATTTTCCTCCACCTATACATCACCACAATAAGTTTACACAAAAATAACCTCCAAACTTGGTTTCGAACCACGTCAAAAAGCCAAAAAAAGGGCAAACCAAAGCAAACAAAAAGGGCACAAAAACATGAAAAACAAAAGGAGAGAAAAGGAGCTTCAAATGGAAAACGTATCATCGAAAAACGTCTCCTTAAAAAAAAAGCCCTTTAATTGATTCGTCGCCGTGAAGTGCCTACTAGAGGACCGAGTCCCGAGGTAGGAAGATAGCGGTGATTAGTCGATCCACCCCAATAATTGTAAATACTCACCCTCTTTATTTGGGCTAATTTAGGAAATTCGAGTTTGGAATGACCCTCTTGGCTTAGCCAAAGAGAGCGGGACTGCACCTACCTACAGTGTCGAACAAATCCATGATTCGCTTTTTCCACTCCGTTTTACGCCCCGTAGTACCCCTTTAGAAGATTAGGAGGACCTGGCTAAGTTATCAACATCTTTATTGCTTAATTGTCATAGTATTAGGCTTTGGTCCTTGTTTACGTGGGTGATTTATCTTGGAAGTTTATTGTTGTTTTAGGTAAGTAATCGGTGTCTTCCCCGCCGTCTCGATGAAGGATTCAATGTTTTATTTTTGCTTTGGATGCGTCTATTCTTTCGTGTTATGTGTTTTTGTGTGTTTAGTCGCATCCACCATTTTGAGCAAGCCCCAACTTGCCTTGCATGGAAGTACTCTACCTCATGGGTATTTCGATGTGAGTTGAAGGGACGGAGCAGGCCCGTTGATTGCCCCGTATCGGCTTAGCATAGTCTAGCTAGTAGTAGTAGTTGTGATTTCTTTTCGGGTCTTTGCTCGAGGAGGAGCAACGGTTTAGTGTGGGGGAATTGTTGTGTGCTATATTTAGACCGTTTTTCCTCCCATTTAGACCCGTTTTTCCCTCGTTATGCGAGTTTAGAGTGCGATTATCGCTATATTTTGAGTATTTCTCGCATTAGCGTCCCTCTTGCGCGTTTACTGTGTTTTTGGTAGTTTTTCTATCGATTTTAATAGGATGATCGAGCTTCCACGAGCACAAGAGAAGGGAACACTGTCCAAAGAGCAAAGCTCACAACTTAAAGTTCAAAGCCATCCAATCAAACGACGAAGAATGAGACAAGAAATGAGGCCAGAAATATGACCGAGTGAAATTTCACCCGATGAAGTACCACCGGGCAAAATTTCACCCGACGGTAAATGTGCCTCGCCGAAGATTTTCCGAGCTTCTCCTCCGGGCGAAAATGACCGGGCGAAATTTTGCCCACCGGGTGAAATTTCGCCCGATGGTGAAAGTGTCCAAAATCGCGAAACTGGAAAAAGTTCACCTGGTGAAACCACCGGGTGAAATTTCACTCGAAGGTATTGGTCCGTGCACGACGGGGCGAAGTTCCACCTCATGAAGATTAAAGGGTGATTCTCTCACTAATGGAGCAAAAAGTTGGATTTAGGCTTTAGGTTAACAACCCATTAAGACATTACTATATATACAACTACCCTAGTTAGTTGCCTATTACCTCTCCATTAAGCTAAGGTGGAAAGAAGTGAAAGGCATCCATTAGTAAACAATTCTATAGTAATCTTAGTAAATCCTTCACAATTCTAGTAGTTTACATAGTAATTTAGAAGTAGATCTTATTAGTTTCTCATCAACAATTCACTAGATCTCAAGTTTGTAGAAGATTATTCCAAGTTTTATTTGAAGATTTGTGGGGATTATTGAAGGATTAGTGACAAGTTCTTCATTCTCTTCATCAAAGATTCAATCTTTATTTACGGAATCTTCTTATTTATTGTAGATCTTCATAGTTGGTACATTTTTTTTCCACTCCCTAATCTCTAGATTTTATTTATGTTGTTCTAGATTATTCTCTAGTTTATTTTGTTAGATCATAATTTCCTTATATTCTCTAGATCTAGTTATTATGCGTGTTTTAGTTAACTTCTCCTTTATTGATGTTTTGTTTTCTCCCATCATGATTAGTGAGTAGATTTCTTGTTGGGGGGTTTAGGGATGAGGACTTAGATTATTTGAATCAAGGGATGTTGGTGGGTTGCTTGCTTGTCAAAATCTTGTTTATGGTTGTTGTGTCATTGTTGTTTTAGTCCGGCCAACTAGACCGACCTTGACTCATTTCTATCAATATGGGGAAACTCGGGGTAGAAATTACCGTAAATTTGAGACTTACCTTTCTTCGCAGCGAAAACGGGTTTTTAGGTGGGTTGGGTGAAGAAACCGAAAGGTGGCATTCTCCCTTTATCAATGTTGCAACAAAAACCCGATCCCAACCTTCTTAGACTCCATTGTCCGAATCCCGACTTCCCCCTAACACCTTTTCCTATATTCATTACCTCTAGCTACCTTCATCGTCATTCCTCTAGTGTAGAGTCGACCCTTAGAAACCACTCCCCTCTAGATTCCAAACACGTCGCTTTTAACTCGATACTACGTTTCGTTCCCTGTGGACCGACCTCGACTTACCACGATTACTCTAGTAGTTTTTGTGTTATTAAGAGTCTACAAATATTGTTTGACTTCCCATCCTTCGCTAAACGACCGATTCGATTTGGGGAGCCGTCAAAATGGCGCCGTTGCCGGGGAGCGGCTAGTAGTTATTGTGTTTTTAGTATTGTGTTTGGTTCTTTTCTGTTCTCCCTCTTCCCTAGTACCGTTAGGGGCTAGGAGTCTCACCGTTTAATTGAGTTTTTATGCCCAGGAATACGTCATCGCCGTTGTGGTTCGATCGGGAGCTGGAAAGTACTTTTATAGTATTGCATTTTCGGGGAAATAACTCATCCACCATCATTCCACATCCTTAATTATCACCTCCTAACCTTAATCCCATCCTACCACATACACCTTCTACAACTTCTACATCACATAATCTCACTCCAAATAATCCTTCCATACCTTCCACTTCACAAAATTCACCACCATTACCACAGTCACCAAAAACTCCACCACCAAATCAAAATCCATCCCCTCCAAATGATCCAAGTTCAAATCCACCATCACCACCAATCCAACAAATGGCAACCTTAGGATCCAATTCCCAACTCACACACGAAGAAACACCTTCTCCCGTTGATTTCGGAGAGATTCCAAAGAATTATGAATTGAAAGCCTCTTTGATAAATGCGGTTCAACAAGATACTTTTCATGGTTTCTCCCAAGTAGATGCTCAAGAGCACATCACTTCATTTAAAGAAAAATTAGTAGGAGCCCGTCTCAATGGATTAACTTAATGCCAATTGCATCGTTTATTATTTCCAAAGACCCTGAGAGATGGAGCTCGTAGGTGGCTTCAAGGCCATCCCGCTAATACATTCACATCATGGGCTCAATTATCCAATGCCTTCTTGGAGAAATATTTTCCATCGTCAAAGACTAATCAATATCGCATGGAGATACAAACCTTCAAGCAAGGTGAATTTGAAAGCCTAAGTGAGGCTTGGGAAAGATTTAGAGATCTATTGCGCAAATGTACACACCATGGAATACCCGATTGGCTAACTACCCAAACATTTTATAACACCCTTTCATCGAGAACCAAGGAAAACCCCAATTCGGCCGCCGGAGGAGACTTCTCTTCCTTTACCGATGAGGCATCTAAGAATCTTATTGAGAAGATGGCAAGGAGTGATTCTAGAATGGGTCAATCGAGGGATTCTAGAAAGAAAATTGAAGTGAACTCATCTAAGAGTTCTAATGAATTGAAATTTCAAGCGGAAGTTGAAGAATTGAAAAAGAGAATGGATGCCATGAGTTCTAAGCCCACTCTTAGAGGTATGTACCAAATTCAAGGGAGTGTTTCACCAAGGCAATCATCACCTCCAAATCAAATAACATGGGAAGTTCAATGTGATCATTGTGGCAATTATGGCCATGATTCTAGCTCTTGCATACCTAATGAAGAAACTTATGTTGAAGAGCCAAATGAAGTCCAAGCTATACAAGTGTATGGGCAAAGACTTCAATTTGATCCCTTTTCTAATACTTACAATGCCGGCACAAGGTATCATCCTAATTTCTCTTATGGAAATCAAAATGTTCAAAATCCAATGCTGCGTGCCCAAGGGAGTTAATCGAGGCCATTTAATCAAATTCAACAAAGGCCTTTAATCAAGGTTCTCCAAAGATGCCCCCATATATGACTCCTCATCAAAGGAGCAACTTCAACCAACAAGGTAGCAACTTCCATGTTCCCAACAATTACAACAATTACCAAAATCAACATGGTAATCATGGATACAATCAAGGGTTCCAAGGCAATTTTCAAGGAAATCAAGGTTACAACCAACAACCATCTAATCAAACCTCTCAATCTTATGGCCAATCAAGCAATTCTCAATTTGGTCAAGGAGGATGAGTTCCATGGGATAACATTAATGATTTGCAAAGAGCCGTTGGGCAACTATGGAGTGAACATCAAGATACAAAAGCAAGGCTAAAGGTTTGGGAATCACAAGAAGCCACAAAAGTCTTAGCCGCCCCAATCCATCCACTCCATGGTTTGCCCGGGCAACCTCAAAACCCAAGAGACCCTTCACACCAAGCAAATGCCGTCATTTTGAGAGGTGGCGAAGAACTTGGGGACCCGCATAAGAACTTGAACTTGAACACAAAAAGCACTCCATCCAAAGTTAATCAACCAAGTGCACCACAAGCATCATCTCCCAATTTCCCACAAACAAAATCGGGGAATACAAGTAGAGTTTGATATCCTCCAAAAGGCGGAGAATGAACAAAGAGAACAAAGAAAGAAGAAAGAGCGATTGGAAGCGGAAGAAGCAAAAAGAAAAGAAGCGGAGCGATTAGCTGAAGAAGAAGAAGAATCCAATGTTCCACCGCCTCCCGCTTTTGTCCCACCATTGCCTTTTCCCGAACGAGCTAAGCCGCATAAAGAGAATGCTCAATTTAGCCGTTTTGTGGATATGTTGAAGAAAGTAGAGGTAGCTTTACCCTTCACCGAGGTAATTTCTCAAATGCCCCTCTATTCTATGTTTTTGAAAGAAGTCTTGTCAAAAAAGAGAACCATAGAGGACAAAGAATGTGTCCCTCTCACGGCACAATGTAGTGCCATTCTCATGAATCAAATGCCAAAGAAACTAGAGGATCCCAGTAGTTTTTCCATCCCTTGTCGGGTTGGGAATGTTGTTGTTAATAAGGCTTTGTGTGACCTAGGGGCTAGTGTTAGTTTGTTACCTTATTCCATTGCCAAGAGACCTATCATGTCGATTCAACTTGCTGATAAGTCCGTCAAGTACCCACTTGGGATACTTGAGGATGTACCCGTTCAAGTTCGTAAGTTCTTCATCCTTTCCGACTTTGTTGTCATGGATATGCTCGAAGACACTATTACCCCCATTATTTTAGGTCGACCTTTTATGGCTACTGGAGATACTAAAGTTGATGTTAAGAATGGTAAGTTGTCTTTTAACATAGGGAACGAGTCGATAGAGTTTTCCCTTTCTCAAGCTCTTAAACAACCAATGATTGAACAAATGCATTCCATTGAAGTTATTGATAGTTTGGTTGAGTAAGCTTGATAGATGATGATAAGCAAGAAGATGAACCATCTGACTCTCCACCCTTTGAAGATGAATGCTTACTGAAGATAAGGTAGAACCACTATCGGTGGGTAAGAGTATGGTATCTTCTCCTCCTAATCTTGAACTTAAACCACTCCCCTTTTGCCTCAAATATGCTTTTCTTGAAGGAACTAATTATCCCGTTATCGTCAATGCCACACTTGATGCTCCTTAATTGGAAAAACTTTTGATTGTTTTGAGAAAGCACAAAAAGGCCATCGGGTATAGCATTGCCGACCTCCAAGGTATAAGCCCAAATGTTTGTATGCATAGGATCACCCTTAATGATGTACACCGTCCTTCGGTTGAGGGTCAACGTAGCTTGAACCCCACTATGAAAGAGGTTGTCATGAAGGAAGTCCTCAAGTTGTATGAGGCTAACATTATATACCCAATAACCGGAAGTAAATGGGTTAGCCCCGTACAAGTTGTGCCGAAAAAAGGAGGAATGACGGTTGTTAAAGGAGAAAAGGGTGAGTCAATTTCGACTAGGACCATTACCGGTTGGCGCATGTGTATAGACTATCGAAAATTGAACACGACCACCATAAAAGACCATTTCCCCCTTCCCTTCATTGATCAAATGCTTGAAAGATTGGCGCATCTTTCTTATTTTTGTTTCCTTGACGGTCATTCTGGATTTCTTCAAATTTCCATTCATCCCGTTGACCAAGAGAAGACCACTTTCACATGTCCCTATGGAACCTACGCTTATAGAAGGATGCCATTCGGATTGTGTAATGTGCCGGGAACGTTTCAAAGATGTATGATGGCTATTTTTTTCGATTTTATTGAAAAATCCATGGAAGTTTTTATGGATGAATTTAGTGTCAATGGTACATCTTTTGATTCTTGTCTTGAAAATCTTGATCAAGTATTAGCTCGATGTGAAGAGTATTGAGTTGTTTTAAAGTGGGAAAAGTGTCATTTCGTGGTTGAACAAGGTGTTGTCTTAGGTCATATTGTTTCTAATAGAGGAGTTGAAGTTGATAAGGCTACAGTCTCCGTGATTGAGAACTTGCCACCACCTACAAATGTCAAAGGGGTGAGGAGTTTTCTAGGTCACGCCGGTTTTTATAGACGATTTATTAAAGAATTTTCTAAAATTGCCAAGCCTTTAACTTATTTGCTTATGAAAGATGCACCTTTTGTTTTAGATGACTCGTGTCTTGAGGCCTTTTGCAGGATAAAGACCGCTCTCACTACCACTCTAATTATCAAAGCTCCCAATTGGAATCTTCCATTTGAGATCATGTGTGATGCATCCAATTTTGCCGTTGGTGTTGTTCTAGGACAATGGGTTAATAAGAAGCTACATGTGATATACTATGCAAGCAAGACCCTAGATGAAGCCCATTCGAGGTACACAACAACCGAAAAAGAGATGCTTGCCGTTGTTTATGCCATGGAGAAATTCCGTTATTATGTTACCAGTTCGAAAGTCATTATTCATACCGATCATGCGGCCATTCGATATATTGTGTTCAAAAGGAGACCAAGTCCCGACTCTTTCGGTGGGTCCTCCTTTTACAAGAATTTGATATTGAGATTAAAGACAAAGCCGGATCGGAGAACTTGGTAGGGGATCATCTTAGTAGACTAACGGTTAGTAAAGAAAGCAATGAAGAAAATGGTATACCCATCAATGAAGCTATGAGAGATGAGGCCTTGATGGCCGTTGAAACTATTACACCTTGGTATGCGGATATAGTAAATTTCTTAGTGTCTCATTTTATTCTGGACGATTATTCCAAGCAAGAGAGGAAGAAACTACTTTATGAAGCCCAACGATATTATTGGGACGAGCCTTATTTATTCCGCCGTTGTGGAGATGGAATTCACCGACGATGTGTTACGGCCAATGAAGGGTATAATATTGTGAAGCACCTTCACTCGACATCTTATGGTGGTCACTTGGCCAATCAAAAGACAATTGCCAAGGTTCTCCAAAGCGGGTTTTGGTAGCCTTCCATGTTCAAGGACATTCGAGCTTTCATTCTCACATGCGATGCTTGTCAAAGAAGTTGGAATATTACAAAAATAAATGAGATGCCCCTTCAACCCATCTTAGAAATTGAATTGTTCGATGTTTGGGGCATTGATTTCACGGGTCCGTTCACATACTCTTTTGGTAACAAATACATCCTTGTCGCGGTTGATTATGTCTCAAAATGGATCGAGGCCGTAGCTTCCCCCACCAATGACTCCAAGGTTGTAATCAAGCTTTTCAAGGATGTAATTTTCCAAGATTCGGTATGCCTAGAGTCATAATTAGTGATGGAGGCTCTCATTTTAGGAAAGATACCTTTGAACACCTTCTTAGGAAATATGGTATCACTCACAAGATGTCCCTAGCCTACCACCCTCAATCAAATAGGCACGCCGAGATCTCCAACCGTCAAATCAAAGGAATTTTAGAGAAAGTTGTAAATACACACCGAAAGGATTGGTCATTGAAATTAAATGACGCCCTTTGGGCATTAAGAACGGCTTACAAAGCGCCGGTTGGAACCACTCCTTATTGTCTTGTGTATGGTAAAGCTTGTCATTTACCGGTGGAATTAGAGCACAAAGCTGAATGGGCAATCAAAGAGCTAAACTTCGATGAGAGTGTTGTAGAAAATAACTGCCTTCTCCAACTACAAGAATTGGAAGAACTAAGACTTGAAGCCTACGAAAATTCGAAGATCTACAGAGAACGAACTCGCCAATGGCACGATTCTCGAATAATTCGTAAGGACTTCTCCGTTGGTGATAAGGTATTACTCTTCAACTCACGCCTTAAGCTCTTACCCGGTAAGTTGAAATCAAAATGGTCGGGTCCATTGGAAGTGACCAAGGTGCAACCATATGGATCAATAGAGATATCAAGCCCGGAAACCGAGAAATTATGGTCAATGGACAACGTTTGAAGATTTATCATCCCGGTCACGTTCGTGAGACCTTTTCTACCGTGAAGTTTGGTGAGCTCCCATTGGGGAGCGTTGTTTAACCCCCTCTCGAAATTGATGTAGGTTTGGTGGTATCCTCAACAACCACCTTGCATATATGTGACGGCAGGGATTCGCCGTGTATCCTAACAATCAAATAAACCAACTAATCCTAACAAGTAGCTAGGGTAAGTCTGGTCGATCCACGGGGACGGAAAAAGGGTCTAGACAAGGGTTTACCTAAATACAAGACTGGGTCACAAGGTCACAAAGAATGATAACTAAAGAGAATTGATTACTAACACAATCACTAGGCTAGGAATTAAGGATAAACAACTAAAACAATTAAAGGAAGCTATGATTATGAATAAACTAGCTATGACAAGAACTAAATGAATCAACTAGAACTAAATTCAAACAACAAACTAGAAGAATAATAACTAAGATTAAGAAGAAATCAAATAGGGCAAGAGTAGGGTTAGGTCGGGTTCATAGGTGTATAAGGCTAGTGGGGAAATCGAAGGTTTAGGTTTCACCGAGTCACTAAGGTAAGTCCGCGCTCTCGCGTAAAAAACAAACCCGAAATCTCAAGCAAGATATTACCCAAAACAAGAGAATTCAACCACTAATCAAACATGCAACAAGAAGGAGGAAACTAGCAAGAGTAGCATGGCCACTACCACCCTAACAAACTGTAACACCCCTAATTTTTATAAATTAAATTCGTATTTGTATTTTTATTTTGTTTACGATCTTACTCGTAATCCTTAATTTTAGTTCTTATTGGACTTACGTTGACTTCATCTTGAATTCCTAAAATCTTTATTTTAGCTCGAATTTCTATTTCCAACTCGAAACTCGTTAAAACGTTTTATTATTTCTTCGAGAAATTATTTTATTAAACTTTCATTGAAAAATTATCATTTTGCTTTCGATAAATCAATTTAATTCATTTTCGTTGAAAACTATTTATTCGTCGAGAAACTCAATTTCCTTACAAACAATTATTTAAACTCGAGATTGACCCATTTGATTTGTCTAGTCAACTAATTATTTTTATCTACTTCGAACCTGACCCAAATATTTAATGTTTCGACAAAATAATATTTTAGCTCATCTCGAAGTTTGGGCCTAATTCTTTTCTCATGCGATTTTAACCCAATTTATTTGCAAGCCAATTATTTATTTTTATTAATGATTTCGATCACACCGTGAATTATTTCCTTACCCAAATCGAGTCCAATGTTAACGTCTTTTGGAGCTAGTCAATTATTTGTTGACTTTAGTTCACTCTTTATATTAATTTTATTAATCACATGTTATTATCTTTTAGGAAGACTAACCTTCCTCTTATCCTCCTAGTGGATATCAAAATCTTTTTGCAAGAGACTCCTAGTTTTCCTCGATTTCAATCGTGTTATACAACTAAAACACTACTCTTATTATTTAATAGCATTCTTAATTTTCCTACTTCTATTCCTCTTTATTCACATATGGTAAACCATCCGAACACAAACTCTCTTCTATTTTTGTCTTCCTTCATTGATGTGTTGCTGCTGTGCTGCTGCTGTTTCTCACACAAATCAGCCCGTGCTTACCTTATTTCGTTCATCAATCCGATTCTTAAATCCGTCCTTTTTCATTCCAATCTCAAGGGTAATTTGTTTACTCTTATGCTCGTCTCGTTTCCACTTTTTATTAACTTATATGGTTCTCATACCATATGTTTTAATTTTTCGTAGGCTATCGTGCTAGATCCAATGAAGACGGTTATTTTATTGATTCGGATCTCGATGAAGGTAACACATGATGGCATGACTCGGTATTGCATGATATATATGTTGTAGTTGCTTGTAGTATCGTTTTAAATCAAATTTTATAAATATGTCTACTATATTATTATGATAATTTGTTTCAATCTTCTAAAAATTATTATAGGGCCGAGACTAAAACGTATGAATAAGAATTAATTTCTTAATTTTTGTGATTTTTAATATGAACTATCAAATTGAAAGTTTTACTATTTTTAACGAGGTTACAGCATGTTTCAGAATCGATTAGCGTTTTTGTACGATTTATTACTCATGTTTAAAATCTTATTTTCAAAAAGTTTGAAAAGAGACTACTGTTTATTTTAAGTCTATTATACGTATGTTAAATTTCGTAAATTAATTCCAAGTAGTTTCGTCACAACAAATCGTTTATGAAACTGTGATGGATTAGTTCGCAAATCTGTCAGTTGTTGTAAAACCTAATTTAAAACCTATTATAAACTTTGAATTTAATTTTGATAATTTACTTACATTAATTTTAAAGAGTCTACTTAATGTTTCTAATTGGAGTTGTTTTAAAATAAAGTTTTAAACGTGTTTTATTAAAGAAATACTATTGGGTGTCGTATTCTGACAGTTTTGAAAACTACGAATAAAAACCCCTCTTAAGTTAGGAATTTCGATTTTCTCCAGAAACAAAAGTTGTTGTTAAGATTTTAAAATTTTCAACCTCACTAATCTTATATCGTTTTGATTTTTAATGATTTAATTATGAATTTTATAGTAAGACAGTGCAAATCTAAAAAAATCTGTAAATTTATAATTTATTACTTTTAATTACTTAAACTCCAACCTTTTGAGAAATAATTATGATTTTTACTTTCTTTGACTTTTAATCATTAATTATACATTTATCTAATAAATATGATGTTTATGTCTCAAGGCCTAATATTAAATATTTTATATAACTCATATGTTAAACGATTTCAAATTATAATAATACCTATTTTGGAAAGTTACTGTTTGAAGAAAGTTTTTATCTTTGGAAAGTTACTATTTTGGGAATATTTAAGATATCTTCGGATAAAATACTTATAATGGTTTGAATGTGGAATAATGTTGGAAATGAGAATGTACAGTATATAAGTCTAGGATATGTTGTTTGTTGTCATCAGCTATATGGTCAGTATATTTGCGTCAGGGATACATTGATTGTCGAACTGGGTATCGTTTATGCTCAGGAGTCATGCGCATGTACTTAGGCTAGGACCTCGCTGAACGCAGTCCTATTATAGTTTGAGTTGTCTGGTGAGAGGGCTTAGGAGTCGCTTCGTGGGCACTGAGTTCCTTAACCAGTGAGGCTTAGGGGTCGCTTCGTGGGCACTAAGTTACACTTCGGTGTTGTTTTGACATATCTCTAGTAGTAAAAGCTGT
This sequence comes from Agrostemma githago, assembly GCA_958450325.1. Classification (NCBI taxonomy): domain Eukaryota; kingdom Viridiplantae; phylum Streptophyta; class Magnoliopsida; order Caryophyllales; family Caryophyllaceae; genus Agrostemma; species Agrostemma githago. The sequence goes on from OY288248.1 coordinate 27,374,924, forward strand.
ACTGATCATCGGTTTTATGTTCCATTATTCGTTTTGACGCCGTCAGGCTGCTGAATTGTTTTCTGGTTTTGAATCTATTTTGATATATATAATGTTTTGAGTTTAATCTATTTGCTTATATTATGCTTCTATTGCTTATATATTATGTATTATGGCTGGGAGAACTGCCTGAGTTGCTCCCCACTGAATTGTGGCTGTTATGTTTATAACATGACAGGTATTCTGTGTTCCGGGGTTTGGTTTGAGCTAGCGAGTGGCATGGATCCTACTCTGCTTTAATTATGTTTGTTTATGGATTGTTAACCCATTTGAAGGATTTTTATTTTTAGCCCTTTTGTAAAAAGTGGCCTTTGTATTGACTGACCGTTCTTTTTGTAATATATAGAACATCAGTGTGTATTGATCCCAAATCTACAGTGTTTCCGCCACTGTATTGCGTTAGAATTCATAGGGGATAACACAAACATTTCATCAAACACATGACATGCAAGAATGAGTGACTAGCAACAACGATTCAACCTTGACCCACAATCAATCTCTAATCACCCATAATCAACACCTAATCCCCCTACTAACCCCACAATAATCTACTCACACATTTTCAAACCTAATCTAACACAAACAAGAGAAAACATCAACATGACCAAAACATTCATAATGAAGATGAAACTAGTAAGAACAATAAACAAGAAATAAAGAATGAAACTTGAATAATAATCAAAGATTAAAGGAAAAAAGAGAAGAATAATTTTACCAAACTCGTAAGGAGAAAAGATTGAAACTTGTACAATAAGAAAGCCCAAATACCTCCACCAATGTTGTCAACATTGGTAAAGTCTTCAAGAAATCCCTTAATACAAGACTAATTGTTATGATTAGGCTAAGATTAAAAAAAAATTAAGGAAATATTAAAGAGAAACTAAGCTAATGATGGGAGTTCACTGTCTAGGGTTATGAGTGTTGTAGTATCCTTAAAACAATAGAAGAGGAGGGTATATATAGGGTTGTAAGAATAAGGGAAATGAAGTGTCAAAGCGTGAGGAGAAACAGGGGGCTCACGGCCATCATGAGGGGGCTCACGGCCGTGAGGCACCCCCTTCATGGCCATGATGGTCATGGGTCACGACCATGAGCTGCTGTTGTAGCTCTCTTCCTCTCTTCTTTGCTTCCCGACTCAGTACACGACTATTTAGGCTTTTGACATGGCCATGTAGGACCCTACTTGCTCCTCCTAGGTTTTTTATCGACTCTCGGTGCTCAGGAATGGGCCCCAAGGGACTCGGGACCGAGTCTATGCCACCGAATCATCGTCGCTTCTCTTCATTGGATCCATATGTATCAGAAACGAGACAGAATCGTTCCACTTTTCCGTGATGAGTGTTAGGAACCTAAAACAAGCTAGAAGAAGCATAAGTAGCCTCGAAACAGCTCCAAATTGAGATTTCACACAAGAAAGTGGGACCAAACACGTCAAATAAACACTACAAAGCACACTTATCAACTTCCCCACACTTAACCCTTACTCGCCCTCGAGTAAGCACGAACTAACTACTAATTAAAAGAAACTAGACTATTAACCGAGCGGGTATTAGCGCATTCTACGCCCTTTCAACTCACGCGAGAACACTGAGAGGAAAAGTGCTCTTTGCAAGGCAAGTGAGGTCTTGCGACAAAACGGTGGATACAACTGGACACAAAAACACACAAACAAACAAACATACAAACAAACAAACAATCGGTTGCATCCAAGAAGAAATAAATACCGCTTTCCTCAATAAAGCGGTGAAAGAAACACAGGTTAAGGACTCATGGCAAGTGACAACGTTCCCAAGCTAATAACACAAACCGAAATGGACAAAATCCTAATAGTATGACAACAAAGCAATAAAAACGTTGGTAACTTACCTAGGTCCTCCTAACCTTCTAAGAACGTACTACGGGACGATAGGCGGGATGGAAAAAGGATGAACCACAGAGTTAGTCAACATTGTAGGTAAAGTGAAACCACTACAAGAAATACTGCATGTAGCTACTAATCACTAGCGACTGATAAATTCAGTGGCTAATTTAGCGACTGAAAGTTCATACTGCGACCGATATTAGTAGCTGGACGAGGAGACGGAATTTTTAAAAAATTAATTAACTTTAGCGACCGAAATCAGTCGCTAAAAAATCGGCGCGCGACCGATTTCGGTCGCTAAATTAATGAAATGGCGACAGATTTAGCGACTGAAATCGGTCGCTAATGAGAGTGGCGCGCGACCGATTTCGGTCGCTAAACATGTTAATTTTTTTTAAATAAACGAACACCCCCCCTCCCCCGAAACATTCCCTCATTTCGCTCTCTCTCTCTAAAACCCTCCCCCTCTCTCTAACACTCGTCCATCCTTCCTTTCCTCTTCATTCCTTCTTCAATTTTCTCATTCTCCTTAAGGTATGTTTATCTATCTTTATTTGGTTTCAATTATTTGTTAATTTCTGTTTTTATCGATTTAAATAAATTAGTTATTGGGTTGGATAGTTTCTTAGTTGTTGGAATATTTAGTGTAGTTAGGATTTAAATCGCCCAATAGGTTCCCCAATTTGAATTAGGTAGATTGTTAGTATAAAATTAGGGTTTGCGGTTAAGTAGTTGATTGAATTGGGTTGTTTTGATGTGTTAGGAATTTGGAAATAAAATACAATTATGTCGATTTGGTGATGTAATTATGGACGAATTGGGTGGAAATAGTACTATGTTTAGGTGAATTGAGAATTTTACATAATATTTGACTAGTGTATATATATTAGTAAATTACTTTAGAGAAAATAATTTGTATGTGGTTATTGTCTTAAATTTTTTAGATAAAAAAATGAAGAGACAAGAACCTTGAGTTTCAGTAAGTTATATTATGTGTACATAGTAATCTGCAAACCTTGATTTTTTTTCGAGTGTATTTCAATATTATGATGTCAGTTCCTAACTTTCAACTATTACATGTCTGCAGATATGACGTTGGTCAGCAGGTTGCGGTTTGGAAGTTCGAGCAGCGGCAGCAGCAGGAGCAGGGATCGGGTGCAGCAGCAAGGCGAAGAAGAAAACAGGCAAGAGGAAGTGGAGGACGAGGAGGTGCATGGCAATGATCAGGAACAAGAACAACCGCAGCCACCCCAGGATGAAGGGCTGCAATACACACACGACGGGCGCCTAATCATTGGCCCCGAGGGCACATGGTGAGACATTGTATTTCTTTTTTTTTTGTGAGACATCATCTTATTTCACTCTTTGGTGTATACCTACATGTAGGTTTCGTACTCGTGCGACGGTGACAGGTGTCAAGGACAGTTTCATGGAAGATTTGACTACTTACTGCACGAGCTGGACTAAGTTGCCTCTGTGGCAACGGGAGAAGTGGTTTGCCAACTTCAAGGTACACCAATTTCTGATTTTTATTAATTATCTGTTACTGTTTACAGATTACTTATACAACGACAACAAACTATCTTGCAGATAAAACACTTCTACAACGATGGTCTCGAGGTGGTTGTTCGAGACAGATACATGGATGTCGCAACTGTAAGATACAAAGACATGATGTATAAGCTGGCAAGCGATGGAAAGTTACAGCAAAAACTTAGAGGTTCGATTACTAAATTGGTATTAGTACCTGAACAGAAAGTCGTATATATATTCAAAACATTTATTGATATCAAAGTGTATAAATTGTAGGTGACGCGATCCAACAGTTCCAAACAGCGCGAGCCGACCCGAAGTTCCTGAAGAGATCCGTCCAGGCTAAGAAGAACAAGAGGCGGGGAGGGGATCCCGAGACAGAGGCGGAGCGCACCCACTACGGTGGGTCGCAGTCGATGCACCAGCGGGCCATGAACGTTAGTATTTTCGTCTCCTTTGATTATTATATTGGATTCTTATTTAATGTTTTCATTATAAAAATAAATGAATAATCTACATGCACTGTCAACAGGCGAAGAAGAAAACCGGAGAATTCACTCCTCCTGTTCAGCTATTTCTCGAATCGAAGAGTAAGGGGGACGATAAGACCGGTCGATCATTCGCCACGTAGAAGGATTTGGAGACTTGGGTAAGTTTCAAACACAATACTTTGTTACTTTTTTCCTTCAAACAATCAACCTAATCATGACTTCTATTTCTTTCAGAGATCGTATTTGGCGGCCACTAGAGCGCCCGAAAATGAAGGTGTGGACCCGAGCACAATTTGGTTTAGAGTCGCCGAGGGATACCGCAAGGGAGCGGTGTACGGTACGGGGAACGCTCATTCTCTGTACTGGACACCACCCAATGTTCGGGGGGCCCATTCTACGACGACCGAGTGTGTGCCATCCGAGATGGCTGAGATGAGGGCTCAAATTCAAGAGGAGAGGGCGGAACGGGCAGCTATGGCCGAGCAGATGAAGGAGCAGAATGAGAGGTTGAAGACGCAGGAGTCCATTAACCTGCAAATTCTGGAAGAGATTCGGCGTCTTAGAAACACGCAGCAATATAACTGCAACTCCGGCCCCACTCCCCGATTCCCGGATCCTAGAGACCCCTTCGGCGGTAATCGTGGTGCGTCCGCCAGTTTTCCTGTTGGCTGAGTTGATTTATTGAAAACAATTTGTAGTGGGAGTAATGCTTGTTGAAAAAACTGTTTGTAACAACACTTTTAATGTAGTGTATGTATTCACGACGTTTGCGTACTTGGTTGACAATTTTGGAGTATGAAGCTTGCATAACGTTTGGAATAACGTTTGGAATGATGTTTGGGATGTATTGTAGTTGTTGTTTTGTTTTATTGTGCAGATTTTGGCTAGAAAAATAATAAATTGAACCGGCCTATTTCTGGCACGGTAGCGACTGATATCAGTAGCTAAGTTTTATATTTAGCGACTGATATCAGTAGCTAAGTTTTATATTTAGCGACTGAAATCAGTCGCTAAATGAAGTTTTAGCGACTGATATGAGTCGCTAAATCAGTCACTAATGCCGGCTTTAGCGACTGATATCAGTCGCTAAATCAGTCACTAATGCCGGCTTTAGCGACTGATATCAGTCGCTAAAAGCTTCGTTTAGCGACTGATTTCAGTCGCTAAATTTAGCGACTGATTTCAGTCGCGCGCTTTCTTAGCGACTGAAATCAGTCGCTATTCAGCGACTAACTGTAGCTACTGTCGCTTAGCGACTGCTGACGGTCGCACGTCTGTTATTTGCGACAGATGTTAGTAGCTAAAATCAGTCGCCAATGACTTTAACTCTTGTAGTGAACCCCGCCCCCTTTAGCGATAAGCCAAAAGGGTCGTCCCATGCTAAAAAATAGCTCAACTAGTCCAAGTACAAAGGTGGATATGGTTGCAAAGTGAGGGAATACCGATCATTACCGATATCATCCTTCCTAGGGACTCGGTCATTTGGTAGGCTCTTCACGATAAGAATCGGTAAAAGGCTTATTTTTTAGGGGGTAAGATCTTTTTGTGAATCGATTTTCTTGGCATCTTTCTTTTATATTTTGCTTTTGATTTGCTATGCCATTTCTTTTTCTTCTTTTGTATTTTATTTTTGATTTGTTGTGCCTTTTCTTGTTTTTCTTCTTTCTTTTCTTTCTTTTTCTTTCTTTTTGCCTTGGTTTGCCCTTTTGGCTAAATTTTGTTTTGTAGGCATTTCTTGCAACCAAGTAAGTGTAGAAACCTCGACGATGCAACTTATTTGTGGAAATGTGTAGAAGGTAGGGAAATGGGTATGTCGGGTGCGCGCTTTCCCTTCAAACCCACAAAAAGGTGGAAACTTGGACTGATCAAACAAATTCGAACATGGTCACCTAAGAGACGGGACTCGAGAACCCAGATCTTTTCACTCGGTGGGTGGTTAAAGTGGTCAAAATGCAAATCCCGCAGTAAATCCCTAGTAGACTAGGTGGACTCAAGGTAAGAAACCAACAAAACTATTGATTTAAAGTCATTCTACTAGACTAAAGTCCAAGAATCGATTCATATCACAAGGAAGCGAAAGTAAACACTTGCGCACTAGCCTCAAAACCGGGTTTTCGAAAACATTTTCAACACTAGACAGAAACTACACAAGACAAAACAAAGACGAAAGAAAATGAGACAAACAAAACAAAACGAACTAAAACAAACACACACAAAAAATTTAAACAAACACCACCCTGAAACTTCCAAGCAAGCAACCACATCACTCCATAAACTCCAAAAAACTCCACCCAAGCATACACCATCACAAAACATCCTCCAAACTCCACAAAAAGGAAAAAGGAGAAAGAGATAGAAGGATAATACCGGATGTCAAGAGCTTTCCAAAATTTATCGACGATCACGTAACCTACAAGGAAATCGGGGGAGCAAAACACACAACACAACAAATATACGACACAATGACAAAAGAAAAAGACACAAAATAAAATCTTTTTGTTTTTTATGAAAATTTTCAAATTTTTAGGAATTTTTAAGATTTTTCAAAAAAAAATACGAAAATAAAACTAAACTGGACTAGGATATCGCTCCCCCACAATTAAACCGAGCAATGTCCTGATGTTCGATCGGTAGTGTGTGAAGACACTAAAAAAGAAGTGAAAAAGGGAAAATAAAACTAAAAATCAAAAATGAAAGTGAAGAAAGGGTAGAATGTGTCAGGCCGGGGTGTAATCAAGTCACCAAGGGCCGAGACGAAGAAAAGATATGGATGGGGGAAGAAATAAAAAGAAGGAAATAAAAGGAAATGGGAGGGGAGGGCTAGGTGTAATCAAGTCACCTAGCCCTGATTCCGCCCGAATCCGGCTAAATTCTACCAAAAGTAAAAGAAGAAAAAGTGAAAAGAACTTGTCAATTTGGATTTTTCAAGTGATTCTCGATGTAATCACGTCATCGAGAATCGGGAGCAAAGACCACAAAGGTCCCGAGGGCCACTTTTTTGGTTAAAAATTACCGGGTTCACGATTTCGGTTGCGGGTTAAAGCGATCGGTCTATTAGCGAGGGTTAACGAAATAATGACGAGTCTAACGAACAAGGAACGACAAAAAAAATGAACAACACACGGAATTTTGGTGACGCGGAAACCCGATGTGGGAAAAATCGTGGGGGGAGTCGGAATCTCGCCAAGATTCTACTATGAACGATAAAGAGTGGAAAAGGAGTACAAATGTGAGTATTTAGGCTATAATTGTTGATAAATATTTTGTAAGTTTGCTTGGAGTTTATATGCTGTGTTTTTTCTATCCTTCTTCCTCTCCTTCCTTATATAGGGTTGCTATCCCTGGAGCACTTATTGCTCTTTATTGCATGGAGCATTTATTGCCCTTGATTGCCTCCTAGCCGTTACAACTGTTACAATTGTTCCCTTATTCTCCTCCTGGTCTGCAAGAGGGTTTCCTTGATTGTAGGAGCATCTTTTGCTTCTCCCTCCTTGTATGGGCTAGATTTCTTGTTGTGTTTTCTGGGCCTGTTTGGTTATGTGGCCCATTGTTTTATTTACTGCATGCTTTGTCCGACCCATCACTGTATATTACTTCGGGTTTGTTTGACTTGACGACTTTTGATTATTTTGACTTCCGTCTTTTAATCTTCGGCTTTGACTTCCATCCTTGACCTTCCGACCTTTGACTCGCAATGTGTCATGTTGTATTTCCGTGGAATCGAATTTTGACCCGAACAAATGCCCCCAATTTTCCGACTAAGTTCATCTTAGGCGGGAATTTCCGTTTGCTTCCATGTAGACAGTTGGAGTAGCGACTGATTTCTTGATCTGATTATTCGGCCTAGACCCGGAGAAGAGTATACTTCGCAACTTGCTCTATTCTTCCAAAGGTGATCCATCCTCTCCTCCCCCAGAAGAAGAAGAGCCTGGTAAGAACATGTCTTCGAGCAAGATACATCCTTGTTGGGCTAAGTTCACCTGGCCTCGGCCTTCCATTGTACTCATTTTCGCTTGGCCTTTTTTTTAGGATCAGCTAAGCCTCGTGTGTCCCTAGAGCAAGTGGCTGCTGGGAGGCGGGCCGTTTCTACTAGGGCGGTCTCCAAAAGGAAAGTTAGTTCTACCTCAGCTGGCTCTGCTGGTTCGAGAAGAAGGCGTAACTCGTCCCCTCTCTCAGAAATTACCCCTGCAGAAAGTGAACCCCCAGTGGTAGATCTTTCCGATCTTCACTCTTATTCTGCCCCCAGATCCATTGATGATGTTCCTGCGGGAGTAACACTCAAATTCCTGAAGGCTTCGGTATATCCAATCCTGCAGAGGACATGGCTCTTCTGGACCAGATGCTACTTCCTGGTCCCAGGTCTGTGCTACAAAATAATTCTCTGGAGGAGTTGGATTTGGTTCGCGGATTGATGGCGGAGGAATCGGGCAAATGACAAAAGATAAGTGTAGATTTGGTGGAGGCAAGGAGTGAGCTTGCCCAGACCCTGAACGCCAATTCTTCCCTGTAGGGGAAGAATGCTAAGCTGAAGAAGACCCTGAGGGATGCTCTTGCTTGGCCAGACCAGCATACCAAGGTTGAGATGATCAAGGAATATCTGGCGGAGAAGCACATAGATTGGGACCTGGTTGTAGAGAAGAAGCGACTGGACGAGGAATTTCCTGTCGCGTCTGACCTGGATGCTCTTTCTGATGTGGAGGCGGAGGATATGAAGGAGTCCGTTGATTTCCCCATTGCTGACGAGGAGGCTGATGGGCAAGAGAGTGTGGACCAGGAGGATGTCGCTGATGATCCTGAGAGAGGTTCTGCTGCTGTTCATCAGAGACCCAAGTTCCTGCAGGAGGATCTGCTACAGTTCCGCCTCCACCAGAGGAGAATGTCCAGGCTGTCGGCCAAGTTCTGCTGGCTTGATGCTACTCCTCTTTTATTGTACTCTGTTTTCGGCTTGTGAACCCTGCGTGGTGTGAACTTCTGTTAGTGTTTGCAAAAAAAAAAATTCTGTAGTGACTTTGCCTTTGCTATGGGAGCGAAATGTGTTAGTATTTTGTGGCACTTCGTGCCTTAACTTTCATTGTGTGAAATCGAAGTAGCTTTCGTAATGTCATTTTTTCGATGTGCAGCTGTATGTTATGCCTGAATTTGCTTTTGATCGTAACTGTTTGCTTTTGATCGTAATTGTTTGTTGTAGTTTTGTCTTACTACCTTCTGTTGTATGCATGCCTTATATTTGTATGGTCGACCTTTGATATAGTGGTGGCCTGGGATTTAGTTCGCCCACTCAGTCGGAGGTGCCACGCTTTGCGTGGGTGCTAAGTGGCACGGGGGACTATAATGCCCCGGTTGTAGGCACTTAGTCACAGACGCACGCCTTCTGTAGAAATTATACACTCCACCAGACTAGTTACCACCTCTTAGTTTGGAAAAACTGATGATATTTGGTAGACATGGAAGATGCAACGTTTGAGGGTATGTGTAGGGGAAAGTTAAATTATGAAATCATATGAAAGAATCAAATTTTGAAAATGTATGCAAAAGGAATAGTCGAATTTTAAATTTTACGAAAAGCAAAGCAGGCAGAAGGAAAGTTTAAATATGTGTTCGCAAGGTTTGATAAGATTAAACCTGGGTTCTGGTGGAGGTGTATCTGGCAGAATAGATGCCATGTTTCTGGCGACGTTGGCCCCTGTTTCTGGCGACGTTGGCCCATTTAAAAGAAGTATTTTTTCAAGTGTATAATGTTCCATGGTTTTTGGATGATTTTCCCCTCCACGGTCATAAGTCGGTAGGCTCCATTCCCAACCCCCTTCTCCACTTGGTAGAGTCCTTCCCAGTTGTAGGCGAACTTTTTTGCTCGCTGGTGCCTGGTGTTTTGGAAGACTTTCCTGTGAACTAGGTCTACCTCCCGCGGAACCCTGACTTTGACATTCTTGTTGTAACTTCTGGCGACTGTTTGTCTGTAGGAGGCCATCCTTATCAGAGCATCTGTCCTGAGCTCGTCTATAGTATCCAAGTTGTTTGCCATCTCCACCTGGTTCCTTTCTTCTGTTATGCAACCGTATATGTGGGTAGGCACTCTCACTTCTGAAGGGATGACCGCTTCAACACCAAAGACCAAGCTGAAAGGCGTTTGTTCTGTAGCCACCTTGGGTGTTGTTCTATCAGACCATAGCACCAAGGGGAGTTCCTCTGCCCATCTGCCTCCTGCCTCCTCCAACCTTCTTTTCAGGTTGTCTATCACAATTTTGTTGCTAGACTCCGCCTGACCATTAGATTGAGGGTTTCTGGGGGTAGACTTGCTTAGTGTGATGTTCCACCTGGCGCAGTAGGCCTCCATCTTGTTGCCAATAAACTGGGATCCGTCGTCGCCGTTGATTTTTGAAGGAATGCCAAACCTGCAGATAATATTACGTTTTATGAAGGATATAACCTATTTCTCAGTCACCTGAGGGAATGCTTCTGCTTCTATCCACTTGGAGAAGTAGTCCGTCATGGCCAACATGAAGACTTTGTTTCCCGGAGCTCTTGGTAACTTGCCCACAATATCCATCCCCCACTTCATGAAAGGCCAAGGAGAGATTACTGGATGCAATGGCTCTGCCGGCTGGTGGTTGACTGGTGCGTGTCTCTGGCAGGCGTCACATTTCTTGACGTACTTTATAGTATCCTTGCGCATTGTTGGCTAATAGTAGCCCTGGCGGAGTGCCTTGTTGGATAGACTCCTGCCTCCTGCATGATTTCCACATTCACCATTGTGGAGGTCATACATAACAACTTCTGCCTCTTCCTGACCCAGACACCTTAAGTATGGTCCAGCAGTCGATATCCTGAACAGGATGCCATCAATGAGGGTGTACTTTGATGCCTTCGTTTTAAAGCTCCTGATTTCCTTCTTGTCTGCTGACAGGATGTCGTCCTGTAGCCATTCCTGGTAGGACTTCCTCCAGTATGAGATTTCCCCTTGGTCTGTGGTGGTACTAAATACTGCTGCCTCTTGCAGCCGCCAGGTCCTGTCTTTGCCTCCTCCAGATGCTTCTTGAATTTTCTGGTCTTTGTCTCCTCCAGATGCTTCTTGATTTTTCTGGATTGCTGGCTCCAGAACGTGGACAATGGGTATGGTGGAGATCGTTTCAAGCTTGAATGTTGCCCCCAGGGTGGCTAGGGCGTCTGCTTCTGCATTCTGGTCCCTTGGGATCTGGCTGACTGAAAAGGCTACAAATCTGAGGGACAAGTCTCTTGCTACTTCAAGGTATGCTGGGAGTCACTGTACACTTCCAGGCGCTTGATTTTGAGATCTAAGGCCAGCTGGAGGCCTAAGATCAGAGCTTCATACTCTGCCTCGTTGTTTGTTTTCGGAATTCGCATCGTACCGCCTGGACTATGAGATCCCCTTGAGGTGACTTGAGAACTAGTCGTGCTCCAGATCCTCTTATGTTGGAGGCGCCATCCACCTTCAGCTCCCACACCAATTCACCTTTGTCCTCTTCTAGGATAAGTATGTCTTTCTTTGCCTGGGACTGTAGTGCTGGGCTGAAGTCGGATACGAAGTATGCTAGTGCCTGGGACTTTGTTGCTGTTCTGGGGACGAACTTCAAGTCGAAGCCACTTAGGTGTATGGACCACTTGGTCATCCTTCCTGACAACTCGGGTTTTCTCATAATAGTTTTTAGTGCACAGTTTGTTATTACAGAAATAGCATGTGACTCGAAATAAGGTCTCAGTTTATAGGAAGCTGTAACAAGTGCTAGTACAAGTTTTTCAAGAGACGTGTACCTGGTCTCTACAGGAAGCATAGACTTACTAACATAATATACCGGGTGTTTTGATCCTTCCTGCTCTCGTACTAATACCGCGCTGACTGCTACCTCTGTTACTGATGGATACAAGAGGAGTTGTTCTCCAGGTTCTTGTTTTGACAGCAGAGGTGGAGTATTAAGGTAGTGCTTCAGGTCGCTAAACGCCTTTGTCTGCTATCCAATCAAACCTTTGGGCCCTCTTCAGTATATCATAGAACATTCTGCACCTATCAGAGGACCTAGATATGAATCTGTTTAGAGCAGCGATTCTCCCGGTCAGGCGTTGTACGTCTTTAGGTTTCCGCGGGGACTCCAGCTAGAGGATGGCTTTGATCTGCTCCGTGTTGGCTTCGATTCCTCTTTGGGTGACCATGTACCCCAGAAAATTCCCACACGACACTCCAAAAGTGCACTTTGAAGGATTCAACTTCATCTTGTATTCCCTCAAGGTGTTGAAGGTGTCTTCAAGGTGCGTTGTATGTTTTGAAGCTTGCTTTGACTTGACAACCATGTCGGTAATATATACCTTCATCGTGTCCCCAATCTGCCTCTTGAACATCTTATTGACTAGCCTCTGGTAAGTGGAACCTGCATTCTTTAAACCGAAAGGCATAACATTGTAGCAATAGATACCTCTCTTAGACCTGAATGTTGTCTTCTCCTGATCTGCTGGATGCATCTTGATCTGATTGTACCCACTCCTTGAATCGAGGAAAGTTAGCATCTCATGACCTGCTGTAGCATCTACCACGACATTTATGTGTGGTAAGGGGAATGGATCTTTCGGGCATGCTTTGTTCAAGTCGGTAAAATCGACGCATACCCTCCAGTTGCCATTCTTCTTTGGGACCACCATCATGTTAGACAGCCACTCCGGGTAGTTTACCTCCCTGATCTTTCCAGCAGCCAACAGACTGTCTACCTCCTGGTTTATGACTTGATTCCTTTCTGGGGCAAACTTCCTCCTCTTCTGCTGGACTGGCTTGTAGCTGGGATCCACACTTAGCCTGTGGGTTATAATGCTGGGGTCCATACCTACCATATCATCATGTGACCAAGCAAAACAATCCATGTTGGTTTTTAATAATTCAATGAGGTTTTGGCGGATACTACCTGTGCACTCTGATCCGATTAACACTTTTCGCTCTGGGTGTAGCTTGTCCAAGTTGACTTCATCTATCTCCGCCTGAGGTGGTTCGACGTACCTCTGCAGAGGCAGGTGAAGGCTCTGTAATTGCTATGTTGGGGGTCTCGCCGTCTTCTTAAGGGCAATCTTGTAGCAATCCTTGGCCTCTCCCTGGTCTCCACTGATCTTCCGCACTCCCCAGGGTGTAGGGAACTTTAGACACTGATGGTAGGTGGAGGTGATTGCCTTCATTTCATGGATCCAAGGCCTTCCTAGAATCACGTTGTAAGTGGAGGGCCCATCGATGACTAGGTACCACACTTGCTTATTCACTCCTCCAGCGTAAGTAGGAATGGTGATCTCTCCCAGAGAGTACGTGGTTTCACCACTGAAACCTATCAAGGGAACCGCCTTCCAAGTTAGATCCTTCTCGCTGAACCCCATGTTCTGGAGAGTTTCCAACGTGATGAGGTTGACTGAACTCCCGGTGTCCACCAGAATCTATTTCACGGTGCAATTCCCTATGGGGAGAGTGATTATCAAGGCGTCATGGTGCATTTCTGGAGTAGATCCTGCATCAGTCTCATCAAAGGTGACGGCTGGGAGGTCTTTGCAACTGATTCTGCAGGAGTACTCTGGCTTGTCTTCTCTGGCGTGAGAGGCGTGTCTCTTGGCTGCTGAGTAAGTTAGCCCACATAATTCTGACCTTCCTGTGATCACATTGACAATTCTAGTGCATACTGGAGGTGGAGAAGGCAATGCTTGATCTGCTGCATTTATCCTGCTGGAGTTTCTGGACAAGAGGTGGTCCAGGTTCCCCTGATCATACTGGAACTTTACCTCTCTCCTGAGTTGGACACACTCATCGGTATGATGTCCAATGTCGTCGTGGAATTCGCACCTCTTGCTGGCGTGCCTTTGGTCATTGGTGTACTTCTGTCTCCTGGGCCACCTGACTCTGTGTCCTAACTCCCTCAGAGCCTTGAGCACCCCAGCAAGGTTGGTAGAGAACCCATACTCACTTACTTTGGGTGGCAATCCTGGATTGTCCTTCCAGTCGTTCTCCTCGGTAACCTCACTCACGTTCCCGGTGTAGGGCTTTGATCTCTCAACCCTCTTTTCTGCTGGCGCCTTTCTGGTGACGTGTTCAGAACCATACACAGCTCTTCTGGGGCCTGAATCTTCCTCCAGCCTGATGGCTGCCATTGCCTTGGTCTGCACATCCTCAAACGTGACACATGGGTACTTTGTGAGATCCTTGTACAGATCTGAGTCCTGGTGAAGCCCTTGGCGAAAGGCTTCTATGGTGGTGGGTACATCACATCTGGGGATGGTTACTTTCTCCGTGTTAAATCTGTTGAGGAAGTTGCATGTGGATGCTTCGGACTTCTGCACCACCCGATACAAATCGCTGGTCTGCTTCTCTTGTTTTCTGCTGCTGGCGAACTGCTGGTTGAAGGCATTGACCAGGTCAGCGAAAGAAGGAAATGCTTCGGTTAGGCAGACCGATGAACCAATGGAGGGCTGCTCCTGACAGAGTGGAGCCAAACCACTTGCACATGCAGACTTCCTTCAGAGGCCTCGTAGCGGTCACCACCATCATCTTCTGTTTGTACTGGTTGATGTTATCTATGGGATCTGCAGTGCCATCATAAAGCGTCATGGCTGGTGCCACGAAGCCCTTGGGTACAGCAACATAGGCTAGATCGTCGATGAAGGGTGAATATGCGTAGCTGTCCCCGGCTGCTCTTTCCGGGGGGCGCGACATTCCAGGAATCTTGTTTATCAGGTCTCTCAATTCCTTCAGTTCCTGATACTGTTGATCCTTTGTGCTGACTGCTCCTGCAAGAGGGTTAGAAACATGAGGAAAAAAGCTGAAAGGAGTACTTCCTGCATGAGGTCCTCCAGGGTGCTAACTGCTAGGAGGAGGAGGTAAAGGTATTGCTGCTGTCGCGGATCCGGGCTGCCATCCTGATGCATGCTGGAGTGGGACTCCGGGTTGCCAGGTTCCTCCTGGAAATGGGCTGTTATCGGGAGTCACCATAATGACTGGGGCTCCTTGCTGCCATCCAAATGCCTGCTGGTTGGGGGTAGGCGTTGCCCACACTCCTCCAGAGGACTGATTGTTGGACAAGGTGGTCATCTTTGGTTGGGTCACGAGTCGCCACTCTGGTGTCTGATGGACAGGGGTACCTGTGAAAGATAATGAGTTCGTTTCTCGACTTTCGATGCTGGAGAAAAAGTTACCTGCGGTACGATATCTGCCGGGTGTGGAGCCATAGGTTAGGTAACCCAACCCATGGGGTTCAACGACTGGGTCTGGTAGAGCCAAACCTAGCTCCAGTCTGGTGACCAATTCTGAGGGGATCTCCCTGGTGGTCCGTCTGCTGGCTGTTGATTCCATGCGGGTGCTGGGCTCTCCTCTAGGCATCAGGGGCAGCATCTCCGGTGACGGCTGGACCGATGCAGCTAGTGTCTTGTTTGATGCCGAGATCCGAGATCCGAGCCCTGATGTCTTGGTTGTCTTTCTGCAGGATTTGTACTGCCTGACACAGAGCATTGATTCCTTGAAGCACGCGAGGTTCTGGTCTAGTGACCCTGCGCCACTGGAAGCTTCTCCCACGAATCCTCCTTGAGTCGAGGTTCTGGTTGGTATGTTCTCCTTCCTGGCCTTGGAGGAGCTGGTGACCCCAGAAGTTTTAGGCGTCGCAGAGAGCCTAGACGCCGATAACGTGGGTTTCTCTGTCAGGTTGGTGGGGATTGCCAGGGTGAGGGGCGTGAAAATTGGCTCCGCTGATCCCGGGGATGATTCTCCTCCAATGGGCTGAGTGGATGCTCCTTGACTGCTGGAGGGACTTTGGCCAGATCCGGTAATGACGACACGAGATTGTTTCACGGTAGGATTTGGCTTATAGGAAATGATCACTTTGCCCCACGGTGGGCGCCAAATTGTTTTGGTAAAAATTTACCCGGTTCAGGATTACGGTTGCGGGTTCAAGCGATCGGTCTATAAGCGAGGGTTAACGAAATAATGACGAGTCTAACAAACAAGAAACGACGAAAAAAATGAACAACATACGGAATTTGGGTGACGCGAAAACCCGATGTGGGAAAAACCGCTAGGGGGAGTCGGAATCCCGCCAAGATTCTACTATGAACGAAAAAGAGTAGAGAAAGGAGTACAAATATGAGTATTTAGGCTATAATTGTTGATAACTATTTTGTAAGTTTGCTTGGAGTTGATGTGCTGTGTTTTTTCTATCCTTTTTCCTCTCCTTCCTTATATAGGGCTGCTGTCACTGGAGCACTTATTGCTCTTTATTCCCTGGAGCATTTATTGCCCTTGATTGCCTCCTAGCCGTTACAACCGTTACAATTGTTCCCTAATTCTCCTTCTGGTCTGCAGGAGGGTTTCCTTGATTGTAGGAGCAGCTTTTGCTTCTCCCTCCTTGTATGGGCTAGATTTCTTGTTGTTTTTGTTCGGCCTGTTTGGTTATGTGGCCCATTGTTTTATTTACTCCATGCTTTGTCCGACCCATCACTGTAATTATTCCTGGTTTGTTTGACTTGACGACTTTTGATTATTTTGACTTCCGTCTTTTAATCTTCGACTTTGACTTCCGTCCTTGACCTTCCGACCTTTGACTCGCAATGTGCCATGTCGTATTTTCGTGGATGCGAATTTTGACCCGAACAGCCACCATGACACCAAAAGGATAAAGGGAAGGGGAAAATACAAAGAGTGACTAGCAATAAAAGACGGAAAAGAAAGGAGAGTAGCCTACCAAACGATTAGCAATTCAATCATCTCCATCGTCTCAATGATCGTTATCGGCACCTTGCTTGTCTTCATCATCGTTATTCCACTTCTTCCTAAAGGTAGTCACGTGGTTGGAGCATCGGGCTTGCATTGGTGTACAGGTGTCGGGATTTAAGAGGAAATCTAGAGTTTAGTGATGTGAAGATACGATGATGATGTATAAGTGAAGTACAAGGATAAAATGGTAGAGGTAAAGATGAGTAGGGAGGTTGGGTGGGGGTGTAATAAAGTGGGGTTGACTTAATTGTAGAAGAAGAAGCAAAATGGCCACGGACAACACCCCTCACGGCCGTGAGGGGGGGCATCACGGCCATGATGCCTCACGGCCATGTCGCAAGACATCAGCTTGTCATTTTCATCACCATTTCATCCCTACCATGTAGCAACCAACATGGCCATGTCCCAAGTGACATGGTCATGTCACTCTCCTAGATCTTCATTCTTCATTATCATCCCAAGTCTTCCACCATAAGAATATTACCAACTACGGGATCAAATTCCCGTCCCCCAAAAGCTTACAATAAGCTCAAAAACCGAGTTCCTCGCCCAAGTTTCCAAGTTTCTATCATCAATAACTCTTCATCTTCACTTCCAACCTATCCACCAACTCAATAAACACAATCAAGAATCCCTCCCTCACCTCACTTAAGAAAATTCCAAATGACATGAACTCCACAAAACACATAAAACCAAGAAACAAACAAAAACAAATATAAACACAAAAACTCAAAAGAAGAGGAAAGAGATATATACAACATGACGGTTCTTGAGGAACTCCTTCAAACCAAGGTTGGTGGATCTTCATTCTTTATCAACACAATTGCACACAATTCCGTAGCCCTCAAGGGCACAGAGCAACAAGTCGAAAGCTCTTGAACAATCTTCATTAAAGCATGAGGAACACCAACATACACTCCAAGGTTCTTCATAACCTTGTCTTGACGTTCTCGGGGCATCCCGATCCACTATGTTCAACGGCTTAAACTTGTATGTGCAATCTTTTGGGATATACCCAAACTTCCATTCCTCTTCATGGGGCCTCAAGGGAGGCTCAACTGTCCTCTTTCCAATCGACTTGTCCACATTGACATTATAAGGGAATTCATCCACCCCAAGCTCAAAAGCATCATCATCTAGCACATGGTCAAGAAGGGGAGATTTGAAACTCAAGCAAGTGAGTTCATTCATCTCCGAGCTACTCTCAAGCTTTTCACAATCAAGCATATCACAAGCATTCAAATTATCACACAAGGGAATTACATTTACATCATTTTTACACAATTTGTTGACAACCTCCAAGCTTTCACCCACTTCATTCCCTATCTCGATGACTTCGACGACATGGATCATATGACATGATTCTTCATTTGTAGGCGAGGTGTTGCCTTGAAGGTCAAACACAAGCTTCTCGTCGCCTAACTCAAAAGTGATCCTACCCTTCTTGACATTGATCATTGCACCGGCAGTGTGTAGAAATGGGCGTCCAAGGATAATGGGGGTGATTGCATCCTCAGGCATGTCGAGTACGAGGAAGTCAACCGGAATGAAGAATTTCCCGATCCTTAGCGGCACAGCCTCCAACATTCTTAATGGTCGATTGAGTGAACGATCCGCCATTTGGAGTGTAATCGAGGTACACTTGAGCTCTTCCATTCCAAGTTGCTCACAAATAGAATAAGGGAGAATACTCACGCTCGCCCCTAAATAACACAACGCCCTCTCGATCTTCATATTCCCAATGGTGCATGGAATTGAGAAACTACCCGGATCCTTGAGCTTAGGTAAGGTGGAGCCTTGAATAAGTTCACTCACCTCTCTTGTAAATGCAATTGTCTCTTCCTTGTCCAAGGATTGTTTCCTAGCCGAAACTTCCCTCATGAATTTTCCATAGGCCGGGACTTGGGTAATTAGCTCAGTGAAAGGGATGCTCACATCTAATTTCTTCACAATATCGACGAACTTGTCAAATTGAATATCCGCCTTTGTCTTCAATTGCCTCGATGGGAATGGCAATTTGATGATGATTTTGTCAAGTTCATTACGCTTGGATATTTCACTTGACACCTTCTTCTAAGCTTTATCTTCTTCTTGGGGTTGGGGAAGCTTGTCTTCAATCGGTTTTTCAATTTCCCATAAGACTTGCTCTTCCATGAGGTTCCCCAAATTTTCATCGCCTTGACATGGAGATTCAACTTCTTTCATAGCTTCATTTTCATTAGGAAACAAGGTAAAATCATAGGATGAACCGCTCCTCAAAGTGATAGCATTGACGGTCTCAAATTTCGTTGGTACGCCTTGAGGAGGTAGTTGACCCTTTTGCCTTGAAGAAATACCCGAAGCAACTTGAGCTCGTTGGGTTTCGAGCATCTTCACATGAGTACTTGTTGCCTTGTTTTACCTTTGAAGTTGAGCATAAAGTTCTTGTTGGGTTCTTTGCATCTCCAATTGACTCCGTTGCATCTCTAACATTGTCTTTTGCATATCAATATCCCGAGGTGGAGATTGTTGGTTGTGCGGAGTACTAGTGAGGGTTAGGGGAAAACCATAGTCATGAGTTGGAGATCGGCTCCTTGGCTTGTTGTCTTGTTGAGCATTTTGGAGCCCTTGTTGGTTTTGGAAGTTCCCTTGGAACTCTTGAGAATTGCCCTGATTTAGGCCTTGGAGATTACCTTGATTGTGATTTTGGTAACCTTGGTTGTTGTTTTGAAACCCTTGAGAGTGTTGGCTTCCTTGAAAACCACCTTGATGATTGAAGTTCCCTTGATTTTGTAACCCTTGATGATTGAAGGCACCTTGGTTATGGTAAGCATTTTGTTTTTGGAAATTGTTAAAAGGCCTTTGATTGCCTTGATAACCTTGGTAGCCTTGGTTGTCCCTTAAGGGAGAAGCAATATATGGTAGACGGTTTTGTTGTTGAGCTTGTTGTTGTTGAGCTTGGAATATATGAGGATTTGGCACATTTTGAGCCTTGTAAGTAGAGTATGGGGCACCTTGTTTGTATGCTTGGAAAACATTCACTTGCTCAATCCTACTTCGACAATGTTGAGGCTCATATCCATATGTCCCATAAATCTCACATATCCCATAATAAGAGGTTGGAGAAACCACTCCCATAGCATTAACTTGATGGATAGATTGTTGGTGGGAAGAACTTGTGCTTTGACCTTGATTAAAGTGACCATGGAGCTTCTTATCGATGGCATCCACGTGGGTCTTCAATTGTGCCCCAAGATCGGCACTAAGTTGTGTAATTGCATCAATCTCATGCCTTCCGCCTCTATCTGCCTTTCTAGGCCTAGAATATTGAGAATTATGGACCGCCATTTCTTCAATCCTAGACCAAGTTTGGTCATCATCTACCTCGGTAAACCTTCCATTGGAACCCATGTTGAGTATGGCCCTTGAATTTTCATATAAACCATTCCCAAATTGTTAGACAAGGAACCACTGAGATAAACCATGATGGGAGCAAGATCTAACCAAAGCTTTAAACCTCTCCCATGATTCATAAAGACTCTCCTCATCCCTTAGTTGGAAACCGGTGATGGAGGCTCTAAGCAAGTTTGTCTTCTCGGGAGGGTAAAACTTTAGATAGAACGCCAATGCAAGTTTCTTTCAAGTATCAATCCCCATGGTTGCCCTATCAAGACTCTTGATCCATTGCTTAGCTTTTCCAATAAGAGAGAACAGGAAAAGAACCCAACGAATTTACTCTTGAGTAATCCCGGGTTGAGAAATAACATCACAGTAATCGGAGAATGTCTCCATATGTTGGTGCGGGTCTTCGGTGGGCAAACCACTAAATTGATTTCTCTATACTAGTTGAATAAACTGTGTCTTTGTCACAAAATTTCCGGCATAAGCGGCCGGTAAAGTGATCGGTCCCGGCAAGATATCCTCGGTAAAAGTAGAGTGAGATGAGAATTTAGGCACGTTTGGATACAAGGGAGATGACGGTGTTGATGGTGTTGATATAGATGTTGAAGAAGAACTAGGTGAAGAAGAGTATCTAGATGTACCAAAGGGATTGATGAAGGTCCCTTTGGTGGTCTCTCGAGGTGCTTCGTTTAAGTCAAATCCTTGAGCTTGCTGCTCAATGTTAGTGCTAGTACCCGGTTGAGAATTTCTAACTCGATCAATTGTCCGTTGGCGAAAGGCTCTAAAGAGTCTCTCCGTCTCTGGATTGAAGAGTAAGAAGTCGGCTCTCCTCCTAGGCATGCATTACACACTTGGAACAAACGTGAGAACACCTAGTGCTTTATGGGCACTAGGTGGAGATAATAAACGAACACAACAAAAGACAAAAAGAGAAGAACACAAAAAAAACAAGGAAAAAGACAACAAAAAATGCACAACGGATAGAAAAACACAAAACGGTAACTAAGTCAAGCAAATAAGCAAACAAAAATCTAAACACACACCGTCCCCAACAACGACGCCAAATTGACGACAGGGATTCGCCGTTTATCCTACCGATCAAATAAACCAACTAATCCTAACAAGTATCTAGGGTAAGTCGGGTCGATCCACGGGGACGGAAAAAGGGTGTAGATAAGGGTTTACCTAAATACAAGACTGGGTCACAAGGTCACAAAGAATGATAACTAAAGAGAATTGATTACTAACACAATCACTAGGCTAGGAAATAAGGATAAACAACTAAAACAATGAAAGGAAGCTATGATTATGAATAAACTAGGTATGACAAAAACTAAATGAATCAACTAGAACTAAATTCAAACAACAAACTAGAAGAATAATAACTAAGATTAAGAAGAAATAAAATAGGGGAAGAGTAGGGTAAGGTCGGGTTCATAGGTGTATAAGGCTAGTGGGGAAATCGAGGGTGTAGGTTTCATCGAGTCACTAAGGTAAGTCCGTGCTCTCGCGTAAAAAACAAACCTGAAATCTCAAGTAAGATATTACCCAAAACAAAAGAATTCAACCACTAATCAAACATGCAACAAGAAGGAAGAAACTAGCAAGAGTAGCATGGCCACTACCACCCTGACAAACATTTCATCAAACACATGGCATGCAAGAATGAGTGACTAGCAACAAAGATTTAACCTTTACCCACAATCAATCTCTAATCACCCATAATCAACACCTACTCCCCCTACTAACCCCACAATAATCTACTCACACATATTCAAACCTAATCTAACACAAACAAGAGAAAACATCAACTTGACCAAAACACTCATAATGAAGATGAAACTAGTAAGAACAATAAACAAGAAATAAAGAATGAAACTTGAATAATAATAAAAGATTAAAGGAAAAGAGAGAAGAGTAATTATACCAAACTAGTAAGGAGAAAATATTGAAACTTGTATAATAAGAAAACCCAAATACCTCCACCAATGTTGTCAAGATTGGTAGAGTCTTCAAGAAATCCCTTAATACAAGACTAATTGCTATGATTAAGCTAAGATTAACAAAAGAATAAGGAAAAATTAAAGAGAAACTAAGCTAATGATGGGAGTTCACTATCTAGGGTTTTGAGTGTAGTAGTATCCTTAAAACAATACAAGAGGGGAGGGGGGTATATATAGGGTTGTATGAATAAGGGGAATGAAGTGTCGAAGCGTGAGGAGAAACAGGGGGCTCACGGCCGTGAGGCACCCCCGTCATGGCCAAGATGGTCATGGGTCACGGACATGAGCTGCTGCTGTAGCTCGCTTTCTCTCTTCTTTGCTTCCCGACTCACTACACGGCTATTTAGTCTTCTGAAATGGCCATGTAGGACCCTACTTGCTCCTCCTAGGCTTCTTATCGAATCTCGGTGCTCGGGAATGGGCTCCAAGGGACTCGGGACCGAGTCTAAGCCACCGAATCATCGTCGCTTCTCTTCATTGGCTCCATATGTATCGGAAACGAGACGGAATCGTTCCACTTTTCCGTGATGAGCGTTAGGAACCTAAAACAAGCTAGAAGAAGCATAAGTAGCCTCGAAACAGCTGCAAAGAGAGATTTCACTCAAGAAAGCGGGACCAAACACGTGAAATAAACACTACAACGCACACTTATCAATATGTATCATATTTCTTTGTGTTTGTTAGCTTTGTTAGCTTGAGAAGAATGGTTGAACTTGGATTTCGCCATGGAGCATTTATTTGGATGAAGATCAAGCCTTTGGAGGAGTTATGGAGCTTATTTGAGGACCACAAGCACGTTTGTGGGGGATATTTATTATGTAATGTGAGTCGAGTCGTTATTTGAATCTCTAGGGGATTATTGAAGAGCCATGGAATGGCAAGACGGAAAACGAACTAAACAAGACCGCCGGGCGAAATTTCGCCCTACGAAAAAAATTCTCAGAATTGCCAGATTTGCCAGGATTGACAAAAATACTGTCGGGCGAAATTTCTCCCGATGAGATTTTCACCGGGTGAAATTTTGCCCGGTGGGAAAAAGGTTTGCAAAATGATTTTCACGACGAAAAATTCATCGGGTGAAATTTCACCCGACGACATGGCGGATCACCTCTATCCTATTTACTCACTACAATTTCAATTCTCTCCTTCACATTTACCACACACTTCCTACACCAAAATTTTACCACCCACTTTAAAACTTTCACTTTCCCTTCTCAACCACCTTTATTTATATCACCTTTACCTCACAATTCACTCCACATTTTCACCCTTTATAAAAACATCAAACCACCTTCCATACCCCAACCACATTCAAACCTCCATTCATAATTTCATCTCCATCTTGGGTGAATAATATTGGGTTTTTAAAGAAGGAAAAACTAAAGTTTTGGATCATTCTTGCAAATTATTATTATGGAGACAAGAGCTAAGCGAGCCTCTCGAAAACAAGGTATGGCTTCGACCTCTACACTTTCTAAATGTTCTAAGCATAAACTTTTACCTTGTCCTAATACCCCTTTGGCTCAAACCTTATCCGAAAAGACCTTTTAGAGTACTAGGTGGCCTTGTCCCTTCACAATGGAAAATTTAGGAATTGAGGACGATATTAAAGAGTTATCATCTACGACCGGAACTAGCGAACTCCTTAGTCTCGCGGCTTCTACATATAAAGACTTGAACTCTACTTAAAAGGACGAGATTGGGACTCTTATGAATCACCACAGGATACGAGTTGGTATTGGAAGAGAATATGCAAAGTAAGAGAGAAAATGAAAAAAGGCTACGAGGCTGCTGCTTAGAGTAATCAGGGGAAGAATGCCTACACTATTGCTAAGGGTTACGAATGGTTTAGGGAAAAAAGAGACAAGGTAGACTGGTTTAGGACGGTTTGGAACAGATGGAGCATTCCTAAGCACGGGTTTGTGAGTTGGCTACAGCAACATAAAGCGATGAACACAAATGAGAAGCTGATGCAACTAAACCTGATTAGCGACCCGAACTATCATCTGTGTGCTTCACAGATTGAAGACGTTCAACACCTGTTCTGTAGATGCCGGTACAGCCAGGAAGTGCTGATGGGGATTGCGAAATGGTTACAGCTCAAAGTTGATGTAATCCCCTAAAAATTCTAGCGCGATACAGTGGCGGAAACACTGTAGAGTCGGGATTAAAACACACAGAACTATGTCTTAATAAATTAAATTGGTAAAGTCAAACATGCGCCATACATAAAAATGGCTAAAATATAAAACAATCCATAAAAAGGTTAACAATCCTCAAGACATGATTATAAAAAAAATCAGCAGGATCCAAGACTGCTCGCTAGCCCACACCCACCGGAAAATAAACACGTATACCTGCCATGTTAAAACATAACAGCCACAATCAGTGGGGAGTAACGTCAACGTTCTCCCAGCCGTATAACAGGAATTTAAAACAGTAATTACTAATATAGGAAAATAATAAAAGTGGAAAACATTAAAACAGCGTAATAAAATAAGCTTTAGCGTAAAACAAATTAATTAAAAGGGTTGCCGAAGAAACATAAACATATTTGCCAACCTGCGCCAATTTATATCGATAATAAATAAAATAATCAAAATGGTGTTATGGATAGGATTAATGTAGAATCTAGACTTTCACTAGGATAATACTAAAAACTAGCTTCGAGAACTGTAGACTTAACTCATAACAGAATCCAGTCTCTAACTAGGCAACTCAACTATAACAGGACTGCGTGCAGCGAGGTCCTGGTTTAAGTAGTGCACACCCCTCCTGGATACAAACCATATCCAGTTCAACCCGACGCGACTTATACGATGCGATATCTAAGTTTAAGGTAAATATACACTCTCCTGAACACAAACCATGCTCAGTTCAACAACCAATGCGCCCCATAAAGACACACCAGCCTTACAGTTGATGGCAAAACGTACATCCCAGACTATATTACTCTAAACCCACACTTGTCCTTATTCCATAACTCCAAAATAAACCATTATCGATATTTAAAAGATGTATTTATCATAAACATTATGAGAATAAAAGAAGTAAACATTTATATTCTAAAAGAGGAAACTTTCTATTTTAGGAAACTTCTATTTTAGGAAACTTCTATTTTAGGAAACTTTACTAAAAATAGCATCATATCAAAGTAGTGAAAATATTAGTTCATACTAATGCCACATTTTAGTAAACGATATAGATTTATAAAACTAATACTTTCGGCCTTAACGATATTAAGTATTAAAGTAAGAACATTTGATTTTATGAAATTATTAAAATATCGTACAAGTGTTATAAAATGATTAAAAACATCTTAAATATTTTAATATTACTAATTAGGGTGTTTTCCAAAGTTATAAAGCTAAAATTCCCTAATTATTATTAGTTTCGACGATAAAATTATAAATAGGATTTTACGGCAAACATCAAATTAAATATTTGAACGTCTTTATTTAACCAAACCAACAAATACATTTAGAGTATGTTAAGGGATGATTTAACTCCTAAAGTTTCAGATTTAAATACTTTCAAAATTGCTGGAAAAATAATTCTTTTAGTTAATACGAAGCATTTAACGATAAATCACAATTTGTCCGAAAATCAATATTTATTAATTAAAGACTTTAATAAATAGTAAAAAAAATTACGTAAAATAGTTAAATTATATTTATGGACATTCTGTCCAGAAAAGAAAATTTCCAGAATTCTAAAAACTCGGTTTTCAAAACCGTTTTCTCGTTAATCGTCCAATCTCGACAATAACGATTAGTAAAAATAGTAATTACAAAACGATTTAAGTATTAATATCTAAAAATTATTATTACACTTTTAAAATCCTGATTTTACAGAATATAATTTTTCCAGATTTTTCCAAAATCCAGATTCAACAAATTTTAACAAAACCGTCATTTAAACCCGTTTTCGCAATTAACGATTTTATTAACAAACCTATCGTTCCTAACATTTTATTAAGGCACTAAAAATCATAATAATACATTTTAATATGAAATCATCAGAATCATAATTTTTTCCAGATTTAAACCAAAGACCAAAAATCGAGAATTTAAACAACAAACACGGTTTTAACGATAAACGATGATTTAAAGTGATTAATTAATTCATCCACTTAACAATTCTGAAAAATTATGAAAATAATCAGAAAATTCTATTTCACCAGAAAGTTTCACCACGTCAAAAATCAGATTAAAATAAAATGTTTAAGTACTAGAACTAAAAATCGGTTTTTAATCGTTTTTGTCCGAAAACGATAATAATTCAATAATCGATATCAAAAATATTAGAAAAAATACTAAATTACTAAAAATCATCAAAAACAACATTTTTCCAGAATATAAACATATATTACATGTTTAGGCCGATTATTACGATTTTACAAATTAATATAACAATTTAATCGTTAATCTCGTAAAAGCGATAAAAATATCGAAACATGCAAAATTTCAACTTTAAAATTTTTTCCAGAATTCGTGACATACATATATTGCCAAAATAAAATATAAAAATATATACAAGCGAATACTCAATTAAAATCTTGAAATACCGAGTAACATCGACGTTACCTCTACTCCAAGTCTGAATCAACGATGTATTCGTCGGCTTCGGGATCGTCCAAAAATCCTACCAAACACGTAAATCATGGCAGAAAAATACCATGAGAAAACTAAAAAAAAACAAGGTAAAAATTGATCGAAAATGATGTCGATTAATACCTTAACGAAGGAATCGGAAAGAGGATTATTATGATGATAAGAATGATGCGATTGGGACTTGAAATGGAGCAAAAATTTGCCTAGAATGGCTGAGGGACACACGGCCAAAAGAGAGGAGAAGGGAGTGATGAATATTTTTTTGGTGAATGTAAAAGAAATGAATGTAGAGAGTAAGGGTGGAGATGGGTGATACAACACTTAAAAGAGTAAGCATGAATTAAGGCTTCAAAAAAAAGGAATACAAAAGTGTACCTAGACCATAAGTTGGCCGGCCAAATGGGATAAGAGAGGGAGTAAGAAAAGCTTTGACATAAATGCTACAATGAATGAAAATGATTTATCTTATGATTACGTTTTAATGTGATAAAATGAATCGTTTAAATAAAATGTAATAAAACTTGTGACCAAGAGCTTAGTCGGTCCAAAATGTGAGAAAACAGTCTCAAATAATTTATAAGTTGATAAAAAGTATAATCGTAAAATAGTTAAAGGCATTTCAAAGTAATTCGAGTAAACCTCGCGTAAGAAAATAATTATTCGCGAAGCTTCGAAATAAAATCATAAATGGCTTGTTTTTAGTAACTAAAATATATTTTAGTAGAAAATATTCCATAAACGTATTCAAACATTTTTAGGAAAAAGAAATAACTTAAATCCAAGCTTAAAAATGTCAATTCGGAGAGAAATAGAATTCCTCGCGGAAAAATTACTTAGTTTACGAAGAAACCAAATAAATGGATTTAAAAGAATTTTAAATCTTTAAAATTATAAATAGAAATTATTAAACTCAAAAATTAAAATAAAGCTTAGTAAAATGATAAAATATGAGGCCAAAAGTGACAGAGTTAAGACGAAGTCCTAACAGAAAGAATAAAATGCTTAGGAAAAATAGCGGGTGTTACAATCCTCCCCACTAAAAGAAAGTTTCGTCCTCGAAACTAAGAATAAGCAGATAGGAAATCGAGGTTTACCTTACTCGAAGAGTTGAGGATGCTTAGCTCGCTTCGAAGACTCGGTTTCCCATGTTTCTTCCTCAAACCGATTACAGCGCCACAAAACCTTCACCAGGGGTACAACTTTGTTCCTTAAACGCTTCTCGCGGCGATCAGTAATCTTCACCGGCCTTTCTTCATAAGTCAAATCCGGCTCGAGATCCACAATCTCGGGCTCCAACACGTGCTCGGGATCACTAACATATTTCCTTAACTGAGAAACATGAAATACATCGTGAACCTTACCCATGGATGCAGGCAATTCCAGTTTATAAGCAACTTCACCCACTCTCTCGATCACAGGGTATGGGCCAACGAACTTAGGGCTGAGCTTGCCCTTAATCCCAAACCGTTTCACCCCTTTCATAGGTGATACCTTCAGGAACACAAGATCACCAACCGAAACTCCAAAGGTCGGCGACGAACATCAGCAAACGACTTCTGTCGATCCTGGGCAGACTTCATCCTAGATCGGACCACATTCACAACGTCAATAGTCTGAGCCAACAAATCCGGGCCCAAAATCTTTACTTCACCGGGAACATCCCAACAGACGGGACTACGGCACTTTCGACCATAAAGTGCTTCAAACGGGGACATCTTAATAGAAGCATGGTAGCTGTTGTTATAGGAAAACTCTACCAATGGAAGATGTCGGATCCAACTCTCTTGGAAATCCAAGGCACAAGCCCGCAACATATCCTCCAAAGTTTGGATTGTTCTCTCGGACTGTCCATCTGTAGCAGCATGGAAAGCGGTACTCATCAATAACTTGCTTCCCAAGGCATCTTGCAAAGCCTTCCAAAATTTAGAGCAGAACCTCGGGTATCGATCCGAAACAATCTCGAGCGGTACACCGTGATGACGGACGATCTCGGCAATATACACTTCTGCGAGCTTCTCCAAACTCCAAGTATCGCGAATTGGGACGAATCGTGCACATTTGGTCAAGCGGTCCACAATAACCCAAATACCGTTTCTACCATTCACGGTTCTGGGTAAAGCCATCACAAAATCCATCGATATGCACTGCCATTTCCACTCTGGAACAGGGAGTGGTTGTAGCAAACCTCCAGGCTTCTTGTGCTCGAACTTCACCTGCTGACAAGTCAAGCACCTACTTACAAACTCTGCAATGTCCTCTCTCATATGAGGCCACCAGAAATGGAGCTTCAAATCCCGATACATCTTGTCACCACCAGGATGAATAGAGTACCTCGTCTTATGTGCTTCGGTTAAAACTTGCTTTCTCACCTCAGCATCTCCAGGGACAACCCAGCGGTTCTTAAATTTCAGTGCTCCACTGGAATCCACAGAAAAATCTAGAGCCTTACCAAGATTCATCTTTTCTCGGATGCCAGCCACAAAAGGGTCATCCAACTGCTTCTCACGAATCTCACGGAAAAGAGTTGGTTCAGCAACAAGGGCACACAGGCGACCATCATAATCTTCATCCACAACATCAATAGTCATCTTGGCAAAATCTCGGGACAACTTCTCAGGCAAGCTAGGACACGGAGACAAGGAATGAAGGATCTTTCTACTAAGGGCATCAGCAACCACGTTAGCCTTTCCCTCACAATACACCAATTCAAGGTCATAGTCATTCACTAACTCGATCCAGCGTCTCTGCCTCGCATTCAGATCTTTCTGCGTGAAGAGATATCGCAGACTCTTATGGTCAGTGTGAACCTTGCATCTTACTCCGTACAAATAATGCCTCCAAACCTTCAAGGCATGCACCACAGCTGCTAACTCCAAGTCGTGGGTAGGGTAATTTACCTCATGAACTTTCAACTGTCTAGAGGCATAAGCGATCACCTTACCGTTCTGCATAAGGACACAGCCCAAACCATTCTTAGAAGCGTCACAGTACACATCAAATCCAACGCCTTCTTCAGGTAGGGTCAGGATAGGAGCAGAGGTGAGCTTTCTCTTGAGCTCAGAAAAAGCATCTTCACAAGCTTGACTCCACATAAACTTATTCTCCTTCTTGAGTAATTGAGTCATAGGTCGTGCTAACTTAGAAAAGTCCTGCACAAATCTACGATAATAGCCGGCAAGACCTAGGAAACTTCGGATCTCGCCAACATCTTTGGGACTTGCCCAGCTCTCGATAGCTGAAATCTTAGCAGGGTCAACCTTAATACCTTCCTTTGTGATAACATGACCCAGAAAAGCTACCTCGGAAAGCCAGAACTCACACTTGGAAAACTTAGCATACCACTTCTGATCTCGTAGGATGCCAAGAATAACCTTGAGATGTTCTGCATGTTCAACCTCTGACTTGGAATAAATCAGGATGTCATCAATAAAGACAACAACACACTGATCCAAATACTCCCTGAAAGTTCTGTTCATCTGATCCATAAAAACAGCAGGAGCATTGGTTAGTCCAAAAGGCATGACTTTATATTCATAATGTCCATACCTCGAACGGAAAGCCGTCTTAGGAATGTCTGATTCACGGACGGGAATTTGGTGATATCCAGACCTTAGATCGATCTTGGAAAATACGGAAGCACCCTTAAGTTGATCAAAGAGATCATCAATTCTGGGCAGGGGATATTTGTTCTTGATCGTAACCTTGTTGAGATCACGATAATCAATACACAGGCGCATTGAACCATCTTTCTTCTTGACAAAAAGTACAGGAGCGCCCCAAGGGGAAGAACTTGGACGAATGAAATCTTTCCCAATCATTTCATCCAATTGTTTGCGTAGCTCTTGCAACTCAGCAGGAGCCATTCTGTAAGGTGCTTTGGCGATTGGGCCTGTACCAGGCACGAGTTCAATAGTGAATTCCACATCTCGTTCGGGTGGAATACCTGGTAACTCCTCAGGAAATACATCTGCATAATCACACACTCTGCGTACCTCTTCGAGCTTGGGGAGTTCAGCAGTTATAGTTACCGTACATAGAAATGCTTGGCAACCTTTTCTCTGCATTCTGATAGCCTTCATGGCAGAAATAATCTTGATACCCTTCTGTCTTCGACCACCACGGTAAGTCACTCGAACACCTTCGGGGGTCTTCAGAGAAATCTTCTGATCTCGACACTGAAATCTTGCATCATACTGAGCTAACCAGTCCATTCCCAAAATAACGTCGAACTCAGCGAGAGGGAACTCAAGGAGAGTAGAAGGAAGAATAGTACCAGCAAAGAGAATAGGTACATTCTGATAAGCTTTAGAACAGTCAACGACTTCACCAGAAGGGAGGGAAATAGCTATAGGCTCAGCTAGACAGGGGGTTAAGGATAGTTTTGGAGCCAGAGTAGAAGATATTACAGACGTGGAAGCGCCGGTATCAAATAATATATAAGCACTAACACCAGAAATCAGAAACATACCCGTAACCACATCAGGATTAGCCTCAGCGTCGGCACGGCTCATCACAAAGATGCGTCCCTTACGAGGAGCAGAAGTAGAGACAGCGCCAGCTGCAGTAGCGGTATTGGTTGTTGCTTTCTTTGGGCAGTAGGTAGAACGATGTCCCACTTCCCCACAGTGGAAACAGGTAATAGGGTTACCCTCACAAGTCAAACCCGGATGATAGGCCTTCTTGCATTTGAAACAGTTAGAATCCTTCTTGTTGTTGGGCTTCGAGTTGAAATTGTTTTTCTTGAAACCACTACCTGTAATAGCATACAGTAGAGTCAGAAATTTAGAGGAAAGAAAGTAGAAGAAGAAGAGAAAGGAAAAATAGTCCAGACCTCTAGAGTTGAACTTCTTAGAAGAAGATGAAGAGTTATTCCCTGAATGGGTAAAAGGTCTTTTATAACCAGATGATGAGTTCATAGATTTCACCCGCTCAATCGAAGATTCCGCGTATAGCGCGGCATTATAAAGCTCATTAACAGTTGAGAGACTCCGGGGCATGTTGAGAGTGATATCGGCTCGAAGTCCTCCACGATAAAAGAAAGCTCGGGAATTCTCATTGGGTAATAGATCTCCAGCATAATTCGCCAGAAAGTGAAACCGAGTGGTGTAAGCTTCAACTGACATGTTATTCTGGCTTAGAGTGTTGAATTCAGTCATCCTCTGACGCCTCAGCTCCTCGGGATAAAATCTCTGCTCTAAGAGAGCCTTGAACTGAGTCCAGTTGAATCCTGGAGTCTGAAGAGCAGTCGGGCCAACTTGGCTCCACCATCTGTCTGCATCGTCTGACAAGTACAACACAGCTAGGCCCACCTTCTGTTCCTCGGGGGCGGAGTAAATTCCAAACTGTCTTTCCATCACTCGAAACCAACGGTTCATGACTTCAGGATCCACGGAACCGTTATAATAGTCCAATCTGCTTTTAGCCATTCCTTCAGCAGCGTGAGAGAAGTTGAAGGGCCTCTGCTGGTTCCGGTTGTTCATCTCGTTCATAGCCTGCGCTATATTGCGTAGCGTGTCAGCCAGAGCTTCGATACCTCCTTGATCATTGTTGTTGTTGTTGTTGCGGTTGTTGTTGTTTCGGTTACCTCTTCCGGCCATCTTGAAGTTCACAAATAACAACATAAAATCAATGCTAATCATCGAGTTCAGGAACAGACAATCTTAGCAGTTAAGTCCTTATCTGTTTCTACCCATTTCTAATAATATCTTTATTTACTGTTTAAATAATTTACTGGTATTTTTCCCTAATTTCAGGTGTGTAAGCGTCAGGAGCAGTGATTCTCTGATACCAACTGTAATCCCCTAAAAATTCTAGCGCGATACAGTGGCGGAAACACTGTAGAGTCGGGATTAAAACACACAGAACTATGTCTTAATAAATTAAATTGGTAAAGTCAAACATGCGCCATACATAAAAATGGCTAAAATATAAAACAATCCATAAAAAGGTTAACAATCCTCAAGACATGATTATAAAAAAAATCAGCAGGATCCAAGACTGCTCGCTAGCCCACACCCACCGGAAAATAAACACGTATACCTGCCATGTTAAAACATAACAGCCACAATCAGTGGGGAGTAACGTCAACGTTCTCCCAGCCGTATAACAGAAATTTAAAACAGTAATTACTAATATAGGAAAATAATAAAAGTGGAAAACATTAAAACAGCGTAATAAAATAAGCTTTAGCGTAAAACAAATTAATTAAAAGGGTTGCCGAAGAAACATAAAGATATTTGCCAACCTGCGCCAATTTATATCGATAATAAATAAAATAATCAAAATGGTGTTATGGATAGGATTAATGTAGAATCTAGACTTTCACTAGGATAATACTAAAAACTAGCTTCGAGAACTGTAGACTTAACTCATAACAGAATCCAGTCTCTAACTAGGCAACTCAACTATAACAGGACTGCGTGCAGCGAGGTCCTGGTTTAAGTAGTGCACACCCCTCCTGGATACAAACCATATCCAGTTCAACCCGACGCGACTTATACGATGCGATATCTAAGTTTAAGGTAAATATACACTCTCCTGAACACAAACCATGCTCAGTTCAACAACCAATGCGCCCCATAAAGACACACCAGCCTTACAGTTGATGGCAAAACGTACATCCCAGACTATATTACTCTAAACCCACACTTGTCCTTATTCCATAACTCCAAAATAAACCATTATCGATATTTAAAAGATGTATTTATCATAAACATTATGAGAATAAAAGAAGTAAACATTTATATTCTAAAAGAGGAAACTTTCTATTTTAGGAAACTTCTATTTTAGGAAACTTCTATTTTAGGAAACTTTACTAAAAATAGCATCATATCAAAGTAGTGAAAATATTAGTTCATACTAATGCCACATTTTAGTAAACGATATAGATTTATAAAACTAATACTTTCGGCCTTAACGATATTAAGTATTAAAGTAAGAACATTTGATTTTATGAAATTATTAAAATATCGTACAAGTGTTATAAAATGATTAAAAACATCTTAAATATTTTAATATTACTAATTAGGGTGTTTTCCAAAGTTATAAAGCTAAAATTCCCTAATTATTATTAGTTTCGACGATAAAATTATAAATAGGATTTTACGGCAAACATCAAATTAAATATTTGAACGTCTTTATTTAACCAAACCAACAAATACATTTAGAGTATGTTAAGGGATGATTTAACTCCTAAAGTTTCAGATTTAAATACTTTCAAAATTGCTGGAAAAATAATTCTTTTAGTTAATACGAAGCATTTAACGATAAATCACAATTTGTCCGAAAATCAATATTTATTAATTAAAGACTTTAATAAATAGTAAAAAAAATTACGTAAAATAGTTAAATTATATTTATGGACATTCTGTCCAGAAAAGAAAATTTCCAGAATTCTAAAAACTCGGTTTTTAAACCGTTTTCTCGTTAATCGTCCAATCTCGACAATAACGATTAGTAAAAATAGTAATTACAAAACGATTTAAGTATTAATATCTAAAAATTATTATTACACTTTTAAAATCCTGATTTTACAGAATATAATTTTTCCAGATTTTTCCAAAATCCAGATTCAACAAATTTTAACAAAACCGTCATTTAAACCCGTTTTCGCAATTAACGATTTTATTAACAAACCTATCGTTCCTAACATTTTATTAAGGCACTAAAAATCATAATAATACATTTTAATATGAAATCATCAGAATCATAATTTTTTCCAGATTTAAACCAAAGACCAAAAATCGAGAATTTAAACAACAAACACGGTTTTAACGATAAACGATGATTTAAAGTGATTAATTAATTCATCCACTTAACAATTCCGAAAAATTATGAAAAAAATCAGAAAATTCTATTTCACCAGAAAGTTTCACCACGTCAAAAATCAGATTAAAATAAAATGTTTAAGTACTAGAACTAAAAATCGGTTTTTAATCGTTTTTGTCCGAAAACGATAATAATTCAATAATCGATATCAAAAATATTAGAAAAAATACTAAATTACTAAAAATCATCAAAAACAACATTTTTCCAGAATATAAACATATATTACATGTTTAGGCCGATTATTACGATTTTACAAATTAATATAACAATTTAATCGTTAATCTCGTAAAAGCGATAAAAATATCGAAACATGCAAAATTTCAACTTTAAAATTTTTTCCAGAATTCGTGACATACATATATTGCCAAAATAAAATATAAAAATATATACATGCAAATACTCAATTAAAATCTTGAAATACCGAGTAACATCGACGTTACCTCTACTCCAAGTCTGAATCAACGATGTATTCGTCGGCTTCGGGATCGTCCAAAAATCCTACCAAACACGTAAATCATGGCAGAAAAATACCATGAGAAAACTAAAAAAAACAAGGTAAAAATTGATCGAAAATGATGTCGATTAATACCTTAACGAAGGAATCGGAAAGACGATTATTATGATGATAAGAATGATGCGATTGGGACTTGAAATGGAGCAAAAATTTGCCTAGAATGGCTGAGGGACACACGGCCAAAAGAGAGGAGAAGGGAGTGATGAATATTTTTTTGGTGAATGTAAAAGAAATGAATGTAGAGAGTAAGGGTGGAGATGGGTGATACAACACTTAAAAGAGTAAGCATGAATTAAGGCTTCAAAAAAAAGGAATACAAAAGTGTACCTAGACCATAAGTTGGCCGGCCAAATGGGATAAGAGAGGGAGTAAGAAAAGCTTTGACATAAATGCTACAATGAATGAAAATGATTTATCTTATGATTACGTTTTAATGTGATAAAATGAATCGTTTAAATAAAATGTAATAAAACTTGTGACCAAGAGCTTAGTCGGTCCAAAATGTGAGAAAACAGTCTCAAATAATTTATAAGTTGATAAAAAGTATAATCGTAAAATAGTTAAAGGCATTTCAAAGTAATTCGAGTAAACCTCGCGCAAGAAAATAATTATTCGCGAAGCTTCGAAATAAAATCATAAATGGCTTGTTTTTAGTAACTAAAATATATTTTAGTAGAAAATATTCCATAAACGTATTCAAACATTTTTAGGAAAAAGAAATAACTTAAATCCAAGCTTAAAAATGTCAATTCGGAGAGAAATAGAATTCCTCGCGGAAAAATTACTTAGTTTACGAAGAAACCAAATAAATGGATTTAAAAGAATTTTAAATCTTTAAAATTATAAATAGAAATTATTAAACTCAAAAATTAAAATAAAGCTTAGTAAAATGATAAAATATGAGGCCAAAAGTGACAGAGTTAAGACGAAGTCCTAACAGAAAGAATAAAATGCTTAGGAAAAAAAACCGGGTGTTACAGTTGATTTATCAATTAGCGTTTCATGGAGAATGCATTTTAGAGGAACCAAACTACAAAGAGCCTTCAAGAACGGAGCTATTAACGCGGTCATTTATCATATTTGGAAGCAAAGAAATCAAGCAAAAAATGAAGCTAGCATTAAGAGACCCGAATATGTAATAAAAGAGATTAAGAATGAGATCATTAGATATGCTAAGAACAAAAATCAAAACGGGCTTAGTGACAAGGATAAATCCTTCTTATTGAGGATGACTTGTTGACTAACCATTTGTATATTTGTGATTTTCATAAATATACTATTATCTTTTACCAAAAAAAAGACTTGACCTGTGAGTTCCTAGGAACCTTTACTATTGATAATCCGACCACACCAAGAGTGTTTAAATATAAAGTATTCTGTAAACCCCATTGTTTGACTATTTCCGAGTTTGGCTTTGCTTTAGGCTTACCCTCATTGGGTACCAGACTTAGTAAACCTCCGAGTGATTTACAAACTAGTGCATCTAAAAGAGACCTTTGGAAGTGCATATCACGTGGTCAACGGGATTATGAGCCTAAATCAAACTTTACCTCTGAAATCTGTAACCCCGCAATTCGTTATTTCTCTGAAATACTCTCCCACTGCTTGTTACCTAGACCGATAATATTATTAATCTTGATGTGTGTGTCCTGCAATTGATTTGTGGCTCATTGCTTGGTAATCATAACCCCTTAGACCTACCACTTCTTGTAGCGTTGCATTTTCACCGTATTATTGTTGCCCAACGCCCCTTTGTAGACAGTGGAGGTCTTGTGACCGTAATTGCGAAAAACTTGGGTTATGCAACCAACCATCTTATCCCACTAGACAATTCTGTCTGGCTTGACGAGGCTTATCTCCCCACTTGGATCTTTCATGTACAAGATCATCGCCTCGTCTCCATTAGCCATGGCCGTGCTTTAATAGTCTCCAACGCACACCGAACCAATACCTTTAATTGCCACAATTGGGACCTACCTCTAGGTCCCGCTGAATTCCAACTAAACGAGACTGAGTCGGGAGCAAGGAAAGGTTGGGAGTATGCACACTACACATTACCCGAAGGTCGTATAATCTTTGTGAGTTAGACCCCACCGGGGGCATACAATCCTATCCCGGGTCTCTGACGGCTTCTTGCGCGTCGAACGATTACCCAAATTAGACCCTCTCCCGGAATCGGTAAATAGTGGTTTGTGTGTTGTGTATGTGTCTGGGTTGTGTTGGTGAGTCTCTAATCATCTATAATTGCATGTCTTTGGATTAATTTTGTTCCTCGTTCCTTGTCCCTTCATTATTATAATCATTGTGATTTTTCTAACTCTAATCAAATTTGCAAGCTGTCCCTCTATCCGATTGTTGTGGCCGAAGCGGCCTTGGTTTTGCTCTAGTTCTTTAGGCGATGTGATTACGCCATTGACCTTTTGAAAATCCAAATTCTTCTCATTTTCTCAATTTTTTCTTTATCCGGGCTAGGTGACGTGACTACAACTATGTCCCTTTTTCATCCTTTCTTTTAACTTCTTTTATTTTATTTTATTCTCATTTTCTTAGTCACTTGGCTAGGGTCTAGGTGATGTGATTTCACCTAGGCCCGCCACCCTTTTATCGTTTTCTTTTCATTTGTTTTCTTTCTTCAAAATTTTTTGAAAAATCCAAAATCATTTGAAAAATTATAAAAATCCATAAATTTTTTTCTTATTTTTCATTTTCCATATTTTTCGATCTTCCCCTACTTGTTCATTGAGGACAATGTACAGTTTTAGTGTGGGGAAGGGATCTACTATCTTTTATTTTATAAAAATCTTTTCAAAAACCATAAAAATTTGAAAAATTTGAAAAATCAAAAATATTTTCCTTTCTTTTTCTTTTCTTTTCTCGTTTTCGTTATGTTTTCGTGCCCCGTGTAAGGTTTTGTTCTCTACTCTTACAGGTAACCACCACCTCAATAGCACATTTTGAAGAGATTATGAAAGCACTCCACTTGGTAACTTCCTTCCTTCTTTCTTATTTACTATTGGACGCTTTTGTAGAAGGGGTTAGGTTGTCGCCATTGGAGGATCTCGAAGTTTTGCATTTGGGTGTTTTGGTTGATTGTGTGCTTTAATGTTGATGGAGTATGGAGTACATGACTTTACTTGTATTTTCTTTTATTTGCCTTTTCCTTTTTCGTGTGTTTCTTTTGTTTTTGTATAGTGTGTTTAGGACTAAACTTTTAGAAACCTCGATTACAAACCTTTTACAAGAGGTTACATTCCATGGTAGATAACCCATTGTAGATTTTGGACCTTAATCTAGTAGAATGACTCTTAATCATTGAATTTGTTGATCCTTTAGCTTGAGTCCACCTTTTCTACTTGAGGTTTACTTCGGGGTTTGCATTTGACCACCTTGACCACCCATGGAGGAGTTAGGCCTTGGTTCCCGCATCCCATTTTCTAGGTGACCTTGCTCGAGTGACCATTGCACCTTTAGTCCAAATTTCTTTCGCCTCTTTGTGGGTTATCCGGGAATTGTGCGCGTTCTCGATTACCCATTTTCCTCCACCTATACATCACCACAATAATTTTACACAAAAATAACCTTCAAGCTTGGTTTCAAACCACGTCAAAAAGCCAAAAAACGGAAAACCAAAGCAAGAAAAAAGGGCACAAAAACATGAAAAACAAAAGGATAGAAAAGGAGCTTCAAATGAAAAACGTATCATCGAAAAACGTCTCTTTAAAAAAAAGCCCTTTGATTGATTCGTCGCCGTGAAGTGCCTACTAGAGGACTAAGTCCCGAGGTAGGAAGATAGCGGTGATTAGTCGATCCACCCCAATAATTGTAAACATTCACCCTCTTTATTTGGTCTAATTTAGAAAATTCGAGTTTGGAACGACCTTCTTGGCTTAGCCAAAGAGAGCGGGATTGCACCTACCTACAGTGTCGAACAAATCCATGGTTCGCTTTTTCAACTCCGTTTTACGCCCCGTAGTACCCCTTTAGAAGATTAGGAGGACCTGGCTAAGTTATCAACATCTTTATTGCTTAATTGTCATAGTATTAGGCTTTGGTCCTTGTTTACGTGGGTGATTTATCTAGGAAGTTTATTGTTGTTTTAGGTAAGTAATCGGTGTCTTCCTCGCCGTCTCGATGAGGGATTCGGTGTTTTATTTTTGCTTTGGATGCGTCTATTCTTTCGTGTTATGTGTTTAGTCGCATCCACCATTTTGAGCAAGCCCCAGCTTGCCTTGCATGGAATCACTCTACCTCATGGGTATTTCGATGTGAGTTGAAGGGACGAAGCAAGCCCGTTAATCACCTCGTATCGGCCTAGCATAGTCTAGCTAGTAGTAGTAGTTGTAATTTCTTTTCGGGTCTTTGCTAGTGGACGAGCAGCGGTTTAGTGTGTGGGAATTGTTGTATGCTAAATTTATACCATTTTTCCTCTCATTTAGACCCGTTTTTCCCTCGTTTTGCGAGTTTAGAGTGCGATTATCGCTATATTTTGAGTACTTCTCGCATTAGCGTCCCTCTTGTGCGTTTTACGTGTTTTTGGTAGTTTTTCTATCAATTTTGATAGGATTTGGCACCGAAATCACGATCGAGCTTCCACGAGCACAAGAGAAGGGAACACCGTCCAACGAGCAAAGCACACAACTTAAAGTTCAAAGCCATCCAATCAATCGACTAAGAATGAGACAAGAAATGAGGCCAGAAATATGACCGGGTGAAATTTCACCCGATGAAGTACCACCGGGCGAAATTTCACCCGACGGTAAATGTTCCTCCCCGAAGATTTCCCGAGCTTCTCCACCGGGCAAAAATGACCGGGAGAAATTTCGCCCACCGGGTGAAATTTTGCTCGACGGTGAAAGTGTCCATAATCGCGAAACTGGAAAAAGTTCACCCGGTGAAACCACCGGGTTAAATTTCACCCGACGGTATTGGTCTGTGCACGACGGGGCGAAGTTCCATGTCATGAAGATTAAAAGGTGATTGTCTCACTAATGGAGCAAAAAGTTGGATTTGGGCTTTAGGTTAACAACCCATTAAGACATTACTATATATACAACTACCCTAGTTAGTTGCCTATTACCTCTCCATTAAGCTAAGGAGAGAAGAATTGAAAGGCATTCATTAGTAAACAATTCTATAGTAATGTTAGTAAATCCTTCATAATTCTAGTAGTTTACATAGTAATTTAGTAGTAGATCCTCTTAGTTTCTCATCAACAATTCTCTAGATCTCAAGTTTGTAGAAGATTATTCCAAGTTTTATTTGAAGATTTGTGGAGATTATTGAAGGATTAGTGACAAGTTCTTCATTCTCTTCATCAGTGATTCAATCTTTATTTATGGAATCTTCTTATTTATTGTAGATCTTCATAGTTGGTACATATTTCTTCCACTCCCTAATCTCTAGATTTCATTTATGTTGTTCTAGATTATTCTCTAGTTTATTTTGTTAGATCATAATTTCCTTGTCTTCTCTAGATCTATTTATTATGCATGTTTTAGTTAACTTCTCCTTTATTGATGTTTTTTTTTCCCATCATGATTAGTGAGTAGATTTCTTGTTGGGGGGGTTTGGGGATGAGGACTTGGATTATTTGAATCAAGGGATGTTGGTGGGTTGCTTGCTTGTTGGTTTATCTTGTTTATGGTTGTTGTGTCATTGTTGTTTTTGTCCGGCCAACTAGACAGACCTTGACTCATTTCTATCAATATGGGGATACTCGGGGTAGAAATTACCGTAAATTTGAGACTTACCCTTCTTCTCCGCGAAAGCGGGTTTTTAGGTGGGCTGGGTGAAGAAACCGAAAGATGGCATTCTCCCTTTATCAATGTTGCGACAAAAACCCGATCCCGACCTTCTTAGACTCCATTGTCCGAATCCCGACTTCCCCCTAACACCTTTTCCTAGATTGATTACCTCTAGCTACCTCCATCGTTATTCCTCTAGTGTAGACTCGACCCTTAGAAACCACCCCCCTATAGATTCCAAACACACCGCTTTTAACTCGATACAACGTTTCGTTCCCTGTGGACCGACCTTGACTTACCACGATTTCTCTAGTAGTTTTTGTGTTATTACGAGTCTATAAATATTGTTTGACCCCCTATCCTTCGCTAAACGACCGATCCGATTTGGGGAGCCGTCACTTGTACCCTTAAGCACTCCATGCCTGGAATGACTCTCATTGCCAATGGTTTCGGACATTCGAAAACCGTCGATTCTGAGTAAGGAGTGAGGGTACGTATTGGAAAGCAAACGTCTGTTAGACATCGACACCCAATCCCGCCCGCATATAGCGGCCTCTACTAATCAATCGGTGCGCTGATAACTTTGTTCCCTAATTGTGCCGGAAGTGCGATAACATCCATTGTTTTAACCCTATGCCTCTGTTACGTCACTTGTTTAAGGACAAATAAGCTTATTGTCGTCAAAATAGTTGTTTTTACATTTTTTGCATGCGATTTCACGTGACAAGCTGGCCATGAAAAGATGCACGTAGGAGAGTAGAGAGTACAATGTATTATACGTATTAGCAAATCAGATTTAACGTGATAATACGGATATTAGTCATTCTCGTGGTATACCTTACCTGGTATTCTGCTTAAGATGCGTCGGTACGATATTAACAGGGATGCATCAAACCACGTATGGTGAGCACCGAGACTAATACGAAACCCGACCATCGCTTTGTTCAGTTTTAGCTTGTTTACGTTTTGAATTCCGTGTTAGGTGATTTAGTATGCGA
This sequence comes from Agrostemma githago, assembly GCA_958450325.1. Classification (NCBI taxonomy): domain Eukaryota; kingdom Viridiplantae; phylum Streptophyta; class Magnoliopsida; order Caryophyllales; family Caryophyllaceae; genus Agrostemma; species Agrostemma githago. The sequence continues at coordinate 27,416,664 of OY288248.1, forward strand.
TTATAAGGTCATAAAAGCGGTAAACCATACGAAAGCGATAAATACGAAATGTAAGTAAATCACATAGTGAGGAGTTGCACCCTCGGAGTGTACACTAAACGAGACACGATGCGTAGATAGTTGAGAACGGATCTCGGAACTACTCGGGTTTAGTTAGGATGTTTAGTGCTTATGGTTGAAATTGAGGACGTGTATGTTTATAACGTGCCATGGACCTAGCTCCCATACTTGACATTACCGAAGTGCATAATAAAGGTACAAAAATGTAAAGTTTTGTTTAGACGATAACCTAGTGACGATTCGACTTCGGGACGGATCCTCCGAGCTTGTCTTGCGGTGAATTTGGTAGAGGAAAAACCCTCAGACAGAAGAGCCCTCTCTATCCTTTTTTAGAAAAGTCATTGTCTTTTCACTATTACAGCTGGTTCTGCAGTGAATCCGATAGAGTTTCGCTGCTATACTCGGAGTTGGCTAGTCGTGCGCAGGTGCTCCTCTGTTCGAGTGCAGTGCTCGAGGAATGAGGAGTAGCGTTGATTTGCTTATCGGGACAACGATTGAGTGGATTGTACTTAGTGTCGGAGTGCGACCTAAGTTACAGAAGAAGAAGAGGAGGAGTGCGAATTGTGAGAGAAAGCGTTCACGAATTCGTCGGTTGTTGTGTGTCAAAATGAATGAAATGAGGAGGGTATTTATAGTTGCTCGCATAGTTCAAATAGACCTTTAGGATGCTTAACCTCTTGCGCACCAGAACTCAGTCGCCTGGTGTCGTGCGCATCAATCTTGGGACGCCTGGTGTGAGTCACCTGGATTTTTGAAGGTCCGATTTTGAAACTGTCCAAAACGGAGAAGATGCGTATATTGGCGTTGCTGGGAAATTAAGGATTCCCGTTAACTTTAGCACAGCGAGCACCGGGTGGGCCTCAGGCGTGTGTGTCGAGGTTTGCTCTGTCTGATACGTTGATTGGGGTTTGACTTTGCATATTTTGGGACCGATTCAGAGCCCCGGTGTCGGAATTGACTCTAATTAGTGTCAACATGACCGTAATGACACGACTAAGACTGTTTTGATGTCGATTTAATTTTTCCGGGTAATTATTTGATCCGTTCTATAGAAAAACTATATAAAATATCGTAATCTCTCATCGCGTTGCTGTCCAATCGTCATCGGGTGTTTGTCGGGCACTCCTACAGCCACCAGCTCAAAATCTGGGTGTCTACAGAAGCCCCCACTGTGACTGAGGCTTGGACAAGTCAAAAGTCAAAGTATAGCCGCCCAGGTCAATCGAGGATTACGACTTGGTAGCTGTCCATTCAGGTCGTTTTAAGTTCGTTGGACAACGTATTTGAAGCTCGTCAGCGAAGGCTTAGAAATCATACCTGACATCCGTGCCTGCGGTTGCTTATCTGAGCTCGTGTCCGGGCTTTCTCGCTTATCTTGGGTTTGTTGCCTTAGTAGTTGCAGTCTTTGACACAGGTCTTTTGCTTAAGTCTTTATTGGTGTCTTAGTTGTGGTTTTAATATCCTTGGCGGATGGTTGTGTTGATTTGTCTTTTGGTTTTTGCTTAAGTAATCCTCCGGGGTCGTGAATTGAACGTTTAGGGACTTGTTTTTGGTTGATTTGATTGTTCTAGGTGCTTTAGGACTCATTTGAATTGAATTGAATTGAAATTGGGTCGAATTCAATTGAATCAAATCGAGTTGGGTTGACTTGAATTAAATTGACTTGAATTAAATTGAAATCGAGTTGAATTTAATCGAATTGACTTGAAATTGGGTTGACTTGACTTGAATTGAGATGAATTGAATTGAACTTGAATTGACTTGAATTGAGTTGAGTTGAACTTGAATTGACTTGAATTGAATTGAACTTGAACTTGAACATGAATTTATTGAATTGAGTTGACTTGAATTGAACTTGAATTGAATTGAACTTGAACTTGAACATGAATTTATTGAATTGAGTTGACTTGAATTGAACTTGAATTGAATTGAACTTGAATTAAATAGAATTGAGGTTGAATTGAATTGAATTTGAATTGATTGAATTGAATTGACTTGAACTTGAATTGATTGGATTGAATTAAATTGACTTGAACTTGAATTGAATTAATTGAATTAATTGAGTTGAACTTGAACATGAATTGAATTGCCTTCAGAATGCTTTGGAATTCGTTAGGCTCACGGGTATAAAATTTACCTTCAGAATACTTTAGGATTCGTTAGGTTAACGGGTTTAAAATTTACCTTCAAAATGCTTTAGGATTCGTTAGGTTCACGGGTTGAAAATTTACCTTCAGAATGCTTTGGGATTTGTTAGGTTCACGGGTTGAATATTTGTTTTTCGATTGCTTCAGGATTCAATGGAATTGGTTTTGTTCAGATTTACCTCGAATGCTTCAAGATTCAATCGAGTTTGTTTTGTTCAGATTTTTCTCGAATGCTTCAGGATTCAATCGAGTTTGTTTTGTTCATATTTTTTTTCGAATGCTTCAGGGTCCAATCGAATTTTGGTTTTTTGAGATTTATTGCTTGGGTTGTCCTGTGCTTTGGTATTAGTGGTCTCATTAGCTAGAGGTTTTCATGTTCGTTTCTTTTTTGTTGGGGTCGATTTCGATTAGAGTGAGTTTTGAGGCTTGTTTTATCGGTTGGGGGTAGTAAACTATCCCGTTCTTGCTTATCTTGTTTAGTATAGGAGGGTGCGTCTTTCGGCTATTGGGAACCTGTCCCATTTGTTCCCACCTTTGCTTTGGGGCAATTAGTCAGGCGCTGGTCCTGGGGCGCTTTAATCCTCGGTCGCCTAGCCCCCAACAGCCCAATACAAGGACGCTAGGCATGAGGAGCCTGGGATTTTGAGGGTCGGATTTGTTTAAAATTAGCGAAAGAGAGGGGGTGGCTCATTCGTCTTAAAAACCAATCACGAGCCTTCCTTCGACTCAATCCCGCGTTCTCGACTTTTTTCGACCGATTTCCGTCTCGGCTTTTGCCATACACGATTATATCAACCTCGGGTAAGTGTTCTTTACTCACCAATTGTCGATTTGTGCTTAGTTATATTGATTGTGGGTCGATTTTGCTTAAACCCTAGAAATTGATTTGGGCATTTTGATTTTGCTATGTTTCGACGTTTACTCTCGGTCCCATTTTCAAATTAGGGTAGAATAGAGCTTGATAGGGTAGTTATTAGCTTGATATGAAGTTTAGAGGTGCTCTAATGACTTCCTATGGGGGAATTTCAAAATGCTAGGGTTTAGGGATCGTTTTCCCGGTTATTCCCGTACTTGACCTTTGTAGTTTTGCTCGGTTAGTATTTGTGACGTTATGGGTGACCTCTATGTCGACTTTTGTGAGTTAGAATGTGCCCTATGTCATTCCGTGAGGGTTTGTGTGGTTTACGACGGACCAAACGATACGGTAACGATACTAGATTTTCCCGAAACCACTTTTATTGTGACCGGAGTCGAAATGGGTTTTAGTGGGTCTTTCAGAATTTTAATATCTCTGTCCAAAATTTTGAGCTTATTTTGACCCATTTGTGCTGCTTTGACCTGACCTGAGGCGTATTTTTGTTTTGCTTTTGCAGCTAGAGATGATCTTGAGCGTCTCGAGGGAGCTTCTTTGACAGGTACGAGTAGAGAGGCCGCTAGGTCGAGCTTGCTGACTCCCCGGGGGGTTCGTAATAGGCGACAAAGCGTTCCTTCGCAGCGACGTGAACCAGGGGCCATAAATGAGGCCGATGTTGATAGGGTCACGAGGCGTTGACAGCCCGTGATGGTTGCAAGGAGGGCCCACGTCCCAGGTCCTGCCAACGAGGGTGAGGTGGTTGGTTACGATGATCTCTTTTAAGCTCGGGGTTGGGATGGTCATCAACTACTGTTTCATCTCGATTTGCATGTCTCTAGCCGCGTCGTGAACGACCTGGTGAGTACCTTGATTCACGCTTATTGGTTTATGTTTTGACTTTGGTTTGATTTGTTTATGCTTGTAGTATCTCGGTTTTGCAGTCGCCCGGCCCGATGAGGACCTTCTCGGGTTTTACTACGTGCTTCGAGATTTATTCTCAAAAGCTTAGTCCCGTGGCAAAGGAGATTATCACGGGGACGGCCTTGGGTCCCGTGGTCGGGCACTGGGTCCAACTGGTAGGTTGCAAGACCAAGTGCAACCTTATGGTGATTAGAGCGATGGTAGATCGCTTTCATGAAACTACCTCGACCTTCCATATGTCTTTTCGAGAGGTCGGGACGACCTTGGAGGACTTCGGGGTTATTACGGGTTTGCCCTGGGGTCCAAAGGTGATTAGGTGGGCTACCGAGGGCCCTAGGTTAGATAGTGACGAGGTCCGGGGCTGGATTGGGGATTGTTTTGAGCGTGAGGCTTACAGTACGCCCCATGCTTTAGTGAGCTCGCACATTACCGACCACTTTGAGAGGGTGGCGGTGCTAGAGGGTCGAGTACCCAACACATCGGTGTAGGATGCCCGTCTGTGGTTTTGGTAATTCCTAGGTTTAACCTACTTCTCGGATAAGGGCGAGAGGTTTAGTACTAGGATTTGGCCTTTCCTTGCTTATTTAGATCAATTGGGACGTTTTAATTGGGTGACCGCGGCTTTCGCGGAGATGACCCGTTGCCTACAGGTCACGGTGAGGCCGTTGAAGGTGGACTCTGGCTCGGCTTTACCTATCGTGGGTCCGGGCTTCGTGTTGGAGGTTAGTTATTGATGGTAGGATTTGTCGTGGATCCCGCCACCAATTAAATAACCAACTAGCACCTAACGGTAGTTAGGGTAAGTCGGGTCATGTCCACGGAGACGGTGTTGCAAGGTTTAGACTAAATCGGCCTAAAACAAGACTAAGCTACCAAACAAACACAAGGAGCTACTAATGGATGAATTAAGATGAGAGGAGAAGAAAGTAGACTAATGATGAGCTATGATGAACTAGACTATCAAATACTAACTAAACACAAGCTAACTAGCAAACTAAGAGAAATGCTAAACAATGCTAATGATCCAACTAACTAACAACCTAAAGAAATGATGACTAGCTAACAAGATGAATCAAATATGGAAAAGAGGTGGGTTAGGTCGGATTCGTAAGTGTAGTAGGGTGACTTGGGTGGTCAAGGGTGTCCACACTAGACAAACAATGAGTAGAGGAAAACTAGCATGAGAAGCATGGCCACTACAACTCAAACAAGCATTACAACAAACACATGGTGTGCCATAAATGTGACTAACAATAAGGATTTACCCTTTACCCCTAATCAAACCCTAATCACCCATAATCTACCCTTAATCCCCCTACTAACCCACAAGTAATCTACTCACTCATAATCAAAGAAGAACTAACAACAATAACAAGAGAAAACCACATCACAACCTTAACATTCATCATCAAGAACAATAACAATCAATAACAATAAACACTAAGTAAAGATTCAAACTTGATTCAATAACAATAAACAAGAGAAAAGAAAGTTATACCAACAATAGGATGATGAAAAGATGATATCTTGCATAAAAGAGAAACCCAAATAATCCCAAGGTTGTCAATCTTGGAGAAGTCTTCAAGTATCTTCTTAATACAAGAACTAATTAACTAGGATTAACTAAGATTAACTAAGGATTAATGAGAGATTCAAACTAATATAAGGAACTAAATCTAGGGTTTTTATGTTGTAGAGAGACTTAAGAGAGGCTAAACTAATGTAGGATGCATAAACAATACAAGAGGTAAGTATTTATAGGGTTACAAATGGAAGGGAATAAGGAAGAAGCAAAGCGCGGCTGCCAGGTGCCCTTCCCGGCCGGGAGGAGGTGGTCCCGGTCGGGAAGGTGTCGGTCCCGGCCGGGAGGAGCTGGTCCCGGTCGGGATGGACCAAAAACAGGAGCATCCTCTTTTGTGCACCTCATCCCGGACGGGTTGAGGTCATACCCGTCGGGGATGAGTCTTGTAGGCCTCCAATATGATCTTTAAGGTTCCTCCTTGCTTCACATGGACTTCTCATCGATTCTCGGGACTTGGAATCGGGTCTCGGAGGCTCGGGATTGGGTCCCAAGGTCTCGGGGTCGATTTCAAAGCATCGAGTCATCGTTCCTTTATCTCGTTGGCTCCAAAATGTGTATGTATCGAGTGGGAATCGCTCCAACTCTTCCAAATCGGTCTAGGGAACCTGAAACGAACTAAAGGAAGCATAAGAAGCCCATAAATCGCTCCCAAGGAGCGATTCCACAAGGAAATGGGACCAAAATACTACAAAATAGGCACCACAAACTACACTAATCAACTCCCCCACACTTAACCCTTACTCGCCCTCGAGTAAGCACATACTAACTACTATACTAGCCGAATGGGTATTAGCGCACCCTACGCCCTTTCAACTCACGCGAGTGCACTTAGAGGAAAAGTGCACTCCTCAAGGCAAGTCGGGTCTTGCGACAAAACTGTGGATGCAACCGGACACAAAACATATAAACAACAAACACACAAACAAACACACAAAAGGTTGCACCCAAAAGAAAACAAATACCGCTTCCCTCGAACAAGCGGTGAAAGAAGCACCGGTTTAGGACTCGAGGTAAGTGACAACGTTCCCAAGCCATCAATACAAACCGAGGTGGACTAAACCCTAATAGTATGACGATAAAGCAACAAAAACGTTGGTAACTTACCCAGGTTCCTCCTAACCTTCTAAGAACGTACTACGGGACGATCGGCGGAGTGGGAAGTGATGATCCACGTTGTTAGTCGACACTATAGGTAAGTGAGACCCCGCCCCCTTTAGCAAAGAGCCAAGAGGGTCGTCCCATGCCCGAAACTGCCTAACTAGTCCAAGTAAAAAGTGAAAAACATGCAAAATGAGGGAAGACCGACTAATGCCGCTATCATCCTTCCTCGGGACTCGGTCCTTTGGTAGGCTCTTCACGGAAAAAGTCGGAAAAAAGGCTTATTTTGAGAGGATTTCTTTTTGTGAAACGGGTTTTCTTTTGGCATTTTCTTTCTTTTCGACGTTTTGATTTGTTTATTGCCATGCCATTTCTTTTTTTTCTTCTTTTCTATTTTCTTTTTGGATTTTGTGCCTTTTGTTTTTATTCATTCTTTTCTTTCTTTCATTTTTCTTTCTTTTTCTTTTCTTTGCCCTTTTTGGCAAGATTCGGCTTTTTGGCATTTCATTGTGTCAAGAAAGAGAGAACTCAACAAATTGCAAATTTATTTGTGGTTATGTGTAGGAGGTAGGGGAATGGGAGAGTCGGGGAGCGTCCTTCCCTTCAAACCCAACAAAAGTGGAGAACTTGGACTAATTAAACAATCCCAAACACGGTCACCTAGGGGACGGGACTCGGTAACCAAGGCCTTTTCACACCGTGGGTGGTCATAATGGTCAAAATGCAAATCCCGTAGTAAATCCCTAGTAAGCTAGGTGGACTCAAGGTAAAGGACCAACGAATTCATTGATTTAGGGACATTCTACTAGACTAAAGTCCAAGACTCGATTTACACTACTAGAAAGGGAAAGTACACACTTACACACTAGCCTCTAAACCGGGTTTTCGAAAACGGTTTACACACATGACACACAACATAGCACAAAACAAAGACTCAACAAAAAAAATGAAAGAAAAAGAGACAAAACAAAACAAAACAAGGCAAAACAAGGAGAAACAACACATAAACAAAACAAACACCACCCCGATCTTCAAACAAGTCTCCAAATCCACCACAATCTTTACAAAGCTCCTCCCGAGCACACATCACCACAAATCTCCTCCAAACTCACAAGAAGCAAAGAGGGAAAAAGGGACGAAGAGATGTTACCGGAAGTCTTGAAAGCTCACCAAAGCTAACGGCGATTAGGCAACCTATAAAGAAAAAGGGGGGCAAAACACGCACAACAAAGCAAAAATACGACATAACGACACAAAAAGGAAAACACACAAAAGAAAATCTTTTTGATTTTTATGAAAAAATTTCAAATTTTTAGGATTTTTTAAAGATTTTTTCCGAAAAACTACAAAAATAAAGCTAACTATGTTAGAATACCACTCCCCCGCACTTAAGTCCAGCCATGTCCTCATGCTCGACCGTAGTGCATGGGAGCACAAAAGAAACTACGAAAATAAAGCTAAAAATCAAAAAGTGGAGAAAATGGTAGAAAGTGTCCGGCCGGGGTGTAGTCAAGTCACCATGGGCCGAGACAAGAAAAGGATATGGAAGGAGGAAGAAAAATAAAAGGAAGGAAATAAAAGGAAATGGGAGGGGAGGGCTAGGTGTAATCAAGTCACCTAGCCCGGATTCCGCCTAAATCCGACTAAATCCTACAAAAAGGTGAAAATCTTGAAAAATTTGGATTTTGAAATGACTCTCGATGTAGTCACGTCATCGAGAGTCGGGAGCAAGCACACCAAGGCCTCGAAGGCCACCATGAAACAAAGGATAAGAGGGAAAGGGAATAAACAAAGAAGACAAGCTATAAAAACGGAAAAGAGAGGATAGTTGCCGTACTATACGGTTATCAACTCACTCGCTCCATCGTCTCATAAGTCAATATAGGCACTTAGCTTGTCCATGTCGTCGTTATTCCTCTCCAATTGCACTCCGGTTCCATGGTTGGGGCACAAATGCAAAGTGAGGCAAGTTTTGGATGCGAAAGTCGGTTTGAAGTGAATAGAAAGTGAGGTGAAGATATGTATGTGAGGTGTAAGGGTCATACAATGAGAGTAAGGACATGTAGGGAGGTTGGGAGGGGGTATAAAGTGGTTGGGTGGTCTCAAACAATGAAGAAAAGAGACAACGGGGGACAGGGGGTCCATCCCGGCCGGGATGGGTGGTCCCGGTCGGGATGACCATCTCGTCCCGGTCGGGAAGACCTCGTCCCAGTCGGGATGAGCTGTCAGTGAACCCAACTTTTGTGCACCTCATCCCGGACGAGATGGCATCCTTCCCGATCGGGATGGGCCTTCCATCCCGGACGGGATGACCTATTCTAGGTCGGGAAGAGTCCCCAAACCCTCTATAGCTCCCAAAAACTCATAACGAGCTTCAAAAACCGACTTTCCTACACACAATCCAAGCTCCAACAATGACCGCTCTTCCCTAGGAATCACTTCCACTTCACACCTATCACAATAAACTCAAACAACACATCAAATTCCCTCCCTCACAACGCTCATCAATCATCCAAATAATCAAGAATTTCACTAAAGCAAGCAAACTATAAGGGAAAGAGATATATACAAAGAGACGGTTCTTGTGGAACTCCGTCAAACCAAGGTGGTACTTTCTTCAATTCTTTTTCAACACCCAAAACTAGTTCCATCTCCATCAAGGGCACGAAGGAACAAGTCGAAGGCCCTAGCAATGTCTTCAATCAAGCTAGTAACATAAGTATCCACAAACCAAGGCTCATCATGACCTTGTCTCGACGTTCCCGGGGCATCCCGATCTACTAAGTTCAATGGCTTGAACTTGTACTTTCGATCCTTCGGTATATACCCAAACGTCCACCGGTCTTCATGTGGCCCCAAGGGAGGCTCATCTTCATCCTTTTTGCTCTCCAACTTGTCATTAAGCCCATGACACGGGCTCTCATCTTTCTCCATATCGGAGTCATCATCCTCAAGTACATAAGATTCCTTGTTCATGCTTTGTCCCGACTCAACCCTTAGATCGATGTCTTTCTTGGCTTGGATCATATTGCACGACTCATTACTAGTAGGCGGAGTGTTGCCTTGGAGGTCAAACACTAACTTCTCTTCGCCTAACTCGAAGGTGATCCTACCATTCTTCACATCGATCATGGCACCGGCGGTGTGTAGAAATGGGCGCCCAAGAATAATAGGAGTGAAAGCATTTTCCGGCATGTCAAGCACAATGAAGTCGACTAGAATGAAGAACTTCCCAATTTGTACCGGCACATCCTCAAGCATCCCCAATGGTCGGTTGAGTGAACTATCGGCCATTTGGAGTGTAACGGATGTACGCTTAAGCTCCTTCATCTTAAGCCGGTAACAAATGGAATAGGGGATGATGCTCACACTCGCACCCAAGTCACATAATGCCCTCTCGATCTTGTAGTTGCCTATGGTGCACGGGATCGAGAAACTACCCGGATCCTTCAACTTTGGAAGTGTGGAACCTTGAATGAGCTCGCTCACCACCCTTGTGAACACGACGGTCTCTTCCTCGTCGACGGATCTCTTCCTAGCCAAGATTTCTCTCATGAATTTTCCATATGCCGGGATTTGGGTAAGTAATTCTGTGAACGGGACACTAACATCCAACTTCTTCACAATACTAAGGAACTTGTCATATTGAGAGTCTACCTTGGTCTTCATTTGCCTTGTTGGGTAAGGCAACTTGACTTGGTATTTATTTTGCTCAATCAGGGTGGACTCTTCAAATGACACTTTCTTTTTACCCTTATCTTTAGCTTGAAGTGGCGGAAGCTTGTCTTGTTGAGGTTTCTCAACCTCCCATAAAACTTGCTCCTCCGTTGGATTGTCAAAGCTTGAGCTCTCTTGAGTTGGAGGTGTCATCTTTCTTGTCGGTTCTTGCACCGGCTCTTGCTCACTCGGAAATGGAGGGGAGTCATAAGATGCACCTCTCCTTGTGGTGATGGCATTGACATGCTCAAAAGTCGGAGTTACACCTTGAGGAGGTAATTGCCCTCTTTGTCTTGAGGAACTTCCCGATGCAAGTTGTGCCACTTGATTCTCAATCATCTTCATGTGAGTTTTCATTTCCTTGTTTTCCATTAAAATTTGATCAATGGCTCCTTGTTGTGACATTTGTGCATCCAATTGCCTCTTTTGCAATTCTTGAGTACCCCTATGGATATCCACCATTTGCTTTTGCATGTCGCAGTCCCGTGGTGGTGATGATGGATTATGCGGTGTATTGGTGAGGGCTAAGGGAGTACCATAGTCATGAGTAGGAGATCGGCTCCTAGGCTTGCTTTGTTGTTGATTGCCTTGAGTTGCTTGATGTTGACGGTTCCCTTGGAACCCATGATAATTGCCTTGATTAAGGCCTTGATTGTTGCCATGGTTGTGGTTTTGATAGCCTTGGTTGAAGTTCCCTTGTTGGAACCCTTGATTGTTGTTGAATGAACCTTGGTTACTTTGCTTGAAGTTGTTGAAAGGCCTTGAGTTGCCTTGGTAACCTTGGTTGTTGTCCCTTAAGGGAGGTGGAACATAAGGACGATGTTGTTGTTGGTGTTGAAACGCTTGTTGTTGAGGGACTTGATTGGAAGCTTGGTATTGATTAGAATAGGAAGTACCTTGCTTGAATGCTTGAAAGGCATTCACTTGCTCAATACTCCCTCTACAATTCATAGGGTCATGACCAACGATTCCACAATTATCGCACATCCCATAATAAGGCAAAGGAGGTGCAAATCCCAAAGCATTCACTTCATGGATTGAGGCTTGGTGGGAGGAACCGATGCTTTGGACTTGAGTGAGGTGACCTTGAAGCTTCTTTTCAATGGATTCCATGTGTGTCTTCAATTGAGCCCCAAGGTCAATGCTTAATTGAGTTATAGAATCAACCTCGTGCCTACCTCCTCGGTTTGCCTTCCTAGGCCTAGAGTATTGCGAATTATGCACCGCCATCTCTTCGATTCTCGCCCAAGTTTGGTCATCATCGACCTCGGTGAACCTACCATTGGAGCCCATGTTAAGTATAGTTCTTGAGTCCTCATAAAGACCGTTCCAAAATTGTTGGACCAAGAACCATTGTGAAAGTCCATGATGGGGGCACGATCTAACCAAAGACTTGAACCGCTCCCAAGCTTCATATAAGCTCTCTTCATCCCGTTGTTGGAAACCGGTGATGGAGGCCCTAAGCAAGTTAGTCTTCTCCGGAGGGTAGAAAGTTTGGTAGAATGCCAATGCAAGTTTCTTCCAAGTGTCGATGCCCATGGTTGCCCTATCGAGACCTTTAATCCATTGCTTCGCTTTTCCAACAAGAGAAAATGGAAATAAAACCCATCGGATTTGATCTTGTGTAACCCCGGGTTGAGAAATAGCGTCGCAATAATCGGAGAAAGTCTCCATGTGTTGGTGCGGGTCTTCGGTGGGCAAACCACTAAATTGGTTCCTTTCCACAAGTTGGATGAAGTGGGTCTTGGCCGTAAAATTTCCGGCATAAGCGGCCGGTAGAGCATTGGGTCCCGGCAAGACATCTTCCGTAAATGTAGAGTGGGAGGAAAACTTCGGCATTATCGGATGTAAGGGAGAAGATGGTGTAGATTGAGTTGAAGTAGATGTAGAAGGGGAGCTACGACTAGAATCTCCAAAGGGATTGGTGAAATTCCCTTCGGCCGTCTCTCGATATGCTTCCTCAATATCGCTTCCTTGAGCTTGCTCTTGATGGGTATTGCTTGCACTTGGTTGAGAGATCCTAACCCGGTTAACCGTCCGTTGGCGAAAAGCTCGAAAAAGCCTCTCCGGCTCTGGATTAAAGAGAAAGGATTGGCCTCCCCGCCTAGGCATACACTACACACTAGAACAAACGTGAGAACACCTAGTGCTTTATGGGCACTAGGTAACGACAATAAACAAGCACAACTAGAGACAAAAAGAAAAGAAAGCTAAGAAAGCAAGAAAAACTAGTGAATATTCACAAGAGATGATAGAAGGGCACAAAGGAGGGTAATTAAGTCTAGAAATGAGCAAACAAAGTCTAAACAATGCACCGTCCCCGGCAACGGCGCCAAATTGATGGTAGGATTTGTCATGGATCCCGCCACCAATTAAATAACCAACTAGCACCTAACGGTAGTTAGGGTAAGTCGGGTCGTGTCCACAGAGACGGTGTTGCAAGGTTTAGACTAAATCGGCCTAAAACAAGACTAAGCTACCAAACAAACACAAGGAGCTACTAATGGATGAATTAAGATGAGAGGAGAAGAAAGTAGACTAATGATGAGCTATGATGAACTAGACTATCAAATACTAACTAAACACAAGCCAACTAGCAAACTAAGAGAAATGCTAAACAATGCTAATGATCCAACTAACTAACAACCTAAAGAAATGATGACTAGCTAACAAGATGAATCAAATATGGAAAAGAGGTGGGTTAGGTCGGATTCATAAGTGTAGTAGGGTGACTTGGGTGGTCAAGGGTGTCCACACTAGACAAACAATGAGTAGAGGAAAACTAGCATGAGAAGCATGGCCACTACAACTCAAACAAGAATTACAACAAACACATGGTGTGCCTAGAATGTGACTAACAATAAGGATTTACCCTTTACCCCTAATCAAACCCTAATCACCCATAATCTACCCTTAATCCCCCTACTAACCCACAAGTAATCTACTCACTCATAATCAAAGAAGAACTAACAACAATAACAAGAGAAAACCACATCACAACCTTAACATTCATCATCAAGAACAATAACAATCAATAACAATAAACACTAAGTAAAGATTCAAACTTGATTCAATAACAATAAACAAGAGAAAAGAAAGTTATACCAACAATAGGATGATGAAAAGATGATATCTTGCATAAAAGAGAAACCCAAATAATCCCAAGGTTGTCAATCTTGGAGAAGTCTTCAAGTATCTTCTTAATACAAGAACTAATTAACTAGGATTAACTAAGATTAACTAAGGATTAATGAGAGATTCAAACTAATATAAGGAACTAAATCTAGGGTTTTTATGTTGTAGAGAGGCTTAAGAGAGGCTAAACTAATGTAGGATGCATAAACAATACAAGAGGTAAGTATTTATAGGGTTACAAATGGAAGGGAATAAGGAAGAAGCAAAGCGCGGCTGCCAGGTGCCCTTCCCGGCCGGGAGGAGGTGGTCCCGTTCGGGAAGGTGTCGGTCCCGGCCGGGAGGAGCTGGTCCCGGTCGGGATGGACCCAAAACAGGAGCATCCTCTTTTGTGCACCTCATCCCGGACGGGTTGAGGTCATACCCGTCGGGGATGAGTCTTGTAGGCCTCCAATATGATCTTTAGGGTTCCTCCTTGCTTCACATGGACTTCTCATCGATTCTCGGGACTCGGGATCGGGTCTCGCAGGCTCGGGATTGGGTCCCAAGGTCTCGGGGTCGATTTCAAAGCATCGAGTCATCGTTCCTTTTTCTCGTTGGCTCCAAAATGTGTATGTATCGAGTCGGAATCGCTCCAACTCTTCCAAATCGGTCTCGGGAACCTGAAACGAACTAAAGGAAGCGTAAGAAGCCCATAAATCGCTCCCAAGGAGCGATTCCACAAGGAAATGGGACCAAAATACTACAAAATAGGCACCACAAACTACACTAATCAGTTATTGACCTCTGTACTCGGTTTCAGGATTTTACTTAGTCTGTTTGGTTTTGCTAACGATGTTTTTTGGGTTTCGCAGGCTTGGATATACTCCTACTTCCCTCAGCTGGCACCCAAGACAGTTTCCGCTCGTCCGGCTAGGTTTCTAGTGGGAATTGAGTGGCGGTTGGCTCAGGCTAAGAGCACGAGGTGTCACTACTCGTCGGAGAATGTGCTGGTGAACTAGCTGCGCCTCGAAGATGTAAGGTTCCTTCTTACGGTTTATTTTTATTTAGTAGCCCCCAAGATTAGGATTATTGAGATGTCGGTTTGTTCGTGCAGGTCGTGGCCCGTCCCTGGGCCGACTACGAGGGTCTGCCCGAGTATGTCAGGGTAGAGTTGAGGAGGATGCTCCTTCCTGCGTTGTTTCGCCCGGTGTGGTATCCGGGCGAAAGGTTGGTGCGTCAGTGTTTGTATGACGAGTTCAGGGTACTGGTTGATCCTCCCCGGACCATGTTTAGGCCACCGACCACCGCAGAGGTCCGCGAGGGTAGGGACGGAGAGGGAGGCGATGCACTACTAGTGCCTGGTGCCTCCTATCTGTCTCACGTCTGCCAGCAGCTAGCTTGCCATCGCCTTGTGGTGAGTACTCGGTTTAGTGTTTCATTGTTCGTTTTGTTTTATGGTTTAGTGTCTGTTTGCATTTTGAACTGTTTGCTTTTCCTTCAGCTGGCCGATCCGGCTGATGCTGTTCAGCCCCCAGACTTCCCATTGACACTACTCGGGGTCGATGCAGCTGGGGTAGCCTTTAGAGAGCCTCTTCCCCCATGTTTCGTTGAGGAGATGGAGGCTGGGATGGAGTGGCGCGACCGGGTGTACCGGGTAAGTTTCATTATTGCCTTGAACTTGGCTCTTAAGGGTTGGGTTTTGTTTGACTAATCCATTGGGGTTTGCTTTCCAGGTTTCGTCGGTATTCTATCAGCGGTTATGGCAGGCTGCAAATTGTTTTCGGGCCTACGCGTCTAGGGTGGCTGCTGCCTCTTCCCGTGATACTTCGGGACCTCGATCGGTAACTATGCGCTTCCTAGGGTCGGTTTTTTAGGTTGTTTGTGTCTTTTCGTAAAACATAGATGTATTTGTAGAATGTTTCAGATATAATAAGACAGCTGGGGACCTAGGCGACCAAGCTCGAGACGAAAGAAACCAAGTTACTGCAACTTCTGCAATGTCGGGACAATGAGATTTCCAAGCTTAAGAAGCAGTTGGCTTGGACTCAGGGCGAGTCCTCGGCGCAGGATGATGCTAGGTTAAGGGCGGAGGTGGAGAGAGAGGCCGAGGCTGAGGCTGAGGGTGAGGGTCGCGCTACGGGCACTACCGAGGACGTTGAAGGGATTCCCGAGACAGCTACACAAGATATGTTGTCGAGTATGAATGGTACTGAGTCCCCTATCCTTGATCTGGACGATCTAGATTTGGATGACAACATCGGTGCGTTTTTGTTGGCCGTCGGTGCAGCCTCTAGGGGTCCTCCCTAGTTTACAAATTCGGTTTGTGTTCGGATTTTGTATAATTCGTATGTTTTCAGACTTTAGTATTTCGATTGATTTGTTTTTTTTTTGGTGAAAATGTAAGCTTTATATTAATTCTAATGGAAGAATTACAATCAATTTACCACCAATACTACACCATTACAAATCCCTCTATTTAAAGAACTTATCTAATTTAGCCATTTCAGAACTATTTAACAAGTGATTCCATCGAATTTTCAACTCCTGTTTAATTTGTTGGAGAACATTCTCTGGTCTTACACTCCATCCTTCATGCTTACTTTGATTTCTAACTTGCCAAATATGATAAATCAAAGCTACCAAAGTACTGCCCACCAATCTCTTATGTCTCCTGTTTTGAAATCTTGCCTTATCCCACCAACTCCAAGGATCTGCTACTGAAATGGTAACCTGCAACCAGTCTGATGCCATTGTCACGCATTTAGTGCTGTACTCACATTGGAAGTAAAGATACAACTGATCTTCTTTACCTCTCCCACATATCCAACACTCCTCCTGAGTTTGCAGTCCCAACCTCTGCAACCTTACATTAGTTTGCAACCGATTGTGCATAGCAACCCAAGCGACAAACGCCTATTTAGACAAGTTCAGCTGATGCCACACCAACCTCCCCCATTTGACCTCTGGCCTATTGATTCTAAGCCAATCATACCCTTGCTTAACGGTATATTAATTCCCTCTTCGTAACCACCAATTCTGCTCATAGCCTTCAATAAATTTCTCCTTAACTTTACAAATTCTTCTCCAAGACCAGCTAGCAGAAGATTTAGTTTGAATTTGATTCCATTCAATCCCTTTTAAAAAATTGATGCTTACCCACTTCACCCAAAGATGATCTTTCTTGTCAGCCAACCACCATACATATTTCGCAACTGAAGCCTGGTTCTAGTCTACTGCTCCAAATCCTCCCTTCCTCTTATCAGCACAGACTTGCGACCAACCAATGAGAGGAGCTGAATATAATTGTAGTGCCCCTTCCACAAAAAATTTCTACACGTATCTTCCACCTTCTTCAAGACGCTCTTAGGCAAAATAAAGATTCTAGCCCAATAAACATGCAGATTATGCAAAACTGATTTAACCAATGTCAATCATCCCCCATATGACAGGTGCTTAGCTCCAATCGCTCTTATTCTATCTACAATTTTGTCAATCAACCCTGCACAATCGAGAACACCCAATTTCTTAAAAGTAATGGGAACTCCTAAATATCTAAAAGGTAGATGTCCACGAGCCATCCCAGTTACACTCATCACACCATTTATATCTCTAACTCCATTTATGTAGACCTCGGACTTCTCCTTGTTCATATATAGACCAGAAGCTTTAGAGAAAGTAAGGAAGGCCCTCATCAGAATTTTGACTGAATCTTTATCCCCATACGAGAATAACAATAAGTCATCGGCAAAACACAAATGCGACAATTGCATCTTCCTACACATAGAATGAAACTTGAAGCCTTCAAAACTTTGGACTTCCTGGAGAATCCTTGACAAATATTCCACACAAATAATAAACAAGAGAGGAGAAAGAGGATCTCCCTGTCTTAATCCTCTCTTTCCTTCAAAGTACCCAAAAATTGACCCATTCAATACTAGCGAGTAACTTGTAGTAGTCACACACTCCATAATTAGCTTAGTAAATAGGTTAGGAAATTTCAAAGCATGCAACATATCCTCCAAAAAACTCCATTCGATAGAGTCATAAGCTTTCCTCAAATCAATCTTTATCAAGCATCTAGGAGAGCAAGATTTTCTCCCATACAACCTGACTAAATCTTGACATATCAGAATATTCTCCAAAAATTTTCTTCCATGCACGAAACCACTCTGATTTTGGCTAATAATATCAGGAAGAACTAAGCTCAATCTCTTGCATAAAATTCTAGTGATACATTTGTACACCGTATTGCAACAAGCAATTAGACGATACTGTGACACACTTTCAGGAATAACAACTTTAGGAACCAAAGTAAGAAGTGTATGATTCACCTGTTTCAATAATTTCCCACTTTTAAAATTTTTTTCGACTGCTCCTACAACACTTTCTCCCACAATTTTCCACGAATCCTTAAAAAATTGACTCGTATAACCATCTGGACCAGGGCTTTTATCCCCTGGTATCTCAAACAAACACTGCCTGAGCTCAGTAGCTGTCACTGGACTTATAAGCATTTCGTGATGATTTTGTGTAACAGTCTTCCCCTTCCTAACAACCGGCTTATAAACAGCCTTCACTTCAGCATTTGTACCTAAGAGCTTAACATAATACTCCTTAAAGGCATTATTGATAGCTTCTGGATCATGAGTAACCTTGCCATTCCCATCTTTAATACTCAGAACTTTATTAGTAGTTCTTCGCTTCTTAATACAAGAATGAAAGTAAGATGTATTATCATCCCCCTCCTCCACCCATCTAGCTTTTGCCTTTTGTCGAAGGAAAGAATTATTAGCCTTCCTTAGTCTCATAACCTCATTAGCAACATTTTTCTCCTCGACCTGCAACTCTCTATTCCAAGGATCAGCCTGCATCTTACTCTGAATATCCTCCAATTTAGCATTCTCCATCTGAAACATCTTCTCAACTTCAGAAAACCTTTCTCTATTCATCTTCCTCAAAACTCCCTTAGCCTTCTTCAGTTTATGGACTAGTCCATACATTGGATTACCTTCTACCCTTCCATTCCAAACTCCTCTAATGATATACAAAAAAAATTCATCCAAAGACCACATATTATAATACTTAAAGCAAGTTTTAGTATTACTTCTACGAGCCTCCAATTGAATAATACACGGACAATGATCATATAACCCTTCCGGAAGAAAATATTCACTCATTTCAGGGAACTCCTCCAAGCATTCCGCATTGTAGAGCACCCTATCAATTCTACTAAAACTCCGGACTCCTTCCTCATGTTTATTATTCCAAGTAAAAAAGGATCCAGTAGTCTTCAGCTCTGTCAATTCACATTCTGTCACACAATTTTGAAACCGCTTTATCTCTGCACATGTAGTGGGGGCTCCAATCCTCTCTCCAGGATGAAGTATGTTGTTAAAATCACCCCACCCAAACCAAGCATCATCCACTCTATGTTTATACCTCTTGATAATTCCGCAAAGACAATTTCTCTCAGCAGGTTTATTGAACCCGTAAACTAGTGTCAAATAGAACTCCAACTTTCTAACCTTATCTTGAATAACCACAAACACAGTTTGTGCAGTAGCATCCAGGACTGTAATATCATAAAGGTGCGGATTCCATAAGAGCCATATTCTCCCCCTTTATGTTGAGAGTTATTAGTAGTGATGGCCCAATCACTACAAATATTATTTATCACCTTATTCCAGTTACTACTCCTTACTCTAGTCTCTAAGAGACTAAACAACCCCACCTTATTCTTATTAAGGAACCATTTGATGTCCTTTTGTTTGGTAAGGCTATTTAATCCCCTTATATTCCAAAAACTAATTCTATCCATTCTCAAGTGGTCTAGACTCCTTCCTTCCTCCAGTTTCCTTACCCTTCGACATTAATGCTTCCAAAAAAATTTAAACCCTCAGTATTATAGGATTTATTTTTTCCTTCCCCCTTTGTTCTATGTCCTTTAGTAATCTTCTGCGGTGAATTTAAGATACCAGCATTAACTATTGGTCTTATCATCCCATTGTTATCTACTATAACCACCTTAGGACTTTCCTCCTTTTGTATGACAGGCTTAGGTCGCCATTCCTTGCTTACCCCCTTACTAACACCCATCATTATCTTCTGTTGCTTTGGTTTATCTTTCCTACACATCTCCTCAGTATGCCCAACCCCTTTATATTTCTTACATTCAATCGGTATCCTGTCATACAACACTGTCACCCTATGTTCCAAGCCTTTTTCATCCGGAAACATCAACTCCTTAGGAAATTCTTGATTGAAATCAACTTCCACCAGAATCTTAGCAAAATTAAGGAATTTTTTTATGACTAGTTATCTCATCGCATTTGATGAATTTCCCAATCAAACTTGAGATTTTGGACAGACTTGATTCTCTCCAAAATTTCAACTCCAATCCCTGCAACTTTACCCAGATTGGTACAGTCTTACAATCCTGTTTCACCAGTGCACTATCCGGACACCATTCCTTCAGGAACACTGGTTTATTATCAAACATCAAATATCCAGTCTACAGTGCTTTCACCTTATCCTCCACATTCTTAAACCGGACTAGAAAAACCCCATTTGGCAAGGTCAAAACCTTATCAATTCTCAGATTCTTCCATGTTCTTCGTATAAAACCATTAACAACAGACCATGGTGGATTAGCACCTAATACATACCCGTAAATTGCAGTAGACCAATATTGAATCTCTGGATTAACATCCTCTTCAGTTAATTGTAGGACAATTGTTTCCTTCTTCTTTGCAGATCTGACTTGCTCCCACTCCTGTGCACCCAACGCTTCTGCACCATCATCGTCAGACTCCTCCTCAATAGTTTCCATATCATTCTCCAAATCAAACTCTTGCAACTCCTCTCTCTCAAATTTATTTATTGTAGAAGATGAAGCTTGTTTTTGTGATTTTAGTTTTTCTTGTTTTTGTGATTGGATTTTCTCTTTTAAGTGTGCAATTAACGCTGATTGCTTACCAGGTGAAGCTTTCTTGGATCTCACCATGACAAAGCTACTAGTCAATCTCCTTTTGATTGATTTGTTAGTCTTGAGTTTTATTTTTTTCGAAATGTTGACTTTGATGAAAAGTAATCACTTCAAGTTCGGTTTGTTTGCGGTTTCGTCGTAGTTTAGTATATATTGAATGTGTTACGATTGTGTGAGAGTATGAAAATGTTTTACAGAATTTTGAAATGCGTTAGTTTGAGCCGAGAGTTGGATCAAGTGGTATGTCGATTCAAATGTTCCACTCGAGACGTGTAAAATGTAAGAGATGCGTTGTAG
The DNA here is from genome assembly GCA_958450325.1 of Agrostemma githago. Taxonomy (NCBI): domain Eukaryota; kingdom Viridiplantae; phylum Streptophyta; class Magnoliopsida; order Caryophyllales; family Caryophyllaceae; genus Agrostemma; species Agrostemma githago. The sequence continues at coordinate 27,437,438 of OY288248.1, forward strand.
TCAAAGTGCTTCGACCAAGTACGTGTTTGGTGTTGGGAGACCAGTGTACTTATCTTGATATTCATGATTAAAAGAAGGTGAAAAGAAAAAGGTTAGACCACTTTTGGAAAAAAGTAGACCACTTTTTATGCCTTGATGATAATGCCGTACTGAGTTACATATGCTAATTGACGATGCCGTTCGAGGCTACGACATGTCTATGTGGGGTAGCTTATCCCCCTAAAAAAAAGATTAAAAAAACCCTCTAAGTCTGGTGGATCTGATGGACTAAATGTGTTGTCCATGTGGACCAATTATCCTTGCGCGAGCATTTCGGCTTTTGGAAAGGCATTTAGCGACTTCAGGAGGTCGTTCCTGATGTCACGGGTTGTCAAGCGATGGCTGATAAGGTAAGGCGTGGTTGACAGCATGGATGCAAGGAGGCTAATGACCCAGGGCTTCGATGCCTGGGCCTGGACTGCCTGATTCTGGGTTGCTTGGGTTTGGGCGGTCCGGTCTTCGGGCGCCTGGGCTCAGGCGGCCCGATTCTCAGTTACGCAAATTTTCCGTAATTTTCTAATTGTTGTGGGATTAAGGCTATATATGCGGGTTATGGGTACTCATTTTAGACATACTAGATCACCCATAGTGTCTTCATAGCTTCTTTGTATTATTTTGGGCATGTTGAGTTTTGGGAGTCTTTTAACCGAGTGGATGGGTTGATTTAGGAAATGTGACCTTGAGGTTTGTTCAGATGATGGTTTATCTATAGTTACCGCACTAATGCAACATGTTAAAGTGCAAGATGACTTCTTGTTGGCATGTTCTAGTTTCTGGGATGTTAAAACCCATGTTTTTGCTTTACCAGGAGGTAATGTTTGTCACCTTTCCGAGGAGCTAGATGCTATAGGTGGATGGTGTTCGGTTCCACCTTATATACCCCTTGGAAATGATACTTTTTCTGGAACGATTTTGTCATTTTTTGGACATTCCCTTGCTGGAGGAAGCTAAGGTTTTCTTTGGGACAGGTGGTATTGACCTAATGTTGTTTGTTAGGACATGCTCACAGAAAGGCTCTCGTGATATTTTGCCTTTGGCTTGTAAACAGGCTCTTAATATCGTGGTGGCATGTTACCTCCTTTTTGAGGACGCGTCGGTGCATGAGGGTTGAGGTAGTCCTTGGGTTTTGGACGTTGTAGTGGGCATGGAACAGGGGCGATCGCCCTCTTTGCTTATTCTAGGTGAGCTTATCACGTGTCTCGACGCTCGTGCATGGATACATCATGCTCCCTTTCGAGGTTCTAGGATCATTTTGCAGGTATGCGGAGGTACTACTTTCCTTCTTCGAAAGTTGCCTTAGTTCAAAAGTTTGACGCTGTTTTATGGTTCGTGCAGGTTTGGCTGCAAGAGAGGCTTGGTTTGATCGAGCCCCCTGGGTCCGTTAAGGGCTATAGCTACAAAGGTTTCACATGTCGTAAGATGGTGCAATCATGGAACGACGGTTATACTGAAGAAGGATGGCATTCCTACATGCAGGCTAATGGGCGGGTTGGTATTAGGTGGATAATCCCGCGGTGGCATATTAGTGGAAAAGTTGGGTTTCAGTTCTCATCATCGGCTCATACTATGCAGTTACCGTCCTTAAGAGATCAAATTTATATTTACCGGGGCGATTTAACTCGCCAAATGGGTGTGAGGCGTGCTGTATCAGAGGTTACTACTGATGCCCCTAAGTCTTATCCATGGACGGAAAGTTCTCTTAGGGAGTTTGGAATGTCTTGGAGACGGAGGTTTTCACGTCCCGTTATTATAGAAAGTGCTCGACCGGCCGACCCTACTCGTTCTTGGCGGGGAGCTTATGGATAACCGCCAGTGCAGGACAAGTCGAATGTTAGGAAGACCGTGATTCTAAAGGATAAGGAGGCGACTCTAGTTAACGTCACTAAGCGCTCTACCAAAGACAAGCTTACCGATCCTAGTGCCGTCAGTTCATCTAAACGAGCCAAGACTAACAAGACCCATATTAAAAATGTGAGTGAGGAGGGGAAGTGGGATTGGCTGGGCTCGGCTTCGGCTAAGAAAAAAGTGGAAGCCTGTATTATGAGGGTCTATGGTGAGAGACCCGGAGCGGCACTTCTGAATGGCAAGGGGAAAGGGAAGTTGGACCGGTAGAGCCCAGCCGTTTAGTACTATGTTGTTTTAATTGATATTATGTGGCGTATTAGTACTTGTATTTTGTAGGGTTTTACTTGACACGTTGTCATTTTCCGGGTAACCGGATTTTGGGATGCTCGATGTAGACGGCCTCGACAAAGGCATGATTTAACTGATTTTGCATTAATGAGAAGCACTTTTTTTTTTTGGTCGTGGCTCGCAACTCGATTCTTCATTTTGCCTGGAGCGCCCTTTCGGGTTTTCACTCCGTCCTCGGCTCACCCTTTTTGCTTTTTTATCTCTTTTTTTTACTTTTTTTTATGGCTCGTAACTCAATTCTTCATTTTGCCCAGGGCACCCTTTCGGGTTTTCACCCCGTCCTCGGCCCGTCAATTAATTTTTTTATTTTTTTTAAATTTTTTTTTTACGACGGCTCGCAACTCGTTTCTTCATTTTGCCCGGGGCGCCCTTTCGGCTTTTCCCCCCGTTCTCTGTTCGTCGTTTGTGTTTCGTCATTGAAATCACTTGTTAACTGGAACTTAGATGTGGTTCCGATTTGTATGTGAATCGAGTAATCGTTTTTGTTATTTTTGTTGGTTGTACACTTGGAAGGGTTGCATACGTATCCGTGTTTAGACGGAATCAAACCATGTTCGTAGTTCATAATAGATGTGACTGATTTTGCTTTAGACTCGTTATGCCAATTATCGATGTGAATTACTTTTAAGCGTTTTGCATGGGTTTTCATCCTAATTTAGAGATCAGGATGAGGTTGCTTAAGATGTTAAGGATAGTATAGTTTAAGCTGGTCCATGTTGGTTGGGGTCTAGAATTCTCGACCGTCTAGGTCAGTAAGGATTACGGCGCCTCCCTTGAGTATTTTCTTGACGAGATAGGGGCCCGCCCAGTTTGGTTTGAATTTCCCTCTAGGGTTGACGGGAAGGGGTGCTCTAATGGATTTGACTACTAAGTCTCCCTCGTGTATGTTTCGGGATTTGACTCATTTGTTAAAGGCTCGTTGTATTCTTTGTTGATAGGCTTGCACGTTGGTTAGTGCGTGTATTCAACGCTCATCTAGGAGCACTAGCTAGCCCATTGTAATGTTTTTGGTTCCACTCTTCTTCGGGAATGCCACTTTCGGCTAGTATCCTTAGCGAGGGTATTTCAAGTTCTATCGATTGTACGACTTTGGACCCGTAGGGAGGTTAGGTAGTAAGGTGTGACTCCGGTGGGAGTTCGGTAAAAGGTTCGGTATCCCCATAATGCGAAGGGTATTTTGTTTGGCCAATCCCGGTAGTTGTCTATCATTTTCTTAAGGATTGTGACGATGGTTTTGTTTATTCCTTCCATAGCCCCGTTTGTCTGAGGTCTATAGGGTGAGGATTTGTGTCGTTGGATTTTGTATTTGTCTAGGAGTTTTGGGGTGTCGGCCCTAAATTGAGCCCCATGATCGTTGATTATTTCGTGTGGTATGCCGTAGCGGTATATGATGTTGTTTTGTAGGAATTTGACTACTTGTTTGGAGGTTAGTATGGTGTAAGAGGCTGCTTCTACCCATTTGTTAAAGTAATCAACGACCACTAGTATAAAACAGTATCCATCGGTTCCGGATGGGTGTACCTTCCCTATGATGTCTATTCCGTAAGTAGAGAAGGGCCAGAGTGTTGTTGTGGTGGGGAGTGGGTATGGTGGTAGGTGTTAGATATTGGCAAATATTTGACAGTTGTGACAGTGATGGACGTGATGCCAGCAGTCTGTCTCTAGGGTGATGCAGTAATAGCCTAGTATAATTATCTTACGGACTAATAGGTGTGCGCTCATGTGGGGTCCGCATTCCCCGTCATGTACTTCTTCCATGGCTTTTTTGGATTTGGTTTTGTTTATGCATTTAAGGAGTACTCCTTGTGGGGTTCGTTTGTATAGTAATCCTTGATTTCGGACGTAGTGGGCGGCTTGTATTCTTAAGGCTCTTTTATTTTTTATGTTTGTATTAGGCGTGTAGAATTCATCGGTTTTGAAGCCTAGGACTGCTTTGTACCAGGGTTCTTCAGGGGTGTCATCGATTTCGATGTTGTAGATGTAGGCGGATTGTTCACTACTCTCTACGCAGATAGACATAGAAAAAAAGTTGTCGGGCATTTTTATTAGTGAGGCTAGCTTGTATAGGGCATCAGCGAATTGGTTTTCCTCGCGGGGTATGTGTATGAAGTTGATATCGGTGAACTCTCGGGATATTGTCTCATTTTCGGTTTGGTATGGAGCTAGGCTTTTGCTATAGACATTCCAAGTGCATGTGGCTTGGTTGACTACTAGGGATGAATCTCCGTGGAATCTAAGGTTTTTACCTCCTAGAGTTACGATGACTTTTAGCCCTATTAGGCATGCTTCGTATTCGGCTGCGTTGTTGGTTACTGGGAAGTCTAGTTTGACTTATATGGGTGTGTGGTCACTTATTGGTTATTCGTTGTGCGGGTTTCCTATGTTGGGCTTTTGGCTAGGAAGTTGGTTATTGGTTTGGGTTTAGGTTAGTTGTTCCTAATCTTCTTTTAGGGTGAAGTTAGGTGGGCCGTTACTTGTGGCCCTTATGCTTTGATTAATTGTTATCGGTAAATGGCATAGCATCGAGTTTTAAGCGAGAAAGTGCGTTATTAAAAATCAAGCAATTGTCGAGGCGCGTTGTAAAATGAGTTGGTTTACATATTGATAATAAGCGGGCTATATGCCCGAGATGTTGTTTTTGAGGAGGTGGAGGACAGGTCCCCTCGAACCTCCCGACTCGATATGCAAAGAACATTTATTATACAATTTAAGTCTAGGCCCTAGGACGAACTAGACTCTGACTCGAACACGGATTTACTCGTCTTGGCGGGTGCCCGTGTGTTGTCGTATTCTGGATATGCCCTGAACTTTTCCTCTTGGATGAGGTAGCGGACCTATTGTCGGAATTCACGACATTCACAAATGTCATGTCCGCGACCTTGGTGGTATCGACACCATTTTCTACTGTTCCAATGTATCGGCCTCCTATCGGCGGGTGGATCGGGCGTCAGAGCTAGGGGGTATAGGAGCTCGTCAGATGTTAATATTGTCAACGCCTGGTCGTGGGATAGCCCGAAGTGTTCGTGGAGTCGTAGACCTCCTTCCTCGGAAGTGTCTGTGAGGAAGTGGGTGGGTCTTTTTGTCAGTAGTGCAGTTTTCACGACTCCCGTTTTTATTAACCCCTACGTTTTATCCTTTAGGAGTGCGCAGGATTCCGTGTCGTGTTCGTTACCCCTATGATAGTGAAAGTACTTTTCTTTAGACTAGTGGCGAGATCTATGGTTTAACGGGGGATCGACCATTGGTCCTATGGGCTGCAGGAGGCGAAGGGTTGTTAATCTTTGGAGCGCAGATGCATAGCTAACTCCGATTTGGGTGTGCTTTTTCTTTGGCTATAAAGTTTTTGGTGAACCTATATTACTTTCTTTAATGGACCCGTTGCAATCTGAAGTAAGAGGTTCTGGGAGTTCCTCGAGTTTGTCCTCGATACGGGCTATTCTGGCTTTGATTCTTAACAGTAGGGGGTGTATTTGGGAGACTAAACGGGTTAGGCTTTCAATCATTGTTGCATGTTCTGTGGGGTCAACGGGTGCACATTCCGTGTGACTATCGGAATCTTCTATGATATTTAAGACATCCTCCTCTATAGGGTCGAAGTGGTAGCAATCGATGGTGTCGTCAAAAATGGCATGGATGCTAAAGGGGTTTATGGTATTGTTTGGTTTCTTGGGTGGGGGGAGAGGAATCGTCCCATTTTCTATCATGTCTTGTGTGAAATGTTTGAGTCGGTAGCAGGACTCGGTATCAAGTCCATTACCACAGTGGAAATAGCAATATTTATTGGCATCCCACATCTTTCCTTTTTTGTCCGCGGGGGGTTCTGGGTTGGACCTATGGGTTCGAGCTTTCCTTGCTCGGTCAGCCTTTTAAGGGCTTTAGCGTATGTGATGCCTAACTTGGAGAATGTTCTAGGGGTGAAGTTCGTTCTTCCTTTAGTGGTTGATTCAACTAGGTGTACTTCTTCGGTTTTGTTACTCCCGGATGACCTGTAAGAGCGGGTTCCCGTGGATGTAGTTGGACCTTGATAACCTTTCCCCATCATTTTGGAGAATACTCCCTTTTTCATATCGTCTTCTAGGCGTATTTCTAACTTAGATAACTCCTTGAAGGTACGGACATTTTGGTACCTAAGGTGAGAGGCGTAAGTGGGCCTGAGGTTATTGACGAATATTTCTACAAAGGTGGCTTCGTCGGGGCGGTTTACTTATTGGGTGCTGACCTTTCTCCACCTAGTTAGAAATTCGGAGAAGCCTTCCTTCTCGTTTTGGGAAAGGACCTCGAGGCTTCGGATGGTGACTTGTGTTTCGGAATTATCCGCGTATTATTTTGCGAATTCTATGGAGATGTCGTCCCAGGTGGATATCTTTTTGGGGTCGAGGAAATAAAACCTGTACCGTGGTGTGTCACCTAACGAGGATGGGAATATGCTAGTGAAAAGGCTGGGTTTGACCCTTTTAACGGCCATGTAATCCTTGAAGGCCCGGATGTGGATGAGGGGATCCTCAGTTCCTTTGATTTTGGGTATGTCGGCTGGGTAAATTTTTTTTGGTAGTTGGTCGTTTACCATCTCAAACTTTTTATGGTTTTCGAGGTGGACATTGTTGCCTTGGTTTAGGCGAATTTGGTTTTCAAGGAAGTCTATGCGACTCATGACGGACTGTAGGATGTCGTCCTAAGGTGGTGTAATGGGGACATTAGGGGTGACTTTGACGGGAACACCGCCTAGCGGTCTGGAGTTTAATAGGACCTCGTTGAGGATCCAGTTATGGTGTTCATCAGAGGCCTTATCTTCCAAATGGCCTAGACGAGAATCGACGCTGTTTACGGATGCATTCATGGTAATGATGGTGGCCTGTAATTCTCGGATCATGTTGGCTAAGGTTCCTACTGTGCTATCCCCAGACTGTCCGGCGTCGTTTCCACTATGGTTACTTGCGTCTACGCTTGAATCTCCTTACATGACTGCGGAAAATGTGGTATTGATGAGGGCAGATCCACCAAAGAACTTAAAGACTCGAGGAATGCTCGTAGTTGAGCGACACGGAAATGAGACCCTTGATTTGCGCGCATTTGCGGTCATCAAATTAGGGACTCGGGTGCTTTAGACTTTCGGTGTGTTCGGCGAAACGCCTAACAGACTTGTATCTCTAGAGCGAGACAATTTGATAAGTCTCGGGAGTAAGATTTAAAGAAGAGGACTTCTCGAGATGGGACTACCCAAAATGTAAGACCTCGGCGGAGGTGACCTTAGTAACTAACACAGACAGTTAATCACACGATCGTACAACGTAAGGAATTGATCTTGATCCCGGCTCGGAATCAAAGAGTTTTGATGTTTTTGAAAATGGATGGATTTTGGAAACAAACTCTTCGAAAGTGAGAGTTTTTGTGGAATCGGTGTTACGATGGTTTAGTGATATTCTTTTGTGTTGTGTCCAAAAGTGTTGCTCTATGAGTGTCGACGATTCGACGATAGCGAGAGTGTAAGTTGTGATTTTGTAAAAGAAGCACGGTTGTAGAAGAAACGGTTTTGAAAATTGTGGTGTCGCATTTTTATCGAGACTTAATATTGATTACTAGTTCGAAGATCGCGGTGTAGCGACTGTTTCGTGAGGGAAAATGGTGTCTGTGAAGGTGCTAACGAAGGTGTGATCAAATTCTTATCACAGAATTTAGGTGATGAAAGTGTTTTTAGAAAAACTTTTAAAACGTGTGACTGTATTTGTCGATTCCATTAATTGGAATTTTGACGGTAGCGATGGTGTGTTATAAAGAAATGTTCCTTGGGTATAATCGTTTTGGAGTTCCTTGACTTCATTAATTGAAGTTTCAGTATGTTAACAGTATGTGCTAAAAAGTGTTTTGAGAAATGTAACCGTTTTACTCGTTTTGGTCCCATTGGTTGGGAATTTGGCAGTAGTAATAGTGTTTATGTGCGTGAATGTTTTGAAAGCAAAAAATGTAACCGTATAGAGTACCTCGATCCCATTAGTTGGAATTTTCGTAATAATAACGGTATGTCGTTATAGTTTGAAAATGACGAGTTTTAATTTTGGCCGGAGTAATGGCGCTCAAAAGTGTCTTTTGAAAGTAATGAGTGTAAAATTGGCCATGGTGACGGCACTAAAGTGCTCTTGAAAATAATTTTGATTTGGCCGGAGCATTGGCGCTTAAAAGGCGGTTTTGAAAAGAAGATATCCTTTTCCGAAAACGGAGTTGGGTGCGGTTGAATATGTTGTCGTGGTTGAATCCGGATTTCAATGTTTTATTTGGGTTGTCAAACACGCTACACATAACTAGGAATGCGTACAGTCATGCAGGATGCAGAAACGAGTAGGTTAGGGTAAGCCACCGTCCACGAGTAGTCTTTGCTTAGGTGACGACGGGTCACCTGGGGAGGTGAGTGTCATACCGTTTGCTCAACACCACTAGTTTGGTACATCCACGGAATGCGTGGCTACCTTAGATGGTCGGAGCGTCAACAGAGGGTCTCTCCGCGTGTCCGAAAGGATCTTATCGCAAAGAGGTTGATTGGTCCTAATATTGGTTAGGGTGCGCTTTTTAAGGCCAAAACCTGTAGTGACCACAAGAAGGAACTAGAAAACGAGCTTCACCGACCTCGTTCGATTTACACCATCGCTGGAAACTTATTTCCAAATCCCCAGCGGAGACGCCAAACGGACGCCCGTCCGAACCGCCCGACGCCCAATGCGCACCCGCGCGGGACCTCTGGTTTGTCGCGGCGGCCACCCTCGCGGCCCACCTCTGTTCCAGGGGCCGATCCGATCTCGCGTAAGGGGCGATGTGTCGGACCTCGATTTGATTGACGATTCGGATAGTACTAGACGGATGCGAACACTTGTGTTTCCATTGGAATCGATCGAGACGTAGTTGTACATGTTTAAAGGCCGATATGTTTGGTAAGGCGACCTTTTTAGTGAACCGAATCATTGCCGATTTGTGGAGTCGCCACCGAGTCAATTATGGGGACTCGGAAACCATTCAAGTCAACTTTGATCCTTAGCCAGCTCAAAGTTGAGTGGCACGGGACCTAAAGATAAAGACTTGTACCCTTAAGCAGTCCATGCCTGGAATGAGTCTCTTTGCCAATGGTTTCAGACATCCGGAAACCATCGATTCTGAGTAAGGGGTGATGGTATGCATTGAGAAGCCAACGTCTTTTAGACATCGACACCCAATCCCGCCCGCAGTTAGCGGCCTCTACTAATCAATCGGTGGGCTGATAACTTTGTTCCCTAATTGTGGGGAAAATGCGATAACATCCTTTGTTTTAACCCTATGCCTTTGCTACGTCGGTTGTTTAAGGACAAATAAGCTTATTGTCGTTAAATTAGTTATTTTTACATTCTTTGTATGATATTTGACGTGACAAGCAGGCCATGAAAAGATGTACGTAGGAGAGTAGAGAGTACTAAGTATTATACGTATTAGCATATCAGATTTAACGCGATAATACGGATATTAATCATTCTCGTGGTATACCTTAATTACCTGGTATTCTGCTTAAGATGCATTAGTTCGATTTTAGTAGGGATGCATCGAACCATGTATGGTGAGCACCGAGATTAATATGGAACCCGACCATCACTTTGTTCTGTTTTTGTTTATTTATGTTTTGAATTCCGTGTTTGGTGATTTAGTATGCGATTATAAGGTCATAAAAGCAGTAAATCATACGAAAGCAGTAAATGCGAAATGTAAATAAATCGCATAGTGAGGAGTTGCACCCTCGGAGTGTACACTAAACGAGACACGATGCGTAGATGGTTCAAAATGGATCTCGGAACTGCTCGGGTTTAGTTAGGGTGTTTTAGTGCTTATGGTTGAAGTTGAGAACGTTACGTATGTTTATAACGTGCCATGGATATAGCGCCCATACTTGACATTATCGAAGTGCATAATAAAGGTACAAAAATATAAAGTTTTGTTTAGACGACAACCTAGTGACAATTCGACTTCGAGGCGGATCCTCCTAGCTTGTCCTGCAGTGAATTTGGCAGAGCTTCGCTACTACAGCTGGTTCTGCGGTGAATCAGGCAGAGCTTCGCCGCTATACTCGGAGTTGGCGGTCGAGCGCAGGTGCTCTTCTGTTCGAGTGGAGTGCTCGAGGATTGAGGAGTAGCATCGATTCGCTTATCGAGACAACGATCGAGTGGATCATACTTAGTGTCAGTGTGCGACCTAAGTTAAAGAAGAAGAAGGGGAGAGCGAATTGTGAGAGAAAGAGTTCATGAATTGTGTGTCGAAATGAATGAAATGAGGGGGATATTTATAGTTGCTCGCGTAGTTCAAATCGACCTTTAAGACGCTTAACCTCTTGCGCACCAGAACTCAGTCGCCTGGTGTCTGCGCATCAATCTTGGGACGCCTGGTGTGAGGCGCCTGGATTTTGGAAGATCCGATTTTGAAACTTTCCAAAATGGAGAAGATGCGTATATTGGGGTTGCTTGGGATTAAGGATTCCCGTTAACCCTAGCGCATCGAGCGCCGGGTGGGCCTCGGGCACGTCTCTCAAGGTTCGCTCGGCCCGATGCGTTGACTCGGGTTTGACTTTACATATTTCGGGACCGGTTCGGGGCCTCGATGTCGGAATTGACTCTAATTAGTGTCGACGCGACTGTAATAACTCGACTAAGAATGTTTTTATGTCGAATTAATTTTTCCGAGTAATTATTTGATCCAATCTATAGAAAAACTATCTAAAACATCTTAATCTCGCGTCGCGTTGTAGTCCGATCGTCATCGGTGTTTGTCGGGCACTCCTACTGCCACACGGTCAAAATCTGGATGTCTACACCTGCATATAATGCTGATCAGCTAGCTTTGCAGGGGGCTAACTACTATACAATAGCAAGAGCTTATCATTGGCTTAGGAGAAAAGGGGAGAAGGTGGACTGGTGTGTCATTGTCTGGAATAGGTGGTCTATCCCCAAGCACAGGTTACTGGCTTGGATGATACAGCAGCAAGGTCTCAATCTGAAAGAGAGATTGCAAAGATTAGGGGTGACTATGGATGACATGTGTGTTATTTGTGCAACAGATGCTAAAACAGACCAACATCTATTTCAGAACTGTGAGTACAGCAGAAGAGTGCTTCAAGCAATAATGCAAAAACTCAACTGGAAGTAAAAATTTGAGATGCACAATGAATGGAGGTAGAAAATGAAGGGGACTAAGATGCATAGAGCTATAAAGAATGGTATGATAAATGTTATATGCAATCATATATGGAATCAAAGGAACAAAGGTAGAGTGGAAGACCAAATTATTCGTTCAGAAAAAATAGCTACAACTATTGTTCGAGAAGTCATTGAATATTGCAAGAGTAGATGTAATAAAAAATTTAGTGACAAGGAGTTTAGCTTTGTCGTGAGCCTGGTGAGGCAAACTATGTAAATGATGATGTAAATTTCATTTATCAATATACTTACCCTTTACCAAAAAAAACCACCCGGCCGCATCCACCCTATGTAGTGTCAGAGGGAAGTCCGGGGGCTGAACGGCATCAGCCGGGTCGGCCAACTGAAGGAGAAAACAAACTGTACAAAACACAAACAGACCCAAAACCACAAGGCAAAAAGCAAACAAACAATAACCAAATACTTACCACGATGCGGTGGCAAGCAAGCCGCTTGCAGACATGAGACACGTAAGAGGCACCAGTAATGCCTTACCTTCCTCACCGTCCCTATCCTCGCGGGCCTCAGCAGTAGTCGAAGGCGTAAACATGGTCTGTGGGGGGTCAACCGGCACCCTAAACTGTCATAAACGCACTAGCGCACCAACCTCTTACCCAAATACCACATCGGGCGGAACATCGCCGGAAGGAGCATCCTCCTATAGCTCCATGACCTCAACTCTTTCCCCACGTACCTGGGCAAACCCTTTTAGTTGGCCCAAGGACGGCGCACAAACTGCACAACCAAACCTACATTACACCTAAAACTCCTAACATTAGGGGCTACCTAAGAAAGCAAATAAAAGGAAAAACTTACATCCTCGAGACGCAGCTGGTTCACCAACACGTTTTTCGTCGAGTAGTGCTCGTCGTAGTCTTGGTCTGAGCCAACCTCCACTCGATCCCATCCGGGAATCTAGTTGGGCGAAATGGCACCATCTTAGGTGCCAAGCACGGAAAGTAAGAGTAGATCCGAGCCTGCAAAAATTGGGATACCATCAGCAAAACAAAACAAAGCCGACCGAAATCCAAAAAGCCAATGCAAGTTAAGTAAGTAACCTCCAGAACGAGACCTAGACCCACAATGGGTATAGCAGAGTGATGGTGGGGATGTGCCGTGGGTCCTACCGATCAATAAATAACCGACTATTCCTAGTGGGTAGCTAGGGCAAGTAGGGTCGATATCCACGGGGACGTTATGATAAAATCTAGACTAGGTCGGCCTAAAAACGAGACTAAATCACCAAACAAACACAAAGGAAGAAATAATTGGTAAACTATGGTAGTGGAAGAGGTAAAACTAGGCTAACAATGAATTAGGCTAAAACAATGCTAAAATGGAATAACTAATGATCAAACAAACTAGTAAACTAAAAGAAACGATGACTAACTAAGAGGATGAAATCAAATATGAAAGGAAGTGGGGTAGGTCGGGTTCATAAGTGTAGTAGGGTAATTGGGGTGGTCAAGGGAGTAGGCGCCCCCTAGTTTCTAGAGTCGGTCCGGGCTCACGCTACGTAGATCAACGCCGAGGTAAGTTCGCGCTCTCGCGTCTAAGACTAACCTCAACACAACCACAAAATAGACAAACAATGAGAAGATGAGCACAAGTATGGGGAGCATTGGCCACTACTACTCACACAAGCAAATCAACAAACACATAGAGTGCCCATTATGTGGCTAACAACAAAAGAGTTACCTTTACCCCTAATCAAACCCTAATCACCCATAATCTACCCTTAATCCCCCTAATAACCCCAAAAGGAGACTACTCACTCATTATCAAGAAGAAACCAACAATAATAAGATAAAACAACATGAAAAACCAAACATCCATTATGAAGAACAAGAACAATAACAAAAACACTAAGTAAAGATTCAAACTTGAGTAAATAAACAAAGAACAAGGAATAAGAAATTATAACAACAACAAGAGGAAGAAAAAGATGCAATCTTGTATAAATAAGAACCCAAATCAACTCTAAGGATGTCAAGCTTGGAGAAATCTTCAAGAACCCACTTAATACAAGACTAGTTACAAACTAGATTAAAAGGAGATTAACTAAAGATTAAGGGAAAGATTAATCTAAATGGATGAACTCTAAATCTAGGGTTTATATCTTGAAAAGAGGCTTAAGAGTGTCTAATGTAAGGTAGCTTTTTTAAACAATACAAGAGGGAAGTATTTATGGTTACAAGAATGAAGGAGGAAGAATTAAAGAGTCACGCGCAGCAGCATCATGGTCCCGACCGGGACGAACCGGTCCCGACCGGAAAGGGCGCATCCCGACCGGGAAGGGCTGGTCCCGACCGGGACGGACCCAGAACAGAACCTATACTATTCGTGCATCTCATCCCGGACGGGATGAGGCCATACCCGTCGGGGATGAGTCTTGTAGGCCTCTCTTAAGGTCTTTTTGGTCACTCCTTGGTTCTCGTGGGCTTCTCACCAATTCTCGGGGCTCAGGATCGAGTCTAAGAGGCTCGGGATCGGGTCCCAAGGTGTTGGGGTCGAATCCAAGGCATCGGGTGATCGTTCCTTCGCTTCGTTGGTTCCAAAAAGTGTATGTATTGAGTCGGAATTGCTCCAACTCTTCATGAATGGTCTCGGAAACCTGAAACGAGCTAGAGGAAGCATAAGTAGCCCATAAACCGCTCCCATGGAGCGATTCTACAAGGAAATGGGACCAAACCACAGCAATTTAGGCACTAGAAACTACACTTATCAACTCCCCCACACTTAACCCTTACTCGCCCTCGAGTAAGCACATACTAACTACTAAACTAGCCGAGTGGGTATTAGCGCACCCTACGCCCTTTCAACTCACGCGAGTACACTTAGAGGATAAGTGCTCTCCGCAAGGCAAGTGAGGTCTTGCGACAAAACCGTGGATGCAACCAGACACAAAAACACATAAACAAACAAACATACAAACAAACACACAAGAGGTTGCACCCAAAAAGAAACAAATACCGCTTCCCTCTAAAAAGCGGTGAAAGAAGCACCGGTTTAGGACTCGAGGCAAGTGACAACGTTCCCAAGCTAGCAATACAAACCAAAATGGACCAAACCCTAATAGTATGACGATAAAGCAACAAAAACGTTGATAACTTACCTAGGTCCTCCTAACTTTTTAAGAACGTACCACGGGCGATCGGCGGGATGGAAAGTGATGAACCACGGGGTTAGTCGACACTGTAGGTAAGTGAAGACCCGCCCCCATTAGCGATGAGCAAAGAGGGTCGTCCCATGTCCGAAACCGCCTAACTAGTCCAAGTAAAAAGGTGGAAATAATTGCAAAGTGAGGGAAGACCGACCTTTGCCGCTATCATCCTTCCTAGGGACTCAGTCCTTTGGTAGGCTCTTCACGGCAAAAGTCGGAAAAAGGCTTATTTTTGAGGGGTTAGGATCTTTTTGTGAGACTATTTTCTTTTGGCATTTTCTCTTTTGTTTTGCATATTTGCTTTGTGTGTTGCCATGCCATTTCTTTTTCTTCTTTTCTATTTTCTTTTTGGCTTTTTGTTCCTTTTTTTTTCTTTTCTTCATTTCTTTCTTTCTTTCATTTTCTTCTCTTTGCCCTTTTTTTTGCTTGATTTGATTGACAGGCATTTCTTGGCAATTAAGAAAGAGAGACTTCAACAAATTGCAATTTATTGTGTGGATATGTGTAGGAGGTAGGGGAATGGGAGAGTCGGGAGCGCGCTTTCCCTTCAAACTGTAACACCCGCTATTTTTCCTAAGCATTTTTATTCTATCCGTTAGGACTTTGTCTTAACTCTGTCACTCTTGGCCTCATATTTTATCATTTTACTAAGGCACTATTTTAATTTTTTGGTTTAATAATAATTTTTGGATATAAATACTTAAATCGTTTTGTAATTACTATTTTTATTAATCGTTATTGTCGAGATTTGACGATTAACGAGAAAACGCTTTAAAAACCGAGTTTTTAGAATTCTGGAAATTTTATTTTCTGGACAGAATGTCCATAAATATAATTTAACTATTTTACGTAATTTTTGTACTATTTATTATAGTCTTTAATTAATAAATATTGATTTTCGGACAAATTGTGATTTATCGTTAAAATGCTTCGTCTTACCTAAAAGAATTATTTTTCCAGCAATTTTGAAAGTATTTAAATCTGAAACTTTAGGGGTTAAGTCATCCCTTAACATACTCTAAATGTATTTGTTGGTTTAATTAAATAAAGACGTTCAAGTATTTAATTTAGTGTTTGCCGTAAAATCCTATTTATAATTTTATCGTCGAAACTAATAATAATTAGGGAATTTTAGCTTTTTAACTTTTGAAAACACCCTAATTAGTAATATTAAAATGTTTAAGACATTTTTAATCATTTTATAACACTTATACGATATTTTAATAAATTCATAAAATCAAATGTTCTTACTTTAGTAATTAATATCGTTAAGGCCGAAAGTATTAGTTTTATAAATCTATATCGTTTACTAAAAATGTGGTATTAATATGAACTAATATTTTCACTATTTTGATATAATGCTATTTTTTAGTAAAGTTCTAAAAATAGAAGTTTCCTAAAATAGAAAGTTTCCTCTTTTAGAATATAAATGTTTACTTCTTTTATCCTCATATTGTTTATAATGATTATATCTTTGAATATCGATAATGGCTTTGTTTTGGAGTTATGGAATAAGGACAAGTGTCAGGTTAGAGTAATATATTCTAGGGTTTATGGGTTTGCCATCAACTATAAGGCTAGTGTATCAGGAATCGGTACATTGGTTGTTGAACCGGGTGACAGGTATCCCGGGAGTTTGTACATTTTGACCTTAAGCTTAGGCCTCGCAGTAAGTCGCCGTCATAAGTTGAACTGGGTGACAGGTAATCCCAGGAGGGGTGTGCATTATCTTAAACTAGGGCCACGCATTTATAAGTCGCCGCTCTATTATGGTTGAGTAGCCTAGTTAGAGACCGAAGTTTGATTTGTTTGAACTAAGTTCTCGAAGCTAGTTTTTAGTATTCTCCTAGTAAAAGTCTAGCCGTCTACACTACTCCTATCCATAACGCTATTTTGATTATTTTATTTATTATCGATATAAATTGGTTTGCAGGTTGGCAAATATTTTTATGTTTCTTCGGAAATCCTTTTGATTAATTTGTTTTACGCTAAACCTTATTTTAATATGTTGTTTTAATGTTTTCCATTTTTACTATTTTTCCTATATTAGTAATTACTGTTTTAAAATCCTGTTATACGGCTGGGAGAACGTTGGCGTTGCTCCCCACTGATTGCGGCTGTTATGTTTTAACATGGCAGGTATACGTGTTTATTTTCCGGTGGGTGTGGGCTAACGAGCGGTCTTGGATCCTGCTTGATCTTTTTAATAATCATGTCTTAAGGATTGTTTAACGTCTTTATGGATTGTTTTAAATTTTTAGCCATTTTTATGTATGGCGTATGTTTGACTTTACCAATTTAATTTATTAAGACATAGTTCTGTGTGTTTTAATCCCGACTCTACAGTGTTTCCGCCACTGTATCGCGCTAGAATTTTTAGGAGATTACACAAACCCACAAAAAGGGGAGAACTTGGACTAGTCGAGCAATGTCAAACAAGGTCACCTAAGGGACGGGACTCGGCAACCAAGGCCTTTTCACACCGTGGGTGGTCAAAATGCAAATCCCGTGGTAAATCCCTAGTAAGCTAGGTGGACTCAAGGTAAAGGACCAACGAAATCATTGATTTAGGGTCATTCCACTAGACTAAAGTCCAAGACTCGATTTATACCACTAGGAAGGGAAAGTAAACACTCGCACACTAGCCTTTAAACCAGGTTTTCGAAAATCATTTACACACTAGACACAAGTACATACCATAAAACAAAGACTTGACCAAGAACGAAAGAAAAAGAAGCAAAAGCAACAAAACAAAAACAAAACAAAACGAACACATAAACAACACAAACACCACCCCGAGTTTCCAAACAAGTCACCAAATCAACCACAAGTATGCACAAAGCTCCACCCGAGCACACCAGATCACAATCTCCTCCAAACTCCTCAAGAGATAAAGGGGAAAAAGGGACAAAAGATGTTACCGAATATCTTGAAAGCTCTCCAAAGCTATCGGTGATTCAAGCAACCTATAAGGAAAAAGGGAGGCAAAACACGCACAACAAAACGAATATACGAAACAACGACACAAAGGGAAAACACACAAAAGAAAATCTTTTTGATTTTTGTGAAAATTTTTAAAATATTTGGATTTTTAAAGATTTTTCGGAAAAACTACGAAAACAAAACTAACTATGATAGAATATCGCTCCCCCACACTTAAGCCGAGCAATGTCCTCATGCTCGACCGTAGTGTATGGAGTCAAAGAAAAGAAAAGAAACTACGAAAATAAAGCTAAAAAAATCAAAAAGAAAAGTGGAGAAAAGGGTAGAGTGTGTCCGGCCGGGGTGTAGTCAAATCACCATGGGCCGAGACGAGAAAATATATGGATGGGGGAAGAAATAAAAAGAAATAAAGAAAAAGGAAATGGGAGGGGAGGACTAGGTGTAATCAAGTCACCTAGCCCGGATTCCGCCCAAATCCGACTAAATCCTACAAAAAGGGTGAAAATCTTGTAAAATTTGGATTTTGAAATGACTCTCGATGTAGTCACGTCATCGAGAGTCGGGAGCAACAATTACCAAGGCCCCGAGGGCCACCATGACACGAAATTGTATAAGGGAAAGGGAACAAAGAAAGGAAAACAAGCTATAAAAGACGGAAAAGAAAGGATAGTTGCCGTACCATACGGTTAGCAACTCACTCGCCCCATCTTCTCATAAGTCAACATCGGCACGTAGCTTGTCTTTGACATTGCTATTCCTCTCCAAACACGATAAGGTTCCATGGTTGGGGCACCAAGGTATAAGGAGGTGGGTTTTGATGTGAAAGACGGCGTAAAGTGAAGAGAAAATGAGGTGAACATGTGCATATGAGGTGTAGGGGTCATATGATGAGAGCAAGGATAGGTAGGGAGGTTGGGAGGGGGTATAAAGTGGTAGGGTGGGCTCGAACGACGAAGAAAAGGCCAAAGGAAGAACAGGGGTCCATCCCGGTCGGGATGACCTGCCCGCCCCGGTCGGGAAGACCTCGTCCCGGTCGGGATGGCACTCCAGTAGACCCATTTTTTTGCACACCCATCCCGGACGGGATGACATCCTTCCCGGTCGGGATGGTTCATCCTTCCTGGTCGGGATGCACTCTTCTCGGCCGGGAAAAGTCTTCTAACCCTCTATGACTCCCAAAGCTCGTTCCAAGCTTCAAAAACCGACTCCCCTTCACACGATCCAAGCTCTAACATTGACCACTCCTCCCTAGGATTCATCTTCACTTTGCACCTACCAAACAAGCTCAAAACACAATCATCAAAGTCCCTCCCTCACATCGCTCATCAACAATCCAAATAATCAAGAATTTCACAAAACTAAAAGAAATTACAAGAGAAAGAGATATATATAAAGAGACGGTTCTTGTGGAACTCCGTCAAACCAAGGGTGGTGCATTTTTCAATCTTTTTCAACAACACTATAACCTATTCCATCTCCATCGAGGGCACGAAGAAACAAGTCGAAGGCCCTAGCAAAGTCTTCAATCAAGCTAGTAATATAAGCATCCAAATACCAAGGTTCTCCATGACCTTGCCTCGACGTTCCCGGGGCGTCCCGATCTTGTAAGTTCAATGGCTTGAACTTATACTTTTGATCCTTTGGGATATACCCAAACGTCCACTTGTCCTCATGCGGCCCCGAGGGAGGCTCATCTTGCTTCTTGCCTTTCAACTTGTCATCAAACCCATGATATGGGCACTCATCTACTTCAATCTCGAAGTCGTCATCCTCAAGCTCATATGAATTGCTCTTCAAGCTTTGTCCCAACTCAACCCCTAGATCGATGTCTTCCGTGTCGTGGATCATATTGCATGACTCATCGTTAGTAGGCGAAGTGTTTCCTTGGAGGTCAAACACTAGCCTTTCTTCGCCTAACTCGAAGGTGATCCTACCGTTCTTCACATCGATCATAGCACCGGCGGTGTGTAGAAATGGGCGCCCAAGGATAATGGAAGTGTTGGCATCTTCCGGCATATCGAGCACGATGAAGTCGACCGGAATGAAAAACTTCTCGATTCGTACCGGTACGTCCTCTAACATCCCCAATGGTCGGTTAAGAGATTTATCGGCCATTTGGAGTGCAATGGACGTACATTTAAGCTCCTTCATCCCTAATAGCTCACAAATGGAATAAAGAATGATGCTCACACTCGCACCCAAGTCACATAATGCTCTCTCGATCTTGTAATTGCCTATGGTGCATGGGATCGAGAAACTACCCGGATCTTTCAACTTTGGAAGCGTGGAACCTTGAATAAGCTCGCTCACCACCCTTGTGAACGCAATAGTCTCTTCCTTGTCGATGGTTCTCTTCCTAGCTAGGATTTCTCGCATGAATCTTCCATAAGCCGGGATTTGGGTAAGTAACTCGGTGAATGGGACATTAACATCCAATTTCTTCACAATGTCTAGGAATTTGTCAAATTGGACATCCACCTTAGTCTTCATTTGCCTTGTTGGGAAAGGCAACTTGATTTGAACTTTGCTTTGCTCAATAGGGGTGGACTTCTCACATGACACTTTTTCTTTACCCTTTTCTTTTGCTTGAAGTGGGGGGAAGCTTGTCTTCAATGGGTTTTTCGATCTCCCATAAGACTTGCTCCTCCATTGGATCTTCCTTGCTTGAGCTTCCTTGAATTGGAGATGCAACTTTCTTTGTTGGTTCTTGCTCACTAGGGAATGAAGAGGGGTCATAAGATGTACCTCTCCTTGTGGTAATAGCATTTACATGCTCAAATTTTGGTGTTTCACCTTGAGGAGGTAGTTGCCCCTTTTGTCTTGAGGAGCTTCCCGAAGCAAGTTGAGATATTTGGGTCTCAAGCATATTCGTATGAGCATCTCTCGCCATGTTATCCCTTTGAACATAAGTAAAGAACTCTTGTTGGTTTTTTGACATCTCCATTTGACTCCTTTGCATCTCCAATGTAATCCCCTAGAAATTCTAACGCAATACAGTGGCGGAAACACTGTAGAAGTGGGATTATAACACACTGTAGCTATGTCTTGACTAAATAAAAATGGTAAGTCAATACATAAGCCATAAAATAAAAATGGCTACAAAATATATAAATAAATAAAATCCATAAAAAGGGTTTTAACAATTCATAATACAGTGATCTGATTAAAACAAGCAGGATCCATAACTACTCGCTAGCCCACCCGAAGGAAAACACATATACCTGCCATGTTAAAAACATAACAGCCACAATCAGTGGGGAGCAACGTCAACGTTCTCCCAGCCGTATAACAGGATTTTAAAACTGTAATTACTATTATAGAAAAATAGTATAAATGGAAAACAGTAAAACACATTATAATAAAAATAAACTTTCAGTGAAAAACTTCACGTATCAAAACAATATAATAAAAATGAGTTTTCCGAAGAAAACATAAAACATTTGCCAACCTGCAACCAAATTATATCGATAATAATAAAAATATTAAAAATGGCGTTATGGATAGAAGTAGTGTAGACGGTTAGACTTTCACTAGGAGAGTACAAAAAACTAGCTTCGAGAACTTAGTTCAAACAAATCAAACTTCGGTCTCTAACTAGGCTACTCAACCATAATAGAGCGGCGACTTATAAATGCATGGCCCTAGTTTAAGATAATGCACACCCCTCCTGTGATTACCTGTCACCCAGTTCAACTTATGACGGCGACTTACTGCGAGGTCTAAGCTTAAGGTCAAAATGTACACAACTCCCGGGATACCTGTCACCCGGTTCAACAACCAATGTACCGATTCCTGATACACTAGCCTTATAGTTGATGGCAAAACCGTAAACCCTAGAATATATTACTCTAACCTCACACTTGTCCTTATTCCATAACTCCAAAACAAAGCCATTATCGATATTCAAAATATATAATAAAAATAAATAATATGAGGATAAAAGAAGTAAACATTTATATTCTAAAAGATGAAACTTTCTATTTTAGGAAACTTCTGTTTTTAGAACTTTACTAAAAATACCATTATATCAAAATAGTGAAAATATTAGTTCATACTAATACCATATTTTTAGTAAACGATATAGATTTATAAAACTAATACTTTCGGCTTTAACGATATTAATTATTAAAGTAAGAACATTTGAGTTTATGAAATTATTGAAATATCGTACAAGTGTATAAAATGATTAAAAATGTCTTAAACATTTTAATAATACTAATCAGGGTGTTTTCAAAATTTACAAAGATAAAATTCCCTAATTATTATTAGTTACGACAATATGATTACAAATAGGATTTTACGGCAAATGTCAAATTAAATCTTTTAACGTCTTTTATTTAATTAAACCGTTGAATATATTAAGAAAATGTTAAGTGATGATTTAACTCTTAAAGTATCATATTTAAATACTTTCAAAATTGCTGAAAAAATAATTCTTTTAGGTTAGATGAAGCATTTTAACGATAAATCACAATTTGTCCGAAAATCAATACTTATTAATTAAAGACTTTAATAGATAGTACAAAAATTACGTAAAATAGTTAAAATATATTTATGGACATTCTGTCCAGAAAATAAAATTTTCTAGAATCCTAAAACTCGGTTTTTAAAGCGTTTTCCCGTTAATCGTCTAATCTCGACAATAACGATTAATAAAAATAGTAATTACAAAACGATTTAAGTATTAATATCCAAAAATTATTATTACACTTTAAAATCCTGATTTTCCAGAATATAAATTTTTCCAGATTTTTCCAAAATTCCAGATTCAACAAATTTCAACAAAACCGTCATTTAAACCCGTTTTCGCATTTAACGATTTCATTAATAAACCTATCGTTCCTAACATTTTATTAAGGCACTAAAAATCATAAAATTACATTTTAATATGAAATCATCAGAATCATAATTTTTTTCCAGATTTAAACCAAAGACCAGAAATCGAGAATTTAAACAACAAACACGGTTTTAACGATAAACGATGATTTAAAGTGATTAATTAATTCATCCACTTAACAATTCCGAAAAATTATGAAAATATTCAGAAAATTCTATTTCACCAGAACGTTTCACCAAGTCAAAAATCAGATTAAAATAAAATGTTTAAGTACTAGAACTAAAAATCGGCTTTTAATCGTTTTTGTCCGAAAACGGTAATAATTCAATAATCGATATCAAAAATATCAGAAAAATACTAAATTATTAAAAATCATCAAAAACAACATTTTTCCAGAATATAAACATATATTACATGTTTAGGCCGATTATTACGATTTTACAAATTAATATAACAATTTAATCGTTAATCTCGTAAAAGCGATAAAAATACCGAAACATGCAAATTTTCAACTTTTAAAAATTTTCCAGATTATATGACATACATATATTGTCAAAAATGAAATATAAAAATTATACATGCAAATACACAATTAAAATCAAGAAATACCGAGTAACATCGACGTTACCTTTAGTCCAAATCGGAAACGATAATATACTCGTCGGCCTCGGGATCGTCCACAAATCCTACCATACATGAAAATCATGGCAGAAAAATACCATGAGAAAAACTAAGAAAATCAAGGTGAATAACGATCGAAAACCACATCGCTTATTACCTTAACGGAAGGATCGGAATAACGATTAATTTGACGATGAAAACGAGACGATTATGACTCGATTTGAAGCAAGAATTAGCCTTGAGAGGCTTCTGGAGTCATGGCCAAATGAGAAGAAAGAAAGGATTTTTTTTATGTTTATTTGTAAGAATGAATGTTAGGAAATGGATGTTTTTTTTTCCTAAGCTTGAATGCTATTAAAATTTGATGAAAACAATGCTACTCTACCACATATGGCCAGCCAAAATGAACAAGCAAGGGAGGATGAAAAGTTTGACAATAATGCAAGGGATAAATGGAAGAAAAATAATCATACGTTTACGGTTTAACGTTATAAAATGAAACGTATTAATAAAACGTAATAAAATTCCTGACCAGAGGCTTAGTCGGTCCAAAAAGTGAGAAAATGGCCTCAAATTATTTATAAGTTGATAAAAAGTATAATCGTAAAATAGTTAAAAGCATTTCAAAGTAATTCGAGTAAACCTCACGTAAGAAAATAATTAATCGCGAAGCTTTGTAATAAAATCATTAACGACTACTTTTTTGTAAATAAAAATATTTACTAGTTGAAAATATTAGATAAATGTATTTAAACATTTTTAGGAAAAGGAATGACTTAAATCCGAGCTTTAAAACGTCAATTCGAAGAGAAATAGAATTCTTCGCAGAAAATTAATTAGTTTACCAAGAAAACTAAATAAATGGATTTAATAGAATAAAAATCTTTAAAATATATATAAATAAATATCATTAAACCCAAACATTAAAATAGAGCTTAGTAAAATGATGAAATATGAGGCCGAAAAGTGACAGAGTTAAGACGGAGTCCCAACGGAAAGAATAAATATGCTAGGAAAAATAGCGGGTGTTACAATCCTCCCCACTAAAAGAAAGTTTCGTCCTCGAAACTAAGAATAAGTAGAAAGGAAACAAGATTACCCCCCAGAAAAGGTGAGGATACAATTTTTGCATAAAAATTTGCTTTAAAAGAATATTTTACAACCTTCAAGGTGATACGAAATTGAAGCCAAATATCTATTCCAAGAAGAATTGGGCTAACCAACCCGAAGTTTAAAATCTTTTGATTAATGAAATCGTAAAGTAAAGTTATTTGATAAAATAACAACGTTAAATAACATTTGTAAACGAAGTCGTAGAAAATAGGGTAACCAAAACACTTTCAAAACAAAGTAAAACAATTTGATTAAAAATAATCCGATAATATTTCGTTTTATGACAAAACCAAATTTAGTTTGGAAAAATCAAATTTTGTGGTTAGTAAAAATCGAACCAGTCGTCAAACATTTTCAATAACAGATTCAAAAGTCCACCAACAATAAAATGAAAACTAATTTCAAAATATTAAAATTTCGAAAATGTTATCAAAGTAATTATGAAAGTTTTCAAAAATGTTACCAAACTTGAACATAAAATAATTTCGACAATGTTAAAACGTTTTATGTAATAACCATATAGAAATCGAATATGGAAATATGAAAGTCTTCATAAAAGTCCGATTGCCTGAAAATAAAAATGAAATAATTTTGAAATAATTTAAAATAAATTATTAAGGCATTTTGAAACAGATCTAGATATAATTATCAATCAACGATAAAACAAAAGTGAAGTATAAAGTTCTTAAATTCAAAAATGTTAAATTTCACGATATCTGAAAAGTTTAATTTAGTCAAAAAAATTTTTTTTTACAAAACGGGGAGTTTCATAAATAGAAATCATAACTCAAAATGTTAAAATTTCACGATAACCCAAAATGTTAAATTGCTCAAAGTTTTTACAAAATGGGGAGTTTTAAAATTTGTAATTATGCTTCAAAATGTTAAAATTTCATGAAAATCAAAAATTTTAAATTAGTCAAGCTTTTTACAAAACGGGCAAATTCACAATTAGAAATTATAACTCAAAATGTTAAAATTTTACGATAATCCAATTTTTTTTTTAAAGTAGTCAAACTTTTTATAAAATAGGGAGTTCGAAAAATAGTTAACGGGCAAATAGAACAAGGATAAATAAATTAAAAATAAGAGCTTCCAAAATCGACAAAGGTTGAAGGGATTGGCAGGAGTTACCGTAACAGAATTCAAGAGGAGCAGAAAGAAAGACGGAGTTGAGAATCAAAAAGAGCTCTCAAGGATTATGGAAGAAATTAATCATCTCGAGATTCCTAGCACGACTTCCACAAACACGGGTTCCTAATTCCCATCAAATAACGCTAAGTCCAATATCAGTACAGGGTGGTCCTACTCAATGTACAACCTCCAAAATTGAGTCTTACATACTTACACAATCTTTCAATTAGCATAGTAAGAATCCACAAATGATTTAGACTAATCCTTTAATTAAGATTCCAACGGTTATCAAAACATACCCTAACTCGTAATCACTAAGGTTTATAAATTTAAAGCTCATAAGGTCTGAACTCGAGGTATCCTTCAAATTTCTCAAGTAAGGAAGACTAAATAAAACCCATCAATTAACAAAGTTCGGACACGAAATCCTCAAAGACGATCACCGACATATTTATAATACCATAAGTGCAGAAGTTGGGGAAGTACAATAAATCCTCAAACACGCTCAAACCTATAGGTAATGGCGCAAACACTCACATCTTCAAACACATCATTCGATTAATGTTTCTAAGAAGTCCATCAAATTTCTAATCGTAATGGTGCAACCACAAAATATTTAATAACTCAACGAAGCCACAATCTCGTTGGTCTAAGGTTCTGAAGTATAAATCCATTAAGATGATTGACATCAAAATGTTCCTCAAAACAACGCGATAAATTCAACCTCTAATGGCAATATGTTTCTCCTTTTCAAGGTTAACAACAATTTATTCAATTTAGATCACTCAACTCCAAAGTTCATAGGTTACAACTTTAACCAACGATTAACGATCTAATCCTTAAGAAACACGGGTAATCTATGTTAACCAAAATTTCTAACGGTATTAATGAAAACCTTCTATGGTACCACAACACTCAGGTTAACAATTTAAACAGTACTCTATGATCCCAAATATTCCCGATGCATCCATCAAATAACATTTAGGTAGGAATCTCAAAATTCTATTATTAGCTACACTTGGTTCGGTTCTAGATTAAATTAGGTACTAGGTATCCATCAAACACGATATACTCTTACTACCCCAAAATATATTCAACTCTAAGTCCTCCAAATAATCAAGTAACCTATAACCCAAGGTTCAGAGTCTAAAGTACCAACCTAATTCCATTAATTGACAATTTATCATTCAAATCGATCCTCAAAAGCTTACTAAGATAGATAACAAGGTATAACTCACAACCCTTAAGCCCTAGGTAACAAGGGTTTACTAAAACTCAAACATCTATATCCTTTCACGGGGTTCACTGAGACAGAATCCGGTCTAACAAAAGAATCTCAAGAGAAAGATGGTAGAGTAGAAGAATATAACAAAGATTCACCAAGAGAATGAAGATGAGAATATAAAAGAGAAGAATTAGAAGAAGTAGAGGAAGGAAGAAAAGAATCGATGATCCTATATTACTAAGTTCTTGAACCAGAAGAGAATCTTCGGGCCTCCAGAATTCACGAGGGAATCCAAAATGGATTACTTCATCTTCTTGTAGAGGAACGAGCACGCAAGTCATGTGTCGCTCCATCTGGATTTACTGCGACATCATGGAACATGAATCTACTCTTGATCATCTTGCCTGTAGCTTAAGTAAACTGAACCGGAGCTAAAAGTCATTATCGAAATCTTTCTTGGAGCACCTAGTTGTCCACTCGAGTCAGCAGGCGTTAAGAGTGCTAAGTAGGTCTTGTCCCGATCTGGAGCAGCATATCAGCATCTTGTTCTTTCATCTTCTTCGACATATAAAACAAATATTCAATGCTAATCATTGACTTCAGGAACAGATAATTCTAACAGTGAAGTCCTTATCTGTTTCTACCCATTTCTAATAATATTTTTATTTACTGTTTAAATAATTTACTGGTATTTTCCCTATTTTCAGGTGTAAGCGTTGGGAGCAGTGATGCTCTGATACCAATTGTAATCCCCTAGAAATTCTAACGCAATACAGTGGCGGAAACACTGTAGAAGTGGGATTATAACACACTGTAGCTATGTCTTGATTAAATAAAAATGGTAAGTCAATACATAAGCCATAAAATAAAAAGGGCTACAAAATATATAAATAAATAAAATCCATAAAAAGGGTTTTAACAATCCATAATACAGTGATCTGATTAAAACAAGCAGGATCCATAACTGCTCGCTAGCCCACCCGAAGAAAAACACATATACCTGCCATGTTAAAAACATAACAGCCACAGTCAATGGGGAGCAACTTCAACGTTCTCCCAGCCGTATAACAGGATTTTAAAACTGTAATTACTATTATAGAAAAATAGTAAAAATGGAAAACAGTAAAACACATTATAATAAAAATAAACTTTCAGTGAAAAACTTCACGTATCAAAACAATATAATAAAAATGAGTTTTCCGAAGAAAACATAAAACGTTTGCCAACCTGCAACCAAATTATATCGATAATAATAAAAATATTCCAAATGGCGTTATGGATAGAAGTAGTCTAGTCGTCTACACTACTTCTATCCATAACGCCATTTTGAATATTTTTATTATTATCGATATAATTTGGTTGCAGGTTGGCAAATGTTTTATGTTTTCTTCGGAAAACTCATTTTTATTATATTGTTTTGATACGTGAAGTTTTTCACTGAAAGTTTATTTTTATTATAATGTGTATTACTGTTTTCCATTTTTACTATTTTTCTATAATAGTAATTACAGTTTTAAAATCCTGTTATACGGCTGGGAGAACGTTGACGTTGCTCCCCACTGATTGTGGCTGTTATGTTTTTAACATGGCAGGTATATGTGTTTTCCTTCGGGTGGGCTAGCGAGCAGTTATGGATCCTACTTGTTTTAATCAGATCACTGTATTATGGATTGTTAAAACCCTTTTTATGGATTTTATTTATTTATATATTTTGTAGCCATTTTTATTTTATGGCTTATGTATTGACTTACCATTTTTATTTAATCAAGACATAGCTACAGTGTGTTATAATCCCACTTCTACAGTGTTTCCGCCACTGTATTGCGTTAGAATTTCTAGGGGATTGTATTGGAGATGCAAAGGAGTCAAATGGAGATGTCAAAAAACCAACAAGAGTTCTTTGCTTATGTTCAAAGGGATAACATGGCGATAGATGCTCATACGAAGATGCTTGAGACCCAAATATCTCAACTTGCTTCGGGAAGCTCCTCAAGACAAAAGGGGCAACTACCTCCTCAAGGTGAAACACCAAAATTTTAGCATGTAAATGCTATTACCACAAGGAGAGTTACATCTTATGACCCCCCTTCATTCCCTAGTGAGCAAGAACCAATGCAAGAACCAACAAAGAAAGTTGCATCTCCAATTCAAGGAAGCTCAAGCAAGGAAGATCCAATGGAGGAGCAAGTCTTATGGGAGATCGAAAAACCCATTGAAGACAAGCTTCCCCCACTTCAAGCAAAAGAAAAGGGTAAAGAAAAAGTGTCATGTGAGAAGTCCACCCCTATTGAGCAAAGCAAGGTTCAAATCAAGTTGCCTTTCCCAACAAGGCAAATGAAGACTAAGGTGGATGTCCAATTTGACAAATTCCTAGACATTGTGAAGAAATTGGATGTTAATGTCCCATTCACCGAGTTACTTACCCAAATCCCGGCATATGGAAGATTCATGCGAGAAATCCTAGCTAGGAAGAGATCCATCGACAAGGAAGAGACTATTGCGTTCACAAGAGTGGTGAGCGAGCTTATTCAAGGTTCCACGCTTCCAAAGTTGAAAGATCCGGGTAGTTTCTCGATCCCATGCACCATAGGCAATTACAAGATCGAGAGAGCATTATGTGACTTGGGTGCAAGTGTGAGCATCATTCCTTATTCCATTTGTAAGCTATTAGGGATGAAGGAGCTGAAATGTACGTCCATTACACTCCAAATGGCCGATAAATCTCTTAACCGACCATTGGGGATGTTAGAGGACGTACCGGTACGAATCGAGAATTTTTTCATTCCGGTCGACTTCATCGTGCTCGATATGCCAGAAGATGCCAACACTTCCATTATCCTTGGGCGCCCATTTCTACACACCGCCGGTGCTATGATCGATGTGAAGAACGGTAGGATCACCTTCGAGTTAGGCGAAGAAAGGCTAGTGTTTGACCTCCAAGGAAACACTTCGCCTACTAACGATGAGTCATGCAATATGATCCACGACACGGAAGACATCGATCTAGGGGTTGAGTTGGGACAAAGCTTGAAGAGCAATTCATATGAGCTTGAGGATGATGACTTCGAGATTGAAGTAGATGAGTGCCCATATCATGGGTTTGATGACAAGTTGAAAGGCAAGAAGCAAGATGAGCCTCCCTTGGGGCCGCATGAGGACAAGTGGACGTTTGGGTATATCCCAAAGGATCAAAAGTATAAGTTCAAGCCATTGAACTTACAAGATCGGGACGCCCCGGGAACGTCGAGGCAAGGTCATGGAGAACCTTGGTATTTGGATGCTTATATTACTAGCTTGATTGAAGACTTTGCTAGGGCCTTCGACTTGTTTCTTCGTGCCCTCGATGGAGATGGAATAGGTTATAGTGTTGTTGAAAAAGATTGAAAAATGCACCACCCTTGGTTTGACGGAGTTCCACAAGAACCGTCTCTTTATATATATCTCTTTCTCTTGTAATTTCTTTTAGTTTTGTGAAATTCTTGATTATTTGGATTGTTGATGAGCGATGTGAGGGAGGGACTTTGATGATTGTGTTTTGAGCTTGTTTGGTAGGTGCAAAGTGAAGATGAATCCTAGGGAGGAGTGGTCAATGTTAGAGCTTGGATCGTGTGAAGGGGAGTTGGTTTTTGAAGCTTGGAACGAGCTTTGGGAGTCATAGAGGGTTAGAAGACTTTTCCCGGCCGAGAAGAGTGAATCCCGACCGGGAAGGATGAACCATCCCGACCGGGAAGGATGTCATCTCGTCCGGGATGGGTGTGCAAAAAAATGGGTCTACTGGAGTGCCATCCCGACCGGGGCGGGCAGGTCATCCCGACCGGGACCATCCATCCCGACCGGGATGGACCCATGTTCTTTCTTTGGCCTTTTCTTCGTCGTTCGAGCCCATCCTACCACTTTATACCCCCTCCCAACCTCCCTACCTATCCTTGCTCTCATCATATGACCCCTACACCTCAATGCACATGTTCACCTCATTTTCTCTTCACTTTACGCCGTCTTTCACACCAAAACCCACCTCCTTATACCTTGGTGCCCCAACCATGGAACCTTATCGTGTTTGGAGAGGAATAGCAATGTCAAAGACAAGCTACGTGCCGATGTTGACTTATGAGAAGATGGGGCGAGTGAGTTGCTAACCGTATGGTACGGCAACTATCCTTTATTTTCCGTCTTTTATAGCTTGTTTTCCTTTCTTTGTTCCCTTCCCCTTATACAATTTCGTGTCATGGTGGCCCTCGGGGCCTTTGTAATTGTTGCTCCCAACTCTCGATGACGTGACTACATCGAGAGTCATTTCAAAATCCAAATTTTACAAGATTTTCACCCTTTTTGTAGGATTTAGTCGGATTTGGGCGGAATCCGGGCTAGGTGACTTGATTACACCTAGTCCTCCCCTCCCATTTCATTTTTCTTTATTTCTTTTTATTTCTTCCCCCATCCATATATTTTCTCGTCTCGGCCCATGGTGATTTGACTACACCCCGGCCGGACACACTCTACCCTTTTCTCCACTTTTCTTTTTGATTTTTTTAGCTTTATTTTCGTAGTTTCTTTTCTTTTCTTTTCTTCGACTCCATACACTACGGTCGAGCATGAGGACATTGCTCGGCTTAAGTGTGGGGGAGCGATATTCTATCATAGTTAGTTTTGTTTTCGTAGTTTTTCCGAAAAATCTTTAAAAATCCTAAAAATTTTCACAAAAATCAAAAAGATTTTCTTTTGTGTGTTTTTCCTTTGTGTCGTTGTTTCTTATATTCATTTTGTTGTGCGTGTTTTGCCTCTCTTTTTCCTTATAGGTTGCTTGAATCGCCGATAGCTTTTGAGAGCTTTCAAGATATCCGGTAACATCTTTTGTCCCTTTTTTCCCTTTATCTCTTGAGGAGTTTGGAGGAGATTGTGATGTGGTGTGCTCGGGTGGAGCTTTGTGCACACTTGTGGTTGATTTGGTGACTTGTTTGGAAACTCGGGGTGGTGTTTTTGTTGTTTATGTGTTCGTTTTGTTTTGTTTTTGTTTTGTTGCTTTTGCTTCTTTTTCTTTCGTTCTTGGTCAAGTCTTTGTTTTATGGTATGTACTTGTGTCTAGTGTGTAAATGATTTTCGAAAACCCGGTTTAAAGGCTAGTGTGCGAGTGTTTACTTTCCCTTCCTAGTGCTATAAATCGAGTCTTGGACTTTAGTCTAGTGGAATGACCCTAAATCAATGATTTCGTTGGTCCTTTACCTTGAGTCCACCTAGCTTACTAGGGATTTACCACGTGATTTGCATTTTGACCATTTTGACCACCCACGGTGTGAAAAGGCCTTGGTTGCCGAGTCCCGTCCCTTAGGTGACCTTGTTTGACATTGCTCGACTAGTCCAAGTTCTCCCCTTTTTGTGGGTTTGAAGGGAAAGCGCGCTCTCGACTCTCTCATTCCCCTACCTCCTACACATATCCACACAATAAATTGCAATTTGTTGAAGTCTCTCTTTCTTAATTGCCAAGAAATGCCTATCAATCAAATCAAGCCAAAAAAAGGGCAAAGAGAAGAAAATGAAAGAAATCGAAAGAAAGAAATGAAGAAAAGAAAAAAAAGGCACAAAAAGCCAAAAAGAAAATAGAAAAGAAGAAAAAGAAATGGCATGGCAACACACAAAGCAAATATGCAAAACAAAAGAGAAAATGCCAAAAGAAAATCGTCTCACAAAAAGATCCTAACCCCACAAAAATAAGCCTTTTTCTGACTTTTGCTGTGAAGAGCCTACCAAAGGACTGAGTCCCTAGGAAGGATGATAGCGGCAAAGGTCGGTCTTCCCTCACTTTGCAATTATTTCCACCTTTTTACTTGGACTAGTTAGGCGGTTTCGGACATGGGACGACCTTCTTTGCTCATCGCTAAAGGGTGCGGGTCTTCACTTACCTACAGTGTCGACTAACCCCGTGGTTCATCACTTTCTATCCCGCCGATCGCCCGTGGTACGTTCTTAGAAAGTTAGGAGGACCTAGGTAAGTTATCAACGTTTTTGTTGCTTTATCGTCATACTATTAGGGTTTGGTCCATTTTGGTTTGTATTGCTAGCTTGGGAACGTTGTCACTTGCCTCGAGTCCTAAACCGGTGCTTCTTTCA
The DNA here is from genome assembly GCA_958450325.1 of Agrostemma githago. Lineage (NCBI taxonomy): Eukaryota > Viridiplantae > Streptophyta > Magnoliopsida > Caryophyllales > Caryophyllaceae > Agrostemma > Agrostemma githago. Next base: position 27,470,011 of record OY288248.1, read on the forward strand.
CCGCTTTTTAGAGGGAAGCGGTATTTGTTTCTTTTTGGGTGCAACCTCTTGTGTGTTTGTTTGTATGTTTGTTTGTTTATGTGTTTTTGTGTCCGGTTGCATCCACGGTTTTGTCGCAAGACCTCACTTGCCTTGCGGAGAGCACTTATCCTCTAAGTGTACTCGCATGAGTTGAAAGGGCGTAGGGTGCGCTAATACCCACTCGGCTAGTTTAGTAGTTAGTATGTGCTTACTCGAGGGCGAGTAAGGGTTAAGTGTGGGGGAGTTGATAAGTGTAGTTTGTAGTGCCTAAATTGCTGTGGTTTGGTCCCATTTCCTTGTAGAATCGCTCCTTGGGAGCGGTTTATGGGCTACTTATGCTTCCTCTAAATCGTTTCAGGTTTCCGAGACCATTCATGAAGAGTTGGAACAATTCCGACTCAATACATACACTTTTTGGAACCAACGAAGCGAAGGAACGATCACCCGATGCCTTGGGTTCGACCCCAACACCTTGGGACCCGATCCCAAGCTTCTTAGACTCGATCCCGAGCCCCGAGAATCGGTGAGAAGCCCACGAGAACCAAGGTGTGACCAAAAAGACCTTAAGAGAGGCCTACAAGACTCATCCGCCACTGTAATCCCCTAGAAATTCTAACGCAATACAGTGGCGGAAACACTGTAGAAGTGGGATTATAACACACTGTAGCTATGTCTTGATTAAATAAAAATGGTAAGTCAATACATAAGCCATAAAATAAAAATGGCTACAAAATATATAAATAAATAAAATCCATAAAAAGGGTTTTAACAATCCATAATACAGTGATCTGATTAAAACAAGCAGGATCCATAACTGCTGGCTAGCCCACCCGAAGGAAAACACATATACCTGCCATGTTAAAAACATAACAGCCACAATCAGTGGGGAGCAACGTCAACGTTCTCCCAGCCGTATAACAGGATTTTAAAACTGTAATTACTATTATAGAAAAATAGTAAAAATGGAAAACAGTAAAACACATTATAATAAATATAAAGTTTCAGTGAAAAACTTCACGTATCAAAACAATATAATAAAAATGATTTTTCCGAATAAAACATAAAACATTTGCCAACCTGCAACCAAATTATATCGATAATAATAAAAATATTCCAAATGGCGTTATGGATAGAAGTAGTCTAGCCGTCTACACTACTTCTATCCATAACGCCATTTTGAATATTTTTATTATTATCGATATAATTTGGTTGCAGGTTGGCAAATGTTTTACGTTTTCTTCGGAAAACTCATTTTTATTTTATTGTTTTGATACGTGAAGTTTTTCACTGAAACTTTATTTTTATTATAATGTGTTTTACTGTTTTCCATTTTTACTATTTTTCTATAATAGTAATTACAGTTTTAAAATCCTGTTATACGGCTGGGACAACGTTGACGTTGCTCCCCACTGATTGTGGCTGTTATGTTTTTAACAAGGCAGGTATATGTGTTTTCCTTCGGGTGGGCTAGCGAGCAGTTATGGATCCTGCTTGTTTTAATCAGATCACTGTATATATTATGGATTGTTAAAACCCTTTTTATGGATTTTATTTATTTATATATTTTGTAGCCATTTTTATTTTATGGCTTATGTATTGACTTACCAATTTTATTTAATCAAGACATAGCTACAGTGTGTTATAATCCCACTTCTACAGTGTTTCCGCCACTGTATTGCGTTAGAATTTCTAGGGGATTGCATTGGAGATGCAAAGGAGTCAAATGGAGATGTCAAAAAACCAACAAGAGTTCTTTGCTTATGTTCAAAGGGATAACATGGCGAGAGATGCTCATACGAAGATGCTTGAGACCCAAATATCTCAACTTGCTTCGGGAAGCTCCTCAAGACAAAAGGGGCAACTACCTCCTCAAGGTGAAACACCAAAATTTGAGCATGTAAATGCTATTACCACAAGGAGAGGTACATCTTATGACCCCCCTTCATTCCCTAGTGAGCAAGAACCAATGCAAGAACCAACAAAGAAAGTTGCATCTCCAATTCAAGGAAGCTCAAGAAAGGAAGATCCAATGGAGGAGCAAGTCTTATGGGAGATCGAAAAACCCATTGAAGACATGCTTCCCCCACTTCAAACAAAAGAAAAGGGTAAAGAAAAAGTGTCATGTGAGAAGTCCACCCCTATTGAGCAAAGCAAGGTTCAAATCAAGTTGCCTTTCCCAACAAGGCAAATGAAGACTAAGGTGGATGTCCAATTTGACAAATTCCTAGACATTGTGAAGAAATTGGATGTTAATGTCCCATTCACCGAGTTACTTACCCAAATCCCGGCATATGGAAGATTCATGCGAGAAATCCTAGCTAGGAAGAGATCCATCGACAAGGAAGAGACTATTGCGTTCACAAGGGTGGTGAGCGAGCTTATTCAAGGTTCCACGCTTCCAAAGTTGAAAGATCCGGGTAGTTTCTCGATCCCATGCACCATAGGCAATTACAAGATCGAGAGAGCATTATGTGACTTGGGTGCGAGTGTGAGCATCATTCCTTATTCCATTTGTGAGCTATTAGGGATGAAGGAGCTGAAATGTACGTCCATTACACTCCAAATGTCCGATAAATCTCTTAACCGACCATTGGGGATGTTAGAGGACGTACCGGTACGAATCGATAATTTTTTCATTCCGGTCGACTTCATCGTGCTCGATATGCCAGAAGATGCCAACACTCCCATTATCCTTGGGCGCCCATTTCTACACACCGTCGGTGCTATGATCGATGTGAAGAACGGTAGGATCACCTTCGAGTTAGGCGAAGAAAGGCTAGTGTTTGACCTCCAAGGAAACACTTCGCCTACTAACGATGAGTCATGAAATATGATCCACGACACGAAAGACATCGATCTAGGGGTTGAGTTGGGACAAAGCTTGAAGACCAATTCATATGAGCTTGAGGATGACGACTTCGAGATTGAAGTAGATGAGTGCCCATATCATGGGTTTGATGACAAGTTGAAAGGCAAGAAGCAAGATGAGCCTCCCTTGGGGCCGCATGAGGACAAGTGGACGTTTGGGTATATCCCAAAGGATCAAAAGTATAAGTTCAAGCCATTGAACTTACAAGATCGGGACGCCCCGGGAACGTCGAGGCAAGGTCATGGAGAACCTTGGTATTTGGATGCTTATATTACTAGCTTGATTGAAGACTTTGCTAGGGCCTTCGACTTGTTTCTTCGTGCCCTCGATGGAGATGGAATAGGTTATAGTGTTGTTGAAAAAGATTGAAAAATGCACCACCCTTGGTTTGACGGAGTTCCACAAGAACCGTCTCTTTATATATATCTCTTTCTCTTGTAATTTCTTTTAGTTTTGTGAAATTCTTGATTATTTGGATTGTTGATGAGCGATGTGAGGGAGGGACTTTGATGATTGTGTTTTGAGCTTGTTTGGTAGGTGCAAAGTGAAGATGAATCCTAGGGAGGAGTGGTCAATGTTAGAGCTTGGATCGTGTGAAGGGGAGTCGGTTTTTGAAGCTTGGAACGAGCTTTGGGAGTCATAGAGGGTTAGAAGACTTTTCCCGGCCGAGAAGAGTGAATCCCGACCGGGAAGGATGAACCATCCCGACCGGGAAGGATGTCATCCCGTCCGGGATGGGTGTACAAAAAAATGGGTCTACTGGAGTGCCATCCCGACCGGGACGAGGTCTTCCCGACCGGGGCGGGCAGGTCATCCCGACCGGGACCATCCATCCCGACCTCTCGATGACGTGACTACATCGAGAGTCATTTCAAAATCCAAATTTTGACTTTTGCTGTGAAGAGCCTACCAAAGGACTGAGTCCCTAGGAAGGATGATAGCGGCAAAGGTCGGTCTTCCCTCACTTTGCAATTATTTCCACCTTTTTACTTGGACTAGTTAGGCGGTTTCGGACATGGGACGACCTTCTTTGCTCATCGCTTTGCAAAAAATGACTTTGCAAGAGTCATGGTGGCCCTCGGGGCCTTGGTAATTGTTGCTCCCAACTCTCGATGACGTGACTACATCGAGAGTCATTTCAAAATCCAAATTTTACAAGATTTTCACCCTTTTTGTAGGATTTAGTCGGATTTGGGCGGAATCCGGGCTAGGTGACTTGATTACACCTAGTCCTCCCCTCCCATTTCCTTTTTCTTTATTTCTTTGGGTTTTTCTACGTTGTACCCTCCTGTTTTTCCATTTTCTACCATGTACCCCTCCTATTTTCAAAACTCCCACTAATACCCCTATAGTTGATTAACTTCATGAAACGTGACCTAATCATAATTATCCGTCCAATTTTCAGCTAATTAGATGACATGACAATGATATTAGGGTATGACATAACTAGTTTTGACGACCTTGACTCCTATTCCCTCAATTTTCCCCAACTTTTCCTCTATTTCATTAATATACCCCATTTTTCTCATTTTATACATCAACTTCTTATTCTTTTTTACCTTATTGATTTTCCTCCACTTTCTCCTCAGCTTATTCTTTAGCTGAAAGTAATGATATTTTACTGATTTCTAACGGAATTAATTTAATCACATTAACAAACAAAGCATTGATGTTGCACTTAAAATAAAAAGTGAAAGAATTATGATAAAATGAAGAAAAAAAATCAGAAATTATGCATGCAAAATTAGAATTAGAGAAAACATAGGAGACGGAGATGAAAATTAAAAAGGATTTTTGGGTAGAATAATTGTAATTAGGTCACGCTTAATGAAACTAATGAACTACAGGGGCATAAGTGGGGGTTTAGAAAATAGGAGGGGTATATGATAGAAAACGGAAAAACAGGAGGGTACAACGTAGAAAAACCCTATTTCTTTTTATTTCTTCCCCCATCCATATATTTTCTCGTCTCGGCCCATGGTGATTTGACTACACCCCGGCCGGACACACTCTACCCTTTTCTCCACTTTTCTTTTTGATTTTTTTAGCTTTATTTTCGTAGTTTCTTTTCTTTTCTTTTCTTCGACTCCATACACTACGGTCGAGCATGAGGACATTGCTCGGCTTAAGTGTGGGGGAGCGATATTCTATCATAGTTAGTTTTGTTTTCGTAGTTTTTCCGAAAAATCTTTAAAAATCCTAAAAAATTTAAAAATTTTCACAAAAATCAAAGAGATTTTCTTTTGTGTGTTTTCCCTTTGTGTCGTTGTTTCGTATATTTGTTTTGTTGTGCGTGTTTTGCCTCCCTTTTTCCTTATAGGTTGCTTGAATCACCGATAGCTTTTGAGAGCTTTCAAGATATCCGGTAACATCTTTTGTCCCTTTTTCCCCTTTATCTCTTGAGGAGTTTGGAGGAGATTGTGATGTGGTGTGCTCGGGTGGAGCTTTGTGCATACTTGTGGTTGATTTGGTGACTTGTTTGGAAACTCGGGGTGGTGTTTGTGTTGTTTATGTGTTTGTTTTGTTTTGTTTTTGTTTTGTTGCTTTTGCTTCTTTTTCTTTCGTTCTTGGTCAAGTCTTTGTTTTATGGTATGTACTTGTGTCTAGTGTGTAAATGATTTTCGAAAACCCGTTTTAAAGGCTAGTGTGCGAGTTTTTACTTTCCCTTCCTAGTGCTATAAATCGAGTCTTGGACTTTAGTCTAGTGGAATGACCCTAAATCAATGATTTCGTTGGTCCTTTACCTTGAGTCCACCTAGCTTACTAGGGATTTACCACGGGATTTGCATTTTGACCATTTTGACCACCCACGGTGTGAAAAGGCCTTGGTTGCCGAGTCCCGTCCCTTAGGTGACCTTGTTTGACATTGCTCGACTAGTTCAAGTTCTCCCCTTTTTGTGGGTTTGAAGGGAAAGCGCGCTCCCGACTCTCCCATTCCCCTACCTCCTACACATATCCACACAATAAATTGCAATTTGTTGAAGTCTCTCTTTCTTAATTGCCAAGAAATGCCTATCAATCAAATCAAGCCAAAAAAAGGGCAAAGAGAAGAAAATGAAAGAAAATGAAAGAAAGAAAGAAATGAAGAAAAGAAAAAAAAAGGCACAAAAAGCCAAAAAGAAAATAGAAAAGAAGAAAAAGAAATGGCATGGCAACACACAAAGCAAATATGCAAAACAAAAGAGAAAATGCCAAAAGAAAATCGTCTCACAAAAAGATCCTAACCCCACAAAAATAAGCCTTTTTCCGACTTTTGCCGTGAAGAGCCTACCAAAGGACTGAGTCCCTAGGAAGGATGATAGCGGCAAAGGTCGGTCTTCCCTCACTTTGCAATTATTTCCACCTTTTTACTTGGACTAGTTAGGCGGTTTCGGACATGGAACGACCCTCTTTGCTCATCGCTAAAGGGGGCGGGTCTTCACTTACCTACAGTGTCGACTAACCCCGTGGTTAATCACTTTCCATCCCGCCGATCGCCCGTGTACGTTCTTAGAAAGTTAGGAGGACCTAGGTAATTTATCAACGTTTTTGTTGCTTTATCGTCATACTATTAGGGTTTGGTCCATTTTGGTTTGTATTGCTAGCTTGGGAACGTTGTCACTTGCCTCGAGTCCTAAACTGGTGCTTCTTTCACCGCTTTTTAGAGGGAAGCGGTATTTGTTTCTTTTTGGGTGCAACCTCTTGTGTGTTTGTTTGTTTATGTGTTTTTGTGTCCGGTTGCATCCACGGTTTTGTCGCAAGATCTCACTTGCCTTGCGGAGAGCACTTATCCTCTAAGTGTACTCGCGTGAGTTGAAAGGGCGTAGGGTGCGCTAATACCCACTCGGCTAGTTTAGTAGTTAGTATGTGCTTACTCGAGGGCGAGTAAGGGTTAAGTGTGGGGGAGTTGATAAGTGTTGTTTGTAGTGCCTAAATTGCTGTGGTTTGGTCCCATTTCCTTGTAGAATTGCTCCTTGGGAGCGGTTTATGGGCTACTTATGCTTCCTCTAGCTCATTTCAGGTTTCCGAGACCATTCATGAAGAGTTGGAACAATTCCGAATCAATACATACACTTTTTGGAACCAACGAAGCGAAGGAACGATCACCCGATGCCTTGGATTCGACCCCAACACCTTGGGACCCGATCCCGAGCCTCTTAGACTCGATCCCGAGCCCCGAGAATCGGTGAGAAGCCCACGAGAACCAAGGTGTGACCAAAAAGACCTTAAGAGAGGCCTACAAGACTCATCCGCCACTGTAATCCCCTAGAAATTCTAACGCAATACAGTGGCGGAAACACTGTAGAAGTGGGATTATAACACACTGTAGCTATGTCTTGATTAAATAAAAATGGTAAGTCAATACATAAGCCATAAAATAAAAATGGCTACAAAATATATAAATAAATAAAATCCATAAAAAGGGTTTTAACAATCCATAATACAGTGATCTGATTAAAACAAGTAGGATCCATAACTGCTCGCTAGCCCACCCGAAGGAAAACACATATACCTGCCATGTTAAAAACATAACAACCACAATCAGTGGGGAGCAACGTCAACGTTTTCCCAGCCGTATAACAGGATTTTAAAACTGTAATTACTATTATAGAAAAATAGTAAAAATGGAAAACAGTAATACACATTATAATAAAAATAAACTTTCAGTGAAAAACTTCACGTATCAAAACAATATAATAAAAATGAGTTTTCCGAAGAAAACATAAAACATTTGCCAACCTGCAACCAAATTATATCGATAATAATAAAAATATTCAAAATGGCGTTATGGATAGAAGTAGTGTAGACGGCTAGACTTTCACTTGGAGAGTACTAAAAACTAGCTTCGAGAACTTAGTTCAAACAAATCAAACTTCGGTCTCTAACTAGGCTACTCAACCATAATAGAGCGGCGACTTATAAATGCGTGGCCCTAGTTTAAGATAATGCACACCCCTCCTGGGATTACCTGTCACCCAGTTCAACTTATGACGGCGACTTACTGCGAGGCCTAAGCTTAAGGTCAAAATGTACACAACTCCCGGGATACCTGTCACCCGGTTCAACAACCAATGTACCGATTCCTGATACACTAGCCTTATAGTTGATGGCAAAACCGTAAACCCTAGAATATATTACTCTAACCTCACACATGTCCTTATTCCATAACTCCAAAACAAAGCCATTATCGATATTCAAAATATATAATAAAAATAAATAATATGAGGATAAAAGAAGTAAACATTTATATTCTAAAAGATGAAACTTTCTATTTTAGGAAACTTCTGTTTTTAGATCTTTACTAAAAATAGCATTATATCAAAATAGTGAAAATATTAGTTCATAGTAATACCATATTTTTAGTAAACGATATAGATTTATAAAACTAATACTTTCGGCTTTAACGATATTAATTATTAAAGTAAGAACATTTGAGTTTATGAAATTATTGAAATATCGTACAAGTGTATAAAATGATTAAAAATGTCTTAAACATTTTAATAATACTAATCAGGGTGTTTTCAAAATTTACAAAGATAAAATTCCCTAATTATTATTAGTTACGACAATACGATTACAAATAGGATTTTACGGCAAATGTCAAATTAAATCTTTTAACGTCTTTTATTTAATTAAACCATTGAATATATTCAGAAAATGTTAAGGGATGATTTAACTCTTAAAGTATCAGATTTAAATACTTTCAAAATTTCTGAAAAAATAATTCTTTTAGGTAAGATGAAGCATTTTAACGATAAATCACAATTTGTCCGAAAATCAATACTTATTAATTAAAGACTTTAATAGATAGTACAAAAATTCCGTAAAATAATTTAAATATATTTATGGACATTCTGTCCAGAAAATAAAATTTTCCAGAATCCTAAAACTCGGTTTTTAATGCGTTTTCCCGTTAATCGTCTAATCTCGACTATAACGATTAATAAATATAGTAATTACAAAACGATTTAAGTATTAATATCCAAAAATTATTATTACACTTTAAAATCCTGATTTTCCAGAATATAAATTTTTCCAGATTTTTCCAAAATTCCAGATTCAACAAATTTCAACAAAACCGTCATTTAAACCCGTTTTCGCAATTAACGATTTCATTAATAAACCTATCGTTCCTAACATTTTATTAAGGCACTAAAAATCATAAAATTACATTTTAATATGAAATCATCAGAATCATAAATTTTTTCCAGATTTAAACCAAAGACCAGAAATCGAGAATTTAAACAACAAACACGGTTTTAACGATAAACGATGATTTAAAGTGATTAATTAATTCATCCACTTAACAATTCCGAAAAATTATGAAAAATTTCAGAAAATTCTTTTTCACCAGAAAGTTTCACCAAGTCAAAAATCAGATTAAAATAAAATGTTTAAGTACTAGAACTAAAAATCGGCTTTTAATCGTTTTTGTCCGAAAACGGTAATAATTCAATAATCGATATCAAAAATATCAGAAAAATACCAAATTATTAAAAATCATCAAAAACAACATTTTTCCAGAATATAAACATATATTACATGTTTAGGCCGATTATTACGATTTTACAAATTAATATAACAATTTAATCGTTAATCTCGTAAAAGCGATAAAAATACTGAAACATGCAAATTTTCAACTTTTAAAAATTTTCCAGATTATATGACATACATATATTGTCAAAAATGAAATATAAAAATTATACATGCAAATACACAATTAAAATCAAGAAATACCGAGTAACATCGACGTTACCTTTAGTCCAAATCGGAAACGATAATATACTCGTCGGCCTCGAGATCGTCCACAAATCCTACCATACATGAAAATCATGGCAGAAAAATACAATGAGAAAAACTAAGAAAATCAAGGTGAATAACGATCGAAAACCACATCGCTTATTACCTTAACGGAAGGATCGGAATAACGATTAATTTGACGATGAAAACGAGACGATTATGACTCGATTTGAAGCAAGAATTAGCCTTGAGAGGCTGCTGGAGTCATGGCCAAATGAGAAGAAAGAAAGGATTTTTTTTATGTTTATTTGTAAGAATGAATGTTAGGAAATGGATGGTTTTTTTTCCTAAGCTTGAATGCTATTAAAATTTGATGAAAACAATGCTACTCTACCACATATGGCCAGCCAAAATGAACAAGCAAGGGAGGATGAAAAGTTTGACAATAATGCAAGGAATAAATGGAAGAAAAATAATCATACGTTTACGGTTTAACGTGATAAAATGAAACGTATTAATAAAACGTAATAAAATTCCTGACCAGAGGCTTAGTCGGTCCAAAAAGTGAGAAAATGGCCTCAAATTATTTATAAGTTGATAAAAAGTATAATCGTAAAATAGTTAAAAGCATTTCAAAGTAATTCGAGTAAACCTCGCGTAAGAAAATAATTAATCGCGAAGCTTTGTAATAAAATCATTAACGACTAAATTTTTGTAAATAAAAATATTTACTAGTTGAAAATATTAGATAAATGTATTTAAACATTTTTAGGAAAAGGAATGACTTAAATCCGAGCTTAAAAACGTCAATTCGAAGAGAAATAGAATTCTTCGCGGAAAATTAATTAGTTTACGAAGAAAACTAAATAAATGGATTTAATAGAATAAAAATCTTTAAAATATAAATAAATATCATTAAACTCAAACATTAAAATAGAGCTTAGTAAAATGATGAAATATGAGGCCGAAAAGTGACAGAGTTAAGACGGAGTCCCAACGGAAAAAATAAATATGCTAGGAAAAATAGCGGGTGTTACATCCAACATAGATTTTTGAATGTTGAAATCAAGAGGTGCAGATTGTGGATTGTGCGGAGTATTGGTGAGAGCTAACGGAGTACCATAATCATGAATAGGAGACCGGCTCCTAGGCTTGCTTTCTTGACGGTTAGCTTGAGTTGCTTGTTGTTGATGATTCCCTTGGTTGTGGTTTTGTTGTCTTTGGAAGTTTTGATTTCCTTGGAAACCACCTTGATTGAAGTTCCCTTGTTGGAACCCTTGATTGTTGTTGTGGAAGGTACCTTGGTTATTTTGCTTGAAGTTGTTGAAGGGCCTTGGGTTGCCTTGATAACTTTGGTAACCTTGATTGTTGTCCCTTAAGGGAGGTGGAACATAGGGACGAAGTTTTAGAGCTTGTTGTTGAGGGACTTGATTGGAAGCTTGGTATTGATTAGAATAGGCGGCACCTTGCTTGAACGCTTGAAAGGCGTTCACTTGCTCAACGCTTCCTTGACAATGCATAGGATCATGACCAACGATTCCACAAGTATCACACATCCCATTTATAATAAGGCAAAGGAGGTGCAAATCCCAAAGCATTCACTTCTTGAATCGAGTGTTGGTTGGAGGAACTAGGGCCTTGGACTTGGTTGAGGTGGCTTTGGAGCTTCTTGTCAATGGTCTCCATGTGGGTCTTCAATTGAGCTCCAAGGTCAATGCTTAATTGAGTAATAGCATCAACCTCGTGCCTACCTCCTCGATTTGCCTTCCTAGGCCTTGAGTATTGAGAATTATGAACCGCCATCTCCTCGATCCTTGCCCATATTTGGTCATCATCGACCTCGGTGAACCTACCATTGGAGCCCATATTAAGAATAGCTCTTGAGTCCTCATAAAGACCATTCCAAAATTGTTGGACTAAGAACCATTGTGCGAGTCCATGATGGGGGCATGATCTAACCAAAGACTTAAACCTCTCCCAAGCTTCATAAAGGGTCTCTTCATCCCGTTGTTGGAAACCGGTGATGGAGGCCCTAAGCAAATTAGTCTTTTTCGGAGGGTAGAATTTTTGGTAGAACGCCAATGCAAACTTCTTCCAAGTGTCGATGCCCATGGTTTCTGTAGACACCCACATTTTGACCGCCAGGTGTCTATAGTAGTTTCCGACAAACACCCGATGATAATCGGACGCTAACGTGCTTTAACGTACTCGGAAATGGACTCGAAATCATGGATATTTGGCTTGGGCTTTTTAAGAAGTACAAATTTCGCAAAACCAACCTCAAATTCAGGCCCAGTGGGTCGTTTCGAGTCAAATGACACTAATTTGGGTCGAATTCAACACCAGGGTAAAACCGTCTTTTAGCGACCGAGTCAAAACCCGGTCAAGGATTTTTTTCGAGACTTCCGGACTGACCGTGGCATGTCACGCGTCCAATTCCTACCCAAACTCTACAAAAAATCAGCTACACAAAATAGTAAACAAGTTCGTTTAAGGGTAGAATTCGATTTCAAGTAGGAATCCTATCCGAAAACCGATTCAAACAACTCAACTGAGTGCAATCACTTGGCCGAGTAACATGAACCAGCCGAGACTCCTTTTCTTCCCTCACAAGAAAACGGAATTCTCGATCTCCTCAGCTTCTTACTCAAGCGGTAATTCTAACTCAAACGAGAATCCTATTCAAAAACCGATTCGAACACCCGACCGAGTGTAAAACACTTGGCCAAAACAGCAGCAAATCAGCCGAGTTTCCCTTTTTTCCTTCACAAGAAAGTGGAATTCTCATGCTTCTAAAATTCCTACGTTTCCTATCCTAAGCGGTAGTCAAACTCTCCTAAACCAAGGTCGGGAACTCCCTATAAATAGCCCCTTGCATCCAACATAATCAGGACAATTAATTACACACATTATCAACACCAATTATTAGGAACACACACATACACCCAATCTCCAACACACACACATAATACCTTTAGCATCGAGAAACCGATAATACATCCAAAACCCGAAGGAAACCGGCCCCGATACCCGACACCTTCACCCGTCAAACCGAGCCACCCTAAACCGAACCTAACATCACTCGACGCTCCCGTGCCTAGCCACATTCCGACGAGCTCCGATCCGAGTCAACAAGAGCATGTAGGTTGAGGGTGTACCAAACCCGATTTCCTCCTTTCTCTCCTCTTCTCCCCTTCGTCCGTCGTGTCTTTTTATGGGTCAAGAGTCGTTTTTTTTTCTTTTCCTAATATCGTTATTAACGAAAAACTATTTTCATAACCAACATTCTTAAAAATACGATATCGATTTTTCTATAATCGAATATTGTATCGAAAAGAATTATATTAAGATCTCGACGATGTCAGAAAATCATTACATCTTTTTTTAAACTCTTTTTTAAACGATTTTACAAAACCTTTTTTTTATTCATTCCGAATATTCGATATCGATTTCATAATCGAATATCGGGTATGACGAATATCGAAAACATAAGTCGAATACAGATTAATTCATATTTTGTACGCGATTTATTAAAAATAACAATTTTCGAACAACGAGCAAAAACGGGACAGGCCCGCACGCGAGTCGCGCCCCTCACAGGCGACTCGCGTACGAGTCTGAAACCCGCGCTCCTTTTTAGCTTTTTTTGTTCGTTTTTATTATTTATTCTACGAAACGACTTCTAAAAATTATATCTTTTCTAAAACCATTCTGAGTATTTGATATTGATTTCGTAGTCGACTATCAAATATAACGAATATCGAAAATATTAGATCGAGTGCAAATTATGCGATATTTGTACGCGATTCAATAAAAGTATCGAATTTTCAAAAAAACCGATTTCAAAAACACAGGCCGTCACGCGACCCGCCGGCATCCCGGGCGAGCCGCGCGGCCGGCTGTCACACGATACTTTTTTTATTTTTTTATTTTTCGAACATCGTTTTTTATACAAAACAGCGTCTTTTTAACGATATTTTTTAGATTTTAACTAATATTTTCTCGATCTTGCATATTCATCATATTTGCTATATTATTTCTTCACAAATCGATACTAACTCGTTTGTTCATCTTGTAGCAAATTCATTCTTTTTTATCGTTTGTTTTATTATACTAAAACGAACCTCACATGCTAAATTCAACTTCGACGTTAATTTTTCATGCATTAAACTGACTTAGCAACCCATTCAATTATTCACATGCTTAGGAAAACAGTGTTTGCATATCATTCATCGTATTACTAACGCGTGTATTAAAAAATCATTCGATATCCTAGTAGAGGCCGCTAATGTGCGGGCGGGGTTGGGTGTTCTTAGTGAACTTCCCAACACGTACCCTCACCCCTTACTCAGAACCGTGGTTTTCGGATGTCCGAAACCATTGACAACGAGAATCATTCAATATACGATAAACCGATCAAGTCGGCATCGGTATCGAACTGCAAAGGGACGAGCCCAATAAACTCTGACATCGGAAATGGGCCGTATTTTGTATACGGCCCACTACGACATAGAGTGGGCTCGAACGGTTCCGAATAACCATAAAATTCGGTGGCGACTCCAACTTCGATTTAAATTTCAATTTGACCATCTCATATGGAGATTCATTTGCCTCCCCAAACCTGCGCGTGGCCGCGTCGAGGTGGACCTATGTCATGTCCACAATTTGGCGACTCCGCTGGGGATTTACTGATGCGTTAATAACCTTCGGTGTCCTTCAGGGTGAGACTCAAATAGAAATCGTTTGACTAGTACAATACGCGTTTTAGTTTTACGGTTCATGCATAACCCCATTTTCCCGGGCCGGTACTGGTGACCGACGTCCCACTATACCATTGATATAGTCCAAATTGGTTATGTCAAAGGTGTCCATTAGCCGATTCGTATGGGTTTTACGGCATGTCCTAATCTCAACTCGAGTTAGGGAGTCCGCCCCGATTCTCGATAGGCTATGTACACTGGTATAGACCCTTATAGACTGACCGAGACTTAGCTTAAGAGCATACATGGCATCATTATACTGTTTCCATGACTACGTGCTACTTGATCCACATCCTTTTCAAAAACCGTTATTTTTTCAAAATTTGCATCCTTGTCAAAATATCCAATTTCAAAACCCCGGACATATACCGAATTTAGGACTTTTTCTAGCCGGTATTATGCCCAATTCAAAACTCGAAATTATTTTCGAAATTTTCAAACCGTCACCCGGCCCACCTTTTCCGTTTTCTCGGAAAAGGGTCGGTTCTCCCCGATTTTTTCGGGCCTTTTAAAAAAATATCATATTTCAAAACTTCCTTTTCTTAGGACTTCCCGTATTTAGCAGTGTCGGGTCGTGTCATAAGTCGTTGAAGTCTCTAGCGTCGAAACTCCGTCGATCTTATATCACGAGTTTCCTCCCTATCCCAGTCCGCCTTATTTGACTAAGGCAAAGCCCACCTACGTAGGACATACTCCTACAAAGGTTGACCCATTTACACAATCGAGTCTAAAAGTCTGGGAATGTCTCACGTGAACCTTCCTTCGAACAGGGCCCAACCCACAAAGTTGGATCCTGTGGAAGGCCCACCTTTTCACAAGTCACCCGTCTAGGTGTCCTATCCGAGTCATTTCCTTTTCAGGCTTTTCCCCACTCGGGAGGCTACCCTTCAGTAGAGCGATCAATCACGGTTGCACTAAGGGTCATGTCTTACACATGTTGTCTCACGTATCCCACTTTCGAGTCACTTAGATGTCACACCATCTGAGTCTCTAGCCTTACTCAGGGGGCTGTCCTCCACCCGAGCAGTCAGCCACGATTACCCAGGAGAGTACCCTACGTTCATCCTACACCGGCGTCCTTATGATGCCTTCTTCGAGTCGTACCCACGCTACGAATACTCAGGTCACCTAGGGTTAGGTCACCACGGTTGGTCCAACCACGCGGCACGGTCGCCCCATTTTCGGACTTATCCTTGTACAGCTCGAGTCTCGTGGTCGAGTCTAGGTCACAGTCGTTACTTTGTCTAGATCAACTTCGGGTTTCCCGGTCCGAGAATCGTAGTCATTCCCGTCACCCCGGGCCGTGTCTAGTTTGACACCTTCTCTTGCATTTGCGCAAAACCGAGCTTAGGCGAGTTCTAACACCTGTCGCTTCTTCCGATCAGGGACCCTATGAACGAGACACTACCAAACCATAACAAATCCCGCGCCGTCGAGAAAGGGGATATCCAGGGGAGTATGCTTATGCTATCTTGCTCCATTAACAATATCTTTTCGAAAATCAATACCGCCCTAGATAACCTAAATGCCAGGGTGACGACCATCGAAGAAGACCTTATAAGAACCCGAGCCCGTCTAACACAACTAGAGCGGGTAAGACAGCCAATCACCCAACCAAGCCATTTGAAAGGTGAACACTCTTACGAAACTGTCCGATACCCTCAAGATGGCAAGACCGAGAGAGGTAACCCTCAAGTCACCTCTCCAAAAATCAAGAACCAGTCAAAGGAAAGGACATTTACCCACTTGGATATGTCCTACACCGTTGCTTTCCAGAGGTTGGTTCCGAAGGGCCTAATATTACCTATAGGCCCAACAGCCGACCCACCTTTGGAAAAACGCTCCAAAGCATGGAACGACGAGCATTACTGCAAATTCCACAGAGGGAGGGGACACGATACAGAACAGTGCTGGAAACTGACACACCTCATTCAAGACTTCCTCGATGCCGGGAAGACTCCCGTTTTGGAAACATTGTCACTTGCAAAGCCCCTCATGGACTATACAGGGCCTGATGACCAAAGCCTCCAATCTACCTCTTATGCATCCAAGAGTCCGGATTTGATTTAAGTCCAGGTCTGAGCCCGAGTCTAGGATATACTATTTATTTCAACTTCAAAGTCAGAGTCAGAGTCAATTGTATTCCGTCCTCTTTTCAAAATTCAATAAAGTCAGCTTTTCAATCTCTCATATATAATTTCCTTATGTGTTTCCGAGAACATGATGAACACCATCATACACTGTGAGCACATGCACGTGACTATTATAGGCACATCTATAATGACTGCAGGAAATGAGACCCGTGTTTTCCTTTACCTGTTCCATGTCTGGTATAGAAAGCCACATAACCACCCTTAGCAGGAGCGGTATCGAATCCAATGACCAATCTAGGTAGTCTCCTAGTTTGGGTTCAAGACGGGAGGCAAGCTCATTTCCCACAATAAACACCCATCCAATAATACTGACCAATCCCTACCTTGGGTATTAGTCTGACCAACAAAAAAAAGAAAAAAAAACTAGACAAAAAAAAATCAAAAGTCCAATACAAGAAAAAGCAAAAGGCCAAAACAAAAAAGCAGGCCATTATAAAAAAAAAGAGGCACCCATGACCGAGGTTAAGCGGTCAATCCAAATGAAGAATCCCGAGACCGGGGCTAAGAGGTCAACCAAAAAATATTCAAACAAACCATGACCGTAGTGAAAACGATCAATTCAAAATTATCAATACTCATACCATCCAATAAGGGAGAGACAATCAAGCTGGTCAGCTAACACCACATTTAGCCTTCCCACATTACAACCCTCAAGACCTTCCCGAGACCCAGGCCAGAGACAGCCCGGAATTTTGAGGATTCAAGCTCCATAGGATACCCCTAACCATTAGGGCCAGACATGGAAATCAGATCTCGCATTATCAAAACTTATCCCGATCAAAGTTCGAGCCATTCTACTCGACTTCCCCTTTACATAACAAAATTCACAATCACCATACAAAGACCCGAGAGCAAAACTCGTCAAATCCCCCCGAGAGCAAAACTTGTCAAAATCCCTCGAGAGCAAAACTCGTCAAATCCCCCGAGAGCCAAACTCGTCAAATCCCCCCGAGAGCAAAACTCGTTAAAATCCCCGAGAGCAAAACTCGTTAAAATCCCCCGAGAGCAAAACTCGTTAAAATCCCCGAGAGCAAAACTCGTTAAAATCCCCGAGAGCAAAACTCGCTAAAATCCCCGAGAGCAAAACTCATCAAAATCCCCGAGAACAGAACTCGTTAAAATCCCCGAGAGCAGAACTCGTTAAAATCCCATCCCAATTCTCCTCGTTCAAACCAGTTACCAACCCCAAACACGGGAACTCAACCTGCGGTCGGCATAGAACATGTCCAAATAGTTCACACCACCTCTGGGGGCTATCCCGGAGAACGCTCACAGTCACAGGATCAATATCCTAACCATTCTAGCCCTTTGATCAAGACATCACTAGGAATGCACCTAGCCTACACCATTGCTATGGCTAGTTACACACAAAGCCCTAATAAACTAGGCACCATAACCCACTGAACTACGGCTTGGCTTGATTTCACCACATGTGAATACGTAGGCAGCCTTTCAACAGAGGCACAACCACCCACATTGACACACATTCAAAAAGCACCATCATTCCGGTCACGACACTGTCATGTTCTCGACAGTTAGCTTTGTCATTCTGGGGGCTTCTCCTAGGCAGAAGTTCTCCATCCACTCACATAATCCAAATACTTTCAAAATCTAGCCTCCTTTCTATAGTGTGTCCTAGTACTCGGCTCACTCGAGGACAAGAATCTGTCAC
The DNA here is from genome assembly GCA_958450325.1 of Agrostemma githago. Classification (NCBI taxonomy): domain Eukaryota; kingdom Viridiplantae; phylum Streptophyta; class Magnoliopsida; order Caryophyllales; family Caryophyllaceae; genus Agrostemma; species Agrostemma githago. The sequence goes on from OY288248.1 coordinate 27,488,206, forward strand.
GACTCCAGGCAATACCCACTTTGGAAATGTACCCTAAAAAAAAAGGATTCAAAAGAGCACTAGTCTACAGCATTCCACTGCTAAGTCCTGCAAAAACAGTCTCATTACAGACTATGCAATTCCCCTATAACGCATCCTTCCTATTCCGAGGATTCGACCGTGTTGTCACTCGCCTAGGCTACGGAATAGCGCAACTTAAGAGTCTTGTCATCTTAGGTGGCCCACCTCCTTACCAAGTCATGGTCCAACCCTTAGAGAGTCCAAGTCGTGTCTGTCAACTCGTCCTGTCGCGTCCAGAGTCGAGTTTGCCGGTAGGCCTCTCTTTTCAAATTCTCATTTTAAAATTTGCAAAAACTTAGCCATTTGAAAAAAAATCCTTTTCGACAAGGTCAAATTTCAGTCTATTTAAACTGCAAATTTCTCCTCCACCTCTTTCAATTTTGGAAACCCATCTCCTAGCACGTGAGTTGCTTTCAGGACTTCGATTTCAAAATGCAGCAAAAATCATTTTTATTTCCCCAGCGTGAGTCATATTTGTTTCGCCTACGTGTTGCATGCAAAATTTTATGTAGCTTATACAGGTAGAAATCACGACAGCGCAATTCACATAACTCCCCAGCGGCATTTAACAAGATGAGCCCACATACAGGCCCATTTTAAGTCTTATGCGACGAGTTCAATTCCCCACGGAGTTATCATCAGTTCAGGTAGATTTCTAGCCCATGGCCGGCGGGCCCTCCAAGCAGGTCTAATGGACCTTAAACGACCCGACCGGAAGCTACCGGGTTTTAATCCTTGATTGACCTGGTAGCTACTCTGACTTTCGCCCTGTCCAAGCCTCAGTCAGAGTGGGGGCTCTGTAGACACCCACATTTTTACCGCCAGGTGTCTATAGTAGTTTCCGACAAACACCCGATGATGATCGGACGCTAACGTGCTTTAACGTACTCGGAAATGGACTCGAAATCATGGATATTTGGCTTGGGCTTTTTAAGGAGTACAAATTTCGCAAAACCAACCTCAAATTCAGGCCCAATGGGTCGTTTCGAGTCAAATGACACTAATTTGGGTCGAATTCGACACCAGGGGTAAAACCGTCTTTTAGCGACCGAGTCAAAACCCAGTCAAGGATTTTTTTCGAGACTTCCGGACTGACCATGGCATCTCACGCGTCCAATTCCTACCCAAAATCTACAAAAAATCAGCTACACAGAATAGTAAACAAGTTCGTTTAAGGGTAGAATTCGATCTCAAGTAGGAATCCTATCCGAAAACCGATTCAAACAACTCAACCGAGTGCAATCACTTGGCCGAGTAAGATGAACCAGCCGAGACTCCTTTTCTTCCCTCACAATAAAACGGAATTCTCCTTCTCCTCAGCTTCTTACTCAAGCGGTAATTCTAACTCAAACGAGAATCCTATTCAAAAACCGATTCGAACACCCGACCGAGTGTAAAACACTCGGCCAAAACAGCAGCAAATCAGCCGAGTTTCCCTTTCTTCCTTCACAAGAAAGTGGAATTCTCATGCTTTTAAAATTCCTACGTTTCCTATCCTAAGCGGTAGTCAAACTCTCCTAAACCAAGGTCGGGAACTCCTTATAAATAGCCCCTTGCATTCAACATAATCAGGACAATTAATTACACACATTATCAACACCAATTATTAGGAACACACACATACACCCAATCTCCAACACACACACATAATACCTTTAGCATCGAGAAACCAATAATACATCCAAAACCCGAAGGAAACCGGCCCCGATACCCGACACCTTCACCCGTCAAACCGAGCCACCCTAAACCGAACCTAACATCACTCGACGCTCTCGTGCCTAGCCACATACCGACGAGCTCCGATCCGAGTCAACAAGAGCATGTAGGTTGAGGGTGTACCAAACCCGATTTCTTCCTTTCTCTCCTCTTCTCCCCTTCGTCCGTCGTGTCTTTTTACGGGTCAAGAGTCGTTTTTTTTTCTTTTCCTAATATCGTTATTAACGAAAAACTATTTTCATAACCAACATTCTTAAAAATACGATATCGATTTTTCTATAATCGAATAATGTATCGAAAAGAATTATATTAAGATATCGACGATGTCAGAAAATCGTTACATCTTTTTTTTAAACTCTTTTTTAAACGATTTTACAAAACCTTTTTTTTTATTCATTCCGAATATTCGATATCGATTTCATAATCGAATATCGGGTATGACGAATATCGAAAACATAAGTCGAATACAGATTAATTCATATTTTGTACGGGATTTATTAAAAATAACAATTTTCGAACAACGAGGAAAAACGGGACAGGCCCGCACGCGAGTCGCGCCCCTCACAGGCGACTCGCGTACGAGTCTGAAACCCGCGCTCCTTTTTAGCTTTTTTCGTTCGTTTTTATTATTTATTCTACGAAGCGACTTCTAAAATTTATATCTTTTCTAAAACCATTCTAAGTATTTGATATTGATTTCGTAGTCGACTATCAAATATAACGAATATCGAAAATATTAGATCGAGTGCAAATTATGCGATATTTGTACGCGATTCAATAAAAGTATCGAATTTTCAAAAAAACCGATTTCAAAAACACAGGCCGTCACGCGACCCGCCGGCATCCCGGGCGAGCCGCGCGGCCGGCTGTCACACGATACTTTTTTTATTTTTTTATTTTTCGAACATCGCTTTTTATACAAAACAGCGTCTTTTTAACGATATTTTTTTGATTTTAACTAATATTTTCTCGATCTTGCATATTCATCATATTTGCTATATTATTTCTTCACAAATCGATACTAACTCGTTTGTTCATCTTGTAGCAAATTTATTCTTTTTTATCGTTTGTTTTATTATACTAAAACGAACCTCACATGCTAAATTCAACTTCGACGTTAATTTTTCCTCATTAAACTGACTTAGCAACCCATTCAATTATTCACATGCTTAGGAAAACAGTGTTTGCATATCATTCATCGTATTACTAACGCGCGTATTAAAAAATCATTCGATATCCTAGTAGAGGCCGCTAATGTGCGGGCGGGGTTGGGTGTTCTTAGTGAACTTCCCAACACGTACCCTCACCCCTTACTCAGAACCGTGGTTTCCGGATGTCCGAAACCATTGGCAATGAGAGTCATTCAATATACGATAAACCGATCAAGTCGACATCGGTATCGAACTGCAAAGGAACGAGCCCAATAAACTCTGACATCGGAAATGGGCCGTATTTTGTATACGGCCCACTACGACATAGAGTGCGCTCGAACGGTTCCGAATAACCATAAAATTCGGTGGCGACTCCAACTTCGATTTAAATTTCAATTTGACCATCTCATATGGAGATTCATTCGCCTCCCCAAACCCGCGCGTGGCCGCGTCGGGGTGGACCTATGTCATGTCCACAGTTTCCCTATCGAGATTCTTGATCCATTGCTTCGCTTTTCCAATTAATGAGAATGGAAATAATACCCAACGGATTTGATCTTGAGTAACCCCGGGTTGAGAAATAGCGTCACAATAATCGGAGAAAGTCTCCATGTGTTGGTGCGGGTCTTCGGTGGGCAAACCACTAAATTGATTTCTCTCCACAAGTTGGATGAATTGAGTCTTGGCCACAAAATTTTCGGCATAAGCGGACGGTAGAGTATTCGGTCCCGGCAAGACATCTTCCGTAAATGTGGAGTGAGATGAAAACTTCGGCATGATTGGATATGCGGGAGAAGATGGTGTAGACGCTGTTGAGGTAGAAGTAGAGGGGGAACTTGGTTGAGAAGTACCAAAAGGATTTATGAAGATCCCTTCGGTATTGCCTTGAGGTTGCTCGATAAAGTCGGATCCTTGAGCTTGTTCTTCGGTGGTATTGCTAGCACTTAGTTGAGAGATTCTAACCCGGCCAATCGTCCGTTGGCGAAAGGCTCTAAAGAGTCTTTCCAGCTCTGATTGAAGAGAAAGAATTCGCCTCCCCCCCTAGGCATACACTACACACTTAGAGCAAACGTGAGAACACCTAGTGCTTTATGGGCACTAGGCAACGACAATAAACAAGCACAATCGAAAGACAAAGAGAAAAGGAAGAAATAAAACTAAGGAAACAAGAAGAATCTAGAAAATATGCACAAGAGATGATAGAAGAGCACGAAAAAGGGTAACTAAGTCTAGCTATAAGCAAACTAGTCTAAACAATGCACCGTCCCCGGCAACGGCGCCAAATCGATGGTGGGGATTTGCCGTGGGTCCTACCGATCAATAAATAACCGACTATTCCTAGTGGGTAGCTAGGGAAAGTAGGGTCGATATCCACGGGGACGTTATGATAAAATCTAGACTAGGTCGGCCTAAAAACGAGACTAAATCACCAAACAAACACAAAGGAAGAAATAATTGGTAAACTATGGTAGTGGAAGAGGTAAAACTAGGCTAACAATGAATTAGGCTAAAACAATGCTAAAATGGAATAACTAATGATCAAACAAACTAGTAAACTAAAAGAAACGATGACTAACTAAGAGGATGAAATCAAATATGAAAGGAAGTGGGGTAGGTCGGGTTCATAAGTGTAGTAGGGTAATTGGGGTGGTCAAGGGAGTAGGCGCCCCCTAGTTTCTAGAGTCGGTCCGGGCTCACGCTAACTAGATCAATGCCGAGGTAAGTTCGCGCTCTCGCGTCTAAGACTAACCTCAACACAACCACAAAATAGACAAACAATGAGAAGATGAGCACAAGTATGGGGAGCATTGGCCACTACTACTCACACAAGAAAATCAACAAACACATAGAGTGCCCATTATGTGGCCAACAACAAAAGAGTTACCTTTACCCCTAATCAAACCCTAATCACCCAAAATCTACCCTTAATCCCCCTACTAAACCCACAAGGAGACTACTCACACATTATCAAGAAGAAACCAAAAATAATAAGATAAAACAACATGAAAAACCAAACATCCATTATGAAGAACAAGAACAATAACAAAAACACTAAGTAAAGATTCAAACTTTAGTAAATAAACAAAGAACAAGGAATAAGAAATTATACCAACAACAAGAGGAAGAAAAAGATGCAATCTTGTATAAATAAGAACCCAAATCAACTCCAAGGATGTCAAGCTTGGAGAAATCTTCAAGAACCCACTTAATACAAGACTAGTTACAAACTAGATTAAAAGGAGATTAACTAAAGATTAAGGAAAGATTAATCTAAATGGATGAACTCTAAATCTAGGGTTTATATCTTGAAAAGAGGCTTAAGAGAGTCTAATGTAAGGTAGCTTTTTTAAACAATACAACAGGGAAGTATTTATATGGTTACAAGAATGAAGGAGGAAGAATTAAAGAGTCACGCGCAGCAGCACCATGATCCCGACCGGGACAGACCGGTCCCGACCGGGAAGGGCTCATCCCGACCGGGAAGGGCTGGTCCCGACCGGGACGGACCCAGAACAGAACCTATGCTATTCGTGCATCTCATCCCGGACGGGATGAGGCCATACCCGTCGGGGATGAGTCTTGTAGGCCTCTCTTAAGGTCTTTTTGGTCCCTCATTGGTTCTCGTTGGCTTCTCACCAATTCTTGGGGCTCGGGATCGAGTCTAAGAGGCTCGGGATCGGGTCCCAAGGTCTCGGGGTCGAATCCAAGGCATCGGGTGATCGTTCCTTCGCTTCGTTGATTCCAAAAAGTGTATGTATTGAGTCAGAATTGCTCCAACTCTTCATGAATGGTCTCGGAAACCTGAAACGAGCTAGATGAAGCATAAGTAGCTCATAAACCGCTCCCAAGGAGCGATTCTACAAGGAAATGGGACCAAAACACAGCAATTTAGGCACTACAAACTACACTTATCACAGAGCCCGAATCCACTCTCTGCGGCCCCACCATAGCCTGCAGGCAGTGGGTCATCTCCGCAAAAGCCACTGTCACACAATCAGAACGTCCCAACTGACTTAAGTCAGCCAGGAAAGGCAAAATCCTATTACTAAACCATTTGCCCTTATCCCAGAAGTGGGTCGACCCTAGGAAGTACCGTAACCATAGACGGGCATCCTGCACCGCCGTGTTGGGAACTCGACCATCCAAAACCGACACCCGGTCGAAGTGGTCGATGATGTAAGAACTAACCAAAGCATGATGCGTGCTATAAGCCGAGGGCTCTAAACAATCCCCAATCCAACCCCTAACCTCAACACTATCTAACCTATGGCCCTCCGGAGCCCACCTGATCGACTCGGGACCCCAAGGCATCCTCGTAATAACCCCAAAGTCCTTCAAAGTCATGCCGACCTCACCAAACGACATGTGGAATGCCGAGGTCCTGTCATGAAAGCGATCTATCATCGCTCTAACCACCATTAGGTTGCACTTGGTCTTGAAATCTGTTAACCGACTCCAATGTCCGATAAAGGGACCCATGGCCGTCCCAAGAACTACCTCTTTAGCCTCAGGGCTAAGCTTCTAAGCATAAATCTATAAGCACGTCGTGAAACCCGAGAAGGTCCTCATCGGACCTAGGGGATGAAAACCGCGACAATACAGTATAAAATAACAATACGAACGCAAATCAAAGTAAAAACATGAGTAATATCGAAGTACTCACCTTGTCGTCTACAGTACGGCTAGACACATTCAAGTCTGCACAGAGCAATAATTGCCGATCGTCCCAATCCCGAGCCCAAATGGGATCCTCGTAAGCAGCCTCCTCGGCCTCGTCAAAAGGCCTGGGAACGTGCTTTCTCCTAGCAACTGTCACGGGCAAGGTACGCCTCGTGACACGATCAAAGTCAGCCTCATCAACTTCGACGGGCTCGAGTCGAGGCAATGGCTCTGACGCCTCTATGGGCCACCCGGGGAGTAAGTTATCTTGACCCGGTAACCTCGCCACTATTACTAACTATAGGTACTCTCTCAGGAGGTCCCGTACCATCTCCACCTGCAAAACAGAATAAACAATGCACCTCGGGTCAGGTCGAGACAGCCCTACAGGGTAAAATAAGCTCAAAAATTCAGAAAACAATATCAAAATTTTGAAAAGCCCACTACCACCCGTTTTCGACCTGGTCGCAATAAAAGTGGTTTCGTAAAAATCCGGCGTCATTATTACGGTCTCATTTGGTCCGTCGTAAGCATCACAAATTCACACAGAGTGACCTAGATTGCATTCTGACTCACGAAAATCGACATGTGAGCTACCCACAACATCACAAGCCATAATCTAGCAAAATTACAAGAATCAAGTGCGGGAATAACCGGGAAATCAACCCCTAGCATTTCGATTTTCACCCGTGGGAGGCAATTAAAATACCGCCAAGCTTTCACCTCAAGCAAATCGCTACATCTACGAGTTCTATACTACCCTAATTCAAAAAAGGGACCAAGGACAAGCATTGAAACATAGCAAAACCAAAATACTCAAATCAATTTCTAGTGTTTAAAAAAAATCAACCCACAATCACACCAATCAGGTATAAATCAACAATAGGTGAGTAAGGAACACTTACCTGGGGTCAACATAGTCGAGTATAACGGAAATCAAGTCGGAAATCGGTTGATCGAGTGGAGAGTACAAGTTTGGGACGAAAAAAATCATACGCCTGGTTTTTGGGTCAAGTAACCTAACCCCTTTTCAATCGCGACATTTAAACAAACTTGGAAAACAAATCTTGGGCTGCCTCAGTGCGGGCGCCCGAATCTTGTGGCGCCGTAGCCCAGGTGCTTCAATACTGGGCCGTAGGGAGGGAAACGTCTGACCTCTCAACGTAAACAAAATCGGACTAATCCAAACACAATCCTCAAACCTGCAAGACGGACACGCATGTACTAGCCCAATTAAGCAATGTGGAAATGATCTGCTCATCCCCAACAAACTAAGCAGGAGCATCCCGTAAGCCGGCACAGCCCGTTATGCAAACCTATGAAAATCCCCAACGGTACCCATCAACTCAAAATACCAAGTCTGAATAGCAAAACCTTTCAACAAAACTGTAAGTGCAAATCAATTACCCGACCAAATCCCTAATCCAAAGGAACCAACTCATATCCCTAGCGGGAAACCATGAACCCCAGATCGAGTATAAGCGCAAGAAGCAATGAAAACACAATTATGCACTCTTTAAGAGTTTATACGACATCCCAAGCAAAAATTAGAAGCAAAAACTATCACCAAATCAAAACAATCGCTCATCAATGTAAAAAGGCCAGAGATAGTCAGAAACTATCTCAAAGAAAGCAAAAGACCAGGAACAAAGATCCGTTCCAAAGATTACAAAGGCCATAGATAGTCATAAACTATCTCAAAGAAAGCAAAAGACCAGGAACAAAGATCCGTTCCAAAGATTAGAAAGGCAAGAGACAGTCATAAACTATCTCAAAGAAGGCAAAAGGCCAGGAACAAAGATCCGTTCCAAAGATTACGAAGGCCAGAGACAGTCAGAAACTATCTCAAAGAATACAAAAGACCGGGAACAAAGATCCGTTCCAAAAAATGCAAAGGCCAGAGATAGTCAAAAACTATCTCAAAGATAGTAAAAGACTTGGAACAAAGAACCGTTCCAAAGATTACAGAGGCTAGAGATAGTCAGAAACTTTAACAAAGACTGCAAGAGTCAAAAGAAAATTAAATCTAAACCAATGTAGCCACCCGAGAGGGATAAATCTAAATCAACGCAGCCACCCGAGAGGGATAAATCTAAATCAATGCAGCCACCCGGGAGGGATAAATCTAAATCAACTTAGCCACCCAAGAGGGATAAATCTAAATTAACTCAGCCACCCGAGAGGGAAAAATTTAATTCAACGCAGCCACCCGAGAGGAATAAATTTAAATCTTTGCAGCCACTCGAAAGGGATAAATCAAATTTAATGCAACCACACATATGGGATTAAATCAAAACTGAGTCACTCGAGAAACACTCAAGCAAAAGGTCTATGCCAGATAATCAAAACAATAACCAATTACAATAGCTCTGCAAACCCAGACCACAGCTTCGACGAACAACCGCAGGCAAGGAAATCAGGTATGATTTCTAGACCTTGGCTAACGTGCGTTAGTATATAGTCCAACAGTCTTAAAATGACCTTGGCGGCTATACTTTGTCTTTAGCCTTGTCCAAGCCTCAGTCAAAGTAAGGGCTTCTTTAGACACCCAAATTTGGACCTGGTGGCTGCAGGAGTGCCTGACAAACACCCGATGATGATCGGGTTGCAACACGAATCCATTTTACGATGTTTTAGATGGTTTTCTATAGAACGGATCAAATAATTACTCGGAAAAATTAATTCAACATCAAGACGATCTTAGTCGTGTCATTACGATCGCGTCAACACTAATTAGAGTCACTACAAGAAATACTTCATATAGTTACCATCCACGCGCGACTGAGAAATTCAGTCGCTTATTTAGCTACTGAAAGTACAATGCGCGACCGATATTAGTCGCTGGACGAGGAGACGGATTATTAAAAAATTAATTAGCCTCAGCGACCGAAATCAGTCGCTAAAAAAACCGACGCGCGACCGATTTCAGTCGCTAAAATAGTGAACTAGCGACCGATTTCAGTTGCTAAATCTGTGAACTAGCGACTGAAATCAGTCGCTAAAATAAAGGACGCGCGACCGATTTTGGTCGCTAAGGCTACTGAATTTTTTTAAAGTAAACGAACACCCCCCTCTCCCCCGAGCCATTCTCTCATTTTACTCCCTCTCTCTAAAACTCGTCTCCCTTCTCTCTAAAAGTCGCCCCTCCTCCTTTCCTCTTCATTTCTTCTTCAATTATCTCATTTTCCTTAAGGTATGTTTATCTATCTATATTTAGTTTCAATTATTTATTAATTTCTGTCTTTATCGATTTAAATAAATTAGTTATTTGGTTGCATAACTTTTTAGTTGTCGGAATATTTAGTGTAGTAAGAATGTTAATCGCCCAATAGGTTCCCCAATTTGAAATAGGTAGATTGTTAGTATAAAATTAGGGTTTGTGGTTAAGTAGTTGATTGAATTGGGTTGTTTTGATGTGTTAGGAAATTGGAACTGAAATACAATTATGCCGATTTAGTGACGTAATTATGGACGGATTGGGTGAACATAGTACTTTGTTTAGGTGAATTGAGAATTTTACAATATGTGAGTAGTGTATATATATTAGTAAATTACTTTAGCGTAAATAATTTGCATGTGGTTATTGTCTCGAGTAGACAAGTGGAAGATGACAACCACAGTGACGATGATTTCTAGTAGCGTATAGTTTTAGTAAGTTATATTATTTCAACATAGTAATCTGCATTATATATTTTGGGCAAATTATTTCGATATTATGATGTCAATTTCTAACTTTCTAATATGTCTGCAGATATGACGTTGGGCAGCAGACTGCGGTTCGGTAGTGGGAGAAGCAGCAGGGGCGCCAGCAGCAGGAGGACCAGGAGGACACCCGGATGGAGGACCAGAACGAGGTCCAACAAGATGATAATGAAGAGGAGGTGACCAACGATCAGCAACCAGAGCAACCACAACAGGATCAAGGGCTTCAATATACAATCGACGGGCGCCTAATTATTAGCCCCGATAACACATGGTGAGAAATTGCATTTCCTTATTTTGTGAGACATCATCTAATTTCACTCTTTGGTGTAGGTTTCGGACTCGTGCGGTGGTGACTGGTATGAAGGTCAGTTTCATGAATGAATTGATCACTTACTGCACTAGTTGGACAAAGGTGCCTCAGTGGCAGCGGGAGAAGTGGTTTGCGAACTTTAAGGTGCACCATTTTTTTTGTTTTATTAGTTATCTGTTATTGTTTACAGATTAATAATATAATGACATAAAACAATCTTGCAGATGAAACACTGCTACAACGACGGTCTCGAGGTGGCTGCGAGAGACAGATACATGGACGTCGTAAAGGAAAGATACAAAGACAACATGTGGAAGTTGGCGAACGAGGGAAGGGCACACAAATACCTTAAAGGTTTGATTACTCAATTACTGTTCGTACTTGAATAGAAAGTTGTATATATCTTAAAAATGCTTGTTGATCTCAAAGTGTATAAATTGTAGGTTACGCCATTAAACAGTTCGAAGTAGCCCGCTCTGACCCGAAGTTCCTCCAGAGATCAGTCCAGGCGAAGAAGAACAAGAGGCAGGGAGGGGACCCCGAGGTGGAGGCGGAGCGCACCCACTACGGTGGGTCGCAGTCGATGCACCAGCGGGCTATGAATGTTAGTATTTCCTTACCTTTGTTTTTTATTTTGGATTCTTATTTAATGTTTTCATTATAAATATAAATGAGAAATCTACATGTACTGTAAACAGTTGAAGAAGCAAACTGGAGAATTCCCTCCGCCTGCACAGCTATTTCTCGACACGAAGACCAAGGGGGACGACAAAAGCAGTCGATCGTTCGCTACGCAGAAGGACGCCGACATTTGGGTAAGTTTGAAGCATAAGGCTTCTTTACATTTTTTTTCTCTAGAACTCACCTAATCATGACTCCAATTTCTTGTAGGATTCGTATATGGAGGCCACCAGAGCGCCCGAGAATGTAGGTGTGGACCAGAGCGCGATTTGGTTCAGAGTCGCGGATGGGTACCGCAAGGGAGCGGTGTATGGTACGGGGAACACTCATTCACTGTACTGGACACCACCCAATGCTGGGGGGGCCCATGCGACCTCGACGGAGTGTGTACCATCCGTCGTTCAGGAGATGAGGTCGGAAATACGAGAGGAGAGGGCGCTACAGGCGGCTATGGCTGAGAAGATAAAGGAGCAGGATGAGAGGCTGAAGATGCAGGAGTCCGTTAACCTGCAAATTCTGGAAGAGCTACAGCGCCTTAGGAGCATGCAGCAGCAGAACTGTAACTCTGGCCCACTCCCCGACACCGAGATTATAGAGACCCCTTTGGTGGTAACGGTGGTAGTGGTGCGTCAGCTAGTTTCACTGTTGGGTGAGTAGATTGAAAACAGTTTGTAGTTTTTGAATGTTTGTGGAAAACAGTTTGTAACAACACTTTTAATTTAGTGCATTAAAGATATTTGCGTGCTTGGTTGCCAATTCTGGAGTGTGAAGCTGGCGTAACGTTTGAAACGACGTTTGGAATGTTTGGAGTGATGTGTTGGGGACGTATTTTGGTTGTTGGTTTGTGTTTTTGTGCAGATTTTGGCTTGAAACAAAATAAATGAAACCGTCCTATTTCAGGTTCGGTAGCGACTGATTTCAGTCGCTAATTTTGTCATTTAGCGACCGATTTCAGTCGCTGTAGGATGCTCACAGATGCCACGTCACACCCCTTCGCGATTGAAATCAGTCGCTAAGCTGACGCTCTCAGCGACTGAAATCGGTCGCTAAAGGGCTGTCATAGCGACTGATTTCGGTCGCTAACTTTAGCGACTATCTGTAGCCACTGTTTCGTAGCGACTGTCAACTGTCGCGCGTCTCTTTTTAGTGACAGATGACGGTGGCTAAGAGTAGTCGCCACAGACTTCAATTCTTGTAGTGAGTTAATCCCGACACCAGTGCTCCGAATCGATCCCGAAACGCAAAGTCAAACCCGAGTCAACGGGTCAGGCCGAACCAAGCCACAAGACGCGTGCCTGAGGCCCATCGGTGCATGCACGCTAGGTCAAGGGTTGGAACCTTAGCAGATAAGCAATCAAAGATCACGTAAAATCTCCGCTTCAGAAAGTTTTCAAATCGGATCTTCAAAATCCTAGTCGCCTCACCCCTGGTGACTCAATCCTCCATCGCCTCACCCAAGGCGCCCCAACTCTGGGTCGCACGACATTAGGTGCCTGAGATCTAGATTTGAACGACGAGAAAAACTATAAATAGCCCCCGTCCCTCCGCTCATAATTGACACACAATTTAATTCACAATCCTCTCTCTATTCACTACGAGCACCTTAGCTCTTCTTTAGCGTCAAACTCCGACATTAGCCACGATCCACTCGATTGTCATCTCTTTGATTCGTGTCTTACGAATCAACACTACTCTTTTCAGTTCCTCAAGTTATTGACTCGATACGAACAAAAAAGAGCACCCGTGTTGACTAGTCGTCCCAAGCCACCGTAGCGAAGCTCTATCAGAATTGTTGCAGGAAGCTAGGATGAACCGCCCGTAGAAGTCGTATCGTCACTAGGTTGTCATCTAAACACAACTTTACAAACCCTACTTTTAATTATGCACTTCGATAATGTCAAGTCCATCTCATGCGGATACTGAATGCACGATGCGTCGTAAACATACGTAACGCCAACAACTACAACCACAAGCATTAAAACACCTTAACTAAACTAGAGTTGTCATGAGATCTGTTCTCAATCATCTACACATCTTGTCTCTTTTAGTGTACACTCTGAGGGTGTTATTCCTCACAATGTGATTACTTACATTTCGCATTTACAGCTTTCGTATGATTTACCGCTTTTATAACCATAATCGCATGCTAAATCACCTAACACGAGATTCAAAACGTAAACAAACTAAAACTGAACAAGTGGAGGTCGGGTTCCGTATTAATCCCGATGCTCACCCCTCACACGTGGTTCAATGTATCCTTATTAATACTGAACCGACGCATCTTAAGTAGAATATCAGGTAAGGTATACCACGAAAATGACTAACATCCGTATTATCACGTTAAAACTGATTTGCTAATACGAATTCTATCTAGTACTCTCTATTCTCCTACATACATGCATCTTTTCTTGGCCTGCCTGTCATGTGAAATCGCATTCAAAGAATGTAAAATCATTTACTTCGACAACAAAAACTTACTTGTCTGTAAACCAGCGACATAGCAGAGGCATAAGGTTAAAACAACGGATGTTATCGCACTTCCACCACAATTAAGGAAAGAAGTTCTCAGCCCACCGACTGATTAGTAGAGGCCACTACGTGCGGGCGGGATTGCGTGTTGATATCTATCAAACATTGGCTTCCAAATACATACCCTCATCCCTTACTCAGAATCTAGGGTTTCCGAATGGCCGAAACCATTGGCAATGAGTGTCATTCTAGATATGGAATGCTTAGTGGTACAAGTCTCTATCTTTAGGTCCCCATGTCACTCAGCTTTGAGCCGGCTAAGGATTAAAATTGACTTGAACGGTTTCCGAGCATCCCAAAATTACTCGGTGGCGACTCCACAAATCGAAAACGAATTCGGTTCACAAAAAAGGTCGTCCAACCAAACATATCGGCCTTTAAACATTTACAACCACGTCTCGATCGATTCTAATGGAAACATAGATGTCCCCACATCTATCTAGTACAATTCAAATCGTCAACCAAATCGAGGTCTGACACTTTGCCTCCAACTTGAGATCGGATTAGCCCGGACGTGAAGAGCGTTCACGACGGGCCGTGTGGGTGACCACCGCAACTGGTCCCAGTGCGGGTGCGCGCAGGCAGCGATGTGGGCAACGTCCACGTCAAGGCACAAAAATCAAGTCTGAACCAACAACAACATTTTTGTTTATCTTGCTTTCTTCTATGAAATTGGTCCAAAGATCAAAAATTTGCGATTTTAATTTGTTGGGCTCATTTCCCTTGCCCATTAGAGTAATGAGAAGGTCCTGCATTGACATAGTTATAATGTGACAATATAACTGTAAAATTTGTAACAAAATGTTTTTGAACAATAATAATTATTTGGAAGAAAAAAAGTAAAATCATCTAACACCGAGGGAACTTACCATGTGAGATAATCCTACATACACTTTGCTTGGACCTGCTTGACCTATTATTATTTTGTTGTACTCTATTGTATTTAGAAGAAGGCACCAGCATTCCACCAACTTGCTGTGTATATGATATTTAGGATGTAGAGAAATTATATCATCTCTGGTCACCTGCCTTACCCCTCCTCCAAAAATAGCAAGCACCTTATTGTTACATCAAAAACATTTAATTTAAAATAATACTCATTAAGATAGCTACCAGTGGGTTCACTGTAACAAAGAATTACAGTAACAATGTTACAGTAAAAAACAATTTTACCATGGTTTCAGATAATCATCATCCAGGAATGCATAATCAATCACCTGTCTTTGAATGTCAGAAGTTCTTAACATTAGTGTCTTATTTAAAAGTATAAATACAGACACCACAAACAAGTCTTTTGTACAACTGGTCATATTTAGGCTGCACAAAATAGTACGATCATCAATGATATTCTGTGTTGCCTTGTTTGTTTTTCTCGGCTTTTGAGCAACTGACTTCACCCTCTTTTGCTTTACAACTTCTCCTTTCTCCTTTTCTTCATCCTACTTCTCATCCTCATCTTTTTATTCCTCTTCCTGCCTTTTGTCTTCTTTTTCCTCCTTCTACTCCTCATTTTCTTCTTTTCCCTCCTTCTCCTCCTCCTCCTTTTTCACCCCATCCTCATGCTCATATTCCTCCTTCTTCTCCTCCTTTTCTTCTTCTCCCTCCTCCTTCTCCTCCCCATCCTCATGTTCATCTTCTCCCTTCTCCTCCTCCTTTTTTTCTTTTTCCGCCTTCTCCTCCAACTTCTCTTCCTCATCTTCCTCATCCTTCTTTTCTTCTTTTTCCTCCTCCTCCACATCTTCTCCCTCCTCAAACCATATATAATAGAGAGGAGACTGTTCGGGCAAAAAACTTGCACCTTCGGAATGCAACGTGACATGCTACGAGTGGAAGGTCAAAAGGTCGGAAGGTCAAAGATGATAGTCAAAAACCGAGAGTCAAAGTTAAGTCAAAGTCAAGAGCCGAGGGTTAAAGGTCAAAAGTCGACATTATTGGGCCAGGCAGGAACTCGAAACAATAAAAGACAATGGGCCAAGAAAAGATACAACAAGAAGGGAGATGGGTCGGACCAAGGGAAAACAACAGCACAGCCCAACAAGTATAATGACCCATTCCTCCTCCAACTGGTATGAAGCGGGAAAGAGTCAAAAACCGACTCCTATATTTGAGGCACGATTTCTGCAGACCAGGGGATAAGGGAGGAAGAGAGTGTAACTGCTAGGGAGGAGTTAAAAGCCAAGATTCCCCATTGATGAGGAAGATAACGATCATAACAACAATCAAGCAATAATAACTCCGCATTAAGAGGCAATAAGGGAGATTGAATGCTAAGATTCCCCATTGATGAGGAAGATAACGGCTGGCAGCATATAAAAGAGAAGAAGGAAAGAAGGAAAGGGATATTCAAGGACACCCATTCAAGCCTACATATTCACGGTCAATCATAGTCAAAAATATAGTCAAATTACTTGTATTTTAGTCCTATCTTTATATTTTCCGGTTCATAGTAGAAGTTTGGTGGGATTCCGACTCCCCCCGCGGTTTTTCCCATATCGGGTTTTCCGTGTCACCAAAACCTTGTGTGTCGTCTTTTCTTTCCTTGTTCTTCGTTCATCAAAACCGACTCAATCCGTAGTTGTAGGAAAATCGCTTTGACCCGCAACCGAGATCTTAGACCCGGTAAATTTTTTACCAAAACAATTTGGCGCCCACCGTGGGGCAAAGTGATCATTTCCTATAAGCCAAACCCTACCGTGAAGCAATCTCGTGTCGCCATGACCGGATCTGGCCAAAGTTCTTCCAGCAGCCAAGGAACATCCACTCAACCCATTGGGGGAATATTGTCCCCAGGAGCAGCAGAGCCAGTTTTCACGCCCCTTACCTTGCCAATTCCTACCAGCCAGACGGTGAAACCCACGTTGTCGGCGTCTAGACCCCCTCTGACGCCAAAAACCTCTGGGGTCACCAGCCCCTCCAAGGCCAGGAAGGAAGGCGTACCAACCAGAACCTTGACTCCAAAAGGATTCGTAGGAGAAGCTTCCAGTGGAGCGGGGTCACTGATGCAGAGTATGCTCCATGGAATCAATGCCCAGCGCCAGGCAGTGGAAATCCTGCAGAAGGACAACCAAGATATCAAGGCTCGGATCTCGGCAGCAGACAAGACTCCAGTCGCATCAGTCCAGCCGTCACCAGAGATGCTGTCCTTGATGCCTAGGGGAGAGCCCAGCACCCGCAGGGAGTCAATGACCAGCAGGAGAACCACCAGAGAAGTCCCCTCAGAGTTGGTCACCAGACTGGAGTTAGGATTGGCTCCACCATGCCCAGTCATTGAACCCCAAGGGTTGGGTTACCTGACCTACGGCCCCACACCCAGCAGATCTCCTACCACAGGTAACTTTCTCTCCACATCGAAAGTCGAGAGACTAACTCACAATCTTTTGCAGGTACTCCTGTCCACCAGACGCCAGGATGGCAATTTGTAACTCCACCAGGGATGACCACCTCATCCAATAACCAGCCCTCTGGAGGAATGTGGACAGCGCCTACCCTCAACCATCAAGCGTCAGAATGGCAGCCCGGATCCACGACAGCAACAATGCCTTTGCCTCCTCCGTCTATCAGTCAACACCTTGGAGGACCTTACGCAGGAAGTACTCCTTTCAACTTTTCTCCTCCTGTCTCCAACCTTCTTGCAGGAACGATTAACACAACAGATCAGCAACGCCAGGAACTGAAGGAATTGAGGGACCTGATCAACAAGATTCCTGGAATGCCACGCCCCCTACAGAGAGCAGCTAGGGACCGCTACGCAGATTCGCCCTTCATCGACGATCTAGCCTGCGTTGCTGTACCCAAGGGCTTCATGCCACCAGCCATGACGCTTTATGATGGCACTGCAGATCCCATAGATAACATCAACCAGTACAAACAGAAGATGATGGTGGTGACCGCTACGAGGCCTCTGAAGGAGCAGACCAGTGATTTGTATCGGGTGTTACAGAAGTTCGAAGAATCTACACGTGACTTCCTCAACAGATTCAACAAGGAGAAAGTAACCATCCCTAGATGTGATGTGCCCACCGCCATAGAAGCCTTCCGCCAAGGGCTCCACCAGGATTCAGACCTCTATAAGGATCTCACAAAATACCCATGTGCCACATTCGAGGATGTGCAGACCAAGGCAATGGCAGCCATCAGGCTAGAAGAAGATTCAGGCCCCAGAAGGGCTACGTATGGTTCGGAGCGCGTCACCAGAAAGGCGCCAACAGAAAAAAGGGGTGAGAGAACAAAGCCCTACTCCAGGAACGTAAGCAAGGTTTCTGAGGAGAAAGACTGGAAGGATAATCCAGAATTACCACCCAAAGTAAGTGAGTATGGATTTTCTACCAACCTTGCTGGAGTACTCAAGGCTCTGAGGGAGTTAGGGCGCAGAGTCAGGTGGCCCAGGAGACAGGAGTACATCAATGATCGAAGGGATGCCAGCAAGAAGTGCGAATTCCATGACGATATCGGACACCATACCGATGAGTGTGTCCAGCTCAGGAGAGAGGTTAAGTTCCAGTATGATCAGGGGAACCTGGACCAACTTGTGTCCAGAAACTCCAGCAGGAGAAATGCAGCAGACCAAGTATTGCCCTCTCCACCTCCAGTATGTACCAGAATTGTCAATGTGATCACCGGAGGGTCAGAATTATGTGGACTAACTTACTCAGCAACCAAGAAACACCCCTCCCACGCTAGAGGAGATAAACCAGAACACTCATGCAGAATCAGTTGCAAGGATCTTCCAGCTGTCACCTTTGACGAAACTGATGCAGAAGCTACTCCAGAGAGGCACCATGACGCATTAATAATTACTCTCTCGATAGGGAATTGCACCGTGAAGAAGATTCTGGTAGACACTGGGAGTTCAGTCAACCTCATTATGCTGGAAACTCTCCAGAACATGGGGTTTAGCGAGAAGGATCTAACAAGGAAGGCGGTTCCCTTGGTAGGTTTTAGTGGTGAGACTAAGCATTCTCTGGGAGAGATCACCATTCCTACCTATGCCGGAAGAGTGAACAATTAAGTACGGTACCTAGTCATTGATGGACCCTCCACCTACAACGTGATTCTAGGAAGGCCTTGGATCCATGAGATGAAGGCAAACACCTCCACCTACCACCAGTGCCTGAAGTTCCCTACACCTGGGGAGTGAAGATCAACGGAGACCAAGGAGAGGCCAAGGATTGCTACAAGGTAGCCCTTAAGAAGACGGCGAGCCCCCTAGCATAGCAATTATAGAGCCTTCATCTGCCTCTGCAGGAGTACGTAGAGCCACCTCAGGCGGAGTTGGATGAAGTCAACTTGGACAATCAACATCCAGAGCGAAAAGTGTTAATCGGATCAGAATGCACAGGTAATATCCGCCAAAACCTCATTGAATTATTAAAAACTAACATGGATTGTTTTGCTTGGTCACATGATGATATGGTAGGTATAGATCCGAGCGTTATCACTCCCAGGCTAAGTGTGGACCCAAGCCACAAACCATTCCAGCAGAAGAGAAGGAAGTTTGCTCCAGAAAGAAATCAAGTCATAAATCAGGAGGTAGACAGTCTGCTGGCTGCTGGAAAAATCAGGGAGGTGAAGTACCCAGAGTGGTTGTCTAACGTGGTGGTGCTCCCAAAGAAGAATGGCAAGTGGAGGGTGTGCGTTGATTTCACCGACTTGAACAAAGCATGCCCGAAAGATCCAATCCCCCTACCACATATAGATGCCATGGTAGATGCTACAGCAGGCCACGAGATGCTAACCTTTCTTGATGCATGGAGTGGGTACAACCAGATCAAGATGCATCCAGCAGACCTGGAGAAGACAACCTTCAGGTCTAAGAGAGGTATATATTGTTACAATGTAATGCCTTTTGGTCTGAAGAATGCAGGTTCCACCTACCAGAGACTAGTCAATAAGATGTTCAAGAGACAGATTGGGGACACAATGGAGGTATATATTGACGACATGGTCGTCAAGTCAAAGCAAGCTTCACAACATACAACACACTTAGAGGATACCTTCAACACCTTGAAGGTGTACAAGATGAAGTTAAATCTTTCAAAGTGCACCTTTGGAGTGTCAAGTGGGAAGTTTCTGGGGTACATGGTGACCCAGAAGGGAATTTAAGCTAGCACAGAGCAGATTAAGGCCATCCTCCAGCTGGAATCTCCACAGAAACCAAAAGACGTGCAAAAGCTGACTGGAAGAATTGCTGCTCTGAACGGATTTATCTCCAGGTCTTCAAATAGATGTCGGTTGTTCTATGATATCATGAAGAAGTCACAAAGGTTTGATTGGACAGCAGAGCACGAGAAGGCGTACAGTGACCTGAAGCACTACCTCAGCACTCCACCTCTGCTGTCAAAACCAGAACCCGGAGAGCAGCTCTTCCTATACCTGTCAGTAACCGAGGTAGCAGTTAGTGCAGTACTGGTGAGGGAACACGAGGGAGCACAACACCCGGTATATTATGTCAGTAAGTCTCTGCTTCCTGCGGAGACCAGGTACACATCCCTTGAAAAACTCGTACTCGCACTTTTTACGGCATCTTATAAACTTTGACCTTATTTCGAGTCACATATTATTTCTGTAATAACAAATTATCCACTAAAAGCTATTATGAGAAAACCTGAGTTATCAGGAAGAATGGCCAAGTGGTCTATACACTTGAGCGGCTTCGACCTGAGATTTGTCCCCAGGACTGCGATCAAGTCCCAGGCGTTAGCAGACTTCGTATCCGACTTTAGCCCAGCCCTACAGACACAGGCAGAGAAAGACATCCTCCTCCTGGAAGAAGATAAGGGTGAACAGGTGTGGAAGCTAAATGTAGATGGCGATTCCAACATGAGAGGATCTGGAGCAGGAATAGTTCTCAAGTCACCTCAGGGGGATCTTATAGTCCAAGCGGTACGGTGCGAATTCCGGACAACAAACAATGAGGCAGAATATGAAGCTTTGATCTTAGGTCTTCAGCTGGCCTTAGACCTCAAAATCAAGCGTCTGGAAGTATACAGTGATTCCCAGTTGATAGTAAATCACGTGAATGGTTCGTATGCCGCAAAGGATTCCAAGATGATGGCCTACCTTGAAATGGCAAAAGATCTATCCCTCAGATTCGTAGCCTTCTCAATTAGCCAAATCCCGAGAGACAAGAATTCAGAAGCAGACGCCCTGGCCACCCTGGGGGCGACATTCAAACCTGGAGTAGTCTCCACCATACCCATTGTCCATGTCCTGGAGCCAGCAGTTTGGAAGGATACACAGGAACACAATATACCTGGAGAAGGGGAAATTTCATCAGACCAGGGGTTGCAGTGGTTGCAGGAAGCAGGAATCTGCAGCACCACAACAGGACAAGGAGAAATCACAGAATGGAGGAAACCTTACAAAGAGTGGCTGCAGAATGATATTCTGCCAGCAGATAAGAAGGAAGCTAGGAGCTTTAGAATGAAGGCATCTAGATACACCCTCATTGATGGTGTCATGTTCAAAAGGTCAACTGCTGGACCATACATAAGGTGCCTGGGTCAGCAGGAGGCAGAAGTCGTTATGCATGACCTCCACTGTGGTGAATGTGGAAATCATGCAGGGAGCAAGAGTATATCCAACAAAGCACTCCGCCTAGGTTACTACTGGCCGACAATGCGCAGGGACACCAAAGAATATGTTAAGAAGTGTGACGCCTGCCAGAGACATGCACCAGTCAACCACCAGCCAGTAGAGCCATTACATCCAGTAATTTCTCCTTGGCCTTTCATGAAGTGAGGGATGGATATTGTTGGCAAGTTACCAAGAGCTCCGGGAAACAAAGTCTTCATGTTGGCCATGACGGACTACTTCTCCAAGTGGATAGAAGCAGAAGCATTTCCTCAGGTGACTGAAAAACAGGTTATATCCTTCATAAAACGTAACATTATCTGCAGGTTGTTTGGCATTCCCTCAGAAATCATCTGCGACAACGTATCCCAGTTTATTGGCAACAAGATGGAAGCCTACTACGCCAGGTGGAACATCACACTAAGCAAGTCTACCACCAGAAACCCTCAGTCTAATGGACATGCGGAGTCTAGCAACAAAATTGTGATAGACAACCTGAAGAAAAGGCTGGAGGAAGCAGGGGGCAGATGGGCAGAGGAACTCCCCTTGGTGTTGTGGTCCGATAGAACTACACCCAAGGTGGCTACTGGACAGACACCTTTCAGCTTAGTCTTTGGTGTTGAGGCAGTCATTCCCTCAGAGGTGAGAGTGCCCACTCATATATACGGATGCATAACCGAAGACAGGAACCATGTGGAGATGGCAAGCAGCTTGGATACTATAGATTAGCTCAGGACCGATGCTCCAATAAGGATGGCCTCCTACAGACAGACAATCGCCAGAAGTTACAACAAGAATGTCAAAGTCAGAATCCTGCAGGAAGGAGACCTAGTCCTCAGAAATGTTTTCTAGAACACCAGGAACCAGCAAGCAGGAAAGTTCGCCTACAATTGGGAAGGACCCTACCAAGTGGAGAAAGTGGTTGGGAACGGAGCCTACCGACTTATGACCATGGAAGGGAAAATCATCCAAAAACTATGGAACATCGTACACCTAAAGAAATACTTCTTCTAAAAAGGGCCACAGCAGCCGGCAATCTGGGCCACTGCCACCAGAAACATGAGCTACAGCCACCAGAAACATGGCATCTATTCTGCCAGGTGCACCTCCACCAGAACCCAGGTTTAATCTTTTCAAACCTTGCAAACATATATTTAAATTTATCTGTCACTCTTCTGTTTGCCTTACTTTCTTTTGGCAAAATCTTAAATTTTCTCTTCGCAAATTTAAAGTTTTCTCTTTTGATTTTCTTTTTATGTGTGTCGTCAAAATTCAAATTTCTTTTGTATCGAAGTTTGATTTGTTGTTGCATACATTTTCAAAATTTGATTTTCTTTCTTCATATGCTTTCGAAATTCGATTTTCCTCCACATATGTCTTCAAATATTGCATCTCCCATCTTCGCCAAATTTTATCACTTTTCCCAAACTAGGAACTGGTGACTAATCTGGTGGAGTGCACAATTTCTACAAAGGCGTGTGTCTTGTGACTAAGTACCTACAACCGAGACATTACTGTATCCTGTGCCACTTAGCACCCACGCAAAGCGTGGCACCTCCGACTGAGTGGGCGAACTAAACCCCAGGCCACCACTATATCAATGGTCGACCATACAAACATAAGGCATGCATACAACAGAAGGTAGTCAGATAAAACTACAACAAACGACCACAGTAGAAAACAAACAGTCGTGATCAACAGTCAAATATAAAGCACCACAAAGTATTCAAACAAATTCATTACCCCTTGGGCAAAAGTAAAGAAATTTTAGATGCGAGGTTTGAAATTAAAAAGTGTTTTTTGTGCCACACAGGGCAACGAACAGACTCAACAGACGAAAAGAAAGAAGCCTAAACACCAGCTCCTTCTGGGGACAGAGAGGCGGAAGGTTCCACGATAGCAGAAGTAGCAGCATGTCCCTGACCAGCTACATTAGCCCTCTCAGCTCCCTGGTCTTGGAGAAGAGAAGCAACTGGCTCACCCTTAACTTCCCCCTCTTCATCAGCAAGGACCTCCAAGTGAGGCGCCATAGGAAACTGCTCCGCCAATTCTTCTTTCTCGGCTGATAAATCCCAGGATTCATGCTTCCCTTTCGAGTAAGCTTCCATCATCTCCACTCGAGTTTGCAAGGATGCCCAACTGTAAGCTTCCACCAACATCCGCTTCAATTTGGAGATCTTTTCCTTAGTGAGGAATAGGTTTCCTGAACTCGAGATAGCTCACCTACCACAACCCCACGACGGCTCTTCTCCTGTGCCAACGACTGACTTGCTCTAGCTCTCCCTCTAGTCTGGAAGCATCCTCTTTGGCTCTATCAACCGTGCTCCGCAAACCATCCCTTTGATCCCGAAGAAAGTCTACCTCGTTTGCCAGTCGGGGTACAACATTGCGCAGGTATAAACCCAATTGCAAGACCTAGACGGAACCACAACCAGTCAAGGCGCAACAAGAGAGATCACATCCAAACTATAAATGGGCAGATAAATACCTCAAATGTCTGCCCTGTTAACAGGGCAGTTAGGTCCCCTAAAGACCTCTTGTCCATAGCAGCTTCAGGGCCAGGGAACAGCAATTGATCCAAAGTCGTCCAGTCCCCCAGAGATTCGAGGAAGCCAAAATTGTAACACCCGCTATTTTTCCTAAGCGTTTTTATTCTTTCCGTTAGGACTCCGTCTTAACTCTGTCACTTTTGGCTTCATATTTCATTATTTTACTAAGCGCTATTTTAATTTTTGAGTTTAATAATTTTTATTTTTAATTTCAAAGATTTAAATTCTTTTTAAATCCTTTTATTTGGTTTCTTTGTAAACTAATTAATTTTCCCGCAAGGAATTCTATTTTTCTTCGAATTGACATTTTTAAGCTTGGATTTAAGTTATTCCTTTTCCTAAAAATGTTTGAATACGTTTCTATAATATTTTCAACTAGTAAATATTTTTATTTACAAAAATTAGTTGTTAATGATTTTTATTACGAAGCTTCGCGAATAATTATTTTCTTACGCGAGGTTTACTCGAATTACTTTGAAATGCCTTTAACTATTTTCCGATTATACTTTTTATCAAATTATAAAATTTTTGAGACCATTTACTCACATTTTGGACCAACTAAGCCCTTGGTCACAAGTTTTATTACGTTTTATTTAAACGTTGCATTTTATCACGTTAAAACGTAAACATAAGATAAATTATTTTCATTCATTGTAGCATTAGTATCAAGACTTTTCATACTCCTTCATCAACCCTTTTGGCCAGCCACTTTATGTGTAAATCACATAGTTTTCATCAACAAATTTATTCTCATTTATATTTTGAAAAAAAACCATCCATTTCCATACTACACCTTATTCATTCATCAAGTAAAAAAAATCTATCATCACCTTCTCTTGGCCGTGGCACTTTCTCTCCATCCTAGGATTATTTTGCTTCAATTCTACTCTTAATCGACTCAAATTCATCGTCAAATAATCCTCTTTCCGTTCTCTTCGTTAAGGTATTAATCCACAACGTTTTCGATCAATTTTTACCTTGATTTTTATTAGTTTTCTCATGGTATTTTTCTGCCATGATTTCCGTGGTTGGTAGGATTTTTGGACGATCCCGAAGCCGACAAATATATTATCGACTCAGACTTGGAGTAGAGGTAACGTCGATGTTACTCGGTATTTCAAGATTTTAATTGAGTATTTGCGTGTATATTTTTATATTTTATTTTGGCAATATATGTATGTCACGGATTCTGGAAAAAATTTTAAAGTTGAAATTTGCATGTTTCGATATTTTTATCAGTTTTACGATATTAACGATTAAATTGTTATATTAATTTGTAAAATCGTAATAATCGGCCTAAACATGTAATATACGTTTATATTCTGGAAAAATGTTGTTTTTGATGATTCTTAATAATTTAGTATTTTTCTGATATTTTTGATATCGATTATTGAATTATTACCGTTTTCGGACAAAAATGATTAAAAGCCGATTTTTAGTTCTAGTACTTAAACATTTTATTTTAATCTGATTTTTGACGTGGTGAAACTTTCTGGTGAAATAGAATTTTCTGAATGTTTTCATAATTTTTAGGAATTTTTAAGTGGATGAATTAATTAATCACTTTAAATCATCGTTTATCGTTAAAACCGTGTTTGTTGTTTAAATTCTCGATTTCTGGTCTTTGGTTTAAATCTGGAAAAAATTTTGATTCTGATGATTTCATATTAAAATGTATTTTTATGATTTTTAGTGCCTTAATAAAATGTTAGGATCGATAGGTTTATTAATGAAATCGTTAATTGCGAAAAACGGGTTTAAATGACGGTTTTGTTGAAATTTGTTGAATCTGGAGTTTTGGAAAAATCTGGAAAAATTTATATTCTGTAAAATCAGGATTTTAAAGTGTAATAATAAATTTTGGATATAAATACTTAAATCGTTTTGTAATTACTATTTTTATTAATCGTTATTGTCGAGATTGGACGATTAACGAGAAAACGCTTTAAAAACCGAGTTTTTAGAATTCTGGAAATTTTCTTTTCTGGAAAGAATGTCCATAAATATATTTTAACTATTTTACGTAATTTTTGTACTATTTATTAAAGTCTTTAATTAATAAATATGGATTTCCGGACAAATTGTGATTTATCGTTAAATGCTTCGTATTAACTAAAAGATTTATTTTTCCAGCAATTTTGAAAGTATTTAAATCTGAAACTTTAGGAGTTTAATCATCCCTTAACGTACTCTAAATTTATTTGTTGGTTTAATTAAATAAAGACGTTCAAGTATTTAATTTAGTGTTCGCCGTAAAATCCTATTTATAATTTTATCGTCGAAACTAATAATAATTAGGGAATTTTAGCTTTATAACTTTTGAAAACACCCTAATTAGTAATATTAAAATGTTTAAGATGTCTCTAATCATTTTATAACACTTATACGATATTTTAAATAATTTCATAAAATCAAATGTTCTTACTTTAATAATTAATATCGTTAAGGCCGAAAGTATTAGTTTTATAACTCTATATTGTTTACTAAAATGTGGTATTAGTATGAACTAATATTTTCACTATTTTGATATAATGCTATTTTTAGTAAAGTTTCTAAAAATAGAAGTTTCCTAAAATAGAAAGTTCCCTCTTTTAGAATATAACTGTTTACTTCTTTTATCCTCATATTGTTTATAATGATTATATCTTTTATATATCGATAATGGTTTGTTTTGGAGTTATGGAATAAGGAAAAGTGTGTGGGTTTAGAGTAATATAGTCTGGGATGTACGTTTTGCCATCGACTATAAAGCTGGTGTGTCTATGTTGAGACACATTGGTCGTTGAACTGAGCATGGTTTGTGTTCAGGAGTGTGTATATTTTGACCTTAAACTTAGATATCGCATCGTGTAAGTCGCCGTCGGGTTGAACTGGATTACGGTTGGTGTCCAGGAGGGGTGTTCATTACTTAAGTCAGGACCTCGCTGCACGCAGTCCTGTTATAGTTGAGTTGCCTAGTTAGAGACCGAAGTCTAATTTGTTTTGACTAAGTTCTCGAAACTAGTTTTTAGTATTGTCCTAGTGAAAGTCTAGATTCTACATTAATCCTATCCATAACGCCATTTTGATTATTTTATTTATTATCGGTATAAATTGGTTTGCAGGTTGGCAAATATTTTTATGTTTCTTCGGGAACCCTTTTGATTAATTTGTTTTACGCTAAAGCTTATTTTAATATGTTGTTTTAGTGTTTTCCATTTTTACTATTTTTCCTATATTAGTAATTACTGTTTTAAAATCCTGTTATACGGCTGGGAGAACGTTGACGTTGCTCCCCACTGATTGTGGCTGTTATGTTTTAACATGGCAGGTATACGTGTTTATTTTCCGGTGGGTGTGGGCTAACGAGCAGTCTTGGATCCTGCTGATCTTTTTTTTATAATCATGTCTTAAGGATTGTTTACCCTCTTTATGGATTGTTTTAAATTTTAGCCATTTTTATTGTATGGCGCATGTTTGACTTTACCAATTTAATTTATTAAGA
This sequence comes from Agrostemma githago, assembly GCA_958450325.1. Classification (NCBI taxonomy): domain Eukaryota; kingdom Viridiplantae; phylum Streptophyta; class Magnoliopsida; order Caryophyllales; family Caryophyllaceae; genus Agrostemma; species Agrostemma githago. Next base: position 27,515,623 of record OY288248.1, read on the forward strand.
CATAGTTCTGTGTGTTTTAATCCCGACTCTACAGTGTTTCCGCCACTGTATCGCGCTAGAATTTTTAGGGGATTACAGTTGGTATCAGAGCATCACTGCTCCCAACGCTTACACCTGAATATAGGGAAAATACCAGTAAATTATTTAAACAGTAAATAAAAATATTATTAGAAATGGGTAGAAACAGATAAGGACTTCATTGTTAGAATTATCTGTTCCTGAACTCAATGATTAGCATTGAATATTTGTTTTATATGTCGAAGAAGATGAAAGAACAAGTTGCTGATATGCTGCTCCAGATCGGGACAAGACCTACTTAGCACTCTCAACGCCTACTGACTCGAGTGGACAACTAGGTGCTCCAAGAAAGATTTCGATAATGACTTTTAGCTCCGGTTCAGTTTACTTAAGCTACAGGCAAGATGATCAAGAGTAGATTCATGTTCCATGATGTCGCAGTAAATCCAAATGGAGCGACCCATGACTTGCGTTCTCGTTCCTCTACAAGAAGATGAAGTAATCCATTTTGGATTCCCTCGTGAACTCTGGAGGCTGAAGATTCTCTTCTGGTTCATGAACTTAGTAATATAGGATCATCGATTCTTTTCTTCCTTCCTCTATTTCTTCCAATTCTTCTCTTGTACATTCTCATCTTCATTCTCTTGGTGAATCCTTGTTCTATTCTTCTATTCTACCATCTTTCTCTCGAGATTCTTTGGTTAGACCGGTTTCTGTCTCAGTGAATCCCGTGAAAGGATATAGATGTTTGAGGTTTAGTAAACCCTTGTTACCTAGGGCTTGAGGGTTGTGAGTTACACCTTGTTATCTATTTTAGTAAGCCTTTGAGGATCAATTTGAATAATAAATTGTCAATTAATGGAATTAGGTTGGTACTTTAGACTCTGAACCTTGGGTTATAGGTTACTTGATTATTTGGAGGACTTAGAGTTGAATATATTTTGGGGTAGTAAGAGTATATCGTATTTGATGGTTACCTAGTACCTAATTTAACCTGGAACCGAACCAAGTGTGGCTAATAATTGAATTTTGAGATTCCTACCTAAATGTTATTTGATGGATGCATCGGGAATGTTTGGGATCATAGAGTACCGTTTAAATTGTTAACCTAAGTGTTGTGGTACCATAGAAGGTTTTCATTAATACCGTTAGAAATTTTGGTTAACATAGATTACCCGTGTTTCTTAAGGATTAGATCGTTAATCGTTGATGTAAGGTTGTAACCTACGAACTTTGAAGTTGAATGACCTAAATTTTGGATAGATCATTGTTAACCTTGAAGGAGAAACGTATTGCCATTAGAGGTTGGATTTATCGCGTTGTTTTGAGGAACATTTTGATGTCAATCATCTTAATGGATTTATAGTTCAGAACCTTAGACCAACTAGATTGTGGCTTCGTTGAGTTATTAAATATTTTGTGGTTGCACCATTACGATTAGAAATTTGATGGACTTCTTAGAAACATCAATCGAATGATGTGTTTGATGATGTGAGTGTTTGCGCCATTACCTATAGGTTTGAGCGTGTTTGAGGATTTATTGTACTTCCCCAACTTCTGCACTTGTGGTATTATAAATATGTCGGTGATCATCTTTGAGGATTTCGCGTCCGAACTTTGTTAATTGGTGGGTTTTATTTAGTCTTCCTTACTCGAGAAATTTGAAGCATACCTCGAGTTCAGACCTTATGAGCTTTAAATTTATAAACCTTAGTGATTACGAGTTAGGATATGTTTTGATAACCGTTGGAATCTTAATTAAAGGATTAGTCTAAATTATTTGTGGAAGTCGTGCTAGGAATCTCCAGATGATTAATTTCTTCCATAATCCTTGAGAGCTCTTTTTGATTCTCAACTCCGTCTTTCTTTCTGCTCCTCTTGAATTCTGTTACGGTAACTCCTGCCAATCCCTTCAACCTCTATCGATTTTGTAAGCTCTTATTTTTAAATTTATTTATCCTTGTTCTTTTTATCCTTGACCATTTTTTTTGAACTCCCTATTTTATAAAAAGTTTGACTACTTTAAAAAAAAAATGGATTATCGTAAAATTTTAACATTTTGAGTTATAATTTCTAATTGTGAATTTCTCCGTTTTGTAAAAAGCTTGACTAATTTAAAATTTTTGATTTTCATGAAATTTTAACATTTTGAAGAATAATTTCAAATTTTAAAACTCCCCATTTTGTAAAAACTTTGAGCAATTTAACATTTTGGGTTATCGTGAAATTTAACATTTTTTATTTATTTATAATTTAAGAACCATATACTTCACTTTCTTTATCTTTGGTTGATATTTATATTTAGATCTATTTCAAAATGCCTTAATAATTTATTTTAAATTATTTCGAAATTATTTTTAATTTTTGATTTTCAAGCGATCAAAATTTTATGAAGATTTTTATATTTCCAAGTACTTCAATTTGTATAGGATTGTTATGTAAAACGTTTTAACATTGTCGAAATTATTTTGTATGTTCAAGTTTGATAACATTTTTGAAAACTTTCATAATTACTTTGATAACATTTTCGAAATTTTAACGTTTTGAGAATTGATTGTCATTTTATTGTTGGTGGACTTTTGAATCTGTTATTGAAAATGTTTGACGGCTGGTGCGATTTTTATTAACTACAAAATTTGATTTCTCCAAACTAAATTTTGTTTCATAAAAAAAAAAAGAATAATATCTAATTTCTTAATCAAAATACTTTACTTTTGTTTTCAAAATATTTTGGTTATCTTATTTCCTTCGAGTTTGTTTACAAATGTTATTTAACGTTGTTATTTTATCAAATAATTTTACTTTACGATTTCATTAATAAAAAGATTTTTAAACTTCGGGTTGGTTAGCCTAATTCTTCTTGGAATAGATATTTGTCATCGATGCGAGCTAAGCATCCTCAACTCTTCGAGTAAGGTAAACCTCGATTTCCTATCTGCTTATTCTTAGTTTCGATGACGAAACTTTCTTTTAGTGGGGAGGATTGTAACACCCGCTATTTTTCCTAAGCATTTTTATTCTTTCCGTTAGGACTCCGTCTTAACTCTGTCACTTTTGGCTTCATATTTCATCATTTTACTAAGCGCTACTTTAATTTTTGAGTTTAATAATTTTTATTTTTTATTTCAAAGATTTAAATTCTTTTTAAATCCATTTATTTGGTTTCTTCGTAAACTAATTAATTTTCCCGCAAGGAATTCTATTTTTCTTCGAATTGACATTTTTAAGCTTGGATTTAAGTTATTCCTTTTCCTAAAAATGTTTGAATACGTTTCTATAATATTTTCAACTAGTAAATATTTTTATTTACAAAAATTAGTTGTTAATGATTTTTATTACGAAGCTTCGCGAATAATTATTTTCTTACGCGAGGTTTACTCGAATTACTTTGAAATGCCTTTAACTATTTTCCGATTATACTTTTTATCAAATTATAAAATTTTTGAGACCATTTACTCACATTTTGGACCAACTAAGCCCTTGGTCACAAGTTTTATTACGTTTTATTTAAACGTTGCATTTTATCACGTTAAAACGTAAACATAAGATAAATTATTTTCATTCATTGTAGCATTAGTATCAAGACTTTTCATACTCCTTCATCAACCCTTTTGGCCAGCCACTTTATGTGTAAATCACATAGTTTTCATCAACAAATTTATTCTCATTTATATTTTGAAAAAAAACCATCCATTTCCATACTACACCTTATTCATTCATCAAGTAAAAAAAATCTATCATCACCTTCTCTTGGCCGTGGCACTTTCTCTCCATCCTAGGATTATTTTGCTTCAATTCTAGTCTTAATCGACTCAAATTCATCGTCAAATAATCCTCTTTCCGTTCTTTTCGTTAAGGTATTAATCCACGTCGTTTTCGATCAATTTTTACCTTGATTTTTATTAGTTTTCTCATGGTATTTTTCTGCCATGATTTCCGTGTTTGGTAGGATTTTTGGACGATCCCGAAGCCGACAAATATATTATCGACTCAGACTTGGAGTAGAGGTAACGTCGATGTTACTCGGTATTTCAAGATTTTAATTGAGTATTTGCGTGTACATTTTTATATTTTATTTTGGCAATATATGTATGTCGCGGATTCTGGAAAAAATTTTAAAGTTGAAATTTGCATGTTTCGATATTTTTATCGCTTTTACGAGATTAACGATTAAATTGTTATATTAATTTGTAAAATCGTAATAATCGGCCTAAACATGTAATATATGTTTATATTCTGGAAAAATGTTGTTTTTGATGATTCTTAATAATTTAGTATTTTTCTGATATTTTTGATATCGATTATTGAATTATTACCGTTTTCGGACAAAAACGATTAAAAGCCGATTTTTAGTTCTAGTACTTAAACATTTTATTTTAATCTGATTTTTGATATGGTGAAACTTTCTGGTGAAATAGAATTTTCTGAATTTTTTCATAACTTTTAGGAATTATTAAGTGGATGAATTAATTAATCACTTTAAATCATCGTTTATTGTTAAAACCGTGTTTGTTGTTTAAATTCTCGATTTCTGGTCTTTGGTTTAAATCTGGAAAAAATTTTGATTCTGATGATTTCATATTAAAATGTATTTTTATGATTTTTAGTGCCTTAATAAAATGTTAGGATCGATAGGTTTATTAATGAAATCGTTAATTGCTAAAAACGGGTTTAAATGACGGTTTTGTTGAAATTTGTTGAATCTGGAGTTTTGGAAAAATCTGGAAAAATTTATATTCTGTAAAATCAGGATTTTAAAGTGTAATAATAATTTTTGGATATAAATACTTAAATCGTTTGGTAATTACTATTTTTATTAATCGTTATTGTCGAGATTGGACGATTAACGAGAAAACGCTTTAAAAAACGAGTTTTTAGAATTCTGGAAATTTTCTTTTCTGGAAAGAATGTCCATAAATATATTTTAACTATTTTACGTAATTTTTGTACTATTTATTAAAGTCTTTAATTAATAAATATGGATTTCCGGACAAATTGTGATTTATCGTTAAATGCTTCGTATTAACTAAAAGAATTATTTTTCCAGCAATTTTGAAAGTATTTAAATCTGAAACTTTAGGAGTTAAATCATCCCTTAACGTACTCTAAATTTATTTTTTGGTTTAATTAAATAAAGACGTTCAAGTATTTAATTTAGTGTTCGCCGTAAAATCCTATTTATAATTTTATCGTCGAAACTAATAATAATTAGGGAATTTTAGCTTTATAACTTTTGAAAACACCCTAATTAGTAATATTAAAATGTTTAAGATGTCTCTAATCATTTTATAACACTTATACGATATTTTAAATAATTTCATAAAATCAAATGTTCTTACTTTAATAATTAATATCGTTAAGGCCGAAAGTATTAGTTTTATAACTCGATATTGTTTACTAAAATGTGGTATTAGTATGAACTAATATTTTCACTATTTTGATATAATGCTATTTTTAGTAAAGTTTCTAAAAATAGAAGTTTCCTAAAATAGAAAGTTTCTTCTTTTAGAATATAAATGTTTACTTCTTTTATCCTCATATTGTTTATAATGATTATATCTTTTATATATCGATAATGGTTTGTTTTGGAGTTATGGAATAAGGAAAAGTGTGTGGGTTTAGAGTAATATAGTCTGGGATGTACGTGTTGCCATCGACTATAAAGCTGGTGTGTCTATGTTGAGACACATTGGTCGTTGAACTGAGCATGGTTTGTGTTCAGGAGTGTGTATATTTTGACCTTAAACTTAGATATCGCATCGTGTAAGTCGCCGTCGGGTTGAACTGGATTACGGTTGGTGTCCAGGAGGGGTGTTCATTACTTAAGTCAGGACCTCGCTGCACGCAGTCCTGTTATAGTTGAGTTGCCTAGTTAGAGACCGAAGTCTAATTTGTTTTGACTAAGTTCTCGAAACTAGTTTTTAGTATTGTCCTAGTGAAAGTCTAGATTCTACATTAATCCTATCCATAACGCCATTTTGATTATTTTATTTATTATCGGTATAAATTGGTTTGCAGGTTGGCAAATATTTTTATGTTTCTTCGGGAACCCTTTTGATTAATTTGTTTTACGCTAAAGCTTATTTTAATATGCTGTTTTAGTGTTTTCCATTTTTACTATTTTTCCTATATTAGTAATTACTGTTTTAAAATCCTGTTATACGGCTGGGAGAACGTTGACGTTCCTCCCCACTGATTGTGGCTGTTATGTTTTAACATGGCAGGTATACGTGTTTATTTTCCGGTGGGTGTGGGCTAACGAGCAGTCTTGGATCCTGCTGATCTTTTTTTTTATAATCACGTCTTAAGGATTGTTTACCCTCTTTATGGATTGTTTTAAATTTTAGCCATTTTTATTGTATGGCGCATGTTTGACTTTACCAATTTAATTTATTAAGACATAGTTCTGTGTGTTTTAATCCCGACTCTACAGTGTTTCCGCCACTGTATCGCGCTAGAATTTTTAGGGGATTACAAAAATCGCCGGGAAACTTAAGTGTTATCTCAGGAGGTGCGTTGCCTGCTGGTTGAGGGACAGGGTCAGTAGTGGGAGCAGAGGTGTTATCTGCCGGGGATTTGCCAGCAGAAACATCTCCAGAAAGAGGAGAAGAGGAGCGTTTCCTTTTGGCTCCAGGAGAAACGGAGGGAGTGGAGCTGGATTGCCCCTTGGACAAAGAACTGGCGGCCACTCTCTTCTTCCGTGAAGCGATTAGTCGGTCCAAAGACATGCAGGGCTTAGGATCTCCTAAGAAAAAGACAAAAAGACAAATCTCAAGATACGGTAAAAATCAATACCCCAGCCAGACGAAAAAGTAAAACATACCCGGAGACATGAGGACAACTGAATCTTCCCCTGAAGAGAAAGGCGAGAGAGGATCCTTCCCAAGAGGATTCACCAGGTGGTGGAAAGAACGGAACTCAGGTTCCAAGCCAAAGAGGCGGGCCGAGGAATCCGGATCTCCAAAATCAAAGTCAGGCTCTTCCAAGTCTGCACCACAATATAAGTAAGAAGAATGAGCATACAGCGAAAATTCACAGACAAGAAGAGTGCTTATACCTTCAACAAGCTTCCAAAGAGAGAAGAGATAGCTGAAAGCACAGGTGGAAATGCTATCGATCTTCACGAAGATAAAGTGTTGATACCGTTTGTCGTCTGGGGGGTTAGCAGGAAAGAAAATACAAGATTCCCTACCCTCTTGCAGACGAAGGGTCACCAGGCCATGCCCAACGGATCTAGCCCGATAAATAGAAGAGACATCACCCAAGGTGATACCTCTTTAGTATCGTTGGTTCAGAGCACAGAAGCACAGCAGGAGGCGCCATGCGTGCGGCATCAGTGGACTGGGGGCAAGACGATGGTGTTGGAGCGAGTGTCCTCCACAATAGTGCATTGATATATTAAATCTCATGAGCGGAATATATTTGGGATAATTAGTACATTGATACTCCACGTCAGTTGATTAACGTAAATCGGTAACGCTCAGCTGACTAGAGTTAGAAGTTACTGTCGTATGACGGCGGTGATCAACTGATCCCTTTTGGTCACACCTATAGGATGAGACCCAAATAGAAAACTAATTATTTGTATCTGATACAGCTAATTAGTTCCTTGCGTATATAGTGATATATGCATGGTAACGAGAGTTATTTATTGGAGATAGAGTTTGGAACTCTGTCCGATTAAGTTTATTAGTCTATTATACGGTAATTGACTGAATAAATTTTACGTCTTATTTTAATACGATTAAATAAGACCTAATTTGGTATTTAAACGTTAATTACTAAATTAGTTGAGGTTTTGTATGCTTTTATGGATAGTGGTAATTAGCCGTTAATATATTTACAAGGAGTTGTAAGTTTAGCTAATTGATTATTATTATTAATATGGGACCTATTATATATAGATATAATAGTAATATACTACTTAAGGAGTTAAGTGTATATTATTTGATGTGATCAATTATGGAGATAATTGATCATGTCACACATTGCATTTGTATGACAAATGACGATAAATAAGGACCCATTTTTATGTACATGTGTGTGTGACACACTAGTAAAAATAATGGCAATAGTGGTTGGTCTTATTTTTACTACATGCATAAATAATAGTAATAATTACCCTAGACCCTAGACTTTAAGCATGCAAATAAAATAATGCATTTTAGTCTTCCCCATGTGGGGTGGCCGGTTTTGGGGTAGTAAAAAGGGGACTCCTTGTTCTTTTTTTATGACAACAATTCATTTGCATGCATGAGCTTTTGCTTTTTACCTCATCTCTCCAAAACTCTCTCTAAATACTAGTATTCATCTTTTACTAGAGTAGTAATAGATTAATAATATTAGTATTGTTTTATCACTACTATTATCTAGTTAATAATACTAGTGATTATTTGGGTTGATTCTTGGTGCAACTTGAAGGAGATCTTCTACTTTGAAGATTCAAGGTTTTGGAGGATCATCCATACTATTATTAGCTCAAGAACAATAAGAAAAGGAGTTTTCTTGTTGTGCCCAATATTTCCTCATTGTTCATGTAAGGAAATCTCTTCATATATCTAGTTTTTGTCATTTGATGTCATGCATGTAACTAGATCTTTATATACTAAATTAACAAGTAATTTGGTAACTAATTAGAGGAGTCTAATTAGTGGGTTTTGAACCCTTCAAGTGGTATCAGAGCTTTGTTGTTGCATGCATGTCGATTTTTGACATTTTTTTCGGGTTATATGATAACTTTGGAAAAACCGAAAATTGTGTGTAAAATGGGTTTCACACGAAATTTTTGGGTACATGCATACCTAATGACCTGAAAATGGTTGTGGTCGAGTTTGGTAATTTTTGGAATTTATTTGCTAATTTATAATCATTTATGCCTTAAAAACCGAGTTTTTATGCCTATTTGATGTTAAAAGTTAACTAAAAATAGTTGCATGTTGTTTTTGGGCATGTTTTTTTGGTGTACATATCTTCATATGTTGATGGACATATGTGTAAATTTTTGAAATTTATTTTGTCCTTTTGGGATGTTTATTATTTTTTATGAGATAAGAATCGATAAACATGCATTTATTTGTTCCTATTTTATTCGAGAATATTTGTGGACAAGTTTTTGTTTTGGAGTTCCTGGAAATGTTCCAGAATGAACAAAATTATTCATTTTTAATTTTGGACGTTTTATGATTTAATTTGAATTTATTTCATAAAATTGACCATTTACCGATTAAATTAGCAAATAAAATCAATTCAAACTAATTTTTATTTTTCAAATTGGTGGAGACTAATTCTTGAAATTCCAAATTGGTTTGGAAAATTAGTTTGAGCTTAATTGAGAATTAAGTGTTGATTAATGATTTTTAATGGTTAAAAATCAATAAATTCCATAAAACCGAGCTAGGATGAACTTGATAAATTATGGGGCGATTTTGGCATGATTTTTACAGCATTTTATTTATTTTAATGTTGTTGAATGAATGAATGTCATTTATTGTTTATTTTGCAAGATTGTACCTAGTATGGCCTAGTCTTTTAATCGGTATTACCCGTAATGTAAGGGAATATCGATTTGGTTGTAATTAATTGCGATCTCGTATCGCCCGTTTGTAATAATTAATAGTTTTATTCATACAAATGTATAATAGGAAATGCTATGTATCATTTGTATCATTTGTAATTAATTATTATGAAGACGGAGATTACACAAGACGGTGGACAAAAGACGGTGCCTTTTGGTGGTGTTCCATTGAAGAGGCCAGGGACCAAGGAGTTGGTTTCCGATTTTGTAATAGTCTAGTTAATTAGATTAGCTAGATGGCCATACTAGGATTTATTTGTTTGATGCTTGTTTTTTTTTCGCTCATGCCAAAATCGCCAATCATGCATTTTATTCGTCGATTGTCAATTCACCAATTTACGTAATCACCAACTTAGTTCACTTATAAGTGATTAGTAACCTAATATTGACAAGACCTCTCACATGCATCGAAAGAATTGAGATTTAGCCTTACCAATTAAAGCACCTATGAACCCCTTGTTCATTAGGGCAACCACAACGTGGACCCTTTTTACCTAGGGTAAATAGGGTGATAAGATCACATGCCAAGATTGGGTTGGACTCAACGAAATAAAAGTTATTTCGGGACTAGGAGATGGATTTGGTTGAAATCCGTCGACCGAGAGTTCTAGGGTAGAATTAGTCAAGTAATGACTTACCGTTTTTACATAAGGATTGCATGCGATGTTAGTTCTTATCTAGACACGGGTCTTGGAATCGCTTATATAATTTCGTGAGGGGTCATTATATGAGTGACTTGTTAAAATTGTTTTACAAGTAAATTATATAACAATGAATGTTAATATTTCCTAAACTTTGTTGTAGTGTTTATAATTCGCTATGGCTACTAATGCAACCATTCAACTCGGAAAGGATTCTTGGCTTAGGTCCGTTATGGACAAATGTATCTTGAAAGACGATGGAAGTAATTTCATCGAATGGGAGTCTACCATTAAAGGTGCGGCGTTGTCCGACAACGTCCTTCGTTACTTGAACGAACCACCACCCAACGAACCCGGTCCTCGAGCCGCCCCGGCACAAAGGACCGCTTATGAGGAGTATTTGAAGATATCCAACGATATCAAGAATGTCTTGATATGGTCAATGTCTCCAAAACTCAAGCTTCAATACATTACCCTTAATGCATATGAGATATTCTCAAGGGTTACGACGGCTTTTTCCCAATCACCCGATATCCGTCAATATGAGGCTATGATGAAATTCTTCGAAGGTAAGCTAGAAAAGGGCCAAAGAGTGGGTCCTCATGTGCTCAAGATGATTGAGCATATTGACACACTAGAGCGTCTAGGGTGTAGCATTCCCAAGAAGCTTGCGATCGGTCGCATTCTTCACTCACTCCCCTCCAAGTTCTCCCAAATTAGGGTGAACTACAACATGCATGGCATGGACAAGAGTTTCCAAGAGCTTCATGCACTCCTCAACCAAGCAGAGAGGGACATGGAGGCTAGTGGGAGTGAGAAGAGAGACATGCTCTCCATGAAAATGAAGAATCTCAACCTTGGGGTTCAAAAGGGTAAAAACAAGGGTAAGACCAAATTCAAGAGACATGGAAAAAACAAGAACAAAGGGAAAGCTATTGAGAATAGCAAACCTAAGGCTAAGGTTAACCATCATGCCGACGCCGATTGCTATCATTGTAATGGCAAGGGACATTGGAAGCGCAATTGTCCCAAATATTTGAAGGAATTGAAGAACAAGAAAGACGAGAGTGAGACTCCGTCAGGTATTGTCCTCACTTCCCTCTATATGATAGACATTAACTATACTTGCACTTCCACTTGGGTATTAGATACCGGATGTGGTTCTCATCTTTGTAATCATTTACAGGGCATGAGGGACGTGCGAGCACTAGCCAAGGGTGATGTAGACCTACGCATGGGAAATGGAGCTAGAGTAGCCGCTATATCCGTAGGCACTTATGTACTCACTCTAGCTAGTGGTTTAGAGTTGTATTTGAATAATTGTTATTTCGTACCAACTTTAACTAAGAACATTATCTCCATTTCCGTACTTGATATGGAAGGTTTTTCCTTTATGATTAAGGACAATTGTTGTACTTTTTCATTTAATGACATGGTTTATGGTAAAGCTACGTCTATCGGAGGTATTTATGTTCTAGATAATGTTAATGATGTATATCATGTAGAGAACAAGAAGCTCAAAACGGGTGAACCTAATCAATCCTACCTTTGGCATTGTCGTTTAGGACACATAAACGAACGACGCATAAAGAGACTTGTTTCAACGAAACTTCTCAAACCATTTGATTACGAATCTTATGGTGTATGCGAGTCTTGCATATTAGGCAAGATGACTCGTGCTCCTTTCTCAAGTAAAGGAACACGAGCAAGTGAGGTATTGGGCCTTATACATACCGATGTGTGTGGCCCAATGACTATCACCACTAGGGGTGGTTACAACTACTTCATCACTTTTACCGACGACTTAAGTAGATATGGGTATGTCTACTTAATGAGGCATAAGAGCGATGCTTTTGAAAAGTTCAAAGAGTTTCAAAGTGAAGTAGAGAACCAATTGGATAAAAAGATTAAAGTACTACGATCCGATCGTGGCGGTGAATACCTAAATAATGAATTTGATTCACACCTAAAAGATTGTGGCATAGTATCACAATGGACTCCTCCTGGCACACCACAGTTGAATGGTGTGGCCGAAAGGAGAAACCGAACTTTATTAGATATGGTTCGGTCCATGATGAGTCTCACTGAGCTTCCTGATTCATTTTGGGGTTTTGCCATTTTGTCCGCAATATTTTCACTAAATCGAAGCCCGACTAAAGCAACCAATAAGACACCATATGAGATATGGAAGGGAAGGGTTCCTTATTTGTCGTTCATGAGAATCTGGGGTTGTGAGGCATATGTTCAGAGCAAGTCTGACAACAAACTCGCACCAAGATCCGACAAATGTCTATTTGTAGGGTATCCAAAGGAAACACAAGGCTATTACTTCTACAATCGTCACGAAAACAAAGTGTTTGTGGCACGTGACGCTGTCTTTCTAGAAAATGACTTCATTTCTAGAAGACAGAGTGGGAGAAAATTTGAACTTGATGAAGTCCAAGAGCCACAAACCGAAAATGAAGTGGAGGAAAGCGTTCCCTCCTCCTCGGACACGGTTGTTGTTCCCTTTGAACCTAGGAAATCCACGAGGATTAGTCATCCTCCTGATCGATACCTTGGTATTGTCGAGGAAGATGCGTTAGACATGTTGCTTTGCGAAAGTGACGAGCCTAACACCTACAAGGCGGCCATATCTAGTCGTGATTCCATGCAATGGCTTCAAGCCATGCGATCCGAAATGGATTCTATGCACGAAAACCAAGTGTGGGATTTGGTTGATTTACCTGAAAAGGTGAGACCTCTTCAGTGTAAATGGATCTTTAAGATCAAGAATGGCATAGATGGACATAGAGATGTCTACAAAGCTAGATTGGTGGCAAAGGGTTTTACTCTAGTTCATGGTCTTCACTATGACGAAACCTTTGCTCCAGTCGCAATGCTTCGCTCCATAAGGATTATCCTAGCGATTGCCGCATTTCATGATTATGAGATTTGGCAAATGGATGTCAAAACCGCCTTCTTGAATGGGATTCTAAAAGAGGAAGTGTATATGACACAACCAGAAGGTTTTGTTGATACATCTAATCCTAGGAAGGTATGCAAGCTTAAAAGATCCATTTATGGTCTTAAGCAAGCGTCCAGAAGTTGGAATCATCGCTTTGATCATGTTATCAAACAATATGGTTTTGCTCGAAGTGTCGAGGAACCTTGTTTGTACATGAAGTTTAGTGGGAGTAAGGTAACCTTTCTTGTCTTGTATGTGGATGACATACTTCTTATCGGGAATGACGTTCTGATGCTTGCTTCCGTAAAGGAGTGGCTAGGAAAGCACTTCCAAATGAAAGATTTGGGAAATGCACAATGTATTTTGGGTATTCGGATCTATAGAGATAGATCCAAAAGGACGTTGGTATTAAGTCAAGAAGCTTATATAGATAAGATTCTTGATCGATTCAAAATGAAAGACTCTAAGAGAGGCTTTCTTCCCATGAGTCAAGGTACCATTTTGTGCAAGTCACAGTGTCCTACCACACCCGAAGAAATTGAACGCATGAAGTTGATCCCATATGCTTCCGCGGTTGGATCAATCATGTATGCCATGACGTGCACTCGTCCCGATGTTTCGTATGCTTTGAGCATGACGAGTCGTTATCAAGCCAATCCAGGTGAAAGTCACTGGACAGCCGTGAAGAACATCCTTAAGTACTTGCGAAGGACCAAGGATTCGTTCTTAGTGTTTGGAGGAGATACTGAATTACGTGTAAGAGGTTACACGGATGCCAGTTTCCAAACCGATCGGGATGATTTGAAATCCCAATCCGGCTATGTTTATATGTTGAATGGAGGAGCCATTAGTTGGAAGAGCTCCAAGCAAAGTGTCACCGCGGATTCTACAACAGAAGCTGAGTACGTCGCGGCTTCGGAAGCTGCAAAGGAAGCTGTTTGGATTCGTCAGTTTTTGGAAGGACTAGGAGTAGTCCACTCCGTCGAAGATCCTATCACCATATATTGTGATAACAGCGGGGCCATTTTTCAAGCAAAAGAGCCCAAGTCTAGCAATAAGTCTAGACATGTACTTAGGAAATACCACGTGATAAGAGATCTCGAGGAAAGGAAGGAAATCGATATATGTAAGGTTGGGACAGACGATAATATCGCTGATCCTTTAACCAAGCCTCTTTCAAAGGCTAAACATGATGGTCATGTTGTTGCAATGGGATTGAGAAAAGTCCCGGATTTTCCTTAAGTTATCTAAGATGTAATAATTGGATATTGTAGCAATTTTTACATTTATGATAATAGCATTCATTGTTCAAGTTTCAATATGAACTTTTTGTTTAGTTTGACTAAACCCATACTTTGTTCATTCGAATGGATTGTGAGACAATCTTGAACCCTATTCAAGTGAACGTTTGAACATAGTATTTTTGCCCCTTGTCACTTAATGAGGTGACGACTCGGAGTGACAAGATTGTAAGTTGATCGATGGTTAGTTCAAGACCATGGGGTCATGGAGATGACTGGTCATTTACATAGGCAGACTGATTGTCACTCTGCCGGGCAGTGACCACAATAGAGTCCCTTATCAAATTAGTTGAAGCCTGGTCGTGGCGGGGATTTCTATTTTATTCCTATGAGTCGATTCTTTAGACTGGCGACCATTTATCTGAGTCGGTGCAGTTTCCGATTGGCTTAGGTTGGTGTCCTAAGTCGTGCCGTGAAAGGAGGCTGATGGGCATCTTCTGGGTCATGGTGATCTGCATTATACAGTATAAGTTGGGTCAACAGGAATTCTCCACCCACGTCGGGTACATACGTCCTTGGGCCACTCGAGGAGAAGTAACTGGAAATGCGTGGCCACGCTCGGAAATAGATCTATGGTAGATTTTCCGGTCAAACAGTTATTCTCCAGATCGAGAAAACCACTCTTATTATATTTAAATCACAAGTGCGACCTGAAAGACACCTTGTGATGAGTGGGAGGATGTGACATCAAAGAGACAAGAGAATCGGTAGAGCACAACTTGTGTAGACAAGTGGGAGACATTGATGGAGTAGGAGTACTCCGCAATATAGTGGCTACATGCACAACTTGTATCGGACAAGTGGGAGATTGTTGGAGCGAGTGTCCTCCACAATAGTGCATTGATATATTAAATCTCATGAGCGGAATATATTTGGGATAATTAGTACATTGATACTCCACGTCAGTTGATTAACGTAAATCGGTAACGCTCAGCTGACTAGAGTTAGACGCTACTGTCGTATGACGGCGGTGATCAGCTGATCCCTTTTGGTCACACCTATAGGATGAGACCCAAATAGAAAACTAATTATTTGTATCTGATACAGCTAATTAGTTCCTTGCGTATATAGTGATATATGCATGGTAACGAGAGTTATTTATTGGAGATAGAGTTTGGAACTCTGTCCGATTAAGTTTATTAGTCTATTATACGATAATTGACTGAATAAATTTTACGTCTTATTTTAATACGATTAAATAAGACCTAATTTGGTATTTAAACGTTAATTACTAAATTAGTTGAGGTTTTGTATGCTTTTATGGATAGTGGTAATTAGCCGTTAATATATTTACAAGGAGTTGTAAGTTTAGCTAATTGATTATTATTATTAATATGGGACCTATTATATATAGATATAATAGTAATATACTACTTAAGGAGTTAAGTGTATATTATTTGATGTGATCAATTATGGAGATAATTGATCATGTCACACATTGCATTTGTATGACAAATGACGATAAATAAGGACCCATTTTTATCTACATGTGTGTGTGACACACTAGTAAAAATAATGGCAATAGTGGTTGGTCTTATTTTTACTACATGCATAAATAATAGTAATAATGACCCTAGACCCTAGACTTTAAGCATGCAAATAAAATAATGCATTTTAGTCTTCCCCATGTGGGGTGGCCGGTTTTGGGGTAGTAAAAAGGGGACTCCTTGTTCTTTTTTTATGACAACAATTCATTTGCATACATGAGCTTTTGCTTTTTACCTCATCTCTCCAAAACTCTCTCTAAATACTAGTATTCATCTTTTACTAGAGTAGTAATAGATTAATAATATTAGTATTGTTTTATCACTACTATTATCTAGTTAATAATACTAGTGATTATTTGGGTTGATTCTTGGTGCAACTTGAAGGAGATCTTCTACTTTGAAGATTCAAGGTTTTGGAGGATCATTCATACTATTATTAGCTCAAGAACAATAAGAAAAGGAGTTTTCTTGTTGTGCCCAATATTTCCTCATTGTTCATGTAAGGAAATCTCTTCATATATCTAGTTTTTGTCATTTGATGTCATGCATGTAACTAGATCTTTATATACTAAATTAACAAGTAATTTGGTAACTAATTAGAGGAGTCTAATTAGTGGGTTTTGAACCCTTCAGATGGAAGGACAAAAAATCACGAATCAGCGCGGGGAAAGGAAACCTAAGGCCTAGGCAAAAGGGGTAAGCATAGAGGCAAGTCCATTCGGGACGGAAAAAGTCTGCTCTCTGGTCACGGAGGGGAACATGGATTACTACATCCTCATGGAAGCCAAAAATTTCTCTGATGACAGGAAGATCACTCTCAGAGAAGCAAGAATCACAAGAATGGGGAGGATTAAGGATAAGAGTAGAGGGATATAATACCGAAGACGATGGAGGAGATGACGACGGTTAAGGGATAACCAAGGGTTTCGAGCGGGAACGAGTCAACTTAGGGGCCATAACAGAAACAACACAAACAAGGAAGAAAGATCACTACGGAAGAGAAATCACCTGAAATCGATGCAGAGAGTACGGAGACTCGACACCACGGCAGAGGCGTTCCAGAAAGAACGGGTTTCTTTTTTGAAATTCTAAGAAGAGGGCTAGAAGTGATGGGAAAGGTGGAAGGAGAGAGAATAAGAGAGGGTAAAAAGTAATTGGGAAGGTAAATAATGATGAGGAGTTGGGAGTAGGGAATTAATTGGGGAGATGAAGCGTCAGTTTGTGAGGAGACGTCACCAGAGGTTATCAAACGGAAATTCCCGCCTAAGATAATCTTAGTCGAAAATTTGGGGGAATTTGTTCGGGCAAAAAACTTGCACCTTCGGAATGCAACGTGGCATGCTACGAGTGGAAGGTCAAAAGGTCAAAAAGTCAAAGGTCGGAAGGTCAAAGATGATAGTCAAAAACCGAGAGTCAAAGTAAAGTCAAAGTCAAGAGCCGAGGGTTAAAGGTCAAAAGTCGACATTATTGGGCCAGGCAGGAACTGGAAACAATAAAAGACAACGGGCCAAGAAAAGTTACAACAAGAAGGGAGATGGGCCGGACCAAGGGAAAACAACAGCACAGCCCAACAAATATAATGACCCATTCCTCCTCCAACTGGTATGAAGCAGGAAAGAGTCAAAAACCGACTCCTATATTTGAGGCATGATTTCTGTAGACCAGGGGATAAGGGAGGAAGAGAGTGTAACTGCTAGGAAGGAGTTAAAAGCCAAGATTCCCCATTGATGAGGAAGATAACGATCATAACAGCAATCAAGCAATAATAACTCCGCATTAAGAGGCAATAAGGGAGATCGAATGCTAAGATTCCCCATTGATGAGGAAGATAACGGCTGGCAGCATATAAAAGAGAAGAAGGTAAGAAGGAAAGGGATATTCAACCACACCCATTCAAGCCTACATATTCACGGTCAATCATAGTCAAAAATATAGTCAAATTACTTGTATTTGTAGTCCTATCTTTACATTTTCCGGTTCATAGTAGAAGTTTGGCGGGATTCCGACTCCCCCCGCGGTTTTTCTCATATCGGGTTTTCCGCGTCACCAAAACCTTGTGTGTCGTCTTTTATTTCCTTGTTCTTCGTTCATCAAAACCGACTCATTCCATAGTTGCAGGACGATCGCTTTGACCCGCAACCGAGATCTTAGACCCGGTAATTTTTTTACCAAAACAGAGACTCCCATCCTCTTATCTCTTCCATCTCCCTCTATTTTTTGACATCTCATGCTCTTTTTCCTCCACTAGATTTTCCTCTATCTACATCCTCTTCCTCTCCTCTTCTTCAATTTTTCTCTTACAATAGGGAGGATCCTCCAAAATTAATTTTCTTATTATTTTAATTATTGTATAGTTAATATTGACTTACTCTATACTGTTTTCATAATTTACTACAACTATTTTTTTTTTGTAAAAAATTGTGAATAAAATAAAATCTAGTAACATAAAAATCATAAGAAAATACATTAAATGAAAATACATGAAACATAACATTAAATTGCAATACGTATTTTTAATTTATGTTCGAGCCTTGAAATATAGTCCACATGACAACACATGCTCGACTAAATCGTTCTATAAAGACATGTGTATTTATTTGTCAGATAATTCTTCGTTCCTAGCCATCAAGTTGTGTAAATTTCTCTCCGCGTACAATTCAGTAGTAACAACAAATGACTTTGGAAAACCTCTACTTGTTTATTTGTAAGACTGTAAATCAACCAAACAAGTAGTTCACTCTATACTTACTCGTGATTTTTTCTATCTAGGGAATCATTATTAGAGTAATAAGTTTACTGTAACAATGTTATTGTAAAGTCGTCTACTGTGACAGTGTTAAAGCAACACTATTACTGTGATATTTGTAGTCAATGGTTGCATGCATACTTTTTTGTTTGTATTACATGCGAATATTCAACATAAGAACAACTGTAGAAATAATACAGTAACATCCATTCATTTACTAAAAGAAAATAGTCAGGGGTTGTATGCATACTTTTCTGAGATACCTTTCTTTATCTATGGCTTGACCGAAACCACTACTTTCTCTAGCTTTGCCTTTTCTGTATTCATCGCCACGTTATCATTTGACTCTTCCCGTGTTCTCATTATTGCCTTCTTCGGCACCGATTTTTTTTGTAGGCAACACCTTCTTTTCTGCTGCCACCTTCTCTTTCGCTGGAGCTGAAGCTGCCTTCTTTGACACGACCATCTTCTTTGTTACTGTCTTCTTTTCTTTAGGCACTTTCTTTTGTGCTTTTCTTGTTGGGGTAACATACATGTCTCTTTTCCTGACACTACAAAGTAACATCAACATAAGAATATTCAAGATGAGAATAACAATAACACTATTACATTAACAAAGCAAGTACAGTAACAAATACGGAGTATATCTTAGTGATTAGTACAGTACGAAGTAACACCTAACTTTTTAGTCAATAAACTACTCGAAAATCAAACTACTGTAGTTAGTAAACCCTAAGGTACAATAAGATCTAACTTTTTTGCGCGAAATCAAAGCGACACGACAAAAAATTAAACTTCATGACAAACAGCATAATCAAAATCAACAGCATTGGAAATTAATTCAAAGCAACAAATTAAACTTCAGTTCATATTATAAGCCCTAGTTAAAAAATTGCAAAGATCTGTGATACATATCTCTTCATTGTCAAAGAATAAATTTGATCTTTTGATTAAAAAACGTGCGCTTGAATGATCTATCCTCTGAATTTTGCCTGAAGTTTGCCTGAATTCCGAGTGAAGATAAAGAGTAACTTTTTGTTTTATTCGAGTGATGATAAATGGGATTTATGATTAGAGCAGGCAAAGCGAGCTGGGGAATACATGTGATTTTTTAAAATTATATCGTAGCAACTATTTTGAAATTAGAGTTGATCATCTACGGATCGGCTCGTTTGGCCCGCTAATTAAGCGGACTCAGTCTTTAACGGGTAATTTTTTTAAATTATTTTGTAAAAGCAAGGATTTTGAAATTAGAGCTGATCATCTACAGGTTGGGCTAACCTATTCAAAATTGTCCATCGGGCTCGTTATCCATTAAAGACTGAGTCCAACGGCCCACTAATTATTTGTTACGGTAATAGTGATACTGTAACGTTATAAACTGTAAGTCTCCCTCGTTTAATCTTGTCCCCGACAGGTTTCAACTAACACTCTAAGGGTTCAACTTTACTGCAACAATGTTACTGTAACATTGTTATTGTAACACTGTTGCAGAGACAATGAATATTTAGATTTGAATACTTCCCATACAGTGTTGCAGTAACAATATTTTAGTACCAGATCCCATAAATCCCATACAACTATTACAGTAACTGATTTCGTAGATATGATTTTGAAATTAGAGTTGATCACCTACGGGTCTTTAATAGTGAAACTGTAATAGTGAAATTGTAACGTTGTTACTATAACACAAATATATTACAGTGACACTATTACAGAAAAATAATAGGTCAAAAATAAGATATATTAATTAATTCTAGTGATGTCAAAACTTCAGTGATATCAAAGTTAGATACATAATTTTTTTCGTAAAGGTAAGTATATAAATGAAAGAATGATAATTACATCCTTAAGAGCATCATTGCCTTAGAAGGCCTCCTATGAAGTTGTTATCTTCAGTGCTAATATTTTTATCATTTTTGCCCTTACATACTTCAATAATTTCTCTAACTACAATGCCTCCAACATTTTCAGGCCAAAGCATTAGACCCTCTATCCTGCTCCTATTCCTATGATTTCATATGTGGTAGCATATAGCATTGATGACTACATTCTTGATCGCTCTCTGTAATTTTGTACCTCTCATTCTTTGCCTCCCTACATTACTCGTGTCTAGTCTCTGTCTCTGCCAGTTCTGCCTAACAGGA
Source organism: Agrostemma githago (assembly GCA_958450325.1). Taxonomy (NCBI): domain Eukaryota; kingdom Viridiplantae; phylum Streptophyta; class Magnoliopsida; order Caryophyllales; family Caryophyllaceae; genus Agrostemma; species Agrostemma githago. Next base: position 27,536,484 of record OY288248.1, read on the forward strand.
ACATTTTTTATAATTCTGCTGTTGTAGTCACATTCCTTGAACAAATGTTCATTTGTCTCAGTTGCTGATGCACATATACAAAATTGGTCGTCCGCTATAATCTGCAGCCTACTCAGCTTTTCCTTCAAGTTTAGTGCACTATGTTGGATTAACCATGCTATTATTCTGTGCTTGGGTATAGATCAATTAGACCAGATCAGTCTATACCAGTCAACAAGTTCTCCTTTCTCCCTAAGCCACTGATAACCTTTAGCAATTGTATATGAATTTGGTCCTTGCATTGTCCATTTCTCACTGATGTATCTTGGCTTCAGCAAATCACTCGCCTAACACACTTTTCTCCATGCCTAACTTGAATTATTCGTCGGTTTTTACTCATCCCATGTCTGTCCTGTAATCCCCTAGAAATTCTAACGCAATACAGTGGCGGAAACACTGTAGAGTTTGGATTATAACACACTGACAAACTATATCTTATTGAATAAATGGTAAGTCAATACAAAAGCCACTTTTTACAAAGGGCTAAAACGAAAATTCTCCAAACGGGTTATATAAATCCATAAATTACATGAAAAAAGAAAGAGTAGGATCCACGCTACTCGCTAGCTCACACCCAAAACCCAACAGCAAATACCTATCTTGTTATAAACATAACAACCACGTCAGTGGGGAGTAACTTGGACGTTCTCACAACCATATTATATCATATGGAAAAATAATAGTATTATTATATCAAAATACTTAAAATGAGAAAACATTAAAACGATATAATAAAAATAAGCTTTTGGACAAAACTTAAAATATTGGAACAAGAAAATCAGAACAAGTTTTCAGAGGAAAACTTCAAATATTTGCCAATCTGCAAACCAAAATGTATCGATAATAATAAAAATATTCAAAATGGCGTTATGGATAGGATTAGTGTAGACGGCTAGAATTTCACCAGGAGAATACTAAAACCTAGCTTCGAGAACTTAGTTCAAACAAATAAAACCTCGGTCTCTAACTAGGCTACTCAACCATAATAAGACGACGACTTATAAATGCGTGGCACTAGTTTAAGATAATATGCACACCCCTCCCGAGCACCATAAATACTCAGTTCAACCCGACGGCGTCTTACACTGCGAGACACGAGTTTAAGGTCAGAATGTACACACACTCCCGAACACCATATATGCTCGGTTCAACAACCAATGTGCCCTATAAAGACACACCAGCCTTATAGTTGATGGCAAAAATGTAAACCCCAGAATATATTACTCTAACCTCACACTTGTCCTTATTCCATAACTCCAAAACAAGCCATTATCGATATAAACTGTTCCTGTCACGGAAACAATTCACCCGGCCTTGGATCCGGGCTGTATGACTGAATCACTGGTGAACAATTGATCGATTGACTTCTCTGAACCTCTCTTTCGTCTCACTCCCAGGATCGGACCTTCCCGGTGGAGTTGGCCTGCTCCCTGCACAATGAACGCACAGGGCCTCGGAGGTTGTCCGAGGGAACCCTCTCCGATGCCTAAGTCAGCCCGTGAAATGCCTTGAGAGACCTAGTTCGTGAGGAGCTAGGTGGCGTTGTTTTAGGAGTAAGGGTCTAGAGAGAGAAAATCCAACCCCTCTCATGTGGGAAATGGGAAAGTATTTATACCTTCCCACAAGAGAGAGGAAAAAAGAAAGAAGAAGAGGGAAATGAGTGGATGCTTGTGCGACACGTGGACTCACCTTGTCCACTCATTTCCCCTTACCTTAGGCAAAATGACGGATGGGTCCTCGGTCCTCCTCTGGTCCTGCTTAGGCGGGAGCGCCCTAGAAGCAGGCAGGAGGCCTGGTTCGCCCTGCTTGGCAGGCGGCCAGGCTGTGCCAGGCGGCTAAGGGATTAAGGCCACTCACTTGGAGGTTTCAATGATGCTGATGGAAGGTCTGCTGGGCAGGCCTTTTCTTTTTCTGGGATTGGTCGCCCTGGGGCCCGACTGGCAGGCGGCCAGGGGTAGGCAACCGACCCCCATCAATTGGCCCTCGCCGTCTGAGGGGGAGCGGGGCTCCTGCTCGGCAGGCGACGTCTTGTTCTGGGACGGTGGGAGGTTGACTCCTTGAACACTCTTGCATTAAATGCGCCGCGTATTCCCGAGGGAACATGCTTTAGTTTCTTTGGGTATGCAGAGAGTTCAAACGTCCTCTTTTATGATTGTTCCTCTTTGCACAGTGGATTTTCGAGCAGTGTGCCAGCTTGATGATTGGCTCTCTTCTTTGCAGAAGTGGTTGGGGCACCATTAATGCCCTGCTTCTGTTTTTGTATAAATTGTATCCTCCTTCGCTATTTTCACGATCCATTTCCAACCTTCCTTTCTTTGTCTTTAATCATGGTTTGGATCAAAAAATCCGTTACTCGCCGTGGAGTTCGATATGTTACTTTTGTTTATAGAGGGTTTTGGAGGCTTCAGTATGCTCGAGCTGCTTATCGAGCTGTTCGCCGTAGTCGCCGTTCACGGCTTCGTTCTTGCCGGAAAGGTAAGAAGGCTCCTACCAGGGCGAATAAACGTCTCAAAAGGTCCTCACCCCCTGCTGCGCCTAGATTCAGGCGTTGCCCCCAGGGAGGAGGCTGCTTTTACAGGGGATGCCACGAGTGCTTTCCGTGGCTGCATCCTGAACAATTTGATCCCAACCTCTCTGATACTGACTCCTCTTTGGCGTCAGGCCCCTCCTCGCCTGTGAAGAAGACAGGTTATCGCATCTGCGACGAATCCCAGGCCGTTCCCTTTGGCAGGGACTGGGAGGATAGCAGCCAGGATTCTGACGACAGCGGAGGTCTTGGTTGTCTAAGTGACAGGGATGAGGATGGGATCCCTGATGACCCTTTCCAAGACTCCCCAGACTGGGATTGGGGTTCGGACTTTGGGGGCCCAGGCAGCCCCGGGGACCCTTCCCCTGATTGGGACGATGATTAGGCCTGCGTAGCAGGGCGTTTGCTTGTTGGGCCGGAATTTCTGGGCCCTTGTATATTTTCTTTCCTTGTTGAGCACTGAATGTAACTTTTTCCTTTTAAGGTTTAATGAAATGAAATTCAGGCGATGTGTTTGTGTATTGTATTTTTAATATGTGTTTATTACTTTTTGTTTGAAGTGAAGAGGGGGCGTCATAGGGTGATCAATCCCTTGACACTTTTTGGTCCTTTCGAGGTTATTCTTGGGAAACCGCACAGGGCTGACTTCTTAGGAAGTGACGCGTGGGCAGTGGTCTTTGGGTGGCCTCCTGAGATTTTGGCGACTCTTTGCATGCCCTTCTTCCTATAAAAGCAATCAGTTGCACATTCCTCTTCTTTTCCCTTCTTCAATCTTTCTTTTCTTGAAATTTTCCTGTCCTCTCTTTCTGCAAAACCCTTGGGTGTTTGACGAATCGTTCCCCACTTTGCACCCCCCTTTTTCTGGGAGATTCCTTCTTCGGGCTTTTACCGCACTGACAGGCGATCTTAGGTCAGACCTTTGTCTTCCATTTCTTGCTTTTCCTTTTTGATTTCCTGTTTTCCACTTCCGTTAGAGTAACATGTCTAGAACACGTGAGCGGATTCTACCCTTTACTGACCCATCAAAGAGGGGGGAAGGGACGAATTTTGCTTCCTCCTCTAGGGAGGTGGGTTTTGAGGAAGAGCACTCGGCGGACAGCGGGAGTGGTAACTCTCCTGACCCCCCCTCGTTTGACGCCATCGACTCGGACGACGAGGCGTTGGAAGTTGACCCTTCTAGAACCTCTGGTCCTCTTGTTCGGCGGGAAAGGGGTAGGGTATACTATTTAGACAAAGTTAAATACCACATCCCTTTGAGTACCTTCCCTGACCCAAAAAATCGGGAGCTGATCCTTGCAAAGGACGCCGCTGGTGCGATTGAGCGGCTTTACAACTTCGGGGAGGGGTACACAGTCGTTGTCCCCGGCGAAAAGGATACCGTATGCAACCCTCCCGACGGGTGCATAGCGGTCTACCATAAATGTTTGGAGTTCGGCCTTCGCTTTCCCCTCCATCATTCCTTGGAAGAGATCTTCAGGCGCATGAACGTCGCCATCGCCCAGCTGACAGCCACGGCTGTCAGGGCGTTGATTTCATATGTCTGGACTTGTCTGTTCCACCACACCGAGCCTTCCATTGACGCCCTGCGGTTTATGGTGGGCTTGCAAATGGTTTCTTCTGGGAGTGCGGGCTCCCCTGGTTATTGGTCCCTTTTGAGGCAGAAGAGACATTGTTTGGTATGGCCTGGCATGGATAGTTTGAGAGATTGGAAGAATAACTTCCTTTATGTACACAACATCCATGGGTGGAGGATTCCCCGTCATTTCAGGAATCATGTCCACACCAGGCTTGAGACCCCTGAGGAGTATCACCCTGGCGTGGGTGGAAGAGCCTTGGAGGTGAAGCTGGGCGAAAAAGACAAGGAGTTGACGGGCTTTTTTGCTGCCCACACTGATAAGTATGGGGTGTACGGCCCTACATTATGGCTCCCCCATGCGGAGCTTATTACGTCTGATAAATACTTGACCCGGTTGGGCATGAACCCGGGTCTAGATAAAGGTAGTTCAGGAGTGTTGATGATTCTTTCTTACTCTTTTCCTTTTAAAGTGCCCTGACAGCTTGTATGTTTGCCTTGCAGACCTTGCTACCTTTGTTTGGAGGAAAGGGGAGGTGAGACGCCTGGGCCTGGACGAGACTCTCACTGTTGTCCAAAGTCGCCCTTCTCTTCCCCCTGATTTTAAGAGAGGTGAGAAGAATCTGATGAAGCACTTGAAGGGTCTGTCGTTCAGTAGACCAAGGCTTCGCCCCCCTCCTAGAGCAACGCCTGCAAAGACGGCGGTTTCTGAGGCCACCCCCTCTCCAGTTGCGAAGGCGATTGCCTACGAGGCTACCTCTTCGCCTGTTGGCAGGCAAGAGGGCCTTTCAGCAGGGGTCCAGATTCCCCCGGGGCCACGGGCCGCAGGTTCCGAAGAGACTGGGGAGAGCACTCCCTGGGCGCTGCTAAGAAAGAGGAGCAGGGAGGCTCCAAGTGCTGACCAGGTGGTGGACCTGGAGACTTCCACGCCTGAACCTAAACGTTTTGCTCAGGGGATTCCCGCCACCCTCTTTTCCGAGGAGAACGCTGAATTCCACTATACCGCCGGCGACAGCCAAGATGTTTCCGCCCTACTTTCCGACTCAGGGGCAGTTCTAGCGGACCATCTTCTCAAGACTGTCAAATCTGCTACCAACCAAGTGACCCAGTACATCCAGCGCACTGCCCGAATTATGCAAGCTTCTGCAGAGCTGGCGGCCCTTAACCGCCTGAGTGATGAGGAACTGTCTAACTCTGACCGCCTTTCTGCAGTCGAGAGGGACGTTGCTCTCATTGCCAGCCTGAAGGATCAGTTGGCGAAAAGGGAGACCGAGCTGGAAGAGGCCAAGGGTCAGGCGATCCACTGGAAGTCTGAGAATGAGAGAGCTATCAGGGAGGTGTCCCGCCTGGGGGAGGAATCAAAGAGAGCTCAGCAGGCCTTTGCGGAGTTGGAGCAGGCCAGTAAAGCTTTGGCTGAGCTGGATCACGCCAAGAAGAGCGTCATCGACCTTGGGGAGCGCCTTTCCAAGGCGAATTCTGATCTGCAGGCGGCTCTTGGCGATCTGGCGGCGAAGACCAAGGATTGGGAGAAGGAGAGAGACGAAATACTCCAGGAGGTAGACACGGCTGTGTCGGCGGGCTTCGTTAATGGTGCTAACTCTTGCCTAGGGGTTGTCATGGAAACTGTCAGGGAGATGTTCCCTGGTTTCGACGAAGATGCTTTCCGAGCCCTCTATACTGCTAAGGACGAAGCTCAAATGCGCAGACTGTCTGAAGGAGCTGCTACTTCCGGCCCTGACGCTCCCCCTGCTTAACATGGAGGGCAGTCTTCCTCAGAGGGCTCTTGCTCGTCTCCTGCTGCGCCTGTGCCAATGTTTTAACTTCCTTACTTCTTTGCGCGCCGAGCCCTTTGGTGGCCGGCTGCCGTGTTTAATTGTAATCATTTGTTTTAAAAACTTACTTATCCTGTGTTCCTTTGACACTATTCCTTTTTATGTAGATTTTCTGTTTGCTTTTGTCTGTTTCGGTTTTTCATGAGTTTGATGCGCAGCCTGTCCCTGCCTTCCTGTAAGCAGGGGGGTTCCTTATCGTTTTTTATACAAGGTTGGGGAGCCTGCCCCCAGTCCTTGTTAGTCTGGCCTGTCCCTGGCTTTTATTCAAAGTCCAGGGGGCCTGCCCCCTGCCTGCCCAGAGGTGAGCAGGGTGGCTTTTGTATTTTTTATACAAGGTTGGGGTGCCTGCCCCCAGTCCTTGTTGATCCGGCCTGTCCCTGGCTTTTGTTCAAAGTCCAGGGGGGCCTGCCCCCTGCCTTCCCAGAGGCAAGCAGGGGGTTTTTGCGTTTTTTATACAAGGTTGGGGAGCCTGCCCCCAGTCCTTGTTAGTCTGACCTGTCCCTGGCTTTTGTTCAAAGTCCAGGGGGCTTGCCCCCTGCCTTCCCAGAGGCAAGCAGGGGAGCTTTTGCGTTTTTTATACAAGGTTGGGGAGCCTGCCCCCAGTCCTTGTTAGTCTGGCCTGTCCCTGGCTTTTATTCAAAGTCCAGGGGGCCTGCCCCCTGCCTGCCCAGAGGTAAGCAGGGTGGCGCTCGGATTTTTGCTGGGGGGGTCATTTTTCCCGATTTTGGCAACAGGGGGGCCTCCCCATATTGCCCCCTGCTCGTTTGTGTGTGAAGAACGCGAGTGTGAACAGGCAACGAGTATAACTCTGAATATTCTTCATTTCTTTATAAAACTGTGACATTTTCGGGTGGTCGGAGCCGTCGACATTCTTTGACCGTCCTCCGCCATTTGTTCTTAGCAAAAAATAAAAACTATCTTCGGATTCTCTTCAGACGTAGTATTTCTTTAAAGTGTCCGCATTCCAGTGAGCATGCAACTCTTGTCCTTCAAGGTTGGCGATTTTGTATGTGCCTGGTCCCAGGACTCGAGTCACTTGGTATGGACCCTCCCAGTTGGCACTCAGCTTTCCATGTTCTCTTGACTTTCCAATCGTCTGCGTCTTTCTTAGAACCAGCTCACCCATCTGGAAGTTCCTCTGTCGGACTTTGGTGTTGAAGGCTTTCCTCATTCGTTGCTGGTAGGCAACGATGTTGGTGCTAGCTTCCTCTCTTAACTCATTTACCAGGTCCAAGGCTTCGACCATTGCAGCTTTGTTTTCAGCCCGGTCGTACTGCAGGGAGCGCAGAGAAGGGATCCTTGCCTCGATTGGTAATAATGCCTCTGCTCCGTATACCAGACCAAACGGGGTCTGGCCTGTTGACTCTTTCCTGGTAGTTCGAATTGACCAGAGTATGCTGGGAAGCTCGTCAGCCCACCTACCCTTGCAGTCATCCACCATTTTCTTCAGGCCATTTAAGATTTGTTTGTTGGCCGCTTCTGCCTGTCCGTTGGTTTGCGGGTGACAGACGGCTGAATAGGCGACTGCGATGTTGTGGCTTTCCAGCCAGATTCTTAGAGGATCATTATCAAATTGTCTGCCATGGTCAAATACCAACATCTTTGGCAGACCGAACCTGGTGATAATATTTCGTCAGACCACTTTCCTGACCGCCGGCTCAGTAATGTTGGGCACTGCTTCGGCTTCCACCCATTTGGTGAAGTAGTCTATGGCGACGATCAAGAATTTCCTGCCCCCTGTGGCCACCGTGAAGGGTCCTAGAATGTCCATCCCCCATTGAGCGAAAGGGATGGGGGATAGGATTGGCCTGAGTTCCTGGGCCGGGGCATGGATTGATGGGGCAAAGAGTTGGCATTTTCTGCATTTCTGGGTCAGGCTCTTGGCGTCCGCCAGCATGGTGGGCCAGTAGTAGCCTGCCCTTAGGGCTTTGTGGGCCAGGGATCTCCCCCCGATGTGATGCCCACAAATCCCTGAGTGGATGTCTTCCAACACTTCAGCAGCTTGATCTGCCCGTAGGCATTTGAGCAGGGGATAAGTAAAAGACTTCTTATAAAGTTCCCCCTCGATGAGTATGAACCAGGCTGCTTTAGCCTGTACTTTCCTTTTTTGTGCTGCGTCTGATGGTAGGACACCGTGTTTCTTGAATTGGATGAAGGGAATCATCCAGCTTTCCGGACCTTCTTCCATGGTGCTAATCGCCGGACAGGGGCTGGTCGATTTTTCATGCAGAACGTCAACCCACACTGACCTCCGTATGTCTTGTAGACTGGAACTTGCCAGTTTTGACAGGGCATCTGCTCGACTATTCTGGGAGCGGGGGATTTGCTTGATCTCATATGATTTCAGGCCTGATAACTCTACTTTCACCATTTCCAGGTATGTGGCCATTGCCTGGTCCCTTGCTTCATATTCACCATTGATCTGGTTGGCGATGAGCTGGGAGTCTGTCGCCAGGACAATCCGCTCTGCCCCTGCGGCTTTAGCTAGCCTGACGCCTGCGAGTACTGCTTCGTACTCTGCTTCGTTGTTTGATGCTGGGAAGACAAACCTGAAGGCATGCTCAAAGTCAGCCCCCCCGGGCTGGTCAGTACGACGCCTGCGCCTGCGCCATTGGCAGTCGAGGACCCATCAGTATGCACGACCCATTCCTCGGCAGGGGTCTCTTCTTCCCCTGAATGGGAGCACTCAGCCAGAAAATCTGCTAGGGCTTGGGCCTTGATGGCTATTCTCGGCTGGTAAGATATACCTAGCCCACTCAGCTCAATCGCCCACTTCAATAGTCTCCCTGATTTTTCAAATTTTTCCAACACCTTCTCCAGCGGTTGGTCGGTGAGGACTACGACTGGATGCGCGTCAAAGTAAGGTCTGAGCTTCCTGGCGGCAATTATGACCGCGTAGGCGGCTTTTTCGACCATCGGGTAATTTTTCTCGGCTGCCCCCAGCGCATGACTTACGAAGTATATAGGTTGCTGGGTGCCTGCCTCTTCCCGTAGGATAACCGCGCTGACAGTTATATTGGTTACTGCAATGTAGAGAAAAAGTTTTTCCCCTGCTACTGGTCTTGCCAGGGTGGGGAGCCTCTTAAGATGGTCCTTCAACTGCTCAAAGGCCTCTTTCTGCTCGTTTTCCCACTTGAACTGTTTGTTTCCTTTCAGCATCTTGAAGAAAGGAGTGGCCTTGTCTGCTGATCGGGCGACGAACCGTGCTAAGGCGGCCATACGGCCCGTCAGGCGCTGGATGTCTCTGATGGTCTTGGGATCAGGAAGGTCTAGAACTGCCTGAATTTTCTCAGGGTTGGCGTCTATTCCCCGAGAGGTGACCAAGAACCCCAGAAATTTGCCGGAGCGGACCCCAAACGTGCACTTTTTCGGATTGAGTTTCATTTTGTAGGCGCGCAGGGAGCAGAAGGTCTCCTGCAGGTCTATCAGGTGCTCTCTGTCTTCTTTGCTTTTTACGATGGCGTCATCAACGTAAGCCTCGATGTTTCGGCCTTTTTGTTTTTCAAACACTTTATCAACTAATCGCTGGTATGTAGCCCCTGCATTTTTAAGCCCGAACGGCATCATCTTGTACATGTAGGTGCCTGAACTGGTGATGAACGCGCACTTCACCCTGTCCGGCTGCCACAAGTATACTTGATGATACCCTGAAAAGGCATCTAGGAAGCTCAGCATGGAGTAACCACTGGTGGCGTCTACCAGTTGGTCGATTCTGGGGAGCGGATAGCAGTCTTTTGGGCAGGCCTTGTTGAGGTTCGTAAAGTCCACGCACATTCTCCATGCGCCTGACGATTTTTTAACCATGACTACATTCGCCAGCCATTCTGGGTAGTCACAGACCTCAATAAAATCTGCTTTCAAGAGTTTGTCAATTTCTTCCTTGATTGCCGCGTCTTTTTCTGCGGACATGTTTCGCTTTTTCTGTTTTACAGGGCGAGCGTCCATGCTTACGTTCAGCCTGTGAACGATGCATGATGGATCAACGCCGGGCATCTCGTCTGCCGAGTAGGCGAATACGTCTTTGTTTTCTTTCAGCAGCTTGACCAGTTCAGCCTGGTAGGACTCCTCCAGGTCAGCTCCTATTAAGACCTGCCTTCCTGGTTCTAAGTCCACTAGCATGCTTTCGCCCCCTGGCTCCAGGTGGTCGGGCGCCGGGTGCTCGGGCGCCGGGTGCTCGGCTGGTATTTCGCCTTCCCTGCTGGGGGAACTGTTAGCCTTTCTTTTTCCTTTTCTTTCTTTTTCGTGTTCTTGCAGGGCCACGGAGTAGCATTGTCTGGCTGACTCTTGGTCCCCGCGCACTTTTCCTTCCTCGATTTCGTCCAGGGTGGCTCTGCCAATTAGGGCGTTGTAGGCAGATCTTGCATCCACAACAACAAAGGTTGCCCTGACGTTTCTGGCAGTAGAGCCTTCCCCAAAGGTTACGGGCAGGTCTATGACTCCCTTGGGCAGCACGCCTGCTCCACTGAATCCGTATAGCGATCCGGGGGCAGGTCGTAGGTGCCTTTTTTCCAGGCCCATTTTCTCGAAGGCGTCTTTATACAGTAGATTTGTGTGTGCGACAGTGTCTACCATACACCTCCGCACAATGTGGTTGCTGATCTCAAGGGACAGCACCAAAGGATCACTGTGCGGTTATACTACGCGCCCTGCATCATCAGGGGTGATGCTTAAGGTTACTCCCCTTGGACTCTCTGCTTTCTCAGCATAGCAGATCTGGTTCCTTAGTTCACGCATTTGTCTTTTTTGGCCTCTTCGACTGAGTTGGCCCTCAGTGCCTCCTGAAATTACATGGATCACCATGCAGTTCTGCACTGACCCTTCGGGTTTTTCAGATACTTCCTTCTGAGACTTATTCTTGGCTGCGTAGTTGGCTAACCATCCGTTCCTGATTAACTTCTCGATTTCGTCCTTCAGGTGACGGCATTCCTCGGTGGTATGGCCTATGCAGTCGTGGAAAGTGCAGAATTTCTTGGGCTCTCCTTTCGGGCTGCGAGGCTTGTTCGGGCGATTCCACTTAGCAGTTTCTTTTTCCAGTTCGAAGATCTCCGCCCTGGATTTGTTCAGGGCGGTGTAACTGTCGAACCTGGGCTGGTAGACAGTGCGCTCTTTCTTGGGAGTGTCTCCCTCCTCCCTTTACTTGCCTGGCTCACTTCTGCCCCGTCCACCCTGCGGTCCCCCTTGAGGCCTTGTTTGGCCTGCAGGGGTATCCGTCAGGCCGTGGAACTCCTCCTGCAGAATGAACCCTTCCGCAATTTTCCTGGCCATGGCTAAGGTTTCCGGCTGGGCCCTGATCATCTGGTTTTTCATTTCCCCTGGAAGCAGGGAGATTGTCAGGGCGTAGGCGGCAGTAGAATCATCGATCTCCCTGACCTGCTGGTAGGATAGATCAAACCTTCTCAGATATTCCCTCACACTTTCGCCCTTTTTCTGCTTCAGGGTCATAAGATCGAAACGAGTGAGGCGTCTTCTTTTATTCCCAGCATACTGTTCGAGGAAGATCTCGGCCAACTCTATGAAGAACCTGACTGACCCCTGGCGGAGATCCCTGAACCATCCTTGTGCGAGCCCTACCAGGGTGGTTGGGAAAACTTTGCACCAGATGGCATCATCTACGTCATACATGCCCATGTGGCTCTCAAATACTGCCAGGTGGTCTTCAGGGTTTGTTGTCCCATCAAACTTAATGGTGGGCATTTTAATTTTTGGAATGGGGTACTCTTGTACCTCAGGATGAAGTGGGGTCTTTGTGGGCCTGCCCACCAATCGTGACCTTCTTTCCCCAGACTGGTTACCATGAGTATCCCATTGTTTATGGGCTGGTTTCCTCGTGCTGGGGGAGCGGTGCCTTGGGGGCGGCCTGCTCGCTGCTTCGTCCTCTGTCTCAGGGGGTATCTGCCTGGGTCTCTTTCTCTGAGAATGACAGAAGCTCTCACCCTGGTGATACTTAGAATCGAGCGGTTGCCCCCGGTTGAGCCGTGATTGCAGGCTTTGGGATAAACCAGGGGCTGACTGCTCTCTGGCCGCCGGTGTTAGCCTGGAAAAAACCCCGCCTGGTTTTTCTCCCAAGCGTTTTGACATGGGCTCCCTGGGCCTCATTCGCTCCTGTAATCCTCGGGATAAGCCTCCCTGCGCTCCAGACGCTGATTCTGTTGTGTGAATGGAGAACGCCTGCTGGACAGGTGGCTCTGGATTGCCGGTAGTAATGCGCCTTTGCACATGCGCATACGCTTGTGCCGTCCTTCTCGCTTTCCTCTGAGCATTTCTGGCGGCGGTCCGCCTCGTGCCCCCGGCTTCATCCCTGCTGATTGGGGATGGTTGCCTGGGAGCCGATGCGACCCTGCCTACCAAGTCCTCAGGAGTGAACTCCTGGTTTAGCATCGCAGAGAAGAATGCGGTTGTCTGCGCCATCTGAGCTGGGGTCAGATTAAGAGTGTGTCCTGGGTGTGTCCCCAACTCAGGTGTCACAACAGTGTTAGATCCGCCGAGGAGACTGGTTCCCCCTACCCCTAGGATCGTGGTAGGAGGAGCCCTCTCCGACTGCGGCATACCATACAGGGGGGCCACCGGTGGGACCGTCGGACCCGTTCCTGCACTGGCATCAACGATTTCTGGCATGATTGTTTTAGTTTTGTGATTATGAGTGGTTGATTTTAGTGGGTAACTCGTGAGCACAACCGTAAGATCCCCACAAACGGCGCCAAATTGTTCCTGTCACGGAAACAATTCACCCGGCCTTGGATCCGGGCTGTATGAATGAAACACTGGTGAACAATTGATCGATTGACTTCTCTGAACCTCTCTTTCGTCTCACTCCCAGGATCGGACCTTCCCGGCGGAGTTGGCCTGCTCCCTGCACAATGAACGCACAGGGCCTCGGAGGTTGTCCGAGGGAACCCTCTCCGATGCGTAAGTCAGCCCGTGAAATGCCTTGAGAGACCTAGTTCGTGAGGAGCTAGGTGGCGTTTTTTTAGGAGTAAGGGTCTAGAGAGAGAAAATCCAACCCCCCTCATGTGGGAAATGGGAAAATATTTATACCTTCCCACAAGAGAGAGGAAAAGAGAAAGAAGAAGAGGGAAATGAGTGGATGCTTGTGCGACACGTGGACTCATCTTGTCCACTCATTTCCCCTTACCTTAGGCAAAATGACGGATGGGTCCTCGGTCCTCCTCTGGTCCTGCTTAGGCGGGAGCCCCCTGGAAGCAGGCAGGAGGCCTGGTTCGCCCTGCTTGGCAGGCGGCCAGGCTGTGCCAGGCGGCTAAGGGATTAAGGCCACTCACTTGGAGGTTTCAATGATGCTGATGGAAGGTCTGCTGGGCAGGCCTTTTCTTTTTCTGGGATTGGTCGCCCTGGGGCCCGACTGGCAGGCGGCCAGGGGTAGGCAACCGACCCCCATCATAAACAAAAGATATAATTATTATGAGGATAAAAGGAATAAACATTATTTATAAAAAGGAAAATTTCTATAAATGAACACTTACTAATTTTAGAAACTTACTTAAAATAGAAATATTCTTATAGAAAATACGTAAGCTATTAAAATAAGTGAAATGTATTTAAAATAGCATTTCTAACGAAATTAACATTTTATTATCGTCGTTATCGTAACTTTAATATATTTCTAAATTCGTTACTCAAAATATAATTGAAATATAATAAGTCAATATATAGTATTTTATAAATAATTATTAAATTGAGTTAACACTATAAATTTTAGAAAAGAGATGTTTTACGAAAACGATATCAAAATTAATTGACTCAACGAGTTCTATAAATGAAATGAATTAACAAAGATTTCAAATCATTTTTAACATATAGCTTTTACTAATAAATAATACGGATTTTATTAAAATAATCAATCGTAGACAAATGAGAAATTATTAGGGAAAATAGTCTCGACTAAAAATGTATTTAAAACAAAATCGAATGCTTTCTCATTTATTAGAATAAATCGTAAAACGAAAATTAATTTATTAAACAAGTATACAAACCTCGATTATAATATAAAAATACGATTTTGAGTTAAAATTATAAACTAACGAGTTATGAAGAAAATATGAAATAGTTATTATTTAGTTACTAATGTCACGATAACCAACAAAATATTATAACGATCGTAAATAATAAAATAACTAACGAATTATAAAACGATATCGAAAGTCGTAAAATATTTATAAGGCATACGATTTAAAATTAATATAATTAGCAATAACAAATAACTAAAAATAAACAACCGAATTTAAAAAATATTTACTACATACTACTACTCAAACATACGATATAAAATCGAGTAACGTCCTAAAGTTACCTGGAGACGACATCAAAACGATCACGATCTTGTCCTTGATCAGTCTAAGCTCCAAATTGATAGCACTGTCTTTAAGCTTCTAGTTGTACTGTAGAATCATCCGTCTTCTCAGCAAGATCCATCACGGGAAACGAGAAAACAAAACAAAAGGATGAGACGAGCGTGATTGACAAAAGACGGAAAAGGAAAAGATCGGACATATGATCGATTTACCCAGACTAGAGGTGAAGGGAAGACTAGCAAGAACGGAGAAGGGAAAGGATATAGGAGGAAAAAAAGACAAACACGGAATCGAAGGCACAAAACGGGTGCAGATCAGCTAACCGCAAGACTAGGTATGAATCAGAAAAATGGAAACGAATTCGATGCGAAAAATGAGGTGGCAACAACGGGAGAAAACAATAGAAACAAATGGGAGCAAAAACCGATTCAAACGCAACGAAATTAGTAGTACAGGTAGGAAGAGGACAAACGACAAAAACCGCAACAGCAACAAAGGACGATGGCAACTGAATGACAGAGCGAAGAAGAAAAGAAAAGAGAGGAGGAGCAAACGGGCATGTAGCAGCAACAACAAAACGGAGCAGCAGGCCAAAGAACAACCAAAAGACAGTAATACGACAAAACGAACTAAAGGGAAAGAAAAACACGTGATTGAACTGAAATAACGAAGTCAGGAGAAGAAGAACGATGACAACAAAAAAAAACGAGATGCAATCAACGAATGAAACAAAAGAGGAAGAAGTAAGAAGGGAAGACAGATACGGAAGAGCAGCAGCAGGTACAAAACAGGAGCGATAACAAAGCAACAGCAGGAAGAGGAAGAAACGGACAGCAAGCACATACGAGCATCAACACGCAAGGAAAAAAACAGGACAATGGACAGCAATCGACAGAACAGAAGGATCGCAGCACCAAAACAAGATCAGGCAGCAGCCAAAAGGGCGACACAGAAGACAGCAAAACGGATTGAAGAGAAGAAGAGGAAGAAACGAAAACAACCAGAAACTGTACCGTAACAGCAGCAGAATGCAGCAGTAGAATCGAACGAAGATGATGAAGGGGAACGATTGATGACGGACGAAGAAGAACAAAAAGGGAAGAAGATCAGGCGACATCAACGCGACCAGCAGCAGCAGAGCATCGTACAGCAGCTAACAGCAGTAAAGAGCAGCAGCAACAACGAACCAAATTGATGATGATGGATGAACGAAAATAAAAGAAGCAGAAAAGAAAGAGGCAGGGGACGGTGAAGAGGTGGAGAAGTGAAGAGGTGGGAAATAAAATAAAGAGGAAGTGGGGGAATGAATCAGTAATTGGGGAAAAACAAATGAAAAGGGTGGTTGAACTATCACATAAGTAGGATGAATCGAACAAAATTAAATGAATCGGGTTTGAATTACGGTTTAAACATTCCGAATCGATAAGTTAACTGATCCACGAATCAGGTTAAAACGAGTTAATAAAATTAATAAATAATCGGACCGTCAAATAAAATGGGTAAATAAATTATTCAAGACGAAAACGAAGTTGATAGAAATAAATAATTAGATGATCAAATAGTATTTCCCGATAAATAATAAATTTTCGATAAAGTGAATTAAATTGGTTTCTCGAGGAAATGTATTAAATGTTTTGACGAAACTTAATATAAATGAACTTCGAGTCGAAAATATAAATTCGAGCTTAAATAAAAATAAAAAGAATCTAGAATTTAAATTGGCGAAACAGACCTTCGACAGGAAATAAACAAAATGGGTAAAATAAATCGAAACAGAAATAAAAATATGTTTTAAATATAAGAAGAGTTTCTGAGACAAATAAAATTTTAAGAGTTTGAAACGATTAAACAATAGATTCGTTTTATAATAAATTTTAAGAATTACGAGTTAAATCGTAAACAAAATAAAAATACGAATATAATTTTAAATTAATTTAATTTATAAAATCAGGGGTGTTACAATCTTGCCCACTAAAAAGAAGTGTCGTCTCCGAAAATAACAAAAACGTAATAAAAGGATGGAAAACAAGGTTATATAATTCGAACAAAAGTAGAATGCTTAACTCGCATCACAATCTCGGTTAATTTTTTTTTTTACAACTTCAAACGTGATATGAAATCGAAATGGAAGACAAAATTTTATTTCAAGATGAGTTGGGCTCAGTTCCCAAAGTTTAAAAATCATTTAAATTAATAAAATCCCGAGTTAAAAGTATTTATAAAATAATGATGATAAATAATATTTGTAAACGAACTCGAGGGAAAGAGTTAAGAGATTCGACCATACATTGTTCTGAGACCAAACAAAAATTTGAGAAATCAAGTTTCGTAGTTAGTAAATAAGAATCGAATCAGTCGACAAACATTTTCAATAACAGATTTAATGTCTAACGACAATAAAACAAAAGTTAGACATACAAATTTTTTTTTTCTAAAATATTAATCATTTTACATAGTAATCTCATAGATATCAAAATATTTACAAGTAAGAAATTTTTTCATAAAATCTCGATCACTTGAAAATCAAAATTAAAATTCTACGCAATTTCGAAATACTTTAAAAGAAATTATTAAGGCATTTTGAAACAGGACGGAATAAAAGTGTTATCAAAAATAAAATAGAAATGAAGTACAAAGTTTTGAAATTTATAACTCAAAATGTTAAAATTTCACGATAGCCTAAAATTTTAAATTAGTTAAACTTTTCGTAACATAGGTTCGGGAAAAAGGTAAACGGATAAATAGAGTTAAGGTCAACAACGAATCTAAACAAAAGTTCTTAAACTCGAAAAAGAAGTCAAAGGGATTGACAGCAAAAGAGGTAACAAAATTTAAGAGAAGCTAAGGAGAGGACAAAACTGAGAGTCAAAAGAGCTCTCGAGGATTAGAAAATAAATTAACTATCTCGAGATTCCCGGTACGACTCCCACGACACGGGTTCTTAGTTTCCATCAAATACATTAAGTCCAAATTAGGCACTAGGTGGTACTACTCAACCACAAACTTCAAAAATGTCTTACGTGATTATCCAATTGTTCAAACGACACGATACTAATCCACAATTGTTTTACAATCTAATCTCATCAATTAAAATTCCAACGGTCATCAGACAAACCCTACCTCGCAACCAACAAGGTTCCTAAATCCAAAACTCATAAGGTTTAAACTCAAGGTGCACCCCAAATTTCTCGAGTAAGGAACACTAAGCAAGATCCACAAATTTAACAATGTTCGGGCACAAAATTCTCAAAATGATCACCAACATATTTAAAACATCACAAGTAGACAGGGTTTGGGAAAGCACCACAAATTCTCAAACGCACTTAATCCTATATGTAACGGTTTACACTCACATCTTCAAATATGTCATTCGACTAATGTTTCCGTCCATCGAATTTCTTATCGTGGCAGTGCAACCACTAAAATATTTATTAACTCAACGAAGCCACAATATCGTTGGTCGAAGGTTATAACAGTCCCAAAGATGATCTGTATTATAGTATTCCTCAAAACAACACAACACAGTAAAACCAAAATGTGATTGTGCAAGATAGTTCTCTTCTTCAAGGACAACAACAATTTATCCAAGTTAGATCACTCAACTCCAAAATTCATAGGTTACAACCTTTAACAACGATCGACGAACTAATACTTAAGAAACACGGGTAATCTATGTCAACCAAAATTTCTAACAATATTAATGAAAACCTTCAACGGTGCCACAATACTCAGGCTACACTCTAACCAATACTCTATGATCCCAAATATTCGTGATGCATCCATCAAAAGCATCAGGTAAGAATCCAAAAGTAGTATTATCAGTTACACATAGTTCGGTTCTTAGTTAGGTACTAGATATCCATCAAATATGACATACTGCCACTATCCAAACATTTTATTCAACTCTATGTACTCCGAAATAATCTAAGTAACCTATAACCCAAGGTTCAGTGTCTAAAGTATCATCCTAATTCCATCAATCAACATTTGCCGTTGAAATCATTCCTCAATAATTTCTTTCTTGCTTATTAGAAGGTAGGGTAGACTCACAATCTTCAGGTCACAAGTGTTAACTTAACCTCAAACATTTATAACACTTGGTTCAGTAAGACAGAATCCGATGTAACAAAAGAATCTCAAGGGGAAGATGGTAGAATAGAAGAATAGAACAAGGATTCACCAAGCGTATGAAGATGATAAAATAAAAGAGAGGAAAAGAAGAGGTAGAGGAAGGAAGAAAAGAATCGATGATCCTATATAACTAAGATTTAAAACGAGAAGGAATCTTCGGACCTCCAGAGTGAGGGAACTAGATGGATTACTTTATCTTCTTGAAGAGGAACGAGCACACAAGTCTTGCGTCGCTCGACCTGGATACACTGCAACATCATGGAACTTGAATCCACTCTTGATCATCTAACCTGTAGTTTGAGCAAAACTGAATCTTGACCGGGAAGTAACCATGGTATCTTCCGTGTAGCACCGAGTTGTCCACTCGAGTCAACAGGTGTTGAGAGTGAAAAGTAGGTCTTGTCCCAATCTGGAGCAACGTTACGTCAACATCTTGTTCACTCATCTTCTTCTTGGAAAAAGGAAACAAATATTCAATGCTAGTCATTGAGTTACAAAAACATGTAAGCCTAACGATTAAGTCCTTACTTTGTTTCTACCCATCTCTCACTAATAATTCTTTAATGTTCAAATCATTTACTAGTATTTTTCCTAGAATCAAGTGTAAGCGTCGGGAGCAACAATGCTCCGATACCAACTGTAATCCCCTAGAAATTCTAATGCAATACAGTAGCAAAAACACTGTAGAGTTGGGATTATAAAACACTGACAAACTATATCTTATTAAATAAATGGTAAGTCAATACAAAGGCCTCTTTTTACAAAAGGGCTAAAAAGAACATTCTCCAAACGGGTTATACAAATCCATAAATTACATGAACAAAGAAAGAGTAGAATCCACGCTACTTGCTAGCTCACACCCAAAACCCTTGCAGCAAATACCTGTCATGTTATAAACATAACAGCCACGTCAGTGGGGAGTAACTCGGACGTTCTCCCAGCCATATTATATCATATGGAAAAATAATAGTATTATTATATCAAAATACTTAAAATGAGAAAACATTAAAACGATATAATAAAAATAAGCTTTCGGACAAAACTTAAAATATTGGAACAATAAAATCATAACAAGTTTTCAGAGGAACACAAATATTTGCCAACCTGCAAACCAAAATGTATCGATAATAATAAAAATATTCAAAATGGCGTTATGGATAGGATCAGTGTAGACGGCTAGATTTTCACCAAGAGAATACTAAAAACTAGCTTCGAGAACTTAGTTCAAGCAAATCAAATTTCGGTCTCTAACTAGGCTACTCAACCATAATAGGACGGCGACTTATAAATGCGTGGCCCTAGTTTAAGATAATATGCACACCCCTTCCGAGCACCATAAATACTCAGTTCAACCCGACGGCGTCTTACACTGCGAGACACGAGTTTAAGGTCAAATTTACACACACTCCCGAACACCATATATGCTCGGTTCAACAATCAGTGTGCCCTATAAAGACACACCAGCCTTATAGTTGATGGCAAAAACTTAAACCCCAGAATATATTACTCTAACCTCACACTTATCCTTATTCCATAACTCCAAAACAAGCCATTATCGATATAAACAAAAGATATAATCATTATGTGGATAAAAGGAATAAACATTGTTTATAAAAAGGAAAATTTCTATAAATGAACACTTACTTATTTTAGAAACTTACTTAAAATATAAATATTCTTATAGAAAATACGTAAGTTATTAAAATAAGTGAAATGTATTAAAAATAGCATTTCTAAGGAAATTAACATTTTATTATCGTCGTTATCGTAACTTTAATATATTTCTAAATTCGTTACTCAAAATATAATTAAAATATAATAAGTCAATATATAGTATTTTATAAATAATTAGGAAATCGAGTTAAAACTATAAATTTTAGAAAAGAGATGTTTTACGAAAACAATATCAAAATTAATTGACTCAACGAGTTCTATAAATGAAATGAATTTACAAAGATTTCAAATCAGTTTTAACAAATAGCTTTTACTAATAAATAATACGGATTTTATTAAAATAATCAATCGTAGAAAAATGAGAAATTATTAGGGAAAATATTCTCGACTAAAAATGTATTTAAAACAAAATCGACTACTTTCTCATTTATTAGAATAAATGGTAAAACAGTAATTAATTTATTAAACAAGTATACAAACCTCGAATATAATATAAAAATACGATTTTGAGTTAAATTTATAAACTAACGAATTATGAAGAAAACATGAAATCGTTATTATTTAGTTACTAATGTCACGATAACCAACAAAATATTATAAGATCGTAAATAATAAAATTACTTACGATTTATAAAACGATATCGAAAGGCGTAAAATATTTATAAGGCATACGATTTAAAATTAATGTAATTAGCAATAACAAATAGCTAAAAATAAAAAACCAAAGTTAAAAAATATTTACTACATACTACTACTCAAACATGCGATATTAAATCGAGTAACGTCCTAAAGTTACCTGGAGACGAGATCAAAATGATCACTATCTTGTCCTTGATCAGTCTAAACTCCAAATGATAGCACTGTCTTTAAGCTTATAGTTTTAGAATCATCCGTCTTCTCAGCAAGATCCATCGCGGGAAACGAGAAAACAAAACAAAAGGATGAGACGAGCGTGATTGACAAAAGACGGAAAAGGAAAAGATCGGACATATGATCGATTTATCCGGACTAGAGGTGAAGGGAAGACTAGCAAGAACGGAGAAGGGAAAGGATATAGGAGGAAAAAAAGACAAACCCGGACTCGAAGGCACACAACGGGTGCAGATTAGCTAACCGCAAGACTAGGTATGAATCAGAAAAATGGAAACGAATTCGATGCGAAAAATGAGGTGGCAACAACGGGAGAAAACAATAGAAACAAATGGGAGCAAAAACTGATTCAAAAGCAACGAAATCAGTCGTAGAGGTAGGAAGAGGACAAACGACAAAAACTGCAACAGCAACAAAGGACGATGGCAACTGAATGACAGAACGAAGAAGAAAAGAAAAGAGAGAAGAAGGAGCAAACGGGCATGTAGCAGCAACAACAAAACGGAGCAGCAGGCTAAAGAACAACCAAAAGACAGAAATACGATAAAACGAACTAAAGGGAAAGAAAAACACGAGATTGAACTGAAATAACGAAGTCAGGAGAAGAAGAACGATGACAGCAGCAGAAAACGAGATGCAATCAACGAAAGAAAGAAAAGAGGAAGAAGTAAGAAGGGAAGACAGATACGGAAGACCAGCAACAGGTACAAAACAGGAGCGATAACGAAGCATCAGTAGGAAGAGGAAGAAACGGACAGCAAGCACATAAGAGCATCAACACGCAAGGAAAAAAATAGGACAACGGACAGCAACCGACAGAACAAAAGGATCGCAGCACTAAAACTACATCAGGCAGCAGCCAAAAGGGCGACACAGAAGACAGCAAAACAGATTGAAGAGAAGAAGAGGAAGAAACGAAAACAACCAGAAACTGTACCGTAACAGCAGCAGAACGCAGCAGCAGAATCGAACGAAGATGATGAAGGGGAACGATTGATGACGGACAAAGAAGAACGAAAAGGAAAGAAGATCAGGTGACATCAACGCGACCAACAGCAGCAGAGCATCGTACAGCAGCTAACTGCAGTAAAGAGCAGCGAACCAGATTGATGATGATGGATGAACTAAAATAAAAGAAGGAGAAAAGAAAGAGGCAGGGGACGGTGAAGAGGTGGGAAATAAAATAAAGAGGAAGTGGGGAATGAATCAGTAAGTGGGGAAAAACAAATGAAAAGGGTGGTTGAACTATCACATAAGTGGGATGAATCAAACAAAATTAAATGAATCGGGTTTGAAATACGGTTTAAACATTTCGAATCGATAATTTAACTGACCCACGAATCAGGTTAAAACGAGTTAATAAAATTAATAAATAATCGGACCGTGGCGAATCGATAAATAAATTATTCGAGACGAAAACGAAGTTGATAGAAATAAATAATTAGACGATCAAATAGTATTTCCCGATAAATAATAAATTTTTGATAAAGTGAATTAAATTGGTTTCTCGAGGAAATGTAATAAAAGTTTTGACGAAACTTAATATAAATGAACTTCGAGTCGAAAATATAAATTCGAGCTTAAATAGAAATAAGAAGAATCTAGAATTTAAATTGCCGAAACAGACCTTCGATAGGAATTAAACAAAATGGGTAAAATAAATCGAAACAGAATAAAAATATGTTTTAAATATAAGAGGAGTTTCTGAGACAAATAAAATTTTAGGAGTTTGAAACGATTAAACAATAGATTCGTTTTATAATAAATTTTAAGAATTACGAGTTAAATCGTAAACAAAATAAAAATACGAATATAATTTTAAATTAATTTAATTTATAAAATCAGGGGTGTTACATGTACTTTCAGATATACATGATGGATCCATTGAACCCAGAGTTTATTTTGGTTGCTACTCACTCACCATGCAAGCTTCCCAATCGCTTCTTTATTCCACATGCTATTCTGTAATATACCCAAACCTCCTTCTTTGAGAGGTTTGCATACCTTAGACCATGAAACAAGAGGAGATTTTTGGTAGTCCACTCCCCCATCCCAAAGATAGTTCCTGAAGATACTATCTATTTGCTTCATCACAACAGTTGGGATTATGAAGATAGAATCCCCGTAGTTGTGCAGTGTTGCAAGTACACTCTTGATAAGCACAAGTCTTCCTACATAAGAGATCTTTCTAGTGCCCAAATGTCGGATTCTCTCCACCACTTTTTGGACTAATGGTTGACACTCCATCACAGATAATTTAGCCAGCTTTATTGGCACACCAAAGTACCTAAATGGAAGCTTGCCCTCTGCACACCCGGACACTCTAGTAATAACTTCTTTAATAGCATTGGACACTCCATTGAAATAAACGTTGGACTTTCCCTTGCTTAATTTTAAACCTGATGTAGCAGAAAACGTGGAAAATGTTCTTAAAAGCACCATCATTGAAGGAATCTCGCCCTTGCAGAATAATAACAGGTCATCAGCTAACATAAGGCTAGAGAGCTTCGTTGGCTTACATAGAGGATGGAACTTGAAAGGCATAGTAGCAGTTGTGTATTTCAATAACCTCGTAAGGTACTCCATACATACAGTGAATAACAAAGGGGAAAGTGGATCCCCTTGCCTCAATCTCCTCTTACCGGGAAAAAAATCCAAAGTTTTCCCCATTAATTGACAGAGTGTAAGTAGTCGTAGTTACACACTGCATAATCAGCTCTATAAATTGTTTAGGAAACTCTAGATGAAGCAACATTTGTTGTAGGAAAGCCCACTCAACTATATCATACGCCTTTTGAAGATCCAACTTGAAGATAAGTCTAGGAGAAACACTCTTCCTGGCATACAATCTAATGATGTCTTGACATATCAGAATGTTTTCTATGATACTCACTAGTAGAAAAAAGGTCATTTGCGGCTCCAAAAAATCCCTTATTTGAGGCGTTTTTCAAGATGTTGCATATGGCGGGGCAGCAATTGGAAAATTATGGTGCGGCATCTAAAAAAACGCAGCAAATAAGTATATTATTTGCGGCGTCGTATAGCAAAAACGCCTCAAATAGGCCCCTTATTTGCGGCGTTTTGTTAAAAAACACGCCTCAAATAGTAATTTTAAAAAAAAAAAAATATTGGAATTGAAATGAATCAAAAATACATTTCAAAATACAAAATTTGAATATTTAATACAAATTCAAAATTTGTATGCATATTAATAAATTTATACAATCAAATTTCTTACATCCATTTCATCGACTTCCCCGACATTTATACTAGTCCAAAAAATAAGATATCGATTTGTTTCTAAATACTTGTAAACTTGTAATATATGAAGCTCATTTATCCCGTCATTTTCATCTCATCTTCACCGTAGTTGTAGGGTTCCTCTTTGTGCGAGTTCAAAACCTAGAAAATGAAAGGCTAACACAAATATATCTCGTAATTTTTCCTAACTCGACTGAATATAGAAGGAAAATAGATTGAACGAAACAAAGGTGATAAGTAATTCAAAAGCATTACTCCCGCCGGTTCTTTGAGAATTGCAGCATTTGATTAAAATACTCCTCACAAATTTTAAAAAGTGTTGCAATTTCAAAGAACCGGAGGGAGTAGATATTACCTAAATTTCCATCAATGAAACTACATACTAATCAACACAGTAGCTAGAGATCAACCAGATAATCGAGAAATTAGGAACGCATTATACTGATACAAAATCTGCAGCAAGAGCCCAAAAATAAGTCGGCTAGAGGAAATTCTAAATTAGTTACACATACTGAAAACCTTAAATTTGTTGTGGAATGAGAGTGATGAAGGGAGACTTGAAATGAAAATTCTGACTAGAACACAATTTAGTAGCACAAAACATAGATGACAACTCATTACCTTGGACAAGCTCTCAAAAGAGTGTCACGAAGAAGAGATCAACGCCCACATTTCCTACATCTTGGCAACGGCTTTCGCAGTTGTTCGTATTTCATAAATCCAAGAATTTCACCTTTGACTATGAAATACGAATGCCCTGAAACATCGTTACTTTTCGCCTCTATATGAATACGGACCCGAACAAGAGCACCGTTTTCTATTATGAACTGTCATTTGAAATTAAAAAAACAGGATTAGGATGACAAAAGCCAAACATTAAACATCAAATAGACAAAATCGACAAACGTTGCAAGTCGTGAAACAGGAACCTTAAAGGAAATTAAAATGATCGCCAAGACTTTAAAAAATCTCATTTGCTCTTTTAAGTAGCCTTCTAAATTAGAAGCATGTCTTGATAGTATTACATTTTACATTGTTACATTATATGTGAACTGAAAAGGAAATTATCTTATTGGAAAATTTACCGTGGGTTCCAAGCTTGCAACCAAAATTCCTAGATCGATATCCTTGTCCTCGAACTTTTTAATGAATGGATGCATCTGTAACCAATAGAGTCCTTAATATAGATAACCAACATCATTAAAGAAATCAAAGCAATATTACTTTTAATAAATACGGAGTACAAACCAGGAGGTCCGAGGATGTCCATCTCTTGCTTGGGTTAGAGTCCTTAGTATAGAACCAACATCATTAAAGAAATCAAAGCAATATTACTTTTAATAAATACGGAGTACAAACCAGAAGGTCCGAGGATGTCCATCTCTCGCTTGGGTCTTTCTTTACGCTGAAAAAGAAACCACATGTTAAGCTAAAACCAAGTAAATGCATGTATCTTTGTTTCAGTTCATAACATAAACGGGATGAGAGAAAAAAAAGGTGAAAGAGAGAAAAAAAGAAGGCGATGAGCAATCAGAATCTCGCATGTTCAACAACAGCATTTGGAAGTACAATAAAATCTTTAATTCAAAATATACACTAATATGAATGTTAACTCACAGATGTGATCATGTGAATGCAAATGGGCTAATCACATTCCCCATAAAGTAGCTACAAAAACACAATTACCTTCAAAGCAAACAGCTTTGCAACCCACTTATGAGTTATGACGAACAAGTTGTACTACTCCGCCACTTCCTTTGCCAATGACCTTGACTGTCTCCAGGTCTTCCAAAGAAACTTCAAAGTCAAGCTCCCTAGAATCAGAATGCTTTAAAAGGAGATGAACAGAGCTCATTCAAAAAGTCTGAAGACAAAGATTGGCACACAAGTTCTCTGATCGTGAATAAGAATTAAGCCAATCTAATCAGATTGGCAGACAGTGCATCATATTGGCATTATTAACAAACCGTCAAAAACCTTCAAGACATCGATAAAAATGTGATAAATACGAGACAAAGCTTTTCTATTGATAGTCAGTCACCCTGCATTCAACTCCTAACTTGGAACATTCCATTACCCATGCTTTGATTGAAGTAATTGACTACGAGTAATTCGCAACCAGAAAACTTGTACCCGTCATTCCATCAAAACTGTCACACTTTTTAACATTCGACAGATTGTCGAAAATAAGCCCACTAGAATCAAGATAGATGGCAATGCTATCCAAATAAAAGTCACAACTTACTAGTTACTGCTACTTAATTTCATACCACAAAGAAAGTAAAGTTTGTGTCTTTTTCAATGTTTCTTTAGCCTTAATCTTTGCTTGTTCTTTTTTAGCGTTGATTTGGACTATTGGTAGCATCTTTGATTAATTGGGTAGGCTTTGAAGTCTGTAGTTTCTGGTTTGTTGGTGCGAACTTTGAGTGAAAGTATCATCGGGGAGGTAGGAGATGAAGTTTATGAAACTGGGTTCAAAGCCAGATGCATTTCAATCTGATGGAAACTCTATCAGGTTTGTTTCTTCTTCTTCTTCTCTCCATTTTTTTTCCTTTTTTTATCTTAATCTTTGTTTTGGCCCTGAATACAGGTGTAGTAGTAACTAGTAAGATGCTCGCAGAATACGTGTTCCTGATACAAAAGTGTTTTGCACATGTCTACCATTTATTATGCTATTAAGAAAAGAAATTCAATTAAAAAAAATTCCTTAGTTTTTGTCAAATGTCAGCATATGATTTTTGTAAGGATGTGGGAATTTGAGTTGGTGAGAATCTGATGTTGGAAGTTATTGTGTGCGTGTGTGTGTTATAGAATGTGTAACTTGAATGTATGATGGCTAATGTCAATTTTGTATATATTTTTTTTCCTTTCACAAAATTAGACATAATTTTGGAGGGTATTGGGGGAAAGAAGTGGGCGATGGTGTAATTGGGAAAGTGGTCCGGATATTGAAACTTTAGGTGGTCCTAAAGCAAAGGTGCTATCAAAAAGGAGGGAGTAATTTAAAACATGAGTTACATCAATTCAAAGAAAGATACACAAACATGATTTAGCACTAAAACCACGCAACTATTAGTGTCTATCTTGATGTGCTACCAAGTTGTGCCTGTTGAATTAGTTCACGAGCAGTGGGCTAAAAATTCATACCTGATTTGGTCAGTGCTAGACCGCCTATACTGCATTGTGTGCCTAAATGTAGCTGGCTCCAATCTCAGTCAGTTGACGTCTCTATATAAGATTATGAACAGTCACAATGGAAACGTATTGAAAACAGAAGAATGTAGATTCAACAATTATATCTGAATACAATGAACAATGAAGCTGTGAGCAAGCAACAGGAATACCTCATTCAGCCGCGGAAGAATACGCATTAATTCTATCCCTCTACAGTCTATCGTTATGTTTGACCCTATTGCATCGTTGATGTCTATACTTATAGAGGATCAACCACCAATACCATGAAAACTATACTTAGAGAGGGTCACGTACGCAATCGAAGACGTGAAACTTTGAGCTAAATATGTGGTTGCGTTTCTTTTAGTTTAATACTCTATTCCAGTACATTTTATGAACTGGGTTTCGCCCCCTAACTTCAAAACTGGGCACCAATATAAGCTACAAGCTCTAATGACAACGAATGACAAACAAAAACAAAATCAGAAAAGTAAACAAAAAAATAGAACAAATACATCTTGAAGGACATCTCAAACAGACAACCAGTAGTTACATCCTTACACTACTGACTGCAGCAAAATGTCTCACCAAGAGTCAAGTATAATAAAAACATAACGATAACTGAAATGCAAACAACCACTTATGCGGTATAGGTATTTACGTTATGTGGTTCCGACCTACCTAAAACTTCGAAATCAACTAGAACATAATAATACAATAACTTATTTCATCTCATTGACTAAGTTATGACATTAGCTCGAATAGAAAGCTGTTACGTTAACCACATGTATCGAACCCAATTTCCCCAATTCCAACAAATCCCAATTTCCCCAATTTCAACAAATCCCGATTTCCCCAATTTGTACAAACCTTAACCTTAAATTCTACACTACAAGAGCAATAACAACACTAAATCAATTATAATTTGCAATCCTAAAACACATCTAAACATAATAATTAAAATTTAAGGAATTTGTGTGTGTTACTGCGTTCCGTAGCTGCTTGTATGAGCTGCATAAAAATGGCGGCAATTGCACCACAAATTCCTTCTTTCAAACTGAAACAACACACATTTCACCATCACAACCTATGCAGTGCTTGTCTCTCTCCCCTTCCGCCGCACAAATTCTCTCAACTCTCCTCCTCTGCCGCCGTGTCAATTAAATTCAAGGCCGGAAGTAGTCGACTTCAACACCGCAGCGCCGCCTTATTAGAGGATGAGTCAGAAGCAAAGAGAGAAGAGGTGTGTGTGAGGCTGAAGAATGTGAAGTCGACGAACATGGGTGAGGAGTGAGGTTGAAGAAGGTGAAGTGGTTCGTGTTTGATGCTTAGGTTTAAGTCCGTTGTCTGGCCTATTTATTTTATTTTATTTATTTAAAATTTTCTGGTGCTGCGTTATACGATGTGTGACTGACGCCACAATTCTAATTTATCATATTTTAGCCTCTCCCACCACACTACGTAAAATATAATAAAAAAAACATTGCTGCTATTTGGATATAACGCAGCAAATGGGGAGCAGGAATTGGCTTTTTTCCTACTAGTGACTCCTCGCCTTTATAAAACCCCCTTGAGTTGGAGATATTATATCAGGTTGTACATTCGCCATTTGAGTACATAAAATCTTGGAAATTGCTTTGTAAACACCATTGCAGCACGCTATTGGTTTGTATTGAAGCACTGTCTCATGTCTTTCTATTGTTGGTATCAAAGAAATAATAGTGGTATTAAGCTGCTACAGCATCCTATCATTAGCAAAGAAATCTTTGATAGCAACAATTACCCCTTCGCCTAGTAATTCCCATGTATCTTTAAAGAACTTACTCGAGTACCCATCAGGTCCAGGTGACTTTTCATTTGGTATTGATGGTAAGTATTTTGCCGTCAATCCTACCAACAAATAAAACCAACTAAACCTAACGGGTAGCTAGGGTAAGTCGGGTCGAGTCCACGGGGACGGTTATGAAGTGTCTAGACTATGGTCAACTCAAAAACAAGACTAAGCTACTAAGACAATACAAAGAGAAACAACTAACAAGGATTGACAAGAATTGATTAACTATGACGATGAAATAGGATGAAACTAGACTAGCAATGAACTAGATATGACATGAACTAAATGAAACACTAAAGCTAAGCAAAACAAGAAAACTAGAGAATTGATAGCTAATGTAGTGAAGAAATCAAATTTGAGAAGGAGTAGGGTTAGTTTAGGTTCATAAGTGTAGTAGGATAGTTGGGAGGTCAAGGGTGTAGGCTTCACCTAGTTACTAAGGTCGGTCCGCGCTCTCGCGTCAAAGCCAAAGTCCGCACTCTCGTGTCAAAGACTAGACCCGAATACTCATGCAAGATATTACCCAATACACAAGAATTCAACCACAAATCAATCACACAATGAGAAGATGAAAACAAGTACGAGAAGCATGGCCACGACAACTCAAACAAGCAATTCAACAAACACATGGAGTGCTCAACATGTGACTAGTAACAAAGGATTCATCTTTACCCTTAAACAAACCCTAATTACCCATAATCAACACTTAATCCCCCTACTAACCCCACAATAAGTCTACTCACACATAATGAAACTAATCCTAACCATAACAAGAGAATCAATACAAACAACAAAACATACATAATGAAACTAGCAAGAACAAGAACAATAATCAAAGATTAAAACTTGAAATATTTAAACAAAGATTAAGAGTAAAGAGAATAAGAAGATTATACCTACTAACAAGAAGATGAAAAGATAACAAATTGTATTAATAAGAAAAACCCAAATCAATCTCCCAAGGTTGTCAATATGGGATGAATCTTCAAGAATCCCCTTAATACAAGACTAATTACTAAGATTAAGCTAAAATTAACAAAAGATTAATGAAACATTAAGCTAAGGATGAAGAGAGTCTATCTAGGGTTTAGAATAATGTAGAGTAGTCTCCTCTGCTTAAACAATACCAAGGAAGGGTATTTATAAGGTTACAAGAACAAAGGAGAAGAAAAAAGTTGACGCGAGCTGTAGCTGCTCCTTCCCGGTCGAGAAGGTGGTGGTCCTGACCGGTACGGGATGGTCCCAACCGGGATGAGGTTGTTCCCGGCCGGGATGGCCCATCAGAAGACGCCTTTGCTTTGCACTCCTTCCCGAACGGGAAGGCCACTCTTCCTGCCTGGGAAGGGTCTTGTAGGCCTCCAATATGATCCTAAAGGTCCCCCTTTGCACTTCATAGGCTTCTCATTGATTCTCGGTGCTTGGGATCGAGTCTAAGGGGCTCGAGAATGGGTCCCAAGGTCTCAGGATCGAGTCTAAGGCACCGAGTGATCATCGCTTCTCTTCGATGGCTCCAAATGTGTCGGAAACGAGTCGGAACCGTTCCATTACTCCAATATTAGTCTTAGGAGCCTAAAACAAACTAGAAGAAGCGTAAGTAGCCTAGAAACCGCTCCAAAGAGAGATTCCACAAGAGAAACCGGGACCAAACACAACTAATAAGCACTACAAAACACACTTATCAACTCCCCCACACTTAACCCTTCCTCGCCCTTGAGTAAGCACAAACTAACTAACAGCTAAAAGAAACTAAACTACTAACCGAGCGGGTATTAGCGCAACCTACGCCCTTTCAACTCACGCGAGAACACTTAGAGGAAAAGTGCTCTCCGCAAGGCAAGTGAGGTCTTGCGACAAAATCGTGAATGCAACCAGACACAAAAACACACAAACAAACAAACATACAAACAAACAAGCAATCGGTTGCACCCAAGAATAAATAAATACCGCTTCCCTCTACAAAGCGGTGAAAGAAGCACCGGTTAAGGACTCAAGGCAAGTGACACCGTTCCCAAACTAGTAACACAAACCGAAATGGACAAAACCCTAATAGTATGACGACAAAGCAACGAAAACGTTGGTAACTTACCTAGGTTCCTCCTAACCTTCTAAGAACGTACCATGGGACGATAGGCGGTTTGGAAAAAGGATGAACCACGGAGTTAGTCGACACTATAGGTAAGTGAGACCCCGCCCCCTTTTGCGATGATCCAAGAGGATCGTCCTATTCTCAAAAATCGCCCATCTAGTCCAAGTAAAAAGGGGATATGGTTGCAAAATGAGGGAAGACCGAACATTACCGCTATCATCCTTCCTAGGGACTCGGTCCTTTGGTAAGTTCTTCACGGTAATAGTCGGAGAAAGGCTTATTTTTGAAACGGTGAGAATCTTTTTATGTGATGGTTTTCTTTGGCATTTTCTTTCTTTTGAATTTTGCTTGCGTGTTGCTACGCCATTTCTTTTTCTTCTTTTGTACTTTGTTTTTCATTTGTTGTGCCTTTTTTTCTTCTTTTTTTTTCTTTTTCTTTTTTTCCTTGGCTTGCCTTTTGGATAACTTTTGTTTTGTAGGCATTTCTTGCAACCAAGTGCGAATTTCAACAATTTGCGACTTATTTGTGGAAGTGTGTAGGAGGTAGGGCAATGGGTAAGTCGGGACGGGCGCTTCCCTTCAAACCCACAAAAAAGGGGAAAACTTGGACTAATCAAACAATTTCGAACATGGTCACCTAAGGGACGGGACTCGGGAACCAAGTCCTTTTCACACCGTGAGTGGTAATAGTGGTCAAAATGCAAATCCCGTAGTAAATCCCTAGTAAGCTAGGTGGACTCAGGGTAAAGGACCAACGAAACTATTGATTTAAGGTCATTCTACTAGACTAAAGTCCAAGACTCGATTCATATAACTAGAAAGGGAAAGTAAACACTTGCGCACTGGCCGCAAAACTTGGTTTTCGAAAACCTTTTTCCTACACTAGACACAAACCACACAACACAAAACAAAGACAAAAGAAAATGAAACAAAACGAGACAAAACAGAACAAAATGAAAGAAAGGAAAGAAAACACACAAGAAAAACAAACACCACCCCAAAACGTCCACATAAGCAACCAAATCAACCACAAACTCTACAAAGCTCCACCCGAGCACACGTCATCACAAAATCTCCTCCAAGCTCCACAAGAGACAAAGAGGAAAAGGGGATAAAAAGATGTTACCGGATGTCTTGAAAGCCCTCCGAAGTTAGCGTTGATTAAGCTACCTACAAGGAAAAGGGAGGCAAAACACACACAACACAACAAATATACGACACAACGACACAAAAGAAGATCTTTTTGAATTTTATGAAAGTTTTCAAATTTTTAGGGGTTTTTAAGATTTTTTGGAAAAAAAACTACGAAAATAAAACTAACTAGGCTAGGATATCGCTCCCCCACACTTAAACCGAGCAATGTCCTCATGCTCGATCGGTAGTGTGCGGAGACACTAAAAAGAAAGGAAACTACGTAAATAAGACTAAAAATCAAAAAGAAAAGCGCCGAAAAGGTAGAATGTGTCCGGCCGGGGTGTAATCAAGTCACCATGGGCCGAGACGAGAAAAGATATGGATGGGGAAAAAATGAAAAGAAAATAAAAGGAAATGGGAGAGGAGGACTAGGTGTAATCAAGTCACCTAGCCTGGATTCCGCCCGAATCCGACTAAATCCTAACAAAAGAAAGAGAAAACAAAGAAAAAGTGAAAATACTTGTAAATTTGGATTTTGAAATGACTCCCGATGTAGAGACGTCATCGAGAATCAGGAGCAATGACTACCAAGGCCCCGAGGGCCTCCATGACACGAAAATAATAAGGGGAAGGAGAACAAATAAAGGGAGACTCCCATGCTCAAATCCAAGCTTCTATCATCGACTACTCTCCTCGAAACTTTATCTTCACTAACAACCTATCAAATATGCTCAATAAACATCATCAAATTCCCTCCCTCACATCGCTCATCAAAATACCAAATTACAAGAATTCCACAAAACACGAAAGAATAAGAGAGAGATATATACAAAGGGACGGTTCTTTTGGAACTCCGTCAAACCAAAGGTGGTGGGTTTTTCATTCAATTTTCAACAACATCATAGATCACTCCACGCCTTCAAGGTCACGAAGTAACAAATCGAAGGCTCTCGAGAAATCTTCGATCAAGCTTGCGGAATACCAACCTCCACTCCAAGGGTCTTCACAACCTTGCCTTGACGTTCCCGGGGCATCCCGATCTACTAAGTTCAACGGCTTGAACTTGTACTTTCGATCCTTCGGTATATACCCAAACGTCCATCTATCTTCATGTGGCCCCAAGGGAGGCTCAACCTTCTTCTTTCCAAGTAGCTTGTCTTCAATCACATCACATGGGCATTCATCCGCCCTAAGCTCGGAATCATCATCTTCCATTCCACACAAATTTTCATCTTTCAAGCTTTCACCCGACTCATTCCCTAGATCTATGTCATTGAAGGCATGGATCATATTGCATGACTCATCATATGTAGGCGAGGTGTTGCCTTGGAGGTCGAACACTAGCTTCTCATCGCCCGGCTCAAAAGTAATCCTACCCTTCTTGACATCTATCATTGCACCGGCGATATGTAGAAACGGACGCCCTAGGATAATAGAAGTGATAGCATCCTCCGGCATATCAAGCACAAGAAAGTCAATCGGGATGAAGAATTTCCCTATTCTTAATGGTACATCCTCTAACATTCCTAATGGTCGATTTAGAGTACGATCGGCCATTTGGAGTGTGATCGAGGTACATTTGAGCTCTTTCATCCCAAGTCGCTCACAAATAGAATAAGGGAGAATGCTCACACTCGCTTCCAAATCACATAATGCCCTTTCAATCTTCAAGTTCCCTATGGTGCACGGGATAGAGAAACTACCCGGATCCTTCAATTTAGGAAGTGTAGAGCCTTGAATGAGCTCGCTCACCTCTCTTGTAAACGCTATGGTCTCTTCCTTGTCAACGGATCTCTTCCTAGCCAAGATTTCTCTCATGAACTTTCCATAGGCTGGGACTTGGGTAATTAACTCGGTGAAAGGGATGCTCACATCCAACTTCTTCACAATATCAAGGAACTTGTCATATTGAACATCCACTTTGGTCTTCATTTGCCTTGTTGAGAATGAAAACTTGATGTGTATCTTGTCTTGCTCATTAGGTTGAGACCTTTCAATTGACATTTTCTTCTTTCCTTTGTCTTATTTTTGGGGTGGGGGAAGCTTGTCTTCAATAGGTTTTTCAACCTCCCACAAGACTTGCTCCTCCATGAGATTTCCCCAACCTTCATTGTCTTCAGATGGAGATACAACTTCTTTCATTGCTTCATGCTTATTCGGAAACAAGGGAGAATCATAGGATGCACCGCTACTCAAGGTGATGGCATTCACATGTTCAAACTTTGTTGGTACACCTTGAGGAGGTAGTTGACCCTTTTGTCTTGAAGAACTACCCGAAGCTACTTGAGCTAGTTGGGTTTCAAGCATTTTCACATGCGTATCTCTTGCCTTGTTTTCCATTTGAAGGTTAGTATAAAATTCATGTTGAGCTTTTTGCATCTCCAATTGGCTTCTTTGAATATCCAAAATTTCCTTTTGCATCTCCGGATCTCGAGGTGGGGATTGTTGATTGTGTGGGGTATTCGTAAAGGCTAGGGGAATGCCATAATCATGAATTGGAGACCGGCTTCTTTGCTTGTTTTCTTGTTGAGTATTTTGGGACCCTTGTTGTTGTTGAAAGTTCCCTTGGAACCCTTGAGAGTTGCCTTGATTATGATTGTGGTAACCTTGGTTGTTGCTTTGATATCCTTGAGAATGTTGGTTTCCTTGGAAACCACCTTGATGATTGAAGTTCCCTTGACTATCGAACCCTTGATTGTTGTTGAAAGCACCTCGGTTATGTTGTTGGAAGTTGTTAAAAGGCCTTGGATTGCCTTGATAACCTAGGTAGCCTTGGTTGTTGTCCCTTAAGGGAGGAGGAACATAGGGTACACGGTATTGTTGTTGAGCTTGTTGTTGGGAAGCTTGGAACATGTTAGAATTTGGCACATTTTGAGCCTTGAAGTTAGAGTATGTGGCACCTTGCTTGTATGCTTGAAAAGCATTTACTTTCTCAATGCTACTTCGACAATGTAAAGGCTCATGTCCATATATTCCACAAATCTCACATATTCCATAATAAGATGATGGTGTAACCGTTCCCAAAGCATTAATTTGATGGATTGATTGTTGATTGGAGGAACTAGTGCTTTGACCTTGATTAAAGTGGTGTTGGAGCTTCTTGTCAATAGTATCTATGTGTGTCTTTAATTGTGCTCCAATGTCGGCACTTAAGTGTGTAATGGCATCAATCTCATGCCTCCCCCCTTTACTTTCTTTTCTTGTCCTTGAGTATTCAGAGTTATGGACCGCCATTTCTTCGATCCTTGACCATGTTTGATCATCATCGACCTCGGTAAACCTTCCATTAGATCCCATATTGAGTATGGCCCTTGAGTCTTCATATAACCCATTCCAAAATTGTTGTACAAGGAACCATTGTGATAAACCATGATGGAGGCACGATCTAACCAAAGCCTTGAACCGCTC
Source organism: Agrostemma githago (assembly GCA_958450325.1). Taxonomy (NCBI): domain Eukaryota; kingdom Viridiplantae; phylum Streptophyta; class Magnoliopsida; order Caryophyllales; family Caryophyllaceae; genus Agrostemma; species Agrostemma githago. Next base: position 27,572,333 of record OY288248.1, read on the forward strand.
CCATGCTTCATAAAGGCTCTCTTCATCCCGTTGTTGGAAACCGGTGATGGAGGCCATTAGCAAATTCGTCTTTTCCGGAGGGTAAAACTTTTTGTAGAACGCCAATGCAAGTTTCTTCCAAGTATCAATCCCCATGGTTGCCTTATCGAGACTCTTGATCCATTGCTTAGCTTTACCAATAAGATAAAACGGGAAAAGAACCCAACGAATTTGGTCTTGAGTAATCCCGGTTTGAGAAATAGCATCACAATAATCGGAGAAGGTCTCCATGTGTTGGTGCGGGTCTTCGGTAGGCAACCCACTAAATTGACTTCTTTCAACCAATTGGATAAAAGCCGTTTTAACCACAAAATTTCCAGTGTATGTCTCCGGTAACGCGGTGGGACCGGGCAAAACGTCTTCCGTGAAGGTTGAATGAGAAGAGAACTTCGGCGTTATTCGATGTGCGGGAGATGATGGTGTAGATAATGTTGATGTAGATGTTGATGGAGAACTAGGTTGAGAAGAGTGGTTAGAAGAAGTACCAAAGGGATTGATGAAGGTCCCTTCGGTATTGCCTTGAGGTTGTTCGTTAAAGTCGGATCCTTGGGCTTGTTCTTCAATGGTATTGCTAGTACCCGGTTGAGAATTTCTAACCCGGTCAATCGTCCGTTGGCGAAAGGCTCTAAAGAGTCTCTCCGGCTATCGATTGAAGAGAAAGAAGTCGTTTCTCCTCCTAGGAATGCACTACACACTTGGAACAAACGTGAGAACACCTAGTGCTTTATGGGCACTAGGCAAAGACAATAAACGAACACAACCCAAGACAAAGAGAGAAGAAAGCAAAAGAAACTAAGAAAAAGCCTACAAAATATGCACAATGAATGGAAAAAGAGCACAAGAGGGGTAACTAAGTCGAGCTAATAAGCAAACTAAGTCTAAACATGCACCGTCCCCGGCAACGACGCCAAATTGATGGTAAGTATTTTGCCTTCAATCCTACCAACAAATAAAACCAACTAAACCTAACGGGTAGCAAGGGTAAGTCGGGTCGAGTCCACAGGGACGGTTATGAAGTCTCTAGACTATGGTCAACTCAGAAACGAGACTAAGCTACTAAGACAACACAAAGAGAAACAACTAACAAGGATTGACAAGAATTGATTAACTATGATGATGAAAAAGGATGAAACTAGACTAGCAATGAACTAGATATGACATGAACTAAATGAAACACTAAAATAGAGAATTGATAGCTAATGTAGTGAAGAAATAAAATTTGGGAAGGAGTAGGGTTAGTTTAGGTTCATAAGTGTAGTAGGATAGTTGGGAGGTCAAGTGTGTAGGCTTCACCTAGTTACTAAGGTCGGTCCGCGCTCTCGCGTCAAAGCCAAAGTCCGCACTCTCGTGTCAAAGACTAGACCCAAATACTCATGCAAGATATTACCCAATACACAAGAATTCAACCACAAATCAATCACACAATGAGAAGATGAAAACAAGAATGAGAAGCATGGCCACTACAACTCAAACAAGCAATTAAACAAACACATGGAGTGCTCAACATGTGACTAGCAACAAAGGATTCATCTTTACCTTTAAACAAGCCCTAATTACCCATAATCCACACTTAATCCCCCTACTAACCCCACAATAAGTCTACTCACACATAATGAAACTAATCCTAACCATAACAAGAGGAATCAATACAAACAACAAAACATAAATAATGAAACTAGCAAGAACAAGAACAATACTCAAAGATTAAAACTAGAAAGATTTAAACAAAGATTAAGAGTAAAGAGAATAAGAAGATTATACATACTAACAAGAAGATGAAAAGATAAGAACTCGTATTAATAAGAAAAACCCAAATCAATCTCCCAAGGTTGTCAATCTTGGATGAATCTTCAAGAATCCCCTTAATACAAGACTAATTACTAAGATTAAGCTAAAATTAACAAAAGTTTAATGAAAAATTAACCTAAGGATGAAGAGAGTCTATCTAGAGTTTAGAATAATGTAGAGTAGTCTCCACTGCTTAAACAATATCAAGGAAGGGTATTTATAAGGTTACAAGAACAAAGGAGAAGAAAAAGGTTGACGCGGGCTGTAGCTGCTCCTTCCCGGCCGGGAAGGTGGTGGTCCCGACCGGGACGAGATGGTCCCGACCGGGATGAGGTTGCTCCTGGCCGGGATGGCCCATCAGAAGACGCCTTTGCTTTGCACTCCTTCCCAAACGGGAAGGCCACTCTTCCTGCCTGGGAAGGGTCTTGTAGGCCTCCAATATGATCCTAAAGGTCCCCCTTTCCTCTTCATAGGCTTCTCATCGATTCTCGGTGCTCGGGATCGAGTCTTAGGGGCTCCCGAATGGGTCCCAAGGTCTCGAGATCGAGTATAAGGCACCGAGTGATCGCCGCTTCTCTTCGATGGCTCCAAATGTGTCGGAAACGAGTCGGAACCATTCCATTACTCCAATATTCGTCTTAGGAGCCTAAAATAAACTAGAAGAAGCGTAAGTAGCCTAGAAACAGCTCCAAAGAGCGATTCCACAAGAGAAACCGGGACCAAACACAAAAAATAAGCACTACAAAACACACTTATCAGGTATACTGAAGATTGCATCCTTGATCTCTTCAGACGTAATAGACTACAACAGAAGTAAATGGTGATTTGCATTACACAAAAGACCTTGGTCTATAATCCTTGTGCTAACTTGAGTAGTTGTGGTCTTGTCTCCTAACAAATTCAGATAAAACCTTAAGAAGGCATCCTGAATACCCTCCTGATCAGAATATACCACCCCTTGAGCATCTGCTACTTGATGGACATTATTCCTAGCTCTTCTTTCCCTTAATGCCCCATGAAAATACCCTGTGTTTTGATCACCCTCTTTGATCCACTATGCTTTTTTTGCAGTAAAAACTGTAATCCCCTAGAAAATCTAACGCAATGCAGTGGCGGAAACACTGTAGAATTGGGATTAAAAAACACCGATGTTCTATATGTTACGAAAGAACGGTCAGTCAATACAAAGGCCACTTTTTACAAAAGGGCTAAAAAGAAAATTCCTTAAAAGAGTTTATACAATCCTTCAATAAACATAAATAAGAGAGAGTAGGATCCACGCTACTCGCTAGCTCACACCCAAAACCCAGCAGCAAATACCTGTCATGTTATAAACATAACAGCCACATCAGTGGGGAGTAACTCGGACGTTCTCCCAGCCATATTATACCATATGAAAAATAATAGTATTACTATATCAAAATAGGTAAAATGAAAAACAATTAAAACAATATAGTAACATAAGTTTTTAGCAAAACTTAAAGCGACTGCCAACCTGCAAGTCAAAACAAATCGATAATTATAAAATCCAAAATGGCGTTATGGAAGTCAATTAGTGCAACGGAATAGACTTTCACTAGGATCATACTAAACTAGCTTCGAGAACTTAGTCAAAACAAATCAGACTTTGGTCTCTAACTAGGCCACTCAACTATAACAGGACTGCGTGCAGCGAGGTCCTGGCTTAAGTAATGTACACCCCTCCTGGACACCAACCGTAATCCAGTTCAACCCGACGGCGACTTACACGATGCGATATCTAAGTTTAAGGTCAAAATATACACACTCCTGAACACAAACCATGCTCAGTTCAACGACCAATGCGTCTCAACATAGACACACCAGCTTTATAGTTGATGGCAAAACGTATACCCTAGACTTAATTACTCTACCCATTCACTTGTCCTCATTCCATAACTCCAAAACCAAGCCATTATCGATTTTCAAATGAGATAATCATTGTAAATAATATGGAATAAAAGAAATACACATTTTATACCAAAATGAAACTTTCTATAAATAGAAATATACCAATTCTAGAAACTTACTTAAAATAGAAATATACTTATGGAATTACGTAAAGTGTTCAAATAAGTTAAATGTACCAAAATGACATTTAAGGCAAATAAACTTTTTATTAAGATCGTTGTTATCGTAACTTAATATATTTCTAAGTTCGTTATCAAAGGTATAAATCAAACGTAATAAGTGAAAATATAGTACTTTATAAATACGTAAGAAAATCAGGTTAAAACGATAAATTTTAGAAAATATACTGTTCCGATTACGGAAACAATTCACCCGGCCCAGAATCCGGGTAGTGTAATTGAATTGATGATAGATGATTAATCGCTTAATTCCCTCGATCTCCCTTTCCTCTCACTCTTGGAATCGGACTTCCCCGACGGAAAGCAGCCTGCTCCCTGCACAAAGAGCGCACAGGGCCTCGGACGTTGTCCGAGGAAACCCTCTCCGATGCCTAAGTCGGTCCGTGAAATGCCTTTACGAACCTAGCTCGTGAGGAACTAGGTGGCGTTTTAAGAGTAAGAGTCTAGAGAGAGAAAGTCCAACCCCTCTCATGTGGGAAATGGAGAGGTATTTATACCTTCCCACAAGAGAGAGAAGAGGAAGAGGAATGGTTGGATGGGAAAGTGACAAGTGGCGGCTTCTCATCCATCCATTCCCAATTACCTTAGGCAAAATGACGAGAGGGCCCCTGGGATCCCGGCCCTGTTGGCCAGGGACCTTTCCAGGGCAGACAGTCTCCAGGCAGGGGGCTGCTAAGCTGTGGCAGGCTGGGTTGGGCTGCGCTTTCGGCGGCTGACGGCCAACCTTTAGCGCTTTCATGCTTTGCTCTTGGTCCCTGCTGGGGGCTAGTCCTTCGACTCTCCGACAGGAACCGTTTCGGGGCTTGCATAGCAGGCAGTCAATTGATAGGCGGCCCACCCCCAATCAATTGGCCCTCGTCAGTAGGAGGGAAGTAAGACTTCTCCTCTACTGACGACTCTTGCTTGGAGGGGGGTTGACTTCCAGGTCTGTCGCAGCATTTAATGCTTCGCGCCTTCCCAATGGAACTTTGTACTGTTCCTGTCAGGGACGCAAAGAGGCAGGAGCTCTTTCGTAATGATTGCCCTTTTCTTCTGGGCGGATTTTGGGGAACCGTGAGGAGTTCCTGATTGGTGGCTCTCCTCCCAGGGTGGTTGGAGCGCTCATTAATGCGGAGTTTTACTTGGTATAAAGTCTTTAGCTTCCTTGCTCATTTGCGCTTCATTGCACCTTCAATCTTTTCAATTTTCCTCACTCTAAACATGACTTGGATCAAGAAAAGTGTAGTTCACCGCGGAGTCAAACATGTTTCCTTCATCTTCAGAGGGTTCTGGAGGCTTAGATATGCACGGGCCGCCTATCTTGCTGTTCGCCGGAGCCGGCGTTCACGACTTCGCCTTCGCCGGAGGGGTCGGAAGGCCTCTATCAGGATGGGCAAACGCCCTAGGAGGTCCTCCCCTCCTGCCGCGCCTAGATTCAGGCGTTGCCCCCAGGGAGGGGGCTGCTATGATAGGGGGTGCCATGAGTGTTTTCCATGGCTGCACCCTGAACAATTCGGCCCTAACTCTGACACCGATTCCTCCCTGGAATCGGGCCCTTCTTCGCCTGTAAAGAAAACAGGCTGTCGCACTTGCGACGAGTCCCGAGCTGTCCCTTTTGGAAGGGATTGGGAAGACAGCAGCCATGATTCTGACGACAGCGAAGGTCTCGGCTGCCTGAGCGATAGGGACGAAGACGGGGCTTCAACTGACCCCTTTCAGGGTTCCCCAAGTTGGGACTGGGGTTCGGATCTCGGGAGTCCAGGCAGTCCTGGAGATTATTCCCCAGATTTGGGGGACGACTAGGCCTGCGTGGCAGGGCCTTTGATTTCTGTCAGGCTGGAACTTTTTCGAGCCTTATGTAATTTTTCTTTTATGCCTGTCTCACGATGTATCTTCCCCTTGCGGGGTTTTCGATGAAATGAATGTTTTGCGTATTTGATTTTTTTTTTTTTTTTTTTTAATTTTTTTTTTTTTTTTAATTTTTTTTGAATGAGGTCGTTGATTGACCCTTCCCTCTGACGTTTCCTTTTACCGAGGCTCTTCTTGAAAAAGGTGAGCGGTTGGTTTTCAGCATACGACACGTGGAAGGTCTTCGCAGGTTTTGTCAGGGACTCCACCTTTCGAACTTCTTTGGGCTTTTATATAAACCCATCTCCCCCTTCATTCTCTTCTTTTGCTCTTCTCAACATTTTCACTCCCTATAACACTTCTTGAACCCTCTTCATCAGCCGAGCGTTCTCTCTTTGAGGAGCAAGGATCACTTCTTGTCGCCGTCTCCGGCAACTTCGTCGGCGTTTCTTAGGTCAGAATTTTTCGAATTTCTTGCTTCTTTTCTTCCCTTTTATAGCCTAGATGTCGCGAGCCCGCCCCCTTTCCCTCGATTCTTTGCTTGGAAAAACTGGTGGCGGTGATGGTAGTCGTCACGACGTTGCCTCTTCCTCCGGGGTTGGCCCCAGGGAGGAAGACGATCGCAGGGGAGAGGGTGCTGAGTCACCCGACCCAGCTCCCTTCGATGTGATTGATTCCGACGATGAAGCCCTGGAGGTGGACCCTACCAGGGTGGCCGGTCCTCTTATCCGCAGGGAGAGAGGGAGGACCTATTTTCTGGACAAAGAAAAATACGTGGTTCCCTTACAGACCTATCCCGAGGCTAAAAATAGGGACCTAATCTTGGAAAGTAGTGCGGCCAAGGCCATCGAGCAGTTTTACAATTTTGGGGAGGGGTACACAGTGGTGATCCCTGGGGAAAAAGACAAAGTATGTTGTCCCCCAGAAGGGTGTGTAGCCGTCTTTCATAAGGCCCTAGAGTTCGGCCTGCGTTTTCCGTTGCATCCCTTCCTGGAAGAGACTTTCAGGAGGATGAACGTCGCCATTGCTCAGTTAACCGCAACGACTATTAGAGCATTAGTGGCCTATACTTGGACATGTTTATTTCATGGTGAGGGGCCATATATCGACGCCCTTCGCTTCATGGTTGGCCTCCAAATGGTGTCCTCATCTGGGGGAGACGGCTCCCCTGGTTACTGGTCTCTGCTGAGACAGAAAAAGTACGCCCTGGTATGGCCACCCCTGAGCAGTCTCAAAGACTGGAAAAATAATTTCATATATGTCCATAGTGCGTCGGGGTGGAAAATTCCTAGACATTTTAGGAATCATGTCCATACTCGTATGGAGACGCGTGAGGAGTATCATCCTCGTGTTGGGGGGAAGGCTCTGGAAGTCAGGCTGAGCGAAAAGGAGAAGATTTTGATAAACAAGTTCGAGATCGTGACGGATAAACATGGGAATTTTTGCCCTGTTTTCTGGCTCCCTCATGCGGAGCTTATCACGACTGACGAGTACCTGCTTCCCATGGGCCTGATTCGTGGCCTTGAAGGTAGTTCTAGGGTTTTCTTGTTGTCACGATTTTCCAGGGATTTTATTTCTCCCTGCTTTTTAAATGACCGCCTCTCCTTTCCTGCAGATTCCTACTCTTGGACCTGGACCAAGAAGCAGGTCAGAAGGTTGGGCTTGAGTGAGGAATTGCATGTTCTTTCAAGGCGTCCTTCCCTCCCACCGAATTTTAAGAAAGGAAGCAAGGCCCTGATGAAGCTTGTGAAGGACTTCGCCGCAGGTCGAAGATTGCCTCTTCCCCCCCGGCTGCCCTCGTCGAAGCCGGTGACTCCTACTCCCAGTATTCATGAGGGGGAAGCGGAGGTTACTTCAGGGGCTACTCCTTCTCCTGGCCAAAAACAGGGTGCTTCTTCAGCTGGCCCTCGGATCTCGCAGGGAACGCAGCCTGGAGATTCGGAAGGGACCGGGGAGAGTGTTCCCTTGGAAGCGAGGAGGAAGAGGGAGAGGGAACCTCCTAGTGCCGACGTGGTGGATTTGGAGGCGGACGTCTCTACCCCTGATGCAAAACGCCCTGCCCGTGAGCCCTCTAGCGTTCCCTTCCTGGAGGAAAATGTGGAGTTCCACTACACGGCTGGGGATAGCGTGGACGTTTCGGGCCTGCTTTCTGACTCTGGGACTGTCTTGGCCGACCGCCTTACCAAGATGGTAACTTCCACCTCTCATCAAGTGCTTCAATATATACAACGCACTTCCAAGGTCATGTTGGCGTCTGCGGAACTGGCAGCCCTCAGCCGCCTGAGCGATGAGGAGTTAACAGTTACCCCTGGGGCTCCTCCTCCCGACCGCCTGGCCATGATAGAGAGGGATGTCTCCCTGATAAGCTCTTTGAAGGACAAAATGACGAGGCAAGAGGGGGAGTTGGAAGAGGCCAAGAGGCAGGCTGATCGTTGGAGCTTGCAGGGGGAAATGGCTGTGAAGGAAGTTGCTAAGTTGGGGGCCGAACTGCAGGAGAGCCGTCAATCGTTGGACCGTGCTAACATATCTTTGGCTGAGATGGGCCATTTGAAGGGAAGGGTGACGGTCTTGGAGGAGCAGCTGTCTCAGGCAAAGTCGGCTTTTGACCAAGCCAAGGGAGAATGGGCGAAAGAGAAAGAGTCCCTGGCTGCGGAAACTGAGGAAGCGGTGGGTGCCAGCTTTGTGAGCGGCGCCAACTCCTCTCTGGGATTGGTCATGGAGGTGATAGGGGAGATGTTCCCTACCTTTGACGAGGACACTTTCCGGAGCCTCTATTCTGCCAAGGATGAAGCCCGGGTGACCAGGCAGCCTGAAGCAGATGCCAACGCTCGCCAGGATGCTGCGTGATGCCCCTTCTCTTTTATGAAAGTTTTTCTTTTTCTTGTGCTGAACCAGCGTTTTCATGGTTTTTCTTGTAATATTTTGCCACTCGGTTTTTTTTTTCTTTGACTTTGTAAAAAGTTTTCCCATCCTTCATGGGTTGTTTGTAGGATATTTCTCTTTGCTTTCTATGGCGTAACTGTTTTAAGGATCTTCTTTTCGTATGTTTGATTGCGCCTGTTATGGCCTGTCCATGGCTTTTTGTTCGAAGTCCAGGGGGCCTGCCCCCTGCCTGCCCAGAGGTAAGCAGGGTAGCTTTTACGTTTTTTATACAAGGTTGGGGGGCCTGCCCCCAATCCTTGTTGGTACGGCCTGCTCCTGGCTTTTCGTTCAAAGTCCAGGGGGCCTGCCCCCTGCCTGCCCAGAGGTAAGCAGGGTAGCTTTTATGTTTTTTATACAAGGTTGGGGGGCCTGCCCCCAGTCCTTGTTGGTGCGGCCTGCTCCTGGCTTTTCGTTCAAAGTCCAGGGGGCCTGCCCCCTGCCTGCCCAGAGGTAAGCAGGGTAGCCGTTGCGTTTTTTATACAAGGTTGGGGGGCCTGCCCCCAGTCCTTGTTGGTGCGGCCTGCTCCTGGCTTTTCGTTCAAAGTCCAGGGGGCTTGCCCCCTGCCTGGCCAGAGGTAAGCAGGGTAGCTTTTACGTTTTTTATACAAGGTTGGGGGGCCTGCCCCCAGTCCTTGTTGATGCGGCCTGCTCCTGGCTTTTCGTTCAAAGTCCAGGGGGCCTGCCCCCTGCCTGCCCAGAGGTAAGCAGGGTAGCTTTTCGGTTTGCGTTGGGGGGTTCACTTTTCCCAATTTTGGCAACAGGGGGGCCTCCCCCTATTGCCCCCTGCTCGTTTGGTTGTGAAAGACGCGAGTGTGAACAGTCAACGAGTATAAATCTGTATCTTCTCATTTATCTCAAAATTTTTCTTTTTGACATAGGGGTGGTCGGAGCCGTCGACATTTCTGATCGTCCTCCGCCTTTTTAGTAAAAACTGCCTATATTCCTGTTTAGACGTAGTATTTCTTTAGTGTGTCTGCATTCCAGTGAGCGCTCAGCTCTTGTCCCTCCAGATTGGCCATCCTGTACGTGCCTGGACCCAAAACCTGAGTTATTTGGTATGGGCCCTCCCAATTGGCACTTAGCTTCCCATGCTCTCTTGACTTTCCAGTCGCCTGTGTTTTTCTCAGAACCAACTCGCCCACCTGAAAGCTCCTCTGCCGGACTTTGCTATTGAAGGCTTTCCTCATTCGCTGCTGGTAGGCAGCGATATTGGTGCCGGCTTCCTCTCTTAGCTCACTTACCAGGTCCAGGGCCTCAACCATCGTAGTTTCATTCTCAGCCTGTTTGTACTGCAGGGAGCGTAGAGAGGGAATCCTTGTCTCAATTGGCAATAAAGCCTCTGCTCCATATACCAAGCCAAATGGGGTTTGGTCTGTAGACTCCTTCCTGGTAGTTCGGATGGACCAGAGTATACTGGGGAGTTCATCAGCCCACCTACCTTTGCAGTCATCTACCATTTTCTTCAGGCCGTTCAGAATTTGTTTGTTGGCCGCTTCTGCCTGTCCATTGGTTTGGGGATGACAGACAGCTGAGTAGGCGACTGAGATGTTGTGGCTTTCTAGCCAGATCCTTAGTGGGTCATTATCGAACTGCCTGCCATGGTCAAACACCAGCATCTTTGGTGCACCGAACCGGGTGATGACATTTCGCCAGATCACCTTCCGGACAGCCGGCTCAGTGATGTTGGGCACTGCTTCAGCCTCCACCCATTTGGTGAAGTAGTCTATGGCGACTATTAAGAATTTTCTGCCCCCTGTGGCCACTGTGAAGGGCCCTAGGATGTCCATCCCCCATTGAGCAAATGGGATGGGAGATAGGATCGGCCTGAGCTCCTGGGCCGGGGCGTGAATCGACGGGGCAAAGAGTTGACATTTTCTGCATTTCTGGGTCAGGCTCTTGGCATCTGCCAGCATGGTAGGCCAGTAGTAGCCTGCCCTGAGGGCCTTGTGGGCCAGCGACCTCCCGCCAATGTGGTGTCCACAGATCCCTGAGTGGATATCATCTAGTACCTCAGCGGCCTGATCCGCCCGTAGGCATTTAAGCAGGGGATAAGTAAAAGATTTCTTGTAGAGCTCTTCGTTGATGAGTATGAACCAGGCTGCTTTAGCCTGTACCTTCTTCTTTTGCAATGAGTCTGATGGCAAGATGCCGTGCCTCTTGTACTGGATGAATGGGGTCATCCAGCTATCCAGCTCTTCTTCTATGGCATTAATCGTTTGACCGGGATTAGTAGACCTTTCGTGTAAAACGTCAACCCATACTGACCTCCGGATGTCCTGCAGACTGGAGCTCGCCAGTTTTGACAGGGCATCTGCTCTGTTGTTCTGGGATCGGGGAATTTGTTTGATCTTATACGATTTCAGGCTGGTCAGCTCTCCTTTTACCATCTCTAGGTATGTGGCCATTGCTTGGTCTCTTGCCTCGTATTCTCCATTAATCTGGTTGGCGATGAGTTGGGAATCTGTCGCTAAGACAATTCGCTCCGCCCCTGCGGCCTTGGCTAACCTGACGCCGGCGAGTACTGCTTCGTACTCTGCTTCATTGTTTGATGCTGGGAAAACGAATCTGAGAGCATGCTCAAAGTCGGTCCCTTCTGGGCTGGTTAACACTACGCCTGCGCCTGCGCCGTTGGCCGTCGAGGACCCGTCAGTGTATACGACCCATTCCTGGGCAGGGGCTTCTTCTTCCCCTGAATGGGAGCACTCAGCCAAAAAGTCTGCCAAGGCTTGGGCTTTGATGGCTGTTCTCGGCTGGTAAGATATACCTAGCCCACTCAGCTCAATTGCCCATTTCAACAATCTCCCTGATTTCTCGAATTTTTCCAACACCTTTTCCAGGGGTTGGTCGGTGAGGACTATGACTGGATGCGCGTCAAAATAAGGTCTGAGCTTCCTGGCTGCAATTATGACCGCGTAGGCGGTTTTTTCAACCATCGGATAATTCTTCTCGGCTGCCCCCAGCGCATGACTCACAAAGTATATAGGTTGCTGGGTGCCTGCCTCTTCCCGTAGGATGACTGCGCTGACAGTTATATTAGTTACTGCAATGTAGAGGAAAAGTTTTTCTCCTGCTACTGGTCTTGCCAGGGTAGGGAGCCTCTTAAGATGGTCCTTCAGTTGCTCGAAGGCCTCTTTCTGCTCACTTTCCCATTTGAACTGTTTGTTTCCTTTCAGAATTTTGAAAAAAGGAGTGGCTCTGTCTGCTGATCGGGCAATGAATCGTGCCAAGGCGGCCATTCGTCCCGTCAGGCGTTGGATGTCCCTGATGGTCTTGGGTTCAGGGAGGTCTAAAACTGCCTGAATTTTTTCAGGGTTGCCATCTATACCCCGAGAACTGACCAAGAATCCTAGGAATTTTCCGGAGCGGACTCCAAACGTGCACTTTTTCGGATTTAGTTTCATTTTGTAAGCGCGCAGAGAACTGAAGGTCTCCTGCAAGTCTGTCAGGTGTTCCTTGTCTTCCCTGCTTTTTACGATGGCATCGTCGACATAAGCCTCGATATTTCTACCTTTTTGTTTTTCAAACACTTTATCAACCAGACGCTGGTACGTAGCTCCCGCATTTTTGAGCCCGAAGGGCATCATCTTGTACATGTAAGTGCCCGAACTAGTGATGAACGCACACTTCACCCTGTCCGGCTGCCACAAGTACACTTGGTGGTAGCCTGAAAAGGCGTCTAAGAAGCTTAGCATGGTGTAGCCACTGGTGGCGTCAACCAATTGATCGATCCGAGGGAGTGGATAGCAGTCTTTCGGGCAGGCTTTGTTCAGGTTCGTAAAGTCGACGCACATTCTCCATGCTCCGGACGACTTTTTGACCATGACAACATTTGCCAGCCATTCAGGGTAGTCGCAGACTTCAATGAAGTCTGCCTTCAAGAGTTTGTCGATTTCTTCCTTGATTGCCGCGTCTTTTTCTGCAGACATGTTTCGTTTCTTTTGTTTTACAGGGCGTGCATCCATGCTTACGTTCAGCTTGTGAACGATGCATGAGGGATCAACGTCGGGCATCTCGTCTGCAGAGTAGGCAAACACGTCTTTGTTCTCTCTCAGAAGTTTGACCAGTTCGGCCTGGTAGGATTCTTCCAAGCCTGTTCCTACCAGGACCTGTCTTCCTGGTTCTAAGTCCACCAGCATGCTTTCGCCTCCTGGTTCCAGGCGGTCGGGCGTCGGGTGCTCGACTGGAACTTCGCCTTCCCTGCAGGGGGAACTGTCAGCTTTTCTTTTTCCTTTTCTGTCCCTCTCGTGCTCTTGTAGGGCCACGGAGTAGCATTGTCTGGCTGACTCCTGGTCCCCACGTATCTTTCCTTCCAGTCCGAAGTCTGTGACATACGCAATGGTGAGAGCTCTGATGGAGATTGCGGCCTCGATTTCATCTAGCGTGGCTCTGCCAATCAGGACATTGTAAGCAGATCTTGCGTCCACAACAACAAAAGTTGCCCTGACATTCCTGGCTGCGGAACCTTCCCCGAAGGTTACAGGCAAGTCGATGACGCCCATGGGCAGCACGCCGGCCCCACTGAATCCATACAGGGATCCGGGAGCAGGCCGTAGATGCCTTCTTTCCAGGCCCATTTTTTCGAAAGCATCCTTGTACAAAAGATTTGTATATGCGCCTGTGTCTACCATACATCTTTGCACAATATGGTTGCTGATTTCTAGGGACAGCACCAGAGGATCACTGTGCGGATATATCACCCGTCCTGCATCATCAGGGGTGATACTTAGTGTCACTCCCTTTGGGCTCCCTTCTTTCTCAGCGTAGCAGATCTGGTTTCTCAGCTCGCGCATTTGCCTTTTTTGGCCTCTTCGACTGAGCTGACCCTCAGTGCCCCCTGAAATCACGTGGATTACCATCCGGTTCTGCACTGACCCCTCGGGTTTCTCAGACACTTCCTTCTGAGACTTGTTCTTAGCTGCGTAGTTGGCCAACCATCCGTTCCTGATTAATTTCTCAATTTCATCCTTCAGGTGACGACACTCTTCGGTGGTATGGCCAATACAGTCGTGGAAAGTGCAGAATTTCTTTGGGTCGCCTTTTGGGCTGCGAGGTTTGCTTGTACGGTTCCATTTGGCAGTTTCTTTTTCCAGTTCGAAGATTTCCGCCCTGGATTTGTTCAGAGCGGTGTAACTATCGAATCTGGGTTGGTAGACTGGGCGTTCTTTCTTGGGAGTGTCTCCCTTTTCTTTTTGCTTACCTGGTTCACCTCTGCCCCTTCCACCCTGCGGTCCCCCTTGAGGCTTTGTTTGGCCTGCAGGGGTGTCCGTCAGGCCGTGGAACTCCTCCTGCAGAATGAACCCCTCAGCAATATTTCTGGCCATGGCCAAGGTTTCTGGCTGGGCCCTGATCATCTGGTTTTTCATTTCCCCTGGAAGTAGGGAGATTGTCAGGGCGTAGGCGGCGGTGGAATCGTCGATCTCCCTAACCTGCTGGTAGGATAGATCGAATCTTCTCATGTATTCTCTCACACTCTCACCCTTCTTTTGTTTCAGGGTCATGAGATCGAAACGGGTAAGACGTCTTCTCTTATTTCCGGCATACTGTTCAAGGAAAATTTCAGCCAACTCTATGAAGAATCTGATTGACCCCTGGCGGAGATCTCTGAACCACCCCTGCGCAAGTCCTACCAGGGTGGTAGGGAAAACCTTGCACGAGATAGCATCATCTACATCATACATGCCCATGTGGCTCTCAAAGGCTGCCAGGTGGTCTTCAGGGTCCGTCGTCCCGTCAAATTTGATGGTGGGCATTTTGATTTTTGGAATGGGGTACTCTTGTACCTCAGGGTGCAGCGGGGTTTTCGTAGGCCTGCCTACCAGTCGTGACCTGCTTTCCCCAGACTGGCTACCATGAGATTCCCATTGTTTATGGGTTGGTTTCCTCGTACTGGGGGAGCGGTGCCTCGGCGGCGGTCTGCTAGCTGCATCATCCTCTGTTCCCGAGGAGGCCTGCCTGGGCCTCTTTCTCTGGGAGGGGCAGAGGTTTTCACCCTGACGGTACCTGGACTCAAGCGGTTGTCCTCGGTTGAGTCTGGATTGCAGGTTTTGGGATAAGCCGGGGGCTAACTGTTCCTTGGCCGCAGGTGTTAGCCTGGAAAAAACTCCGCCTGACCTTTCCGCTAAGCGTTTTGACATAGGCTCCCTGGGCCTCATGCGCTCCTGTAATCCTTGAGATAAGCCTCCCTGCCCTCCAGACGCTGATTCTGTCGTGTGAATAGAGAACGCCTGCTGGACAGGTGGTTCTGGTTTGTCAGTGGTAATGCGCCTCTGCACATGTGTATACACTTGGGCCGTTCTTCTCGCTTTTCTCTGAGCGTTTCTGGCGGCGGTCCGCCTCGTGCCCCCGGCCTCGTCCCTGCTGACTGGGGACGGTTGCCTAGGAGCCGATGCGACCCTGCCTACCAAGTCCTCAGGTGTGAACTCCTGATCCAGCATCGCAGAGAAGAACGCGGCTGCCTGTGCCATCTGAGCTGGGGTCAGATTGAGAGCACGTCCAGGGCGTGCCCCCAGTTCGGATGTCACAGCAGCGTTAGACCTACCGAGGGGATTGGTTCCCTCTACCCCAAGGATTGTGGCAGGAGGGACCCTCTCCAACAACGGCATTCCGTACAGGGGGGTCACCGGAGGGACCGTCGGACCCGCTCCTGCACTGTCATCGACGATTTCTGGCATGATTGTGTTTAATTTTGTGGTTATGAGTGGTTGATTTTAGTGGGTAACTCGTGAGCACAACCGTAAGTTCCCCATAGACGGCGCCAAATTGTTCCGATTACGGAAACAATTCACCCGGCCCAGAATCCGGGTAGTGTAATTGAATTGATGATAGATGATTAATCGCTTAATTCCCTCGATCTCCCTTTCCTCTCACTCTTGGAATCGGACTTCCCCGACGGAAAGCAGCCTGCTCCCTGCACAAAGAGCGCACAGGGCCTCGGAGGTTGTCCGAGGAAACCCTCTCCGATGCCTAAGTCAGTCCGTGAAATGCCTTTACGAACCTAGCTCGTGAGGAACTAGGTGGCGTTTTAAGAGTAAGAGTCTAGAGAGAGAAAGTCCAACCCCTCTCATGTGGGAAATGGAGAGGTATTTATACCTTCCCACAAGAGAGAGAAGAGGAAGAGGAATGGTTGGATGGGAAAGTGACAAGTGGCGGCTTCTCATCCATCCATTCCCAATTACCTTAGGCAAAATGACGAGAGGGCCCCTGGGATCCCGGCCCTGTTGGCCAGGGACCTTTCCAGGGCAGACAGTCTCCAGGCAGGGGGCTGCTAAGCTCTGGCAGGCTGGGTTGGGCTGCGCTTTCGGCGGCTGACGGCCAACCTTTAGCGCTTTCATGCTTTGCTCTTGGTCCCTGCTGGGGGCTAGTCCTTCGACTCTCCGACAGGAACCGTTTCGGGGCTTGCATAGCAGGCAGTCAATTGACAGGCGGCCCACCCCCAATCATATACGATTTAGAAACAAAATGATAAATATAGATAAGGTATAAATAGCATAGGAGTTTTAGAAATGAAACGAGATTTATAAACCATTCAAATTGTCTTTAGCAATTAAATTTATTAATAAACAATGCGGATTTTACTAAAAATAATAAATTGTAACGATAAGAAGTTATTTAGTGAAAATAGTTTTGACAAAAATGTATTTCAAACAAAACGACTATTTTCTAATTTATTAACTTAAGTCGTAACATGAAAATTAATTTATTAAACAGGTACACAAATCTCGGGTATTATATAAAATACGATTTTGATTTAAAAAAATAAATTAACAAAATATGACAAAATTATGAAATCGATATTATTAGTTACTAGTGTCACGATATTCAACAAAATATTATAACGATCGTTAATAATACAACTTATAAAAAAATATCGAAAAGTTATAAAATACTTACAAGGAACACGATTTAAAATTATATTTTAGCAAATAGTACGTAGCTAAAAAAAACGAAGGTAAAGTATCTACTACATACTACTACTCAACACACGACAAAATATCGAGTAACGTCCTAAAGTTACCTTGAGAAGCTTTCGTCAAACGTGCCCACTCGTATTTCAAACTCCAAAACCTCAATAGGAACCTCTTTAAGCTCTAAGACTGTAGCATCGACAGCTTTCCAACCGTGCTCCACCGTTTCAGGAAATGACAAAACAAAGAAAGAGACGAGGTTGGATTCAGGTACAAAAAGAATAATCCAAATAACGCGGACAGCCAAAACTAACATGAATATAGCAGAGTAAAGCGACACTCAAATTCGAGGTGAGGGAAGAACAAAGATAGAAGAGTTTTTGACACAAGAGAGAATGGAACTTGATGTGTTAAATAGAAACTCGAAGGCCGAAAAGAGCCGAGTCGATAAACACAGTTACATATTGATATGAAATGACATGAACCGAAACACGAAACGAAGGATCCTGCAGCAACTACAACGTACAACAACAGCCGACACGGACAGCTAACAAAGTCACAGAACTGAGCAACGAGGTGAAGACAACAATGATGATAATAGCATCAATAACAGACATTGACAACAAAAGGATGACAAGAACGTAAGCGATATCGAACATGAGCAAAGACGAGAGCACAAAGCAGACCGTAGCAGACCAATAGAACAGCAACTAACAACATGGATAGTTCAGCCCCGATAATAACAGCAACAGTACAACAAAATCGACACCAAAACTGAGTGAGACAGAGGCAATAAAAGGTACAAACGAAATTGAACACATCAGAGATGTGCAGACCACAACCAAAACGAGAAGAAGAAGTATAGCAACAGAAATAGCCATAACCGTAGCAGCACCGAGAGACCAGCGAGGACAGAAGCAGCATAACAAACAACGACAACATCACGCACTAGCAGCATCAAGTACGAACAAAGGCGACAAAAAAGGCGACAAGAAATGGAGGAAGGAGAGGACGAAGATGAGAAACAAGAATGTAGCAGCAACAGGAATTGAAAGGAGAAACTGCTAACAACAACTCGAACACGAGCGGAGATAGGGAAGAGAGGGGTTACCTTTCATCGATTTGAGGCAGTAGCGACGACAGAGGTACGTCGGAGACCAAAGCAAGAGGCGGCGTGAAGGTTGAATGAAGAAGGCAGATGAAGAAGGAGGTTAGGGTGAGCAAAGAAGGGGATGAATAATGGGGAAGAGCGATAGGTACAGCAAAACAAAAGAGGTTTTCAATTTAGGTTAAAGGCAAAAAGGATTTGACTACTCGGTTTAAGAATTGACGGGCTAGGTGAACGGGTTTGATAAATAAAGCATTACGATATGAGTAGACATCAAGCAAAAGTCAGCCAAAGTCAGAAATTAGATTAAAATCGACTAAGGATAAGTAACTGGGCCAATTAAAACAATGTATTAGTAAAATATTTCTCGAGAAAAATAATAATAATAATAATAATAAATGTTTTGACGATTCTTACTAAGACGAGTCCGAGTTGAAAAATGAAAGTTCGAGCTTAAATATAAATAAATAAGAAAAATTTAGAATTTAATTCGCCGAAACAGACTTTTGATAAGAATTAAATAAACGGACAAATCAAAACGAAATCAAAGGTACACTTTAAGCATAAAAAAAGACTTTGCGAGACAAATAAAATTTTAGGAGTTCATAACGATCGAAAAATAAAATTTTGTTTTATAACAATTTTAAGATTTACAAGTTAAATCGAAAATAGAATAAAATATGAATAAATTTTTATTTATAAAAATCAGGGGTGTTACAAAAACTCCACACAAGCGTCATTTAGGTGTGAATAATTAGCATGGTGTAGACACCCACATTTGACCGCTAGGTGTCTATAGCATGTTCTAAAAAACACCCGATGATGATCGGACGCAAACGTGCTTTAACGTACTCGGAAATGGGCTCGAAATCATGGATATTTGGCTTGGGCTTTTTATGGAGTACAAATCTCGCAAAACCAACCTCAAATTCAGGCCCAGTGGGTCGTTTCGAGTCAAATAAGACTAATTTGGGTCGAATCCGACACCAAGGGTAAAACCGTCTTCTAGCGACCGAGTCAAACCCGGTCAAAGATATTTTCTCGAGATGTGTGAGTCAGCCGTGTCACCTCATGTGACCAATTCAAACTCAAACTCCATAAAAAATCAGCTACACAAATATTAAACAATTCCGTTAAAGGTAGAATTCGATCTCAAGTAGGAATTCTATCCGAACACCGAATCAAACACTCGACCGAGCGTAGGACACTCGGCCGAGCATTCTGTTTCCAAGCCAATTTCGTGGCTTCTTTGCCAAGAAAATAGAATTCTCGTTCCTCTCGACTTCTTACGTTTCCTATCCAAACCGGTATTTCTTGTTGTCTAAGCAAGAGTACTTCTCCTAACTTTTTCTCCTATAAATAGGACCCTCACATACACAATTATACATCAACTTTCTATCAATCAAATATACATAAACTCCTCACACAACTCACAAAAAATACACTTAGCATCGAGAAACCAATAGTATATCCGAGACCCGACGAAACCGGCCACCTCTTACCCTTTATACGTCAAAACCAAAAACCACCATAACTCACCGACATTAACTCGACGCTCCCGTGCCCTAGCCACATTCCGACGAGCCCCGATCCGAGTAAACAAAGCATGTAGGTTGAGGGTGTAAAATTAAACCCGATTTTCTCTTTTCTTTCTTCCTTTCTCTCGTCTTTTCCGCTTCTTTTTCTTCCCGTTTTTTTGTCCTTGCGTCGTCGTCGGTCTATTTATTATGGGTCGTTTTTCGCATTTTTTTCATTTATAATATCGATATTACAAAAACTATTTTCATATAACGAATATTCTTAAAAATATGATACCGATTCCCTAATCGAATATCGTATTAAAAGAATTACATTAATCTCGTTGATGCTACAAAATCGTTACTTTTTACAAAATACAACGATTTAAACGCAGAGAGAACTAACATTCTTTTTCTTTTCGTTCAAATTTTTCTTTTCTAAACAATTTTATAAAACCTTTTCTAAAAGTCATTCCAAATATTCGATATCGATTTCATAATCGAATATCGAATATAACGAATATCGAAAATATTGAATCGAGTACAAATTATGCTATATTTGTACGTGATTTAATAAAAGCATCGAATTTTCAAAAATCGACCTCGAAACAGGCCGGGGCGCGAGTCGTGCGCACCCCGGGCGAGCCGCGCGGCCGACTGAAACACGGCTCGTCTTTCGTCTTTTTTTTTATTATTTTTCGAATATCATTTTTATACAAAACAGCGTCTTTTTAACAATATTTTTCAGATTTCGACTAATATTTTCTCGATCTTGCATATTCATCATATTTGCTATATTATTTCTTACAAACAGATACTAACTCGTTTGTTCATCTTTTGTAGCAAATTCGTCCTTTTTTTTATTTCGTTTGTTTTATTATACTAAAACGAACCTCACATGCTAAATTCAACTTTGACGTTAATTCTTCATGCATCAAACCGACTTAGCAACCCGTTCAATTCCTCACATGCTTAGGAAAACAATGTTTGCATATCATTCATCGTATTACTAACGCGCGTTTTAAAAAATCATTCGATATCCTAGTAGAGGCCGCTAATGTGCGGGCGGGGTTGGGTGTTAACTTCCCAACACGTATCCTCACCCCTTACTCAGAACCTCGGTTTCCGGATGTCCGAAACCATTGGCAACGAGAGTCATTCAATATGCGATAAACCGCTCAAGTCGGCATCGGTATCGAACTGCAAAGGGACGAGCCCAATAAACTCTTACATCGAAAATGGGCCGTATTTTGTACACGGCCCACTACGACATAGAGTGGGCTCGAATGGTTCCGAATAACCATAAAATTCGGTGGCGACTCCAACTTCGATTTAAATTTCAATTTGACCATCTCATATGGAGATTCATTCGCCTCCCCAAACCCGCGCGTGGCCGCGTCGGGGTGGACCTATGTCATGTCCACAATTTGGCGACTCCGCTGGGGATTAACTGATGCATTACTAACCTTCGACATCCTCAGGGTGAGACTCGAATAGAAATCGTTTGACTAGTACAATACGCGTTTTAGTTTTACGGTTCATGCATAACCCCATCTTTCCCGGGACGGTACTGGTGACCGACGTCCCACTATACCATTGATGTAGTCGAAATTGGATATGTCAAAGGTGTCCATTAGCCGATTCGTATGGGTTTTACGGCATGTCCTAAGCTCAACTCGACTTAAGGAGTCCGCCCCGATTCTCGATAGGCTATGTACACTGGTATAGACCCTTATAGACTGACCGAGACTTAGCTTAAGAGCATACATGGCGTCATTATACTGTTTCCATGACTACGTGCTACTTGATCCACATTTTCTTTTTCAAAAACCGTCATTTTCAAAATTTGCATCCTTTTCAAAATATTTAATTTCAAAACCCTGGACATATACCGAACTTAGGACTTATGATAGCCTTTTCTAGCCGGTATTATGCCCAATTTAAAACTCAAAACTATTTTCGAAACTTTCAAACCGTCACCCGACCCACCTTTTCCGTTTTTCTCGAAAAAAGGGCCGGTTCTCCCCGAATTTTTCGGGCGTTTCAAAAATTCATATTTCAAAACTTCCTCTTCTTAGACTCCCCGTATTTAGCAATGTCGGGTCGTGTTGTAAGTCGTTGAAGTCGTTAGCGTCGAAACTCCGTCGATCTTACATCACGAGTTTCCCCCCATCCCAGTCCGCCTTATTTTACTAAGGCAAGGCCCACCTGCGTAGGACATACTCCTACAAAGGTTGGCTCACTTACACAATCGAGTCTAAAGTCTGGGAATGTCTCACGTGAACCTTCCTTCGAACATGGCTCGGTCCACATAGTCGAATGCTAAGGGAGGCCCACTTTTCACGAGTCACCCGTCTAGGTGTCTTTTCCGAGTCATTTTCTTTTCAGGCTTTTCCTCACTCGAGGGCCACCCTTCAGCAGAGCGATCAACCACGGTTGCTCTAAGGATCACGGCTTACACGTGTTGTCTCACGTATCCCACTTTTGAGTCACTTAGGTGTCACACCATCTGAGTCCTATCAGATTCTTTAGCCTCACTCGGGGCTATCCCCCAACCGAGCAGTCAACCACGGTCATCCTAAGGGCACCCCACGTTCATCATACACTGGCGTCCTTATGATGCCTTCTTCGAGTCGTACCTATGCTACAAATACTCGAGTCATCTAGGGTTAGGTCACCACGGTTGGTCCGAGCACGCGACACGATCAAACACGGTTGCCCCATTTTCGGACTCGCTCTCATACACCATCCGAGTCTCATGGTCGAGTCCAAGCCAGGGTCGTTACCTCGTCTAGATCAACGTTCGAGTATCCCGGTCCAAGAGTCTTTGTCGACCCGTCACCCCGGGCCGTGTCTAGTTTGACTCCCTCACTTGCACTTGCGCAAAGCCGAGTTTAGGCGAGTCGTGACACCCGTCGTTCTCCCCAATCAAAGACCTTACCAAAAAAAAAAAACAACCAACCGAGCATCCGAGTCCGGATTTGATTCGAGTCTAAGTCTGAGTTCGAGTCTAGGATACCCTACATCCTCATTTCCAAATCAGCTTCAGAGTCATTTGTATTCTGTCCTCTTTTCAAAAATTCAATAAAATCAGCTTTCAATATTCTATCTCCACTATATGCTTTCCTTATATGTTTCCGAGAACATGATGAACACCGTCATACACTGTAAACACACGCACGTGACTATTATAGGCACATCTATAATGACTGCAGGAAACCGAGCCCCTGTTTTCCATTCACCTATTCAATGTCTGGTATAGAAAGCCACATAACTACCCTTAGCAGGAGCGGTATCGAATTCTATGACAAATCTAGGTAATCTCCTAGTTTGGGTTAAAGACGGGAGGCAAGCCCATTTCCCACAATAAAATACCCATCCAATAAGACTAATCGATCCCTACCTTAGGTGTTAGTCTGACCAACAAAAAAAAGGAAAAAACTGGACAAAAAAAAATCAGAAGTCCAATCCAAGAAAAAGCAAAAGGCCCAAAACAAAAGAGCTGGCCATGATAAAAAAAAACCATGACCATGATCAACGGTCAATTCAAGTGAAAGCCCCATGACCAGGGTACGGTTAAAATTCATACCATCAAATAAGGGAGAGATAATCGAGCTGGTCAACTAACACCACATTTAGCCTTCCCACATTACAACCCTCAAGACCTTCCCGAGACCCAGGCTAGAGACAGCCCGAAATTTTGAGGATTCAAGCTCCATAGGATACCCCTAACCAATAGGGCCAAACATGGAAATCAGATCTCGTATTATCAAAACTTATCCCGATCAAAGTTCGAGCCATTTTACTCGACTTCCCCTTTACATAACAGAATTCACAATCACCATACGCAAACCCGAGAGCAAAATTCGTCAAATCCATCAGAGAGCAAAACTCGTCAAATCCCCTGAGAGCAAAACTCGTTAAAATCCTCGAGAGCAAAACTCGTTAAAATCCCCGAGAGCAAAACTCGTTAAAATCTCCGAAAGCAAAACTCGTTAAAATCCTCGAGAATAGAACTCGTTAAAATCCCCGAGAGTAGAACTCGTTAAAATCCCATCCCAATTCTTCTCATTCAAACCAGTTACCAACCCCAAACACGGGAACTCAACTTGCAGTCGGCATAGAACATGCCCAAATAGTTCACACCACCTCTGGGGGCTGCCCCGGAGAACGCTCACAGTCACAGGATTAACATCCTAACTATTCTAGCCCTTTGATCAAGACATCATTGGGAATGCACCTAGCCTACACCATCGGAATGGCTAGTTACACACCAAGACCTAAGAAACTAGACATCATAATCTTTCAACACTGAACTACGGCTTGGTTTGATTTCACCACATGTGAATACGTAGGCAGCCTTTCAACAGAGGCACAACCATCCACATTGACACACATTCAAAAAGCACCATCATTCTGGTCACACACTGTCATGTTCTCGACAGTTAGCTTTGTCATTCTGGGGGCTTCTCCTAGGCAGAAGTTCTCCATCCACTCACATAATCCAAATACTTTCAAAATCTAGCGTCCTTTCTATAGTGTGTCCTAGTACTCGGCTCAGTCGAAGACAAGAATCTGTCAGGACTCGAGGCAATACCCACTTTGGAAATGTACCCTAAAATAAAAAAGGATTCAAAAGAGCACTAGTCCACAGCATTCCACTACTAAGTCCTGCAAAAACAGTCTCGTTACAGACTACTGCAATTCCCCTATAACGCATCCTTCTCATTACGATGTACGACCGTGTTGCTACTCGCCTAGGCTACGAAATATCGCAATTTAAGAGTCTTGTTAGGTGGCCCACCCCCTATCGAGTCACGGTCCAACCCCTCGAGAGTCCAGTCATGTCTGTCAACTCGTCCGGTCGCGTCCAGAGTCGAGTCTGTCAGTAGACCTCTCTTCAAATTCTTACTTCAAAATTTGCAAAACTTTGCCATTTGAAAAAAAAATCTTTTCGACAAGGTCAAATTTCAGTCTATTTAAACTGCAAATTCTTCTCCACCTCTTTCAATTTTGGAAACCCATCTCCTAGCACGTGAGTTGCTTTCAGGACTTCGATTTCAAAATGCAGCAAAAATCATTTTTATTCCCCAGCGCGAGTCATATTTGTTTCGCCTACGTGTTGCATGGAAAATTTTATGTAACTTATACAGGTACAAATCGCGACAGCGCAATTCACATAACTCCCCAGCGGCATTTAACAGGATGAGCCCATATATAGGCGCACCTAAGTCTTATACGACAAGTTCAATTCCCCACGGAGTTATCATCATCACTTCAGGTACACTTCTAGTCTCTGGCCGGCGGGCCCTTTACGCAGGTCTAATGGACTTTAAACGACCCGACCGGAAGCTACCGGGTTTTAATCCTTGATTGACCTGGTAGCTACTCTGACTTTCGCCCTGTCCAAGCCTCAGTCAGAGTGGGGGCTCTGTAGACACCCACATTTGACTGCTAGGTGTCTATAGCAGTTTCCAAAAAACACCCGATGATGATCGGACGCAAACGTGCTTTAACGTACTCGGAAATGGGCTCGAAATCATGGATATTTGGCTTGGGCTTTTTACGGAGTACAAATCTCGCAAAATCAACCTCAAATTCAGGCCCAGTGGGTCGTTTCGAGTCAAATAAGACTAATTTGGGTCGAATCCGACACCAGGGGTAAAACCGTCTTTTAGCGACCGAGTCAAACCCGGTCAAAGATATTTTCTCGAGATGTGTGAGCCAGCCGTGTCACCTCACGTGACCAATTCAAACTCAAACTACATAAAAAATCAGCTACACAAATATTAAACAATTCCGTTAAAGGTAGAATTCGATCTCAAGTAGGAATTCTATCCGAACACCGAATCAAACACTCGACCGAGCGTAGAACACTCGGCCGAGCAGCCTGTTTTCCAGCCAATTTCGTGGCTTCTTTGCCAAGAAAAGAGAATTCTCGTTCCTCTCGACTTCTTACGTTTCCTATCCATACCGGTATTTCTTGTTGTCTAAGCAAGAGTACTTCTCCTAACTTTTTCTCCTATAAATAGGACTCTCACATACACAATTATACATCAACTTTATATCAATCAAATATACATAAACTCCTCACACAACTCACAAAAAATACACTTAGCATCGAGAAACCGTTAGTATATCCGAGACCCGACGAAACCGGCCACCTCTTACCCATTATACGTCCAAACCAAAAACCACCATAACTCACCGACATTAACTCGAAGCTCCCGTGCCCTAGCCACATTCCGACGAGCCCCGATCCGAGTAAACAAAGCATGTAGGTTGAGGGTGTAAAATCAAACCCGATTTTCTCTTTTCTTTCTTCCTTTCTCTCGTCTTTTCCGCTTCTTTTTCTTCCCGTTTTTTTGTCCTTGCGTCCTCGTCGGTCTATTTATTATGGGTCGTTTGTCGCATTTTTTTTATTTCTAATATCGATATTACAAAAAATATTTTCATATAACGAATATTCTTAAAAACATGATACCGATTCCCTAATCGAATATCGTATTTAAAGAATTACATTAATCTGGTTGATGCTACAAAATCGTTACTTTTTACAAAATACAACGATTTAAACGCGGAGAGAACTAAAATTCTTTTTCTTTTCATTCAAATTTTTCTTTTCAAAACAATTTTATAAAACCTTTTCTAAATGTCATTCCAAATATTCGATATCGATTTCATAATCGAATATCGAATATCGAATATAACGAATATCGAAAATATTGAATCGAGTACAAATTATGCTATATTTGTACGTGATTTAATAAAAGCATCGAATTTTCAAAAATCGACCTCGAAACAAGCCGGGGCGCGAGTCGCGCGCACCCTGGGCGAGCCGCGCGGCCGACTGAAACGCGGCTCGTCTTTCGTCCTTTTTTTTATTATTATTTTTCGAACATCGTTTTTATACAAAACAGCGTCTTTTTAACAATATTTTTCAGATTTCGACTAATATTTTCTCGATCTTGCATATTCATCATATTTGGTATATTATTTCTTAAAAACCGATACTAACTCGTTTGTTCATCTTTTGTAGCAAATTCATCCTTTCCTTTTCTTTCGTTTGTTTTATTAAACTAAAACGAACCTCACATGCTAAATTCAACTTTGAAGTTAATTCTTCATGCATCAAACCGACTTAGCAACCCGTTCAATTCCTCACATGCTTAGGAAAACAATGTTTTCATATCATTCATCGTATTACTAACGCGCGTATTAAAAAATCATTCGATATCCTAGTAGAGGCCGCTAATGTGCGGGCGGGGTTGGGTTTTCTTAGTGAACTTCCCAAGACGTATCCTCACCCCTTACTCAGAACCTCGGTTTCCAGATGTCCGAAACCATTGGCAACGAGAGTCATTCAATATGCGATAAACCGCTCAAGTCGGCATCGGTATCGAACTGCAAAGGGACGAGCCCAATAAACACTCACATCGGAAATGGGCCGTATTTTGTACACGGCCCACTACGACATAGAGTGGGCTCGAACGGTTCCGAATAACCATAAAATTCGGGGGCGACTCCAACTTCGATTTAAATTTCAATCCCCAAACCCGCGCGTGGCCGCGTCGGGGTGGACCTATGTCATGTCCACACATGGGCTTCCTTTTCCTGTCTCCTTAAATCAAGATTCAGGGAGTCATTGGCCAATCTCTCCTGCAAAACCTTCAACTTCAGGGATGCAATTTCAGTGTTTCTTTCTATATCGGCAAAATGGCCCTTGTTAATACCTTTTAGAACGGCCTTTAGCCTTTGCATTTTCTTGACTAAGCAATACATCTTAGTTCCTTCAACTGGCTGTCCCCAATCCCTTCCCACCAACTGATCAAAATTTGAACTTTTACTCCATATATTAAAGAACTTGAAGGCTCTTCCTTTAGTATTGATTCCACCTTAAGGCCTAATCAAACAAGGGCAATGATAAAAAGGCCTTCAAGCAAAAAGTGAGCTCTGTAATTTGCCCTAGTACTCATCCACTTCTGATTAACGAGGCATCTGTTCAATCTACTAAACACCTTCTCTGGATCTTGTTTATAGTTCCATCTGTAAAAAGCCCCAGTTGCAGGACTGTCCATGAGCTCACATAAATCAATGCATTCTTGGAAAGGTGCTGCTTTAGCCATATTGAATCATCCACCCAGCCTTTCTTCCTTGTTCAAAACACAATTGAAGTGTCCCTATGATCCCCTAGAAATTGTAACGCAATACAGTGACGGAAACACAGTAGAGTTGAGATTAAAACACACTAACAAACTATATCTTATTAAAAGAAATGGTAATTCAATACAAAGGCCTCTTTTTACAAAAGGGCTAAAAAGGGAATTCTCCAAACAGGTTATACAAATCCACGTGAATGAAGAAAGAGTAGGATCCACGCTACTCGCTAGCTAACACCCAAAACCCAACAGCAAATACTTGTCATGTTATAAACATAACAGCCACATCAGTGTGGACTAACTTGGAAGTTTTCCCAGCCATATTATATCATATGGAAATTTAAAAGTATTATTATATTAAAATATTTAAAAGAGAAAACATTACAACGATATAATAAGAATAAGTTTTAAGGGAAACTTAAAGCACTTGTCAACCTGCAAGTCAAAAATCAATAGATGTTAATAATATTCAAAAATGACGTTATGGAAATATTCAGTGTAGACGGTTAGACTTTCACTAGGAGAATACTAAAACTAGCTTCGAGAACTTAGTTTAAACAAACCAAACTTCGGTCTCTAACTAGGCTACTCAACCATAATAGGGCGGCGACTTATAAATGCGTGGCCCTAGTTTAAGAGAATGCACACCCCTCCTGGGATTACCTGTCACCCACTTCAACTTATGATGGTGACTTACTGCGAGGCCTAAACTTAAGGTCAAAATGTACACAACTCCCGGGATACCTGTCCCCCGATTTAACAACTAATGTACCAATTCCTAATACACTAGCCTTATAGTTGATGGCAAAACTGTAAACCCTAGAATATATAATCTAACCTCACACCTATCCTTATTCCATAACTCCAAAACAATCCATTATCGATAATCAAAATTAAATATAATCATTATAAATAATATGAAGATAAAATAAATAAACATTTTATATTAGAAGGAAACTTTCTATAAATAGAAGCTTACTAATTTTAGAAACTTACGTAAAATAGAAATAGTCTTATAGAAAATGCGTAAGGTATTAAAATGAGTGAAATGTATAGAAATAACATTTCTAACAAAATTAACATTTTATTATTATCGTCGTTATCGTAACTTTATTATATTTCGAAATTTGTTACTAAAAATATAATTAAAATATAATAAGTCAATATATAGTATTTTACAAATAATTAGAAAATCCAGTTAAAACAATAAATTTTAGAAAAGAGATGTTTTAAGAAAAACGATATCAAAGATTAATTGAGTCAACGAATTTTATAAATGAAATGAGATTTACAAAGGTTTCAAATTATTCTTAACAAATAGCTTTTATTAATAATTAATACGGATTTTACTAAAATAGTCAATCGGAAGCAAATAAGAAATTATTAGTGAAAATAGTCTCGAGTAAAAATGTATTTCAAACAAAATGACTATTTTGTAATTTATTAGTATAAATCGTAAAATGAAAATTATTTATTAAACGAGAATACAATCTCGATTTATATTTAAAATACGATTTGAGTTAAAATTATAAATTAACGAAATATGATAAAGTTAGAAATCGATATTATTTAGTTACTAGTGTTAAGATAACCAACAAATTATTATAATGATCATAAATAATAAAATTACTAACGATTTATAAAACGATATCGAAAGTTGTAAAACATTTATAAGGTGCACAATTTAAAAAATAATATTATTAGCAATAATAAATAGCTAAAATTAGAAAACCGGAGTTAATATATTTACTACATACGACTACTTAAACATATGATATAAAATCGAGTAACGTCCTAAAGTTACCTTAAGTCGAATCGATAACTTCAAAGCATCTGCTCCTGGCCTCTAATAGTCCAAGCTCCAGTCACGAGCTCGAAAGTCGTCTTAAACCCTTGTTCTTCAATAAATCCATCTTGATTTAACAGAATTCGAGACGTAGAAACAGAGATAAAGGAAATCGGATTAAGGATTGATAAAAAGAATAGTGGAATAGAAGAATAAAAGAATAATAGGCAGAATTGGCAGTAGGAAACACCACGAATAGGAAAAGGGAAAGAACGGAGTCACGACATTGGAGCAAATTGAAAACAGTAGGAACAATTTACAGTGTAACACGACCGATGACAGCAGGAATGATGAATAACAATAGAACCAAAGAGGATAGCAGCTTCAACACAGATGAGACGAGAGAGCAAGACATCGATAACTGTTGTGTGGTAAATTTATACCATTTTCCTCCCATTTAGACTCGTTTTTCCCTCGTTTTGCGAGATTACAGTGCGATTATCGCCTTATTTTGAGTATTTCTCGCATTAGCATCCCTCTTATGTGTTTTACGTGTTTTTGGTAGTTTTTCTATCAATTTTGATAGGATTTGGCAACGAAAGCATGATCGAGCTTCTACGAGCACAAGAGAGGGGAATGCCGTCTGAAAAACAAAGCACACAACTTAAAGTTCAAAGCCATCCAATCATACGACGAAGAATGAGACAAGAAAAGAGGCCAGAAAACGATCGGGTGAATTTTCACTTGATGAGAAACCACCGGGCGAAGTTTCTGTAACACCCCTGATTTTTATAAATTAAATTAAATTAAAATTTTGTTCGTATTTTTATTTTGTTTACAATTTAACTCGTAATTCTTAAAATTATTATAAAACGAATTTGTCGTTTAATCGTTTCAAACTCCTAAAAATCTATTTGATTCGGAAACTCTTCTTATATTTAAAACATATTTTTATTTCTGTTTCGATTTATTTTATACATTTAATGTAATTCTTATCGAAAGTCTATTTTGGCGATTTAAATTTTAAATTCTTTTTATTTAATTATATTTATGCTTGAATTTCTATCTTCGGCTCGAAGTTCATTTATTTTAAAGTTTCGTCAAAACATTTATTATTTTTCCTTGAGAAATCAATTTAATTCACTCTATCGAAGATTTAATATTTATCGGGAAACACTATTTCAATTGTCTAATTAATTATTTCTTTTAGCTTCGTTTTCGTCTCGAATACTTCATTTACTCATTTTATTTGACGACTCGATTATTTATTAATTTTATTGACTCGTTTTTAATTCTATTTCGTGGGTCAGTCAACTTATCGTTTTGGAATTCAGTTCCTACCCGATTCATTTAATTAAACTGTATTTCTTATTCACTCTCACGTGAGCTATTCAGCCCCCTTTCCCCCATTCACGTTATTCCTCCGCTTCCCATTCATTTTGGTTCATTTCCCCTTGTTATCTTATACTCACGTTCTTTCCCTCAAATTTTCTTCTCAATTCTTAACGCCTTACACACACACTGACACATTCACCCCCCCTCTTTACTTCTGTTTTTTTTTTCACCGCTTCACCCTTTTGTTTTCTCCCTTCATTAAACCCACCTCTTCATTTATCCTCACTAAACCGGTTCATACTTTCCCCCCGTTTTCCTCTCTCTTCCTCTTTTTTTGATGTCACCGCTGCTGCTACTTTGATGCTGCTGCTACGTTGCTGCCGCTGCTGCTGCTACGCCGCTTAACGTGAGGTTATCTTCTTTTCTTCTTCCTGTCCTCCTTCCGTTCTTTTCTTTGATTTACCTTGCTGTCCGTTATTGCTCTTGCTGCTATTATCGTCTATGTTGTTGTTGCTGTTGTCTACTGCTACTACTGTGTTGTTTCGCCATCTCCTCTTTGCTGAATGCTGCTGTGTGGTCATTGTTGTTCTGTCCGTTTTATTTTCTTTTTCTTCTTCACCGATCCGTTGCTGCGTTTTGTTACTGATATATACTGCTGCTACTGTTTGTCCCCCTTCTTTTCTAACCGTTTTGTTGGGGCTGCCATTCGTGGTGTTGTGGTACGGTTCGTTGCTCGATTTACTTCGCTGCTACTGTTTTTTTTTGTCATTATTTGTTGCTGCTGTCGGGTAATTGTTGTTTGTTGGTCCCCTTTCTTCTCCCCCTTCTTCCTTCCTCCCTTTATTTTGTCTCTAATTGGGGATGACTGATGCATTCTTCTTCTCCTTCGACTTCTTCTCGTCTTAATTTGATCTTGTTGCTGCTGCTAATTGTTGCTACTCTCGATTTTTCCCTTCTTTCCCCTTTTCCGCCTATCATTATTTCATTCCTCTATTCTTTGTATCAATCCTTAATCCGATCCCTTTATTTTTGTTTCTTTGTCTCGAATTCTCTTGGAATAAGATGAATTTACTGAAGAATAAGTGTTCAAGACGACTCTCGTGCTCGTGACTGGAACTTGGACTATTAGAGGAGCAAATGGTTGGAAGCCATCGATACTCAAGGTAACTTTAGGACGTTACTCGATTTTGTATCGTAGGTTTGAGTAGTAGTATGTAGTAAATATTTTAACTTCAGTTTTCTAATTTTAGCTACTTATTATTTGCTAATAAAATTATTCTTTTAAATCGTGTACGTTAAAAATATTTTACAAGTTTTCGATATCGTTTTATAAATCGTTAGTAATTTTATTATTTACGATCGTTATAATATTTTGTTGGTTATCGTGACACTAGTAACTAAATAATATCAATTTCATATTTTTGTCATATTTCGTTAATTTCTAATTTTTAACTTAAAATCGTATTTTAGTATAATAATCAAGATTTATATATTCATTTAATAAATTAATTTTCATTTTTTGATTTATACTAATAAATTAGAAGATTGTCGTTTTGTTTGAAATATATTTTTAGTCGAGACTATTTTCACTAATAATTTCTCATTTGTTTCCAACTGTCTATTTTTAGAAAAATCTGTATTATTTATTAATAAAAGCTATCTGTTAAAAATTAATTCGAAATATTTGTAAATCTCATTTCATTTGTAAAACTCGTTGACTCAATTAATTTTAATATCGATTTTCTTAAAACATCTCTTTTCTAAAATTTATAATTTTAACTCGATTTCCTAATTATTTATAAAATAACATATATTGACTTATTATATATATTCTGAGTAACGAATTTAGAAATATATTAAAGTTACGATAACGACGATAATAATAAAATGTTAATTTCGTTAGAAATGCTAGTTTTATACGTTTCACGTATTTTTAATAACTTACGTATTTTCTATAACACAATTTCTATTTTAAGTAAGTTTCTAAAAATAGTATGTTTCTATTTATAGAAAGTTTTCCTTTTTAATATAAAATGTTTATTCCTTTTGTCCTCGTATTATTTATATTGATTATATCTCTTGTATTTATCGATAATGGTTGTTTTGGAGTTATGGAATAAGGACAAGTGTGGGGTTAGAGTAATATATTCTGGGGTTTACGTTTTTGCCATCAACTATAAGGCTAGTGTGTCTTTATGGGGCACACTGGTTGTTGAACCGAGCATATATGGTGTTCGGGAGTGTGTGTACATTTTGACCTTAAACTCGTGCCTCGCAGTGTAAGACGCCGTCGGGTTGAACTGAGTATTTATTGTGCTCGGGAGGGGTGTGCATATTATCTTTAACTAGGGCCACGCATTTATAAGTCGCAGTCTTATTATGGTTGAGTAGATTAGTTAGAGATCGAGGTTTGATTTGTTTGAACTAAGTTCTCGAAGCTAGTTTCAGTATTCTCCTAGTGAAAGTCTAGCCGTCGACACTAATCATATCCATAACGCCATTTTGAATATTTTTGTTATTATCGATACATTTTGGTTTGCAGGTTGGCAAATATTTGAAGTTTTCTTCTGAAAACTTGTTCTGATTTTATTGTTCCAATGTTTTAAGTTTTTCTCTGAAAGCTTATTTTTATTATATCATTTTAATGTTTTCCATTTTAAGTATTTTGATATAATAACACTATTATTTTCCTATATGGTATAATTTGGTTGGGAGAACGTCCGAGTTACTCCCCACTGACGTGGCTGTTATGTTTATAACATGACAAGTATATGCTGCTGGGTTTTGGGTGTGAGCTAGCGAGTAGCGTGGATCCTACTCTTTCTCTATTCTTGTAATTTATATTTTTGTATAGCCCGTTTGGAGAATTTTCTATTCAGCCCTTTTGTAAAAAGTGACCTTTGTATTGACTTACCATTTCTTTTAATATGATATAGGTTCTCAGTGTGTTTTAATCCCAACTATACAGTGTTTCCGCCACTGTATTGCGTTAGATTTTCTAGGGGATTACAGTTGGTATCAGAGCATTGTTGCTCCCGACGCTTACACCTTATTCTAGCTAGGAAAAATACCATTAAATGATTTGAACATTAAAGAAATATTAGTGAGAGATGGGTATAAACAAAATAAGGACTTAACTATTAGGTTTATATGCTATTGTAACTCAATGACTAGCATTGAATTTTGTTTCTTTTGTGTCGAGAAGAAGATGATAGAACAGGATGTTGATATGCTGCCCCAGATCAGAACAGGATCTGCTTAGAACTTTCAACGACTGCTGACTCGAGTGGACAACTTGGTGCTCCAAGAAAGATGCCAATGGTGACCTTTCAGCTCAGATTTAGTTTGCTCAAGCTACAGGTTAGATGATCAAGGGTAGATTCCTGTTCCATGACGTTGCAGTAGATCCAGATGGAGCAACTCTAGACTAGTGTGCTCATATCCCTGTGAGAAGATGAAGCTACCGTGACTTCCTTCGTGAAACTCTAGAGGCCCGAAGATTCCCTCGTTCTAGATTTTGTTATCTAGAATCTTTGATTCTCTTCTTCCTGCTTCTACCTTTCCAATTCTTCCCTTATAAATTCTCATCTTCATTCTCTTGGCGAATCCTTGTCCGATTCTTCTACTTTACCATCTTTCCTCTTGAGATTCTTTGGTTAGACCGAAATCTGTTTCAGTGGACCCCGTGAAAAGTCATAGATATTTGAGGTTTAGTAAACCCTTGTTACTTGGTTTGAGGATTGTGAGTTGTACCTTATTTTCTAAGCAAGTAAGAATTTTTTTGGATTGAGTCGAATGGTATAAGTTGATTAATGGAGTTATGTTGATACTTTGGACACCGAACTTTGGGTTATAGGCTACTTTGATTAATTTAGAATACTTAGAGTTGAATATATTTTGGAGTAGTAAGAGTATAACATATTTGATGGATACCTGGTACCTAACCTAGAACCCAACTAAGCGTAACTGACAATATTACTTTGTGATTCCTACCTAATACTTATTCGATGGATGCATCGTGAATATTTGGGATCATAGATTATTGTTTAAAGTGTTAGCCTGAGAGTTGTGGTACTATTAAAGGTTTTTCATTATTGACGTCAGTAATTTTGGCTGACATAGATAGCCTTTGTTTATTGAGGATTAGATCGTTGATGTGTGAGGTTGTAACCTACGAACCTTGGAGTTGAGTTATCTGAACTCGGATGAGTTATTCTTAACCTTGAAGGAAAGAACTAGCTTGCATAATCATAATTTGAACTTATTGTGTTGTTTTGGGGAATACTATAATACATATCATCTTATTGGGACTTTCAGTTTAGAACCTTAGACCAACGAGAGTGGCTTCGTTGAGTTATTAAATATTTTGTGGTTGCACCTTTGTGATTAGAAATTTGATGGATTTCTCAGAACCATTGTCGAACGACGTGTTTTGAAGATGTGAGTATCTATTATTATATATTGAGGTTGAGTGTGCCTTAGGTTGGTGTACTTTCCCAACGCTTGCCTATTTATGGTGTTAAGAATATGTTGGTGATCATTTCTGAGGATTTCATACCCATGCCTGTTAAATTGGTGAACCTTGTTTAGTGTTCCTTACTCGAGAAAGTGTACCTCGAGTTCAGACCTTATGAGCTTTGAATTTATGAGTCTTAACGATTGCGAGTTTGGGTGTATTTTGATGACCGTTGAAATATTAATTAATGAGATTAGATTTCAAAGCATGTGTGGATTAGTATCGTGTCACTTGAACGATTGGATAATCACGTAAGACATTTTTGGAGATTGAGACTTAGCGGGCAACCTAATGTCTAATATTGGACTTAGTATTATTTGATGAAAATTAGGAACCCGTGTTGTGGGAGTCGTACTAGGAATCTTGAGGTGTTTAACTTCTTCTGTAATTCCTTGAGAGCTCCTTTTGACTCTCAATTTCGTTCCTCCCCTTAGCTCTTCTTAAAATCTGTCGTCGTCTTCTGCCAATCGTTTCTACTTCTTTATCGGGTTTGAAAACTTTTGTTTCGATTTGTCGTTGACTTCGACTCTATTTATCCGTTTATCTTTTCTCGAACTTATGTTATGAAAAGTTTGACTAATTTACAAATTTTAATTTTCATGAAATTTTAACATTTTGAGTTATAAATTTCAAAACTTTCTATTTCATCTTTGTTTTATTTTTGGTCCTGTTTCTAAAGGGTCTTAATAATTTTTTTTAAAGTATTTCGAAATTGTTTGAAATTTTAATTTTGATTTTCAAGTGATCGAGATTTTATGAAAACTTTCATAATTGCAAATATTTTGATTTCTATAGGATTATTTTGTAAAATGGTTTAATATTTTCGAAAAACATTGTATGTCTAAGTTTTTGTTTCATTGCCGATAGACGTTAAATTTGTTATTGAAAATGTTTGACGAATGGTTCGATTTTTATTTACTAACTACAAATTTGATTTCTCAAGTTTTTGTTTGGTCGTAAAACAAAATATTGTCGAATTCCTTAATCAAACGTTTTACTGTTGCTTTGAAAATAAACTTTAGGTATCCGAGCGTATATTATCTTGAAATAAATTTTGTCTTCGATTTTGAGTTCATGTCACGTTTGAAGTTGTAATTTTTTAAAAAAAACCGAGATTGTGATGCGAGTTAAGCATTCTCATTTTGTTCAAGTGATATAACCTTGTTTTCCATTCTATTGTTAAGTTTTGTTAGTTTCGAGGACGAAACTTCTTTTTAGTGGGGAAGATTGTAACACCCTTGATTTTTATAAATTAAATTAAATTAAAAATTTTGTTCGTATTTTTATTTTGTTTACGATTTAACTCGTAATTCTTAAAATTATTATAAAACGAATTTGTCGTTTAATCGTTTCAAACTCCTAAAATTATATTTGATTCGGAAACTCTTCTTATAATTAAAACATATTTTTATTTCTGTTTCGATTTATTTTATAAATTCAATGTAATTCTTATCGAAAGTCTATTTTGGCGATTTAAATTTTAAATTCTTTTTATTTAATTATATTTATGCTCGAATTTTTATTTTTGGCTCGAAGTTCATTTATTTTAAAGTTTCGTCAAAACATTTATTATTTTTCCTTGAGAAATCAATTTAATTCACTCTATCGAAGATTTAATATTTATCGGGAAACACTATTTCAATTGTCTAATTAATTATTTCTTTAAGCTTCGTTTTCGTCTCGAATACTTCATTTACTCATTTTATTTGACGATCCGATTATTTATTAATTTTATTGACTCGTTTTTAATTCTATTTCGTGGGTCAGTCAACTTATCGTTTTGGAATTCAGTTCCTACCCGATTCATTTAATTAAACTGTATTTCTTATTCACTCTCGCGTGAGCTATTCAGCCCCCTTTCCCCCATTCACTTTATTCCTCCGCTTCCCATTCATTTTGGTTCATTTCCCCTTGTTATCTTATACTCACGTTCTTTCCCTCAAAAATTTTCTTCCCAATTCTTAACGCCTTACACACACACTGACACATTCACCCCCCCTCTTTACTTCTGTTTTTTTTTCACCGCTTCACCCTTTTGTTTTCTCCCTTCATTAAAACCCTCTCTTCATTCATCCTCACTAAACCGGTTCATACTTTCCTCCCTGTTCTCCTCTCTCTTCCTCTTTTTTTGATGTCACCGCTGCTGCTACTTTGATGTTGCTGCTACGTTGCTGCCGCTGCTGCTGCTACGCCGCTTAACGTGAGGTTATCTTCTTTTCTTCTTCCTGTCCCCCTTCCGTTCTTTTCTTTGATTTACCTTGCTGTCCGTTTTTGCTCTTGCTGCTATTTTCGTCTATGTTGTTGTTGCTGTTGTTGTTGTCTGCTGCTACTACTTTGTTGTTTCGCTATCTCCTCTTTGCTGAATGCTGCTGTGTGGTCATTGTTGTTCTGTCCGTTTTATTTTCTTTTTCTTCTTCACCGATCCGTTGCTGCGTTTTGTTACTGATATATACTGCTGCTACTGTTTGTCCCCCTTCTTTTCTAACCGTTTTGTTGGGGCTGCCATTCGTGGTGTTGTGGTACGGTTCGTTGCTCGATTTACTTCGCTGCTACTGTTTTTTTTTGTCATTATTTGTTGCTGCTGTCGGGTAATTGTTGTTTGTTGGTCCCCTTTCTTCTCCCCCTTCTTCCTTCCTCCCTTTATTTTGTCTCTAATTGGGGATGACTGATGCATTCTTCTTCTCCTTCGACTTCTTCTCGTCTTAATTTGATCTTGTTGCTGCTGCTAATTGTTGCTACTCTCGATTTTTCCCTTCTTTCCCCTTTTCCGCCTATCATTATTTAATTCCTCTATTCTTTGTATCAATCCTTAATCCGATCCCTTTATTTTTGTTTCTTTGTCTCGAATTCTTTTGGAATAAGATGAATTTACTGAAGAATAAGTGTTCAAGACGACTCTCGTGCTCGTGACTGGAGCTTGGACTATTAGAGGAGCAAATGGTTTGAAGCCATCGATACTCAAGGTAACTTTAGGACGTTACTTGATTTTGTATCGTAGGTTTGAGTAGTAGTATGTAGTAAATATTTTAACTTCAGTTTTCTAATTTTAGCTACTTATTATTTGTTAATAAAATTATTCTTTTAAATTGTGTACGTTATAAATATTTTACAAGTTTTCGATATCGTTTTATAAATCGTTAGTAATTTTATTATTTATGATCGTTATAATATTTTGTTGGTTATCGTGACACTAGTAACTAAATAATATCAATTTCATATTTTTGTCATATTTCGTTAATTTCTAATTTTTAACTTAAAATCGTATTTTAGTATAATAATCGAGATTTATATATTCATTTAATAAATTAATTTTCATTTTTCGATTTATACTAATAAATTAGAAGATAGTCGTTTTGTTTGAAATATATTTTTAGTCGAGACTATTTTCACTAATAGTTTCTCATTTGTTTCCAACTGTCTATTTTTAGTAAAATCCGCATTATTTATTAATAAAATCTATCTGTTAAAAATTAATTCGAAATCATTGTAAATCTCATTTCATTTGTAAAACTCGTTGACTCAATTAATTTTAATATCGATTTTCTTAAAACATCTCTTTTCTAAAATTTATAATTTTAACTCGATTTCCTAATTATTTATAAAATAATATATATTGACTTATTATATATATTCTGAGTAACTAATTTAGAAGTATATTAAAGTTACGATAACGACGATAATAATAAAATGTTAATTTCGTTAGAAATGCTATTTTTATACGTTTCACGTATTATTAATAACTTACGTATTTTCTATAACACAATTTCTATTTTAAGTAAGTTTCTAAAAATAGTATGTTTCTATTTATAGAAAGTTTTCCTTTTTAATATAAAATGTTTATTCCTTTTGTCCTCGTATTATTTATATTGATTATAGCTCTTGTATTTATCGATAATGGCTGTTTTGGAGTTATGGAATAAGGACAAGTGTGGGGTTAGAGTAATATATTCTGGGGTTTACGTTTTTGCCATCAACTATAAGGCTAGTGTGTCTTTATGGGGCACACTGGTTGTTGAACCGAGCATATATGGTGTTCGGGAGTGTGTGTACATTTTGACCTTAAACTCGTGCCTCGCAGTGTAAGACGCCGTCGGGTTGAACTGAGTATTTATGGTGCTCGGGAGGGGTGTGCATATTATCTTTAACTAGGGCCACGCATTTATAAGTCGCCGTCTTATTATGGTTGAGTAAATTAGTTAGAGATCGAGGTTTGATTTGTTGAACTAAGTTCTCGAAGCTAGTTTCAGTATTCTCCTAGTGAAAGTCTAGCCGTCGACACTAATCCTATCCATAACGCCATTTTGAATATTTTTGTTATTATCGATACATTTTGGTTTGCAGGTTGGCAAATATTTAAAGTTTTTTCTGAAAACTTGTTCTGATTTTATTGTTCCAATGTTTTAAGTTTTCCTCTGAAAGCTTATTTTTATTATATCATTTTAATGTTTTCCATTTAAAGTATTTTGATATAATAACACTATTATTTTCCCATATGTATAATTTGGCTGGGAGAACGTCCGAGTTACTCCCCATTGACGTGGCTGTTATGTTTATAACATGACAGGTATTTGCTGCTGGGTTTTGGGTGTGAGCTAGCGAGTAGCGTGGATCCTACTCTTTCTCTATTCTTGTAATTTATGTTTTTGTATAACCCTTTTGGAGAATTTTCTATTTAGCCCTTTTGTAAAAAGTGACCTTTGTATTGACTTACCATTTCTTTTAATAAGATATAGTTTCTCAGTGTGTTTTAATCCCAACTCTACAGTGTTTCCGCCACTGTATTGCGTTAGATTTTCTAGGGGATTACAGTTTCGCCCGACGGTAAAATTTGCCTCCCCGAAGATTTTCATAAAGTTTCTCCACCGGGCGAATTGACCGGGCGAAACTTTCACCCACCGGGTGAAGTTTCGCCCGACTGTAAAAGTGTCCAAAAATGCAAAACTGGAAGAAGTTCACCGGGTGAAACCACCGGGTGAAGTTTCACTCGGCGGTATTGGTCCGTGTACGACAGGGTGAAGTTCCACCTCATGAAGATTTAAAGGGTGATTGTCTCACACTAATGGAGCAAAAAGTTGGATTTGGGCTTTGGGTTAAGGATCCATTAAGACTTTACTATATATATGCATACCCTAGTTAGTTGCCTACACTACTACAAAATTAGTCATAGACATGACCTAATAGACATAGGTTAAAAGAAAAACCCACATCTATTTTTAATAGACATAGGTTATTTAAAAAACCTATGTATATAAAAGAAAATATACATAGGTCAAAATTAAAATCCATGTCTAAAAATTATACACATAGGTCAAAGTAAAACCTATGTCTGTAATATACGAATAGATGTAGGGTATATAGAAAACCATGTATATTGAAGTAATACTAATAAAGTAGTGACACATGTCTATTCTATTAGTCCTAATAAACTAATAATATTTTCTTAATTAGACACAAATGGTAGATATTTATTTTATTTTATTTTATTTTATTACTACACAGCCTTCTTTCCCTTTTTCTTAATATTTTCTTAATTCCTATGCAGCCTTCTTTCCCTTTTTCATACATAGAACTCGAAGCTCAGCCATGAAACGAAAACTAAGCTCCGACATACCTAATCCCTAATCCTCCGGCATACTCTATAATCTTCAATCCTAATCCTTCAATCAACCTTCAATAAGCTTCAATTCTGATTTCACGCGTAGGCTTCTTCAATCCGTCAATCCTGATTTCACGCGTAGGCTTCTTCAATCCGTCAATCCTGATTTCACGCGTAGGCTTCTTCAATTCGTAAGTTTCTTCTTCAATTCCTTCAGTAATCCATCGCCTCCTCTGTTATTGTTCGTTTATATTCGATTTTGGGGTTTTAGGGTTTTCGATTTGTGAAATTGTGATGAGTCAGTTAGATTTTCGTTTGTTGATTCGTCGATTAAATTACGTTAAGCTCAATTTGTTTTTTTCAATTCACGTGCTAATACTCAGTTTGTTTTTTTCATTTCTAATCTGCATTTTTACAATTTGTTCCGAGAATAGTTTCGTGTGTGTGCATTGTCCGAGAATCTTAGTATTATGAACCCTAATTTGTTCCAGAATTATGGTTAATTGGTTCAGACCAATCAATCATACTGGATTTGTTTGATTTGATGAGGATGAATGAGTACTTATATGATTAAATTATAATATAACGTTACTCGGTTTGCGCCAATTCAACATCACACAACTCATTAGACTCCAATTAGATGTCGTACTGAATTTGTAATTAACTAACAAATTAATGATGAAAACAGTACACAAGCATGCAATGCAGTGAAAGTTTTTCAAAATATTACTTACTCTGGCCATAACTACAGCCATTTCCATGTTGAGATTTTGCTTCAAAAATAGCTCATGGTTGCAGGGCTTGTTAGCAAAGAATGTCATCCGAGTATCATTCCATATTCGACTGGAAAAAGTTGAGTTAATTAGCTCAAATCATAAAGTCAAATAGAAACATTCAACAGCTAGCATAATTAAGTTAACTGTTAACATTAACCATGGATGGGTTTGGACTTGGGAGAGAGGAAATGTATATATATATACAGCAGTTTAAATCAAGCAGCAATATATATATATATATATGTACTAATCATTTAAAATAAAGACGAAATGACCTTAGATGGTGGCCTGACAAATTATGTAACGGAGCATATTAACCATGGATGGGTTGGGACTTTTTTTCATATTGCATCCTCTGCGTATCTGGATACTTATATCTCAGAAAACTCATTATCCGTGTTTTTCTGTTGTCAAATTATGTAACGGAGCATATTATTTCAGGTACCTCAGCCGCTTTCTGCCGAGGATGATTTTCCTGAGCTACAGACTGCCGGTGATATTACTGAAGGTAATAATGGTAGCCATCATGAACAAGTATTATGTCTATCCATTCCGATAGATTTTGCTTATTTACTGTCCGTGACACTAAAGTCAGTGTGGTTAAAAACTTAAAACAGAAGACTCGTGTCAGGCAAATGGTCAAAACGGGAATATGGTGAGCATTGGTACTGACAGAACAATTTTCTCTAAATCAATAATCAAGTTTGGGTACTCTCTCTTTGCAGGTGGGTGGTTGTTAAAAATGTGGGGGATTACAATCAAGAGTTTTAACCGCATTCTCACAAGTAGTAGTAGTAGTAATAATATAGGAGTGATAGGCTTTAGGAATTCACTGACCGGATTTATTCAGTTACATGGTGGTGGTAATGTTGGTGGGTCAATGTCAATGTGGGTGGGGTGTCGCCGCTTTAAGCATAGTGTCCCTCCTAATCCTAAATTGGATCGGGATTTCATGGCCAGGCTCTGGGTTATGGAAAAGGAGGTGGCCAAGGAGTCGGAGAAACGAAGAGGATTGAATGAGATGCATAAGCGCCCTCATGTCTTTCACCAATCTCCTCCTACTCAATCCATTACTGGATATTTGGCACCCACTTCACCCGAGGAGGTCACTCATTTTCTCATCCCTCCCTTTTTGATTTCAAAGCAAATTAGTAGTATGAAAATAGGTGACAACTTGATATTTACAGAATTTGATGGTAACATAACAGTGAGCTGTGCAGGGAATGGAAGCAGATGTAATCGCGAAAAACTTCATGCCCTTTGGTGAGGGAAGCAGACAATGTGCTGGAGCTGAGTTTGCTAAGGTTTTGATGTCTGTCTTCCTTCACGTCCTCATTACCGAATATAGGTACGTGTACGTCTCCCTCCATCACTAGCTTAGCTTACATTAACTTCCCCGGTTAAGAAAGCAGGGGATGAAGCGATTGAAACCATTGTCCATTGGCGGGGCCGGGGTGGGGCATCAATGTTGAGCATAAGCTTTTGGTTCTAATTCTTGTGTTAGTGTGATGAACAGGTGGAAGAAAATAAAGGGAGGAGAAATTTCAAGAAGTCCCATTTTAGCATTCAAAAATGGTCTTCATATTAAGCTTGATAACAACAAATAGTTACAGCAGCCCTATCCCCATGAAATTGTTACAAACAAATCCATAATATACAAACAGAAGCAAGATAACGAAATTACACAAATTCTTGTACGAGACTTCACAGTTCAGAATGTAGTTTTGAAACTGTTTCTTTAGAAGTAGGAGGATGATTAACTTCCGCTTGGGTTTGGGCTAGAGGTACGAGTCTTTGCTTTACATCTGCTACAGCCTCGGAGCTGGATCCCATCACAGTCCCCATTATGTCAATAACACCCGGGTTCTGACTATTGAAGACGGATATTACAGTCGCAAACTCAAACCCTGTGTTATAACAGAAATGCAGCATACCCTTTGGAACAATGAACACATCGCCTTCTCTGAGCATCCTTTTGAATACCTGGTTCCCTGTGTCTATGAACCCGACTGTCACCATCCCTTTGCTCACATACAGAATCTCGGCAGCCCTGGGATGAGTGTGCGGGCTCACTATCCCGTCAGTGTCTATGTCAGTCCGGCCTAACGCAAGCCCGAGAGTGTTGAGCCCAGGGAACTCTACTGCAGTGACGATGTTTGTGGAGGACATGAAGAAATTGTCGGTATCTCCAACCTGTTTTAGCTCCATTGTTTTGAAATCAGAGGGTGTGACATTAGCCGGGTTTTGGCAGGGAAGTCCGTTGAAGAAGATCAGGTTGTTTTGCTGCCGATTAGAGATGGCTGCTGGGCAGAAGTCCTGGAGGCTGTCGTCATCCGCTAAGCAAAACTGGATGGATATTAAGAGGAGAAATGAGACGAGATGACGGTATTTTGACATCTTCAAGTTGTTATTATGTGGCTGTGTTTGTTGGTGTAGAAAACTGGCAAGTGGAATAAACGGCTATTTACATTCCCATGCATCTATTCTTTTTTGGACAACATCTTACAAGTGGAACTGCTGTCTGCTGCCACTATTATTGTCTTAGTGCTTACGAAGTTACGATCATAATACTGGATTGTGGGTGACAGGGTTTCGACTTTATTGCTTATTTACTTGGTCTTCCTTTTTAACTATTTCAGGTTTATATTTCTACAATACAATGTAGCATTTCGTCTTTCTTTGTAAGGTAATTGGACTCATAACATCGACTTATACTTGGTTTATGTCTTCTGCAGGCGCAAATCAAGCAGCAATATTACTACTTAGGCTAATTATTTTGGCTAATTATTGATTGGATTTGATGCATGTTGCCTTGTTGGTTCTTGTTTGTGATTGAATTGCTGATGTTGGTATATATGTTGCTATAGTGTGCTTGTCAGCCGGGGAACACAAAATGTGGCTACTACATAATGAAGTACATGACCGACTTAATCACTTCTTCTAGTTTGAAGGGAACTATTGATAAGGTAACAAGACTTCGAGCACATACACATTTTCTCTATGTTATAATCAAAGTATTTATGTTCTTGAAGTATTCGCTTTCAATTATATTGAAATTGTTGCAGCACTTCAAAGTACTTGCCATGTATTCACAAGAAGACATCGATGAGGTTCGCGATTTGTGGGCTAACTATTATCTTCAAAATTAGAAGTATGAGACATGCATGTAGTATTCAATGTATGAGCTAAAAAGATTGGTTGTAGTAGGAAGAGATTTTATTATTGGTACATCGCGTAATTGTGTAGTTTTTTTATCTAAGCTACTTATTTGTTGGGATGATGACTACCTTTATGAAATATGGAACGTTTGATCGTCCAATTCGACGTTGTATAATTTATGAGATTTATTTTGGTTTTGGTTGGATTGCAGTTTCTTATAAAAAATACGGAAAGAATTAATAATTGATATCATTTTCGGACTGATTACTATGACAATAAACATGGGGCAGACGAAAAACCCATGTTTGTACTATGACAATAAACATGGGGCAAACAAATAACCCATGTCTGTACTATGACAATAAACATGGGGCGAACAAAAAACCCATGTCTATATTTATAATAGACATAGGGCGAAGAAAAAACCCATGTTTATAGTTTTTATAGACA
Organism: Agrostemma githago; assembly: GCA_958450325.1. NCBI lineage: Eukaryota > Viridiplantae > Streptophyta > Magnoliopsida > Caryophyllales > Caryophyllaceae > Agrostemma > Agrostemma githago. The sequence goes on from OY288248.1 coordinate 27,617,323, forward strand.
TGGGTTAATTCTATAAAGACATGGGTTAATTGAAAAACCTATGTCTATGTTTTAGATAGACATAGGACATATGACCCATGTCTAAGTATTGGACAATAGATGTCACTCAACTTAACATGGGTCGCGAAACCCATGTCTATTAGTTAAAACGACCCATGTCTATGTCATGTTTTGTAGTAGTGCTAAGACATCTCCATTAGCACACTACTTACCATCCATTAGTATATCATTCTAGTTGTAATTTTAGTAGTTCTCTACAATTCTAGTAGCTTAGATAGTAAGCTAGTAGTTCATCTTCATAGTTTTCTTCATCAATTCTCTAGATTTACATTCACGCTTTGTAGAATTCAAGTTTTTATTGAAGATTTTTGGAGATTATTAAGGGATTGGTGACAAATCCTTTATCCTCTTCATCAAGCTTCATCTATTATTTATGCAATCTTCTTCTTTATTGTTGATCTTCATAGTTGGTATATTTCTCTTCCACTCTCTAATCTCCAGTCTAGATTCATTACTGTTCTTTCAATATTGTTCATTTTATTGTTCTTTCAATATTGCCTTGTTTTGATCATCTTTATTTATGTTGTTTTAGATCGTTTCATGTTTATTGTGTTGATTGCAATTTTATTCATTGTTTGTTGTTAATCTCTCTAGACTTCTATTTTGACGCTCTTAGATTGATTTTTATTGTTTTGTTGTTATTTCAATTAGTCTTCCTTTTATTGCTATTAGATTGTTTTTATAGCTTATTTAGTAGATCGTAATTTCCTTATCATTTTGTTGTCAATATCTCTAGATTTAGTTATCATGCATGTTGTAGTTATTTTCTCCTTTGTTAATGTTTTGTTGTTTTCCATTATGAGTAGTGAGTAAATTTCCTGTTAGGGGGTTTAGGGAGGAGGATCTTGGATTATTTGAATTGAGGAGTTTTTGGTTGGCTGGTTGCTTGTTGGTTTATCTTGCTTGAGGTTGTTGTGTCATTGTTGTTTTAACACGGCCAACTAGACCGACTTTGACTCATTTCTATCAATATGGGGATATACGGGGTAAAAATTACCTTAACTCAAGACTTACCCTTCTTCACCGCAAAAGCGGGTTTTTAGGTGGGTTGGGTGAAGAAACCGAAAGGTGGCATTCTCCCTTTACCAATATTGTGACCGACCCGATTCCAATTTTCTTAGACCCCAATTTCCGATTTCCGACTTCCCCCTAACACCTTTTCCTAGATCGATCATCTCTTGTCATTTCTCTTGTTATTTCTCTTGTTATTTAATTTTCGTCTTTTACCGCATCTTTAGCATAGACTAGACCCTTAAAACCTCCTCTAGATCCCAAACACGTTGCTTTTTACTCAATATCGTTCTGTTCCCTGTGGACCAACCTCAACTTACCACGAATACACTAGTTGTTTTTGTGTTTTTGCGAGTCTATAAATATTGTTTGATCCCCCATCCTTCGCTAAACGACCGATCCGATTTGGGACGCAATCAATAACGCAATGCGACTCCAACAACAATAACGAACAACACGTTCAAACAGCGACAACATCGACTAGGAACTGATACGAAGTCAAATGAACAGTAGATTATCGACATAAATCTGCATCAGCAAACAACACCAGTACAAACGCCGACACCAGCAACAGACGACCACAGTAGCAGCAACAGTAACGTACAGCAGAGGCAAAGAATAGAGTATGAAAAAGAATAGAGGACGACACAGATAAGAACGGAATAGGAAACAAGTGAAACAGGGGCACGAATTAAGGACAAATTAGAATGACAATAACGACGAGAAACAACAACTTAAATGAACAGTAACCGGAACTAACAACCATAAAATGACGAAAACAGTAGAACAAAATACAGCGGCAGAAAGAAATACAGCAAAAGCAACAACGAGACAGCGAGGAAATTCATAATAGTAGCAACCACAGAATGAAATCTGAAGGAGAAGAGGATGAGAAGAAGGACGTACGAACAACAAAAAGCAGTGCACTGTAATCTCCTAGAAAATCTAACGCAATACAGTGACAGAAACACTGTAGATTTGGGATTAAAACACACTGACAAACTATATCTTATAAAAAGAAATGGTAAGTCAAATACAAAGGCCTCTTTTTACAAAAGGCTTAACAATAAATTCTCCAAACAGGTTAATACAAATCCATAAAACTTGAATGAAGAAAGAGTAGGATCCACGCTACTCGCTAGCTCACACCCAAAACCCAGCAGCAAAAACCTGTCATGTTATAAACATAACAGTCACGTCAGTGGGGAGTAACTCGGACGTTCTCCCAGCCATATTATATCATATGGAAAAATACTAGTATTACTATAACAAAATAATTAAAATGAGAAAACATTAAAACGATATAATAAAAATAAATTTTCAGCGAAACTGAAAGCATTTGCAAACCTGCAAGTCAAAAATCAATCGATAATAATAATATTCAAAATTGGCGTTATGGAAATTCGATCAGTGTGCACAAGGCTAGACTTTCACTAGGATAATACTGGAAACTAGCTTCGAGAACTGTAGACTTAACTCATAACAGAATCCAGTCTCTAACTTGGCAACTCAACCATAACAGGACTGCGTGCAGCGAGGTCCTGGTTTAAGTAGTACACACCCCTCCTGGATACAAACCATTTCAGCCCGACGCGACTTACACGATGCGATATCTAAGTTTAAGGGTACAATGCACACTCTCCTGAACACAAACCATGCTCAGTTCAACGACCAAATGTGCCCCAAATGGGCACACCGGCTTTATAACTGATGGCAAAAACGTACACCCCAGATTATTACTCTAACCCCACACTTGTCCTTATTCCATAACTCCAAAACAAAGTCATTATTGATATTCCCAAGTAAATAAAATCAATATAAATGATATGAAGATAAAAAGGAATAAACATTTTACATTAAAAGGAAAACTATCTATAAATAGAAACTTACTAATTTTAGAAACTTACTTAAAATAGAAATATTATTATAGAAGATACATAAGTTATTAAAATATGTGAAATGTATTAAAAATAACATTTCTAATGAAATTAACATTTTATTATTATTGTCGTTATCGTAACTTTTATATATGTCTAAATTCGTTACATAAAATATAAATAAAATATAATAAGGCAATATATATATATATATATATATATATATATATAGAGGAGAGATCAAATAAGGTCACTATGTGTCAGTAAGTCTATATTAAAGTTACAGATGACATACGATAAAGTTGCATTTGTTTAAAATTGATATGTAACTATAACATTCATCTCTTTTATCACTTCAAGTGATAAAGTGCAACTTTATTACTCATCTCGTGTAACTTTAAGCACTTTTTGTGTAACTTTAACACCGAAACTTATGACCTTAAAATAATTGTTGACCTTATTTGAACCTACCTCTATATATATATATATATATATATATATATATATATATATATAGTATTTTTAAATAATTACAAAATCAAGTTAAAACAATAAATTTTAGAAAAGAGTTGTTTTAAGAAAAACGATATCAAAATTAATTGAGTCAACGAGTTTTATAAATTAAACGAGATTTTATAAATCTTTCGAATTAGATTTAGCAAATAGATTTTATCAATAAATAATTCCGATTTAACTAAAAATAATCAATCGTAAACAAATGAGAAATTATTAGGGAAAATAGTATCGATTGAAAATGTATTTAAACAAAATCAACTATTTTCTCTTTTATTAGTATAAATCGTAAAACGAAAATTAATTTATTGAATAAGTATACAAATCTCGATTATAATATAAAAATACGATTTTAAGTTAAAATTATAAATTAAGGAAATATGGCGAAAATCAGAAATCGATATTATTTACTTACTAGTGCCACGATAACCAACAAAATATTATAACGATGGTAAATAATAAAATTACTAACGATTTATAAAACGATATCGAAAGCTCATAAAATATTTATAAGATACACAATTTAAAAAATAATATAATTAGCAAATAATAAATAGCTAAAACTAGAAAACCGAAGTTAAAATATTTACTACATACTACTACTCAAACATACGATATAAAATCGAGTAAGGTCCAAAAGTTACCTTGAGTCGATAGCCAAAACGAACACCTACTCGTCCTAGTTCCAAACCGTTTGAAATGTCTTTAAGCTCCGAATTGCAGAATCGTTAGACTTCTAAGCAGGCTTTAGCATGAAAATCGTGTTGACAAAACATAAGAATGAGACACGGGTTGGATACGGGTAGCATGACAAACCGAAAAAATAAGGAGGAAAGTTAAATCAAATACGAATAGGCCGGAAAGACGATATTCAAACTCACGATAAGGGAAGAACGAAGGGACGAGTATTTGACACAATACGGAGGGGGAACTGATGTGTCAGACCAATATAAGATGACAAAAAATAATTGAGTTGATAAAAACGGTAAACGAGGCGACGAGGCAACAACCAAAACAACACCAAAAGACGGCATTATCAACACTCCAAACAACAATAAAATTAGCAGTGCAACGACAGGCACGACGAACGGAAAACAAGGAAAGAGCCAGCGAAAACAAGGCATGACGAACCCGTAAGCGAGAGCAGCAACGTGAACCATGACAGAAAAATAAAAGCGCGGAGCAGCAGAACCACGTATGGCAAAAGAGAAGAAGAAAAACAAACAACAATAGTAGCAGTACAGACATCAACAACAGTAAACGAGAAGATCAGCAGGAAGAGCAAACGGACAGCAACAAAAACGTAACAGGACAGAAACATGATCGACAACCAGCAAAACCAACCCTGAACAACGACAGCAACCTGAACGAAAAGAGGAGGAAGAAGAAGAAGATTATCATCACGAAACAGGGACACATAGAGAAGAACACGGAGGGGTCGAAGCAGCAGGGGTGAAGAACAAGAAGAATGGCAAAAACAGAGGCCGGAAACAGGGGGAAAACAGGGGCGACGGGAAAGCTGATTGGAGCGTGAAATGATGAAGGCAGAAAGAAGGTGATGGGTGATCGAGAGGGAGGAAGAACCAAGCGGAGGACAGGGGAGGAGACTCCAATAAAGGGGATGAATAATGAGGAAAATTAGTGAAGCGGTGAATGCACTTTAATAGGGAAATGAAAGAGTGTGTTGGAAAATAAGAGAAAAGGGAAACGAACGTATAAAGGAGGAAAAATGAAATGAATCATGTATATGGTCCCCAAAAAGATAAGTAGATCGATTAATTAAATGAATCGGGCAGGAGACGGTTTAAACAAATTGCGACTCAATAAGCTGACTGACCGACGAATCGAATTAAAGCGGGTTAATAAAATTATTAAATAATCGGACCGTCAAATAAAAAGAGTAATTAAGTTATTCAAGATGGAAACGAAGCTTATAGAAATAAATAATTAGACGATCAAATAGTATTTCCCGATAAACAATAATTTTTCGATAAAGTGAATTAAATTGATTTCTCGAGAAATGAAATCAATATTTAGATGAAACTTAAAATAAATGACCCTAGAGCCGAAAATAGAAAATTCGAGCTTAAATATAAATAAATAAAAAGAATTTAGAATTTAAGTCGTCAAAATAGACTTTCGATAAGAGTTAAATTAAATGTATAAAATAAATCGAACAGAAATAAAAATACTTAAATATAAGAAGGGTTTCTGAGATGAATAGAATTTTAGGAGTTATAAACGATTAAACGATAAATTCATTCTATAATAATTTTAAGAATTACGAGTTAAATCATAAAAATAAAAATATGAACAAAATTTTAAATTAATTTAATTTATAAAATCATGGGTGTTACAATCTTCCCCACAAATAGATGTTTCGTCCTCGAAACTAACAAAAACATAATAATATAATGGTAAAAAAGGTTATATCATTTGAACAAAATGAGAATGCTTAACTCGCATCACAATCTCGGTTTAAAAATTTTACAACCTCAAACAAGATATGAAATCTAAATCGAAGACAAAATTTATTTCAAGAAGAGTTGGATTCAATTCCCAAAGTTTAAAATGATTAAAATTAATAAAATCGCAAGTAAAAAAAATTATTTTAAAAAAAAAGTAATGACGATAAATAATATTTGTAAACGAACTCCAGTGTGAAAGGTACTCAAATATTTTCAAAACAACAATAAAACGTTCTAATTAATAAATTCGACAATACTTCGTTTTAAGACGAAACAAAAATTTGAGAAATCAAGTTTTGTAGTTAGTAAATAAGAATCGAATCCGTCGACAAACATTTTCAATAACAGATTTAAAGTCTACCGGCGATAAAACAAAAACTTAGACATACAAAAAAAATTCGAAAATTCTAAACCGTTTTACCTAATAATCTCATATAAATCAAAATAATTGCAATTAAGAAAGTTTTCATAAAATCCCGATCACTTGAAATTCAAAATTAAAATTTTAAACAATTTCGAAATACTTTAAAATAAATTATTAAGGCCTTTTTGAAACGGAACCAAAAATAAAACAAAAAAGAAATACAAAGTTTTGAAATTTATAACTCAAAATGTTAAAATTTCATGAAAATCATTAAATTAATCAAAATTTTCATAACATAGGTTCGGGAAAAAGGTAAACGGATAAATAGAGTCAGAGTCAAAGACAAATCGGAACAAAAATTTTCAAATCCGATAATGAAGTCGAAAGGGATTGGCTGAAGAAGAAGAAGCGGAACTCAAGAGAAGCTAAGGGGAGGACGAAATTGAGAACCAAATAAAGCTCTCAAGGATTAGAGAATAAGTTAACCAACTCGTGATTCCCAGTACGACTCCCACAACACGGGTTCCTAATTTCCAACCAAAACGTTAAATCCAAAATTAGGTGTTAGGTTGCATTACTCAGTCACAATCTTCAAAATGTCTTACGTGACTATCCAATCGTTGAACGAAACGATACTAATCCAGAAATGCTTTAAATCCTAATCTCATTAGTTGAGATTCCACAGTCAACAGAACACACCCAAACTCTTGATCGATAAGGCTCCTAAATTCAAAGCTCATAGGGTTTGAACGCGAAGTATACTCCAAGATTCTCGAGTAAGGAACACTACACAAGATCCACCAATTTATCAATGTTCGGGCACAAAATCCTCAATAAAATGACTACCAACATAATTATAATACCACGAGTACAGAAGCTGGGAAAGTAGAGTAAATCTTCAACACGCTCAAACCTATAGGTAATGGCGCAAACACTCACATCTTCAAATACGTCATTCGACTAATGTTTCTAGGAGTCCATCAAATTTCATATCGTAACAGCGAAACCACTAATTTTTTTTAAACTCAACGAAGTCACAATCTCGTTGGTCTAAGGGTTATGAACTATAAATCCATGATGACGATTGACATCAAAGTATTCCTCAAAACAACACCACAAACGTGATTGTGTAAGATAGCCCTCTTCTTCAAGGGTAACAACAATTTATCCAAGTTAGACCACTCAACTCCAAAGTTCATAGGTTACAACCTTACAAATCAACGATCTAATCCTCCAGAAACAAGGGCAACCTATGTCAGCCAAGATTACTAACGAAAATAATGAAACTTTAATGGTACCACAATCAATGATCCCAAATATTCGCGACGCATCCATCAAGTAAGCATTAGGTGAAAATCCCAAATTAATATTATCAGTTTCACTTAGATTGGTTCTAGGTTGGGTACTAGGTATCCATCAAATATGACATACTCCTACTACTCCAAAATATTATTCAACTCTAAGTACTCCATAATAACCAAAGCAACCTATAACCCAAAGTTCAGTGTCTAAAGTATCATCCCAATTCCATTAATCTAAATAATACCATTCGAATCAATCCTCAAAAATTTCTTACTTGCCACTACTACAAAACATGACATAGACATGGGTCGTTTTAACTAATAGACATGGGTCGTTTTAACTAATAGACATGGGTTTCGCGACCCATGTTAAGTTGAGTGACATCTATTGTCCAATACTTAGACATGGGTCGTATATCCTATGTCTATCTAAAACATAGACATAGGTTTTTCAATTAACCCATGTCTTTATAGAATTAACCCATGTCTATAAAAACTACAGACATGGGTTTTTTGTTCGCCCTATGTCTATTATGAATTTAGACATGGGTTTTTTGTTCGCCCTATGTTTATTGTCATAGTACAGACATGGGTTATTTGTTTGCCCCATGTTTATCTCAATAGTACAGACATGGGTTTTTTGTCTGCCCCATGTTTATTGTCATAGTTATCAGTCCAAAAATGATATCAATTATTAATGCTTTCCGTATTTTTTATAAGAAACTGCAATCCAACCGAAACCAAAATAAATCTCATAAATTATACAACACCCAATTGGACGATCAAACGTTCCATATTTCATAAAAGTAGTCATCATCCCAAACAAATAAGTAGCTAAGATAAAAAAACTACACAAGTACGCGATGTACCAATAATAAAATCTCTTCCTACTGCAACCAATCTTTTTAGCTAATACATTGAATACTACATGCATGTCTCATACTTCTAATTTTGAAGATAATAGTTAGCCCACAAATCGCAAACCTCATTGATGTCTTCTTGTGAATACATGGCAAGTACTTTGAAGTTCTGCAACAATTTCAATATAATTGAAAGCGAATACTTCAATAACATAAATACTTTGATTATAACATAGAGAAAATGTGTATGTGCTCGAAGTCTTATTACCTTATCAATAGTTCCCTTCAAATTAGAAGAAGTGATTAAGTCGGTCATGTACTTCATTATGTAGTAGCCACATTCTGTGTTACCCGACTGACAAGCACACTATAGCAACATATATACCAACATCAGCAATTCAATCACAAACAAGAACCAACAAGGCAACATGCATCAAATCCGATTAAATTATCATACTCCCTCCATTTTTCATGTTCCTTCCAGATTTTTTTTTTAAAGATTTGCGAGGAGTATTTAATTGAAACGGGACTAAACATAAAAAATGAGGGAGTACCAAACAAGCTTATGTCTCACACACACATTGAAGTGTAAATGTTTCAGACATGCAACCTGAACCCAAACAAGTGACAAATTAAACATTACTACTTTGTTGCAACAGGTTCACAACTTCACATTGAATGCTTGCTTAAAATCTACACGTTAGATACTGATAAATGCATATTCTGAATCACATGTTGTGTATCCGCCTAAAATTAGGCATGCTGTGTTACTGTGTTACTGTGTCACCGTGTTACGCCTCTTATCTATCAAGAGAGAACGAATGCTGTTCTTCGGTTAGTTTCTCACAAGTCTGAATGAATACTCCGTACATGCCTAATCTACAGGCCTCGTGACTGATAAAAATGACGTGGGAATGCGAACATTAAACAGAAAACTGTCATAAATTATCTGCAGTTCTGCATTTAATCCACAGATGTATGTAGATCAAAATATGTGAATGCTAACAAAAATCGGAAACAAATTACGGACCACAGAGGATCAAATTGACTTGCATAACATGTGAAAGGCGAGTATAGAGCAGGCAAACAGTTATCGGAACAAGATTGTTTCGTAAGGATACAATCTGACAGAAATAATCAAACGAAGTCAGGATACAAGAGTAACACAGTCCGACTCACTTTGCTGTAACAGAAGGCGAGAAGCCCTCACCTTTGCTTATCAAATGCACCAGGCCTGACAGAATGACAGAGTGAATGCTGTAGAAAAACAGCAACAATCACGAGAACAAAGTCACAAACAACTTTGGTAAGTAGACATTAAAACCCGTAAATGAAATATTCAGATCAAATCCGATACAGCTTACTGAAAGAGGCGTGTTATTACAGTATGTGCCACCACAAATCTACTAACGAGGACTCTGGTACACCAGCAGTTGGTACACAAACCTACACATTTACCAACACAAACAAATCGTTTGTATCATTATAGGGCTATATTCATTCAACTGAAATAAACGGAGTACTCGTATAACTTAACTTGAATGGAAATAAAAGTAACCAAAATTGAAGCTGAAATGAAAAGTAAGAAATTGCATTACCGGAGAAGAAGAGAAAGCAGAGCGAAGAAAGAGAGAGCCGTGAGCGGAACCAGTGTGGTTCTCAAAGTACTGCACTTTCTGCGGGAGTGTGGACGGCAGCAGCTGCGACTCCATGCGCATCTCCACCATCGATACCAAATGAAGCATAACATATTACTACCATCTTATTTCATCTTTCTCCTCCTTCAATTGTTTGTCACATCTCCAGTTGAATTGAATTGAATAGTTCCACTCTTTCCCATATTTTCCAGCTCAAACTTAGCCAGGTCACCCAGATATCTTTTTTATAGTAACTTGTTTATGGGTTAAAGCTATGGGTGTTTTTAAGGGTGTGGGTGTTTTTAAGGGTATCTGAAGTATGTTTATCTTTAGGGTTTGGCAAAGTAAGAAAGTTAGCAGAATGATAATGATGAAGTTAGTAAACAAAAGTATATGATGATAAGAAAGAAAAAAGAAGTTGGTGTACGTAAGCGTAGGGGTAAGAAGAGAAGAATTTTACTTGTACTGTTTGGTTGGAGGACTTAGATCCTACTGCAAAATTAAACGGAATGCGAAGATAATTAACATATACTTCCGTCGAGAAGAGTGTTTTCCAGTTTCAGATTCCTGTGACAGATTTGCAGAAAATTTCAGTAAAAAGTTGCTGATGCACGTCTTAGATAAACGACTAAATTCTACTGAACGTAGCTACTGCAATTTACAGTATTTACCATGGAATGACAGTAGCTGATTCTTGAAATCAACTGCTGAAAGAAAAATCTTGCCTGTCACACACAAAAAACAGACTTATATCAGACCAAACTTCAGCATCTGTACTAAAAACATCCTGCACAAAAACAAAATCACGTGTTTTTCAACCTCGTCTTCAATGAACCGACCAGCAGAACATATTCTGTTGAAGAGCTCGCCACCAGATGCATACTCCATAACTATATCCAAATGTGTCGGCGTTACATTTGAAGCGTATGATGTTCAGATGCCTTAACGATCTGTGATTGAAGATCTCTCTTTGAACTCTTTCATCAATCTGAAAACAGCAGTGATTATGCCAACAGCCGGATGCATAATTAGCTCGAAAAAAGTTTAACTAACGAAGTTTCGACATGTGACAAAAAATCAACAATGTCACCATCAACAATTCAACATTCATAATTTACCAGGTCACCATCCACCAATCTCATTAACAAATCACTTTCTCCAGTTTCCTCTTGAAAAGAAATAAACTTCCAATAATATCAAAAGAGTTCAATTTATTAACACCACCGCTAAAATGATGTGTTGGTAATTCAACAAAATGTGAAGCAAGTGGTGGACGGGAGTACGTACGTATATGAGAATAAGAATAAGAATGCATATACTCGGTATACAAACAGAGAAGAGTGAGGATATATAGTATTCCGATCCGTACCAGATAAACAGAGTCACGAGCAGCAAGGGCAGTGAGATCAGCGCAAGAAACAAGTCGACCACACGCTCGAGCATCCCTGCACGTACATACGTACCATGTATTGTATACACTATATATGATGATCGAGTATGTAGCTAAATAATACTCTATATATTATACGTACGTAAATGTAAGAGTTCAGAAGCTAGATAGTACGTAGTTAAACCTGAACAAAGAAATCATGGAAGTGAAGGCGGAGTAAGCCAACGGATTGAGTAATCTCCTGCTTAAAAACCTTTCATCTCCTGTCAATTTCATCTCCTGTCATTCACATCACAATTTTCACAAAACATCAATCAACATGGTTTCAACACGACACGAGATGAAAATGTATAGAATCAAATGGAACGGAAAAAGACGGAATTTGATAAAGTACTGACCGGCCAAACATGTTCGTAACCACTGTTGCCTTGCCATAAAAAGTTGACAACTTTTGTAAGAAGGCTGACTTCAACTTGTTCTATTTCAATCTCAGTTGCTGCTATTTCTTTCAATGTTTCCTCATTTCCTGACGCAAAAAGTAGAAAAGTAGCAGCAAATACAGCGCTAAACACACCCAATTTCATCAACCACCCCATCTTTAAAAATCCCAACTTTATTTTACTTTTACTTTTTTTTTACGAAAATCAAGAATCAAGCCACCAAATAAATACAATGATAAAATGGTTATACAATCCAAAAAGAAATGATATGATTAATGATAAATGATAATATTCCCAGAAATTGAAAAGGAGGGAAATTTGGAAGACACGTTTATGAAACTGGAATTTGGAAGTTAATGGTGAATTATGCCACGAACTCCAAATTGCAGGAGTTTTGGTATATATTAGTAGGGAGGGAGGGAGGGAGGGGGATGATTTCTCCCTACTTTTGTTTCTCTTTCTCTCTCAAAAGTGTTGGAAGAGAAGAGCTTTTGTGTGTGGTGTGCTTCATTGTATCTGAAGCATTGAATTGAAGCATCTCGGAAATGCTCTGCGATATGAATCCATCTCAAAACGCTATTCCTAATACTACAATTTCAATTAAGCAAAGAGAATCAGGCCATCCAGAGTACACAAAAGTCAAAAACTTATATAGGTCGGGTCGAGATGTGAGATCCTCTAATACAAAACGACTTTTTATCCAGACAAGGCTAGCTAAGAGTCCAAGAATACCTACATACCATCTCAGAAACACTTAGGATATCATAATTTCTGCTACAACCTTTTCGCGATACACTCTTTAATCAACCACTCCACTTCATTCAAAAACCAATCCACACTCCAAGAATAACAAATGCAAAGTCCAAAATTATATGAGACCATTAATAAAGTCACCAAATCGAAAAATAGATTGAAAAACGATGAAATTAATGGCTTCAAAATTGATAAGCAGGACTAAAAACAACATTCAACGATCCAAAACCCACACAATCAACTAATAAATGAAATCTAATGTAACAAAACAGTGAAATTACCACTAATTAAACAAAAACTAGCTCAAATAAACATAAGGAACAAGAAGAAAACAGCGTAAACAAAGTGACACAGGCTTTGAAATAGAACAGAACAGCATAAACATTAAAATAAAAACCCCTAGGGTTTACAATGGAGCTGAAAGGAATGATAAATTAGGCAGTAGAATTGAAATTGAAGAAACACACGTACTAAAATGTTGAAATTAGCAAAAACCGAGTATAATTCAACGGAGGAGCTGGAGCGTGACTACGGTGCGAAGGAGCGGAGGGCACGAAGTGGCGGCGGTCGGCATTGAGGTAGCTGGTGTGAGGGCAAAAACTGGCGGCGGTCGGCTGAGGGACCTGCGTTCCATGGCTGAGGGAGCTCATTTTGGGTGAAGAGTTAGGGTTTTCAGGACGAGGGATGTTAATGTGTTATACTGCTATCTGGGCATTTGATTATATGGAGCACTCCGCAAAAGTTTTCTATTACTTGAATATACATGGTTTTTCATATGTCCTACATCTATTCATATATTATAGACGTAGGCTATATCTATAATTTACAGACATGGGTTTTGATTTTGACCTATGTATATTCTCTTTTATATACATAGGTTTTTGCAATAACCTATGCCTATTAAAAATAGATGTGGGTTTTTCATTTAACCTATGTCTATTAGGTCATGTCTTTGACTAATTTTGTAGTAGTGTGCTTAGAAAATATGGTACAACTAACAATCCTCAAACCATAGGTAACAAGGTTTACTAAAGCTCAAACATCTATAACACGGGGTTCACTAAGACAGAAATCGGTCAAACCAAAGAATCTCAAGAAAAAGATGGTAGAATAGAAGAATAGAACAAGGAATTACCAAGCGAATGAAGATGAGGATATATAAGAGAAGAATTATAAGTAGAGGCAGGAAGAAAAAAATCAAAGATCCTAAATAACTAAGATTTAAAACGAGGGGAGAAACTTCGGACCTCTAAGGTTCCACAAAAAAAATCGCTGGATAACTTCATCATCTCGTAGGGAACGAGCACATGAGTCTTGGGTAGCTCCATCTGGATCTACAGCAGCATCAAGAAACAAGAATCTACTCTTGATCATCTAGCCTGTAGTTTGAGCAAACTAAATTTGGGCTGAAAGGTCATCATTGTTTCTTCCTTGTAGCACAAAGTTGTCCACTCGAGTCAACGGTTCTAAGCAGGTCTTGTCCCGATATGGAGCAGCATCATATCAGCATCTTCTTTCAGACAAAAGCAACAAATATTAAATGCTAATCATTGAGTTACAAGAACATATACACCTAACAATTACATCCTTACTTTTTTTCTACCCATCTCTCACTAATATTTCTTTAATGTTCAAATCATTTACTATTATTTTTCTTAGATTCAGGTGTAAACGTCGGGAGCAACAATGCTCTGATACCAACTGTAATCCCCTAGAAAATCTAACGCAATACAGTGGCGAAAACACTGTAGATTTGGGATTAAAACACATTGACAAATTATATCTTATAAAAAGAAATGGTAAGTCAAATACAAAGGCCTCTTTTTACAAAAAGGGCTAAAAATAAATTCTCCTAACAGGTTAATACAAATCCATAAAACTTGAATGAAGAAAGAATAGGATCCACGCTACTCACTAGCTCACACCCAAAACCCAGCAGCAAAAACGTGTCATGTTATAAACATAACAGCCACGTCAGTGGGGAGTAACTCAGACGTTCTCCCAGCCATATTATATCATATGGAAAAATACTAGTATTACTATATCAAAATAATTAAAATGAGAAAACATTAAAACGATATAATAAAAATAAATTTTCAGCGAAACTTATAATAAATGAGCCTAGAGCCGAAAATAGAAAATCCGAGCTTAAATATAAATAAATAAAAAGAATTTAGAATTTAAGTCGTCGAAATAGACTTTCGATAAGAGTTAAATTAAATGTACAAAATAAATCGAACAGAAATAAAAATGTTTAAATATAAGAAGGGTTTCCAAGACGAATATAATTTTAGGAGTTTGAAACGATTAAACGATAAATTTATTTTATAATAATTTTAAGAATTACGAGTTAAATCGTAAAAATAAAAATACGAACAAAATTTAAAATTAATTTAATTTATAAAATTAGGGGTGTTACACGGACAACACGACAGTAATGAACATGAAAACACGAGAAAGAAGAAGAAAAAGAAGAAGAAGAAGAAGAAGAAGGGCGAGGAGGGACCTACCTTGACTGATAGCAGCAACAACAACAAAGACTATAGATGGAGACACGGGCGGCTGCATAAGCGGAGGCAAACAAGGGGTGATCGATTGATGTTGAAGGTCCACGATGATGGTGATGGATGAAAGGGATGCGTGAGATGGGGGGAGACCAAAAGGATGAGCGTGAAAGGGAGAGTGAATCCAAGAGGGATGTATGATGAGTGGGTTAAGAATTGAGCGGTGGAGAGAAGAAGAAAGGCAAAGGGCGTATGTTGAATGGGGTTACGTTCAACAAAGAACCAAAGAGGGATTCAAATGGTGGAACAAAAAGGGGGGGAATGGATCACTTGTCTCGAGTATTAAAAGGTGTTAGGAAAACAGAGCCATTGAATAGGCGTCACAAGGACACGGGTTCGAAGAATATAAGCTGACCGACCCAACAAATAAATTAAAATCAAATTAATAAAAATAATTGGGCCGCCTAATAAAATGAGTAGAATAAACGTTCTCGAGATATAAATAATTATTCGAGACGAAAATGAAGTTTATAGAAATAAATAATTAGACGATGAAATTGTATTTCCCGATAAATAATAAATTTTCGATAAAGTAAATTAAATTTTTTTTTTCAAGGAAAGGTAATAGATGTTTTGACGAAACTTAAAGTAAATGAGCTTCGAGCCGAAAATAGAATTTCAAGCTTAAATATAAAAAAAAATAAAAAGAATTTAGAATTTACATCGTCGAAATAGACTTTCGATAAGAATTAAATTAAAAGGTATAAAATAAATCAAAACAGAAATAAAAATATGTTTTTTTTAAAATATAAGAAGAGTTTCGAAGACAAATAGAATTTTAGGAGTTTGAAACGATTAAACGATAAATCCGTTTTATAATAATTTTAAGAATTACGAGTTAAATCGTAAACAAAATAAAAATACGAACATAACTTTACTTTAATTTAAATTTATAAAATCAGGGGTGTTACACTCCCTCTACGATCCATGGACCATCAGTGGCTCTGGCAACATCCTTAAGATCAGCCCATAGAGCTTCCCTCTCATTAATCTCATTAAAAGCATATATCATAGTAGCATTAAACCTCCGATCATTTCCATGCTCCTGAACACTGCAGTGTATCAGCTGTGATATGCATATCATAAGAGTAACTTCACATTATTTATGATCCCACACAATCCATGTCCTCCCCCTAGGTTGCTTATGAGCAATCGTAACAATACTCCAATTATTGAAAGCCTTAGAAACAGCCCTAGGCTGATTATTCACCTTAACTTTGGTTTCTAAAAGACCAAACAAACCTACCTTATTATGACGAAGGAACTTATTTATTTCTTGTTGCTTCTTCATCTTATTCATACCTTTAATATTCCAAAAATCCCAAGATCATCATATTAATCTAGTTACAGTTGGGTCACCATTTACCTTGGTTGGTGTATTCAACAAGGCATTCAGGCTGGTGTATTCAACAAGGCATTCACCATTCTTGTTACAGTTCTGAATCAACTGTACACTAGGACCACTGTCATGCTTCTCCCCTTCATCAGGCAAACATTCAGGATCCTTGTGTTCTTCATTATGCACATCAGCTATCTTCCTTTCTCTTGGATTATTACTAATATAGTTTATAATCATCGCAGGAGGCTCAATATCCCCTTGTAAGCTCTCACCTTTTTTCTCTATCGGCCTCCATTCCTTCCTTGCTACAGGAATCTTTGCCTTCAGCTTAGCATCTTTCTTGCAGTTCTTTACTTCATGTCCCATCCTCTTACAACCCGAGCACAACACAGGCTTCCAATCATATTCCACCTGAACCGTGATCAAGTTTCCCTTCTCATCATTGAACTGCAAAGAAGAGGGCAACTCCTGCCCCACAGTTACCTCTATCAGGCCCCTTGCAAACCCTATTCTGGTTTTCATTATATTAGCATCATCCTTCTTCACCATTGGTCCAATTAGTCCTGCAATCTTCTCAAGGCTAGCCCCCCAAAACTTGAGAGGAAGCTTATGAATTCTAACCCTAGTTCGAAGATCTTGTAAATCCTCCTTCTCTAAATCTATGTCTGGCTGCCATGGCTTAATCACGATTAGATTGTTGTCAAACAAATGGTAGCCTGCATTCAGGACTGCCTTCTGCGTTTCTTCAGTCTGGAAACGAACCAGAAACACCCCATTAAGGAGAAAAGATATCGTATCAATCTTAAGTTGTTTCCAGATTCGTTGTAGAAAACCATCTAATACTGCCCATGGAGGATTTGTTCCTACAATAAAACCATAGACTGTTGTGGTCCAGTAGTCTATCTCACTTTGCACATCTTCTTTCGTAAGTTGCAGTACAGATTGCTGCGATTTAACGACAACAGTTTTCTTTCCTTGACATGTGAACCACGTCTCATCATCCTCTCCTTGAGCATCAGAAGGATCCTCCATTACTCTTAGTGGAACTCCTAGCGAGGTGTCCTCAATCTCATCATCATGAACATCATAGGGTGGAATCCCCATGATATCCTGCATGGACTTCTCTTTCGAAGGGACGTCCATCGTAGGGTTTCTCATACTCTTTTCCTTCGAACCATCTTGTACATTTGAATTCGCCTTATGCCTTTGCCTAGTGATGTTGCTAATCTCAGGCGACCGTGATGATGGGGACTTGGCCAAGGTGCCGGAAATCTCCTTCGATACATATTTACAGAAACTTCAGTTTTGGTTATCAATATGATCAACGTCGGACGATATTACGCAGCAAGGGAACCTCAATGATGGGTTTCTTCACCTTTTTTTCAACTGGTTTCTCTTCTTCATCGGACGTCCCTTTCACTTGTTTTCTCTTTTCACGCAAAAGATGTCATATTTCCTTCTTCTTCAATTCAAAGCTTTCCACATGGCTCAACAAGTTACTTCTTTCTATGTTGATATCTACCAAGAGTAGATTACCAGCAATTTGTGAACAACATGCTCTACATGCTCTTTTCTTTCTTAAAATGAATGAAAACTCAACTCCTACGAATTTGGTCATGTGCATCATCAGGAAACATGCTGACTCTTTATCAAGGGCAGAAGTTAATTCACAATCAAACTTCATGGTGACAATTTTGTATTCCAGCACGTCTGGTGCCCTGGTGTCGCCCACTCTCTCCATGTAGCCATACATGTCGCCCTGATGCTCTTTACAACGTTAAAACAGACACAAAAGTAGTGCTTCTGGACCAAACAAGGTAAAATATTAAATGTATATCATTAAGTCTGATAGTTGTTTGGCTGTCTTCTATGAAATCATTCCAAAGTAGAAAAACATTTGACTTTATTTCTTCAGATTCACTATTTGATTCCACCGCAACCATTAAATGCCCCTATGAGACACCAACAATTAATTTACAGTGTGCATGATCCAAGCACATTTCATTGCAAATTGTAAGTGTGACACTGTTACACCAAAATAATATTGATGAAACTGTGAAACTGTAATTTACGGTGTGCATAACATGAATTTTGTTGGACAAAAGAAAAACTTGGCAAGGGAAATTACCATGTCATGTAATCCAAATTAGAGTTTTTTTGGACTAACTCGATGAAAAAAAACTTTTCTTGTGCTTAATTTGATTTAGGAGGATGGACCAGCATTCTACCACCATGTTTTTTGTACGATTTTTAGGCAGTATTGAGACCATATCTTCTCTTCTCAAATGCCTATATACCTTGCCTCTAAACACGACTAGGACCTCACTGTCTCACAGTATGAAAACATTAATTCAAAAATGTAAGGTAATGTGACAGTAAGGTAACACTATTATAGTAACATTGCACAGTAAAAGTGATATTACCTTGGCTTAAGATAATCACGAAGGAACGCATAATCCAGGACATTTTTTAGCAAATTAGTCTCAATGAAATTAGTTCCATACCTGATCTCATAAATTCAGAAATTAAAATCAAATTTTTGTTTCAAGGACCAAGATTTAACGTACACACCAAGTCCTTCACTTTTTTCCCTTTTAGGCTTTCATCTTTTTGAATCGTTTTAGATCTTGGGATTTTCTTGGCAATTGACTTCACCCCACTCTTCTCCTTCAGTTTTATTGATTCTTTTCAAAAAAATTCTTTCCGCTCTATTCTTGCAAAGTGAGAATCTCCTGCAACTCATCCCTGTTGATCTTTTTAGTCTTTCCAAAAAGTCAGGCCATGAATCATTCATGTCACTCAACACAAGTCTTGCACAGATTTCAGCATGGTAGATAATTCTTTGTTAAGTATCGTTGAGACCAACACAATCAAACACCTTCCCCATGTAGAAGGTGAAGTGAAAAATTAAGAAGAGGCTGCAATCCAAATTGAAAGAATTGTTCTGCCATCCAAACATGACATTATGAAGTTCAAAATATTCCACTTCATTGCCTTTTATAATGCTCTCTTCTGCCAAAAAAATTTCCGTTAATTTTGCCTGGAAAAAATGTAACATCTTTACTTTAGAGAGGGAGGAAAAACAATGTTACAAAAACAATATTGCAGAAACAATGATACAGAAACAATGTAACAGTAACGGTGTTACAGAAACAAAGATACTCACAGCTATCTTTCCCATCTTTGCTTTTCTCCATCTGATGTAGAAAGTTTTGTTATCAAGATATCTCCTCGAAACAAAATTTCTGTAAGCACAAAAGAAGTGATTTTCATAATATAGAGGAATAAATACCTACAATCACATGAGCTTGTTAAACAATCATCCATATAACATTTCCTTACTTAAAAGACCAAATATGTTGCAGAACAAAATGTTACCATGTCACAGTCATAATTCAGGTCATGCCTGTTAAGATGGCTCCAACTTTATAGCCTTGAATAAGCTCAGCTTCTAGATTTAACAATGCATTAGGTTTCGTCGACACAACTATAGAGCATAAGGGAACCTAAAAAAGTAAATGCCAGCATAAAATTGAGAAAGCGAAAACCTTGTTCCGGTAATCGGAATCAATTAACCCGACGTGGAAATCGAGCTTGAATTGTTCTGTGTTGTTCTGGGCGTTTCACCGATCAATCTTGAAACTCTCCTTCTTCTTACTTTTTCAGTCGGACCTTCCCGGCGGATCAGGCAGGCTCCCTGCACAGAGAACGCACAGGGCCTCGGAGGTTGTCTGAGGAAACCCTCTCCGATGCCTAAGTAAGTCCGTGAATGCCTTAAGAAAACCCAGCTCGTGAGGATCTGGGCGGCAATTTTAGAGTAAGAGTTCTAGAGAGAGAAAATCCAACCCCCTTCTTGTGTGAAATGAATGGGTATTTATACCTTCCCACAAGAAAGGGAAGTAGGAGGAGAATAGGTGGATATGGAGATGACAAGTGGCGTCCTCTCATCCACCCATTCCCAATTACCTTAGGCGAAATGACGGGAGGGCCCCTGGGGATCTTGGCCCTGTCAGCGGGGATGTCCCCAGGGTAGGCGGATTTTGAGCTGTGGACGTTGGGCTCCAGCAGGCTGCGTTGGTCTGCTGGCCCGGCGGTCGGCTGTTTTTCCTTAGCTTTTATGCTCTTTTACCTTGGCTGCTTGCTAGGGGCCGGCTTTAGGGCTTCATAGGCGATCTTCTGGGGGCCTGCCTTGCAGGCTGTTAATGACAGGCTGCCGACCCCAATCAATTGGCCCTCGCCAGCTGGGAGGAAGGCAAGGCTTTCCTTCTGCTGGCGACTCTTGCTTGGAGGGAGGTTGACTTATTTTCATTTTTGCTACCGCATTTAATGCTTTGTGTCTTCCCAAGGAATGAAGCACAGTTCGTGTCAGGTATGCAAAGGGTTGAGAGTTTCTTTGTAATGATTACACTTCTCTGCTTGATGGATTTTTGGGAACCGTGAAGAGTTCGTGATTGGTAGCTTTCCCTTCCAGGGTGGTTGGGATGTTATTAATGCTGCGCCTTCACTTGTATAAATCCTAGTTCTCTTCGTCATTTTGCTTGACTCATCCTCAATCTCTCCACTTTCTTTGTTTTAATCATGGTTTGGATCAAAAAATTCGTGACTCGTCGTGGAGTTCGCACTGTCACTTTCCTTTTCAAAGGATTTTGGAGACTCCGGTACGCTCGAGCTGCTCACCGAGCCATTCGTCGCAGCCATCGTTCACGGCCTTATTCCCATCGGAGTGGTAGGAAAGCTTCCATCAGGTCGAGCAAGCGTCTTAATAGATCTTCGCCCCCTGCTGTCCCTAGATTTAGGCGCTGTCCTCAGGGAGGGGGTTGCTTTGATCGGGGATGCCACGAATGCTTTCCGTGGTTGCACCCTGAACAATTTAACCCTGATTCTTCTGACGCAGATTCCTCCCTCGGGTCAGGCCCCTCTTCTCCTGTGAGGAGAACAGGTTGTCGTACCTGTGACGAGTCCCAGGCTGTTCCCTTTGGCAGGGATTGGGACGACAGTAGCCGAGACTCCGATGACAGTGAGGGTCTTGGTTGCTTGAGCAACAAGGATGGGGATGGACTCCCTGATGATCCTTTCAAGGACTCCCCAGACTGGGATTGGGGATCGGATTTTGGGAGCCAAGGTAGCCCTGGGGACCACTCTCCAGATTTGGACGACGATTAGGCCTGCTTAGCAGGGTGCGGGTGCGACGGGCCGGAAGTTTAGGCCTTATGTATTTTCTTTTTCTTTGTTCGGCACGATATGTAATTTGCCCTTTTTCCTTTTAAGGCTAATGAACATGAATCTAAGCAACTTTGGCTCTTTTTTTTTTTTTTGAATATGGGGATGACGTCGTCAGTCGATTTTTTCTCTGACATTTTAGTCTTTTGAGGCCCTTCTTGGGAAGGATTGAACAGCTTGTGTTCAGTGTGCGACACGTGGGAGTTTGTTGGGGGCGTCTTGTCAGAGAGGTCGCCTCTTGGGCTTCTTGGGCTTTATATAAGCCCTTCTCTCCCTCCATTCTCTCTTTTCCACTCTTTCTCGAAATTCATAACTCCCCTCACACTCCCAAATCGCCTTTGTTGCTGGAAAATTCCGCTAGGAACAAGAAGTGCCCTCTGTCACTTTTTCCGGCGACTATCGGCATTCTAGGTTAGAAGCTCTTCTTTAAACCTTTCCCCCTCTTTTCCTTTCATAGGTATTTTCCCTCATAGCCAGTATGTCGCGAGTTCGCCTCCTTTCTTTTAATTCTTTGCTTGGGGGAACTGGGGATGGCGACGGTGGTAGGCGTGACCTAGCCTCTTCCTCCGGGGTCGGCCCCCGGGGAGAGGATGATCATTACAGGGAGGAGGGTGTTG
The DNA here is from genome assembly GCA_958450325.1 of Agrostemma githago. Classification (NCBI taxonomy): domain Eukaryota; kingdom Viridiplantae; phylum Streptophyta; class Magnoliopsida; order Caryophyllales; family Caryophyllaceae; genus Agrostemma; species Agrostemma githago. The sequence continues at coordinate 27,639,737 of OY288248.1, forward strand.
AATCAGCCGAACCTGCTCCCTTCGATGTAGTTGATTCTGATGACGAGGCCCTGGAGGTGGACCCTTCCAGGGTTGCTGGCCCCCTCATCCGTAGGGAGAGGGGGAGGACTTATTACTTGGATAAGAAGAAATATTTGATCCCCTTAAAGACTTACCCTGAGGCCAAGAACAGGGACTTGATTCTGGAAAGCAACGCTGCTAGAGCAATCGAACAATTCTATAACATTGGGGAAGGGTACACAGTCATAGTTCCGGGGGAAAAAGACACAGTGTGCTGTCCCCCGGAGGGTTGCTTGGCCGTCTATCACAAAGACTTAGAATTTGGCCTGTGATTCCCTCTTCATCCTTTCCTGGAGGAAACCTTCAGGAGGATGAATGTCGCCATTGCTCAGCTGACAGCTACAGCCATTAGGTCTTTGGTAGCCTACACTTGGACCTTCCTTTTTCACGGCGAGGGGCCTTACATCGACGCCCTTCGCTTCATGGTCGGTCTTCAAATGGTGTCCTCTTCAGGGGGGGACGGCTCCCCTGGTTACTGGTCTCTACAGAGACAAAAGAAATACGCCCTGGTCTGGCCGGCTCTGAGCAGCCTGAAGGACTGGAAAAATAATTTTTTGTACGTCCATAGCGTGTTAGGGTGGAAGATTCCTAAGCACTTTAGGAATCATGTCCATACCCGTATGGAAAAACGCGAGGAGTACCACCCAGGTGTCGGGGGGGAGGCCCTGGAGGTTAAGTTGAGTGCGAAGGAGGAGATTTTGATTAAAAAGTTTGAAATCGTCGCGGACAAACATGGCGTCTTTGGCCCTGCTTTCTGGCTCCCCCATGCGGAGCTTATATCGACAGACGAGTACTTGCTCCCCTTGGGCCTGATTCCTGGCCTTAAATGTAGTTCTAGGGGGTTTTTATTCTCACGGTTTTTCAGAGATTTTATTTCTCTTTGCTTTTTAGCTGACTGCCCTTCTTTTTCTGCAGATTCCATTACTTGGCGCTGGACAAAGAAGCAGGTTAGGAGATTGGGCTTGAGTGAGGAACTTGTTGTTCTCTCGAAGCGTCCTTCCCTCCCTGCGAATTTCAGGAAAGGGAGCAAAGGCCTTATGAAGCTTGTAAAGGACTTTGCTGCTGGTCAAAGACTGCCTCTCCCTCCTCGGCTTCCGTCGTCGAAGCCGGCGACCCCTACTCCTAGCACCCATGAGGGGGAGGCTGAGGTTACCTCAGGGGCCACCCCCTCCCCTGGTCAGAAGCAGGGTGCTTCCTCAGCTGGGCCCCGAACTTCTCAGGGAGCGCACCCTTTGAATTCTGAGGGAACCGGGGAGAGTGTTCCTTTGGAGACGAGGAGAAAGAGAGATAGGGAACCCTCTGGAGCTGATGTGGTGGATTTGGAGGCGGATGTTGCCACCCCTGAGGCGAAGCGCCCTGCCCGCGAGCTTCAGAGTACTCCCTTTTCGGAGGAAAATGCGGAGTTCCACTACACTGCTGGTGATAGTGTGGACGTATCAGGTCTGCTTTCTGATTCTGGTGCCGTCCTGGCTGACCGCCTAACAAAGTCTGTGATCTCAACTTCTCACCAGGTGCTTCAGTATATCCAGCGTACCTCGAATGTTTTGCCGGCGTCTGCCGAGCTGGCGGCCCTCAGCCGCCTGAGTGACGAGAACTGACGGTCACGCCAGGGGCTCCTCCTCCTGACCGTCTGGCTATGGTTGAGAGGGATATTACTTTGATAAACAACTTGAAGGATAAGTTAGCAAGGCAGGAGGGCGAGCTGGAGGAGGCAAAGAGCCAGGCTGGACAGTGGAAACTTCAGGGAGAGAGAGTTGTGAAGGAAGTAGCCAAGCTGGAGGCTGATCTAAAGGAGAGCCATTTGTCAATGGAGCGGGCTACCCTCTCTCTGGCTGAGATGGGGCATCTGAAAGGAAAAGTAGCTGACTTGGAGGAGCGATTGTCCAGAGCTGACTCGACCTTTGAACAGGCCATGGGAGAGTGGAAGAAGGAGAAGGAGACCCTTGCAGAGGAGACCGAGGCCGCGGTGGATGCTAGCTTCGCGAGTGGTGCTAACTCCTCCCTGGAGTTGGTGATGGAGGTGATTGGCGAAATGTTCCCCACTTTTGACGAGGAAACCTTCCGGAGTCTCTATTCTGCTAAAAATGAGGCTCGGGCGGCCATACCACCTGAGGCAGACGCCGGCCCTTGCCAGGATGCTCCATGATGCTTTTTCTTGTTATAGTCTTACTTTCTGCGCTGAGCCTTTGTCATGGCCAGCTGTCTGTAATATTTGCTCATTTGGATTCTTGCCTTAGCTTATTTTGTAAAGACTTCCTACCCTTCATGGGTCTTGTTATGAAATACTTTTTCTGGTTTTATTTTTCTTTATGCCTGATTTTGGACTCGGGGGGTCTTTCCTTTAATTTTCGTTAGTTGTGGATTTCTTGGCTTGCAGCTGGCCTCTACCCGGAGTCCAGGGGGTTTGCCCCCTGTCTACCCAGGGGTAGGCAGGGAGGGCTCTCCGCGTTTTATACAAGGTTAGGGGAATTGCCCCCAGTCCTTGTCGGTTGTGCGTAGCCTAGCTTGTCCCTGGTTTCTGTTTGGAATCCAGGGAGCTTGCCCCCTGCCTGCCTAGAGGTAGGCAGGGGGGCTCTCTGCGTTTTTTATACAAGGTTGGGGGAATTGCCCCCAGTCCTTGTCGGTTGTGCGTAGCCTAGCCTGTCCCTGGTTTCTTCTTGGAATCCAGGGGGCTTGCCCCCTGCCTGCCCAGAGGTAGGCAGGGAGGGCTTTCTGCGTTTTTTGTACAAGGTTGGGGAATTGCCCCCAGTCCTTGTCGGTTGTGCGTAGCCTAGCCTGTCCCTGGTTTCTGTTTGGAATCCAGTGGGCTTGCCCCCTGCCTGCCCAGAGGTAGGCAGGGAGGGCTTTCTGCGTTTTTTATACAAGGTTGGGTGAATTGCTCCTAGTCCTTGTCGGTTGTGCGTAGCCTAGCCTGTCACTGGTTTCTGCTTGGAATCCAGGGGGCTTGCCCCCTGCCTGCCCAGAGGTAGGCAGGGAGGGCATTCTGCGTTTTTTATACAAGGTTGGGGGAATTTCCCCCAGTCCTTGTAAGTTTTGCGTTTTTTGTTGGGGGGGCCATTTTTCTTGGTTCTGGCAACAGAGGGGCCTCCCCCTATTGCCCCCTGCTCGTTTGTGTGTGTGAGCGCAAGCTTGTACAGACAACGAGTATAAATCCTTGAGTATTATAGAAAAATATAAGATTGGTCGGAGCCGTCGACATTTTTCTTTTTTGATCGTTCTCCGCCAGTATCTTTTCCTACAGATGCGATTTAAGGCTTAGTTACACATAGTACTTTTTTAGGGTGTCAACATTCCAGTGTGCGTTCAGCTCTTGGCCAGCCAGGTTGGCGATTTTGTACGTTCCTGTTCCCAAGATCTGGATTTCTTGATATGGGCCTTCCCAGTTGGCGCTTAGTTTGCCATGCTCTTTAGACTTTCCCACAGCCTGTGTTTTCCTTAAAACCAGGTCGCCTACCTGGAATCTTCTTTCATGCACTCTCTTGTTGTATGCCTTCCTCATCCTTTGCTGGTAGGCTGCTATGTTGATGTCGGCTTCTTCCCTGATTTCTTGGACCAGATCAAGAGCTTCGGCCATTGCTTCGTGATTGTCAGCCTGGTTGTATTGCTGGGATCGCAGGGTAGGAATTCGCACTTCGATGGGTAGGAAAGCCTCGGCTCCATATACCAAACCAAATGGTGTCTGGCCTGTTGACTCTTTTCGAGTGGTCCTTATTGACTAGAGGATACTTGGCAGCTCGTCTGCCCATCTTCCTTTGAGGTCATCTACCATTTTTCTGAGTCCATTCAAGATCTGTTTGTTTGCGGCCTCAGCTTGTCCGTTGGTCTGGGGGTGACAGACGGCAGAATAAGCGACGGCTATCCCATGCCCCTCCAGCCAGGCTCTTAGGGGGTCATTATCGAATTGCCTCCCATGATCAAACACTAATGCTTTTGGGATGCCAAATCTTGTTATAATGTTCCTCCAAATGACTTTCCTGACCGCCGGCTCATTGATGTTTGGGACTGCTTCAGCCTCAACCCATTTTGTGAAGTAGTCTATCCCTACGCTCAGAAATTTCCGCCCTCCTGTAGCTGTGGTAAAAGGACCCAGTATGTCCATCCCCCACTGAGCGAAAGGAATGGGAGATAGAATCGGTCTGAGCTCTTGGGCCGGGACATTGATCGATGGAGCGAAGAGTTGGCATTTTCTGCACCTCTAGGTTAGGCTTCTGGCATCTGCCAGCATGGTAGGCCAGTAGTAGCCTGCCCTCAGGGCCTTGTGGGCCAAAGATCTTCCTCCGATGTGATGTCCACAGATTCTTGAGTGGATGTCCTCTAGGACTTCGGCAGCCTGGTCTGCCCCTAGGCAATTGAGCAGGGGGTAAGTGAAAGATTTCTTATAGAGTTCTTCGTCAACGATTATGAACCAGGCTGCTTTGGCCTGTATTCTCCTTTTTTGTATCGGATCTGGTGGCAGGATGCCGTGCTTTTTGAACTGGATGAGGGGGGTCATCCAATTTTCTGGACCTTCCTCGATGGCGCTGATTGCCTGACAGGCGCTGGTGGACTTTTCATGCAGAACATCAACCCACACCGACCTCCTTATGTCTTGTAGGCTGGAGCTGGCTAGTTTCGACAGAGCGTCGGCTCGATTATTCTGTGATCGAGGTATTTGCTGGATCTCGTAGGACTTCAGGCTTGACAACTCTTGCTTTACCTTTTCAAGGTATGTGGCCATGGTCTGATCTCTGGCCTCATACTCTCCGTTAATTTGATTAGCAATGAGTTGAGAGTCAGTTGCTAGTACAACTCGCTCTGCCCCTGCGGCTTTAGCCAGTTTTATCCCTGTGAGTACAGCCTCGTATTCTGCCTCGTTGTTTGATGCAGGGAAGGTGAATCTGAGCGCATGCTCAAAATCCACTCCCTCCGGGCTGGTTAGTACGACGCCTGCACCTGCACCACTGGCTGTTGAGGATCCATCAGTGTGTACGATCCATTCCTCGGCGGGGGGCTCCTCTTCCCCTGAATGGGAGCACTCGGCTAGGAAATCAGCCAAGGCTTGCGCCTTGATGGCTGTCCTTGGCTGGTATGATATCCCCAGCCCACTTAACTCGATCGCCCATTTCAGCAGTCTTCCTGACTTCTCAAACTTTTCCAACACTTTTTCCAGTGGTTGGTCAGTGAGGACCACAACGGGATGTGCGTCAAAGTAGGGTCTGAGTTTTCTGGCTGCGATGATGACTGCATAGGCGGCCTTTTCTATCAAAGGGTAATATCTTTCAGCTGTTCCCAGGGCGTGACTCACAAAGTAAATGGGTTGCTGTGAGTTTGCTTCCTCCCTTAGGATGACGGCACTTACTGTCGTGTCGGTGACTGCAATGTATAGGTATAGTTTTTCTCCGGCTACTGGTCTTGCCAGGGTAGGGAGTTTCTTCAGGTGTTCCTTCAATTGCTTGAAGGCTTTCTTTTGCTCATCCTCCCATTTGAATTGCTTGTTGCCCTTTAATACTTTGAAGAAGGGGGTGGACTTGTCTGCTGACCTGGCGATAAACCGGGCCAGGGTGGCCATCCTGCCTGTAAGCCGCTGAATGTCCCTGATGGTTTTGGGCTCCAGGAGGTCTAGGACCGCCTGAATTTTCTCGGGGTTGGCGTCTATCCCTCTGGAGCTGACTAAGAAACCCAGGAATTTTCCGGATCGGACCCCGAATGTGCATTTTTTCGGATTCAGCTTCATCTTGTATGACCGCAGGGAGGAGAATGTCTCCTGAAGGTCTGTTAGATGCTCTTTGTCTCCTTTACTCTTGACGATCGCATCGTCGACATAGGCTTCCAAGTTTCTCCCTTTTTAATCTTCAAAGACTTTGTCCACCAACCGCTGATAGGTGGCGCCTGAATTCTTCAGCCCGAATGGCATCATCTTATACATGTAGGTGCCATGGCTGGTTATGAAGGTGCACCTCACTCTGTCTGGCTGCCAGAGGTACACTTGATGGTACCCTGAAAATGCATCCAGAAAACTTAGCGTGGTGTATCCACTAGTGGCATCCACTAGTTGATCTATCCTGGGCAGAGGGTAGCAGTCCTTTAGGCAGGCTTTGTTAAGATTTGTAAAGTCTACGCACATTCTCCATGCTCCTAACGACTTTTTTACCATCACAACGTTTGCCAACCACTCAGAGTAGTCACAGATTTCGATGAAATCGGCCTTTAGGAGTTTGTCTATTTCTTCTTTTAACGCTGCGTCCTTTTCCACGGACATGTTCCTTTTCTTCTGCTTCACAGGGGGGGCCTCCGGATTAATCTTCAGCTTGTGAACAATAAAAGCCGGGTCGACCCCTGGCATCTCATCTGCAGAGTAAGCAAATACGTCCCTATTTTCTCTTAGGACTGCAATTAACTCCCTTCGGTAGGACTCCTCCAGGTTGGCCCCTATGAGGACCTGCCTTCCTGGCTCTAAGTCTACTAGCATGCTCTCCCCCTCTGGCTCTAGGTGGACTGATTCTTGCTGAGCAGTCGGGATTTCACCTTCCCTGCTGGGAGAGCTTTCGGCTTTTCGCTTTCCTTTTCTTTCTGTCTCATGGGCTTGCAGGGCCACGGAGTAACAGTGTCTGGCTGACTCCTGATCCCCGTGGACCTTTCATTCCATGCCAAAGTTTGTCACATAGGCTATGGTGAGGGCCCTGATTGACACCGCAGCTTCTATTTCATCTAAGGTGGCTCGACCTATCAGGGCGTTGTACGCAGATTTGGCATCCACCACAACGAATGACGCCCTGACATTTCTGGCTGAGGCCCCCTCCCCAAATGTCACCGGCAGGTCGATAACTCCCATGGGTAGCATGCCTGCCCCATTGAACCCATACAAAGATCCAGGGGCCGGCTTCAGATGTCTTTTTTCTAGATTCATTTTCTCAAAAGCGTCTTTGTATAAGAGGTTTGTGTAGGCGCCAGTGTCCACAATACATCTCTTGACAATGTGATTGCTAATTTCAAGGGTTAGGACCAGAGGGTCGTTGTGCGGGTACACGACTCTCCCTACATCCTCAGGGGTGATGCTAAGGGTAGTGCCTCTTGGACTTCCTGCCCTCTCGGCGTAGCAAATTTGGTTCCGTAATTCGCGGATCTCCCTTTTCTGGCTACGTCTGCTGGTCCGCCCTTCTGCATCTCCTGATACTACATGGATGACCATGCGATTTTGGGCTGAGCCTTCGGGTTTGTCCGTCGCCTCTTTTTGGGGTTTGCTCCTTGCTGCATAGTTACTCAGCCAGCCGTTTCTTATAAGTTTCTCTATTTCGTCTTTTAAGTGTCGGCATTCCTCCGTGGTATGGCCTATGCAATCGTGGAACGTACAGAATTTTTTTGGGATCCCCCTTTGGGCTGCGTGGCTTATTTGGACGAGTCCACTTCGCTGTTTCCTTCTCCAACTCGAAGATTTCTGCTCTTGGCCTATTGAGGGTCATGTAGCTGTCAAATCTCGGCTGGTACGCTGTGCGTTCCTTCTTGGGGGTGTCTCCCTCTTCCTTCTGTTTTCCTGGCTCATTTCTGCTACGTCCACCCTGCGGTCCCCCCTGCGGTTTTGTCTGGCCTGCAGGGGTGTCCGTCAGGTTGTGAAACTCTTCCTGAAGAATAAATCCTTCAGCGATTTTCCTGGCCTTGGCCAAGGTTTCTGGCTGGGCTCTGATCATCTGATTCTTCATTTCCCCTGGGAGCAGGGAGATTGTCAGGGCGTAAGCAGCGGTGGAGTCATCGATCTCCCTGACTTGCTGATAGGATAAGTCAAACCTCCTTAGGTACTCCCTTACACTTTCACCCTTTTTCTGCTTTAGGGTCATAAGATCGAAGCGAGTGAGACGTCTCCTTTTGTTCCCTGCATATTGTTCGAGGAAAGCCTCGGCCAACTCTATGAAGAAACTGATCGATCCCTGGCGAAGGTCCCTGAACCACCCTTGTGCGAGCCCTACCAGGGTGGTTGGGAAGATTTTGCACCAGATTGCGTCATCCACGTCGTACATGCCCATGTGACTCTCGAATGCCGCCAGATGGTCCTCTGAGTCTGTTGTCCCGTCAAACTTAATGGTGGGCATTTTAATTTTCGGGATGGGGTATTCTTGTACATCAGGATGAAGAGGGGTTTTTGTGGGCCTGCCTACCATTCGTGACCTGCTTTCCCCAGACTGGTTACCGTGAATATCCCATTGTCTATGGATCGGTTTCCTCGTACTGGGGGAGCGGTGCCTCGGTGGCGGCCTGCTTCCTGCTTCGTCCTCTGTCTCAGGGGAGATTTGTCTGGGTCTCTTTCTCTGAAAGTGGCAGAGGTTGTCGTCCTGGTGGTATCTGGATTCAAGCGGTTGCCCCCGGTTGAGCTTAGACTGCAGGCTTTGGGACAAACCCGGGGTTGGCTGTCCCTTGGCCGCCGGTGTTAACCTAGAGAAGACCCCGCCCTGCTTTTCTCCCAGGCGCTTAGATACGGGTTCCTTGTGCCTCATCCGCTCCTGCAATTCCTGGGATAAACCTCTCTGCTCTCCAGACGCGGATTCTGTTGTGTGAATGGAGAACGCCTGCTGTTGGGCAGGTGGCTCTGGGCTGCCTGTTGTGATACGCCTTTGCACCTGCGCGTATACCTGATTCGTCCTTCTTGCTTTCCTCTGAGCGTTTCTGGCGGCGGTTCGCTTCGTGCCCCCAGCTCCATCCCTGCTCATTGAGGGTGGCTGCCTGGGGGTCGTTGCGACCCTGCCTACCAGGTCTTCAGGAGTGAACTCTTGGTTTAGCATTGCAGAGAAGAAGGCAGCTGTCTGTACCATCTGAGCTGGGGTCAGGTTCAGAGTGTGCCCTGCGTGTGCCCCCAACCCCGACGCTACAGCAGCGTTTGGCATGCCTAGGAGACTGGTTCCTCCCATCCCCAGGATCGCGGCGGGAGGAGCCCTCTCTGGTTGTGGCATGCCGTACAGGGGAGTCACCGGTGGGACCGTCGGACCCGCCCCTGTACTGGCGTCAACGATTTCTGGCATGATTGCTTTGATTGGTTTAGTTTTTGTAATTGGGAATGGTGATTTTTTGTGGGTAATCCGTGGATACAACCAGATCTTCCCCACAGATGGCGCCAAATTGTTCCGGTAATCGGAATCAATTAACCCGACGTGGAATTCGGGCTTGAATTGTTCTGTGTTGTTCTGGGCGTTTCACCGATCAATCTTGATACTCTCCTTCTTCTTACTCTTTCAGTCGGACCTTCCCGGCGGATCAGGCAGGCTCCTTGCACAGAGAACGCACAGGGCCTCGGAGGTTGTCCGAGGAAACCCTCTCCGATGCCTAAGTCAGTCCGTGAATGCCTTAAGAAAACCCAGCTCGTGAGGATCTGGGCGGCAATTTTAGAGTAAGAGTTCTAGAGAGAGAAAATCCAACCCCCTTCTTGTGGGAAATGAATGGGTATTTATACCTTCCCACAAGAAAGGGAAGTAGGAGGAGAATGGGTGGATAAGGAGATGACAAGTGGCGTCCTCTCATCCACCCATTCCCAATTACCTTAGGCGAAATGACGGGAGGGCCCCTGGGGATCTTGGTCCTGTCAGCGGGGATGTCCCCAGGGTAGGCGGATTTTGAGCTGTGGACGTTGGGCTCCAGCAGGCTGCGTTGGTCTGCTGGCCCGGCGGTCGGCTGTTTTTCCTTAGCTTTTATGCTCTTTTACCTTGGCTGCTTGCCAGGGGCCGGCTTTAGGGCTTCATAGGCGATCTTCTGGGGGCCTGCCTTGCAGGCTGTTAATGACAGGCTGCCGACCCCAATCAAACCTAATTTTGAATACTGTTAAATGACAACAATAATCGTTAGTGTAATAGTGTCATAGTATTAGTGTTACTGTAAAACTGTTGATTATCTTTAGAAGTTATCTACAAACATACCACAGAATTCAGGCCCATGAATACCCTTTATGGATTATTACTTGCAAGTTTTTGGTGGGTGACCTCATTCAGCATAATTGACCAACAATCAATCATTGGGAGAATTATTAGTGTGGAACCAATGACACTATATCATCCCATGATATGAAGTAATTAAAGCCAAAAGTTGCAATCCTTTCTCTGTTGGAGAAAACAATAGTATCAGTGTCTCAGTGTTACTGTAACAACATTAACTAAATGTGGATTCTTTGGAAGCCTAATATGTTTGAGGTTCAGGTGTTCTGGATGGATGCTCAATATATACATGTGCTAGTTGTTTTGAAGCCTTCTATGAAGAAGTTCTATATAACTATGGTATACGCCTTTAACGAAAGAGTTGAGAGGAGTCTGTGGACTAAATTGAGGGAATTTGCGAATGGTATGACCCTTCCTTGGGGTATTGCAGGTGATTTCAATACTGTAATCTCTATGGATGAAAGAATAGGGGGTCAGATAAAGGAGGAGGAGGATATGGAGGAGTTTGTTGCTTGTCTAGAAGATTGTTCTTTATCTGATATCTCTGCGACAGGTGCTTTCTTTACTTGGACTAATAAGCAAGATGTTGGGAGTAGAAAATAAAGTAGATTGGATAGATTCTTAGGAAATCTTGAATGGCATAACGAGTTCCCTGAGTTAGTTTCACATTTTCACCATGAAGGGACGTTTGATCATACCCCTTGTGTGATCCAATCTAGACATTGGGAAGGTAGGCAACAAAAGAGTTTCTAGTACTTCAATATGTGGAGTGGTGCCTCTTCATTCAAGGAGAAGGTTAGCTTGCATTGGAGTAATGAAGTGGAAGGGGTTAGAATTTCTCCTTGGTGAAAAAACTGAAAGGCCTTAAACCTATTCTGAAGAACTTAAATAAAGAATGCTATGATGAGATTGAATTACAGGCTGACAGGGTGACTTTTGAGCAGGAATGTTTGCAGGAGGAGCTGTCTATCAATCCTACAGATAGTGATCTTAATAGTGCTGAAGTCCAATTGAACAATAGAGTGAGATATTTGCAAAAGGACAAGGAAAGCTTCCTTAGACAGAAGGCGAAAATGCACTGGGTATAATCCCCTAGAAATTCTAACGCAATACAGTGGCAGAAACATTGTAAAGTTGAGATTAAAACACACTAACAAACTATATCTTATTAAAAGAAATGTTAAGTCAATACAAAGGCCTCTTTTTACAAAAGGACTAAAAGTAAAATCTCTAAACGGGTTTATACAAATCCATAAATAAACATGAATGAAGGAAGAGTAGGATCCACGCCACTTGCTACCTCACACCCAAAACCCAGCAGCAAATACATGTCATGTTATAGACATAATAGCCACGTCAGTGGGGAGTAACTCGGACGTTCTCCCAGCCATATTATATCATATGAAAAAATAATAGTATTATTATATCAAAATATTTAAAAAGAGAAAACATTAAAACAATACAATACAATAAGTTTTCAGAAAAAACTTTAAGTACTTGTCAACCTGTAAGTCAAAGTCAATCGATAATAATAATCTTCAAAACTGGCGTTATGGAAATTCGATCAGTGTGCACAAGACTAGACTTTCACTAGGATAATACTGGAAACTAGTTTCGAGAACTGTAGACTTAACTCATAACAGAATCCAGTCTCTAACTAGGCAACTCAACTATAACAGAACTGCATGCAGCGAGGTCCTGGTTTAAGTAGTGCATACCCCTCCTAGACAAAAAATATGTCTAGTTCATCTGACGGCGACTAACACGATGCGATATCTAGCTTAAGGTCAAAACATACACTTTCCTGGGCGAAACTACGCCCAGTTCAACGACCAAATGTGCCCCAAATAGACACACCGGCTTTATAGCTGATGGCAAAAACGTACTTCCCAGACTATATTACTCTAACCCCACACTTGACTTTATTCCATAACTCCAAAACAAGCTATTATCGATATTCAAAAATGAATATAATCAATAAAAATAATATGAGGATAAAAGGAATAAACATTTTATATAAAAAGGGAAACTTTCTATAAATAGAAACTTACTAATTTTATAAACTTACTTAAAATAGAAATATTGTTATAGAAAATTCGTAAGTTATTAAAATAAGTGAAATGTATAAAAATAGCATTTCTAACAAAATTAGCATTTTATTATTATCATCGTTATCGTAACTTTAATATATTTCTAAATTCGTTACTCAAAATATAAAGAAAATATAATAAGTCAATATATAGTATTATATAAATAATTAGGAAATCGAGTTAAGAATATAAATTTTAGAAATGAGATGTTTTAAGAAAAACGATATCAAAATTAATTGAGTCGACGAATTTTATAAATTAAACGAGATTTTATAATGCTTTCAAATTAGTTTTAGCAAATAAATTTTATCAATAAGTAATACTGATTTTACTAAAAATAATCAATCGTAGACAAATGAGAAATTATTAGTGAAAATAGTCTCGACTAAAAATATATTTAAACAAAATCGACTATTTTCTCTTGTATTAATATAAATCGTAAAACGAAAATTAATTTATTGAATAAGTATACAAATCTCGATTATAATATAAAAATACGATTTTAAGTTAAAATTATAAATTAACGAAATATGACCAAAATATGAAATCAATATTATTTACTTACTAGTGTCACGATAACCAACAAAATATTATAAATAAAATTACTAGATTATAAAACGATATCGAAAGTTGTAAAAATATTTATAAGCACACGATTTATTAAATAATATTTTTAGCAAATAATAAATAGCTAAAATTAGAAAACCGAAGTTAAAATATTTAATACATACTACTACTCAAACATATGATATAAAATCGAGTAACGTCCTAAAGTTACCTTTAGTCAAAACTTCGAATCGATCTCGTACTAGTCTACTAGCATAGTCCGAGCTCCAAACCTTCAATAGCACACCTTAACCTTCGTGTCGTGAATCGCTTCCAAACATGCTCCACTAAGAAAATTCGAGACATAAAGAAACAGAAATAAAGAAATCAAAATAAGGAATGATCGAAATGAATAGAGATGTCACAGATTGACAAGGGAAAGTAGCTGGAAGAAGATTGATGAAACAGTACAAAACTGAGGGAAGATGAATGAAGCAGCAGCAGAACAACGAATCACGGAGAAGACAGCTGAGATAAAGAGGAAGGAGAAGAACGAAAAAGAAGAAGAAACAGCAGTAAAGATGTGACGGCATCAAAAACAGTACACAAAAAGAAACGAAGAGAAGGCAAAGAAGAAACCGAGCCGAACGAACGCATATAAGCAGCAAACAACGATGAATCGGTAGCAATACATATCACCAGATGCAACTCGACATTGAAATCGAGTGAGAAGAAGTTACGAGAAGAGTGACAACAACCATACAAAGAACGAAATATGAAAAACAGCAGCAGCGACAGAAGAAGGAGAATCGAGGAAAAGAAAAGGGACACAGACCAAAATGACTCGAATGAGTAACAACAGCACGTACGACAACACAACAGCACAGTAGCAGCAGATACGACGCAACAACCAAAACGCAGCAAGAAGAATGATAAGAGTAGCATCAAACACCATCCATCATCAGTACTCAGTGAAACGATGCAACAAACGGAAAGAGAAAAGAAGGGAGAAAAAGAAGAAGAAGAAGAACAGAAAGCTAAACATGAACAGCAGCAGAAGAACCGTGAGCAGCGAAGTCAAGACGGAGAAGAAGAAAAGAACGAGAAGCGGGCACAACAGATCAACAAACAGGAGAAGAAGGAGAAAAAAAATGATAAGAGAAGGAAGGTAAAGCAGCGAGCAATAGTACATCAGCAAAAATGTCGACAAATGAGGAAGAAAAACAGGGACAAAGAACAACAAAACGCAGCATTACAAGGCATGAGAGGAGAACGGAATTACCTATCATCAACTAAAGCAACATAACAGAAACAATCCGCTGACTGATCAACGACGGCAACAGAAATGAAACAGATGAGAGGAGGATTAGCGAGGGAAAACAGGAGCAGGGGTAGACAAATAGACTGGTGAAGATAGAAGGTTGTGGTGACTGAATGCGATCAAAATGAATTGATGAAGGGGAATGAATGACAGGGAGCCAAGAGGATGAATGATGGAGTTGGTATGCGTGAATGGGAAAAAGAAAAGAAGGGGAGCGGAAAAGAGAAGTAAGAGGAAACATCAAGCGGTGGAATGTGAAAACGACAATCAACGATAAACAAAAGGGAAATCAAAAGGTGGTCAAGGGAAAAGAATCAGCCAAATAAAAAGTACGGATTAATTAAATGAATCGGATTAGAAATACGGATTAAACAAATTCCGTATCGATAAGTTGACTGACCCACGAATCGAAATAAACGAGTTAATAAAATTAATAGATAATCGGACCGTCAAATAAATTGAGTAAAATAAAGTATTCGAGACGAAAATGAAGCTTAGTGAAATAAATAATTAGACGTTAAAATAGCACTTTCCGATAAATAATAAATTTTCGATGAAGTGAATTAAATTGATTTCTTGAGGAGATGTAATAAATGCTTTGACGAAACTTAATATAAATTAGCTTCGAGCGGAAAATAGAAACTCGAGCTTAAATAAAAAGAATTTAGAATTTAAGTCATCGAAATGGACTTTCGATAAGAATTAAATTAAAAGCATAAAATAAATCGAAATAAAAATAAATATACGTTTCAAATATAAGAAGTTTCCTAGACAAATAGAATTTTAGGAGTTTGAAACGGTTAAACGATAAATTTGTTTTATAATAATTTTAAGAATTACGAGTTAAATCGTAAAAATAAAAATAAAAATATAACTTTAATTTAATTTATTTTATAAAATCAGGGGTGTTACACTGGGTGAAAGAGATGGATTTGAATTCCGCATATTTCCATGCTTCTATTCGACAAAGATATAGGAGGAATAGAGTTTATGAGATTTGTAATGTGGAAGATCAACTGGTCACTTTTACTGAAGGCATTCAGGAGGCGTTTTTGGCGTACTACCAGCAGCTCTTGGGTAACTCAAAATCTACTGCACCAGTAAGAAAATCTATTGTTGATACAGGTGTTATCTGCAGTCAGGCACATTGGAGCATTCTGCTACAACCTGTTTTGTCTGAGGAGATAAAACAAGTGATGTTTTCGATCCCTCAGGACAAAGCTCCTAGTCCTGACAGATACACAAGTGGATTCGATCTTCAAAGATGCATGGGATATTGTAGGGGGAGGATGTGTGCTTGGCTGTAAATGACTTCTTCAATACTGGGAAGCTCCTGCAGCAGCTAAATGCCAGTACTCTTTCATTAATTCCCAAGAATGATAGGCCTACTTCAGTTACTCATTTCCGTCCTATAGCCTGTTGTAACACGTTTTATAAGGTAATTTTGAAGCTTCTATGTAACAGACTTGCAGAAGTATTACCTGACTTAGTGGAAGATAACCAAGTAGCGTTCGTTAAAGGGCGTTCTATAATTGAAAACATTCTTAAATGCCAAGATTTGGTTAAACTTTACGAGAGACCCAGTGCTTCAGCAAGGTGTTTATTCAAGATTGATTTGCAAAAAGCATACGATTCCGTGGAATGCGAATTCATTCCGTTCTTTGTAAAACAGATCATGGCATGTGTTATCTCTCCCTCCTTCACTCTATATATGAATGGGAGTCAATTTGGGTATTTCAAAGGGAAAAGAGGACTACGACAAGGGGATCCTATTTCTCCTTTATTATTCACTTTGTGCATGGAATATTTAACTAGGAATTTGATGTATGCCACTGATACCAACAGCTTTCAATATCACCCATTGTACAAAGAGCTAGCGCTGATGACTTATTGATGTTTTGTAAAAGAAATTCTCAGTCCATTCTCCTCCTCATAAAGGCTTTCACTACATTCTCTGAGACCACGGCACTGCAGAAGAAATCTGGGATGTCGGAGGTCTATTTTAATGGCATACCAGATGAGATGTGAAGTGACATTTTAGCTGTCACGAAATTTGCTGAGGGCTCGATGCCATTTAAGTACCTTGGGGTACCCATTAAGGCAGGCAGATTGGCGAAGGACGACTGTAACGTGCTCACAGAAAAGATAGTTGCTAGAGTTTAGAGTATAGGAGCACGAAAACCATCGTATGTAGGAAGAATTACCCTAATCAATTTTGCCCTGAATACGTTGCATTGCTACTGGGCGTCTATCTTCATAATAGCTATTAGTGTGATTAACAAAATTGGTGCAATATGTAGAAATTTCTTTTGGGCAGGAAATACTGAATACCAAAGAATCCCAACTGTGGCGTTGATGGGAGGGATTTGTCGTGGATCTCAACCGTCAAATAAAACCGGCAAAACCTAGTGGGTAGCTAGGGTAAGTCGGGTCGAATCCACAGGGACGGGAGGTCGGACTAAGGTATGCTACGGTCTTGGACTAGGTTCGAGACGAGCTAATCTAAGGAGGGGGAGACTAGGACTAAGCTAGGTCTAAAGCAAGAAAACAAACAAAGGAAACGGGCTAGGATTAGGTCGGGGTCAAAGGGGTAACGGAATGGTCAAGGAAGAGCTAGAGTGAAGGAGGTAGTAGGGTGATCTAGGTCGGTCCGGGCGGTCGCAACTTAGACCGACCTAGAGGTTCCTCATGGAACCCATTTTGGCGACACACATGACAAACGGGGTTCGAGCGCGCTATGGCCTAGATCGAATCCGGGCGGTCGCAACTTAGACCGACCTAGGGGTCGTCCTCACCGGGCTCTCGCAACTTAGTGAGGGAACCGAACCCACAACAAACTAACACCCACAAGGGAAAGGCAAGAAAAACAAGCAATCTAACTTACTTAGTCATTCAAGCATTTCATCAAACATGTAACATGCATCAACCAAGAGGAAACCCAAATCTTCCACCCACATCTCCAACAAACCCTTAATCACCCAATTAACACCCTAATCACCCTACTAACCCTAGCAAGAACACTACTCTAACATTATCAAACTACAACTAACACTATGAAGAGAAATCCATTCAAACAACCAAATTGGCCTAATGAAACTAACAAGAACTATGAACTATGAGCAATCCACACAACAAAGATTCAAACTTTAATGAAAGAACAAGATTAAGAGAAAGGAAAAGAAGATTATACCATACTAGAAAATGAAAGGAAGAAAGAAACTTGCATAGATGAGAAAAACCCAAAACAAACATCCAAGTTTGTCAAGCTTGGTGAAGATCTTTAAGAATTCCCAAATTACAAGCATTAAACTAAGATTAACGATAATCTAAAGACTAATCTACACTAATCTAATCTAATCTATGCTAAAACTAGGCTAGGGTTTGTGGGTAATGAAGAACATAACATTTACAAAACAAGGGAAGAGTATATATAGGGTTACAAATGGAAGGGAGAAGAAAGAAAGGAAATGCGGGCTGAAGCTGGGTGGTCCCGACCGGGACGGGTCATCCCGTCTGGGACGGCTGGGTGGTCCCGACCGGGACGGCCTATCAGTGGCTCCCTTAAACTCACACTTCATCCCCGACGGGATGAGGTGCATACCCGTCGGGGATGAGTCTTGTAGGCCTCCAATATGACCTTTTTGGTTCCTCCTTGCCTCACATGGACTTCTCATCGATTCTCGGGACTCGGGATCGGGTCTCGGAGGCTCGGGATTGGGTCCCAAGGTCTCGGGGTCGATTCCAAAGCATCGAGTCATCGTTCCTTTATCTCGTTGGCTCCAAAATGTGTATGTATCGAGTCGGAATCGCTCCAACTCTTCCAAATCGGTCTCGGGAACCTGAAACGAACTAAAGGAAGCATAAGAATCCCCTAAACCGCTCCCAAGGAGCGATTCTACAAGGAAAATGGGACCAAAACACTACAAACCACACTTATCAACTCCCCCACACTTAACCCTTACTCGCCCTCGAGTAAGCACATACTAACTACTATACTAGCCGAATGGGTATTAGCGCACCCTACGGCCTTTCAACTCACGCGAGTGCACTTAGAGGAAAAGTGCACTCCGCAAGGCAAGTCGGGTCTTGCGACAAAACTGCGGATGCAACCGGACACAAGACACAAAAACAAACAAACACACAAACGAACACATAATCGATTGCACCCAAAGAAAAATAAATACCGCTTCCCTCAAACAAGCGGTGAAAGAAGCACCGGTTTAGGACTCAAGACAAGTGACAACGTTCCCAAGCTAGCAATACAAACCAAGATGGACTAAACCCTAATAGTATGACGACAAAGCAACGAAAACGTTGGTAACTTACCTCGGTTCCTCCTAACCTTCTAAGAACGTACTACGGGACGATCGGCGGAGTGGGAAGTGAAGAACCACGGTGTTAGTCGACACTGTAGGTAAGTGAGCCAAGAGGGTCGTCCCGTGTCCAAAACCGCCTAACTAGTCCAAGTAAAAAGGTGGAAATAATTGCAAAATGAGGGAAGACCGACTGATGCCGCTATCATCCTTCATCGGGACTCGGTCCTTTGGTAGGCTCTTCACGGCAAAAGTCGGGAAAAGGCTTATTTTGAGGGGTAGGGTTTGTATTTGTGTGACGGTTTTCTTTTGGCATTTTCTCTTTTCTTTTGCATTTTTGCCTTGTTTTGCCATGCCATTCTTTTTTCATCTTTTCTATTTTCTTTTTGGCTTTTGTGCCTTTTCTTTTTTCTTCATTCTTTTCTTTCTTTCATTTTCTTTTCTTTGCCCTTTTTGGCAAGATTTAGCTTTTTGGCATTTCTTATTGCAACAAGAAAGATGACTTCAACAATTTGCAATTTTATTGTGTGGATATGTGTAGGAGGTAGGGTAATGGGTGAGTCGGGGTTGCGCATTCCCTTTCAAACCCACAAAAAGTGGAGAACTTGGACTAATTAAACAATCCCAAACACGGTCACCTAGGGGACGAGACTCGGTAACCAAGGCCTTTTCACACCGTGGGTGGTCAAAATGGTCAAAATGCAAATCCCGTAGTAAATCCCTAGTAAGGTAGGTGGACTCAATGTAAAGGACCAACCAAATCATTGATTTAGGGTCATTCTACTAGATTAAAGTCCAAGACTCGATTTACACTACTAGGAAGGGAAAGTAAGCACTCACGCACTAGCCTCTAAACCGGGTTTTCGAAAACCATTTACACACAAGACACACCACAAAACACAAAACAAAGACTCAACGAAAATGAAAGAAAAAGAAATAAAAGCAACAAAACGAGAACAACACAAAATGAACACATAGAGAACACAAACACCACCCCTATCTTCCAAATGAGCAACCAAATCAACCTCAGGCATTACAAAGCTCCACCCGAGCACACAACATCACAATCTCCTCCAAAATCCGCAAGAGACAAAGAAGGAAAAAGGGATAGAAGATGTTACCGGACATCTTGAAAGCTTTCCAACGCCATCGGTGGTTTGAGCAACCTATAAGGAAAAAGGGGGGCAAAACACACACAATACAACAAATACACGACATAAAGACACAAAAGGAAAATCTTTTTGATTTTTGTGAAAATTTTTCAAATTTTTATGGATTTTAAAGATTTTTTCGAAAAACTACAAAAATGAAGCTAACTATGCTAGAATACCACTCCCCCACACTTAAGTCGAGCCATGTCCTCATGCTCGACCGTAGTGCATGGGAGCACAAAAGAAACTACGAAAATAAAGCTAGAAATCAAAAAGAAAAGTGGAGAAAAGGGTAGAAGGTGTCCGGCCGGGGTGTAGTCAAGTCACCATGGGCCGAGACAAGAAAAAGATATGGATGGGGGAAGAAATAAAAAGAAGGAAATAAAAAGAAATGGGAGGGGAGGGCTAGATGTAATCAAGTCACCTAGCCCGGATTCCGCCTAAATCCGACTAAATCCTACAAAAAGGTGAAATTCTTGAAAAATTTGGAATTTGAAAATTACTCTCGATGTAGTCACATCATCGAGAATCAGGAGCAACCAAAACCAAGGCCTCGAAGGGTGCCAAGACACCATGACTCAAGGGGAAGGGGGGGCAAACAAGAGAAAACAAGCAATAATAGACGGAAAAGAAAGGATAGTTGCCGTACCCATAGGATAGCAACTCACTCGCTCCATCGTCTCCAATGATCAATAAAGGCACTGAACTTGTCTTCCTTATTGCTATTCCTCTTCATTCTCGATCAAACCGCATTGTAAAGGTAGTAATGGTGTGAGGGGGGTGGAAATTCGATGTGAAATTCGGTGTAAAGGGAAGAGAAATTAGGTGAGGGTATGTAAATGAAGTGTAATGGTCATATGAAATAAGCAAGGATGGGTAGGGAGGTTGGGTGGGGGCATACAATGGTTGGGTGGGCCCAAATGTCTAAGAAGAGGCCAAAAGAGGAGAAAGGGGACCATCGCGGTCGGGATGGATGGTCCCGGTCGGGAAGACACACTCGTCCCGGTCGGGAAGCCACCTTCCCGGTCGGGACGACACTCCAGTAAGCTCCAATTTTTGCACCTCCATCCCGATCGAGACGGCTCCTTCCCGGTCGGAAAGCTCCCTTCCCGCCCGGGATGGGTCTTCTTGACCTCCAAAACCCCAAAAGCTTCACCGAAACTTCAAAAACCGACTTCCATACTTACGAACCAAGCTCTATCATTAACCATTCCTCTATAGGAATCATCTTCACTTCACACCTATGACAATAAGCTCAAAAACAACATCAAATTCTCTCCCTCACAACGCTCATCAACAATCCAAATGACAAGAATTTCACAAAACTAACAATCCAAGAAACCAAGGTACCAAACAAACATATATATATACACACACAAAAGCAAAAAGAACAAGATAAAGAGATATATACAATAAGGTACTCTCACCAACTACACCTCCATAGCCATCAAGAGCTCGAAGGAGTAAGTCAAATGCCCTAGCAACATCTTCATTTAAGCTCACATGGCCAAGCCTAGCCACTTTCAAAAGCTTCCAAGTCGGAGGGAAGAAGCGATCATCTTCATTGTGCTCGGGGTTATCGTGATCTTCCGGGTCTTCGGAACCAACATAGCTACGACTCTTATGACCATCCGGTAGGTATAGTGGTCTAGAGTCGTGCTCGGTGTTATGATGTGGGAGATCACACCCTAGGGGTGTCGCTTCTTCTACGGGGTCGAGAGTGGAACTCTTTTCCATCGCCCGACAAGGATCCTCTTCACCAACCGTCTCACAAGACAAGGGGCTAGAAATCGAGTGCGGTAGAGGAGGAGAAGGCATCAAGTTTTCTTCATTGGAGGGTTTAGGATCCTCCAATTTCCCGTTAAAGGCAAGTTCCAAGGCATCTACTTCTTTTTCCCAAGTATTGCGCTCCTTTTCACTCACCTTGTCTATATGGCCTAGAGGAGGTATGTCTTCACTTGGCTTTGGATTGTCATCCGGTTCATCACGAAGAAAATCGACCAAATCCAATTTGATAGCCAATACATCGGCTCCCCAAGAGTTATCTTGAGAATCATGTTCACTCCCCTCCTCATTGTTAGCCCTTGAAGCTTCAACTTCCTCTATTCTCTCCCTATCTTCACCACCCAAGCAACACTCAACAATGGTCTCTTGATCGACCCTCTCTTCTTCATTTGTAGCTTCAAGGTTGGGTTGCTTTTCTAGTGGAGGCACCCGACCCTCTTGCCCAATGAACCTTCCTCAACATGTAGTGGAGCTCGAGTGGCCAACATCGTGATATGAGCCATTAGTGCATCGATTCGAGCATCTTGCACCGCTATTTGGGCCTTGAACTCCTCCCTAACCCCTTGTATTTGAGTCAACATCAATTGTTGACCCTTTTGCAATAACATTATTGTCTCATCTTGACTCCTTAGCGTTTGGGCCAACATTTGACATGTCTCAAAGTAGGGATTTTGTGGTTGTGGGTTATATGAGGGTGTTTGGTAGTTGTTAGGATGTTGTAATGATCCTTGACAACTTTCTTGGTAACCGTAAGAAGAGGGTTCATAAGATTGTTGATGAGGTTGAAATGGTTGGTGAAATTTCGGGACTTGGCCTTTTGTCCCAAAGTTGTCCCGTGATGATTGATGGTAGCTTGGACGAGCCATGGTAACGTTGCTTTGGTACCTAGGATGAGCTAGAAGCACTTGAGCAAACGTTAGTATCCTAGTGCTTTTGAGGCACTAGGAAGGGAGAGTAACACACAAGAAAAAAAACGGAGATACACAAGGAGAAGAGAACACAAAAATCATGAACAAAGTCCAAAACTAAGCAAACAAAAGTCTAAACTACGCCGTCCCCGGCAACGGCGCCAATTTGATGGGAGGGATTTGTCGTGGATCCCAACCGACAAATAAAACCGGCAAAACCTAGTGGGTAGCTAGGGTAAGTCGGGTCGAATCCACAGGGACGGGAGGTCGGACTAAGGTATGCTACGGTCTAGGACTAGGTTCGAGACGAGCTAATCTAAGGAGGGGGAGACTAGGACTAAGCTAGGTCTAAAGCAAGAAAACAAACAAAGGAAACGGGCTAGGATTAGGTCGGGGTCAAAGGGGTAATGGAATGGTCAAGGAAGAGCTAGAGTGAAGGAGGTAGTAGGGTGATCTAGGTCGGTCCCGGCGGTCGCAACTTAGACCGACCTAGAGGTTCCTCATGGAACCCATTTTGGCGACACACATGACAAACGGGGTTCTAGCGCGCTATGGCCTAGATCGAATCCGGGCGGTCGCAACTTAGACCGACCTAGGGGTCGTCCTCACCGGGCTCTCGCAACTTAGTGAGGGAACCGAACCCACAACAAACTAACACCCACAAGGGAAAGGCAAGAAAAACAAGCAATCTAACTTACTTAGTCATTCAAGCATTTCATCAAACATGTAACATGCATCAACCAAGAGGAAACCCAAATCTTCCACCCACATCTCCAACAAACCCTTAATCATCCAATTAACACCCTAATCACCCTACTAACCCTAGCAAGAACACTACTCTAACATTATCAAACTACAACTAACACTATGAAGAGAAATCCATTCAAACAACCAAACTGGCCTAATGAAACTAACAAGAACTATGAACTATGAGCAATCCACACAACAAAGATTCAAACTTTAATGAAAGAACAATATTAAGAGAAAGGAAAAGAAGATTATACCATACTAGAAGATGAAAGGAAGAAAGAAACTTGCACAGATGAGAAAAACCCAAAACAAACATCCAAGTTTGTCAAGCTTGGTGAAGATCTTGAAGAATTCCCAAATTACAAGCATTAAACTAAGATTAACGATAATCTAAAGACTAATCTACACTAATCTAATCTAATCTATGCTAAAACTAGGCTAGGGTTTGTGGGTAATGAAGAACATAACATCTACAAAACAAGGGAAGAGTATATATAGGGTTACAAATGGAAGGGAGAAGAAAGAAAGGAAATGCGGGCTGAAGCTGGGTGGTCCCGACTGGGACGGCTGGGTGGTCCCGACCGGGACGGGTTGGTCCCGACCGGGATGGCCTGTCAGTGGCTCCCTTAAACTCACACTTCATCCCCGACGGGATGAGGTGCATACCCGTCGGGGATGAGTCTTGTAGGCCTCCAATATGACCTTTTTGGTTCCTCCTTGCCTCACATGGACTTCTCATCGATTCTCGGGACTCGGGATCGGGTCTCGGAGGCTCGGGATTGGGTCCCAAGGTCTCGGGGCGATTCCAAAGCATCGAGTCATCGTTCCTTTATCTCGTTGGCTCCAAAATGTGTATGTATCGAGTCGGAATCGCTCCAACTCTTCCAAATCGGTCTCGGGAACCTGAAACGAACTAAAGGAAGCATAAGAAGCCCCTAAACCGCTCCCAAGGAGCGATTCTACAAGGAAAATGGGACCAAAACACTACAAAATAGGCACTACAAACCACACTTATAAACTCCCACACACTTAACCCTTACTCGCCCTCGAGTAAGCACATACTAACTACTATACTAGCCGAATGGGTATTAGCGCACCCTACGCCCTTTCAACTCACGCGAGTGCACTTAGAGGAAAAGTGCACTCCGCAAGGCAAGTCTGGTCTTGCGACAAAACTGCGGATGCAACCGGACACAAGACACAAAAACAAACAAACACACAAACGAACACATAATCGATTGCACCCAAAGAAAAACAAATACCGCTTCCCTCAAACAAGCGGTGAAAGAAGCACCGGTTTAGGACTCAAAACAAGTGACAACGTTCCCAAGCTATCAATTCAAACCAAGATGGACTAAAACCTAATAGTATGACGACAAAGCAACGAAAACGTTGGTAACTTACCTCGGTTCCTCCTAACCTTCTAAGAACGTACTACGGGACGATCGGCGGAGTGGGAAATGAAGAACCACGGTGTTAGTCGACACTGTAGGTAAGTGAGACCCCGCCCCCTTTAGCGTGAGCCAAGAGGGTCGTCCCGTGTCCAAAACCGCCTTACTAGTCCAAGTAAAAAGGTGGAAATAATTGCAAAATTAGAGAAGACCGACTGATGCCGCTATCATCCTTCCTCGGGACTCGGTCCTTTGGTAGGCTCTTCACGGCAAAAGTCGGGAAAAGGCTTATTTTGAGGGGTAGGGGTTATATTTGTGTGACGGTTTTCTTTTGGCATTTTCTCTTTTCTTTTGCATTTTTGCCTTGTTTTGCCATGCCATTCTTTTTTCATCTTTTCTATTTTCTTTTTGGCTTTTGTGCCTTTTCTTTTTTTCTTCATTCTTTTCTTTCTTTCATTTTCTTTCATTTTCTTTTCTTTGCCCTTTTTGGCAAGATTTAGCTTTTTGGCATTTCTTATTGCAACAAGAAAGATGACTTCAACAATTTGCAATTTTATTGTGTGGATATGTGTAGGAGGTAGGGTAATGGGTGAGTCGGGGTTGCGCATTCCCTTTCAAACCCACAAAAAGTGAAGAACTTGGACTTATTAAACAATCCCAAACACGGTCACCTAGGGGACAAGACTCGGTAACCAAGGCCTTTTCACACCGTGGGTGGTCAAAATGGTCAAAATGCAAATCCCGTAGTAAATCCCTAGTAAGCTAGGTGGACTCAAGGTAAAGGACCAACGAAATCATTGATTTAGGGTCATTCTACTAGATTAAAGTCCAAGACTCGATTTACACTACTAGGAAGGGAAAGTAAGCACTCACGCACTATCCTCTAAACCGGGTTTTCGAAAACCATTTACACACAAGACACACCACAAAACACAAAACAAAGACTCAACGAGAATGAAAGAAAAAGAAACAAAAGCAACAAAACGAGAACAACACAAAATGAACACATAGAGAACACAAACACCACCCCTATCTTCCAAATGAGCAACCAAATCAACCTCGGGCATTACAAAGCTCCACCCGAGCACACAACATCACAATCTCCTCCAAAATCCGCAAGAGACAAAGAAGGAAAAAGGGATAGAAGATGTTACCGGACATCTTGAAAGCTTTCCAACGCCATCGGTGGTTTAAGCAACCTATAAGGAAAAAGGGGGGCAAAACACACACAATACAACAAATACACGACATAAAGACACAAAAGAAAAATCTTTTTGATTTTTGTGAAATTTTTTCAAATTTTTATGGATTTTAAAGATTTTTTCGAAAAACTACAAAAATGAAGCTAACTATGCTAGAATACCACTCCCCCACACGTAAGTCGAGCCATGTCCTTATGCTCGACCGTAGTGCATGGGAGCACAAAAGAAACTATGAAAATAAAGCTAGAAATCAAAAAGAAAAGTGGAGAAAAGGGTAGAAGGTGTCCGGCCGGGGTGTAGTCAAGTCACCATGGGCCGAGACAAGAAAAATATATGGATGGGGGAAGAAATGAAAAGAAGGTAATAAAAGGAAATGGGAGAGGAGGGCTAGGTGTAATCAAGTCACCTAGCCCGGATTCCGCCTAAATCCGACTAAATCCTACAAAAAGGTGAAATTCTTGAAAAATTTGGATTTTGAAAATGACTCTCGATGTAGTCACATCATCGAGAATCGGGAGCAACCAAAACCAAGGCCTCGAAGGCCGCCAAGACACCATGACTCAAGGGGAAGGGGGGGCAAACAAGAGAAAACAAGCAATAATAGACGGAAAAGAAAGGATAGTTGTCGTACCCATAGGATAGCAACTCACTCGCTCCATCGTCTCCAATGATCAATAAAGGCACTGAACTTGTCTTCCTTATTGCTATTCCTCTTCATTCTCGATCAAACCGCATGGTAAAGGTAGTAATGGTGTGAGAGGGGTGGAAATTCGATGTAAAATTCGGTGTAAAGGGAAGAGAAATGAGGTGAGGGTATGTAAATGAAGTGTAATGGTCATATGAAATGAGCAAGGATGGGTAGGGAGGTTGGGTGGGGGCATACAATGGTTGGGTGGGCCCAAATGTCTAAGAAGAGGCCAAAAGAGGAGAAAGGGGACCATCCCGGTCGGGATGGATGGTCCCGGTAGGGAAGACACACTCGTCCCGGTCGGGAAGCCACCTTCCCAGTCGGGACGGCACTCCAGTAAGCTCCAATTTTTGCACCTCCATCCCGATCTGGACGGCTCCTTCCCGGTCGGGATGGCATAACCTTCCCGGTCGGGAAGCTCCCTTCCCGCCCGGGATGGGTCTTCTTGACCTCCAAAACCCCAAAAGCTTCACCGAAACTTCAAAAACCGACTTCCATACTTACGAACCAAGCTCTATCATTAACCATTCCTCTCTAGGTATCATCTTCACTTCACACCTATGACAATAAGCTCAAAAACAACATCAAATTCTCTCCCTCACAACGCTCATCAACAATCCAAATGACAAGAATTTCACAAAACTAACAATCCTAGAAACCAAGGTACCAAACAAACATATACACACACACAAAAGCAAAAAGAACAAGAAAAAGAGATATATACAATAAGGTACTCTCACCAACTACACCTCCATAGCCATCAAGAGCTCGAAGGAGTAAGTCAAATGCCCTAGCAACATCTTCATTTATTCTCACATGGCCAAGCCTAGCCACTTTCAAAAGCTTCCAAGTCGGAGGGAAGAAGCGATCATCTTCATTGTGCTCGGGGTTATCGTGATCTTCCGGGTCTTCGGAACCAACATAGCTACGACTCTTATGACCATCCGGTAGGTATAGTGGTCTAGAGTCGTGCTCGGTGTTATGATGTGGGAGATCACACCCTAGGGGTGTCGCTTCTTCTACGGGGTCGAGAGTGGAACTCTTTTCCACCGCCCGACAAGGATCCTCTTCACCAACCGTCTCACAAGACAAGGGGCTAGAAATCGAGTGCGGTAGAGGAGGAGAAGGCATCAAGTTTTCTTCATTGGAGGGTTTAGGATCCTCCAATTTCCCGTTCAAGGCAAGTTCCAAGGCATCTACTTCTTTTTCCCAAGTATTGCGCTCCTTTTCACTCACCTTGTCTATATGGCCTAGAGGAGGTATGTCTTCACTTGGCTTTGGATTGTCATCCGGTTCATCACAAAGAAAATCGAACAAATCCAATTTGATAGCCAATACATCGGCTCCCCAAGAGTTATCTTGAGAATCATGTTCACTCCCCTCCTCATTGTTAGCCCTTGAAGCTTCAACTTCCTCTATTCTCTCCCTATCTTCACCACCCAAGAAACACTCAACAATGGTCTCTTGATCGACCCTCTCTTCTTCATTTGTAGCTTCAAGGTTGGGTTGCCTTTCTTGTGGAGGCACCCGACCCTCTTGCCCAAATGAACCTTCCTCAACATGTAGTGGAGCTCGAGTGGCCAACATCGTGATATGAGCCATGAGTGCATCGATTCGAGCATCTTGCACCGCTATTTGGGCCTTGAACTCCTCCCTAACCCCTTGTATTTGAGTCAACATCAATTGTTGACCCTTTTGCAATAACATTATTGTCTCATCTTGACTCCTTAGCGTTTGGGCCAACATTTGACATGTCTCAAAGTAGGGATTTTGTGGTTGTGGGTTATATGAGGGTGTTTGGTAGTTGTTAGAATGTTGTAATGATCCTTGACAACTTTCTTGGTAACCGTAAGAAGAGGGTTCATAAGATTTTTGATGAGGTTGAAATGGTTGGTGAAATTTAGGGACTTGGCCTTTTGTCCCAAAGTTGTCCCGTGATGATTTATGGTAGCTTGGACGAGCCATGGTAACGTTGCTTTGGTACCTAGGATGAGCTAGAAGCACTTGAGCAAACGTTAGTATCCTAGTGCTTTTGAGGCACTAGGAAGGGAGAGTAACACACAAGAAGAAAAACGGAGATACACAAGGAGAAGAGAACACAAAAATCAAGAACAAAGTCCAAAACTAAGCAAACAAAAGTCTAAACTACGCCGTCCCCGGCAACGGCGCCAATTTGATGGGAGGGATTTGTCGTGGATCCAAACCGTCAAATAAAACTGGCAAAACCTAGTGGGTAGCTAGGGTAAGTCGGGTCGAATCCACAGGGACGGGAGGTCGGACTAAGGTATGCTACGGTCTAGGACTAGGTTCGAGACGAGCTAATCTAAGGAGGGGGAGACTAGGACTAAGCTAGGTTTAAAGCAAGAAAACAAACAAAGGAAACGGGCTAGGATTAGGTCGGGGTCAAAGGGGTAACGGAATGGTCAAGGAAGAGCTAGAGTGAAGGAGGTAGTAGGGTGATCTAGGTCGGTCCGGGAAGTCGCAACTTAGACCGACCTAGAGGTTCGTCATGGAACCCATTTTGGCGTCACACATGACAAACGGGGTTCTAGCACGCTATGGCCTAGATCGAATCCGGGCGGTCGCAACTTAGACCGACCTAGGGGTCGTCCTCACCGGGCTCTCGCAACTTAGTGAGGGAACCGAACCCACAACAAACTAACACCCACAAGGGAAAGACAAGAAAAACAAGCAATCTAACTTACTTAGTCATTCAAGCATTTCATCAAACATGTAACATGCATCAACCAAGAGGAAACCCAAATCTTCCACCCACATCTCCAACAAACCCTTAATCACCCAATTAACACCCTAATCACCCTACTAACCCTAGCAAGAACACTACTCTAACATTATCAAACTACAACTAACACTATGAAGAGAAATCCATTCAAACAACCAAACTGGTCTAATGAAACTAACAAGAACTATGAACTATGAGCAATCCACACAACAAAGATTCAAACTTTAATGAAAGAACAAGATTAAGAGAAAGTAAAAGAAGATTATACCATACTAGAAGATGAAAGGAAGAAAGAAACTTGCATAGATGAGAAAAACCCAAAACAAACATCCAAGTTTGTCAAGCTTCGTGAAGATCTTGAAGAATTCCCAAATTACAAGCATTAAACTAAGATTAACGATAATCTAAAGACTAATCTACACTAATCTAATCTAATCTCTGCTAAAACTAGGCTAGGGTTTGTGGGTAATGAAGAACATAACATTTACAAAACAAGGGAAGAGTATATATAGGGTTACAAATGGAAGGGAGAAGAAAGAAAGGAAATGCGGGCTGAAGCTGGGTGGTCCCGACCGGGACGGCTGGGTGGTCCCGACCGGGACGGGTTGGTCCCGACCGGGACGGCCTGTCAGTAGCTCCCTTAAACTCGCACTTCATCCCCGACGGGATGAGGTGCATACCCGTCGGGGATGAGTCTTGTAGGCCTCCAATATGACCTTTTTGGTTCCTCCTTGCCTCACATGGACTTCTCATCGATTCTCGGGACTCGGGATCGGGTCTTGGAGGCTCGGGATTGGGTCCCAAGGTCTCGGGGTCGATTCCAAAGCATCGAGTCATCGTTCCTTTATCTCGTTGGCTCCAAAATGTGTATGTATCGAGTCGGAATCGCTCCAACTCTTCCAAATCGGTCTCGGGAACCTGAAACGAACTAAAGGAAGCATAAGAAGCCCCTAAACCGCTCCCAAGGAGCGATTCTACAAGGAAAATGGGACCAAAACACTACAAAATAGGCACTACAAACCACACTTATCAGGCGTGGGACAAAATTACGTCCCCCAAGAATGAAGTAGGTCTAAACATCAAGGATGCTGGTACTTGGAATCGAGCTGCTGTAGCTATATTGGTTGCCTGGGTCTACACACAGCCTGATAAATTGTGGATTAGATGGGTCAACCAAGTCTACCTAAAGGGGAACGATTGGTCTGACTATAAGCCACAAGCAGATGACAACTGGGCATGGAAACAAATATGTAAGGTTAAGGTTAAATTCAAGGAAGCCTATATGAACAATTGCTGGATAGGGTCTTCCACTGACCACACAATTAGGGACGGATATGAATGGTTGAGACCAAAGCTCCCTCTTTGCGGATGGAATGTGGTTGTTTGGAATAATTGGAATTTACCCTAGCATTCTGTTATAGCATGGCTGTCTAGAATGAATGGGTTGAATGTGAAAGTTAAGCTTAAGAAGATAGGATGTTGCGCGGATGATTGGTGCTGTGTCTCTGGCAGAAATGCAGAATCCGTAGAACATTTGTTTTTCAACTGTTTCTATAGTTTTAAGCTGATCCACCAAATTGAGGCATGGTTTGGTAATGTACCGGACATGGATACGTTGCTATTGTCCCAGAGGAGTAGTCTAGACTGGAAGATGAAGGCAATGGTCTTAGTAGCTTGCTATTATCATGTATGGATTCAACGTAATAAAGCTAGAATAGATTACACACTTGTAAGACATGAGATCCTCTCCGAAATTATAAGGAAGGAAATCAGGAGCAGAAGTTTGTCCATAGCCCTTGGACGTACTTTTAATTGGCATTAGGTGTTGATCGGTAGACGATTCTACCATTGTAACTATTTTTTTTGTTTTTATATAATCTCACATTTTACCAAAAAAAACATTAACTAAAAGTGTTAAAAACAAAATAAACAGAAAACTTACGCATCTTCAAGGTCCAGATAATCATCAAGAAAAAAATAATCCATTGTTTCTTTCCTTAGAGCGAGAACGGGATCCATTAACCTTTCATGCTTTAAGATTGTACTCGACAATAGTGTTACATGAGATGATGGTTGGCCACAGTACAATGAGCAACCGTAGTGATGATGTATCACATTGTTTGGTTCAAAATGTAACAAATAATCCACAAAATCGTCATCACCATCATCCACGCAATGCTCATCACCACCATCATCCACAAAATCCTCATCACCACCATCATCCACTATATCAACATCATCACCATCATCTATAATATCAGCATCATCACCATCATCCAAAATATCACCATCATCCACAATTTCCGCATCATCGCTGCCCCTAATTTTATCTTCATCTGTCCCTTGGCCACTTGCTTCTTCATGATGATCACTATCATTGTCAACTTCATCCGAAAAGACCTAGCCTCCTCATAAAAGACAATTTCACCCTCCTCAACAAGTTTATCTTCTTCAATACCCTGAGAAGTGGATTCGCCACCCCTAACTTTATTTTCATCTGTCCCTTGACCACTTGCTTCTTCATGATGATCACTATCATTGTCAGCTTCGTCCGAAAAAACCTCCTCATAAAGGACAATTGCACCCTCATCAACAGGTTTATCGTATTGAATACCCTGGACAGTGGATTCACCATCCCTAACTTTATCTTCATCTATCTCATGAGTAAGTGACTAATATTAAATATGGAGTTGTTGAATGAACAAAGTTTGTGTGATTAGCTGTTACAGTAACTGTACCACAGTTATATACGGTGATATAGTTCCTATAACATGAATACAGTAACATTAGCACTGTGATATGGTTACTCTATTACCTTGGCCACTTCCTTCTTCATCGTCGGCCTCCTCTCCCTCATCATCATCCACCTCTTCTTCATCAGCCTCCTCTATCTCATCCCCACCCTTCTCTTTGCCAGTGTCAGCTGTGGTTGAATGATCAAAGTTTATGTCATTAACTGTTACAGTAATTGTACCACAGTTACATAATGTGATACAGTTCCAGTACATGTAACACAAATACAGTAACAGTAGCACTGTGATATAGTTACTCTATTACCTTGGGCACTTGCTTCTTCTCCATCATCAGCCTTCTCTCCCTCATCATCATCCATCTCTTCTTCACCAGACTCCTCTATCTTATCCCTACCCTCGTCTTCGTCTATGTCACCAGTGGTTGAATGATTAAAGTTTGTGTCATTAACTAATACAATAACTGTACCACAGTCACATAATGTGATACAGTTCTGTAACACGAACACAGTAACAGTAGCACTGTGATATGGTTACTCTATTACCTTTAGCACTTGCTTCTTTTTCATCATCAGCCTCCTCTCCCTCATCATCATCCACCTCTTTTTCACAAGCCTCCTCTATCTCATCCCTAGCCTTCTCTTCGTGTGTATCACAAGTGGTTGAATGATCAAAGTTTGTGTCATTAACTGTTATAGTAACTGTACCACCGTTACATACTGTGATACAATTTCTGTAACACAAATACAGTAACATTAATAGTAACAATGTGGTATGGTTACTCCATTACCTTGGGCACTTGCTTCTTCATCATCATCAGCCTCCTCTCCCTCATCATCCAACTCCTTCAATTCCTTTAGAACATCAGGAACAATAACAGTTGGGTCAGACTTTTTATTGACTTTTGTTTTTTAAAGGATGGAAGGTTGTTTGCCCTCCTCCTCAGTGCTTTAGCCCCTTGCAACACCCCTCCCGTATAAGTACGAAAAATAGGTTTCAAATCTGTTATCTTTTGATATGAATTCTTCTAGTCGTCGTATATACAATGTCACTGTCCCTTTTGATCATCAGAAATAACAAATGTTTATTTTAAGCAAAAAAACACAAGTAAAAGAAACAATTAGATGTTAGAATAAATTGTGGTAATTAAGAATGACACAGAACAGAATTAAATTGAAGAAAAACCCTTAGATCAAGAGCCTTTTCTTTTAACTCAGAATCTTTCTCGATGCCGGGAATCTTCTTCAGCATCTAAGAATCAACAATTCTTCTCTTTCATCCTCATCTTCACCTTCTGGATTAACATATTAATAAGGTAAAAATGTTACAGTATCAGTGATATAGTTACTTTAGAGTGTTTAAAGTTGCTGGAAAAATATCACCTTCAAAATTAACAATTGACCCTCCTTTGCTGATGAGGTAAGCTGTCTTTGACATTTGCTTGGCCTCCCCCAAGACAACCAGCCCACGCCTCCTAATTAACTCATTTTATAAGTTTACGGTATGACCAATGTTTTATCAGAGGCAACTCAGACGGTTGGACCTCTCCTTTAAACTCTACCCGATGGATATAAGCTAGAATAAGGAATAGTGTACATCCAGACAAGGACTTTCCACCTTTCTTCAATGATTGAATACCATCTGCCAACTTTTGGAAGACATACTTTGACCTATTGTAGCTTTTTATTGTCTTTACATCTTCTACGGCTTTTAAAATCTTGAAATCAACAGAGTAGTTTGCTGTAGGTGCTAAAAGGTAGATAGAGCATAGACATCAAACATTTGTTTGAACTCATCTGTAATCCCCTAGAAATTCTAACGCAATACAGTGGCGGAAACACTGTAGAAGTGGGATTATAACACACTGTAACTATGTCTTGATTAAATAAAAATGGTAAGTCAATACATAAGCCATAAAATAACAATGTCTACAAAATAAAAGTAAAAAAATAAAATCCATAAAAGGGGTTATAACAATCCATAGTTTAGATTACTAATCAGCGAAGCAGGATCCGTAACTACTCGCTAGCCCACCCGAAGGGAGACACAAATAACTGCCATGTTAAAAACATAACAGCCACTATCAGTGGGGAGCAACGTCAACGCTCTCCCAGCCGTATAACAGGATTTTGAAACGGTAATTACTACTCCCTCCATTCAACTCCACTCTTCACTTATTCCTTTTTGGTCCATTCAAATCCACTTATCACCTTTCCTTTTTTTGGCAATTATTATGACAAATTTGCCCTCACTATCTTACTTTATTTACACCATATACCACTACTATGACCCACATACTTCATTTTGGTCCACTACTATTAGGACAAGTGTGGTGTGTTGGTCCACACTCTTGTCCTTTTATTCATTTTTTATTATTTTCTTAAAATTGGTGGAAAAATGAATAGTGACAATTAGTAATGAATGCAGGGAGTATTATAGAAAAATAGTAAAAACGGAAAACAATAAAACATTATAGTGAAAATTAGATTTCAGTGAAAAACTTCACGTATCGAAACAATATAATAAAAATGAGTTTTCCGAAGAAAACATAAAACATTTGCCAACCTGCAAACCAAATTATATCGATAATAATAAAATAGTCAAAATGGTATTATGGATAGGAGTAATGTAGAATCTAGACTTTCACTAGGATAATACTGGAAACTAGCTTCGAGAACTGTAGACTTAACTCATAACAGAATCCAGTCTCTAACTAGGCAACTCAACTATAACAGGACTGCGTGCAACGAGGTCCTGGTTTAAGTAGTATACACCCCTCCTGGACACCAAATGTATCCAGTTCAACTGACGGCGACTAACACGATGCGATATCTAGCTTAAGGGCACAATGCACACTCTCCTGAACACAAACAATGCTCAGTTCAACAACCAATGTGCCCCATAAAGACACACTAACCTTACAGTTGATAGCAAAAACGTACATCGCAGACTATATTACTCTAAACCTACACTTGTCCTTATTCCATAACTCCAAAACAAAGCCATTATCGATATTCAAAAAATATAATAATAAGAGAACGAGAAGGAAAAACGGTCACTTTCCAAAAGAGGAAACTTTATATTTTAGGAAAAATCTATTTTTAGAAACTTTACCAAAAATAGCATCATATCAAAATATCGAAAATAATAGTTCATACTAATACAAAATTTTTAGTAAACGACATAGATTTATAAAACTAATACTTTCGGCCTTAACGATATTAATTGTTAAAATGAGAACAATTGGGTTTATGAAATTATTGAAATGTCACACGAGTGTTTATAAAGTGATTAAAAATGTCTTAAACATTTTAATACTACTAATCAGGGTATTTTTAAAATTTATAAATCTAAAATTCCCTAATTATTATAAGTTTCGGCAATACGAACATAAATAGGATTTTACGGCAAACGTAAAAATAAATCTTTTAAAGTCTTTTATTTAATTAAACCTTTAAACAAATTTAGAATATGATAAGGGATGATTTAACCTATAAAGTTTCAGACTTAAGCATTTCCAAAATTCCTGGAAAAACAATTCATTTTGGTGAAACGGAGCATTTTAACGATAAATTGTAATTTTGTCCAAAAATCATTACTATTAATTAAAGATTTTGATAAATAGGACAAAAATTACGTAAAATAGGTAAAATATATTTTTGGACATTCTTTCCATAAAAATAATTTTTTTCCGGAATCCTTAAACTCGATTTTTAAAGGGTTTTCTCGTTAATCGTCCAATCTCGACAATAACGATTAATAAAAATAGTAATTAATAAACGTTTTAAGTATTAATATCCAAAAATTACTATTAAACTCAAAAATAATCATTTTACAGAAAGTAACCATTTTTCCAGATTTCCAAAATTCGAGATTTCACAAATTCCATTAAAATCGTCTTTTAAAACCCGTTTCCACAATTAACGATTCTTTTAATAAAACTTGTCGTTCCTAACATTTTATTAAAGCACTAAAATCATAAAAAATAATTTTTTTCTCAAGAACCATCAGGAACACATTTTTCCAGATTTAAAACAAAAACCAGAAATCGTAAATTAAAACGACAAACACGGTTTTTAACGATAAACGATGATTTAAAGTGATTAATTAATTCACCCAGTTAAACATTCTGAAAAATTATGAAACAATTCAGAAAATTATTTTTCATCAGAACTATTATCCACGTAAAATTTCAGATTAAAATAAAATTTTTAATAGCTAGAACTAAAAATCGGCTTTTAATCATTGATATCAGAAAAATACTAAATTATCAAAAATCATCAAAAACTTCATTTTTACAGAATATATTCATATATTACATGTTTAGGCCAAATATTACGTTTTTACAAATTAATATAACAATTTAATCGTTAATCTCGTAAAAGCGATAAGAATACCGAAACATGCAAATTTACAACTTTTAAAAATTTTCCAGATTATATGACATACATATATTGTCGAAAATTAAATATAAAAATATACATGCAATTACACAAATAAAATCATGCAATACTGAGTAACATCGACGTTACCTCTAAGCCATATCTGAATCGATAATATATTCGTCGGCGTCGAGATCGTCCACAAACCCTTATCATACAAAAAGTATGGTAGAAAAATACCATAAGAAAACTGGGAAAAATCACGGTGAATAACGATCGAAAACAACATCGATTATTCCCTTATCGAAAGGATCGGAATAACGAATTATTTGACGATAAAAACGAGACGATTATGACTCGATTTTGAGACAAAAATGCTGCACTTGGCTGCTGTTCAGAAGTGACAAATGAAGAAGGAAAGGGAGAGTTTTGCCTTGATTAATTTGGTGTATGAATGAATAAAAAATTTGAAGGGTTTGTAGCATGAATGTATAGCCTCTTAAAGTTGATAAAAACAAGGCCAATTACACAAGGGGAACCAGCCAAATGAGGTGAATGTGGAGTATTGAGAGTTTGGTCAATTCATGACAATAAATAAGAAGAAATAAAATATGTAAGGCTTAATTTATTTGTAAAATAAACTGTATAAAAAGTTGTAGCGTAAAAATGTGACATGGGTGTGTCACGGTACAAAACATGGGGAAAAGGTCCCAAATAATTTGTAAGTTGATAAAAAGAAGAATCGTAAAATTATTAAAAGTATTTCAAAACAGTTCGAGTAAACCGCGCGTTGGAAAATAATTATTTGCAAAACTTCGTAATAAAATCATTAAAGGTCAAATATTCTTAAACAAAAATATTTCTTAGTTGGAAATATCATATAAACGTGTTTTGATATTTTTAGGAAAAATAAATAATTCAATTCCAGGCTAAAAACATTAGGTCGTAGAAAAATAGAACTCCACGCGCAAAAATAAATAGTTTACAATGAAAATCAAAATAAATACGTTTAAAAGAATTAAAATCTTTTAAAATAAAAATAAATATTATTTGACTCGAAAATAAAAATAAGGCTTGGAAAAATGATGAAACAAAAGGCCGAAACGTGATAGAGTTATGACGACGTCATAACGGAAGACGACGTCATAACGGAAAGTATAAAAGCATTTGGAAAATAGCGGGTGTTACTCTTTTTATCATCATCAAACCATTGTGAAATGGCACTCAATTTGATGTTCTGATCACGTGACAAATGAAAAATTGTCCTCCATTTCCTCTTCAAAACTTCACCCTCATTAATCTTTGAATGGCCTGTTGAGATCAACCGACATCCTCACCTTCCATAGGAAGTATGAAGGTATCATGCACATCAACATGTGACAACAAAAACTCTTCTTCTTCTGGAACTTTGAGAGAATAGCTTCCATCATCTTTTAATTTGAAATCCTCAACCAGTAGGTCGGTTAATCCTCCAGGAATAACTATCACTTTCATTTTGAGTAGCCCCCCAAACCCAATCTCCCGAACAACCCTTCGTTGATTACTTTTTTTTTTTTTTTTTGAGTCTCCCAGAACGGGAACTAAGAAATAAGCTCAGAAAAAGCTATGCTACTTGCGCCTGCTGGGAGTTGTTCGCCCCACATGATGACCGAATCGCCCACCGGTGCGGCACGTGCAAGCTCGTGCGCTACCCCGTTACAAGCTCGATTTGTATAGCACCAGTTGATCGATCAGAACTCATCTGCTGCACTTGATATCTCCTCGAGTAGCATAAACAGTCCGCTCCTTCCCGCCTGTTTCTTGTTAATGGCTAACACAATACCTTGAGCATCGCTTTCGATAATTATATCTTCATGTCCTCTCCGTCGTGCCTCCCTCATTCCTTCGAGGATGGCAGCCGCTTCAGCAATTGGAACATCCCACCTCTCCCTTCGTCGGATCGTAAAAGCCCAAAGAACCTTCCCCACATTTTTACGACACACACCCCCGAGCCCCACCCCCTGTTCTTCTTTGGAGCTAGCATCGACATTAATCTTTAGCAAGCCCGTCTCCGGTGGTCTCCATTTTGTGGCAGGTGTCGTACCCATCCCCCTCCCCGATCGATCCTCATGGTCCCCCTCCATATCAATGGTGTCAAGTTCCGTGAGGATGTCCATACATCTTCTCGAGACGTCTTCACTCCTTATAACCTCGTGATTGAAAATCAGCTTGTTTCGTGCTTCCCATATAGCCCAACAAGTTGTCATGAAAAGACCACGACTTTCCTTACCAATACAATTCCACACACCCTCAATCCAATCCCTAAACCCCATGATCCCATCAATGTCCCCCACCCCAAGACCGACCTCATCCCAAACCCGACAAAACAACCCACAATCCCGAAAAAGATGTAGACTTGACTCAAAATTTGACTGACACGCATGACACAAAGCATCCTCCGAACCGATTCGGTTAGAAATGTTTACCTTGGTCGCAATTGCATCATTGCACAGCTGCCAGAAGAACAGCTTAATCCGAGGCCAAACCGGTACCTTCCATAATTGGTTCCAAATCCATTTCCCTCGTCGCCGATCCGAGCTTTCTTCCAATTTCGCTTCTTCCCCTTCGAGCAAACGGTAGGCCGATTTTACCGAGAAAATTCCGTCTTTTTCCGGCCCCCAAAACCACTCGTCACCCGCCGCCATCTCACTTAATCTAATGCTCAAGATTGTCTCCGCTACAAAAGGCAAGAAAATTGATCGGATTTTCAAAGCATTCCAGTGTCTCCTTCCCTCATCCAGCATCAAGTCACTGACTTTCATTTCCCTCTGACCTGGTGGGCAACTCGTAATGACCTTGCCCTCGTGGTTGCCCACAACCCAAGCATCTCGCCAGACCATAATTTGTTAATGAGTTGAACAAGTGATTGAGATCTGCACCTGTTTGTGTACTTATTTTCGCCTGCGAATCACATTACAGTAGTAACATTATTACTGTGACAATGTTACACTAACAAGAATACCATAACATTTCACTACTGTGACAATGTTACACGAATAGTCAAGGGTTGCATACTTTTTTGAGACATCTTCTAATCCCTGAAGTTTCTTCCCAAGCTTCATATTATTGCTGTAGTTTTTCTAGAAAACAATCTCTTGTTTTTTTTGCCTTCTGCATTGTTGGTTTAAGCCCGTCGTCACTTGAATCGTCAGAAACTTCATAATCCTCATCATCATTAATTATGGGCCTCCTCATAGTTGTTAGCTTAATACTTTTGGTATTTAAACATTTGTTGGATAATAATGTAACAAGCTGTAGCATTTAGAAAGCTGTAATAGTGTAACAGAAACTTTGTTCTGTAACAATTCGCATTTTCAGTTCAATCGTCATTCATCTATTTTAATATCAGTACTATGACGGTATTTATTTACAAGGTGACAATAGTCATTGTTACAGTAGAGTATATACAGTAACAGTAGTAGTAACAATGACACTGTTTGTTATTGTTACATAATCCAATAAAAAACCAATTCATACTTCCTGGAGATAAAATTCTCTTGTTTTTTCGCCTTCTCCATTCTTTGATTAGAAACTTCAAGATTAAATGTAACTTTCTTCTTTTATGCTTTGGTTGACTCTTTATTTCAAGGCACCTTCAAAGTATTGGCTTCATTTTTTTGTTATGTCTTGTTCCAGTTGGTTTTCTCCTTTCTTGTCATTATAATGTAACGGTATTTCAATAAAAAAAATACAACAGAGTAGCAATGACATGACTACAACAGCAAGAACAACAAAATTCAAATTGTACCACAGATTCTATGATAACGAATGGAGGTGGTTCAGTAAATTACAGTAATTGTGTTTCAGTAAAAAAATAAAAAAAATTGTTTAACCTAATTTTTTGGCGAGTGAAATACGAAACTCAAACAATTCATGATTCAACAAGATGCAAAATAATCAAGAACGATGCAGAAAATACAGCTAGAAAATCGAGGGATTAAACCTATTTTTTTGGCAAGCGAACGCAAAGATATGAACAATGCAAACATTCAATCAAAACGAAATGCGAACAATACATGAATCAACAAGATGCAAAATAATCAAGAACGATGAACAAATAATGCTTGAAAATAGAATAATTAAACCTAACTTTTTGGCGAGCAAACACAAAAATACGAGCGACGCAGAAAACAATAAAATCAATCCCTCGTTATCTTCATAACATCAAAAATCAACAATAACAAGAACAACATGATGAAAAATGAACAAATGTTAATCGCAGTAAACATTCATCACAGCAAAACAATTTAAAAAAAAATCAATATTGTTTATACCTCTTCATTCTTCGATAATGTATTTGAAGTAGTATAATCGAGCTTTGAATGAACTAGTTGTTGATCTGTCCTTGCTTTTGTTTTTGATTTTCGCAGCATATTTTGATTTTTGCAGAAATTTTGATTTTGATTTTGAATGTTTACGGTTTAGGGTTCTTGGCTTGCGTAGAGGGTCAGCACGCTTTTTTTGATTTTGTTGATGTATGACGTGGCTTAATCCTAGCCACTGATCTCAATAAACTTGAATGGTCAAGATTGAAAGGACAGACTCACCGGATTCTCACTATATATATATATATATATATAGAAGAGAGATCATGTGAGTCTGTGAGTCCTCACCTCAACCCTTAGATTAGAAATAAATGAATGGTTCTGATTTGTTTTGTAAATTAAAGATATAACAGACATAGTCTTGGTAAATATTTCAAATCCTCTCTCTCCTCCCTAATTATCTCGTTGTAATCATCTCTATTTCAATTCCTATCTCTCCTCCCTAATTATCTCGTTGTAATCGTCTCTCTCTCCTGTCAATTTTTTCACCGACCCTTTTTCTCACACAACACGTTTCTTCAAAATTAAGTTTTTCAATTCCCAAACACTCCCGCCTAACATACTCTCTGTTTTAACGTATCCTAATGTTCATTTTAAATCATAGACTATGTTACTTTGACTCATATGTGTTACTGTAATTCATGAACTATGTTACTCAAACTCTTAAAATGTGTTACTTTGCATAATAGTCTCTTGCAAACATAGGTGTTCCAATTAACCAAAAGAATAATGTTTGTTTTTATTAAGGATACTCCAAAATAAAAAGTGGTACATGAGTTCCAACTTAATCAACTTCATTACAATTCCAATGTTTCACACCTGTTATTCATAATCTGTGTTACTGTAACACATTAAGTTTGTTACTGTAACTCATTAAGTATGTTATCCTCACGCATAATGTGTGTTACTCTAACTCAATCTTACTCCAATAAAGGATGTTACTCTTAAGGAATGGATATTGGTAAATCAATTAAACTTATAAACTGTGTTACTTTAACTTATTCAGTGTGTTTCTCCAAAGAATAATGTTTGTTACTCTAACAATATATTGTCCTACTCAGAAATTTACCTCTTCTTCATCCTCCTCGTCCTCCTCCTCCTCCTCCTCCTCCTTCTTCTTCTTCTTCATCATCATCAGAATCTTTGATTTAATCTCACCACCGCGCCATCTTTTCGTTGTGTACCTCCTCACATCGAATCCACAAGTCAATGCATAGATTTTATAGAAGTTTACTGCCTCATCTACGTCCTTGAAGATCTGTCCTATGTATGGAGTGAAACTCTCACCCACATCCCAACACCATTTCTGTGCTTTTGCATCTACTACAAAAACAAGAACAGTGCCAATAAACATGGCGACAAACAAACAATCAAAACTTGAAATATGGCGGTATTCTAAATCCGGTGTTACTCCAATGCAATAAAGTAAAATATGACAAGAATTAATGTAACAAATGAAGTGCATTAAAGTAACACCGGATATATGTTTGAGAAAAAATGCAGAGAAAAAATGCAGAGAATAGACATTCAATTAACAGAAGATACTTATTCACATAGGGTAGGCATTAAAGTAACAGATGGTATGAATTAAAGTAAATAGATGATGTGCATTAAAGTAACACCAAATATATATGTTAGGGCAAAAAAATCATAGAATAATCAGAACTTTAATAATGTGCAGTATCCATACTATAAAGGTAAAATCTAATTGATTGGGGTCGGCAGCCTGACATTAATAGCCCGCCAGACAGGCTCCCAGAGGATTGCCCATTAAGCCCAAAAACCGACCCTGCAAACGGTCAAGGTAAAGCACATAAAAGTGGGAAGTGATAAGAAAAGCAGCCGACCCCTGGGCCAGCAGGGTGACGCGGCCTGCTAAAGCCTAGCACTCACAGTTCAAAACCCGCCTGCGCCCTAGGGACATCTCCGCGGACAGGGCAGGGATCCCCAGGGGCCCTCTCGTCATTCTGCCTAAGGTAATTGAGAGTGGGTGGATGAGAGGATGCCACTTGTCACCTCCTCATCCACCCATTCTCCTTCTATTTCCCTCTCTTGTGGGAAGGTATAAATACCCTTCCATTTCCCACAAGAAAGGGGTTGGATTTTCTCTCTCTAGAACTCTTACTCTAAAATTGCCGCCCAGTTCCTCACGAGCTGGGTTTCTTAAGGCATTCACGGACTAACTTAAGCATCGGAGAGGGTTTCCTCGGACAACCTCCGAGGCCCTGTGCGTTCTCTGTGCAGGGAGCCTGCCCAATCCGCCGGGAAAGTCCGACTGAAGGAGTAGGAGGAAGGAGATTGTCAAGATTGATCAATGAACATTCAGAGCAACACCGAACGATTCAAACCCGAATTCCACGTCGGGTTAATTGATTCCAATAACCGGAACAATTTGGCGCCGTCTGTGGAGAAGATCTGGTTGTATCCACGAATTACCCACAAAAATCAACCATTCCCAATTACAAAAACTAAACCAATCAAAGTAATCATGCCGGAAATCGTTGACACCAGTGTAGGGGTAGGTCCGACGGTCCCACCGGTGACCCCCCTATACGGTATGCCGCAGCCAGAGAGGGCTCCTCCCACCACGACCCTGGGGATGGGAGGAACCAGTCTCCTGGGCATGCCAAATGCTGCTGTAGCTAGGGCTGTTCAAAAATCGGTCCAGACCGACCAACCGGACCGAACCGGACCGGTCGGTCCAGACCGAACCGGACCTACCCACAACCGGTCCGGTCCCCGGTCCCTCCTCCGAACTTTCCGGTTTCCGGTCCGGTCCGGTCTAAAACCCGGAAAAAACCGGTCCGGACCGGTAGACCGGTGAACACCCCTTCTCAAGTAATTAAGTTCCCATACTTCCCAATATTGTGTGACTTACTGACTTCTGTCAAATTCAAATTAATTCCTATTTGAATTCCTATTTCCTATAATACTCAAATTCCCAATATTCTCAAATCATAACTTCCCATAATTCTTATTTACTATATAATCTTATATTCTTATATTCTTATAATCTTATATTCATATTAATTCTTATATACTCATATCATACTCTTTCAGTCTTTCACATGTTTACGTAAATTACATTAAAAATTTCAAATATTCAAATTCACATATTCCCTGCTTCCCTAGCCCTAAATCCCTAATTGCCCTAATTCAAATATTCATTCATCATCATTCATCAATCCCTAATCCCTACATCACTCGAACAGCTGAACAGGTATTGACCGTATTGTAGTTTTTTTTTTGTTCATAAATCATAACTCGTATAGTCGTATTATCGTTCATTGTTGATTGTGGATCGTTTGATTTTATATTATCGTATATACTCGTCGTAAAGTCGTAATCATCGCATGAAATCATCGTATTATCCGGGTCGTAAAGTCGTAATCATCGTATTATCCGGGTCGACCGGTCCGGTCCGGGTTAAGACCGGTCTGACCGGTCCGGTCCTGGTCCGGTCTAACACATGACCGGTCCGGGTTTCGGTTCTGGCTCGAGCAGCTGACCGGTCTTCGGTCCAACCGGGTCCGGTCCGGTCCGGTCCGGTTCCGGACCGGTGAACACCCCTAGCTGTAGCACCAGAGTGGGGGGCACACCCATGGCACACTCTGAACCTGACCCCAGCTCAGATGGTACAGACAGCTGCCTTCTTCTCTGCAATGCTAAACCCGGAGTTCACTCCTGAGGACCTGGTAGGCAGGGTCGCAACGACCCCCAGGCAGCCACTCTCAATGAACAGGGATGGAGCTGGGGGCACGAAGGGAACCGCCGCCAGAAACGCCCAGAGGAAAGCAAGAAGGACTGCTCAAGTATACGCGCAGGTGCAGAAGCGTATCACAACAGGCAGCCAAGAGCCACCTGCCCAACAACAGGCGTTCTCCATTCACACAACAGAATCCGCATCTGGAGAGCAGAGAGGTCTATTCCAGGGATTGCGGGAGCGGATGA
This sequence comes from Agrostemma githago, assembly GCA_958450325.1. Lineage (NCBI taxonomy): Eukaryota > Viridiplantae > Streptophyta > Magnoliopsida > Caryophyllales > Caryophyllaceae > Agrostemma > Agrostemma githago. The sequence goes on from OY288248.1 coordinate 27,684,022, forward strand.
GGCACAAGGAACCTGCATCTAAGCGCCTGGGAGAAAAGCAGGGCGGAGTCTTCTCCAGGTTAACGCCGGCAGCCAAGGGACAGCCAGCCCCAGGGTTGTCCCAAAGCCTGCAGTCTAGGCTTAACCGGGGGCAGCCGCTTGAATCCAGATACCACCAGGATGACAACCTCTTCCAATCTCAGAGGAAGAGACCCAGGCAAATCTCCCCTGAGGTAGAGGACAAAGCAGCAAGCAGGCCGCCACCGAAGCACCGCTCCCCCAGTACTAGGAAACCGATCCCTAGACAATGAGATATCCACGGTAACCAGTCCGGGGAAAGCAGGTCACGAGTGGTAGGCAGGCCTACAAAAACCCCTCTTCATCCTGATTTACAAGAATTCCCCATCCCAAAAATCAAAATGCCTACCGTCAAGTTCGACGGGACCACAGACCTAGAGGATCATCTGGCGGTATTTGAGAGTCACATGGGCATGTATGACGTGGATGACGCAATCTGGTGTAAAATCTTCCCAACCACCCTGGTAGGACTTGCACAAGGATGGTTCAGGGACCTTCGCCAGGGATCGATCAACTTCTTTATAGAGTAAGCCGAGGCCTTCCTTGAGCAATATGCAGGGAACAAAAGGAGACGCCTCACTCGTTTCGATCTCATGACCCTGAAACAGAAGAAGGGCGAAAGCGTCAAGGAGTACCTGAAGAGGTTTGACTTGTCCTATCATCAAGTCAGAGAGATCGATGATTCCACCGCTGCTTACGCCCTGACAATCTCCCTCCTCCCAGGGGAAATGAAGAATCAGATGATCAGGGCCCAGCCTGAAACCTTGGCCAAGGCCAGGAAAATCGCTGAAGGGTTTATTCTGCAGGAAGAGTTTCACAGCCTGCCGGACACCCCTGCAGGCCAAGCAAGGCCGCAAGGGGGACCGCAGGGTGGACGTGGCAGAAACGAGCCAGGCAAACAGAGAGAAGAGGGAGACACCCCCAAGAAAGAACGCACAACATACCAGCCAAGATTTGACAGCTACACGGCCCTCAATAGGCCGAGGGCAGAAATCTTTGAGCTGGAGAAGGAAACAGCAAAATGGAATCGCCCAAACAAGCCGCGCAACCCAAAGGGGGATCTTAAAAAGTTCTGCACGTTCCACGACTGCATAGGCCATACCACGGAGGAATGCCGACACTTAAAAGATGAAATAGAGAAACTTATAAGAAACGGCTGGCTGAGTAACTATGCAGCAAGGAACAAACCCCAAAAGGAGGCGGCGGACAAACCTGAAGGCTCATCCCAAAATCGCATGATCATCCATGTAGTGTCAGGAGATGCAGAGGGGGGGACCAGCAGACGAGGCCAGAAAAGGCAGATCCGCGAATTGCGGAACCAAATTTGCTACGCCGAGAGGGCGGGAAGTCCAAGAGGCACTACCCTAAGCATCACCCCTGAAGATGCAGGGAGAGTCGTGTACCCGCATAGTGACGCTCTGGTCTTAACTCTTGAAATTAGCAATCACATTGTCAAGAGATGCATGGTGGACACTGGCGCCTATACAAACCTCTTGTACAAAGACGCTTTTGAGAAAATGAATCTAGAAAAAAGACATCTGAAGCCGACCTCTGGATCTTTGTATGGGTTCAGTGGGGCAGGTGTGCTACCCATGGGAGTTATCGACCTGCCGGTAACATTCGGGGAGGGGGCCTCGGCCAGAATATCAGGGCATCATTTGTTGTGGTGGATGCCAAGTCTGCGTACAACGCCCTGATAGGGCGAGCCACCTTAGATGAAATAGAAGTTGCTGTGTCAATCAGGGCCCTCACCATAGCCTATGTGACAGACATTGGCATGGAGGGGAAGGTCCATGGGGATCAGGAGTCGGCCAGACACTGTTACTCCGTGGCCCTGCAAGCCCATGAGACAGAAAGGAAAGGAAAGCGAAAAGCCGAAAGCTCTCCCAGCAGGGAGGGCGAAATCCCGGCTGCCCAGCAAGAATCAGCCCACTTAGAGCCTGAAGGGGAGAGCATGCTGGTGGACTTAGAACCAGGAAGGCAGGTCCTCATAGGGGCCGACCTGGAGGAGTCCTACCAAAGGGAGTTAATTGCGGTCCTGAGAGAAAATAGGGACGTATTTGCTTACTCTGCAGATGAGATGCCATGGGTCGACCCGGCTTTTATTGTTCACAAGCTGAACATTAATCCGGAGGCTCCCCCTGTGAAGCAGAAGAAAAGAAACATGTCCGTAAAAAAGACGCGGCGATAAAAGAAGAAATAGACAAACTCCTAAAGGCAGATTTCATCGAAGTCTGTGACTACCCTGAATGGTTGGCAAACGTTGTGATGGTAAAAAAGTCGTCAGGTGCATGGAGAATGTGCGTAGACTTTACAAATCTTAACAAAGCCTGCACAAAGGACTGCTACCCTCTGCCCAGGATAGATCAACTGGTGGATGCCACTAGTGGATACACCACGCTAAGTTTTCTGAATGCATTCTCAGGGTACCATCAAGTGTACCTCTGGCAGCCAGACAGGGTGAGGTGCGCCTTCATAACCAGCCATGGCACTTACATGTATAAGATGATGCCATTTGGGCTGAAGAATGCAGGCGCCACCTATCAGCGGTTGGTGGACAAAGTCTTTGAAAATCAAAAAGGGAGAAATTTGGAAGCCTATGTCGATGATGCAATTGTCAAGAGCAACGGGGACAAGGATCATCTAACAGACCTTCAGGAAACATTATCCTCCCTGCGGTCATACAAGATGAAGTTGAATCCGAAGAAATGCACATTCGGGGTCTGATCCGGAAAATTCCTGGGATTCTTATTCAGCTCCAGGGGGATAGACGCCAATCCCGAAAAAGTTCAGGCGGTCCTAGATCTCCCGGAGCCTAAAACCATCAGGGACATTCAGCGGCTTACAGGCAGGATGGCCGCCCTGGCCCGATTTATCGCCAGGTCGGCAGACAAGTCCACCCCCTTCTTCAAAGTATTAAAGGGCAACAAGTAATTCAAATGGGAGGATGAACAAAAGAAAGCCTTCGAACAATTGAAGGAACACCTGAAGAAACTCCCTACCTTGGCAAGACCAGTGGCCGGAGAAAAACTGTACCTATACATTGCTGTCACCAACACGACAGTAAGTGCAGTCATCCTAAGGGAGGAAGCAAACTCACAGCAACCCATCTACTTTGTGATTCACGCCCTGGGGACAGCCGAAAGAAATTATCCTTTGATAGAAAAGGCCGCCTATGCAGTCATCATCGCAGCCAGAAAACTCAGACCCTACTTTGACGCACATCCCGTTGTGGTCCTCACCGACCAGCCGCTGGAAAAAGTGTTGGAAAAGTTTGAGAAATCAGGAAGGCTGCTGAAATGGGCGATCGAGTTAAGCGGGCTGGGGATATCATATCAGCCAAGGACAACCATCAAAGCACAAGCCTTGGCTGATTTCCTGGCTGAATGTTCCCATTCAGGGGAAGAGGAGCCCTCCGCCGAAGAATGAATCGTGCACACTGACGGATCCTCAACAACCAATGGTGCAGGGGCAGGCGTTGTACTAACCAACGCAGAGGGAGTGGATTTTGAGCATGCGCTCAGATTCACCTTCCCTGCATCAAACAACGAGGCAGCGTACGAGGCTGTACTCGCAGGTATAAATCTGGCTAAGGCCGCAGGGGCAGAGCGAGTTATACTAGCAACTGACTCCCAGCTCATTGCTAATCAAATTAACGAAGAATATGAGGCCAGAGACCAGACCATGGCCACCTACCTTGAAAAAGTAAAACAGGAGTTATCAAGCCTGAAGTCCTATGAAATCTAGCAAATACCCCCGATCACAGAATAATCGGGCCGACGCTCTGTCAAAGCTGGCCAGCTCTAGCCTGCAAGACATAAGGAGGTCGGTGTGGGTTGATGTTATGCATGAAAAGTCTACCAGCGCCTGTCAGGCAATCAGCACCATTGAAAAGGGACAGGAAAGCTGGATGACCCTCCTCGTCCAGTTCAAAAAGCACGGCATCTTGCCACCTGATCCGGTACAGAAGAGGAGAATACAGGCCAAAGCAGCCTGGTTCGTAATCATTGACGAAGAACTCTATAAGAAATATTTCACTTACCCCCTGCTCAGATGCCTAGGGGCAGACCAGGCTGCCGAAGTCCTAGAGAACATCCACTCAGGAATCTGTGGACATCACATCGGAGGAAGGTCATTGGCCCACAAGGCCCTCAGGGCAGGCTACTACTGGCATACCATGCTAGCAGATGCTAGAAGCCTAACCCAAAAGTGCAGAAAATGCCAACTCTTCGCTCCATCAATCCATGTCCCAGCCAAAGAACTCAGGCCGATTCTATCTCCCATTCCTTTCGCCCAATGGGAATGGACATACTGGGTCCATTTACCACGGCTACAGGGGGCCGAAAATTTCTAATCGTAGGGATAGACTACTTCACAAAGTGGGTTGAAGCTGAAGCAGTCCCAAACATCACCGAGCCGGCGGTCAGGAAGGTCATTTGGAGGAACATTATAACAAGATTTGGTCTCCCAAAAACATTAGTATTTGATCATGGGAGACAAGTTGATAATGACCCCCTAAGAACCTGGCTAGAGGGGCATGGGATAGCCGTCGCCTATTCCGCCATCTGCCACCCTCAGACCAATGGACAGGCTGAAGCCGCAAACAAACAAATCTTGAATGGACTCAAAAAAATGGTAGATGACCTCAAAGGAAGATGGGCAGATGAGCTGTCGAGTATCCTCTGGTCAATAAGGACCACCCGAAAAGAGTCAACAGGTCAGACACCATTTGGTCTGGTATATGTAGCAGAGGCTTTGCTACCCATCGAAGTGCGAGTTCCTACCCTGCGATCTCAGCAATACAACCAGGCTGACAATCACGAAGCAATGGCCGAAGCTCTTGACCTGGTCCAGGAAGTCAGGGAGGAAGCCTGCACCATCATAGCAGCCTACCAGCAAAGGATGAGGAAGGCATACAACAAGAGGGTGCATGAGAGAAGATTCCAGGTAGGAGACCTGGTATTAAGGAAAACACAGGCTGTTGGAAAGTCTAGGGAACATGGCAAACTGAGCGCCAACTGGGAAGGCCCATATCAAGTAACCCAGATCTTGGGAACAGGAACATACAAAATCGCCAACCTGACTGGCCAAGAGCTGAACGCACACTGGAATGCCGACACCCTAAAAAAGTACTATGTGTAACTAAGTCTTAAGAGAACCACGTCTATAGGAAAAGGTACTGGCGGAGAACGATAAAAAAAAAATCTCGACGGCTCCGACCAATCTTATATTTTTTCTATAAAAGAAATCATACTCGTGGTCTGTAAAAGCTTGCACTCACACACACAAACGAGCAGGGGGCAATAGAGGGAGGCCCCCCCTGTTGCCAGAACGAAGAAAAATGGAAACCAACAAAAATTTAAACAAGGAAAGGAGAGCGAGCCTCACGCGCTAAACTAACAAGGAATTGGGGCAATTCCCCAACCTTGTATAAAAAACGCAAAAGCCCTCCCTGCCTACCCCTGGGCAAGCAGAGGGCAGGCCCCCTGGACTCCGAGCAGGGGCCAGGGACAGGCCAGGCTACACACAACTAACAAGGACTGGGGGCAATTCCCCCAACCTTGTATAAAAAACGCAAAAGCCCTCCCTGCCTACCTTTGGGCAGGCAGGGGGCAGGCCCCCTGGACTCCGAGCAGGGGCCAAGGACAGGCCAGGCTACGCATAACTGACAAGGACTCGGGGCAATTCCCCTAACCTTGTATAAAAAACGCAAAAGCCCTCCCTGCCTACCTCTGGGCAGGCAGGGGGCAGGCCCCCTGGACTCCGAGCAGGGGCCAGGGACAGGCCAGGCTACGCACAATTGACAAGAACTGGGGGCAATTCCCCCAACCTTGTATAAAAAATGCAAAAAGCCCTCCCTGCCTACCCCTGGGCAGGCAGGGGGCAGGCCCCCTGGACTCCGAGCAGAGGCCAGGATAGGCCAGGCTACAAACAACTGACAAGGACTGGGGGCAGCTCCCCCAACCTTGTATAAAAAAACAAACCAGGAAAAAGTATTCCATAAAAGACCCATGAAGGGTGGAAAAGTTTTTACAAAATAACTAAGGCAAAGAACCAAGAGAGCAGATATTACAGACAGCTGGCCATGACAAAGGCTCAACGCAGAAAGTAAGACTATTACAAGAAAAAGCATCATGGAGCATCCTGGCTGGGGCCGGCAGCTGCCTCAGATGGTCTGGCCGCCCGACCCTCATTCTTAGCAGAGTAGAGACTCCGGAAGGTTTCTTCATCAAAAGCGGGGAACATTTCCCGAATCACCTCCATCACCAACTCCAGGGAAGAGTTGGCACCACTCACGAACCTGGCATCCACCGCAGCCTCGGTCTCCTCTACAAGGATCTCTTTCTCCTTCTTCCACTCTCCCTTGGCCTGTTCAAAGGCCGAGTCAGCTCTGGACAATTGCTCCTCTAAGTCAGCTACTTTTCCTTTCAGATGCCCCATCTCAGCCAGAGAGAGGGTAGCCCGCTCCGTTGACAAACGGCTCTCCTTCAGATGAGCCTCCAGCTTGGCTATTTCCTTCACATCTCTCTCCCTGAAGTTTCCACTGACCAGCCTGGTTCTTTGCCTCCTCCAGTTCACCCTCCTGCCTTGCCAGCTTATCCTTCAAGTTGTTTATCAAGGTAATGTCCCTCTCCACCATAGCCAGGCGGTCAGGAGGAGGAGGCCCTGGTGTGACAGTCAATTCTTCGTCACTCAGGCGGCTGAGAGCCGCCAGCTCGGCAGACGCCAGCAAAACCTTAGAGGTACGCTGGATATATTGAAGCAGTTGGTGAGAAGTTGAAGTCACGGACTTTGTGAGGCGATCAGCCAAGACAACGCCAGAGTCAGAAAGTAGACCTGATACGTCCACACTATCACCAGCAGTATAGTGGAACTCCGTGTTTTCCTCCGGAAAAGGAGTACTCGGAAGTTCGCGAGCAGGACGCCTTGCTTCAGGGTTAGTAACATCCGCCTCCAAATCCACCACATTAGCTCCAGAAGGCTCTCTATCCCTCTTTCTCCTCAGCTCCAAAGGGACACTCTCCCCGCTCCCCTCAGAGTTTACAGGGCGCGCTCCCTGAGAAGTTTGGGGCCCAGCTGAAGAAACACCCTGCTTCTGACCAAGGGAAGGGGTGGCCCCTGAGGTGACCTCAGCCTCCCCCTCATGAATACTGGGAGTAGGGGTTTCCGGCTTTGATGACGGCAGTCGAGGGGGAAGAGGCAGTCTTTGACCAGCAGCGAAATCCTTCACAAGCTTCATTAAGTCTTTGCTCCCTTTCCTGAAATTCGCAGGGAGGGAAGGGCGCTTCGAGAGAACGACAAGTTCCTCGCTCAAGCCTAATCTCCTAACCTGCTTCCTTGTCTAGCGCCAAGAGGTGGAAGCTGCAGAAAAGGAGGGGCAGTCAGCTAAAAAACAAAGAGAAATAAAGTCTCTGAAAAATCGCGACAGTAAAAACCCCCTAGAACTACCTTCATGGCCGGGAATCAGGGGAGCAAATACTCATCTGTCGCTATAAGCTCCGCGTGGGGAAGCCAGAAAGCAGGGCCAAAAACGCCGTGTTTATCCGCAACAATTTCAAACTTTTTGATCAAAATCTCCTCCTTCGGACTTAGCTTAACCTCCAGGGCCTTCCCCCCGACGCCTGGGTGGTATTCCTCGCGAGTTTCCATACGGGTGTGAACATGGTTCCTAAAATGCCTAGGAATCCTCCACTCTGACGCGCTATGTACGTACAAAAAATTATTTTTCCAGTCCTTCAGGCTGCTCAAAGCCGGCCAGACCAGGGCATATTTCTTTTATCTCTGTAGAGACCAATAACCAGGGCAGCCGTCCCCCCCTGAGGAGGATACCATTTGGAGACCAACCATGAAACGAAGGGCATCAATGTAAGGCCCCTCGCCATGAAAAAGACAGGTCCAAGTGTAAGCTATCAAAGACCTAATAGCTGAAGCAGTCAGTTGAGCAATAGCAACATTCATCCTCCTGAAGGTCTCCTCTAGGAAGGGATGAAGAGTGAATCGCAGGCCGAATTCTAAAGCCTTGTGGTAGACAGCCACACAACCCTCCGGGAGACAGCATACCGTGTCCTTTTCCCCTGGGACTACGACTGTATATCCTTCCCCAAAATTATAGAACTGTTCGATTGCCCCGGCGGCGTTGCTTTCCAGAATCAAGTCCCTATTCTTGGCCTCAGGGTAGGTCTTTAAGGGAACCAAGTACTTCTTCTTATCCAAAAAATAAGTCTTCCCTCTCTCCCTACGGATGAGGGGGCCGGCAATCTTGGAAGGATCCACCTCCAGGGCCTCATCATCAGAATCAACTACATCAAAGGGAGCAGGTTCGGGTGATTCAACACCCTCCCCCCTGTAATGGTCATCCTCTCCCCTGGGGCCAACCCCAGAAGAGGAGGCTAGGTCACGCCTATCACCGTCGCCATCCCCAGTCCTCTCAAGCAAATAATTAAAAGAAAGGGGGCGGACTCGCGACATACTGGCTATGAAGGGAAATACCAATGAAAGGGAAAGAAGGGGAAAGATTTAAAGAAGAGCTTCTAACCTAGAACGCCGATAGTCGCCGGAAAAAGTGACAGAAGATACTTCTTGTTCCTCACGAAATTTTCAGCAACGAAGGCGGTTTGGGAGTATGAGGGGAGTTATGAATTTCAAAAAGAGTAAAAAGAAAGAATGGAGGAGGAGAGGGGCTTATATAAAGCCCAGGAAGCCTAAAAGGCTACCTCTCTGACAAGACGCCCCCAACAACCTCCCACGTGTCGCGCGCTGAACACAAACTGTTCACTCCTTCCCAAGAAAGGCCTCGAAAAATGAAAAATGTCAGGGGAATAGCCGACTGACAACGTCATCCCCGCATTAAAAAAAAAGAAAAAAAAAGAGAGTAGTCAAGTTGCTCAGATCTTTTCATTAGCCTCAATGGAAAAAGGGCAAGTTACATATCGTGCCAGGCAAATAAAAAAAATACATAAAGCCTAAATTTCCGGCTCGACGCGCCAACGCCCTGCTAAGCAGGTCTAATCATCGTCTAAGTCTGGAGAGTGGTCTCCAGGGCTACTTTGACCCCCAAAATCCGATCCCCAATCCCAGTCTGGTGAGTCCTTGAAAGGATCTTCAGGGAGTCCATCCTCATCCCTGTCGCTCAAACAGCCTAGACCCTCACTGTCATCGGAGTCTCGGCTACTGTCATCCCAATCCCTGCCATAGGGAACAGCCTGGGGTTCATCACAGGTACGACAACCTGTTCTCTTCACAGGAGAAGAGGGGCCTGACCCCAGGGAGGAATCTGCGTCAGAGCAGTCAGGGTTAAATTGCTCAGGGTGCAACCACGGGAAGCATTCGTGGCACCCCCGATCAAAGCACCCCCCCTCCCTGAGGACAGCGCCTAAATCTGGAGGCAGCGGAGGGCGAAGATCTCTTAAAACGCTTGCTCGCCCTGATGGAAGCTTTCCTACCACTCCGATGAGAGTAAGGTCGTGAACGACGGCAGCGGCGAATGGCCCGGTAAGCGGCTCGAGCGTACCGGAGTCTCCAAATTCCTTTGAAAAGAAAAATGACAGTGCGAACTCCATGGCGAGTCACGAACTTTTTGATCCAAATCATGATTTAACGAAGAAAGTGGAGAAATTGAGGATGAGTTAAGCAAAAATGACGAGGAAAGCTGGGATTTATACAAGTGAAAATGCAACATTAATGGCATACCAACCACCCTGGAAGGGAAAGCAACCAATCGCAAACTCTTCATGATTCCCAAAAATCCATCAAGCAAAGAAGTATAATCATTGCAAGAAACCCCTCAACTCTTTGCATATCTGACACAAACTGTGCTTCATTCCTCGGGAAGGTTCAAAGCATTAAATGCTGCAGCAAAAGTGAAAATAAGTCAACCTCCCTCCAAGCAAGAGTCGCCAGCCGGAGGGGAGAATTACTTCCCTCCCCCCCGGCTAGCAAGGGCCAATTGATTGGGGTCGGCAGCCTGACATTAATAGCCCGCCAGGCAGGCTCCCAGAGGATTGCCCATTAAGCCCAGAAACCGACCCTGCAAACGGTCAAGGTAAAGCACATAAAAGTGGGAAGTGCTAAGGAAAGCAGCTGACCCCTGGGCCAGCAGGGTGACGCGGCCTGCTAGAGCCTAGCACTCATAGTTCAAAACCCGCCTGCCCCCTAGGGACATCTCCGCGGACAGGGCAGGGATCCCCAGGGGCCCTCTCGTCATTCTGCCTAAGGTAATCGAGAGTGGGTGGATGAGAGAATGCCACTTGTCACCTCCTCATCCACCCATTCTCCTTCTATTTCCCTCTCTTGTGGGAAGGTATAAATACCCTTCCATTTCCCACAAGAAAGGGGTTGGATTTTCTCTCTCTAGAACTCTCACTCTAAAATTGCCGCCCACTTCCTCACGAGCTGGGTTTCTTAAGGCATTCACGGACTAACTTAGGCATCAGAGAGGGTTTCCTCGGACAACCTCCGAGGCCCTGTGCGTTCTCTGTGCAGGGAGCCTGCCCAATAAGCCGGGAAGGTCCCACTGAAGGAGTAGGAGGAAGGAGAGTGTCAAGATTAATCAGTGAACATTCAGAGCAACACCGAACGATTCAAACCCGAATTCCACGTCGGGTTAATTGATTCCAATAACCGGAACACTAATAATATAGAAAATCATAATGACTACCATGGCGTTTCCTGTATATATTACAAAGCAAAAACTCACCATTGGTGTATTCAACAATTTGTATATCCGCCATCGAAGGAGAAGTTGCAGCCGCGCGAGGAAGAAGATGAATGATTGAACGTGTTATTGAGTGTTGATAAGTGTAGTTTGTAGTTCCTAATTTGTTGTGTTTTTGTCCCATTTTCCTTGTGGAATCGCTCCTTGGGAGCGGTTTATGGGTTACTTATGCTTACTTTAGTTCGTTTTAGGTTCCCGAGACCATTCATGAAGAGTTGGAGCGATTCCGACTCAATGCATACACTTTTCGGAGCCAACGAAGCGAAGGAACGATCACTCGATGCCTTGGATTCGCCCCCGAGACCTTGGGACCCAATCCCGAGACCCGAGAGTCGATGAGAAACCCATGTGAAGCAAGAAGGAACCTTAAAGATCATATTGGAGGCCAACAAGACCCATCCCCGACGGGAAGGACCTCCTCCCGTCCGGGATGAGGTGCACAAAATGCAAAGGTTCTGTTTTGGACCCCTCCCCGACTGGACCATTTTGTCCTCGACGGGAACATTTTGTCCCGGATGGAACCATTTCATCCCGGACGGGATGAGGCAGCTGTAACCCGCATTTGCTTCTTTTCTTCTCCTTTGTTCTTGTAACCCTATAGATACCCTCCCTCTCGTAACCTTAGCTTATGTTCTTCATTACCCATTAAACCCTAGACTAATTTAGCATAGATTAGCATAGATTAGAGTAGATTAGTCGGTAATTAGTCCTTAATCTAGTTAGCTAATCTTGTATTAAGGAATTCTTGAAGATCTCCACCAAGATTGACATCCTTGGAAGATTGTTTTGGATTTTCTCTTTTATACAAGTTTTCATTCTTGCTTTCATCTTCTAGTATGGTATAATCTCTTTTCCTTTCTCTTAATCTTTGTTTTATCATTCAAGTTTCAATCTTTAGCTCTTGTTTATTGTTTTGTTCATCATCCTTGTTAGTTTTATATATGTATGCTCTTGTTCTTGTTTTGGTTTCCCTTGTTAGTGTTAGTTTTCCTTTAGATATGTTTGAGTAGATTCTTGCTAGGGTCGTTAGGGTGATTGGTTGTGATTGTGGATGATTAGGGTGAGATGGGTGGTGCTAGATGTTGTTTTTGTTGTTTCCCATTAACCTTGCACTCCACATGCTTGTGAGACTCGAGACGATCAATCCTTGTTTTTCTTGCCTCTTCTCTTGTATGTGTGTGTTTGGTTGTGGGTTTGGTAACCTCATTAGTAGCGAGAGCGTGTTGAGGGTGACCCCTAGGCCGTTTAAGTAGCGAGAGCCCGATTGGAACCTAGGCTACGAAAGCATGCTAGTAACCCCGTTTTTCCTCTTGTTGTCTTCTTTGCACCCATGAACCCGACCTAACCCTAGTTTCTTCTTATCGTTTTATTAGCTTCCGCTAGTCATTAGATGCTTGTTTAGCCCTTTTATTTGTTGTTTTAGACTTTAGCCTAGTCCTTAGTCTATCCTCTAGTTTACCTTGTCTTGAACCTAGTCTTTGACCGTAGCACACCTTAGTCCGACACCCCGTCCCTGTGGATCGACCCGACTTGCTCTATCTACCCAGTTAGGAATAGTTGGTTATTATTTTACGGCGGGATCCACGACAAATCCCACCCATCAAATTGGCGCCGTTGCCGGGGACGGCGTAGTTTAGACTTTTGAGTGCTTAGTTTTAGACTTTATTCTTGATTTTTGTGTTTTCTTCTCCTTGTGTATCTCCGTTTTCTCTTCTTGTGTGCTATTCTCTCCTCCTAGTGCCTCAAGAGAACTAGGCTTCTAACATTTTCTTAAGTGCTTCTAGTTCATCCTAGGTATCAAAGCAACGTTATGGAAATGGCACGTCCTAACTTCCATCAATCGTCACGGGACAACTACGGGGCAAATGGCCAAGTCCCAAAATTTCACCAACCATATCAACCTCATCAACAATCTTACGAACGCCCTCCATATGGTTACCATGAAAGTTGTCAAGGATCATTCCAACATCCTAACAACTACCAAACACCCCCACATGACCCACAACCAAAAATCCCCAACTTGGAGACTTATCAATTGATGATTCAATTACTAAAGGGTCAACAAGAGGCGATAACTCTAATGCAAAAGAGTCAACAAGAGATGATGGTTCAATTACAAGGGGTTAGGGAGGAGTTTAGGGCCCAAAAAGCGGTGCAAGATGCTCGAATCGATGCACTCATTGCTCGCATCACGATGTCGGCCACTCGAACTCCACAAATTGTTGGAGAAGGTTCATTTGGGCAAGAAGGTCGGGTGTCTCCACATGGAAATCAACCCGACCATGAAGCCACGAATGAAGAAGAGAGGGTCAATCAAGAGACCATTGTTGAGTGTTGCTTGGATGGTGAAGACATGGGAAGAATGAAGGAAGTTGAAGCTTCAAGGGTCGACAATGCGGAGGGGTGTGAACTTCTCAAGGTACCTTTTGGGGAGCCGATGTATTGGCTATCAAATTGGATTTGTACGATTTTATTCGTGATGAACCGGATCTTGACAATCCAAAGCCAAGTGAAGACATACCTCCTCTAGGCCAACTAAAGAAGGTGAGTGAAAAGGAACGCAATACTTGGGAAAAAGAGGTAGATGCCTTAGAACTCGCCTTGATTGGGAAATTGGAGGATCCTAAAGCCTCCAATGAAGAAAACTTGATGCCTTCACCTCCTTTATCGCACTCAATTCCAAGTCTCTTGTCTTGTGAGACGGTTGATGAAGAGGATCCTTGTCGGGCGGTGGAAGAGAGCTCTACTCTCGACCCCGTAGAAGAAGCAACCCCCTTAGGGTGTGATCTCCCAACTCATAATGCCGAGCTTGAGTCTAGACCACTATACCTACCAGATGGTCTTAAGAGTCGTTGCTATCATGGTTTAGAAGACCCGGAAGATCACGAGAACCCCGAGCATAATGAAGATGATCGCTTCTTGCCTCCGACTTGGAAGCTCTTGAAGGTAGCTAGGCACGGCCATGTGAGCCTCAATGAAGATGTTGCTAGAGCATTTGATTTACTCTTCGAGCTCTTCATGGCTATGGAGGTGTAGATGGTGAGAGTATCCTATTGTAAATATCTTTTTGAGCTTTTGTGTATATATATGTTTGTTTGGATAGTTTGGTTTCTAGGATTGTTAGTGGTTTTGTGAAATTCTTGTGATTTGGTATTTTGATGAGCGATGTGAAGGAGGGATTTTGATGAATGTGTTTGAGCTTACTTGTAGGTGTGAAGTGAAGATGAATCTTAGAGAGGAGTGGTTATTGATAGAGCTTGGATTGTAAGCATGTGAGTCGGTTTTTGAAGCTTTGAACAAGCTTTTGGGGTCATAGAGGGTTTGAGGATTCTTCCCGGCCGAGAAGAGAGCATCCCGACCGGGAAAGTCGAGCATCCCGACCGGGAAGGATGTCATCCCGATCGGGATGAGTGTACCAAAAATTGGGTTTTCTGGAGTGTCATCCAGACCGGGACGGGAGCTTCCCGACCGGGACGGGTGTGTCATCCCGACCGGGACCATCCATCCCGACCGGGATGATGCCATGCTCTTTCTTTTGGCCTCTCCTTTGTCATTCGAGCCCACCCAACCATTTTATACCCCCTCCCAACCTCCCGGCTCACCCTTGCCTCTATTATCCCACCCTTACACTTCATTCATGAACCTTTGCACCAAGTTTCACATCAAATCCCACCTCTTTATACCTTTGTACTTCAACCATGCGGCCTTATTGAGAAGGAAGAGGAATATCAATGACAAAGACAAGCTACCTGCCGATACCGACCTATGAGACGATGGAGCGAGTGAGTTGACAACCGCACGGTACGACAAGTATCCTTTCTTTTCCGTCTTTTATTGCTTGTCTTCTTTTGTTAGTTCCCCTTCTCCTTATCATTTGTGTCATGGTGGCCCTTGGGGCCTTGGTAGTCATTGCTCCCGCCTCTCGATGACGTGATTACATCGAGAGTCATTTGAAAAATCCAAATTTGCAAGATTTTCACCTTTTTAGTAGGATTTAGTCGGATTTGGGCGGAATCCGGGCTAGGTGACTTGATCACACCTAGTCCTCCCCTCCCATTTCCTTTTCTTTTGCTTTTTATTTCTCCCCCCATCCATATCTTTTCTCGTCTCGGCCCATGGTGACTTGACTACACCCCGGCCGGACGCATTATACCCTTTTTCTCCACTTTATTTTTGATTTTTAGCTTTATTTTCGTAGTTTCTTTTCTTTTCCTTAGTGTCTCCACACACTACGATCGAGCATGAGGACATTGCTCGGTTTAAGTGTGGGGGAGCGATATTCTATCATAGTTAGTTTTATTTTCGTAGTTTTTCGAAAAATCTTTAAAAATCCTAAAAAATTGAAAGTTTTTCACAAAAATAAAAAAGAATTTCTTTTGTGTGTTTTCCTTTCGTGTCGTTGTTTCGTATATTTGTTTTGTTGTGCGTGTTTTGCTTCCCTTTTTCCTTATAGGTTGCTTGAATCACCGATAGCTTTGGAGAGCTTTCAAGACATCCGGTAACATCTTTTATCCCTTTTTCCCCTTTGTCTCTTGAGGAGTTTGGAGGAGATTGTGATGTGGTGTGCTTGGGTGGAGCTTTGTGCATACTTGTGGTTGATTTTGTGGCTTGTTTGGAAGCTCGGGGTGGTGTTTGTGTTGTTTATGTGTCCGTTTTGTTTTGTTTTTGTTTTGTTGCTTTTGCTTCTTTTTCTTTCGTTCTTTGTTGAGTCTTTGTTTTGTGATGTGTAGTTGTGTCTAGTGTGTAAAAAAAGGTTTTCGAAAACCCGGTTTAGAGGCTAGTGTGCAAGTGTTTACTTTCCCTTCCTAGTGATGTAAATCGAGTCTTGGACTTTAGTCTAGTAGAATGACCCTAAATCAATGATTTCGTTGGTTTCTTACCTTGAGTCCACCTAGCTTACTAGGGATTTACTACGGGATTTGCATTTGACCATTATGACCACCACCGGTGTGAAAAGGCCTTGGTTGCCAAGTTCCGTCCCTTAGGTGACCGTGTTTGGGGTTGTTTGACTAGTCCAAGTTTTCCCCTTTTTTGTGGGTTTGAAGGGAAGGACGCTCCCCGACTCTCCCATTTCCCTACCTCCTACCCATTTCCACACAATAAAATTGCAAATTGTTGAAATCATCTTTCTTAGTTGCAAAGAAATGCCTTCGAGCCAAATCAAGCCAAAAGGGCAAAGAAAGAAAATGAAAGAAAGAAAAGATTGAAGAAAAAGAAAAGGCACAAAAAGCCAAAAAGAAAATAGAAAAGAAGAAAAAGAAATGGCATGGCAACACAAAAAGCAAATATGCAAAAGAAAGAAAATGCCAAAGAAAATCGTCTCACAAAAAGAAACCTCGCATCCCAAAAATAAACCTTTTGCCGACTATTGCCGTGAAGAGCCTACCAAAGGACCGAGTCCCTAGGAAAAGCGGTAATGGTCGGTCTTCCCTCATTTTGCAAATGTTTCCACCTTTTTACTTGGACTAGTTAGGCGGTTTCGGGCATGGGACGACCCTCTTGGCTCATCGCTAAAGGGGGCGGGTCTTAACTTACCTAAAGTGTCGACTAACACCGTGGTTCATCACTTTCCATCCCGCCGATCGTCCCATAGTACGTTCATAGAAGGTTAGGAGGAACCTAGGTAAGTTACCAACGTTTTTATTGCTTTGTTGTCATACTATTAGAGTTTAGTTCATCTCGATTCGCACTATTAGCTTGGGAACGTTGTCACTTGCCTTGAGTCCTAAACCGGTGCTTATTTCACCGCTTTGTTGAGGGAAGCGGTATTTGTTTTGTCTTGGATGCAGCCGTTTGGTGTTTTTTTGTGTGTGTGTGTTTTTTTGTTTGTGTTTTTTTTTTTGTGTGTCCGGTTGCATCCACAGTTTTGTCGCAAGACCCCACTTGCCTTGCGAAGTGCACTTTTCCTCTTAATGTACTCGCGTGAGTTGAAAGGGCGTAGGGTGCGCTAATACCCGCTTGGCTAGTTTAGTAGTTAGTTTGTGCTTACTCGAGGGCGAGTAAGGGTTAAGTGTGGGGGAGTTGATAAGTGTAGTTTGTAGTGCCTAATTTGTTGTGTTTTGGTCCCATTTTCCTTGTGGAATCGCTCCTTGGGAGCGGTTTATGGGTTACTTATGCTTCCTTTAGTTCGTTTTAGGTTCCCGAAACCATTCATGAAGAGTTGAAGCGATTCCGACTCAATACATACACTTTTTGGAGCCAACGAAGCGAAGGAACGATCACTCGATGCCTTGAATTCGACCCCGAGACCTTGGGACCCGATCCCGAGACCCGAGAGTCGATGAGAAGCCCATGTGAAGCAAGGAGGAACCTTAAAGATCATATTGGAGGCCTACAAGACCCATCCCCGATGGGAAGGACCTCATCCCGTCCGGGATGAGGTGCACAAAATGCAAAGGTTCTGTTTTGGACCCGTCCCCGACGGGACCATTTCGTCCCCGACGGGAACATTTCGTCCCAGACGGGACCATTTCATCCCGGACGGGATGAGGCAGCTGTAACCCGCATTTGCTTCTTTTCTTCTCCTTTGTTCTTGTAACCCTATAGATACCCTCCCTCTTGTAACCTTAGCTTATGTTCTTCATTACCCATTAAACCCTAGACTACTTTAGCATAGATTAGCATAGATTAGCATAGATTAGAGTAGATTAGTCGGTAATTAGTCCTTAATCTTGTTAGCTAATCTTGTATTAAGGAATTCTTGAAGATCTCCACCAAGATTGACAACCTTGGAAGATTGTTTTGGATTTTCTCTTTTATACAAGTTTTCATTCTTGCTTTCATCTTCTAGTATGGTATAATCTCTTTTCCTTTCTCTTAATCTTTGTTTTATCATTCAAGTTTCAATCTTTAGCTCTTGTTTATTGTTTTGTTCATCATCCTTGTTAGTTTTACATATGTATGCTCTTGTTCTTGTTTTAGTTTCTCTTGTTAGTGTTAGTTTTCCTTTAGATATGTTTGAGTAGATTCTTGCTAGGGTCGTTAGGGTGATTGGTTGTGATTGTGGATGATTAGGGTGAGATGGGTGGTGCTAGATGTTGTTTTTGTTGTTTCCCATTAACCTTGCACTCCACATGTTCGATGTAATGCTTGTGAGACTCGAGACGATCAATCCTTGTTTTTCTTGCCTCTTCTCTTGTATGTGTGTGTTTGGTTGTGGGTTTGGTAACCTCATTAGTAGCGAGAGCGTGGTGAGGGTGACCCCTAGGCCGTTTAAGTAGCGAGAGCCCGATCGGAACCTAGGCTACGAAAGCATGCTAGTAACCCCGTTTTTCCTCTTGTTGTCTTCTTTGCACCCATGAACCCGACCTAACCCTAGTTTCTTCTTATCGTTTTATTAGCTTCCGCTAGTCATTAGATGCTTGTTTAGCCCTTTTATTTGTTGTTTTAGACTTTAGCCTAGTCCTTAGTCTATCCTTTAGTTTACCTTGTCTTGAACCTAGTCTTTGACCGTAGCACACCTTAGTCCGACACCCCGTCCCTGTGGATCGACCCGACTTGCCCTATCTACCCAGTTAGGAATAGTTGGTTATTATTTGACGGCGGGATCCACGACAAATCCCACCCATCAAGTGTACGTGTATACTTTGATTCAAGATTATTTTGGTTGAAAGTGATGAATGAGAGTATGAACGTGTATACTGCTATGAATGAGAGTATGAATTAGAGCATTATAGTTTGATATTGTTTCCTATTTTGATGACAATCACGTTCCATCATTATAGGAAACAATATCTTTCAATATTTTTTTTAATGAAGGAAGCTACGATTCATCTTATCCATCCATCATTGTATCATCCAATAGATGTCATGAAGACTTAGGGACTTATAAGAACCCCACCCTCTCTCTCTCTCTCTCTCTCTCTCTCTATATATATATATATATATATATATAGGTGAGATCTGGTACATTTACTCATTTTGGTACAATTTACCTTCTAATCTAAGCCATTGAATTTCGTGGGATGAAGGGCCAAGATATGATTATTTTACATCAAAAAACCTCCTCTATTCTTAACAGTTACCTATATTCTGGGTATCAAAATCTCAGGATTCTTTTGAGAAAATATTGTTGACTTCATTATACGCTTATCGATCAAAATATCACTACGTACACAGTAATTTATGCATAAAAGTGACATTCAATTTGGTTAATTGTTCAATTGGTTCAATTCAATTAATATTTTGATTATTCAATTAATGTTATCAGGTTATAAGTATTTATTTCAATGTAAATACACAATTATTCCAGTTTAGAAACTCAGTTATTGTATTGCATAATTCGTGTTACTATATTATATTGGGATGAAATTCAAATTTAATTAATTTTAGAATATTAATAATGTTATCTGATTTTACGTAGTTATTCTAATGTAGAAACTTAGTTATTGTAATGAATAACTCTTATTAATGTATTGAGATGAACTCGAAATAATCAATTTTAGAATAATGTTATGTGACTTTATGTAGTTATTCCAATGTAGAAACTCAATTATTATTTAACAGTGCATGACTTCCAATTATCTTTTCTGCACCTCACTGAAAGAGAAAAAAAGGGAGTTAGTTGAAAGTAATTATGTAACTAATCAAATATAATAATCAACTATAAGTATTAGAATAACTGTAACAACACTATAAAATAATTGAATATTTAGAGAAATAAAAGCATGTTTTGTCATAATAGAGCAATAACTACGAAAAATTGAAATACAATAATCACGTACATGTATTACAATAACTGAAACAACACAATAAAATAACTGGGGATTTCAAATACATAATAATATACCAAAACACAAAATTTATACTCTGAAATAATATTTAGTTATTTCAATGTTCATATTCAATTATTTTATTACTCATATTCAAGTATTGCAATATTCATAATTTCGACTTTCAATCTTTTAAGCAAAATATAGAAATTATTCAAATAATGTATCAAAACATCTAAAATAACACATAAATCATAAATCACTCAAAAAATCAAATGAAATTAAACTAGATCTCTAACAATATCAACATCAAAATTAGCCAGATATATGTAAAAATTGAAAAAAAAAATATTACTATACATCATAAACCCACAATTAAGAAATTCTAGGGATATAACAAAACGAAATAAACTAGAATTCTGGGTAATTCTAAACGTATAATCAGCAATTCATATTCAAGTATTGTAATATTCGTAATTTCGATTTTCAATCTTATAACCAAAATTATAAAAATTACTCAAATAATGTATCAAAACGTGTATAATAACGTAAAAGCCCTTACAATTAATCAAAAAATCGAATGATTTTTAAATCACTAACAATAACAATACCAAAATTAACAAGATTATGTGAAAATAGAACAAAATTACTATATTGAAATCGATAAAATTGAAAATAAAAATCAACAAACGTAATGTGAAAAAGAAGATATTAAAGAGTTAAAGATTGAAATTAACTTAACCTAAAAGTTTAATCTTGAGTACAAACTGATTTTGATGGAAAATTGAGGAGCAAAATTGAGAGGTTGAAAAATTGAAACTTTATAATTGTAGCAAATAAACATGGGGTAAAAGATCCTACTCCTATATATATATATATATATATATATATATATATATATATATATATATATATATATATATATATATATATATATATATATATCAATATATATATATCAATGGATGATATAAGGGGGATCAGGTGAGTCCACCTCTTAAAATTGAGTCTGTAAGTCCTCACTACATCTCCCTCTTGAATTAGAGGGAGATGGATGATTTTCATTTGTTTGGGTAATTAAAACAACCAACTGATTTATTTAATAAATATTATTCCTTCACCCTCTCCCTCTTCTTAATTTATTCATCATTTAATCTCTCTCTCTCCTATCAAAAATAATTACCATGTCTCTTTCGCAAAAAAGTTTCTTTGAAATTAAGTTTTTTCATTTTAAAAAATTGAACTATTATAATATAGAACTAAAAACAAAATTAACGCTTCTCTTGTCTTCTCCTGTCCTAAATTTATTTTGTACTACTCTTACTATATGGAACTGTTATTCTAGCTAAATTTTGGTGAAACTCTAAAGAACATCATTCAAATATGCTTACATTGATTATAAAATTATATGCCTCAAAGTTTTCAATTGTTATATAAACTATTAATATTTGTTGTATCTCAAATCTCACATTATGTTGAATTGCATAAACCCAAAACTATTATATTTATGTCACTGTATTACTCCAGAGTTTGTTCAACGAAACTCTAATTTTGTCATTGAGTTACTCTGACAACAAGTTACTATAACTCCAAAAAGTTTGATCATTTATGTCACTGTGTTACTTTAACCTTTGTCATTGTGTTACTTTAACCATATCATCGTGTTACTCTAAAATTATCAACGTAGAACTCTAACAAGCAAAATATGTGTTTTCTAATGAATGTGATACTTTTTCCTAATAAGTTGTCTGTTATGTTCCTTGAAAATAGGGAACAATATCTTTGTCTTTATTTGTTTAAATGAAGTAATTAATGAAATGATCTCATCCATCCATTTTATTGTCATCCAATGGATGAGAGGGACTCAATTTTAGAGAATGACTCATAAGAACTTCACCCACTCTCTCTATTTATCTCTCTCTCTCTCTCTCTCTATATATATATATATATATATATATATGTAGAAGGGATCAAGAGAGTTGTGTATATATATTGGGAAGTTTGAAAGTTGTAATAGTAGTCATTGATTGTGTAACAAATGGATGGCTTAGATTGATTTGAGTAAAAAAAAGTTAGCTGTGGTAGTGGTAGCAGTGGAAAGAAAGTACTCTTTGTCTCCCACATGCTCCCTCATCACAACCCCAAATTCATTAATAAAAATAATAATTGTTCTTCAACCTTCATTCATCCTAATCTTCATCTTCAACAAAAATAAAAAGGAATCATCATCATGTTTAGTCTTCATTCACAAAAATAAAACTCATCACAACTCTAACTTTCGATTTCGTTGATTGGTAATTCATGTGATCTTAAATAGAGTTCTTATGTTGGAATTGTGGTGGGCTTGTTTTCATTGATTTTATGCGTGACTATGAGGTTGAAGTTACGTGACTCTGGCTGTAATTATGTGTGATTTTTATGTGTAACTTGCGTGACTGTGACTGTATTCTGGGTGATTCTTGTATTCGTATTTCGGGTTGTTTGGGTCAATAGTCTACAATACTCTTGTACACCAGAATGTGTGACCTTTGTATGTATTTTGTGTGACTTTGATTGATTCATGTGTGACTTTTGTATGTATGTACGATGTGCGAATTTTCCAAGAAAATGTGTGACTGTAAGCACGATTTAAGTGACTATTCATTTTAGGGTTTGATTATTTTGGGGGGGGTGACTTAAATAATAAAACTTAAATGCATATTTTGCTCGTTAAACTATTTTTCTAATAAAAAAACATCTTTATCTTCAAGTTTCATTGATCCAAAAAAAACCATAATTTTGGTTCTTCGGTTATTTTGATTGTGGGTGAGATATTATTGAATTTTTTGGAAAAGTGAGATTTTCGGATTGTGTATGTACGATGTGTGACTTTTGGATGAAAAATCTGTGACTTTGATGTACAAAATGTGTGATTGTAAGCATGATTTAAGTGATTTTATTCATTTAAGGGTGTGACTATATTTCTAATAACTCGTGACTTTGATGTACAAAATGTGGGACTGTAAGTGCGATTTAAGTGGTTCATGGAGATTGCGTTACATAGTTGTCTAATGAACTTATTTATAATTTTCAATCATTCGAGAAAATATTTAAACATTCAATTAAAAAAGATATCATAAATTAGGGAAAAAAATCTTATGATGTTTAGAGCATATATCCGAACAAACACGTATAAAAACATATAAAAACATAAGAACATTCATATTACTAGACACCATTTTTCAAGAACTAATCTTCATATTTCATAACTAAACTCCTCAAAGTGTAAGTGTCAGACAAAATACATACAAAAGCCACACATTCATGCAAAATAAAAATAACTACGAATCGAACGAGTCACAGTCACACAAATTGCACATAACAGTCACAACCAACTACAACTACATTCACGTAAGTTACACGTCACAGTAATTCATGAACAACCCCCATCAAAGTCACACAAAAATATATTCAAAGTCACAGAGCATACAAACAAAAGTCACACGGTCAATCTTCAAAATCTTATAAAGCATAACATATGAGTAAAATGAAATCTTATAAAACGTAACATACAAATTGATTGAATAGCAAATTCGTAAATTGAATAAATAATAAATACTTCGTAACATAAAATAATTGAATAACGATATGAGCAAATAAATACGGATTTGGTGCAAGTCAAGTGGGAAATAAAAAAGAGGGGAAATAATTGTGAGGAAAGAGTGGGGAAAATGGGTGATGTGAGAGGTGGAGTGAGGGAGTGACTGATGCGTCAGTCATGCTTCCTCCTCTCGTCCTTTTTTTTAATGAAACCTCATTCAACCATCCATATTGAGATGAATGGTGTGGATCAACACTAAAGGACTCTCCAAAAGTTACAAACTTCATTGATCCCTTATCTCTCTCTTTCTCTCTCTCACTATATATAGAGAGAGTGGGGTTCTTATGAGTCCCTCTTCTATATTGAGTCCCTAAGTGCCCATCCCATCCATTGGTTAGGAGCACTACAAGAAAAGCTTTGATTAGCAACCGAACATTACCGACCGACAAAAATTTGGTCGGTAAATTTGATTACCGACCGCAATCAGTCGGTGCAAAGATCATAGTCGGTATATTAGCGACCGAATAGTAAACAGTCGGCAAAATCTCTCAGCAGTCGGTATTTACTTAATTTACCGACCGATTTACTTAATTTACCGACCGATTTGGTCGGTAGGTAAATTTTTTTAATTAAATTACCCCCTACCCAACAAACAGACTTCATTTCTCGCTAAAAAAAATCAAAAGACCCCAAACACCCTCCTGCGACTTACTCCCTGTAAAACCCTTACCCACGGACCGTCGTTTCCCCGCTGGCCGACGACCGCCGTTTCCCAGACGTACGAAGACTGCCGCCCTTCACCCGCCGCTCTCCCTCGTCATTGTACCCGCCGGTGCCGCCTCTTTCTTCACACTTCTTGTTCGTTTTCTCAAAATCCCCAAATTGATTAAGGTTTATTTCATTTAAAATTGATTTAATTGTTTTATTTTGTTAAGATTTAGTTTATTGTTGCTGTATACATATCAATTGTTGTTTAATTTATGTAATTGAATAATAGGTTAGGTTAATTTACTTAAATTAGGGGTTTTAGATGAAATTTGTCGATTATTTGTTCAAGTTAGTGTTAAATTAGATTTATTATAATTGTTACTGTATTATTTATCTACTAATTTGTGTTGTAGTTGATAATATGATGAAATTGGATCTTAGGTTAAGTTAGCTTAGCTTAAGGTAATTGGTCCTTTAGAATGAGAGGATGAAAATTTGTGATTTTGTTGCTTAGGTTACTAGTTTAATGTAGTTCAATATTGATAATTTGTACCTTCTATTAAATTCTTAGTGAACTCGCCATAATTTTTTTCATACCTTTTGCAGTTGTGCCTTTAGAAAACCGAAGGAACAAGGAAACGACTACTCATGCGATCAAGTTTTCAATTTTGATCCAACTTCCAAACTTCTAAATTGCGGCCAAAGACGATACAATTTTTGTAATCCGAAGAAGAGAAATTTTGGCGTTGGTGGAGTTAGAGTAGGTTGTTGGACTTGACTCGTAGGATGTACATGTTGTATACTTCGTAAGTTTTGAATTTGTAGTTTGACAAACCTTAATTGGATATTGTATCTTGTATTGATGGTATTTAATTTAAATAATTCAGGTTTTATATCTTCTGTACCCTTCGTAAATGTATTGATTTGCAAGAAAAGTGCATATGTGTATAGAAATAGCTGTCATGGTAAATTTAAGGATTAATGATAAATATCAGAATTTTGTTGCTAAATTTTACCGACCGGTTTTAGGAATTTACCGACCGAATTGCGGTTGCTAAAATTTACCGACTGATTTTAGTAATTTACCGACCGAATTTCGGTTGCTAAAATTTACCGACCGATTTATGAATTTACCAACCGAATTTCGGTTGCTAAATCTTACCGACCGAGTTTATCGGTCGGTAAATAAATTTACCGACCCTTATTACCGACCGATTTTTATCGGTCAGTAAATATAAAAAAACGGTCGGTATCGTGTTTTACCGACCGATTTCTCGCTTTCCCGACTGTTTTTTTCGGTCGGTAGTCACCCTGTTTCTTGTAGTGGAGATGGATGGAGGGACGAAACCATCACTATATTAAAAAAAAGATAGTGCTTCCATCAAAATAGGAACGAATATAATTCAGTAACGTATCATTCATACTGCCATTCATTCATAACATAACTCACGTTCATCATTCCCTCGTTCGATAATTGAAATTCTTCTTCGTGCCGCTGCCACTTACTTCCAATCAACACAATCAAGAACACATTCAATCATTCATCTTCTTTTTCGCACTGCTGCAACTTACGTTCGATCAATCCGGCTTAAACTTTTCATTCGATGGCGGATATGCAAATCGTAGAACACACAAACAGTGAGTATATGCTTTGTAATTTATACTGCAAATGCCATGAAAGTCATTAAGATGCTACATATTATTAGTTTTTACATTTAGAATATGGAAAACTGCATATTATTAGATGTCTTATTCATCATATGAATTTTTCATGCACACAATATATGAAGTTATTGTTGTTCACATACTGCGTTACTTTAGTGTAGAGCATTTGTTACTTTAATGTCTACCATCTGTATATTGAATCTCGTGTTACTTAATTCATTCCAATCGTTACTTTAGTTCTTTTATTCTGTTATTGTAGTGCATTGGAGTGTCGTAAGGATTTAGGAAACCTCCATATAAAAAAAATTATAAAAAAATATTGCTTCCTATGATTATGGGACGTGACTGCCACCAAAATAGGAAACAATATCAAAGAGTAACGTTCTCATTCAAAGAAAGATACCGCTTTATACTATCATCCATCACGTTCAACCAAAACAACCTTCAATCTAAGTACACGCGTTCAGTCAATACACTCTAATACACGTTCAGTAAGTTTTTGGTTTGTAATTCTTACTGGAGATGCCATGGAAGCCATTAAGATGCTCTATATTATTGGACTTTGCGTTTATGGTATAGACACTGCGTATTACCATTTTTTTTTTCATTATATGAATGATATATACCTGGCGTTATTTTAGTGCACATTATTCCTTACTTTAGTTCACGCTATCCGTTACTTTAATGCCCGACATCTATTACTTTATATATGGTTTATACGCATCTTCTGTTAATTGAATTCAGTGTTACTTCAATGAACTTCATTTGTTACTTTAATTAATGTCATCTGTTACTTTATTGCAATCGATTGACAGAGTAATTCTTATACAACCACGTTTAATGGCAATGTTATTGATTTTCAGTAGACGCAAAAGCACAGAAATCGTGCAGGGATGTGAGTGAGAGTTTCACCCCATACGTAGGGCAGATCTTCAAGGACGTGGAAGAGGCAGTAAACTTTTATAAAATTTACGCATTGGTTTGCGGGTTCGATGTGTGGAGGTACACAACGAAGAGATGGCAAGGTGGTGAAATTAAATCAAAGTTGCTCGTATATAACAGGCAGGGTTTTAACAAAAAGAAAAATGTCATCGCGGATGCAGCAGCCAAGGAGTCGTCATCCAAGGAGGAAGCAGTGAAGGAGACGGCCGAGGGAGTCGCTAGCAAGGCACTGATAAGGAAAGCCAAGGTCTATCGTGTTGGCTGCAAAGCAAGGATTAGGTAGTACAGCAAAGGCGGGCCGCTAAAAATTGATGTCTTCCACAGTGCGCACAACCACGAACTAATTTCACCAAAGGACAGAGAATTCCGAAAGATATCGAGAAACCTCACGAAGTACCACAAGCAAATTTTCCTGAACAACTCACGGGTATGTGTTGAGTAGGTTCTTGGCGGTTCAATTATTAAAATTTTGATCACTATATGAGTTTTCTGCATTACCAAATATCTGGGATTACTTTAATGCACATGATAAGTTACTGTGATGCATACCATCCGTTACTTTAATGCCTACAATCTGTGAATAAGCATTTTCTGGTAATTTAACCTCGTGTTACTTTAATGCCCTTTTACTGTTACTTCAGTTCTTGTCATATGTTACTTTAATCCATGTATTGTTTCAGCTGAAGATCGGTGCTATGCGGACGTATAAAATGTGTAAGGAGCAGATTGAAGGGTTCGAAAACGTAGGTGCCAGCTTGGTTGACTTCAAGAACTTTGGCAGAGATATAAAGTGCTTCATACATGATAGGGACGGTCAGTTATTCATCGATCGTTTCAGGGACATGGCGGACAATCGGCAAGGATTCTTTTTTGATTACGAACTAGATGACAATGGTAGTTTGAATAGGGTCTTCTGGGCTGATGGTGTTGCTAGGAGAAACTACAGGTTGTTTGGGAACGCAGTTTCGTTCGAACCAACCTATGGGACGAACAAATATAAAATGATATTCACCCCGTTCACCGGTGTCGATCATCACAAACGATCGGTGACTTTTGGTGGCACTCTCATCGCGCACGAGAATTTTGAATCATTCAACTGGGTGTTCGAACGGTTCCTGACGGCAGTGGGCGGCAAGGAGCCTGAGTACATAATCATTAATCAGGACCCAGAGATCATATCATCGTTCGCAAAGATGTTCAAATCGGCGTGGCAACGATTTTTTATGTGGCATATCATGAATAAGGTCCCCACTAATACGGTGCCTCGAGGAGTGACTACCTGGAATTCCTGAAGAAATTAAATGCAATAGTGTGGGATGATGAGATCGATGCAGCAGAATTCGACGAGCGGTGGATGGAAATAATGGAGGAGCACGATGTGGGGGATGTTCAGTGGTTCGCCTATACCTTTTCGATTAGGCAGCAGTGGGTCATGGCGCACTACAGGGATCTGAAGATGGATGGCTTAACGCGAACAACCCAAAGATCGGAGAGCGAAAACAGTTTCTTCAACGGTTTGAGAACCAGCACGGAACATTGGTTGAATTCTGGATGCAGTTTGAGAGCGCTATGGATTAGCAGAGGTATACCCGGAAAAAGCTTGACAACGGGAACCTACAATCTCTGCCGAAGACAATAACCCACCTGCCGATAGAACAACACGCCGCCAGGATCTACACCCACGTCGTGTTTGATGAATTTCAAGAGGAGGTCAGGTGTTCAGTGGGGACGTGCAGTGCGAGAGGATTTGCTTTAAGGGATGGGGTTGAAGTAACTACAGTGAGGGATGCCACCAGGGATAAAGAATTCCTGGTCCACTATAAACAAGATACACACTGGCCTGCTTGTTGTCTTCATTTTTACGGGATTTATGAGTTAAAGTAACAAAATGCATGTTTTAGAGTGACACACAGTATGAGTTAAAGTAACGCGGTTTGTAGGTTGTAGAACTAATTATCTTAATGCTGGAATAACCTCCTGAAGAAATGTCAGACGTCAGGTGCACATGTAAATTGTTTAAGACAAGAGGAATACTGTGTCGACACATAATCTGGATACATTCATCAAAGGGTTGACAGGGGTAGTCGTATCCCTAATCAAAGATACCCTAAGGTCCACTAACTAATGTAGATAGTGAAGTAGGGGTCGAACCACCAGGAGACGGGACTCAATTACTTGTTCTAAGGTCTAGACTAAAGATTACGGGTCACTGTTTTTCAGTTGTTAAGTGGACTGACAATTAACTGCTATAAAGTAAATCAATAATAAAAAGGTCTAGGGTCTCAGGTTCACAATGAATATCAATCGGGTCAGGGAGTCAACTAACAGGTCAATAATCGAACAGTCTAAGGTGTAGGTGCGGTCGGTACTACTACAAATTTTAGAACTAAACTTAACCTGGGGTCGCTAGAATAAAGCTAGTCTACCCAAAATGTCGTGACCTAATTAGTCCTTAACCCGGTCGGCGAAAAGTCCTAGTTGTGATACTAACTAATTAACCCTGGCCAGTAATTAATCAATCAGAATTAAAACAACATTCAGGCGACAGTTCATATGATCAGAGACAGGTCAATTTTCTATAACCCAATTAACACCCATCGATCCCCTTAAACCCTAGATAAAAATTGGCTACTCATGATGATTGTTCTAAAACTAACAAAATATGAATTGCAATTAAACATGATGAATACGAATTAAATTAAACTACAAGACTGAAATCAGATAACTGTGAAAACTAAGAACGAACTAAGACAAGAATTAAACTAGAGAATTAAGACAAGAATTAAACTAGAGAATTGAAATAGAAATAGAAATTAGAATTAAAGATTATCAATACCAAACAATTGAGATCTAAAAGAAGAACGGAATTCGATGAACCTTGCGAAAGAAAACAGAAACGAACGTAGTCTTCTATCCTAGCCAAAAAGTAACGTAATGTATGTTTTTCCTAAGTAAAAAGTATGTCTGACAATCCTCCTCCAACTGATTTAAAAGAGATCAGTTGGGCTTACAAAACAGGCCCATAATTCTAAATAAATGAAAATCCAATTCGCGGCCTGAGTGTAACGCACTCGGTCGAGTAAATGTGTGCACTCGATCGAGAGTATCCGTATCTGCAGTCTGGTTGAGCACGGAAATAGGCACTCGATCGAGTGCTTAGCACCACTCGATCGAGTGGGTGCTGCTGAGCTCGTGATTGAGCTATTCATTTGCTTCTCGGCTTTTTTCGTTTTCTTCCTCGTCCTCGGCTATCTGGGCTATCACTCCTAGATATGCTCGAAATTGCACTTAACCTGCAAAATAGCACGAGAACCGACAACATCGACTTTCTAATAGAAATCAACATTAAACATATAGTTATGGAGGAAGAAAAGATCAAAAACGGTTGTCGGGGGACAATAAAATACGATATAAAATACGTTGATCAAACTCCCCCAAACCAAACCTTTGCTTGTCCTCAAGCAAACAACTAATATATACAAACGAGGACAAGTGATGTGAAACACGACTCAGAGCTGAATTACAATCATTCTCATAAAATCGACTAAAACCGACGAGAAAACACCTAATGCTCAAGAATGCAATGAGATCAATAATCATGCCAAAATCAAAAAATTACCTGCCAAACTTTCAATCTTGCAAGACCAATAATGTCGGACTTCCTTACGGTTGTCGCTCGGCACTCATAAGTACGGGTAAGTATATATGTGAAGATAGGAAAGAATAAAGACACTCACTCGACTTATGAAATATGCATGTAGTCGAATATGAAATAATCAATCTCTCCAATCAAATACGTGTTCCACCAATCAGGACCATAGTACATGCCAAGGACTTACAAGGGGTGGCCTATATGTGAGGGAATAAAATGGATTGTGGTTAAAGCACGTATGGAAATGTGGGGCTAAGACCAGTAGTCGCAGCTACACAATAAAAACTATCCATCCAAAAACCTCAACTATGAATTCTGGCCACTAACTAGAAATAAGACCCCAAAAGAGCATAAGAGGGAATTTTTGCCATCCTCCTTATTATAATTCAATTCTAGTTCCAACATCTTGACCGTTACCCGAAATATTATAAGAAGCATATATGTTTTTCTTTTCTTGGAATTTTTCTTCTTTTTCTAATTCCATTTTTTTTCTTTTTCTTTCTTTTTCATGCTTCTATATTTTTTTCAATTCAGACAAGGGGAAGGCGAATACAAGGTCGCACAATAATATTACTCACTACGATCCAAAAGATGTGAAAATCCCAAAATATGGTCAAGGTGATTCCAATTACGTTCACTGCGACTGTCCTGATAAGGTAGGCTATTCTGGGTTATAGCTAATTGATATAAAAATCATGAAAACAGGCTTACAACAGCTAAAACGGGCTGAACAAAGGGAAACTGACCTAAATCTACAGGGTAGTAAAAATGGGTCGTTTGGCTATGTGGAGCTCATCAAAAACAGAAATGCCTTTCCTCATGTACCTCCTCCTCAAACCAAACACGTATTCAATATCAAGAGACGGATGTCATATTTATGCAAATTTTACGTTACACATTCCAGAAGGAGAAACCACTCAATTCCTAATTATAAATGATACCAGTTATAGATGTTACTGGCCTAGGAAGCTATAAATTCTCAGAATTTTTGCGGTTTGCCGACAAAATGGTCAAATTTACTCATTTGGCAATTAACAGTTTAATAGGCAATCATATTAAAATCATCTCATCTCAAGTATTACATGCATTCAGGTACGGAGTTAGCTGTCAATTAGGAAAAATCAAGTAAAACGCATTGTCATCATCGCCGTTTTGCATGTTTCACACCGGACACAAGACACACAAAAATAAAATCTTTTTGAATTTTTTTTTATTTTTCAATTTTTTTGGATTTTTAGAATTTTTGAAAGCACGCAAAAGAAAATAAAAGCACACAAAAACACACAAATTCTCCCCCAAACCTAAATGTCACATTGTCCTCAATGTGACTCTACAGCATATATGACAAACAAATCCACAGCCAATCCTAAGGACAACTCGACCTAAGGGGAAGTAAAAAAAAAATCTAGGAAAGCAATAAAAACAGAAATAAAAAGGAAACTACCGTATTTACAATGGTAGCTCTCCCAAACCGGCTAATCAGCCATCTCATCATCTCCACCGGTCCCAGATGGACCAGCTCCAGTATCGCCCTGGCCTGAGCCGCCAGTACCACCATGCTGACCCGACTGTCGAAAGTCCCTCAACCACTGTGCTCCTAGGCCGCCGTAGGCGTGCCCGTAGTCCGGGCCCCACGCAGCTGGATCAACCCCATAATCGTGGAAAATACCACTAGTATCTCTCAGACTTCTCCAGTAAGACGGGTGCTGAGGCGCCGAGATTCCTTGAGTAAGCATGAACTCGTGGATCTTCCGGTTGACGATGCTCTGGTTAATCCCCTCGTAAACCCGTCGCTGGTGCTCGTAAACTGGATCATACATAAACGGATACGGGCGCGGAAACTCGGCACCCGGAGTCTGGAACGGGAAAGTCGGGGTGTGTGTGTGTGGGGCCCTGGGGAGCTCTGTCTCATCAGGTTCGGTCTCCACACGAACCCTACGTCGAGGGGGTTGAACGCCCTCGTCAAAAATGAAGAGCTCCTCGGGAATGAGGTAGCTCGGCGGGTCGGGTGTGTCCTCGCCTGCGGGAGTGGGTTGCAAGGCGAGGAGTGGTGGTAGGATTGTCCCTTCGACAACCGGGAATTTCATCCAAATCTTGTCACGGACGCGCCACTTAAAGTCCGGGGGATTGCCCCGAATCCACTTCAAAGTGGAGAAGAGGTATCTACGGTCTAGCAAAGGGACTCGGTCGGTGAGACTCTCAAAAGTGACTGTTTCCTCAAAACCCATAATATAGCGCTTTCCTAGCGCGGTGACAATGGCTCCACAACCGAGCGGTCCATATCCACTGATCTGGCGCTCGATACCGACACAAATCATACCGGGTGCACTGAATGCCTTTAGGGATTTCCTAAAGGGGTTCAGGTAGTGTCCTAGAATCAACACCTCCAATGATTGAAGTTTACTCATGTCGGAACGTGGAAAAACCACATGACTCAAAATCCGCAAGAAGAGGCGGATAGTAGGGTGTGGGATGGCATTGAGTGCCATAGCGGTGACACTTGCACGACGATCCGAAAATAACTGAAAGTAGGGAGGTGCTTTCGAACTCTCGGGTATGTCTAGGATGTCTTCATTCTGGTTAGAGGTAAGCCTGAGACACTCGGATAAGGTACTAAGGGGGATGGATTGCTCCTCATTGTTCAACCGAAAGGATATCGTGTTATCTCGTCTATCAAACTCAAATGAACTTAAGAATTCTAAAGTGAGCACTCGGTAAGATAACTCACGTAGTGTCTATAAGCCACCGAATCCGGTCATGGACAAGAGGTGCAATAATTGCTCGTTCAAACCGAGCTCGATTGTGAATTGTGACGAGCAGCACCGGGTAGCTTCCATCGACCTAGGTATCAATTCAACTAAACGAGCTCTCTGGGCCTCGTCCCTGCACACAATTTCTTCGTAGCCGGGCACAGGCTGAACAGCCGGCTGCCTTGCATTCCTGTTCCTGTTGTTGTTCCGGGGTGGATTCCTTCTTCCTGCCATGACTATAGCACAATAACAAAACACAATCATACAAAAATCCCACAAAAATTCCAAAATTTCGGTCAAAATCAGACCCCATACACAAAAATCGATTTTTGAGCACAAAGTGGTGAAATTAACACAAAATCAAGCATGCAATGAGATTAATATATAACTAAGGATGAAATTATACCATAAAACAAAGAAAAGAAGCAACAAAATCAAAAATCCGAAATATACCTTAAGAAGCCACGAAAGTGACGAGAATAGGGGAGAAAGGGATGAAAATTTCAGAAATCAACACCAAGAAACACAAATACACTACTACAATAAAGGGCAAAGAAACCATTGGAAAATGGCCTAAGACACCAATATTGGGATGATCTCCAGGTCAAACGTGCCTTAGGGTAAGACACCATTTGTGAAAATTGGTTTCTTTGCTTATAATTAAGAAACCACTTTTAAGAGATAAATGATTTTTTTGGTCCATAAGAAAACATCTTGTTAGAGAGATAAATGATTTCTTATCTCAACTTAATAAATCATGTGATACACTTAAATGATTTCTTATCTCAACTTAATAAATCATGTGATTCACTTAAATGGTGTCTTTGCCTATCAACTTAAGAAACCATGTAGCACACCTAAATGGCTTCTTAACCTTGATATTTTTTTTTAAAAAATCTTTTAATATTCAAAATTACCCAAATATTAAAATAAAATGTATCGATTTTCATATATCAACAAAATAGACACGAATTTCCATAAAATATCTCATTTCTCATATATATATATATAATGATGCCAACATATGTCAAAATTATATTACAAGCACATAATAGTGTGCTACGACAAAATATCCCAAAAAAATGAGTACGTTTTCAACACGACCTTCTCGTTCCGTCTTCTTCATCGATCTAAATGACAAACACATAATGGTTGCACAGGAGTAAAGACACTGATGAAAGTCTGCTGACTGTCAAGGAATTTGCAGGATCTGAGTTACTCTTAGGTGATTAATACCCTCCTTGATTATCTCATCCACAGGATATAACAGTGGAGCTCTGATATCTTCCTCGGCTGAACTATCAGATGGTGTGCACTGTTGTAATCCCATGATTCACCAGCCGTCGCGACTCTGCCACCGCTCGTGTGTAAATAAACATATTTCTGAGCCGCTCCACTCTATGGAGCACCCCAGCACTCTATCTCACCCCTGTAGACGAGGTAATAACAGTGCCCGCTCCCGTTCGTAGACAACCTCTTCTGTTGCAGGATCTAACGCACATCACCTGGTGTGCATCTGCTCTCACTGCTGACCTCGCCACTTTCGACTCCACCAGCATCTTCCGCTCTTCTTCCGCGTACAGGTCTCCTAGCCGACCCGAGTCCGAGCTCAGTAAACTCGGCCTTTCGTATCTAGAGTAGACTGCCATGATTTCGACTGGCGCTGAACCGGACGTGAACCCGAGCTGTACTCTCAAATCATGGACTACCACATATGCTCATCGTATTAAAACTGTCATCGCTCTTTCTCTGTAATTTGCAGCCTTCACCTGCATATGCTCCACATATCTCGATTCAAATATGGGCAACGCAAATACACAATGATTGAGCAAACCTGAAGACAAATAACAATCTTTTTTGACTGCCAGTAGTTCTGAACCATATCAACAATCTTCCTTATGTTTTTAATTTTTCGACCACACTTAAATTTTTTGTTGATTGGCGCAATGAATCCAACAAACAACTATACTTTCCACCTTGAGTTACGATGTCAGGAAAGTGGTTGGGTCAATACCTTGAATTTAGCTTGTTACAATTATGCCCATTTGAATTCACTTCAGTCCGGTGCAGTCCACTTCAACAGCAAAGAACAAGGCCAATATTCTGTATGAGCACCAGAGATGCAACTAGCGGAACGAAGAAAAAAAACCTTTCACTTTGATACCCCTGTTACGCGAAAGAGGCTTGTAAAGTGAAAGACCAGTTGTTTTACCTTCGATAAACTATAGTTAAAAACTTAAAAATTCATGAGCTAATCACGGTAGCATCCCTGAATCAACTGCTT
Source organism: Agrostemma githago (assembly GCA_958450325.1). Classification (NCBI taxonomy): domain Eukaryota; kingdom Viridiplantae; phylum Streptophyta; class Magnoliopsida; order Caryophyllales; family Caryophyllaceae; genus Agrostemma; species Agrostemma githago. Next base: position 27,719,085 of record OY288248.1, read on the forward strand.
CAATCTTGCAGAATCCTACACTTACACACAATCAATGTCTATAGTCTATACCATATCATCAAACTCAAAATCACGTGTGCCATTCACTTACCACCTCCACTCAATCAAGTCGACGAAATTATCTCATAGAGCATCTCTAAACCAAACATAGCCTATAAATCACACTGATTATACTCCATTGTAAATTCAATCAGCCATCTTCTAACCGAACTTAATGCCTATGAATTAGCTAGTTCCTAGGGAAGGTGAGTTTCATTATCAACTAACCGACTCCTAAAACCAACGCAACATCAATCTCCAACTCAACATACTCTTACACTTGGTCAACACCAAGATCGAGACCACAAAATTTCGACGATGCAGGACTCTAAACAGCTCCATCACCTCAAACATATCGCAAAGAGCAGCGCCAAAAATACCCTTGGAAACTACCCCCTAGCGAAACCTATTTGTCGACATCTGCACAACAAGATTTGTACAAATCATAAAATTCATTACAACATATCAAACCTAATCAAATAACATTAGCATTTTGCAAAATCATGTTTAATAGACTTACGAAGAAGAATTGAATTAGTTAGCTGATAAAATTTGTCAACAGCTGCACAAAAAAACACCAAATTGAATTCGTTACAGAGTAATTTTTATGAAGAAGAATAAGGTAAAAGGATCAAAGCACATAAAATTGTACTAAAAGAAAAAGTTAGAAAAAAAAAAAAAAAAAAAAAAAAAAAAAAAAGTCGGCTGATTGTGAGATAAATTACGAACAACTCATATACAAAAACTACGAAGAATAAAACTCAAAAGATTGAAGAAGAAGTGATAATTGAATATGATAGTTTGAATGTTTGAGGAGATCGGTGATAATAATTAGGAATTAGAGAGATAATAGAGGAATTAATTACGTAATTGTTGTTGCGCTGAAGAGGCATCGTTGGAGAGTAAGTGACGATACTGCTCAATTTTCTAGCGTTCATCTCCAATTGCTGCTAAGCTAATACAGATTCCATAGTTTAGGGTTTGGAAATGTTACTCGGGAAATCAAATGGTGAAATTGGGGGATTTTTGGTATGAGTTTGGGGAAGAATGAGTGAGTGAGTCATCAGTCAATATCTGAGAAGTAACTAATACAGAGTAGAAATAAAAAGAAATACATATTACTAATTTGATGACGAATTGCATATGGAAAGAAATCGTTTTTTTATAAATGATGCCTTAGTTGTTAAATTTTATGTGATTAGAAACCATTTATTTGAAATATAGTAACTTTGTTATTAGATTGAATGTCATTAGAAATCACTTCTTGAAAAATGATGTATTTGCATTAAATTATATGGGCTTAGAAATCATTTAGAGGAAAAATGATGTCTTTGTTATTCAATAAGAGATCAATTATTTGAAAGAATTGATTTCTTTAATCAAAGACATCATTGATTGTAATTAACTGATGACTTATTAATGATTTCTTTTAGGGTTATTCTAGTAGTGATAAACACTCCAAATTGCAATTTAGAAGCAAAAATTGTGAAATTTGGTCAAGAATTGATGAAATAGGAGTGAATTGAGTGATTTGGGGGTTTAGGGTTCTGAAGACTAATAAGGGGGAGGGGTTTTAATTTGGAAACTGATTTGAGAAAATGAGTGAGAAGCAAAGAAAAGAGTTCAAAAAATCGGTTATGGACCCGGTTCAGGGGCACTCGACCGAGTGCATAGGCCACTCGGTCGAGTGATCCCTTGAGAACTGGGCAGAATCACTCCGTCAGGGCACTCGACCGAGTGAGTGACCCACTCGATCGAGTGATCCCATGAAAAGTAAACAGAAGCTCCTTCGTCAAGGCACTCGACCGAGTGTATAGGTCACTCGGTCGAGTGACCACTGCACCTGCTACTACTCGCCTTTTTCTTCTTTAAATTGCTTCAAAATCCTGAAATTAAATCAATTAAACCGTAAAATTCCCTCGTCCTCACTCGATAATTAATACTAACTCCCAATTAGAGCTACCAAGCTAAAAATAAAAATAAAAAAAAATTTAAAAATGAAAAAAAATGCAGAAAGGGAAATTACACATTTATACAAGTGGTGCCGGGTTGCCTCCCGGTTAGCGCTGGTTTTTACGGTCCCACTCGACCGGTTTACCTCAATTGGATTAGGTGGAATAGAGAGTGTCATTGAGGTCCATGGCCTCTATGACACCGACGTATGCACCTTCGTGATAGAGCTTGAGGCGGTGACCGTTCACCTTGAATATTTCGCCTTTGTCGGTAGTGAGTGTAACTGACCCGAATTTGTTCACTTCAGTTACCGTGAACGGTCCAGACCATCGGGATTTAAGTTTCCCGGGAAAGAGTCTAATTCGGGAATTAAATAAAAGTACCTTATCGCCGACATGGAACTCTCGGGGGATGATGCGCTTATCATGCCATCTTTTGGTCCGCTCCTTATAAATTCTCGCGCTATGATAAGCATGGAGACGGAATTCATCTAGTTCGTTCAATTGCATGAGGCACTTCTCTCCGGCTAGCTTCGGATCGAGATTGAGCTCCTTTAAGGCCCACATAGCCTTGAACTCGAGCTCTACGGGTAGATGGCAAGCCTTGCCATAAACAAGCCTTTACGGGGATGTCCCGATAAGAGTCCTAAATGCGGACCGGTAAGCCCAAATAGAGTCATCGAGCTTCGAACTCCAATCTTTTCTCGAGGTGTGAACAAACTTCTCGAGAATAGATTTGATCTCACGGTTCGAGATCTCGACTTGTCCACTAGTTTGTGGATGATAGGCTAGCCCGGTACGGTGGTGAACACCGTATTTCTTCAATAGCTTAGTGAGTTGGCGTTCATGAAAATGTGAACCACCATCACTAATAACAGCCCGTGGGACCCCAAAACGCGGGAATCTTGTCTTCTTAAAGAGCCGGATCACCACGTTCGCATCGTTAGTAGGTGAAGCGATGGCTTCCACCCACTTTGAAACATAGTCTACGGCGACCAAAATATACTGATTCCCATAAGAAGAGGGGAACGGTCCTTGATCATTTATACCACAAACGTCAAATAATTCTACCTCAAGAATCCCGGTTTGAGGCATTTCGTGTCGCCGAGAAATATTTCCCGTTCGTTGGCATGCGTCGCAAGAACGGATAAAGGTGGTGGCATCCTTGAGAATAGTGGGCCAATAAAAGCCCGATTGCATTACCTTCGCAAAGGTCTTTGAAGGACCGTGATGTCCACCATAAGGGGAGGAGTGGCATCTAGTGAGGATAGCATGTACCTCACTCTCGGAATACACCTCCTAAATAGGCCATCTGCAAATTCTCGGAAGAGATACGGGTCGTCCCAAAAATACTTCTTCACATCATGTAGAAACCGCTTCTTCTTCTGATACTGAAGGTCGGGAGGTAGAGTACCTCCAACTAGAAAGTTGGCATAATCAGCAAACCATGGAGTGTCCATGGTAATAGCGAGCAAATGGTCATCGGGGAATGAGTCGTCAATTGGGGCAAGATCCCCACCATCATATCTTAGCCGGGATAGGTGATCGGCTGCGACATTCTCGGCCCCGGACTTATCACGGATCTCCAAATCGAACTCCTGCAGTAATAGGATCCATCTAATAAGTCTCAGTTTGGCCTCCTTCTTCGCTAGAAGGTACTTCAAGGCTGCATGATCCGTATACACTATCACCTTCGAGCCAATGAGATAGGCTCGAAACTTGTCTAGAGCATAGATGATGGCCAATAACTCTTTCTCCGTGGTAGCACAATTGATCTGCGCCATATCTAACGTCCGACTAGCATAGTAGATCAAATGTAAAGTCTTGTCTTTCCTTTGCCCAAGCACGGCTCCTACAGCGTAATCGCTAGCATCGCACATAACCTCGAAAGGCAACTCCCAATCGGGAGCTCGGATAATAGGTGTGGAAACAAGAGCCTGCTTAATCCTGTCAAAAGCTCGAGAACACTCGTCAGTAAAGACGAACGGGGCATCTTTGAGCAGCAGCTGAGTCAGAGGCTTGGCAATCTTGGATGAAACGGTGGTAAAAACCCGCGTGACAAAGAAAACTCCGCACACCCTTAACATTAACGGGGTATGGTAATTGCTCAATCACCTCGACCTTCGCTTTATCCACTTGGATGCCACGTTTGGACACTAATGACCCGAAACGACTCCCTCGGTCACCATGAAGTGACACTTCTCCCAGTTTAAGACCAAATTGGTCTCCTCACAACGTTGCAAGACCCGTGAAAGATTAAGTAAACATGCATTATAATCAGTGTCGTATACACTAAATCATCCATGAAGACTTCCATGACAGACTCGATAAGGTCCGAAAATATGGACATCATACAACGTTGGAAAGTGGCCGGGGCATTACAAAGACCAAAAGGCATCCTTCGGTATGCGAAGGTGCCGTAGGGACAGGTGAATGTTGTTTTCTCCTGGTCGTCCGGGTGAATTGGGATATGGAAAAATCCCGAGTAGCCATCTAAGTAACAAAAGTACTTATGGCAAGCAAGACGCTCTAGCATCTGGTCAATGAAGGGGAGTGGGAAATGGTCTTTCCTAGTAGCTACGTTCAGCTTACGGTAGTCAATACACATTCTCCATCCAGTCACTAATCGAGTAGAAATAAGTTCATTCCTCTCATTCGTGATAACCGTGGTCCCACCCTTCTTAGGGGCCACTTGGACTGGACTAACCCATTTAGAGTCGGAAATGGGATAGATAATGCGAGCATCTAGGAGTTTCATAACCTCCTTCCTAACCACATCCTGCATGTTTGGGTTCAACCTACGTTGTCCCTGAATGGATGGTCTATGGTCCCCCTCTAAGTGAATGCGATGCATGCAAAACTCGGGACTAATACCACGTAGGTCATCAATACTGTACCCAATAGCCTTCTTATGTCGTCGTAAGATGAAAAACAACTCCAAAAGTTGCCTATCTGTGAGTGCAGCGTTGACAATTACGGGATTTAGACCCTTATCATCTAGGAATGCATATTTCAGATTCGGGGGAAGGGGTTTTAGTTCAGGTTTACTTACCTCGACCTCCTTTTTAGGGATGCCGAGACTGTACACCTTCTGGATAGTGCCCTCCTTTCCGTTTAGCATGCGTTCCATCTCGTCCACTTCCGTGCTCCATGATCTCTTCTGGGCATCAGCATCGCCGGATGTCAGCAATTTCTCCAAAGGGTCCCTGTCAAGATAATCGTCAATATAGCTTTCTATTTCCAAATCAATGACATCTATACTATAACAGGACTCCTCTATCATGGGCTTCCTAAGAGCATGATCGAGACTAAAAGTCACGGTGTGATCTCCTACGGAGAGTGTGAGTTTGCCATTTTTGACATCGATGATCGCCCCTGCCGTGTGTAGGAAAGGGCGACCGAGGATAATAGGTATTATGGCGTCCTCAGCCATATCTAAGACGACAAACTCTACGGGAATAAAGAATTTCCCTACTTGGATCGGAAAATCCTCTAAAACACCTGAAGGATATTTGACCGATCGATCAGCCATCTGCAGAGTCATATTAGTACATTTTAAAACACCCATATTCAATTTCTGACAAATAGAATACGGCATGACACTGACGCTAGCTCCTAAGTCACACACGGCCTTATCGATAGCTAATGTCCCTATAGTACAAGGGATAGAAAAACTCCCTGGATCCTTGAGCTTGGGCGGAGTACGACTCTGTAGTAGCGCGCTGCATTCCTCTGTGAAAGCAAATGTCTCAGTTTCACTAAAAGACCTCTTACAAGTTAGTATTTCTTTCATAAATTTCGCGTAAGCAGGAACTTGAGTGATCAAATCAGTAAAGGGAACACTTACCTGCAGATTCTTGACGACTTCCATAAACTTACCGAACTGTTGATCAAGCTTTGTCTTACGCTGTCAGTGGGGAAATGGAAGTATGATCGGAATTGCAGGCTCCTTGACTTGAGAAGAGGATGCTTGAGAAGAATTAGCATCCTTAATTGAGACCTGGGGACGAAAAGTAGAAGAATCAGGTGTTACGGTCTTCACTCGATCGAGTTCAGGCTGACTCGGTCGAGTTTCATTATACTCGGCCGAGTCACCTGAAAGCACTCGATCGAGTGGTATCACTGGGAGGCTACTGATCGATTTTTGAGGGTCTACTTGATCGAGTGGGATGACACCACTCGGTCGAGTGACCCCCAACTCGATCGAGTCAGGTGTGACTTGGTCGAGGTGACTACGTGACTGCTCTCTGCCTGGTTTTTGGGGGTCTACTCGATCGAGTGAGGTGGTGTTACTCGATCGAGTGACCTCCATCCGTGGCCTGCTCCGTGCTTCTTCTGTTAGCTCTTGGTTCTCCAACTCCGTCTCATCAACCACAACATACTCCTCGGGCATCGTAGAACCGTCATAATGAGTTCCGCTTCTCAATGTGATCGCATTGGCTTGCTCATGTGATTGCTCGCCTTGAGGAGGTAGACTACCCGGTGGCCTAACTTGCTTTTGGGTGGCAAGTTGTGCTACTTGGGTGTCTAGGATCTTGTTATGTGCAAGTATATGGTTGACTTGGGTTTCTAGCATATTATGACTTTGGATTCCTTGCATCAATAAAGCTTTGATCTCCGCATACTCGGTGTTGGTTGGAGCTTGAGCTTGGGCTTGGTTTTGGTTTTGTGGGACCGGCTGAAATTGTTGTTGGTTCCCCCACCCTTGTTGGTTACCCCAAGGTTGGTTGTTGCCCCATTGTTGGTTCCCACAATTTTGTTGGTTACCCCAATTTTGTTGCCCTCCTTGGAATTGTTGTCGGTTATTGCTATGGCTTTGGGAGGGTCGGTTATGGGGTGCTACATATGGGACAGTTTTGCTACCGCCGGGTGGTGGTGGGTTAAGCACGTTTTGACTCCTATAAGACAACAACGACTTGTCATAGCCCGGTTGGTTCATGTATGGGAGGTGTGGTCTCATGGATTGGAATGCGTTCGCCGTTTCTAAACACACACACTCTTGGGCGTAATGACCCGTATTCCCACAATTCTCACAAACAACCTTGGACATTGCATTAACTTGGTACATACCGCCTTGTTGTCGTTGGTTTTGGGTTCTAGCAAGCTCCATGGAATCAAGTCGCTTAGTTAAAGCGGCTAGGTGGCTAACTATGGCATTTGATGACTCGGAGTCACCACTATTTCCCCGGGTGTTACCTCGTGGATTTTCCCACCGTGAGTGATGAGTAGCCATATCTTCAATCAATTTCCATGCTTTATCATCATCAACGTTGTTTTGGAACCTGCCATTAGCTGCAGAATCGAGCGTAGCTCGGCAATCGTCATATAAACCATTATAGAATTGATTGCACAAAAACCATACCTCGAATCCGTGATGTGGACACTCCTTGACTAGTTTTGTAAACCTTACCCACGCCTCGTAGATATTCTCGTGAGATGTCTGTCGGAAGTTAGTAATCTGACTCCTCAACATGTTGGTCTTCTGCGGCGTGTAGTAGTGCTTATAAAAAGCTAAGGCTAGGGAGTTCCAATCTGTGATTCCCTCAGAAACGCAGTCTAGATCTGTGATCCAGTCTCTTGCGTTATCGCGTAGGGAGAACATGAATAACATCTCCATCACCTCTTCTTGTGTCACCTCCGCGGGGAGTGGTATAGTTGAGCAATAATCGGTGAAGAGCTTCATGTGCTTCGGCGGGTCTTCATCGGGGCCTCCACCGAATTGATTTCGCTCCACCAATGTAATAAAGGCGGGGCGAATCTCGAACGTACCCGTAGTGGCGGTGGGCCTCTTCAACGGTTTCGTTAGGGCACTTTTCTCCGGCTCAGAATGGCTAGCAAGTTTGGGAGGCATCTTGACTAGCGGTGTCTCGGGGGCAGTAGTGGAATTATCCTCTTCAAAGGACAGTGCTTCGGATATGTGCTCGTCGTCCGAATGTTCCACTGATTCTGATCTTTCTGTCTCAGCAATCCCCTTGTAGAATTTCCTAGACCTGCGGAAAGTTCTCTCTGGTTCAGGATCGAATGGTGGTACGTAGCCTGAAATTCGAGAGGACCTGGGCATACGAGGAAAGTACAGGAAAAATGTGAGAAACGGTCTCAAGGAACTGAAGTTCCTCGAGACAAGCAATAAAAAGGCTAAAACACAAAACAAGTAAATAAATAACACCGTCTCCCCGGCAACGGCGCCAAAAATTTGACAGGGATAGTCGTATCCCTAATCAAAGATACCCTAAGGTCCACTAACTAATGTAGATAGTGAAGTAGGGGTCGAACCACCAGGAGACGGGACTCAATTACTTGTTCTAAGGTCTAGACTAAAGATTACGGGTCACTGTTTTTCTGTTGTTAAGTGGACTGACAACTAACTGCTATAAAGTAAATCAATAATAATAAAAAGGTCTAGGGTCTCATGTTCACAATGAATATAAATCGGGTCAGGGAGTCAACTAACAGGTCAATAATCGAACTGTCTAAGGTGTAGGTCCGGTCGGTACTACTACAAACTTTAGAACTAAACTTAACCTGCGGTCGCTAGAATTAAGCTAGTCTACCCAAAATGTCGTGACCTAATTAGTCCTTAACCCGGTCGACGAAAAGTCCTAATTGTGATACTAACTAATTAACCCTGGCCAGTAATTAATCAATCAAAATTTCAGGCGACAGTTCATATGATGAGAGACAGGTCAATTTTCTATAACCCAATTAACACCCATCGATCCCCTTAAAACTAACAAAATATGAATTGCAATTAAACATGATGAATACGAACTAAATTAAACTACAAGACTGAAATCAGATAACTGTGAAAACTAAGAACGAACTAAGACAAGAATTAAACTAGAGAATTAAGACAAGAATTAAAGTAGAGAATTGAAATAGAAATTGAAATTAGAATTAAAGATTATCAATACCAAACAATTGAGATCTAAAAGAAGAACGGAATTCAATGAACCTTGCGAAAGAAAACGGAAACGAACGTAGTCTTCTATCCTAGCCAAAAAGTAACGTAATGTATGTTTTTCCCAAGTAAAAAGTATGTCTGACAATCCTCCTCCAACTGATTTAAAAGAGATCAGTTGGGCTTACAAAACAGGCCCATAATTCTAAATAAATGAAAATCCAATTCGCGGCCTGAGTGTAACGCACTCGATCGAGTACATGTGTGCACTCGATCGAGTGTATCCGTATCTGCAGTCTGGTTGAGCACGGAAATAGGCACTCGATCGAGTGCTTAGCACCACTCGATCGAGTGGGTGTTGCTGAGCTCGTGATTGAGCTATTCATTTGCTTCTCGGCTTTTTTCGTTTTCTTCCTCGTCCTTCGTCCTCGGCTATCTGGGCTATCACTCATAGATATGCTCGAAATTGCACTTAACCTGCAAAATAGCACGAGAACCGACAGTATCGACTTTCTAATAGAAATTGACATTAAACATATAGTTATGGAGGGAGAAAAACTCAAAAACGGTTGTCGGAGGACAATAAAATAAATATAAAATACTTTGATCAAGGGTCTAAACAGTTTACCCGATAACTACTTTCCCGAAGGTGTTCAAGGGACGCATTGCGAACGGCTAGTATTGGTGATGACGGGATGGAAGGCAATGACATTGACATCATAGACGGAAAGCAAATAGAGATGTCAAAATTGTGGTCGCAGGTTCATGAGATCAGACGATGGGTATTCTACGGTCCGCTTATAAAGCAGATATGGAGAACATGTGCGCTTTGATCCGCAAATTCAGGGAGAAGATTAAGCTGATTGGGAGTCCCAAGGCATTAAATAAAACCCAGGAATTGGAAGAGATGCTTGGATGTACGTCAACTGCAAAGATAATGATACTCCCGCCGAATATTTCGAAGACAAAAGGAAGCGGCAAAAGGTTGTTATCGAGCAAGGCAAAATCCGTTGCACTTGCAAAAATACCCAAGCGCATGTGCAACAAATGTAAGCAGATGGCGCATTATGACAAAAGGAATTGCCCAATCCTTTTGCAGCACGGCCACCACCGATTGCCGAACCGTCTGACGATGACGAAGAATCAGAATCAGAATTAGAAGAAGAAGAAGATGAGGACGAGGAGGATGAAGATGAAGAACTAGAATTATGATTAGGGAAGTATGTTATTAGAGTAACATAGATTCTTCATTGCAGTAACGCATTGAACGAGTTGCAGTAACACATTTTTTTGATGTTGATTGATTTACAAATATTCATTCCTTAGAGAATATCATTTATTGGAGTAAGATTTATTTAAAGTAACACAAATTATTCCTTAGAGTAACGTACTTGATGAGTTAGAGTAACATGGATTATGAGTGCCAGGGGTGAAACTTTTGAATGAAGATCACCCCATTTTTCTTTTTGTTTGGGGAACACTTAATAAAAAAGACATTACTCTTTTGTTTAATTGGACCTCCTATGTTTGCAAGACACTATTATGCAATGTAACAGAATTTACGAGTTAAACTAACACATGTCATGAATTGCAGTAACACATTATACGAGTTAAAGTAACAAAGTTTAAGGGATATGATAACATTACGATTTGTCAAACTGACCGTAGTTGTTTATTTGACAGCATACTGCTTCAACAATGTTTAAAATGATACTAAGTTTTTGTTAAAAAAAAGTTACAATTAATCCAAGCACTTTTTGGAGCCAACGAAGTGAAGGAACGATCACTCGATGCCTTGGATTCGATCCCGAGACCTTGGGACCCGATCCCGAGCCCCTTAGACTCGATCCCGAGACCCGAGAGTTGATGAGAAGCCCATGAGAAGCAAGGAGGGACCTTAAAGATCATATTGGAGGCCTACAAGACCCATCCCCGTCGGGAAGGACCTCATCCCGTCCGGGATGAGGTGCACAAAATGCGATGGTTCTGTTTTGGACCCGTCCCGGTCGGGACCAACCCTTCCCGGTCGGGACCATCTCGTCCCGGGTAGGATGGCCCAGCTGCTGCGCGTGACTTCTTTTATCTTCCTCCTTCATTCTTGTAACCCTATAAATACTCCTCCCTTGTATTGTTTAAGCATCTTACATTACCCTAGACTATCTTAAGCCTCTCTTTAGCATTTAAACCCTAGATTTAGTTCTCCTCTCATTAGTTTTAATCTTCCTTTAATCTTTAGTTAATCTTTGTAATTTGTCTTGTATTAAAGAGATTCTTGAAGATTATTCCAAGCTTGACAACCTTGGAGTTTTATTTGGGTTTCTTATTAATTCAAGTTCTCATCTTTCTCATCCTTTTCTAGTTTGGTATAATCCTCTTCTCCCTTTTACTTTTGTTCTTTGTTTATACATCAAGTTTTAATCTTTACTTATTGCTTATTGTTATTGTTTGTTCTTAATGGATGTTTTGATTAGTATGATTGTCTCTCTTGTTAGTCTTAGTTTTAACTTCATTATGAGTGAGTAGATTCCTTATGGGGTTAGTAGGGGGATTAAGTGTGGATTATGGGTGATTAGGGCTTGATTTTGGGTAAAGGTGATTCCTTTGTTGCTAGTCACTTATTGGGCACAATATGTGTTTGTTGTATTGCTTGTGTGGGTAGTAGTGGCCAATGCTTCTCATGCTTGTTCTCTTCTTCTCATTGTGTATTCAATTTGTGGTTCAATGATTGTGTTTTGAGTAGCATCTTGCATGAATATTCGGGTCTTGTCTTAGACACGAGAGTGCGGACTTTGGTTTTGGCGCGAGAGCGCAAACCGACCTTAGTAACTAGGTGGCACCTATACCCTTGATTACCCAACCATCCTACTATGCTTATGAACCCGACCTAACCCTACTCCTTCCCATATTTGAATTCTTTACCTCTTTAGTCAATCATTTTCTCTAGTTTATTTGCTTAGTTAATCTTAGTTGTTTTTATTAGTTCATATTATAGCTAGTTCATTGTTAGTCTAGTTCATACCTCTTCAACCATCATAGTTTGTCAATTATTGTCTCCTTTGTGTTTGTTTATGTAACTTAGCCTTGTTTGTGAGTAGACCATAGTCTAGACACCTATAACCGTCTCCCCGGCAACGGCGCCAAATTGATGGTGGGATTTGCCGTGGGTCATTTGAGCCCACCCTACCACTTTATACCCCCTCCCAACCTCCCTACCTATCCTTGCCCTTATCATATGACCCCTATACTTCATATACACATATTCACCTCATTTTCTCTTCACTTTACACCGACTTCCACATCAAAACCCACCTCTTTATACCTTTGTGCTCCAACCATGGAACCATATCGTGATTGGAGGGGAATAGCAATGACAACGATTAGCTACGCGCCGATATCGACATATGAGACGATGGAGCGAGTGAGTTGCTACCCGCATGGTACGGCAACTATCCTTTCTTTTCCGTCATTTATTGCTTGTCTTCTTTTGTTAATTCCTTTTCCCCATATACACTTTTGTGTCATGGTGGCCCTCGGGGCCTTGGTAATTGTTGCTCCCGACTCTCGATGACGTGACTACATCGAGAATCATTTCAAAATCCAAATTTACAAGATTTTCACACTTTTTGTAGGATTTAGTCGGATTTGGGCGGAATCCGGGCTAGGTGACTTGATTACACCTAGTCCTCCCCTCCCATTCCCTTTTTATTTCTTTCTTTTTATTTTTTCCCCCATCCATATATTTTCTTGTCTCGGCCCATGGTGACTTGACTACACCCCGGCCGGACACATTCTACCCTTTTCTCCACTTTTCTTTTTGATTTTTAGCTTTATTTTCGTAATTTCTTTTCTTTTCTTTTTTCGTCTCCATACACTATGGTCGAGCATGAGGACATTGCTCGGCTTAAGAGTGGGGGAGCGATATTCTATCATAGTTAGTTTTGTTTTCGTAGTTTTTCCAAAAAATCTTTAAAAACCCTAAAAAATTGAAAAAATTTCACAAAAATCAAAAAGATTTTCTTTTTGTGTGTTTTCCTTTTGTGTCGTTATGTCGTATGCTTGTTGTGTTGTGCGTGTTTTGCCTCCCTTTTTCCTTATAGGTTGCTTAATCACCGATAGCTTTGGAGAGCTTTCAAGACATCCGGTAACATCTTTCATCCCTTTTCCCTCCTTGTCTCTTGTGGAGTGTGGAGGTTATTTGTGATGATGTGTGCTCGGGTGGAGCCTTGTAAAGATTTGAGGTGGATTGATTGCTTATTTAGAAATTCGGGGTGGTGTTTGTTCTCTTTGTATGTTTGTTTTGATTTGTTTTGTTTTGTTGCCTTTTGTTTCCTTCTCTCCCGTTTTTTGTCGTCTTTGTTTTGTGATGTGTAGTTGTGTCTAGTGTGTAAAAAGGTTTTCGAAAACCCGGTTTAGAGGCTAGTGTGCAAGTGTTTACTTTCCCTCTCTAGTAGTATAAATCGAATCTTGGACTTTAGTCTAGTATAATGACCCTAAATCAATGATTTCGTTGGTTTCTTACCTTGAGTCCACCTAGCTTACTAGGGATTTACTACGGGATTTGCATTTTGACCGTTACGACCACCCATAGTGTGAAAAGACCTTGGTTGCCGAGTCCCGTCCCCTAGGTGACCGTGTTCGGAATTGTTTGATTAGTCCAAGTTTCTCCCCTTTTTGTGGGTTTGAAGGGAAAGCGCGCTCCTGACTCTCCCATTCCCCTACCTCCTACACATATCCACGAAATAAAGTTGCAAATTGTTGAAATATCTTTCTTAGTTGCAAAAAGAAATGCCTACAACCAAAAGGGCAAAGAGAAGAAAATGAAAGAAAATGAAAGAAAGAAAATATTGAAGAAAAAGAAAAGGGCAAAAAGCCAAAAAGAAAATACAAAAAATGAAAGAGAAATGGCATAGCAACACAAAGCAAAAATGCAAAAGAAAGAAAAATGCCAAAAGAAAACCGTCTCGCAAAAAGATTCTCACCCTCTCAAAATAAGCCTTTTTTCCGATCGTTACCGTGAAGAGCCTACCAAAGGACCGAGTCCCTAGGAAGGATGATTGCGGTAATGATCGGTCTTCCCTCATTTTGCAATCATATCCACCTTTTTACTTGGACTAGTTGGGCGGTTTTGGGCATGGGACGACCGTCTTGGCTCATTGCTAGAGGGGGCGGGGTCTCACTTACCTACAGTGTCGACTAACACCGTGTTTCATCCCTTTTCCATCCCGCCGATCGTCCCGTAGTACGTTCTTAGAAGGTTAGGAGGAACCTAGGTAAGTTACCAACGTTTTTGTTGCTTTACCGTCATACTATTAGGGTTTTGTCCATTTTGGTTTGTATTGCTAGCTTGGGAACGTTGTCACTTGCCTTGAGTCCTAAACCGGTGTTTCTTTCACCGCTTTTTAGAGGGAAGCGGTATTTGTTTCTTTTTGGGTGCAACCTTTTGTGTGTTTGTTTGTATGTTTGTTTGTTTTTGTGTTTTTGTGTCCGGTTGCATCCATGGTTTTGTCGCAACACCTCACTTGCCTTGCGGAGAGCACCTGTCCTCTAGGTGTTCTCGCGTTAGTTGAAAGGGAGTAGGGTGCGCTAATACCCGCTCGTCTAGTTTAGTAGTTAGTTTGTGCTTACTCGAGGGCGAGTAAGGGTTAAGTGTGGGGGAGTTGATAAGTGTAGTTTGTAGTGCCTAGTTTGTTGTGTTTTGGTCCCATTTTTCTTGCGGAATCGCTCCTTGGGAGCGGTTCATGGGCTACTTATGCTTCCTCTAGTTCGTTTCAGGTCCCCGAGACCATTCATGAAGAATTGGAACGATTCCGACTCGTTTCATATTCTTTTTGGAGCCAACGAAGTGAAGGAACGATCACTCGATGCCTTGGATTCGATCCCGAGACCTTGGGACCCGATCCCGAGCCCCTTAGACTCGATCCCAAGACCCGAGAGTCGATGAGAAGCCCATGAGAAGCAAGGAGGGACCTTAAAGATCATATTGGAGGCCTACAAGACCCATCCCCGTCGGGAAGGACCTCATCCCGTCCGGGATGAGGTGCACAAAATGCGATGGTTCTGTTTTGGACCCGTCCCAGTCGGGACCACTCCGTCCCGGACGAGACCATCTCGTCCCGGACAGGATGGCCCAGGTGCTGCGCGTGACTTCTTTTATCTTCCTCCTTCATTCTTGTAACCCTATAAATACTCCTCCCTTGTATTGTTTAAGCATCTTACATTACCCTAGACTATCTTAAGCCTCTCTTTAGCATTTAAACCTTAGATTTAGTTCTCCTCTCATTAGTTTTAATCTTCCTTTAATCTTTAGTTAATCTTTGTAATTAGTCTTGAATTAAGAAGATTCTTGAAGATTATTCCAAGCTTGACAACCTTGGAATTTTATTTGGGTTTCTTATTAATTCAAGTTCTCATCTTTCTCATCCTTTGCTAGTTTGGTATAATCCTCTTCTCCCTTTTACTTTTGTTCTTTGTTTATTCATCAAGTTTTAATCTTTACTTATTGCTTATTGTTATTGTTTGTTCTTAATGGATGTTTTGATTAGTATTATTGTTATTCCTTGTGGGGTTAGTAGGGGATTAAGTGTGGATTATGGGTGATTAGGGCTTGATTGTGGGTAAAGGTGATTCCTTTGTTGCTAGTCACTTATTGGGCACACTATGTGTTTGTTGTATTGCTTGTGTGGGTAGTAGTGGTCAATGCTTCTCATGCTTGTTCTCTTCTTCTCATTGTGTATTCAATTTGTGGTTGAATGTTTGTGTTTTGAGTAGCATCTTGCATGAATATTCGGGTCTAGTCTTAGACACGAGAGTGCGGACTTTGGTTTTGGCGCGAGAGCGCAAACCGACCTTAGTAACTAGGTGGCACCTACACCCTTGATTACCCAACCATCCTACTATGCTTATGAACCCGACCTAACCCTACTCCTTCCCATATTTGAATTCTCTACTTCTTTAGTCGATCATTTTCTCTAGTTTATTTGCTTAGTTAATCTTAGTTGTTTTTATTATTTCATATTATAGCTAGTTCATTGTTAGTTTAGTTCATACCTCTTCAACCATCATAGTTGGTCAATTATTGTCTCCTTTTTGTTTGTTTATGTAACTTAGCCTTGTTTGTGAGTACACCATAGTCTAGACACCTATAACTGTCTCCGTGGACACGACCCGACTTACCCTAGCTACCGTTAGGATTAGTTGGTTGTATATTTATCGGTAGGACCCACGACAAATCCCACCATCAAGAGTTTTGTGTCTTTCACGTTTGCGTAGGGACAGTGGTCGAGGAGTTCGACTGTCCTTTTCTTTCGGTTGATGCGTATGAGGGAAAAGTAATCGTCCATGTTGATAGGTACAAAAATCAGGTCAGCGTCCAGGTTCAATGTACCGCCGCAGTTAGACCTGAAAATCTCCCACTATTCCATCAAAGCGTCAGAATTCTGAGTGGATGGACAATCCGTATTTTCGGTGATAATCCTCATAATGGAATCCTGTAAAAGGTTGTACTTGTGTGAACATTCATAGTTAATATAAAGTAATTTGTTGGAGTTTTGTGCGGTAAAAAAACATAGTATTCGTGTTACTGCAACACGTGGTAAATGTTACTCCAACAGAGTGTAGTTGTTACTCTAACCAAACAAATTCCAAAAATATCATAATATGAGGCATGCATGCTATATATGCACTATATATCCTACCACATACTGCCTCATCCCAGAATTCTATACATAAATTTCTGAACAGTTAATCAGGCATACTGTCTGTCGTAGACCAAAGAAAGCCATCTTCGAATAATCACCCGACCCGCTCCTGTTTACGACAAGGTTTTTTATCAATATTGACATGCACTCGACGATGGATGGGGACATGTTGTTCCCAAGGAGCATGGACATTACATCACCCCGGGTGATTGTAGCCAACGATGAATACTCCGCCACCATTTCGCTGCATACAGAACAGATCAGTAGTGTGGACATGACATAGGTCCACCCCGACGCGGCCACGCGCGGATTTGGATAGGCGAATGAATCTCGTGGTAAGATTGATCTCGGGTTGAAATTTAAATCGAAGATGGATTCGCCACCAAAATATATGGGAATTCGGACCCGTTCGAACTCACTCTACACTTAGGCATTTCGTGCACAAAGCACGGCCCGCTTTTAGTGCTAGAGCTTATGAGTTCGTCCCTTTGCATTACGATACCGACGCCGAGTTATCGGATATCGTGCATCGAATGACTCTCGTATGCCAACGGTTTCGGACATCCGGAAACCATGGTTCTGAGTAAGGGGTGAGGGTACGTGTTGGGAATCCCACGAAGGACACCCAACCCCGCCCGCTCTTTAGCGGCCTCTACTAAGATACCGTTCGTTTTCATGTAAACGCGTTAGTAAAATGACTAAATGTTATGCAAACAACGTTTTTTGGATAAAAATGCGAATTATGTTCAAACTATGTCGTTTAATGCATTTAGTTCACGTCGAAGTGATTTAGCATGCGATGTTCATTTAAGGCAATAAATGGCAAATATCGAAAAGAAAACTCGTAAATAAATTACAAATTACACGGGCGAAATACAACCCGGAATTTACAATACAACGAGCGAAAAAATAGAATAATCGAATTAAAAAAGATTAGAATAAAAATGCAATGCATGATTTTGAAAATGGTAAGCATGTGATAGACTTGACACGTGACGACTAAAGTCGTTGAAAAAGATTTGACGAGGCTCGAGTGATGTGAGAAGCTCACGTAAAAGCGTTGTAAAGGCCACTCGATCGAGACATAGGAGGGACTCAATCGAGTGCCCTTAGTGAGGGCTTGCTGCCTTTTTTTTGGGTGCCACTTGATCGAGTGGGCCATGGCACTCGGTCGAGTGCCCCCTGTTTGAGCTACTGCTCAATTTCGTAAAGGGTGGCTATTACAATATTTGTAATTGGTTTAAAGTCGATAGTCAATCAAGTAGGATATGAATATATATATTCGGCTCTGTTTTCGGTACTCATAATATGTATTTTATGATTATGAGACCGATATCAGAATTTTTGAAAAAGGTGTTGTAAGATTGTTTTGAGTCGATTTGGACGAAATTAATTCCCTACGCCTTACGACATCGTTACTAATCCTTACGGATTATGTGATGTTCGGTTTAGCGTCAACGGATTTCGTACTAATCTTGAAAATGGTATCGGACGTGTTCAACTACGTACTACCACGATCGCGTTATGCCCTTAAGTGCTTAGGGCAGCGCTCCTCGAAAGGGTGCCACCACTGCTGCGACTTGTAAAGGGGTTAAACAGACTTGGAGCGATAGTCGTAGTTAAACGCGTTCAATCCGAAAATGATTTATAAATTTATATGTACGCGGTATTATTTAGTTACGAAGATAATGAATAAACGATAATAAAAATATTAATATACGAAACAAAAATGTTAGAAGTTAGATACGATAAAAATGTTAGAATGCGAAAAGATAAAGAGTTAGTAACAAAAAATTAAAATGTTAGTAAATGATAAAATTAAATGTTAGTGTTAGTGATTAATAATATTAATAGTAAATAGGAATATACATATATATATATATAGCAAAAGAGAAGGGAGAAAAAGATTAGAGAAGAAGAAACGAGGTTTGATGACAGCCTCAACCTACATGCTTAATTGGTCTCGGAAACGGACTCGTAGTAGCGGCGTGTGTGCGGGAGTGTCGAGATATGTAGGGTGAGTTAGGGTGTATATGATTAGGACGAGGATGCTCTCGGGTCTTTGACGAGTTTTGATCTCGGGATTTTGAATGTTTATGTGTGTGTGTGTGTGTGTGTAGATGATGGATGATTGAATGTTGAGGTAGAAAAATGTAGGGGATGATAAGTTGCTTACGACTTGAAATGTGGTGAAAAATGTATGAGAAGTAAAATTGTGAATGTTGTGAATGTGAGGGAGTATTTATAGACATTCCCACAGCTTAGAGTCACTCGATCGAGTGGCTCTAGATGCACTCTATCGATTGACCCACGAAAGGGCGTCATTTTGATTTTTTGAAAATGCACTCGATCAAGTGGGCTCATGTCACTCGATCGAGTGGTTAGGCGGGTGAGCCTATATAGGAAGGTTGAGATTTTCAAGCCTTGACCTTGACTTTGACTTGGATGGTTGTTTTGGCTGGTTCTAAAAGCTTGCATGGTCGGCTTTTTGATTTGGACCGGGTTTTGGGTCGTAAAAAGATGGTTTTGTTTCCGGTGTTGGTTTTGGCTCAAATTAGTCTCATTTTATTGGAAATGACCCACTGAGCCTGGATTTGAGGTCGGTTTTGAGAGATTTTCACTCCGCTAAATGCCCACATCGGATACTATTAATTCCGAGTCCGTATTCGAGCGTATTAATTCACGTTTACGTCCGATCATCATCGGGTGTTTGTTGGAAGCTGTTATAGACACTACCTGGCAAAATGCGGGTGTCTACAAGTAGGCATTTCTAATAACAGATCAGTGACAAAAAATTAGACAATCATAATATTTCCAAGATGTGTAGTGTTCGTCTAATTACCAGTTGTTGTAGTTTTTGTGCTAATATATGCATTATTACACTACGTTTTTCCGCAAGACGTGGATATTGCTCAGCAGGGTCTTGTTGTTTGCAAGGAATGAGGATGTCATACGAGGTTGGGATCTACGTCACCACAGTCGATGGAGCAGCCTAGGCCGTCCCCGTCCCCTCTAGATCGACTCCTCAGGACAGATAATGATCCAGTGGTCGCCGGTGATTGATGCGTGGTTTCTGCAGTTCGTGTTGTTGGAGTGGATGGTGGCACACGGCTCTTCTTAGCCGGTCTTTTGTCGGGGATCGCCTCTCCTACCCTCTTGTCAGCCTCAATGATGGACGGAGCGACAGCTAACATCATCATACCAATGACAAAGAGACATTCGCACCCTTAGTGATGCCTCTCTGCACCATATACTTACCCATTTTTATGGCCTTGGTGATAAAAAAGACAAAAAACCGTATAAGAATGATGGATTACGAAACATCATTTGTTTGTTTGTGATCCTTATATACAACATTTAGTGTAATCTCCTAGAAAATCTAACGCGATACAGTGACAGAAACACTGCAGAGTCGGGATTAAAACACACTGTAACTTTGTCTTAGTAAAATTAGAATGGTAAAGTCAAACAATAGGCTTTAACTAAAATAGCCAAAATTTAAAACAATCCACAAAAGGGGTTTGAACAATCCATAAGACATAATTATTAAAATAAATAAGCAGGATCCATAACTGCTCGCTAGCCCACCCGAAGAGAAACACATATACCTGCCATGTTAAAAACATAACGACCACAATCAGTGGGGAGCAACGTCAACGTTCTCCCAGCCGTATAACATGATTTTAAAACTATAATTACTACGATAGAAAAATAGTAAAAATGAAAAACAGTAAAACATAATAATAAAAATAAGCTTTCAGTGAAAAACTTCACGTATCGAAACAATATAATAAAAATGAGTTTTCCGGAGAAAACATAAAACATTTGCCAACCTACAAATCAAACTATATCGATAGTAATAAAAATAGTAAAAATGGCGATGTGGATAGGATTAGCGTAGATGGCCAGACTTTCACTAGGATAATACTGGAAACTAGCTTCGAGAAATGTAGACTTAACTCATAACAGAATCCAGTCTCTAACTAGGCAACTCAACTATAACAGGACTGCTTGCAGCGAGGTCCTGGCTTAAGTAGTATACATCCCTCCTGGATACAAACCATATCTTGTTCAACCCGACGCAACTTACACGATGCGATATCTAAGTTTAAGGGCACAATGCACACTCTCCTTAACACAAATCATGCTCAGTTGAACAACCAATGTGCCCTATAAAGACACACCAGCCTTACAGTTGATGGCAAAAATGTACATCCTAGACTATATTACTCTAACCTCACATTTGTCCTTATTCCATAATTCCAAAACCAAGCCATTATTTAAAAAGATATAATCATTATAAACAATACGGAGATAAAAGAAGTAATCATTATATTCTAAAAGAGGAAATTTTCAATTTTAGGAAACTTCTACTTTTAGAACCTTCTTAAAAATAGCATCATATCAAAATATCGAATATATTAGGGGGCGTTTGGTTGGTGAGGGGGAAAGGGAATAGAATCAACAAAGGGTATGGAAAGGAAAGGAAAAGGTTACTCTTTGATGTTACTTGTTGTTTGTTTACAAAAGGTAAGGGAATCAGAAACAACTACAGGTCGGATATGGATACGAGTTGAGTTAAAATTTGGTCGAGTCATGATTCGGGTTGTGGTTAAAAAATAATTTTCGACGCCTTTCTTTTTACTAATTAAAAAGTTGGAATTTTATTCCTATTGAGTATGCTGCTATTATATTAATTACACTGTATTTAAAATTTAAAAATTTTAAAAAAAAAAATTATAATATTTTATAATTATTTTATTGCTAAATGATACAAGTAACAAAAGTAATATAAATTTTATTTTTTAATTATTTTTATAATTTATCATGTTATTGTTAATAACTTTTTAATCATTATTTTAAATAGAATAAATTAACGGGTCAAGTCTCAAATGAGTCATCTCAAGATCGGGTCAAATGGGCAATGGGTCAAAAAATATGGGTCTTGACCCTAAAATAAATGGGTCAAGTGGGTCGAGTCAAAATTTAACGGGTTTGGTGGTGATGATGGTGAGGGTAGGTAATGGGTAATCAAAATCCAAACCTTAGGGGGTGAGGGTAATGGAGATAAAAGGGTTAGGGGTAATGGGGAGGAATGAAAGAGGGAAAGGGAATGGAAAAATGATGAAACAAACAAGAACAACGGGAATGGTAAAGATTGTTTCTCTTTCCCTTTCCTGTAGACCCCAAACCAAACGCCCCCTTAGTTCATACTAACACAACATTATTAGTAAACGATATAGATTTATAAAACTAATACTTTCGGCCTTAATGATATTAATTGTTAAAGTGAGAACATTTGAGTTTATGAAATTATTGAAATATCATACAAGTGTTTATAAAATGATTAAAAATGTTTTAAACATATTAATACTACTAATTAGGGTGTTCTCAAAATTTATAAAACTAAAATTCCCTAATTATTATTAGTTTCGACAATACGAACATAAATAAGATTTTACGGCAAATGTAAGAATAAATCTTATAACGTCTTTTATTTAATTAATCCATTAAATAAATTTAGAATATGATAAGGGGTGATTTAACTCTCAAAGTTTCAGATTTAAATATTTTCAAAATTGCTGGAAAAATAATTCTTTTAGGTAAGACGAAGCATTTTAACGATAAATCGTAATTTTGTCCAAAAATCATTACTATTAATTAAAGACTTTAATAAATAGTAGAAAAATTACGTAAAATAGCCAAAATATATTTATAGACATTCTGTCCAGAAAAGAAAATTTTCTAGAATCCTTAAACTCGGTTTTTAAAGGGTTTTCTCATTAATCGTCTAATCTCGACAATAACGATTAATTAAAATAGTAATTACAAAACGATTTACGTATTAATATCCAAAGATTACTATTAAACTTAAATATAATGATTTTCCAGAAACTACTATTTTCCAGATATCCAAAAATTCCAGATTTAATAAATCCCGTTAAAACCGTCTTTAATACCCGTTCTCACAATTAACGATTCCATTAATGAAACTTATCGTTCCTAACATTTTATTAAAGCACTAAAAGTCATCAAATTACATTTTATTATGAAATCTTCAGAATCATATTTTTTTTCCAGATTTAATCAAAGACCAAAAATCGAGAATTTAAACGACAAACGCGGTTTTAACGATAAACTATGATTTAAAGTGATTAATTAATTCACCCACTTAACAATTCCGAAAAATTATGAAAAAACTTCAGAAAATTCTTTTTCATCAGAATTATTACCCACGTCATAAATCAGATTAAAATAAAATGTTTAAGTACTAGAACTAAAAATCGGCTTTTCATCGTTTTTGTTCGTAAACGGTAATAATTCAATAATCGATAACTAAAATATCAGAAAAATACCAAATTATTAGAAATCACAAAACTTCATTTTTACAGAATATAATCATATATTACAAGTTTCGGCCGAATATTACGATTTTACAAATTAATATAACAATTTAATCGTTAATCTCGTTTAAGCGATAAAAATACCGAAACATGCAAATTTTCAACTTTTAAATTTTTTCAAGATTATATGACATACATATTTTGTCAAAAATGAAATATAAAAATGTTCATGCAATTACATGAATAAAATCACGAAATACCGAGTAACATCGACGTTACCTCTTGTCCAAATCGGAATCGATAATATACTCGTCGGCCTCGGGATCGATCATAAAACCTACCATATGCGAAATCATGGCAGAAAAATACCATGAGAAAAACTAATAAAATCAAGGTAAATAATGATCGAAAACAACATCGATTATTGCCTTAACGATAGGCTCGTAAGGCCAGGAAGATCAATTTGACGATAAAAAAATGAAACGATTGTGACTCGAAATAGAGTAAGAATCAGCCAAGAAGGAAGAAGAAATCACACAGCCAAAATGGAGAAGAAGAGAAGGAAATAGGATGTTAAATGATTTTTATGAGAAATGAATGTAAAAGAGTTGGGAGGCTTCTAAAAGTTAAATGAAAATAAATAAGTTGATGGATCCAATGTAGTATCACATCAATATAGCCGGCCAAAAAGGATAAGAAGGTGGATCATGAAAAGCTTGCTCATTAAGCAATGGTTAAATGCAGAAAAGGAATCCTATGCAATAACATTTAACGTAATGAAATCAAACATATTATAAAAATGTAGTAAGAGTGTGAGTAGGAGAAGGGTCGGTCCAAAACATGGGAAAAAAGGCTCAAATATTCTTTAGGTTGATAAAAAGAAGAATCCTAAAATATTTAAAGGCATTTAAAAGTAATTCGAGTAAACCTCGCGATAGAAAAATAATTATTTACGAAACTTCGTAATACAATCATTATTGGTTAAATCTTTGTAAATAAAAATATTTACTCGTTGAAAAAAATTATAAAAATATATTTAGGAAAATAAATAGCTTAAATCCGAGTCAAAGAACGTTAATACGAAGATAAATAAAATTTCTCGCGGAAAAATAAATAGTTTACGAAGAAAAATAAATAAATAGATTTAAAAGAATTAAAATCTTTTAGAACATAAATAAATATCATTAAACTCAAAAATGAAAATAAAGCTTGGAAAAAGGTGTAACGCAAGGCCGAAATGTGACAGAGTTGTGAAAGAGTAATAACGGTAAGGATAAAACGCTAGGAAAATAGCGGGTGTTACAATCCTCCCCAATAAAAGAAAGTTTCGACTCGAAACTGAGAATAAGCAGAAGGAAAATCGAGGTTTACCTTACTCGAAGAGTTGAGAATACGTATTCCGCCTAAAAATAATTTTGGTTTTAAAAGAAAATTTTACAACTTTTAAAGTGATACTAAATCGAATACGAATATTTATTTCAAGAGGGATTGGGCTAAGCTACTCGGAATTTAAAATCTTCTAAATTAATGAAATCATAAAGTTAAGTTATTTGATAAAATAATAATGTTGAATAACATTTGTAAACAAACTTGAAGAAATAGGGTGACCAAACATTTTCAAAACCAAAGTTAAACAATTTGATTAAGAAATTCGAAAATGTTTATTTTTATTTTTTTACGAAGAAACAAAATTTAATTCGGAGAAATCAAATTTTGTAGTTAGTAAAAATCGAACCAGTCGTCAAACATTTTCAATAACAGATTCAAAAGTCCACAAACAATAAAACGAAAACTAATTTCAAAACGTTAAAATTTCGAAAATGTTATCAAAGTAATTGTGAAAGTTTTCAAAAATATTATCAAACTTGAATATACAAAATATTTTCGACAACGTTTTAAAAATCCTATAGAAATCGAAGTATTTGGAAATATGAAAGTTTTCATAAAATTCCGATCGCTTGAAAATCAAAAATTGAAATAATTTTGAAATAATTTAAGTTAAATTATTAAAGAATTTTGAAGCAGATCTAAATATAAATATCAACCAAAGATAAAACAAAAGTGAAGTTTAAAGTTCTTAAATTATAATTCAAAAATTATTAAATTTCACGATCTCCAAAAAGTTTAAGTTAGTCAAACTTTTTACAAAACGGGCAAGTTCACATATAGAAATTATAGCTCAAAATGTTACAATTTTAGGATAATCCATTTTTTTTAAACAAGTCAAACTTTTAATAAAATAGGGAGTTTGAAAAATGGTTAACGGGTAAGTAAAACAGGGATAAACAATAAATCAAAATAAGAACTTTCAAAATCAATAAAGGTCGAAGAGATTGGCAGCAGGTGCGGTAACAAAATTCAAGAGAGGCAGAAAGGAAGACAAAGTTGAGAGTCAAAAAGAGCTCTCAAGGATTATAGAAGAAATTAACCATCTCGAGACTCCTAACACGACTCTCACAAGCACGGGTTCGTAATTGGCCCATCAAACAACGCTAAGTCCAATATCGGTACAGGGTGGTTCTACTCAATCTACAACCTCCAAAATTAAGTTTTACATACTTATATAATCTTTCAATTAGTATGGTAAGAATCCACAAATGATTTACACTAATCCAATAATTAAGATTCCAACGGTCATCAAAATATATCCAAACTCGTAATCACTAAGGCTCATAAATTCAAAGCTCATAAGGTCTGAACTCGAGGTATACTTCAAATTTATCGAGTAAGGAACACTAAATAAAATCCACCAAATAAAATTGTACAGACACGAAAACTTCAAAAATGATCATCAACATATTCCTAACATCATCAACAGACAGAGGTTAGTAAAGTACGCCAAATCTTAAACACACTCTACCTGACATGTAACGACAGATATTCATATTTTCAACCACGTCATTCGACTAAGGTTTCTGAGAATCCCATAAAATTTCATATCGTAACAGCGGAACTACTAAAATATTTGTTAACTCAACGAAGCCACAACCTCGTTGGTCTAAGGGTTCTGAAATGTAAGTCCATTAAGATGATTGGCATTAAGTATTCCTCAAAACAACGTGATAAATTCAATCGCTAATTGTGCAAGATGTTTCTCTTCTTCCAGGCTAATAATGATCTATCCAAATTTAGGTCAGTCAACTCCAAAATTCGTAGGTTACAACCTTACATCAACGATCCACGATCTAATCCATAAGAAACAAGGTTTAATCTATGTCAACCAAAATTTACTAAACATTAACAAGGACCTGAAATGGTACCACAACACTCCGTATAACATCTTAAACACTGATTTATGATCCCAAAATTACACGATTAGTCCATTAAGTCAACATTAGGTAGGAATCCCAAGGTAATATAATTTTTTATGCGTGACTAGGTTCTATTTGGGTATTAGGTATCCACCAAGATATAATTGTCACTATAAAAAAAAATGTACTAAACTCTTAATCCTCTTTACGGTCAAGTAATTCCTAACCCAAGAGTGATCAATCTCTATGGTACAATCATAATTCCGTTAATCAACTAATACCATTCAAATCAATTCCTCAAAAGCTCACTAGATTCGATAACAGGGCAGAACTCACAATCCTCAAACTATTGGTAATAAGGAGTTAGCTAAACCTCTAACATATTTAACTTCCAATAAGGTTCACTATGATAGAATTCGGTCTAACCAAAGAATCTCAAGAGGAAGATGGCAGAGTAGAAGAATATAACAAGGATTCACCAAGCGAATGAAGAGGAGAATATAAAAGAGAAGAATTAGAAGAAGTAGAGGAAGGAAGAAAAGAGTCGATGATCCTATATTACTAAGTTCTTGAACCAGAGGAGAATCTTCGGGCCTCCTGAGTTCACTAGGGATCCAAATGGGTTACTTCATCTTCTTTTAGAGGAACGAGCACACAAGTCTTAGGTCGCTCCATCTGGATCCACTGCGACATCATGGAACAGGAATCTACTCTTGATCATCTGGCCTGTAGCTTAAGCAAACTGAATTTGGGATGAAAGGTCACCATTGTATCTTCCTTGTAGCACAAAGTTGTCCACTCGAGTCAACAGGTGTTTAAAAATTCTAAGCAGGTCTTGTCTCGATCTGGAGTAGCACCCTATCAACATCTTGTTCATTCGTCTTCTTCCAACAAAAGCAACAAATATTCAACGCTAATCATTGAGTTACAAGAACATATATACCTAACAGTTAAGTCCTTATTTGCTTCTACCCATCTCTAATAATGTTTTTATTTACTATTTAAATAATTTACTGGTATTTTCCTTAATTTCAGGTCTAAGCGTTGGGAGTAGTGATGCTCTGATTGTAACACCCCCATTTACCCCGAAGTCTTATCAAGACATTTCCAAGTAAATAAAGGCGTTACCATCTCGGTATTACCTGAGGTAGTAGTCCATTGCAATACAATACAGAAACCAACCATTTAAAACTAAATAATGAATTATTACAATCTCGAATCTACAGAACAATGTTACACAATAACTACAGCAGCGGAAGCACAACTTATATGACTACAACCTATAAACGTGGCTAGTGACAGCGCAGGCCCATCCCGTACAGTCAACCAGAATACAATTACCATACATCATCAACCTGCATAGTAGCACTGCTCCCCAAAAGACCAAAAATGTCAATTGGATCGTCGCAGGTCCCCAATAAATAGGGTGACAATTTAAACAGCAAATACAATTAGAACATGCTAACATCATAACACAAGTACGTAATATAAAACATTCAGTCTCAACCGTCTCAGTACCATCATCGGTACCAATCACCAATATCATCTCCACATTCTCAGTACCATCACGGTACCAATCAATAATTTCATCTCAATATTCAGTACCATCACGGTACCAAACAATAATCTCATCTCAACTCTTCTGGAAGGCCCTTTCATTCTGAGTGTGCACACCCCCCGCAGGTTCAACAACCCGCTAGAAGAAATCAGGGAGGGGACTGTGATCAAGGGCCCCGGCTAGGTCTAAAGCTAGCCTCACCAACTCCAATATATCAATATTTATAAATCATTCTCCCATCAATATTCAACATTATTCTTATTATCACAATATCACATCGTACTCGTAACTCATACATGCATAATAATATTTACATATTCTAAGTAAGGAAAACCTTACCTAATTAGCAAGTCATCACCGCGTCGCCAATACAAATCAACATGGAAATTGTACGAAGTCCAGTCCTAAAAAAATATTATATAATTAAATTAAAATCAACCCAAACGTAACTAACTTATAAAAATATAATCGACCCGACCTGACTAAATAATAAAAGGAGACCTAATTAAATTATAAACTGAGACCGACCAGAGCAACACTTAACCCCGACACCGAGCACCAACTCCAACACTAATATAAAAGTAGCACTAAAACTCCGACTACCAAAAGGAGCACCACGACAAAAATCCCGAAACAACGCCTCACGACATAAAACCTACACCGACAATAACAACACAACCGACAATAACCACCAACAACCGTAACCCAAAACAATGTTATATCACCACGACGTAACAGTAACCGGGAAGAATAAACACAAGCATTCCGATCTCCAGCCAATAGCCCACGACCAGACCAACGCCCTAAACCACAACCCATGACCGGCAGCCACATCTAAGACTCGGTACAAAACAAGGGGCAACGAAAAGGATGACACGGGAAAACAGGGAATCCGAACCTGGTTGTAAATCCACGACCAAGGCTGGCTCGATGTAGTCATGAGCACAGTTTAGAAGGCAAAAGACTAAGGCGGGGAAGGGTGCAATATTCTACGTCGGAATAGGGCACGGTCGTACCTGGTGGTTGCACGACGGCAAGGAGGACATGGGAACAGGTGGTGGTTTGTTGGTTGATGAAGGTGGCGATGAATGGACAAAAAGGAAGGAGAGGGTGCGAGGTTGAAGGCAGGGGAAAGAAGAGAGGACGGAGGCGCGGTGAGGATCTCCACAGGGGATGAAAACGTGACCTAGTGCACTTCCCTTCCTTATTATCATTAACATATTATTATTATTCTATTATTGTTATTATATTAGTATTATTATGTATGGTTATTGTTATTGGAGTAGTAATACGTTGGGCTCGGAAGTGGGTTAAACCTATATGATATTAGAAAAGCTTTAATGAACCGAGTCAATTAAATGGGTTAATCAATTATACTACTATCCAACATAGAGACCCGAATTAAATAGGAAATACTCGTAATACACCACGGGTATTACAATCTACCCTCCTTACAAGGAACTTCATTCCGAAGTTCACCTCCACTACGGAACGACTAACTATGCCAACTTGACCGACCAACTAGTCACCAACTAACTGATCAACCAGTCACTAGACTGACATACGTAACACAACGTGGGTAAGCAGCACGAGGTGTTATAGTCTACCCACCTTACAAGGAACTTCGTCCCGAAGTTCGCTCCCCAAACCTAGTTCTACCAACGTTTCGACTACTATAGTAATATGTTTCACGATTCACATAACTATCTCCAAACACACAACGATGAAAACACAACAACATCAACATTACTACAAAAAGACTATGATGATGGCGACAAGAATGACAACGACAAGATCAAAAATAACGGGTATTTCTACCCTCTTTACAAGGAACTTCGCCCCGAAGTTCACTAATCTTATACTCACGTTACCCGACACCTCTAATATTTTATGACACTATCTTGACACGAACGAGATCACTTCTTTCTTGACCTTATTATATAATAACATGCTATTCACTTATTATAGGATACCATGTAAACTTTTGAAATGAATATACTTATAAGTCCTGATCAGGGGTGAGTAAGTTGGTAATATTCATAATCAATCCATGCGTTCCATCCCAATGATTCTCAACACATTTCATAGATGCATAAAATCTCTTAGTCATTTCACGGCCTCCATTTATTTTGGCACCATGCCTAACATTTCGTTCATGTTTCATCTAAACTTCCCAACTTACTCACTCATCCATTGGTTGCGAGGGGTTATATCCACGCATTCATCCGCATTTCACAACATAATTATCTTTTTAATAACAAATGCAGACATCATCACTTAGATTGTTCTCATAGTTCAATATAACTATTGACAGACAATTTGCATAGTCGTTCTCATATGTCCTACTTCACATAATTTATAAACAGGCCGCTTAATAGTACTACAGTGTTTATTCTCATTATACTTGTCATGACTCAATTCACATGCTGGCATGCCACATCGAATACATTTGTAGCTTTACATAATTGTGTAAACATATACGAAAAAAACAACTATCACGCAAGCAAAACCTATAGTCCACATCAAGACGGTTTACCCACGCTGAGGACCTGATAGACAATGACATTTTACTTTATTGCATGGACTCGTGATCGTGATGTTACTACCCATATTATAACTTGACCTACTGACATCAACACATATATGATGAGACGACAAATTCACGGTTACACCTTGGACCCCTAAACTATTTCAAGTGACGACATCATTAACCTTGAAACTTCATGATATAGACCTCAATTTACATTATTATAGTCAATTTGAGCCAACTTTATAGTTCAGTCCATTCAGATATGAAGGCATGTATGCCTCCTCTCAATTTTGTCACTATTACGTCATCATGTACCTCTTTGACTCCTTACTATTCATTATTCCAGATCCTCGAACCATCATCGCACCTATTATCATTCTTGAACGAATCTCGGTATTATTGCTATTATTTATCCAGTGAGACTTATTAACCCCATTATCACGAAATTCTTGCAAGTAATTTAAACAACCTCACATTCTCATGACATCCGATCTCATCCTCATATCTCACGACTCGGTTTTTTGACACGTACTCCCAATCTATATTATGATAAGTCATTGACAAGGTTATATTGTTACCAAGTTCAGAATCATATGCATACTTACGTGCGGGAAGCATTTACGCAAGTAATATAACCATCACGGCAAAACAGTAAAACAATTGGACATCATTAGATGACCACGTTAAAATCATTTCTTAGAGTCGTTTTTTTAGACACTATCATACAACTTAAGACCAACAATCAACCCATAGACATTATAACCATTCACTCCTCTAGGCATACATTACTCATCGCCAATACGTAAGGACAAGAAACTCATCAGGGATGTACAAGATTAAACCATTATTTGACTTGTTCACCATACATGTCCAAATTCTTTACATTATTACGACCAAAATATGAAATTGATGTCATGTTTAACTGTACATGAGTAATCGGTTCTTTGTTTGATGACTCGACCTTTCTTGACTTCTCATTTGGACAACTTCACTTATTGGATACGTGGGCAGATGTTCCTTATCACATAAGAGACTCATGACGATGACAAATTTATCAGACAACAATACATTTGATCAGTAAGATCCACGTTAAGGCAATTATGCAATATGAACCAATATGGCCTCTCGTGACCCGAATTTACTCTGAATTCATCATTAACATATAAGTCTAACTTTATTGCATCATACGATAAGGTAGACATATTCAAATTAGTGCATTCACTTGAACAAGAGGAAACAATGACCATTCAGTGGAGTTGGACACGTTTTCAGAACATTGTCGGCATGATAGAAAAAAATCATAATTAAATCGTTATGACTCAAAACAATGTAAAACTAGTGGGCTAAGACTCTGAAGACAGTTCCGTACAACTTTCCAGTCAAAACAATTTTCAAATTCCAAACGTAACGGTGATTTGCGGAATCATTTTCCTGAACTGACAAATTTTGACTTTAAAAAAAATCTTTGATTGATCAAACGAGTAGTTTCAAATCATATTTTCAAGCAAATCAAGTTCTAACATTATCCAAACTCTTCAAGTGATCTCGGTAAAAGTTCTCAATAATAATTTAATCTCTAAGTAAGGTTTATATTGGAAAACTTGACCACTAGCAAATAGGTTGAAGTACTTGGATTTAGATCCAGAAATTTTACAGTGAAGAACCAGAATTACAATAAACGTAAGTCTCTTTTCAAACTTTTGTGAAATAAACACTGTAACAGGTGGAATAATTCAGTAACACATATATTGATCATGATAACGAAGGTATTTTAAGTTGTTCTGACATTGTCTCGGCACAATTAACATTTAACAAGCATGTTTGTTTAGACCATCAAAACAGAACTCAGTGAACACATTATTCAAGTTAAGCGAAGTGTTGTAAGTGTGTGTTGTCATTAACTCAACACAGTTTTTTTTATACTCATTTAACCCATCAAGAATAGAAATCAACAAGGACGACTCGGAACCTTGCTATCAAATTGACAGGGAAGCACATAAACTCAAAACCGCCACAAATGTTCAAGTGTCTTTGACAGAAATTCACATTAATGAATACGACACCATATGTCACTTTAATAATAGGTTGTACTCAACTTAAATTAATAAAAGTAATTCGATTTCACATTATATCTTGTCAACCACTTTGTATTAATTCAGGGTGAAACTGAAACGGCCCATTTATCTATACATTATTGTTGCTCCCTAGCTATAATACAAACAGATCGACATAATTCCATATAGCACATACAATTTCAAGAACCGATTAATAGACAAGTTCATTTGTGTCATTACAAGAGAAGGATGGGGACCAATAAGGACTTCTCGGATCGATATAAACCAAATAACTCACATTAACTCAAAACGGACCTCAAGTGTTCTTACATTATTCGACTCTTATTAGTCTCATTAACTCGTACTTGATTCCCATGCGACAAAGCTCCATTAACACGTCATGACACCACTAAACTTCTACATACCGATCCTAGTTAACATGAAGGCAGCTTGTACATTACATTGGCAAGGAAACATATGATACTCGAACCAAAATGCAAGTATCCAGGTACTTTTGAATAACATTCACCTTACGAAACACTTAAATCACATAAGTTATCAACCCTCTTGACATTTGACGATACCCATACCGCATTAGTCATCGAGCCCTTCAAACAACGTGGAAACGTACTAGTGCACTACATAGATGAGATAGTTCCCAGAGTACCCCTATCGACACCTCGTTCACGTAACACGAAGGAAGTATTACCTTACTACATCCTCAAGACCAACACCGGGTATCATAAAGTCAACTAATTGAAATCCTCTATCGCGTACGACATTACCACGTACAAACAACTTGACATCGTATTCAACATTATTACCAACCCTGGCTATGACCTGTCTCCCACCCAACGATGATTGACTCTACCGCGAACCTACGTACTTTAACCTATAACTCATATGACATCGTACTAAATACTATGCCATGTTAATACTGTAACGACGTACTATCACACATCATCTCATGCAGTCCATTACATCAATATACATCAAATAATGCAACTAATTATCACAATAAATCATCACAACATTCATAACATCACAACGTATCCCACCTATTGTACCCGATCTCATTTCTCACCCGCTGTTACCGGATCAGATCAAGAAGGCCGGGGGTTGGTATAAGGACGTCTCCTTAACCAGAGATTTAAAGGGGCTCCAAATGATCAATCACCGGGGTTCATTTTATTTTCCTATATTAAATTATTTTAGGTTCCAGGATCGTTCGCTCTGATACCACTTTGTAACACCCCCATTTACCCAGAAGTCTTATCAAGACATTTCCAAGTAAATAAAGGTGTTACCATCTCGGTATTACCCGAGGTAGTAGTCCATTGCAATACAATACAGAAATCAACCATTTAAAACTAAATAATGAATTATTACAATCTCGAATCTACAGAACACGGTTACACAATAACTACAGCAGCGGAAGCACAACTTATATGACTACAACCTATAAACGTGGTTAGTGACAGCGCAGGCCCATCCCGTACAGTCAACCAGAATACAATCACCATACATCATCAACCTGCATAGTAGCACTGCTCCCCAAAAGACCAAAAATGTCAATTGGATCGTCGCAGGTCCCCAATAAATAGGGTGACAATTTAAACAGCAAATACAATTAGAACATGCTAACATCATAACACAAGTACGTAATATAAAACATTCAGTCTCAACCGTCTCAGTACCATCATCGGTACCAATCACCAATATCATCTCCACATTCTCAGTACCATCACGGTACCAATCAATAATTTCATCTCAATATTCAGTATCATCACGGTACCAAACAATAATCTCATCTCAACTCTTCTGGCAGGCCCTTTCATTCTGAGTGTGCACACCCCGCAGGTTCAACAACCCGCGAGGAGAAATCAGGGAGGGGACCGTGATCGAGGGCCTCGGCTAGGTCTAAAGCTAGCCTCACCAACTCCAATATATCAATATTTATAAATCATTCTCCCATAAATATTCAACATTATTCTTATTATCACAATATCACATCGTACTCGTAACTCATACATGCATAATAATATTAACATATTCTAAGTAAGGAAAACCTTACCTAATTAGCAAGTCATCACCGCGTCGCCAATACAAATCGACATGGAAATTGTACGAAGTCCAGTCCTAATAAAATATTATATAATTAAATTAATATCGACCCTAACGTAACTAACTTATAAAAATATAATCGACCCGACCTGACTAAATAATAAAAGGAAACCAACCCGACCTAATTAAATTATAAACTGAGACCGACCCGAGCAACACCTAACCCCGACACCGAGCACCAACTACAACACTAATATAAAAGTAGCACTAAAACTCCGACTACCAAAAGGAGCACCACGACAAAAATCCCGAAACAATGCCTCACGACATAAAACCTATAACGACAATAACAACACAACCGACAATAACCACCAACAACCGTAACCCAAAACAATGTTATATCACCACGACGTAACAGTGATCGGGAAGAATAAAAACAAGCATCCCGATCTCCAGCCAATAGCCCACGACCAGACCAACGCCCTAAACCACAACCCATGACCGGCAGCCACATCTAAGACTCGGTACAAAACAAGGGGCAACGAAAAGGATGACACTGGAAAACAGGGAATCCGATTCTGGTTGTAAATCCATGACCAAGGCTGGCTCGATGTAGTCATGAGCACATTTTAGAAGGCAAAAGACTAAGGCTGGGAAGGGTGCAATATTCTACGTCGGAATAGAGCACGGTCGTACCTGGTGGTTGCACGACGGCAAGGAGGACATGGGAACAGGGGTGGTTTGTTGGTTGATGAAGGTGGCGATGAATGGACAAAAAGGAAGGAGAGGGTGCGAGGTTGAAGGCAGGGGAAAGAAGAGAGGACGGAGGCGCGGTGAGGATCTCCACAGGAAATGAAAACGTGACCTAGTGCACTTCCCTTCCTTATTATCATTAACATATTATTATTATTCTATTATTGTTATTATATTAGTATTATTATGTATGGTTATTGTTATTGGAGTAGTAATACGTTGGGCTCGGAAGTGGGTTAAACCTATATGGTATTAGAAAAGCTTTAATGAACCGAGTCAATTAAATGGGTTAATCAATTATACTGCTATCCAACATAGATATCCGAATTAAATAGGAAATACTCGTAATACACCACGGGTATTACACTGATACCAACTGTAATCCCCTAGAAAATCTAACGCGATACAGTGGCGGAAACACTATAGAGTCGGGATTAAAACACATTGTAACTTTGTCTTAGTAAAATTAAAATGGTAAAGTCAAACAATAGGCCTTAACTAAAACGGCCAAAATTTAAAACAATCCACAAAAGGAGTTTGAACAATCCATAAGACATAATTATTAAAATAAATAAGCAGGATCCATAACTGCTCGCTAGCCCACCCGAACTGAAACACATATACCTGCCATGTTAAAAACATAACAGCCACAATCAGTGGGGAGCAACGTCAACGTTCTCCCAGCCGTATAACATGATTTTAAAACTGTAATTACTACTATAGAGAAATAGTAAAAATGAAAAACAGTAAAACATTATAATAAAAATAAGCTTTCAGTGAAAAACTTCACATATCGAAACAATATAATTAAAATGAGTTTTCCGGAGAAAACATAAAACATTTGCCAACCTGCAAATCAAATTATATCGATAATAATAAAAATAGTCAAAATGATGTTATGGAAAGGATTAGCGTAGACGGCCAGACTTTCACTAGGATAATACTGGAAACTAGCTTCGAGAACTGTAGACTTAACTCATAACAGAATCCAGTCTCTAACTAGGCAACTCAACTATAACAGGACTGCGTGTAGCGAGGTCCTGGTTTAAGTAGTATACACCCCTCCTGGATACAAACCATATCCAGTTCAACCCAACGCGACTTACACGATGCGATATCTAAGTTTAAGGGCACAATGCACACTCTTCTGAACACAAACCATGCTTAGTTCAACAACCAATGTGCCCCATAATGACACACCAGCCTTACAATTGATGGCAAAAATGTACATCCTAGACTATATTATTCTCACCCCACACTTGTCTTTATTCCATAACTTCAAAACCAAGCCATTATCGATATTTAAAAAGATATAATCATTATAAACAATTAGGAGATAAAAGAAGTAATCATTATATTCTAAAAGAGAAAACTCTCTATTTTAGGAAACTTCTACTTTTAGAAACCTTCTTAAAAATAGCATCATATCAAACCTTCTAACATTTTATTAAAGCACTAAAAATCATAAAAATACATTTTATTATGAAATCTTCAGAATCATATTTTTTTCCAGATTTAATCAAAGACAAAAAATGGAGAATTTAAACGATAAACGCGGTTTTTAACGATAAACGATGATTTAAAGTTATTAATTAATTCACCCATTTAACAATTCCGAAAAGTTATGAAACAAATTCAGAAAATAATTTTTCATCAGATTGATTACCCACGTCAAAAATCAGATTAAAATAAAATGTTTAAGTACTAGAACTAAAAATCGGCTTTTCATCGTTTTTGTTCGTAAACGGTAATAATTCAATAATCGATAACTAAAATATCAGAAAAATACCAAATTATTAGAAATCATCAAAACTTCATTTTGATAGAATATAATCATATATTACAAGTTTAAGCCGAATATTACGATTTTACAAATTAATATAACAATTTAATCTTTAATCTCGTAAAAGCGATAAAAATACCGAAACATGCAAATTTTCAACTTTTAAAATTTTTCCAGATTATATGACATACATATTTTGTCAAAAATGAAATATAAAAATATACATGCAATTACACGAATAAAATCACGAAATACCGAATAACATCGACGTTACCTATAATCCAAATCGGAATCGATAATATACTCGTCGGCCTCGGGATCGCCCACAAAACCTTCCATACGTGTAATCATGGCAGAAAAATACCATGAGAAAAACTAATAAAATCAAGGTAAATAGTGATTGAAAACAACATCGATTATTACCTTAACGATAGGCTCGGAAAGAGGATCAATTTGACGATAAAAAAAAATGAAACGATTGTGACTCAAAATGGAATCAGCCATGAAGGAAGAAGAAATCACACCGCCAAAATAGAGAAGGAGAGAAGGAAATAGGATGTTGAATGATTTTTATGGGAAATGAATATAAAAGAGTTGGGAGGTTTCTAAAAGTTAAATGAAAATAAATAAGTTGATGGATCCAATGTAGTATCACATCAATATAGCCGGCCAAAAGTGATAAGGAGGAGCATGAAAAGCTTGCTCATTAAACAATGGTTAGATGCAGAAAAAGAATCCTATGCAACAACGTTTAACGTAATGAAATCAAACGTATTATAAAAATGTAGTAAGAGTGTGACTAGGAGAAGGGTCGGTCCAAAACATGGGAAAAAAGGCTCAAATATTCTTTAGGTTGATAAAAAGAAGAATCGTAAAATAGTTAAAAGCATTTAAAAGTAATTCGAGTAAACCTCGCGATAGAAAAATAATTATTTACGAAACTTCGTAATACAATCATTATTGGTTAAATCTTTGTAAATAAAAATATTTACTCGTTGAAAAAAATTATAAAAATATATTTAGGAAAATAAATAGCTTAAATCCGAGTCAAAGAATGTTAATACGAAGATAAATAAAATTCCTGCGGAAAAATAAATAGTTTACGAAGAAAATTAAATAAATAGATTTAAAAGAATTAAAATCTTTTAGAACATAAATAAATATCATTAAATTCAAAAATGAACATAAAGCTTGGAAAAAGGTGTAACGCAAGGCCGAAATGTGACAGAGTTATGAAAGAGTCATAACGGTAAGGATAAAATGCTAGAAAAAATAGCGGGCGTTACATTTTGTATATAAGGATGTTCAAGTATATATCAAAATGAATGGTCTTTCAGAGAGCCATGCCATCCCGACATAAGGAAGTGTAGACACCCACATTTTGACCGCCAGGTGTCTATAATAGTTCTCGCCAAACACCCGATGATGATTGGACGCAAATGTGCTTTGATGGACTCGGATATGGGCTCGTAATCATGGACATTTGGTTTAGGCTTATTACGGAGTAAAAATCTTACAAACCCAACCTCAAATCCTGGCCCAGTGGGTCGTTTCGAGTCAAATAAGACTAATTTGGGTCGAATCCGACACTAGGGGCAAAACCGTCTTTTAGTGACCGAGTCAAAACCCGGTCAAAAATACTCTCGAGACACACGAGTCAGCCGTGACACCTCACGTGGCTGATTCGGACTCAGATACTACAAAAAACTCATCTTCGAAAATATTAAACAATTCCGTTAAAGGTAGAATTTGATCTCAAGTGGAATTCTATCCGAAAAACTAAAGCAATTACCGACCGAGTGTCAAACACTCGGCCAAAAGCAGCCAAAACAGCCGAGTTCCTTGTCTTCTTCACCAAGAAAGCGAGTTCTCGTTCCTTTCAACCTCTTACGTTTCCTATCCAAACCGGTGTTTCTTGTTGTCCAAGCAAGACACCTCTCCTAAACCTCTTCGCCTATAAATAGGACCCTCCATTCAACACAAAACACACAGATTGACACATGAAAAATACATCCATCATCCTCGACATCTAGAGAAAAAATCGATCAAAGCCAATCCCGATATACCTCCGAAGAAGCACCGAAATACTGCCAAAATACCGACGAATCCGACCCCGAGAAAACCGGCCGAAACCCGTCCTACCACACGTCCAAAATAAACACCTTAACTCATCCCGCATCATCTCGACGCTCCCAAGTTTAAACCACTTTCCGACGAGCCTTATTCCTAGAAAACAAAGCATGTAGGTTGAGGGTGTAAATCAAACCCGATTCTTCTCTTCTTCTCTCCCTTTCTCCACGTTTTTTTATCTTTTTTTTCGAGTCGTGTCGTCGGTCGGTCTTTTTAATATGGAGCATTGTCGCATATTTTTATTTCTAATAATCGATACTACAAAAATTATTTTTTTATAACGTTCTTAAAATACGATATCGATTCTCTAATCAAATATCGTATCCAACAAGAACTAAATTAATTAAAACTCATTGATGCAAAAAATCGTTACATCTTTTTTAAACCAAATTCGACGATTTTACGCAGAGAGAATTAACATCTTTTTTTCTCTTTTCGTTCAAATTTCTTTTTTTCTTCTTTTCGTTCAAAGCAAACTTTTCTTTTTTCAAAACCTTTTCTAAAAACCTTCCGACTATTTGATATCGATTTCATAATCGAATATCGAATACGACGAATATCGAAAACATAAATCGAGTGTAAATTAATCCATATTTGTACGCGACTTATCAAAATTGTCAATTTTCTAAAACCGAATCCGAGACCGTCACCCGCGCGAGTCGCGCCCCTCCCGGGCGAGTCGCGCGGACTGCTGTAAACCGCGGCCTGTTTTCTCGTCTTTTCCGATTTTTTCCAGCATCGTTTTCTAACATAAAACAACGGTTTTCTCGGTATATTTTCAGATTTCGACAAGTATTTTTCGCGCGTCATGAAATCTTTTCCAAAATCATGCATATTATCGTATTTACATCTTTATTCGATTTATTCAACTGTTACTAACTCGTTTGCTCCTAGTTTGTAGCGATTTATTTTTATCGTTTGTTTTATTAGACTAAAACGAACTTCACATGCTAAAATAACTTTGACGTTATTAGTTTAATATGCATTAAACGACTTAGCAACCCATTTATTTTTCTCTCACATGTCTAGGGAAAATAATCTTTGCATATCATTCAACCGTCGAACTAACGCGTGTACACCAAAAATGAACGATGTCTCAGTAAAGGCCACTAAGTGCGGGCGGGGTTGGGTGTTCTTAGTGAACTTCCCAACACGTACCCTCACCCCTTACTCAGAACCATGGTTTCCGGATGTCCGAATCCATTGGCAACGAGAGTCATTCAATACACGGTATCCGATAATGTCGGTATCGGTATCGGTATCGTAATGCAAAGGGACGAGCCCAATAAACTCTCACATCGGAAATGGGCCGTATTTTGTATACGGCCCACTACGACATAGAGTGGGCTCGAATGGTTCCGAATAACCACAAAATTCGGTGGCGACTCCTACTTCAATTTAAATTACAATTTGACCATCTCATATGGAGATTCATTCGCCTCCCCAAACCCGCGCGTGGCCGCGTCGGGGTGGAACTATGTCATGTCCACAATTTGGCGACTCCGCTGGGGATCAACTGATGTGTCACTTACCATCGGCATCCTCAGGATGAGACTCGAAAAGAAATCGTTCGAATAGTAATGTACACGTTTTAGTTCAATGGTTCATGCATAACCCAATTCTTTCCTGGGCCGGTTACTTGTGACCGACGTCCCACTATACCACGGTGCATTCCTAAATGGGTGCACTAAAGACTTCGATGGCGGAACTCGCATGGGTTTTACGGTAGGTTCTAAGACCAACTCGGCTTAGGAAGACCGTCCTGATTTGCGAGAAAGCTATCGTCGTTGGTATAGACCCTATTCGACCGACCGAGACTTAGACTAAGAGCATACATGGTGTCATTATACTGTTTCCGTGACTACATGCTACTTGATCTTCTTTGGTCTTTTTCAAAAACCGTCATTTCAAAAATTGCATCTTTTCAAAACTATCCATTTTTCAAAGCCCGAAAAGCTACCAAATTTAGGACTTATGATTTTGACACAAAATAGCCTATTTTTAGCCGGTATGTTGTCCAAACTTTCCAAAAAAATTCAAAATCTCGGCCCGGTAACCTTTTTTTCGATTTTTCAAAAAAATCGGGCCTTCTAATCCGACCTTGCTCGATTTTCAAATCCAAATTCCCTTTTCAAAACTTCCTTCTTCTTAGGACTTCCCGTATTTAGCAATGTCGGGTCTTGTCATAAGTTGTTAGAATCTATAGCGTCGAAACTCCGTCGATCTTAAATCACGAGTTTCTACCCCATCCCAAGTCCGCCTTATTTGTCAAGGCACGGTCCACCTACGTAGGACAAACTGCTACAAAGGGAAGCCCATTTACACAATCGAGTCCAAAGTCTGGGGATTTCACACACGGATCTTTCTTCGAACGGGACTAGACCCACGTACTTTGCCAAAACCCAGGGAGAGTCCACCATCCACGAGTCACCCGTCTAGGAGTCGGTCTTCAGTCCCACTCGGGGGCTACCCTTTAGCGGGGCGATCAACCGCGTTTGCTCTAAGGATCAGGTCTTACACGTGTTGGCTCACGTACCCCACTTTCGAGTCACTTAGATGTCGCACCATTTGAGTCCTATCAAAATCTTTAGTCTCACTCGGGGACTGTCCTCCACCAGAGCAGTCAACCACGGTCACCTTAAGGGGTACCCTACGTTCATCCTGCACCGGCGTCCTTATGATGCCTTCTTCGTGTCGTACCTATGCTACGAATACTCGAGTCACCTAGGGTTAGGTCACCACGGTTGGTCCGAGCACGAGATACGGTCAAACACGGTCGCCCCCATTTTCGGATTCACCCTTATGCAGCTCGAGTCCAATTCGCAGTCGTTACCTAGTCTAGATCAACGTTCGAGTATCCCGGTCCAAGAGTCTTTGTCGACCCGTCACCCCAGGCCGTGTTTAGTTTGACTCCCTCTCTTGCACTTGCGCAAATCCGAGTTTAGGCGAGTCGTGGCACCCATCTTTCACTCCAATCAAAGACCTTACCCAAAATAAAACAACCAACCGAGCGTCCGAGTCCGGATTTGATTCTAGTCTAAGTCTGAGTTTCGAGTCTAGGATACCCTACATCCTCATTTCCAAATCAAAGTCATAGTCAAAGTCAGTTGTATTCTGTCCTATTTTTTTCAAAATTCAATAAAATCAGCTTTTCTATTTCTCATACATACTTTCCTTATGTGTTTCCGAGAACATGATGAACACCATCATACACTGTGAGCACACGCACGTGACTATTATAGGCACATCTATAATGACTGCAGGAAACCGAGCCCGTGTTTTCCTTTTACCTATTCCATGTCTGGTATAGAAAGACACATAACTACCCGTAGCAGGAGCATATCGAATCCTATGACAAATCTGGGTAGTCTTCTAGTTTGGGTTCAAGACGGGAGGCAAGCCCACTTCCCACAATAAACACCCATCCAATAAGACTAGCCAGTCCCTACCTTAGGTGTTAGTCTGACCGACAAAAAAAAAGCTGGACAAAAAAACCAAAAGTCCAAGAGAAAAAAAAGCAAAAGGCCAAAACAAAAAAGCTGGCCATGATCAAAAAAGAATTATCAACATCTCTCGACCAGACACGGTCAACTCAAATGAAGAATCCCGTGACCGGGGCTAAGGGTCAACCCAAAGAATTCAAAAACCCATGACCGTGAAACGGTCAATTAAAAAATTATCAATACCCATACCATCAAATAGGGGAGAGACAGTCAAGCTGGTCAGCTAACACCACACCTAGCCTTCCCACATTACAACCCTCAAGACCTTCTCGAGACCTAGGCTAGAGACAGCCCAGAATTTTGAGGATTCAAGCTCCATAGGATACACCCTAACCTTTAGGGCCAGACATGGAAACCAGATCCCGTATTATCAACCTGCCCGATCGAAGTCCGAGTCATTTTTACTCGACTTCCCTCTTTCCTACCACATTACAATACCTTACCCTCGAAGCCT
Source organism: Agrostemma githago (assembly GCA_958450325.1). Taxonomy (NCBI): domain Eukaryota; kingdom Viridiplantae; phylum Streptophyta; class Magnoliopsida; order Caryophyllales; family Caryophyllaceae; genus Agrostemma; species Agrostemma githago. The sequence goes on from OY288248.1 coordinate 27,762,095, forward strand.
TAGCTTCACAAAATCGAGCTCCAGATTTCGAAACATCAAAGCCACTTTTGACCTAGCTCCACATTTCCAAAAACATCTAAGCCAGTTACCAGCCCCAAACACGGGAACTCAACTTGCAGTCGGCATAGAACATGCCCAAATAAGTTCACACCACCTCTGGGGGCTACCCCGGAGAATGCTCACAATCACAGGATCAGCATCCTAACTATTCTAGCCCTTTGATCAAGACATCACTGGGAATGCACCTCGCCTACATCATCGCTACGGCTAGTTACACACAAAGCCCTAATAGACTAGGCATCATAATACATCTTTTAACCCTGAACTACGGCTTGGTTTGATTTCACTACATGTGAATACGTAGGCAGCCTTTCAACAAGGGCACAACCACCCACATTGACACACATTCAAAAAAAAAGCACCATCATTCCGGTCACGACACCATCATGTTCTCAACAACTAGCTTTGTCGTCCTGGGGGCTTCTCTTAGGCAGGAAACCTCCATCCACTCACAAAATCCAGATAAATTCAAAAGATCTAGCCTTCTTTCTGTAGTGTGTCCTAGTACTCGGCTTAGCCGAAGACAAGAATCTGTCAGGACTCGGAGTAATACCCACTTTGGAGATGTACCCCAAAACCAAAAATTCAAAAGGAGCACTAGACTACAACATTGTTACTGCTAAAACAGTCTCATTACAAACTACTGCAATTCCCCTATAGCAGATCGTTCCCATTTCGATGTTCGACTATGTTGCCACTCGCCTAGGCTACGGAATAGCGCAACTTAAGAGTCTTGTCATCTTAGATGGCGGACCCCCTACCGAGTCACGGTCTAACCCTTAGAGAGTCAAAGTCGTGTCTGTCAACTCGTCCTCTCGCGTCCATAGTCGAGTCTGTCGGTATACCTCTCTCTTCAAATTCTCATTTTAAAATTTGCAAAACTTAGCCATTTGAGAAAATCCCTTTCCTAGTCACCACAGGAATAGGACTTTTTATCATACTCCCTACTTCATCTAGGCATACAGGCCTAACTAGAGGGTTTTAGGAATCCATGTCAGGATCTGATCAGGAATCAAGTCATCCCAAGCATTCTTATTTCCAAGAGTTTTCAAAAACTTTTCCGCATTTTCTTTCCAAAAACAATCAAAAATCATTTCTTCCCCAGCATGAGTCGGTGTTTCACCTAGAATTTACATACAAATTGTGTTAGCATACAGGTACACTCAAGACTCCCGAAGAATTCTCAAAAAAACTCCCCAGTGGAAAGCTCAGGCGACATTTTCTACTGAAAAGTCAGGATGTATCTGTAAACAGATATACCCATAGCTTCCAAGGCAAGCTCCCGCGCAATTCTAAGACAGGATGTACCTGTAAACAGATACACCTGTAGCTTCCAAGGGAAGCTCCCGCGACATCATTAACATCAACCCAGGTATGATTTCTATTCTATGGCTGGCGAGCCCTTCACGCAGGTCTAATGGACTATAAACGACCCGATCGGAAGTCTGCCAGGTTTTAATCCTTGATTGACCTGGTAGCTACTCTGACTTTTGCCTTGTCCAAGCCTCAGTCAGAGTGGGGGCTCTGTAGACACCCACATTTTGACCTCCAGGTGTCTATAATAGTTCTCGCCAAACACCCGATGATGATTGGACGCAAACGTGATTTGATGGACTCGGATATGGGCTCATAATCATGGACATTTGGTTTAGGCTTATTACGGAGTACAAATCTTACAAAACCAACCTCAAATCCAGGCCCAGTGGGTCGTTTCGAATCAAATAAGACTAATTTGGGTCGAATCCGACACCAGGGGCAAAACCGTCTTTTAGCGACCAAGTCAAAACCCGGTCAAAAATACTCTCGAGACACACGAGTCAGCGGTGACACCTCACGTGGCTGATTCAGACTCAAATACTACAAAAAAATCAGCTTCGAAAATATTAAACAATTTCGTTAAAAGTAGAATTTGATCTCAAGTGGAATTCTATCCGAAAAACTAAAGCAATTACCGACCGAGTGTCAAACACTTGGCCAAAAGCAGCCAAAACAGCCGAGTTCCTTGCCTTCTTCACCAAGAAAGCGAGTTCTCGTTCCTTTCAACCTCTTACGTTTCCTATCCAAACCGGTGTTTCTTGTGGTCCAAGGAAGACACCTCTCCTAAACCTCTTCGCCTATAAATAGGACCCTCCATTCAACACAAAACACACAGATTGACACATGAAAAATACATCCATCATCCTCGACATCTAGAGAAAAAATCGATCAAAGCCAATCTCGATATACCTCCGAAGAAGCATCGAAATACTGCCAAAATACCGACGAATCTGACCCCGAGAAAACCGGCCAAAACCCGTCCTACCACACGTCCAAAATAAACACCTTAACTCATGCCGCATCATCTCAACGCTCCCAAGTTTAAGCCACTTTCCGACGAGCCTTATTCCGAGAAAACAAAGCATGTAGGTTGAGGGTGTAAATCAAACCCGATTCTTCTCTTCTTCTCTCCCTTTCTCCACGTTTTTTTATCTTTTTTTTCGAGTCGTGTCGTCGGTCGGTCTTTTTAATATGGGTCGTTGTCGCATATTTTTATTTCTAATAATCGATACTACAAAAATTATTTTTTTATAACGTTCTTAAAATACGATATCGATTCTCTAATCAAATATCGTATCCAACAAGAACTAAATTAATTAAAACTCGTTGATGCAAAAAATCGTTACATCTTTTTTAAACCAAATTCGACGATTTTACGCGGAGAAAATTAACATCTTTTTTTCTCTTTTCGTTCAAATTTCTTTTTTTCTTCTTTTCGTTCAAAGCAAACTTTTCTGTTTTCAAAACCTTTTCTAAAAACCTTCCGACTATTTGATATCGATTTCATAATCGAATATCGAATACGGCGAATATTGAAAACATAAATCGAGTATAAATTAATCCATATTTGTACGCGACTTATCAAAATTATCAATTTTCAAATACCGAATCCGAGACAGTCACCCGCGCGAGTCGCGCCCTTCCCGGGCGAGTCGCGCGGACTGCTGTAAACCGCGGCCTGTTTTCTCGTCTTTTCCGATTTTTTCCAGCATCGTTTTCTAACATAAAACAGCGGTTTTCTCGGTATATTTTTAGATTTCGACAAGTATTTTTCGCGCGTCATAAAATCTTTTCCAAAATCATGCATATTATCGTATTTACATCTTTATTCGATTTATTCAACCGTTACTAACTCGTTTGCTCCTTGTTTGTAGCGATTTATTTTTATCGTTTGTTTTATTAGACTAAAACGAACTTCACATGCTAAAATAACTTTGACGTTATTAGTTTAATATGCATTAAACGACTTAGCAACCCATTTATTTTTCTCTCACATGTCTAGGGAAAATAATCTTTGCATATCATTCAACTGTCGAACTAACGCGTGTACACCAAAAATGAACGATATCTTAGCAAAGGCCGCTAAGTGCGGGCGAGGTTGGGTGTTCTTAGTGAACTTCCCAACACGTACCCTCACCCCTTACTCAGAACCATGGTTTCCGGATGTCCGAATCCATTGGCAACGAGAGTCATTCAATACACGGTATCAGATAATGTCGGTATCGGTATCGGTATCGTAATGCAAAGGGACGAGCCCAATAAACTCTCACATCGGAAATGGGCCGTATTTTGTATACGGCCCACTACGACATAGAGTGGGCTCGAATGGTTCCGAATAACCACAAAATTCGGTGGCGACTCCTACTTCGATTTAAATTACAATTTGACCATCTCATATGGAGATTCATTCGCCTCCCCAAACCCGCGCGTCGCCGCATCGGGGTGGACCTATGTCATGTCCACAGGAAGGCTATCAAACTCATCCTTGTCGAAAGAACTATTATCAAGGTATTCAATCTGTTGTGATACAAAGTTGATACACGCGCAGCTGTAGTGGTCATTGTTTTCCGACAACACCGGTACGAATACTTGTAGATATAGAATGAGTAGCGTGTTGATGATTATTACTGAGGATGCAGCTTTGAAATATGAGAATTAAATTTAAAAATACCATGTCCGAATCTAGCAAGAGATTGCCTTCCTTTTCTTCGAGCCATTTGTTCCAGAAATTGAACAATTCTGCGCCCATGTCCACCACAACACCACTCTTTATGCTCCTCTAGATCTTCATAGCAGTATCCTGCATAATATTTGTTGGAGTAACGTGTCACCATCATTAGAGTAACAAATATAATGCATTACAGTAACACGTTTTCATAATTGGAGTAACACATTTGTAGAACTAGAGTAATACCCCTTGAATGTAATACAGCGACTTATATGATGACATTATATTAATATTACCAGTGTAATCCCCTAGAAATTCGAACGCAATACAGTGGCGGAAACACTGTAGAGTTGGGATTAAAACACACTGACAAACTATATCTTATTAAAAGAAATGGTAAATCAATACAAAGGCCTCTTTTTACAAAAAGGGCTAAAAAGGAAATTCACCAAACGGGTTATACAAATTCATAAATTACATGAATAAAGAAAGAGTAGGATCCACGCTACTCGCTAGCTCACACCCAAAACCCAGCAGCAAATACCTGTCATGTTATAAACATAATAGCTAAGTCAGTGGGGAGTAACTTGGACGTTCTCCCAGCAATATTATATCATATGGAAATATAATAGTATTATTCTATCAAAATATTTAAAAACAGAAAACATTAAAACGATATAATAAAAATAAGTTTTCAACGAAACTTAAAGCACTTGCCAACTTGCAAGTCAAAATCAATCGATAATATAAATATTAAAAAAATGGCGTTATGGAAATTCGATCGGTATGCACAAGGCTATACTTTCACTAGGATAATACTGGAAACTAGCTTCGAAAACTGTAGACTTAACTCATAACAGAATCCAGTCTTTAACTAGGCAACTCAACTATAACAGGACTGCGTGCAGCGAGGACCTGGTTTAAGTAGTGCATAACCCTCCTAGACAACAAATATGTCAAGTTCAGCTGACGGCGACTACACGATGCGATATCTAGCTTAAGGTCAAAACATACACTCTCCTGGGCAAAACTACGCCCAGTTCAACGACCAAATGTGCCCCAAATAGACACACCAACTTTATAGCTTATGGCAAAAACTTACATCCCAGACTATATTACTCTAACCCTACACTTATCTTTATTCCATAACTCCAAAACAGCCATTATCGATATAAACAAAAGATAATATCATTATAGATAATATGAAGATAAAAGGAATAACCATTTTATATTAAAAGAGAAATTTTCTATAAATAGAAACTTACTCATTTTAGAAACTTACTTATAATAGAAATAGTCTTATAGAAAATACGTAAGTTATTAAAATAAGTGAAATGTATAAAAATAACATTTCTAACGAAATTAACTTTTTATTATTATCGTCGTTATCGTAACTTTATTATATTTCTAAATTTGTTATTCAAAACATAAGTGAAATTAATAAGTCAATACATAGTATTTTATAAAGAATTAGGAAATCGTGTTAAAATTATAAATTTTAGAAAATAGATGTTTTAAGAGAAACGATATCAAAATTAATTGAGTCAACGAGTTTTATAAATTAAACAAGATTTTATAAAGCTTTAAAATTAGTTTTAGGAAATTGATTTTATCAATAAATAATACTGATTTTACTAAAAATAATCAATCGTAGACAAATGAGAAATTGTCAGGGAAAATAGTCTCAACAAAAATGTATTTAAAACAAAACAAACTACCTTCTCATTTATTAATATAATTCGTAAAATGAAAATTACTTTATTAAACAAGTATACAAATCTTGATTATAATATAAAAATACGATTTTGAGTTAAAATTAGAAATTAACGAAATAAGACGAAAATATGAAATCGATATTATTTAGTTACTAGTATCACGATAACCAACAAAATAATATAACGAGCGTAAATAATTAAATTACTAACGATTTATAAAACGATATCGAAAACTTGTAAAATATTTATAAAGTACACAATTTAAAATAATATTTTTAGCGAATAATAAATAGTTAAAATCAGAAAACTGAAGTTAAAATATTTACTACATACTACTACTCAAACATACGATATAAAATCGAGTAACATCCTAAAGTTACCTCAAGTCTATATTGGAATCAATCTCGCTCGAACCTTAGAACTTGAAAGCCGATTCAATAAAACTCTGAGGCCTTCACGAAACGAAAAAGAAAGAGATTGGGATAATGAGAATACGAAGAAGGGAAAGAAGAGAATGAGGAAAAGAAGGGAACATGACTCCGAATAAAACGAGAACCGCGGCAGAGATAGAAACAGTAGCAAAAGAAACCGAAGACACCGCAAATAAAATCGAACAATAGTAAAGAGAGCAATAGCAGCAGGAAAAAGAAGGAGAAACGGACAGCGGTAAATAAATAGCAGTAGCAGCAGCGTCAAGGGCAACAACAGGTACAAACAGCCACGGAAAAGGAGAAGAAGACAAGAGCAGCAATCTTAAACAACATCAGCAATCCGACAGCGAAAACAGGAGCAACAAACGAAGAAGAAAAGAGGAAGACAAAGAGCAACGAGCTCATGAAATGGAAGGACGGAGGGTGCAGTGACAGAAATCGGAAAGACGAAAAGAAAAGCACGAAAACAATAGCAGCAAATGAGATGAAATGAAAACGAACGAAAACCGAAAAATGACAAAACGAACTAAAGAGGAAGAAACGGACAGCAGCATACCAAAACCCCCAACACTAGCAGCAGCAAATCAGGCGAAGAAGAAGAAAAAGAAAAGTAAAACAGACCCATTAGCACAAACGCAATAGCAACGGTAAAACGCAGCAGCAGCAGAGAGGAGAAGAAAAGAAGAAAGGAGGAAGAAGAAGAAGAAGAAGAAGAAGAAGAAGAAGAAGAAGTGAAGAAGAAGAAGAAGAAAAGAAGCAGCAGCACGCAGCAACAACAACACGTGACAGCAACAACAAAACGTACATTATAGCAGCGGAACAACGGAATGAAATCACAGGAGGAGAAGGAGAACATACGAACACCGAAAAGTAACACATCAACATGACATAACAGAAGAAACGAAAAAGAAGAAGAGGGGGAAAGGAATTATGTAACACCCCTAATTTTTAAAAATTAAATTGGTATTTGTATTTTTATTTTGTGTACGATCTTACTCGTAATCCTTAATTTTAGTTCTTATTGGACTTACGTTGACTTCGTCTTAAACTCCTAAAATCTTTATTTTTCCTCGAATTTCTATTTCAACTCGAAACTCGTTAAGACATTTTATTATTTCCTCGGGAAACCATTTTATTAAACTTTCATTGAATAATTATCATTTTGTTTTCGAGAAATCAATTTAATTCATTTTTTCGTTGGAAACTATTTTTTCGTCAAGAAACTCTACTTCCTTGAAAACAATTATTTAAATTCGAGATTGACCCATTTGTTTTCTCGAGTAAGCTAATTATTTTTATCAACTCCGAACTTGACCCAAATATTTAATTTTATGACAAAATAATATTTTGGCTCATTTTCACGATTAAGTATATTTGTTTCCTAAAAAGTGACTTCCAAATCGATTTCTTCGTAAACGGTTATTTATTTCACAAACGATTTTCGATCAACCCGTAAATTATTTTAGGACCCGAATCGAGGCCAATGTTAACGTCTTTTGGAGCTAGTCAATTATTTGTTGACTTTAGTTCACTCTTTATATTAATTTTATAATCACATGTTATTATCTTTTAGGAAGACTAACCTTCCTCTTATCCTCCTAGTGGCTATCAAAATCTTTTTGCAAGAGACTCCTAGTTTTTCTCGATTTCTATCGTGTTATACAACCAAAACACTACTCTTATTATTTAATAGCATTCTTAATTTTCCTACTTCTATTCCTCTTTATTCACGTCTTGTAAACCATCCAAACACAAACTCTCTTCTATTAGTCTTCCTTCATTGACGTGTTGCTGCTGTGCTGCTGTTGTTTCTCACACAAATTAGTCCGTGCTTACCTTATTTCGTTCATCAATCTGATTCTTAAATCCGTCCTTTTTCATTCCAATCTCAAGGGTAATTTATTTACTCTTATCCTTGTCTCGTTTCCACTTTTTATTAACTTATATATGGTTCTCATACCATATGTTTTAATTTTTCGTAGGCTATCGTGCTAGATCCGATGAAGACGGTTATTTTATTAACTCGGATCTCGATGAAGGTAACACATGATGGCATGACTCGGTATTGCATGATATATATGTTGTAGTTGCTTGTAGTATCGTTTTAAATCGAATTCTTATACTAGTAAACGTGTTTGAACTATATTATGGTAATATGTTTCAAAGCTTCTAAAATTATTATAAGGCCGAGACTAAAACGTTTAAATAAGAAATAATTTCTTAATTTTCCTGATTTTTAATATGAATTATCAAATTGAAAGTTTTATTTTCATAAAGTTTGAGAAGAGACTACTATTTATTTTAAGTCTATTATACGTTTGTTAAATTTTGTAAATTAATTCCAAGTAGTTTCGTCACAACAAATCGTTTATGAAACTGTGACGGATTATTTCGCGAATCTGTCAGTTGTTGTAAAACCTAATTTAAAACTTATTGGAACCTAACAGTTGTTGTTATAAACTTTAAATTTAATTTTGGTAATTTACGTATATTAAATTTAAAGAGTCTAGTTAATGTATCTAATTGGATTTGTTTTAAAATAAATTTTAAACATGTTTTATTAAAGAAATACGATCGAGTGACAGATTCTGTCAGTTTACTAAAATACCAATAAAAACCGCTCTTAAGTTAATAATTTTGATTTTATCCAGAAACAAAAGTTGTAGTTAAGCTTTTAAAGGTTTCAACGTCACTGATCTTACATTGTTTTGATTTTTATTGATTTAATTATGAATTTTATAGTAAGACAGTGAAATTCTGAAGAAAAAAAACTGTAAACTTATAATTTATTACTTTTAATTACTTAAACTCCAACCCTTTTTAGAAATAATTATGATTTTTAATTTCCTTGAATTTTAATCATATATTTATCTAATAAATATAATGTTTACGTCTCAAGGCCTAATATTAAATATTTTATATAACTCATATGTTTAACGATTTCTAATTATAATAACACCTATTTTGAAAAGTTACTATTTGAAGAAATTTTCTATCTTTGGAAGGTTACTATTTTGGGAATATTTAAGATATCTTTGGATAAAATATTTATTGGTTGAATATGGAATAATTTTGGAAATGAGAATGTACAGTATATAAGTCTAGAATATGTGATGTTGCCATCAGCTATATGGTCAGTGTATTTGCGTCAAGGATACATTCATTGTCGAACTGGGTATTGTTTATGCTCAGGAGTCATGCGCACGTACTTAGGCTAGGACTTCGCTGAACGCAGTCCTATTATAGTTTGAGTTGTCTGGTGAGAGGGCTTATAGTCTCTTCGTGGGCACTGAGTTCCTTAACCAGTGAGGCTTAGGGGTCGCTTCGTGGGCACTAAGTTACACTTCGGTGTTGTTTTGACGTATATCTAGTAGTAAAAGCTGTACTTATCATCGGTTTTATATTCCATTATTCGTTTTGACGCCGTCAGGCTGCTGAATTGTTTTTCTGGTTTTGAATCTATTTTGATATATATAATGTTTTGAGTTTAATCTATTTTCATATATTATGCTTCTATTGCTTATATATTATGTAATATGGCTGGGAGAACTGCCTGAGTTGCTCCCCACTGAATTGTGGTTGTTATGTTTATAACATGACAGGTATTCTGTGTTCGGGGGTTTGGTGTGAGCTAGCGAGTGACATGGATCCTACTCTACTTTAATTATGTTTGTTTATGGATTGTTAAACCCATTTGAAGGATTTTTATTTTTAGTCCTTTTGTAAAAAGTGGCCCTTGTATTGACTGACCGTTCTTTTTCTAAAATATAGAACATCAGTGTGTTTTAAATCCCAAATATACAGTGTTTCCGCCACTGTATTGCGTTAGAATTTATAGGGGATTACAGTTGGTATCAGAGCATTGTTGCTCCCGATGCTCACACCTGATTTTAGGAAAAATACTCGTAAATGATTTGAACATTAATAAAATATTAGTGAGAGAATGGTAGAAACCAAATTAAGGACTTGATTGTTAGGTTACATGTTCTTGTAACTCAATGAATATCATTGAATGTTTGTTTTATTTGTCCAAGAAGATGATGAGTGGACAAGACGTTTACGTTATGCTGCTCCAAATCGGGACAAGGCCTACTTAGCACTTCTAAGACCTGATGACTTGAGTAGACGACTTGGTGCTACAAGGAAGATACAATGGTGACTTTCCAACCTAGATTCAGTTTGCTCAAACTACAGGCAAGATGTCAAGAATAGATTCCAGTTCCATGATGGTGCAGTAGACTCAGATGTGATTTCACTTGGGACTCAGATGCGACTTCATTTAAGTTTGGATCCAAATGGAGCAACCCAAGATTGGTGTGCTCGTTTCTCCACAAGAAGATGAAGTGATCCAGCGAATTTCCTTGTGAACTCTGGAGATATGATCAGAAGACTCTTCTCTAGTTCAAGACCTTAGTAGTCTATGATCTTTGTTCTTTTCTCTTAGCCTTTTCTTCTTCCTCTTCTTCCATTCTTATTCTTCTTCTTTTACTTCTTTTCTTATAATTCTTCTCCTTACGGATGTTGTTGTGTTGCTGTACCGCTACGACCTAATGTTGTTCGGCTCTCTGCTGTCACGTGTTATTATTTCTGATGTCCGTGTGCTGCCACTGCTCTCCCTATCAGTTTTTCTCTTCTTCTTCTTCTTCTTCTTCTTCTTCTTCTTCTAATCCTTGTCTTATAAATGGTCATTTTCAGTCTCGTGGTGAATCCTTGTTTTATTCTCCCATTTTGCCCTCCATCTTCTTGAGATTCTTTGGTTAGACTCCTGTCTTAGTGAACCCCACAAAAAGTTAAAGATATTTGAGGTTTGTTGAACCCCATTACCTGTGGTTTGAGGATTTTGAGTTGTACCCTATTTTCTAAGCAATTAAGAACTTTTTAAGGATTGATTTCAATAGTATTAATTGATTGATGAAATTAGGATCGTACCTTAAGTGTTGATCTTGGATTATAATTCACTCGATTATATAAAGTACTTAGAGAGAATAAGCTTTTGGATAGTAAGATTATATTTTATTTTGATGGATATCTAGTACATAACCTAGAACCGAAATAAGTGTAACTGGTAATATTACTTTGGGATTCCCACTTAATGCTGAATTAATGGACTAGTTGTGGACTTTTGGGATCATATATCATTGTTTAAAAGGTTAGCCTAAGTGTTGTGGTACCATTTCAGGTTCTCGTTAATGTCTTTAGAAATTTTGATTGACATAGATTAAACCTTGGTTCTTATGGATGAGATCATTGGAGTCTGATAAGGTTGTAGCATATGAACTTTGAAGTTGAGTGAAATAAACTTGGATGGATTGTTGTTAACCTTGAGAAAGAGAAATATATTGCAAAAACACAGGTTGGACTTATTGTGTCATTTTGAGAAATACTTTAATACAAATCTTTTTGATGGAATTTATTTCAAGCCTTCTGACCAACAAGAATGTGGCTTCGTTGAGTCATTAACCACATAGTTGTTTCACCGTTATGAGTATAAATTTGATGGACTTCTAAGGAACCATACTCGAATGATGTGTTGGAAATATGAGTGACTGACATTACATGTAAAGTTGAGTGTGCTTAAGGTTTGATATATTATAGTAACCTATGTTCCCTTGTAATGCGATGAGCATAATCGTGGAATCATTTTGAAGACTTAGTGCCCGAGCTTTGTTAAAATTGGTGGATCTTGTTTATTGTTCCTTACTCGAGAAATTTGGAATACCCCTCGAGTACAACCTGGTGAGCTTCATACAGTTTTAGAGCCTTGTTGGTTAATTGGTTTGATAGTGTTGTGGCAGTTTGTAGAATTTTGGTAGCATGATTTGATTCTGAGTCATTTGGTGGATTCTTACCCTATTGATTGAGTGATTGTATGAGCAAGCAAAGCGTTGTATTGAGGGTTGTAGCTGTTGATAGTCTTGGCTTGGAAGTTATAGCAAGTGATAATTTTGGAGGTTGTAGACCATGTAGGACAACCCAGTTTCCTGATATTAATGAACTTAGTATTATTTTGTGGAACTAGGAACCTGAGTTTGTGGGAGTCATACTAGGGAATTTCGAGAACCTTAAACTTCTCTGTAGTTCTTGAGGGCTCTAGTTGACTTTCGTTTTCGTTCTTCCATTCTCTTCTCTCGAATTCTGCTCCTCCAATCGTTGTTGGTATCCCTTATGATCTACCTCTTTATCGAGTTTGAAATTTTTGTTTCGATTTAATCCTTAAACTTTTAACCAATTTTCCCATTTCGTAAAATGTTTGACTAATTTAAACTTTTGAGTTATCATTTTTATGTTACAATTTTAAGCATTACAAACATCGTTTTGCTTTGACGTTTTTGTTGAAGTTTATATTTAATTATTTTAAAAATATCTTAAAAACTTGTTTGAAATTAGTTCGAAAGTATTTCAAATCTTTGTTTTTAAATGATCGAAATTTTACGAATATTTTCGTAACATACAAATATTGTCTGAGAAAATTTAACTTTTGAAAATAATTTCATAAATACAAGCTTTCATTTTATTTTTGTTGGTGGACTTTTGGATCTGTTATTAGAAGCATCTGATGACTGGTTCGAGATTTCCCAATGCTAAACTCGATTTCTCAAATTTGATTTTGTTTTGTCTTAAATCAAAATATTGAAGAGTTTCTTAACCAAATTGAGTTAAGGTCGTTTTGAAAATGTTTAGGGTACCCTCTTTCCCTCGAATTCGTTTTTAAATATAATTTAACGTCGTTATTTTATGAAATAACTTTACCTTACGTTTTTAGTATTTTGAAATATTTTACACTTCGGGTGGCATAACCCCATTAATCTTGAGAATATTTGCATTTGATTTCATATCATGTTTAAAGTTTTAAAATTTTTTTTAAAAAACGAGATTTTGATGTGAGTTAAGCATTCTAATTTTTTTAAATAAAATAACTTTGTTTTCGTGTTCCTGTAAGTTTCGGGGACGAAACTTTTTTTTCGTGAGGAAGGCTGTAACACCCCTAATTTTTATAAATTAAATTCGTATTTGTATTTTTATTTTGTTTCCGATCTTACTCGTAATCCTTAATTTTAGTTCTTATTGGACTTACATTGACTTCGTCTTAAACTCCTAAAATCTTTATTTTTCCTCGAATTTCTATTTCAACTCGAAACTCGTTAAGACATTTTATTATTTCCTCGGGAAACCATTTTATTAAACTTTCATTGAATAATTATCATTTTATTTTCGAGAAATCAATTTAATTCATTTTTTCGTTGGAAACTATTTTTTCGTCAAGAAACTCTACTTCCTTGAAAACAATTATTTAAATTCGAGATTGACCCATTTGTTTTCTCGAGTAAGCTAATTATTTTTATCAACTCCGAACTTGACCCAAATATTTAATTTTATGACAAAATAATATTTTGGCTCATTTTCACGATTAAGTTTGTTTGTTTCCTAAAAAGGTGACTTCCAAATCAATTTCTTCGTAAACCGTTATTTATTTCACAAATGATTTTCGATCAACCTGTAAATTATTTTAGGACCCGAATCGAGTCCAATGTTAACGTCTTTTGGAGCTAGTCAATTATTTGTTGACTTTAGTTCACTCTTTATATTAATTTTTTAATCACATGTTATTATCTTTTAGGAAGACTAACCTTCCTCTTATCCTCCTAGTGGCTATCAAAATCTTTTTGCAAGAGACTCCTAGTTTTTCTCGATTTCTATCGTGTTATACAACCAAAACACTACTCTTATTATTTAATAGCATTCTTAATTTTCCTACTTCTATTCCTCTTTATTCACGTCTTGTAAACCATCCAAACACAAACTCTCTTCTATTAGTCTTCCTTCATTGATGTGTTGCTGCTGTGCTGCTGCTGTTTCTCACACAAATCAGTCCGTGCTTACCTTATTTCGTTCATCAATCTGATTCTTAAATCCGTCCTTTTTCATTCCAATCTCAAGGGTAATTTATTTACTCTTATCCTCGTCTCGTTTCCACTTTTTATTAACTTATATATGGTTCTCATACCATATGTTTTAATTTTTCGTAGACTATCGTGCTAGATCCGATGAAGACGGTTATTTTATTAACTCGGATCTCGATGAAGGTAACACATGATGGCATGACTCGGTATTGCATGATATATATGTTGTACTTGCTTGTAGTATCGTTTTAAATCGAATTCTTATACTAGTAAACGTGTTTGAACTATATTATGGTAATATGTTTCAAAGCTTCTAAAATTATTATAAGGCCGAGACTAAAACGTATAAATAAGAATTAATTTCTTAATTTTCCTGATTTTTAATATGAATTATCAAATTGAAAGTTTTATTGTTTTTAGTAAAGTTACATCATGTTTTCGAATCTGTTACTAATTTTGTACGATTTTTACTCCTGTTTATAGATCTTATTTTCATAAAGTTTGAGAAGAGACTACTATTTATTTTAAGTCTATTATACGTCTGTTAAATTTCGTAAATTAATTCCAAGTAGTTTCGTCACAACAAATCTACGAAACTGTGACGGATTAGTTCGCGAATCTGTCAGTTGTTGTAAACCCTAATTTAAAACCGATGATAAACTTTAACTTTAATTTTGGTAATTTACGTATATTAAATTTAAAAAGTCTAGTTAATGTTTCTAATTGGATTTGTTTTAAAATAAATTTTAAACATGTTTTATTAAAGGAATACGATCGGGTGACAGATTCTGTCAGTTTACAAAAATACGAATACAAACCGCTCTTAAGTTAATAATTTCGATTTTATCCAGGAACAAAAGTTGTAGTTGAGCTTCTAAAGGTTTCAACCTCACTGATCTTACATTGTTTTGATTTTTAATGATTTAATTATGAATTTTATAGTAAGACAATGAAATTCTGAAGAAAAAAAAACTGTAAACTTATAATTTATTACTTTTAATTACTTAAACTCCAACCCTTTTTAGAAATAATTATGATTTTTACTTTCCTTGAATTTTAATCATTAATTATATATTTATCTAAATATAATGTTTATGTCTCAAGGCCTAATATTAAATATTTTATATAACTCATATGTTAAACGATTTCTATTTATAATAACACATATTTTGGAAAGTTACTATTTGAAGAAAGTTTCTATCTTTGGAAGGTTACTATTTTGGAAATATTTAAGATATCTTTGGATAAAATATTTATTGGTTGAATATGGAATAATTTTGGAAATGAGAATGTACAGTATATAAGTCTAGAATATGTGATGTTGCCATCAGCTATATGGTCAGTATATTTGCGTCAGGGATACATTCATTGTCGAACTGGGTATCGTTTATGCTCAGGAGTCATGCGCATGTACTTAGGCTAGGACTTCGCTGAACGCAGTCCTATTATAGTTTGAGTTGTCTAGTGAGAGGGCTTAGGAGTCGCTTCGTGGGCACTGAGTTCCTTAACCAGTGAGGCTTAGGGGTCGCTTCGTGGGCACTAAGTTACACTTCGGTGTTGTTTTGACATATCTCGAGTAGTAAAAGTTGTACTTATCATCGGTTTTATATTATAATTGAAGAGGGGGAAAGGAATTACCCTCACGAATTCGGGAAAGCAAACGTTGCAAGAACAATAGCAGTAGCAACATCAATAACACAAATGTAGCAGACGAGTAGAAGCAAGGAAAACAGAGGGGTTGAGTGGTTTTGAGGGATGAACAAAGGAGAAGAAGGAGAAGGCATATACACGCAGCAGCCGGGTGAAATGACAGCAGCAGCGAGCATCAAATAAGGGGAAGAATGAGGAAAACGGGGGGGGGGGGGGGGAAGTATGAAGTGGCTTAGTGAGGATGCATGAAGAGGTGGAGGAGTAAACGTGAGATGAATGGAGGAAGTCAAGCGGTGGGAATGAAAAGTAAAGGGGAGGTGAACGTAATAAGGTGGAATGGGGAAAAGAATCAGCCAAAAAGAGTGAGTTTGAAAACAATACGGATTAATTAAATGAATCAGGTAGGAGTCGAATTCCGTAACGATAAGTTGGCTGACCCACGAATTGAATTAAGACAAGTGAATAAAATTAATAAATAATCGGACCGACTATTAAAATGAGTAAATAAAGTATTCGAGACGAAAACGAAGCTTATAGAAATCAATAATTAAATGATGAAATAGTATTTCCAGATAAATAATGAATTTTCGACGAAGTGAATTAAGTCTATTTCTCGAGGAGAGGTAATAAATGTTTTGACAAAACTTAAAATAAATTAACTTCGAGCCAAAAATAGAAATTCGAGCTTAAATATAAATAAATAAAAGAATTTAGAATTTAAATCGCCGAAATAGACTTTCGATAAGAATTAAATTACATGTATAAAATAAATCGTAACAGAAATCAAAATATGTTTTAAATATAAGAAGAGTTTCCGAGACAAATGGAATTTTAGGAGTTTAAACGATTAAACGATAAATTTGTTTTATAGTAATTTTAAGAATTACAAGTTTAATCGTAAACAAAATAAATATACGAACATAACTTTAAATTAACTTAATTTATAAAATCATGGGTGTTACAACCAAGGTTTGTTGATGATATTTATACTTATCGTTTTTATCGAGCAAAGGACTAAATTACCTTGCGCTGTGGATGACACCAAAGTAGCACCGTGATGTCCGCCGCGGTGCAGTCTGAGCAGCTGCCATGTAGTTCAGAAGTATGCACCAGCTGTCAATTACAGCGTTTGAAAGTTGATCTCCAGGCTCTAGCGTGGCCAGCTCGCCACGAGGTACGTTGAAAAAGTCGTTGAACCTTACAATCATCTCCTTGCAAAATTTGAATGGATTATGTGACACTCAACAAAAACTATATTAAACGCACGAAAAAAACATTGGTACTGTAGAACACTTATGATGTACTGTATCTTTCATTTTTATAAAAGACGTAATCAATTACGTCTTTCCTTACAGACAGAACAGACCAGAAAAGCCTGCTATCCCTACCCAGGAATTCTGACAGCTAAAGCTGTGCAGGATCCAGGGTGTCACAGCCACATGAGCATCCAAGCCTCTCATCGACGACTTGCATGCATCCCAACAGCTTGTCAGAATGAAAAAAATAAGGGTGGAAGACCTTCCTTCCATCTACTTCCACCCACAAGTAGGGATGGCAACGGGTCAGGTCTGAGTCGGGTCTACCCGGACCCAGACCCGGACCCGAACGGGTCCAAAATTATCAGATCCATACCCGAACCGGTCGGGTCCGGGTCTACCCGCGGGTCCGCGTTAATTATTACATTGTTGTATTATTCATTGTTTCGATTGAATTTTCGTAATAAAACACGAACTTAATTTCCGAAAAAAATTACGTAATGTCTTGAGTCATTCCTTATGCATAAATTTTTTAAGAAGTGTTTAGAAACCATGCATAAAAATGATTAAAAAAAGTGTCTACAAGCCTCACAATACAACCGTAAAGTCTCACAATACAACCGCAAAATCTCACAAAATACAACACCAAGGTCGTTTTAAAACCATTCGTCACAAAATAATTTATTAAATAAACATAATCCTTAAGTATGTTTTAATGAAATGAGTCAGGATGAAGGAGAAGTTTTTTAGGGTCTAAGTTTCTAACTCAGGAAGTCAGTACTCAATATGTTTTAATGAATTGAAATTGATTTTTTTTAACGGGTCTACGGGCCGGGTCCAGGTCCCAAAACTTAGACCCTTACCCCGTCCCGAATTTTTTGGGGAGGACCCAGACCCGACCCATGCCCATCGGGTCTTGAAAATTTAGACCCAGACCCGACCCATTCGGGTCCGGCCCGCAGGGTTTGGGTCGGGTCTTGGACCCATTGCCATCCCTACCCACAAGCATTCACCGACCTCCTCATCTCCGCTTCTATCCTTATCCTACAGAGACAGCACCAACTGACGGTCACTGTTTAACTGCAATTCCTCCTGAATAACCTCATTAAGCTGTCGAGTACGGTTGAAAGTTAAGATCGTCCTCATCATCTACATGTGTATGTTAGGCCTCCAATATCGGCCCCTTCAACGACAACTCCCTAGCGCGTGAAAGCGCCTCACAGACTTCGTCCACCGTCTGGTGATGGTTTGCCCGATGTTATCCTTTTGATCTTGGCAACAGCTGAGACCCACCAATCATGGAATGCAATTGCATTCCTTCCCATCATCAGATGAACCTCATGGACCTCCTACTTGAAACAATAACTGTGTTACAAATATACATGGACATCATGCTTGGGATGCATGGAATAGAATGGGCATTCAAGTACACATGAATGTTTAGTCACATAGGTTATTCATTAAAGTAACATATGATAAATATTAAAGTAATAGACGATATGTATTAAATTAACAATGCATAGAATGGCTATTCAAGTGACAGAAACGTGTAGTCACACAGGTTGGACATCAAAGTAACAGATGATATCAACTAAAGTAACAAATGATATGCATTAAAGTAACATCATATAGGTTGGATAAAAAAAAATAGATGATACAGGTTAAAGTAACGGATTATAGCAATTAAAGTAACACATAATGTTCATTAAACTAACACCAGTTATGTGTTAAAGTAATAGATGCTATGTTAGACTAACATGCAGAATTACAGAGACATTCCAGGTTTACAGATTTACAGATTTACGGGACACAATGCCATGGTTTTCAAGTCACACATTCCATATATACGGACAACATATAGTGTTATTAATGAATTGATAACATGATTACTTACGTCGATCGCCCTGGCCCTCAGTTCACTATCATCTTCAACCCCAGGAGCTAGCTTGATGGTGATGGACTTCAAGCCCTCTTGTCCGGCTACTGTCAGATCATCAGTCTGACGGCTGCGCGTAATCCTTAGCAGCGAGGTCGCATCTCCCCTCTTTACGACATATAGGAAACGGGGGTATTCCACATTCGATCGGGTAAGCCGCCCCAGCCCACCACCGATAAACTCACCAGCGAATCATTCTAGAATGCGCTGATCATCCCAATGCTTGATCAACGGAAGATCACATGGGCACGGGAGGTTACGGTAGATGAACCGCTGGAAGTACGTGATCATTAGGAATGGCACACGGCCAAGTAGATATGATGGTTTGCGGAATACAAAGTCCTCGCATGCTTCAGCCAGTCTGTTCGGTATGAATGTGCATCAGTCAATGTTTTTCATCTGCTATACATCCTGCACAGTCTTCAACAATCTGAGATCAACTCCATGATTGGACGTCGGATTGAGGAAGATTGACATGATGTACAGCACGAACAACCTACAGAACGACTCCCCACCCTCTACACTCGCCTGGAGTTTGAGTAGGACCCTTGTGAGAGGGATTGCATCACATTCATTGAGGACTTGGAACTGGTCCCTCCACTCTTTCTTCAACCTCACAACAGACTCCTCTTCGGCTGCCTTCGATCGACCCATTGGCAGCAGCTCGATAAGGTCCGGTCCAAACGGGAGGAGGAAGCAATCATGTACGTCGTGCTTCGTCACCAGGAATTGATTGCTCCCGCACCTGAATATCAGCGTATCATCGCTGAATAAGACCATGAATCCAGTCGCAAACCGGACCGAGAAGTTCCTAAGATGCATTTTAAGTAATCCACCGAACCCGATACTGGAAATCACAACCCGTTGCCTCTGATTTAGGGTTGATATTAGATCAACCAGAGTCTTCAGCCTGCACCTGACCGACAATGTACGCTCGATGTTGTCGTCGCCACCATCTTTGGCCCGGACTTTCTTCAACTTAGACGGTTTGACAGCCGTCTTCTTCTGCTGGCGTACCTGCTTCTTGCCCTCCCCTTTCTTCTCAGTAGCAACTACAATTTTACCTCCTTTTGCCATCTGAAATGTGGTATCATGAGAATATAATCACAAGTAATGGTAATGATACAAACTGAATAGAGGATCACAAATAATGGTAATAATGGTATCATCCTCATTGACATAGTATACAGTTTAAAGTAACAGATGATAAGCATCACAGTAACATATCATATGAATTAAAGTAACACCATTAGACATTGGAGCAAAAGTTGCAGAGTAATCAAGCAAACAGCAGATACTTATTCATAGATACTAGTCATTACAATAACAGACGTTACGTATTAAAGTAACATATTATAAGCATTAAAGTAACACTATATATATTCGAGCGCAAAAAAGATGCAGATAATAATATTTCAGTAATAGGGTTAGCTTAGTTGTATAGGTTAGTCATTAAAATAACAGATGATACCAGTTACAATAACAAATAATGTTCATTAAAGTAATGCCAGGTATATTTTATAGCAGACATGCTAGGAAACGCACAAAACAGAGAAGAAGAATAATCAGTTTAGCACACAAAACTAAGCAATGGTTTTCCAAACATACATTCCAGATTTAAAAAATTACCACACAGTTTAGAAAATGCAGAATAGAGGATACAACCCATTAATCATAATTAGCATCACAACACAATTGATATAGAAAGGGATACAACGAAACCCAGTACAGAGTAGGAACACACGGACCTAATAAGCACAAACTCAATAAACTAAATTAAAAGAACAATATAATAATTAAAAGCGCAAAACAAAGACCTAAATTACCTTAAGTTTATAGATGAAAACTAGTGCAGCAGCGGCGTTGATGAATGTGAAGGTGAGATGAAATCTATAAGAATGATGAAGAATAAGGTATTGTTTTGGGGTGAGGATGAAGATGAGCAGACGAAGATGAAGATGAGTATGTGTAATGTAGGCGGGAGTATTTGAGAATTGAAAAGACTTCACTTGGAAGGAAACGTGGGATGAGAAGAACGGTGAAAATGAAGGGGTTAATAGGAGAGAGAGTGTGGTTGCATTGGCAATAAAATTAATAGAGGAGGGAGAGAGAGAGAGAGAGAGAGAGAGAGAGAGAGAGAGAGAGAATATTTACTAAGATTTCTCAAATATTTCCATAATTGTGAAAACCAATCTTAACCATTAATCTATAATTAAATCAAGGGATGAGATGAGGACTTACAGACTCAATTATGAGAAGTGGACTCACCTGATCCATCTTCGATAAAAATATATATATATATATATATATATATATATATATAGAGAGAGAGAGAGAGAGGAAGGATCAAGTGAGTCCTCCTATATATATTGAGTCCATGAGTCCAATCTTGGACCATTGATCAAGTGGAAAATGGATGGTTGTGATTGCTTAAGGTGAGATAAGGAAATAACTAACAAATCTTGGTAAATATATCATTTCTCTCCCTTCCTTAATTATCCCAATGCAAATCTTCTCTCTCTCATATCAATCTTTTAATTGCATCTTTCTCTCACACAACAAGTTTCTTCAAAATTAAGTTTTTTTCATCTTCACCAAAGAATCATCATTTTTCTACTGTCATTGTACGTATGTTACTATGTTACTAACATAATCCATAAACTATGTTACTTTAACTCATACAATGTGTTACTTTAATTCGTGAACTATGTTACTTTAACTCATAAAACTATGTTACTTTAACTCATAAAATCTGTTACGTTGTATAATAGTCTCTTGCAAAAACTGTTACTTTAACTCATATAATGTGTTACTCTAATTCATAAACTGTGTTACTTTAACTCATAAAATCAGTTACGTTGCATAATAGTTTTTTGCAAAAACATGACTTCCAATCAACCAAAAGAATATTGTATGTTTCTATTAAGGATACTCCAAAACAAAAATTATAAAACTCCATTATAATTCCAATGTTTCACACATGTTACTCTAAGAACTGGATATTGGAAATCAAATTACACTCATAAACTACGTTACTGTAACTCATTAAGTATGTTACTATAATGCATAATGTGTGTTATTCTAACTCATTTTACTCCAATAAAGGATGTTACTTTAAGGACTAGATATTGGAAAATCAATCAAACTCATAAACTGTATTACTATAACTTATTTAGTATGTTACTCTAATGAATAATGTATGTTACTCTAACAATATATTGTCCTACTCATAATTGTTCTTCTTCTTCCTCTTCTTCTTCTTCTTCTTCTTCTTCTTCTTCTTATTCTCCTTCTTCATCGTCAAACGATGACTTACTTGACGTTTCCTAATGATTCTTTCTTCTTCTTCTTCTTCTTATCATCTACATCTTTGAAGATCTGCTCAATGTATGGAGTGAAACTCTCACCCACATCCTTGCACCATTACTCTGCTTTTACGTCTACTACAAAAACAAGAACAATGTCGATAAACGTGGCGACAAACAAACAATCAGAACTTGAAATATGGCGGTATTCTAACCAAAACATTAATAACTAAATTCGATGACATGTTACTCTAATGCTTCAAACGTGTTACTGTAATACATTAGGTATGAATGAGAGTATGAATGGCAGTATAAACATGTATACTGCTATGAATAAGAGTATGAATGAGAACGTTATACTTTGATATTGTTTCCTATTTTGATGACAATCACGTTCCATCATTATAGGAAGCAGTATTTTTTTAATATGGCAGTAATTTAAATCCTTTGTTACTTCAATGCATTACAGTAACAGATGACAAGAATTAAAGTAACAGATGAAGTGCATTAAAGTAACACGAGATTCAATTAACAGAAAATGTCTATACACAGGGTTAGACATTAAAATAACAGATGGTCTATATTAAAGTAACACATTATGTGCATTACAATAACTCCATATATATGTTTGTGCGAAAAAATCATATAATGATCAGATCTTTAAAAAATCATACTATGAACGTAAAATCTAATAATATGGAGCATCTTAATGACTTCCATGGCAATGAAAGCATAACAATTGATGAAGATTATGAAAAACCTAAATAATAATCAGTGAAGATTATGAAAAAAAACCTAAATAATAAACCTAACAATCTGCTATCTATACTAACACAAGAGCAATGAATCGTTTATATGAATATATGATGAATGAAATGAATAAAATTGACGCAAAACATGAAAGTAATATTGAAACTCACCATTGTTGTACTCCACGAATTGCTTATCAACAGTTGATGATGATCTCGCGATCATTGAATCCATAGTAACGTGATGTCGAGCACAGATTTTGAATGAATGGATGGATGAACGTGATGATGTTGGAAGCGTTTTTTTTTAGGTTTGATGAATGTGGTAACGTGAATGAACGTGAATGAATGAATGGGTGAATGAATGTGATATTATCGTTTCCTAAAATTGTGGGAGTTATTTTAGAAAACAGTATCTCCCTTCTTTTTCTTTTTTTCTTTTTTTTTTAATGCAAATTGTAGAATGAATCCTGTCCATCCATCCTTATCTCATCTAATGGATGGGATGAGGACTTATGGACTCATATATAGAGAAGGACTCATAAGAGCCTTACTCTATATACATATATATACATGTACATATATATATATATATATATATATATATATATAGGTGGGATCAGGTGAGTCCACTTATATATGTTGAGTCCGTGAGTCCCCATCTTAGCCCTTGATTCAATGTTAGATTAATGGACAAGATTTAATCTCATAATTAAGGAAATAACTAACAAATTTGGTAAATATATCATTTCTCTCTCTACTCCTTAATTATCTCAATGCAAATCTTTTATCTCTATTATCAATCTTTTTAAATGTTTTTTCTCTCACACAACAAGTTTTTTCAAAAGTAAGTTTTTTTCATTTTCACCAAAAAAATCATTATTTTCTTACTGGTACGTATGTTACTATGTTGCTGCCATAATCAACTATGTTACTTTAACTCATATAACGTGTTACTTTAATTCATGAACTGCGTTACTTTAACTCATAAAATCTGTTACGTTGTTTAATATATTCTCCTGCAAAAACTATTACTCTAACTCATACAATGTGTTACTCTAATTCATGAACTGTGTTACTTTAACTCATAAAATCTGTTACGGTGCATATTCTCTTGCAAAAACTGTTACTCTAACTCATACAATGTGTTACTTTAATTCATGAACTGTGTTACTTTAACTCATAAAATCAATTACGTTGCAGAGTAGTCTCTTGCAAAAACAGGAGTTCCAATTAAAAAAAAGAACAATGTTTGTTTTTATTAAGATACTCCAAAACAAAAAGTGGTACAAGATTCCAACTAAATCAACTCCATTACAATTCCAATGTTTCACACTTGTTACTCATAATGTCCTACTTATAATTCTTCTTCTTCTTCATCCTTCTCGTTCTCTCCGTCTTCTTCTTTTTCATCTTTTTCATCTTTTTCATCATCTCAGAAACTTTGATTTAATCTCACCACCGCACAATGGAGGAAACTCTCACCCACATCCCTACATCATTCATGTGGATTAAAGTAACAGATAACAAGAGTTAAAGTAACAGATGAAGTGCATTGAAGTAACATTGAATTAAATTAACAGAGTATGCTTATACACCAGATATAAAGTAACAGAGGTCAGACATTAAAATAACAGAAAGTATGAATTAAAGTAACAGATAATGTTCATTAAAATAACACCAGATATAAGTTAGTGCAAAAAATTCATATAATGATAAAAATGAGAGTATGACGCAATATCTTACTATTTGATATTGTTTCCTATTTTGAAGTCATCACGTCCCATAATTATAGGAAGTAGTATTTTTTTTCTTTTTTTTTATATGGCGTTACTCTTTGATATTGTTTCCTATTTTGGTGGCAATCACGTCCTATTATTATAGGAAACAATATCTTTTTCTTTTATTATTTTTTTAATATGACAGTTTCCAAAATTCTTAGGACACTAAGATGCACTACAATAACAGATGAAAAACACTAAAGTAACAACTGGAGTGTATTAAAGTAACACGACATATAAAGTAACAGATGGTAGACATTAAAGTAACAGATGCTCTACACTAAAGTAACGCAGTATATGAACTACAATAACTCAATATATTGTAAACGTAAAAACTAATAATTGAGTAGCATCTTAATGACTTCCATGGCGATTCCAGTATAAATTACAAAATATATATACTCACCGTTTGTGTGTTCTACGATTTGCATATGAATCTATGATGAATAACACGACCATGAAAACAATATCAACATGAAAATTAGCGCAAAACATGAATGACACGACCATGAAAACAATATCAACATGAAAATTGACGCAAAACATGAACACAAATTGACGCAAATTAATCAAGATAATGAATAAAAATTGACGCAAAACATGAAAGTAATATCGAAACTCACCATTGTTATACTCGATGAATTGTTTATCAACCGTTAATGAAGGTGTCGCGATCATTGAATTCATAGTAACGGAATTTCGAGCACAGATTTGATTGAATGAATGAACGTGATGATCGATGGGAGTTTTTTTTTTTTAGGTTTTGATGAACCTGTGAATGAACGTGAATGAATGAGGAATGATTGTGATTATGGGAGTTATTGTTTCCTATAATATGGGAGTTATTTTAGGATACTAAATCTTCCTCTCTTTTTTTTCTTTTTTTTTAAATACAAAATATTAGGATGGATCTTGTCCATCCATCCTCATCCCATCCAACGGATGGGATGAGGACTTAGGGACTCAACACTTATATAGGGACTCATTAGAACCTATCTCTCTATATATATATATATATATATATATATATATATATATATATATATACACGTACATATATATATATATATATATGTGTGTACATATACATATACATATATATATATATATATATATATATATATATATATATATGCAGAGAAGGGATCATATAAGTCTCTTACCTCCTTATAAGTCCATAAGGCTTAATATCAACCCTTGGATTAAAGTAAAATGAATGGCTGAGATGTGGTTTATTATTTAATTTGAAAAAAAAAGGTTGTACGTATCAACCCCTCTTTTTTCTCACCCTCATTATTCTCAAACTATTCAACTTCTTTTTTCCCACCATCCACCCTCAATATTCCGTTCACTTCAATCTATCAATCTTCATTACTTCATATTCACTCCATTCAATTTTATTACTCAATATTCCTAGCCTCACTATTCACTCATGAGTCTTCATCTTCATTGTTCATCACACCATTCAGTACACTATTCCCGACATTATCTTTCGGTCGATTTTATCTCTTTTTGTAGGTAAATTTTCGTTCTCTAATTAGATTGTGCGTATTTTCTTCTTATATTTAGTAAAATTTGGGGATTTGTTGTTTAATTGCACGAATTAGAGTTTTTTTTTTTTGCAAAATGAGGGTTTTTTTAACAAATTGGGGGTTTTGTGTTTAATCGGGTTGTTTTGGTTATTTCGAGTTTAGAAAAGCAATGTCGAGTTGTTAAATTGGATTTCGAGCAGATCCAGTGGATTTCGATTTGTTGTTTTTTTATTTTCAGGTTTAATTTTGAGTTTGTTGTTAAATTGGGGGTTTTCTATTTGAAAATTTGGTGTCTAATCAATTTTTGGTGGTAATATTGTTGTTCATCAATTTCGTAGTATCGTGTTTACTGAGTTTTTTGATGGGGTTTTTGTTCATTCCATGATAAGTGTAGTTTGTAGTGCCTAATTTGCTGTGTTTTGGTCCCATTTCCTTTCAGAATCGCTCCTTGGGAGCGGTTCTTGGGCTACTTATGCTTCCTCTAGCTCGTTTCAGGTTCCTGAGACCATTCATGAAGAGTTGGAGCGATTCTGACTCAATACATACACTTTTCGGAGCCAACGAAGCGGAGGAACGATCACTCAATGCCTTGGATTCGACCCCGAGACCTTGGGACCCGATCCCAAGCCCCTTAGACTCGATCCCGAGATCCGAGAGTCCATGTGAAGCAAGGAGGAACCTTAAAGATTATATTGGAGGCCTACAAGACTCATCCCCGACGGGTATGGCCTCATCCTGTCCGGGATGAGGTGCGCATTTGGCATAGGTTATGTTCTGGGTCTGCCCCGGTCGGGACCATCCCTTCCCGGTCGGGACCGGTCCGTCCCGGTCGGGACCATGGAGCTGTAGCCGCGTGACTTATTTTCTTTCTCCTTCATTCTTGTAACCCTATAAATACTCCTCCCTTGTAATGTTTAAACACAATACTTTACCCTAGATTATTTTAGGCCTCCATTAAGCATTCAAACCCTAGATTAGTGTTCCTCACATTAGTTTTAATCTCTCTTTAATGCTTAGTTAATCTTTGTTAAGCTAGTTTAGTTAATCTTGTATTAATAGGATACTTGAAGATTCATCCAAGCTTGACAACCTTGGAGTTGATTTGGGTTTCTTATTTATGCAAGTTTACATCTTTTTCATCATCTTGTTGTTGGTATAATCCTCTCTACTCTTGTTCTTTGTTATTTATTCAAGTTTGAATCTTTACTTAGTGTTTATTGTTATTGTTCTTGTTCTTGATAATGGATGTTTGGTTTATGATGTTGTTTTCTCTTATTGTTGTTATGGTTAGTTTGATAATGAGTGAGTAGTCTCCTTGTGGGTTAGTAGGGGGATTAAGGGTAGATTATGGGTGATTAGGGTTTGATTAGGGGTAAAGGGTGAATCTTTGTTGTTAGTCACATATTGGGCACTCTATGTGTTCGTTGATATGCTTGTGTGAGTAGTAGTGGCCATGCTTCCCATACTTGTGCTCATCTTCTCATTGTTTCTCTAGTATGTGATCTTGTTGAGGTTAGTCTTAGTCGCGAGAGCGCGAACTTACCTCGGTGTCGGTCTACGTAGCGAGAGCCCGGACCGACTCTAGCAATTAGGAGACACCTACACCCTTGACCACCCCAATTACCCATCTACACTTATGAACCCGACCTAACCCACTTCTTCTCCATTTTTGATTCAACTTCTTAGTTAGTCATCATTTCTCTAGTTCATTGTTTAGTTTGTATTTAGTTATTTCATTTAGCATTGTTTTAGCCTAGTTCATTGTTAGCCTTGTCTTACCTCTTCTCCCATCATAGTTTGTCAATTAGCATTTTTTTGTGTTTGTTTGTGACTTAGTCTCGTTTTTAGGCCGACCTAGTCTAGACCTTACAATACCGTCTCCGTGGATATCGACCCTACTTGCCCTAGCTACCCACTAGGAATAGTCGGTTTTATATTGTTGGCGGGACCCACGGCAAATCCCACCATCATTCCATCAGTGAATTTTTTTGAGTTTATTAGGTCTTCGTGTTTAGTGGTTGATTTCACCCAGAAAAACACCTAATTGTTGTCTCTTTTTTAATTCATACTACAGTATGCGTCACTAATCTGTTTATATATTTTTATAACTTCGGTTTATATATCATGTAACTCCAGTTCATATCTTTTGTAACTTCAGATCATATCTTTTGTAACTTAAGATCATAAATTGTGTCTTTGTTGTGTTGTTTTTAATTGGATTGTGTTCTTTAATTTTAGGTTTTACCCAATTTGAATTTTGTCATCAGAATCTACGTGAATTGTTGAAGGTTGAATTTCTATTGTTTTGGGATGAATTTGATTTCTGAGTTTTGTTTGTTTGTTTGAGTTAGGAATGAATTTAACGACAAATCACATGTATTTCAGGCATCTGAGTTGAAGGAGTTCAGTGTTACTAAACATGACGTCCATGATTGCTTTCTATTATCTCGTGGTCCGAATGAGTGGGAGTTGATACCGATCGGACGAGCTTTGTAAACGAGTTGCTTTTTATATATAATTGTAACTTCAGTTTACATATTTTATAACTTCAGTTCAAAGTTTTAAAACTTCATATCGTATATTGTAACTCCCCCCCGGTCCATATATTTGTAACTTCAGTTCACATATTTTGTAACTTCAGTTCACATATTTTGTAACTTCAGTTCACATGTTTTGTAACTTCAGTTCACATGTAACTTCAGATTGTATATTGTAACTTTAGTCCATATATTTATAACTTCAGTTCACATATTTTGTAACTTCAGTTCACATATTTTGTAACTTCAGATCGTATATTGTAACCATAATCCATTTTCTGTAATTTCAATTCTAATCATTTTATATATTTTTGTAACTTCAATTTATATATCACGTAACTTCGGTTTATATATTTTGTAACTTCAGATCATATACTGAAACTTCGGTCATGTTTTGTAACTTTATTTCGAATCAGTTCATATATTTTTGTAACTTTAGTTCTTTTATTTTGCAACTTTAATTCATCTCAATTAATATCCGAAACACATATCAATTCATCTCAATTCATCGAACCCGAAACACATATCCCAAAGAGAAAAAAACCAGAAGAGTTGAAGTTACAGATAGATGAAGTCGTAGTCCCTCTAGATAAACGGAATTCGTAGATAAACTTATTGTACAAATACTTTCAACTCCAAGCAAAAACGGAGAAGCTGAAGAACATGCTCATGGGATTTCGTCCGCAAAAACAAGAACGTATGCCCAAAATCGATGAGAATTAAATTGGGTTGGAGAGAGAGCGTATTAAATTGGGTTGTCTTGGTATTTGTTTAGTATGTTAATTGCTTTGGTAGTACTAAGTGCATTAATTATGATCAACTAAATCTCAACCCTCCATCCTCACTTCATCCAAAGGCTTAAATGTGGACTTATGGACTTATAGGGAGGGTTGTTCTTATGTGAAACCCCCCCCCCCCCCTCTCTCTCTCTCTCTCTATATATATATATATATATATATATATAGGGGTTCACATAAGGACACCCCTCACTATAAGTCCATATGTGCTCTTTTGAGTCTTTGGATGGGGTGATGATGGAGGGCTGAGATTTGTTTGATCATAATTAAGACACTCAGCATTTAATACACTCTCTCTCTCAACCAAATTTAATATACTCTCTTTCCAACTAAATTTAATACTCTCTCCATTTCAATTTAATACACTCTCTCAAACCAAATAAATATTTAACATAAATCAGAATATTTGAATGTTTTCATTTGAATTTTGGTATTTGATGTTTGGAGTTTCAATCGGAATTTGTATTCATCATATTTGACGGTTTTGAGTTAAATATTAATTGAGATAAATTAAAGTTGCAAAATATAAGAACTAAAGTTACAAAAATAAATGAACTGATTCGAAATAAAGTTATAAAACATGACCGGAGTTTCAATATATGAGCTGAAGTTGCAAAATATATGAACTAAAGTTACGCGATATATAAACTGAAGTTACAAAAATATATGAAATGATTGGAATTGAAATTACAGAAAATGGGTTGTGGTTACAATATATGATCTGAAGTTACAAAACATAAGAACTGAAGTTACAAAAATATGGACTAAAGTTACAAAATATGTGAAGTGAAATTACAAAAATATACGATCTGAAATTACAAAATATGTGAACTGAAGTTACAAAATATGTGAACTGAAGTTATAAATATATGGACTAGAGTTACAATATACGATATGAAGTTACATGTAACCCGAAGTTACAAAATATGTAAACTAAAGTTACAAAATATGTGGACTGAAGTTACAAATATGTATATAAAAAGCAACTCATTTACAAAGTTCGTACGGTTTTCATCTCCATTTTTAATTCTTCCTCTTCGTCTTCATCTCCATTTTTAATTCTTCATCGTCATCAAAAATCTGCAATTATTAATTGAAAAAACATATACTATATTAATTGAAAAACATTTAATTAAAAAATGAAGACGGAAACAATTTCAATAACAAAAAAAAAAAGAAAAACAAGTAAACGGACAATAAAAATCAAAAGCATAATGAAAAAAATATCAATTAGCATATATGGAGTAACATTGAAAACAATTGAAAAAGTGAAAATAAAGAAAAAAAACAATTTCAGTGATAAAAAAATCAATTTATTACTTCAAGCCTGACAACTATTAGCAAACTTCATCATCACAATCAAATACTAAAATAAACAAACAAAACTTCATCCAGATCATTAACATTGAAAATAAACTCTCACTCAAATCTGAATAAATAAGCAAATCTGTAGCATTGAAACCCTAACCTAGGAAAATTCTGAATTAAAATCGATAAATTTAATCAATCGATGAGACCTTTGACGAAAGTCGACGTTGTGAACCTGACGAATATCTCTGCCCTTCAAGGTCCTTCCAGCGACGGGGGAGTGGTGGTGGAGGGGATGATGGAGATGGTGGTTGATGGAGGAGGTAAGGCGGCGAGATTGTTAGAGGGCGGTGGTTCGAGTTTGAAGGAGCGTTGAGTGAGGAGAGGCAGTGAAATGGAGAGAATTTTTGAGTTGAGAGAGAGATTTAATGGATGAGTTTTTTTTAGTCAGATCTAATGGGGGAGTTGAATAATGATTTATTAAAACATTGAATGTAGAAGAGAGAGAGAAGCATTGGAGGCTGAGTAGTGAGTATTAAGAATAGAGAGAAGCATTTAATGAATTAATACACCATTAATCAATTGTATAATCTCAACCATCCATCTCATTATTAAATCAATGGCTAATACTTGTCCTTATGTACTTATAAGGTTACACCATCCTTATTTGATCCCTTCTCTCTCTCTCTCTCTCTCTCTCTCTCTCTATATATATATATATATATATATAGAGGGGTAGGATCAGGTGAGTTCACTTATATATGTTGAGTCCCTGAGTCCCCATCTTAGCCCTTGATTCAATGTTAGATTATTGGACAAGATTTGATCTCATAATTAAGGAAATAACTAACAAATCGGGTAAATATATCATTTCTCTCTCTCTCCTCCTTAATTATCTCAATGCAAATCTTTTCTCTCCCTTATCAATCTTTTTAAATGTTTCTTTCTCTCACACAACAAGTTTTTACAAAATCAAGTTTTTTTCATCTTCACCAAAAAATCATCATTTTCCTACTGTCATTGTCCGTATGTTACTATGTTATTGCCATAATCTGTAAACTATGTTACTTTAACTCATATGACGTGTTACTTTAATTCATTAACTGTGTTACTTTAACTCATAAAATCTGTTACGTTGTTTAATATATTCTCTTGCAAAAACTATTACTATAACTCATACAATGTGTTACTCTAATTCATGAACTGCGTTACTTTAACTCATAAAATCTATTATGTTGCATAATAATCTTTTGAAAAAACAAGACTTTCAATCAACCAAAAGAATAATGTATGTTTTTATTAAGGATACTCCAAAACAAAAATTATAAAACTCCATTATAATTCCA
Source organism: Agrostemma githago (assembly GCA_958450325.1). Classification (NCBI taxonomy): domain Eukaryota; kingdom Viridiplantae; phylum Streptophyta; class Magnoliopsida; order Caryophyllales; family Caryophyllaceae; genus Agrostemma; species Agrostemma githago. The sequence goes on from OY288248.1 coordinate 27,794,384, forward strand.
ATGTTTCACACCCGTAACTATAAGAATTGGATATTTGAAATCAAATTATAATCATAAATTGTGTTACTGTAACTCATTAAAACTGTGTTACTGTAACTCATTACGTATGTTACTGTAGACACCCGCATTTTCACTGCCAGGTGTCTAAGGTAGTTTCCCAAAAAACACCCGATGATGATTGGACGCTAACGTGCTTCTACGTGCTCGGATACGGGCTCAAATCCATTAATTGTTGGCTAACACACTTACAGAGTACAAATATCACAAAATCAATCTTAAATCCAGGTCCAGTGGGCCGTTTCCAATCAAATAAGGCTAATTTGGGCCGAAACCGACACCAGAATTAAAACCAACTTTTTGCGATTGAGTCAACCCCGGTCAAAGTCGTTTCCGAGACACACAAAACAGCCCCTCACAACATCAAAAAACCAAGTCACGGTCCAAAGTCAACAGACCCGCGCGACCCATTGGGCCACTCGATCGAGTGCCCGACCCACTCGATCGAGTGGACCTGTTTCGAGCCCGGCTGCAGGTTGAACGGGCCACTCGACCGAGTTGGCCACCTACTCGGTCGAGTAACCCTAAACCGGGTGCCCTAACCTTGCCTATATATACAACCCGTGGAACACCACATGACACACCTTTTGACAACTCCAAGAAACCCTAGAGCAACCCTACACACACATGCACAACATCTTTACAAACCCTAAGCAAACCCTAAGCAATACACTAGCAAGAACCCTAAACCTAGTTTTAGGAATCAATCCCGAGCCACCATAACTTAACCTTCATTCACCTCGAAGACTCTTGTGTTAAAGCCACGGTTACGGGTTCGATCCGAGACAAGAACATGTAGGTTGAGGGTGTCAAAACCCTTTCTTCCTTTCTCCTCCTCTTCTCTCCGCGTCCTTATTTTCGTTTTTTTGTTCTTTGCATCATAATATCGATAGTATAATTAATATCAAAGAATTAAAATACTTATCGATTTGTGTCGAGTATGAGGGATGTCGGAATAAGGAAACACGAATATACAAGTGTACTGCACACAGCGTTGACGGTCGCTTATCCTGGTATCCCGACTATTTGATTATTGAGATAAGTTAACTTAAACAATAATCCGTTATTATTTTTGTCGGCATCATCATTAATCTTGCATTCATCAATTTTAAAACCTTTTTCAAGACACGTATTTTTAATAAGGGTCGAAACCCGTTGACGTGGATCCGACATCAATCCTTAGGGATTTATTTCGATGTCGGAGAAGCCGAGGGAATCAAGTCCTCTAATTTAAGCAAAGTGTCGATTCGTTAGATCCGATACCAATTTCATAGTTGGATGTTGAATCTAACGATCTAGTCAGTTTAATTCAATTAATTGGATTTCTCGTTGATGCTAACGTAGATGTCACGTTGTAATTATGACGCTACAAACGCGAAGAGAAACTCATATCGTTTTGATTGACTTAAAACGACTCAAATCAATTTTCTTTATTTTTCGTTCTAGTATCCCGTATCGATTCAATAATCGAATACGGGATATAACGAGCATTTAAATTTAGAGTCGGGTATAAATTCAATAATATTTATATTTGGTTCAATCAAATTGATGATTTATAAAAAACCTGAATCGAGCATAAGTCATACAATATTTATGCTCTATTCGGTAAAACCGTCGAATTATAAAAAATCAAAAGCAATTCCTAAATCAATACAAAATTGCTGTAACACCCCTGATTTTTATAAACTAAATTAAATTAAAATTATGTTCGTATCTTTATTTTGTTAACGATTTAACTCGTAATTCTTAAAATTATTATAAAACGAATTTATCATTTAATCGTTTGACTCAGAAACTCTTCTTATATTTAAAACATATTTTTCTGTTTCGATTTATTTTATACAATTAATTTAATTCTTATCGAAAATCTATTTCGACGATTTAAATTCTAAATTCTTTTATTTTTAAGCTCGATTTTCTATATTCAGCTCGAAACTCATTTATTTTAAGTTTCGTCAAAATATTTATTTTCTTTCCTCGAGAAATCAATTTAATTCACTTTATCGAAAATTTATTATTTATCGAGAAATACTATTTGATCGTCTAATTATTTATTTCTATCAGCTTCATTTTCGTCTCGAGTACTTTAATTACTCATTTGACGGCCCGATTATTTATTAGTTTTATTGACTCGTTTTTATTTCGATTTGTGGGTCAGTCAACTTATCGTTACGGAATTCGTTTCTCACCCGATTCATTTAATTAATCCTTTTTGTTTTTAAACTCACTTTTTGGTGTTGATTCATTCCCCATTCAGTACACTCCCCCTGTCTGTTTGACCCGCTTGCTTTCCCATTTGATTCAACTTATCCTCTTCTTGTTAAACCCCTTTGTTTTCCTTTTCTTTTACTCCACCGCTCCACTTATTCTTCCTCCACATTACTGGCATTCACTTCTTTTCTGTTTCATTTTGTTCCACCGCTTAATCCTCTTTCATCCCTCCTTTTCATCCCCTTCATCCATGCTTTACACCAACGCTCCTCATCATCCTCGCTGCTGCTGCAACTCGCTGCTGCTACTGCTGTTTCCGTGCGTCTGCTGCTGTTGCGTCTAAGGTGACCCTTTTTTTTTCTTTCTTTCGCCCTTCCTCTCCTTCTTTTCCCTTCTGGTTTTATTTAATGTCGGCTGCTGTTGTGCTGTTAATTCGTCGTTGTTGCTACTGCTTGATGTTGCAGTTCACGTTTTCTTTTCTCGTTTGTCCTCTGCCCTGTTTTCTTCTTCTTCTTCTACTACTGCGGTTTTTTTTTCTTTTTGTCGAATCAATTGATGATTTCGGTTGTGCCATTAATGTTGCTGCTGTACAATTTCGTTTTCCTCTCCGTCTTCTTTTCTTTCTTCGTTTTTCTTCTGTTGCTGCGTTATGTTGTTTGGTTGTTCCTCATTCCTTCCCCTTCGTTTCTTATTTCGGTAGCATCTTCTCATTTTTTCCTTCCTTGTTCGTCGAATCGCTGTTGTCCGTGTCCGCTCCTGCTATTATTATCAATGTCGTTGTGGTTGTCATTTGTCCTGCTACACAATTCATTAGTATTGCTGTTGCTGCGGCTACTTTCCTTTTGCTCGGTTTTGATACCGGTCTTCGTTATTTGGCATTCCTCTTACTGCTTTACTCTTTTCAGTATTGCACCTGTTGTTGTCGTTGTTCTGTTGTCTCGCTTTTCGCTGCTATTGCTGTACCGTTTTCGACTTATCGATTCCGTGTTTGCTTATGTTCGTTGTACTTAATATATCTCTTCCTTTCTTTTTCCATTGCTCTTAATCTTCCTGTTTTTCTTCTTTTGCTCTGCTGTGTCTGCTACTGCACCACTGCTGTTTTGCTCGTCTCCTCTTCTTTATTTTCGTTCCCCGTCCTTTCTCGAGCCTTGTTGCTGTTGCACGTTTTGCTTCTGTTGGTGCTATTCGTCAGTTCTCGGCTATTGTTGTTATCTGTTCTGCATTATCCGTTTTGTGTCTTCGAGTCCGTGTTTGTCTTCATTTCCCTTTATCCTTTCCCTTCACCCCTAGTCCTAGTAATACGATCATCTATCCAATATTTTCTGTTTCCTTCTTATGTCAATTACGCTCGTCTCATTCTTTTGTTTCGTTTTCTCGAATTTCGTGGTGTATCGTGGTGAGGGCTAGCGGTTCTACAACTTGGAGCATAAGGACGACTTTTCTATTGATTTGAAGATTGGGTTGATCAGGAAGGACGAGTACGAGTTCGATTCGAATTTTGACTCAAGGTAACTTTAGGACGTTACTCGATTTTATATTGTATGTTTGAGTAGTAGTATGTAGTAAATATTTTAACTTCGGTTTTCTAAGTTTAGCTATTTATTATTGCTAATATTATTAATTTTTAAATCGTACGCTTTATAAATATTTTTACAACTTTAGATATCATTTTATAAATCGTTAGTAATTTAATTATTTACGATCGCTAAAATATTTTGTCGGTTATCGTGACACTAGTAACTAAATAATATCAATTTCATATTTTCGTCATATTTCGTTAACTTATAATTTTCACTCAAAATCGTATTTTTATATTTTAATCAAAATTTGTATACTTGCTAATAAATTAATTTTTATTTTACGATTTATTCAAATAAATGTGAAAATAGTCGATTTTGTTTTAAATATATGTCGAGACTATTTTAACTAATAATTTTCTATTTGTTTTCCGATTGACTATTTTTATTAAAATCCATATTATTTATTAATAAAAATTATCTGTTAAAAATAATTTGAATTCTTCGTAAATTTCATTTCATTTATAAGGTTCGTCGGCTCAATTAATTTTGTTATCATTTTCTTAAAACATATCTTTTCTAAAATTTATAGTTTTAACTCGATTTCCTAACTATTTATAAAATACTATAAAATGACTTATTATATTTTATTTATATTTTGAGCAACGAATTTAGAAATATATTAAAGTTACGATAAGGACGATGATAATAAAATGTTAATTTCGTTAGAAATGCTATTTTTAATACATTTCACATATTTTAATGAATTACGAATTTTCTATAACGAAATTTCTATTTTAAGTAAGTTTCTAAAAATAGTAAGTTCTATTTATAGATAGTTTCCCTTTTAATATAAAATATTTATTCATTTTATCCTCATATTATTTATATTGATTATCCTTTGAATATCGATAATGGTTGTTTTGGAGTTATGGAAGAAGACAAGTGTATGGGTAGAGTAATACAGTCTAGGGTATACGTTTTGCCATCAACTATAAAGCTGGTGTGTCTATGTTGAGACGCATTGGTCGTTGAACTGAGCATGGTTTGTGTTCAGGAGTGTGTATATTTTGACCTTAAACTTAGATATCGCATCGTGTAAGTCGCCGTCGGGTTGAACTGGATTACGGTTGGTGTCCAAGAGGGGTGTACATTACTTAAGCCAGGACCTCGCTGCACGCAGTCCTGTTATAGTTGAGTTGCCTAGTTAGAGACCGAAGTCTAATTTGTTTTGACTAAGTTCTCGAAGCTAGTTTGAGTATTATCCTAGTGAATGTCTATTCCGTTGCACTGATTGATTTCCATAACGCCATTTTTGAATATTATTATTATCGATTGATTTTTGATTTGCAGGTTCGCAAATGTTTTAAGTTTTCTCCGAAAACTTATTTTATTATATCGTTTTAATGTTTTCTCATTTTAATTATTTTGATATAGTAATACTATTATTTTTCCATATGATATAATTTGGCTGGGAGAACGTCCGAGTTACTCCCCACTGACGTGGCTGTTATGTTTATAACATGACAGGTATTTGCTGCTGGGTTTTGGGTGTGAGCTAGCGAGTAGCGTGTATCCTACTCTTTCTTCATTATGTAATTTATGGTTTTGTATTAACCTGTTTGGAGATTTTTCTTTTAGCCCTTTTGTAAAAAGCGGCCTTTGTATTGACTTACCATTTCTTTTAATAAGATATAGTTTGTTAGTGTGTTTTAATCCCACTCTACAGTGTTTACGCCACTGTATTGCGTTAGATTTTCTAGGGGATTACAATTGCGAATGAATTATAATTCGTACAGGGGGCACTCGACCGAGTGCCTAGCCCACTCGGTCGAGTGACACCCCAAAATCGGATCAGAATGCTTACTACGACCCCCACTCGGTCGAGTCTCACGGTGACTCGGTCGAGTGGCCATGTACTCGACCGAGTTGGCCAATAACTCGGCCGAGTATGGTCTGAAACGCAAAACAGAAACCTTTTTTAGAGGTTCACTCGATCGAGTCCATCGACCACTCGATCGAGTGGCCTCATCACGACCAAAATAGTGAGTCAAACATTCTTCTTCTTTCAAAATTCGATAGTATTTTACGACTTAGGTCAACACGTGCCTAATTAATCACGTGTATTACTATCTTTTCAAACCATGCATCATCTCGTTTACATCATTTAATTCAATTCAATATTTGCACAAACCGTTATTATTCGTTATATCGTTGCTAACAGTTTGCTTGTTTCCTTTGTCAATTTTTGTCGTTTATTTTATTTTACTAAAATGAACCCACATGCTAAAATTCAACTTCGACGTTAGAATTAATTGCATTAAATTGACTTAAAAACCCTTTTCAATTCCATTCACATGTTTAGGGAAAATAATCTTTGCATATCATTTTCCCGTTCAACTAACGCGCGTATTGGAAAGTCATTCGAATTCTTAGTAGAGGCCGCTAATGTGCGGGCGGGGTTGGGTGTCCTTTGTGGGCTTCCCAACATGTACCCTCACCCCTTACTCAGAACCTCGGTTTCCGGATGCCCGAAACCGTTGGCGCACGAGAGTCATTCAATACACAATATCCGATAATGTCGGTATTGGTATCAAATGCAAAGGGACGAGGCCAATAAACTCTGAGATCGGAAATGGACCGTATTTTGTATACGAACCACTACGACATAGAGTGGGCTCGAATGGTTCCGAATAACCACAAAATTCAGTGGCGACTCAACATAGACCTAAATTTCAATTCGATCCATTCTCATATAGAGATTCATTCGCCTACCCAAACCCGCGCGTGGCCGCGTCGGGGTGGACCTATGTCATATCCACAATTTGGCGACTCCGCTGGGGATTAACTGATGCGTGACTTACCATCGGTATCCTCAGTGTGAGACTCGAATAGAAATCGTTTGACAAATACAATACGCGTTTTAGTTCTACGGTTCATGCATAACCCATATTTTCCCGGGCCGGTACTGGTGACCAACGTCCCACTATACCATTGATGTACTCCAACATGGATATGTCAAAAGGTGTCCATAGTCGATTCGAGTGGGTTTCGCGGCATGTTCTAAGCTCAATTCGACTTAGAGAGTCCGTCCCGATCAACGTCTAGACTATGTACACTGGTATAGACCCTCTCAGACCGACCGAGACTTAGTGTAGAGCATACATGGCGTCGTTATAATGCTTGTGTGACTACGTGCTACTTGGTTTCCGAGTCGTTTTCAAAAATGTCAACTTTTCAAAAATTGCATCTTTTTCAAGACATTCGATTTCAAAACCCGGGACATGCCGAATTTAGGACTTATGATTTTACTCAAAATGGCCTATTTTCTAGACGGTATGCTGCCCAATTCAAAACTCAAAATTACTTTCAAAACCCGCGGCCCAATGCTCTTTCGTTTTTCTCGAAAATTGGGCCCTCAACCAAGTTTTCTCGGACTTCTTCAAAAACAATCAATTTTCAAAACTTCCCTCTTCTTAGGACTTCCCGTATTTAGCAGTGTCAGGTCACGTCATAAGTTGTCGAGGTCTCTAGCGTCGAAGCTCTGTCGATCTTACATCACGGGTTTCTTCCCTATCCCAGTCCGCCTTATTAGACTAAGGCAAGGCCCACCTAAGTAGGACATACTCTTACGAAGGAGGGCCCGTCCACACAATCGAGTCAAAAGTCTGGGGATGTCTCAAGTGAACCTTCCTTCGAACAGGACTAGGCCCACTCGCCGAATCCTAGGGAAGGCCCACACTTCACATGTCACCCGTCTAGGCGTCTTTTCTCGAGTCGTTTCCTCTTTTAGTCTTCTTCGGGATGTACTTGCTATTCCGGGATTTGGGCTAGCTTCTGATTACGCGGTGTTCTTACAGACAGGCCACCCGCAACCCGACATCAACGCAAAATGGAAGAGTTGAAGGATGCCCTAACCAAGATCGAGAATCAACTGACCTCCATCCAGGCTAGCCAAGCAACGTTAGACACCCGTTTGACCGCCGTAGAAAAGACGACCCCTGTTGACGGGTCCGGGACCACTAGGCCCATAGCTGAGCTCATTAGCGTTGTTCACAGGCTTGAAGAACAAGTTCATCTGTCAACAAGCAACTCAATCCACTCCAAAATTGCTCGTACCTATTCGCCTTTGAATAACGAGCTACCTTCTAACCTCAACCTTAAGGGAATTCCTATGTTTGAGGGTACCGAAGACCTGGTCCATCATATCCGGGCTTTCAAAGACTTTATGGCGGTCAAGGGGGTAAAGTCCACCATGTTTACCCACCTATTCCCCTCCTCTCTGGAGAAACATCCTAAGGCCTGGTACTACAGGCTCGATTCCAAGAAATATAAAACTTGGGATGATGTGGCGACCAAATTTGCTCGGAACTACGCCGACAATACTGAAATCCAGACTACAATGCGTACTCTGGAAGTGATGGCCCAAGAGCCCAAAGAAGGGTTCACCAAATACCTACAACAATGGCGGGCCGAGAGTGTAAAACTGGTCGACAAGCTCATTGAGAAGGTCTTAATGGAGGCTTTTGTCAAGAACCTCCTCCCATCCTACCGGGTCCACCTCCGGTATGCTGTTATTCCTAATTTTGCTACCCTAACTGAAATGGGTACCAGGATCGAGGACGACCTAAGGCTAGAGAGCCTGACTAAGGCCTCTACCAAAGGCTATCAAGGGGCAAGTTCATCTACGATCAAGCCCACACCTGCAGCTGCAACTCGCAGCATCTTTGACGAGGTAAACCTGCTCGACACCTCATCTAAAAAGAATACACCAAATCGGGTATTCACAGATATAGGGACTACCTATACTTATGCCTTACAAAGGCTATTTTCAAAGGGCCTGATCCAGCCGATAGGCCCAACTGCAGAACCTCCAGTAGAGAAGAGGCCCAAAACATATAATGCCCAAGCCTACTGTCAGTATCACCGGGGTAACGGGCATGATACTGAAAAATGTTGGAGGTTAAAGCACCTGATCCAAGATCTTATCGAGAGCGGGAAAATCCCGTTGCCCGGAGACAAGCCGAGCAACAAAGAAAACCCGTTCAGCACCCATGCTATATTCTCGGGAGAGATAATAGATTGTGCTCACCTCATTTCTCCTTTTATCCCACAAATCAATGGGATATGGTTCGATGATGAGGACGATGTCTACTTAGCCAAAGGGTAAGCTATCCCCATCACTCTCGAAGAGGTCCGAAAGGCTAAATCTAAAGCCTTAGCCACCAACCACCTCGCCGCAGCCGGGCGCTCTACTCCTATATCCGTCACTGAACCTGCCAGGACGGAGCCTACCCTCGAAGAACCAAGCCCGTACACGGCTCTGGTCCAGCAATTGAAGAGGGTTCGAGCTGACTTAACTGTATGGCAACTCTTAGTTAGCTCGCAAGCTCATCGGGAAGCACTGACTAAGGCTCTCGATGAAATCAAGGTCGACTCACAGGCTACCCCATCCGAAATGGTAGCCACTATCATGCCTTATCTCAAAGGCAAATCCAAGGAAGAGGACCCACTCATCACCTTCTCCGAGTTCGACCTACCGGTATTTGGGCCCAATCATAATCTGGCCCTATACATTACCGTCATTTGCCGAGGCAAATACCTCCCGATGACGCTTATCGATGACGGATCCGCCGTAAATGTCCTTCCTCTAAGGACCGCAAAAGCCCTCGGCATGACCGATGCCGATTACCTTCCGACGGCGCAGACCATACAGGCTTTCGACGGAAGCCCGAAACCTGTTGTCGGGGCCGTTAAACTAAAGATCATAACGGGCCCAATCGAAAAAGAGTTAGAGTTCCAGGTGATTGATGTCACCTCATCCTTTAATCTACTACTAGGAAGGTCGTGGATCCATGCAGTCAAGGCCGTGTCCTCTACCTTACATAGGAAAGTCAATATGCCACTTCGGGATGGCATCATCACACTAGAGGCTACTCCTATCACCGTGGCTAGCTGTAATGCCACAAACTGGGCCGAACCACGAGGATTATACTTCGTGGGCATGATCGATGAGGCATATCTCTTCAAGCCTTACTTCGTGGGCATATCTCTTCTACTTTGTTAGCATCGACACGATGCTACAAAATCTGGGTTACCTACCAGGAGCCACCTCAAGGTCGTACCTTCCGGCATGGAAGATCATCGAGGTCCTGGACAACGGAGAGTCTCGGCTCGGTTTGGGATATACTATGAGCTCGGAAAACGTGGGCCTGGCATTTGCAATCAAGTTCGTCACTCCCGTGTTTAGGGCGATCCAGGTGGGCCTCTACCAACCCACAATCACATATCCCGAGAACAACCGGCTCGGGAATGCAATTACATCCCTGACGATATATTCACCATCGTCCAGGCCGAACCCCATGAGGATGAAAACAACTCTGAGCCCGTGCTGGGGCTCTTATTTGGAGAAGACAAGGCCGTCCCCGCTCCGAAAGACGACTTGGTCAACCTGATCCTTCGCAGCGATCGGTTTGACCCAACGAAGTTGATCACCGAAGTTGGTGCAGATACAGGAAAGCGGGCCTGGAGAAAGACCATCAAGTGGACCGACAGTCAAGGACGGGTCTACAAGCCGACCACCGGCGAGGGAGACATGTCGTATACCGAGTCTGAGTCAGAGTCAGAGTCGGAGTCTGAGTCCGAGTCTAGAGGGTCTGGCGCTAGAGTCGAGTCTTTAACCCCTCTTCCCTTATCCACTGAGGTCTCGGGGCCTGTCCCAAGACCTCTCCCTATCCCTCCACTGACCAACGATCAAATGGCCGCCCTTTTCGAGCTTTTCACAAAATTTACTATTAATAATAATAACGAAAACCGTTCTGCTTACGACTTGTCTTATTTCCAAAATTTTCTCAATTTCAAAGATTTTATATGCAATGACATTGAGAAACCCGACGAACAGGTACCTCTACCTCCACATCTGATCGAGCAGCTCGAACAAAGGGAGTCCCGGGATCCGGTAATCGAAGAAACCGAGTCCATCAACGTGGGAACCACTTTAGAGCCCCAGATGCTTAAGTTGGGCCTATCCTTAGATCCAGAGGAGAGAAAACAATTCACAGACCTCCTCCAAGAGTTCAAGGACGTTTTTGCATGGTCCTACAAGGACATGTCGGGTATAGACCGGGAAATAGCCGAACACCGAATACCCAACAAAGATGGGTGCAAACCGGTAAAGCAAAAACTCCGAAGAATGAAGCCCGAATGGTCCCTCAAAGTCAAAGAGGAAGTTGACAAGCAATTCAAAGCAGGCTTTATACAAGTGTTTGAATATCTAGACTGGGTCGCCCACATCGTGCCGGTACCCAAGAAGGACGGCAAGGTACGGGTATGTGTAGACTTCCGGGACCTTAACAAGGCTAGCCCAAAAGATGATTTTCCGGTACCACACATCGACATACTAGTGGACAACACGGCCGATCATGCCCTTCTATCGTTCATGGATGGGTATGCCGGATACAATCAGATTAAAATGGCAGAAGAGGATATGAGTAAGACCACCTTCATTACACCTTGGGGTACTTACTGTTACACTGTTAGCCATTTGGGCTTATCAATGCCGGGGCCACTTATCAACGGACCGCCACTACTTTACTACATGACATGATGCACAAAGAAGTGGAGGTCTATGTGGACGACATGATCGTTAAGTCCAAGGACCGTAGTGGGCACATCGCGGCCCTAAGAAAATTTTCCACCCGACTGCGCAAATACAACATGAGGCTAAATCCTCAAAAATGCAGCTTCCGGGGTAACATCGGGCAAATTACTGGGCCATATCGTTAGCCAACGCGGCATCAAGGTCGACCCAGCTAAAATCAAAGCCATCACCGAGATGCAACCACCCAAAACCAAAAAAGAAATACGGGGGTTTCTCGGGAATGTCCAATACATCAACCGGTTCATCTCAAAATTAACCATGGTATGTGAGCCCATTTTCAAGAAACAGAAGATAGGGGAGCGAGTACTGTGAGACGACAAATGTCAAACGGCATTTGATAAAATCAAGGAGATATTGTCTGCTCCGCCAGTATTAATGCCACCTCAACCCGGCTTGCCTTTGTCGTTATACCTAGCAACGACCGAGACAGCCATGGGGGCTATGCTGGCCCAGACAGTCGATTCAGAAGAACGGGCTATTTACTACATCAGTAAAAAGTTCCTCGAATATGAATGCAAATACACAATGCTCGAAAAGACGTGCCTAGCGTTGGTTTGGGCCACAAAAAAGCTCCGACATTACATGCTGAGCCACGAGGTACATGTATTATCCAAAATGGATTATATCAGATACTTGTTCGAGAAGCCCATCCTCAACGGCAGGATGTCCAGGTGGACTTTAATGTTATCTGAGTTTGACCTCAAGTTCGTACCATTAAAAGCCATCAAAGGTCGAGTTCCTTGCCGATAGCCCAATATCTGAAGAGGACCGAACCGACACTTGGGCCTTTCCTGATAAAGACATATTCCATACTGACACCGAGACATGGGATTTGTATTTTGATGGAGCATCCAACTTTCGAGGATTCGGGGTCGGGATTCTGCTGATCTCACCACAAGGGGAACACACTCCCTTGTCCATTAAATTGGACTTTGACGTGACCAATAACGCAAGCCGCCGCTGATTTAGGTGTAACAAACCTCCGGGTCCACGGTGATTCATCATTGGTCATCAATCAGGCTCTCCAAAAATGGAAAACTCGGAACGCCAATCTCGTGGCTTACCAAGCACGGGTAAGGTTTCTAGAGAAACGATTCCAAAAGGTAGAATACATTTATCTACCCCGGGAAGAAAATCAATTTGCAGATGCACTTTCCAAATTAGCATCTCTACTGAACATCCCGGATCACCTGACCGGCATGCCAATCTGTGTCGAAAGACGGTCCGGGCCGGCGTATGTACACGCCATCCAGGACATCGAACTAGCTGACCCAGAACCCTGGTATCAGTCAGTCCTAACTTACTTGGCAACGGGAGAATATCCCCCGGGAACTGAAAACCGGGCCAAGAAGGCCCTGCGGAGATTGGCAACCCAATTCGTTCGCACGGACGACGGGCAATTGTACAAAAAGACGACACAGGGGGCTCTTCTCATATGCATCGACAAAATACAGGCCGAAAAGGTAATGGCCGAAGTACACGACGGTGAAAACGGCCCGCATATGAACGCCCATATGCTAGCCCGCAAAATCATGAGGCTCGGGTACTATTGGAACACCATGGAAACAGACTGTCAGTTGTATGTCAAGCACTGCCATAACTGTCAGATCTTTGCCAATGTACAGCATATGCGGTCTTCCCTCTTAAATACCATGACATCACCATGGCCATTTTCGACATGGGCATAGACATAATTAGAAAGGTACACCCTTCCGGGACGGGAGGTCATTGTTTCATTTTGGTGGCCATCGATTACTTCACCAAATGGGTCGAAGCCGAGTCATACGGTGTCTTGAACGCCAAGCACGTGGCCAAATTTATCCAGAACAAGATCATATGCCGGTATGGGATCCCTTACGAATTCATCAGTGATCACGGGACCCACTTCCAAGTTGAAACTGCCGCATTGCTGGCAAAATATAAAATTCAAAGGCATACATCTTGGCCTTACCGACCTCAAACGAATGGAGCGGTAGAAGCGGCCAATAAAACAATTGTCACCATACTTAAAAAGATGGCTGAGAATTACCGGGACTGGCCCGACAAGATACCTTTTGCCCTATGGGGATATCGAACCTCGATCCGCACCGCAACCGGAGCAACCCCGTATTACTTGACATACGGAATGGAAGTGGTCCAACCGGTCGAGCTAGAAGTACCATCCCTCAAGATTTTACTTGAAAGCCAAGTACCCGAAGCAGATTGGGTCCAAGCCCGATATGATTCGCTAGTCCTTCTGGACGAACGGCGATCACGGGCCCTCAACAACATCCAAATATCAAAAGAGGATCCAACGGGCTTTCAACAAAAGGGTTAGGCCCAGAAACATCAAAGAAGGGGATTTGGTCCTGAAATCGGTTCGTGCCTTACTACCGGTTGACCCAAGGGGTAAATTCAAACCCAATTAAGCTGGGCCATACTTAGTCAAGAAGGTCCTATCAGGAGGAGCGATGATGCTGACAAACTTGGATGGGAACGAACTTGTCAACCCAACCAACTTAGACCAGCTGAAACGCTACTACCCATAAGCCCAATCTTAATGTCATTTGCAAAAATTTATAAAACTTTGTCTTTTTATAAATTTTCAAAATTTTAGACAAGTCAATAAGTTAGAATTAATTATTCTACTGTCCCACATCTCGAATTAATAATCTTGATGTATTTCGAAAAATTGCAAAAAAATCAATCAAATAGATATTTTGAACTACGTTTGGTTTGATTCCGCTATTTGTGGATACGTAGGCAACCCCTCAAAAGGGTACAACCACTGCAATAAACGAAAGACGGAAACGGTGTTCAATAATATGTTTTTTTATCTCGATTACAAAAAAAAAAAAATTGCCGGACACGGCATACACACAAAAAAATCACACCACAAAAAATAATAATAGTAATATTCAAATAATAAAATAAGGAGGCTAATATCCGGGCATCTTCCCCTTTCCCTTGTCCTTCGGGTCGCGCGGAGCCCGAGGTCGCCGAGGTGGAGGCGAGCGTTCCCTAATTACGAGGGGAACCTCTTTAGCCCGAACCCGTTTCTTTGACGACGGGTCTTCCATAATGGTCTTCGGTCCAAGTCGATCCCGTACGTGCTCGGGTAGTCTATCTCTTGGGCCAAGTCGGTCCTGCACGAGTAGCTTTGGGCCTAGTCTCCTTCCCAAGTCAGTCTGGGGGCTCACCTTCCCCCAAGCACCTTTAGCGCTAGACCCTCCGGCTTGAGTCTTGGTCTTCTTCTGTCCCGACATAAGACGGACTAGGGTAGTAGGAGTGTCTCCTTCATCAAAAAAGCCCATGTTGTCCTTAGCTTGCTCCCTTCGCAGCAGGTCGAAAGCTTCATCAACCTTCAGAGCAGCTCGGGCTTTAGCATCCCCTGCTTTGGTCCACTTCGTGTAAAAGGCTGAAACCCAGACCGAGTGGCGAGATTTGACAATGGGCCAAGTATGCCGTGTGTACCATCTTTGCATCCAGGTATCACACATTACATCAGTCAGTTGGGTAGGGTCACTCACAACTGCTTCAACTTCAGGGATTCGCTGGGTCCATCCATACTGCCTTAGTATGCGATCTGGGTAGAGATGAACCGTCTGCCTGAAAGATAGGATCACCTGATAGCGGGCTCTGTCCCTTGGGTCCAAGCCACTCCAAAGGTAGATGGGCCACCACGGAACTACCCATCGAATTAACGGGCCACCATGGAATGACAAAACCTCGTCCCAGTACTTTTGCGTGATCTGACGAGAAAAGTCAATGGCCCGCCTCCTCGTCATCACCTGGTTATGACGATAGTTGCCCGCATCAAGAGGAGGATCTATCACTGATAGCCTCTTATATAGCCAAATCTAAAAAAAGGAAACAAAAACATGAGTTCCCGAGGAGAAATAGGCGTCCGCCCAAGGCCACTCGATCGAGTGCCTAGGACAATCGATCGAGTGGTACTCCTGAACACAAACAGGGAGCTTTTTTTCGAGGGCACTCGGTCGAGTGCCAGGGTGACTCGATCGAGTGCCCGCTGCAGCAAACCATCCGCGAAAAAAAAATCAAAAAATCGAAAATCAAAAAATAAAATGCAAAGTAACATACTTGCAGCAATCGGGTGCTCCCGGTAAGACGAATTGATGAGTCCCTCTTGCGGCTGCCCAATCCTTGGATAATCTCGCCCGTGATCAGCCAAGCCGGGCTGTGTTCAGTCTCCATCAAATCCACTACGGTCAGAAGACGGGTGTTTCCCATGCAGGACAACAAATCCATGTGACCCTCGAAAGCATATACGTGGAGCATACAGAAAGAAAAAGCCCTACGGCTGTAAGCCGGTCTGACCCGAACATCAAGAGAATTCATAAATTTCTCAGCCAAGTCGATCAGAGAAATTTTATCCCCTTCCATCATGCGGGATACCTCGTTGTGAGAAAGCCCTAGAAATTCCCGAAGCTTCCTCCTCGGGTCATAGATCGAGTACGGGACGGCTGGACGAAGTACCGGGTTTCATCCGCCTATAGCTGCAATCTCCTCAGGTAAAGGGCAAACTTCGCCCCGAGGAAAAGCAAAGACATGATATATGTCATCCCAGTAAGCCAAGCATGCATCCAGGAAATAACGATCAACCACCATCTGACGGAACGGGTACAGCTGAGTTATACCCGTTTGATTCAAAGCCACCTTATCCGTGTCCCTAAAGCGACGGGACCACTCCTACAGCATAACGGTCAATCTATCAATTCCCATGGCTAATTCCTTAAGAAAATAAAGAGATTTTCTTTTTGCCTTAAGGGAAATAAAGAGACTTTCTTTAAAGAAGGGATTGATTTGTGATGAGAATTATGGAGAAATCAAGAGCAAGAGAGGACTATATATAGCATTAGCCTTGCAAACCGCTTAGGAAAATTTCCTAATCCTAATTGGAATCAAATCGAAAGCCTAGTCTTGATACTAGCACGGAAATCTCCATCCCGAACTTTCCTAATCTTTGTTAGGAGTCAAAAATCTCAAAGTTTCCAAAATTCAGAAATCTCAAATTTTCAAGATTTCAAAATTCAAGTTTTCAAAAAATCATTTCCCCAGCGCGATTCATTTCGCTACCTACGTGTTGCATGCATTTTACCTGACTTATACAGGTACGACTCAAACAGGGACGTGCAACCCACAATACCTCCCCAGCGGAAGCCAACAGTGGCATTTAACGGGATGGGCCTACATACAGGCGCACCCAGGACTTATGCGACAAGTCCAATTCCCCACGAAGTTATCATCATCAGCTCAAGTATGACTTCTAGCTTATGGCTGGCGAGCCCTTCACGCGAGTCTAATGGACTATAAACGACCCGACCGGAAGTCCGCCAGGTTTCAATCCTCGATTGTCCTGGTGGCTACTCTGACTTTCGCCTTGTCCAAGCCTCAGTCAGAGTGGGGGCTTTGTAGACACCCGCATTTTGACTGCCAGGTGTCTATGGTAGTTTCCCAATAAAACACCCGATGATGATTGGACGCTAACGTGCTTCTACGTGCTCAGATACGGGCTCAAATCCATTAATGGTTGGCTAACACACTTACAGAGTACAAATATCACAAAATCAACCTTAAATCCAGGTCCAGTGGGCCGTTTCCAATCAAATAAGGCTAATTTGGGCCGAAACCGACACCAGAATTAGAACCGACTTTTTGCGATTGAGTCAACCCCGGTCAAAGTCGTTTCTGAGACACACAAAACAGCCCCTTACAACATCAAAAAACCAAGTCACAGGTTCAAAGTCAACGGACACGCGCGACCCATTGGGCCGCTCGATCGATTGCCCGACCCACTCGATCGAGTGGGCCTGTTTCGAGCCCGGCTGCAGGTTGAACGGGCCACTCGACCGAGTTGGCCACCTACTCGGTCGAGTAACCCTAAACCGGGTGCCCTAACCTAGCCTATATATACATCCCATGCAACACCACTTGACACACCTTTTGACAACTCCAAGAAACCCTAGAGCAACCCTACACACACATACACAACATCTTTACAAACCCTAAGCAAACCCTAAGCAATACACTAGAAAGAACCCTAAACCTAGTTTTAGGAATCAATCCCGAGCCACCATAACTTAACCTTCATTCACCTCGAAGACTCTTGTGTTAAAGCCACGGTTACGAGTTCGATCCGAGACAAGAACATGTAGGTTGAGGGTGTCAAAACCCTTTCTTCCTTTCTCCTCCTCTTCTCGTCGTCTTCCTCTTCTCTTCGCGTCCTTATTTTCGTTTTTTTGTTCTTTGCATCATAATATCGATAGTATAATTAATATCAAAGCATTAAAATACTTATCGATTTGTGTCGAGTATGAGGGATGTCGGAATAAGGAAACACGAATATACAAGTGTACTGAACACAGCGTTGACGGTCGCTTATTCCGCTATCCCGACTATTTGATTATTGAGATAAGTTAACTTAAACAATAATCCGTTATTATTTTTGTCGGCATCATCATTAATCTTGCATTCATCAATTTTAAAACCTTTTTCAAGACACGTATTTTTAATAAGGGTCGAAACCCGTTGACGTGGATCCGACATCACAATCCTTAGGGATTTATTTCGATGTCGGAGAAGCCGAGGGAATCAAGTCCTCTAATTTAAGCAAAGTGTCGATTCGTTAGATCCGATACCAATTTCATAGTTGTATGTTGAATCTAACGATCTAGTCAATTTAATTCAATTAATTCGATTTCTCGTTGATGCTAACGTAGATGTCACGTTGTAATTATGACGCTACAAACGCGGAGAGAAACTCATATCGTTTTGATTGACTTAAAACGACTCAAATCAATTTTCTTTATTTTTCGCTCTAGTATCCCGTATCGATTCAATAATCGAATACGGGATATAACGAGCATTTAAATTTAGAGTCGGGTATAAATTCAATAATATTTATATTCGGTTCAATCAAATTGATGATTTATAAAAAAACCCGAATCGAGCATAAATCATACAATATTTATGCTCAATTCGGTAAAACCGTCGAATTATCAAAAATCAAAAGCAATTCCTAAATCAATACAAAATTGCGAACGAATTATAATTCGTGCAGGGGGCACTCGACCGAGTGCCTAGCCCACTCGGTCGAGTGGCACCCCAAAATCGGATCAGAATGCTTACTACGACCCCCACGAGGTCGAGTCTCACGGTGACTCGGTCGAGTGGCCATGTACTCAACCGAGTTGGCCAATAACTCGGCCGAGTATGGTCTGAAACGCAAAACAGAAACCTTTTTTAGAGGTTCACTCGATCGAGTCCATCGACCACTCGATCGAGTGGCCTCATCACGACCAAAACCGTGAGTCAAACATTCTTCTTCTTTCAAAATTCGATAGTATTTTACGACTTAGGTCAACACGTGCCTAATTAATCACGTGTATTACTATCTTTTCAAAACATGCATCATCTCATTTACATCATTCAATTCAATTCAATATTTGCACAAACCGTTATTATTCGTTATATCGTTGGTAACAGTTTGCTTGTTTCCTTTGTCAATTTTTGTCGTTTATTTTATTTTACTAAAATGAACCCACATGCTAAAATTCAACTTCGACGTTAGAATTAATTGCATTAAATTGACTTAGAAACCCTTTTCAATTCCATTCACATGTTTAGGGAAAATAATCTTTGCATATCATTTTCCCGTTAACCTAACGCGCGTATTGGAAAGTCATTCGAATTCTTATTAGAGGCCGCTAATGTGCGGGCGGGGTTGGGTGTCCTTTGTGGGCTTCCCAACACGTACCCTCACCCCTTACTCAGAACCTCGGTTTTCGGATGCCCGAAACCGTTGGCGCACGAGAGTCATTCAATACACAATATCCGATAATGTCGGTAT
Source organism: Agrostemma githago (assembly GCA_958450325.1). Taxonomy (NCBI): domain Eukaryota; kingdom Viridiplantae; phylum Streptophyta; class Magnoliopsida; order Caryophyllales; family Caryophyllaceae; genus Agrostemma; species Agrostemma githago. The sequence continues at coordinate 27,813,678 of OY288248.1, forward strand.
TGGTATTAAATGCAAAGGGACGAGCCCAATAAACTCTGACATCGGAAATGGACCGTATTTTGTATACGAACAACTACGACATAGAGTGGGCTCGAATGGTTCCGAATAACCACAAATTTCGGTGGCGACTCCACATAGACCTAAATTTCAATTCGATCCATTCTCATATGGATATTCATTCGCCTACCCAAACCCGCGCATGGCCGCGTCAGGGTGGACCTATGTCATGTCCACAGTTACTCTAACACATAATGTGTGTTATTCTAACTCATTTTACTCCAATCAAGGATGTTACTCTAACGAATAATGTATGTTACTCTAACAATATATTGTCCTACTAAGAATTGTGCTTCTTCTTCATCATCATCTTCTTCTTCTCCTGATTCTTCTTCATTGTCAGATGATGATTTACATGACATTTCCTTCTTCTTCTTCTTCTTCTTCTTCTTCTTCATCTTCTCATCTACATCTTTGAAGATCTGCCCTATGTATGGAGGAAATTATCACCCACATCCCTACATCATTCATGTGCTTTTGCGTCTACTGAAAAAACAATAACAGTGTCAATAATAAACGTGGCAAAAAAACAATCAAAACTTGAAATATGGATTAAAGTAACAGATAACAAGAGTTAAAGTAACAGATGAAGTGCATTGAAGTAACATTGAATTAAATTAACAGAGTATGCTTATACACCAGGTATAAAGTAACAGAGGTCAGACATTAAAGTAACAGATAGTATGAATTAAAGTAACAGACAATGTTCATTAAAATAACACCAGATATAAGTTAGTGCAAAAAATTCATATAATGATAAAAAATGAGAGTATGACGCAGTATCTTACTCTTTGATATTGTTTCCTATTTTGAAGTCATCACGTCCCATAATTATAGGAAGTAGTATTTTTTTTGTCTTTTTTTTATATGGCGTTACTCTTTGATATTGTTTCCTATTTTGGTGGCAATCACGTCCCATTATTATAGGAAACAATATTTTTTTTTTAATTATTTTTTTAATATGGAAGTTTCCTAAATTCTTAGAATACTACAATGCACTACAATAATAGATGAAAAACACTAAAGTAACAACTGGAGTGTATTAAAGTAACACGACATATAAAGTAACAGATGGTAGACATTAAAGTAACAGATGCTCTACGCTAAAGTAACGCAGTATATGAACTACAATAACTCAATATATTGTAAACGTAAAAACTAATAATTGAGTAGCATTTTAATGACTTCCATGGCGATTCCAGTATAAATTACAGAACATATATACTCACCGTTTGTGTGTTCTACGATTTGCATATGAATCTATGATGAATAACACGACCATGAAAACAATATCAACATGAAAATTGACGCAAAACATGAATGACACGACCATGAAAGCAATATCAACATGAAAATTGACGCAAAACATGAACACAAATTGACGCAAATTAATCAAGATAATGAATAAAAATTGACGCAAAACATGAAAGCAATATCGAAACTCACCATTGTTATACTCAATGAATTGCTTATCAAAAGTTAATGAAGATGTCGCGAGCATTGAATTCATAGTAACGGAATTTCGAGAACATATTTGATTGAATGAATGAATGAACGTGATGATCGATGGGAGCGTTGTTTTTTTTGGTTTTGATGAACCTGTAACGTGAATGAATGAATGAATGAATGAATGAGGAATGATTGTGATTATGGGAGTTATTATTTACTAAAATCATGAGAGTTATTTTAGGATACTAAATCCTTTTTTTTTTAAATACAAAATATTAGGATGCATCTTGTCCATCCATCATCATCCCATCCAACGGATGGATGAGAACTTAGGGATTCAATACATATATAGGGACTCATTAGAACCTATATATATATATATATATATATATATATATATGTAGTATATATAGGCGGGTTCCGGTGAGGCAGTGTAACTCCTTACATCCATTAAGGCACAATCTGTACCATTAGATTAAGATGGAACATACATCCAAATAAGTGTTATATACACTAAAAAACTCATTATATACTTTATTAAACTCACTATATATATACACACTTAAGAACTCAATATATGCAGTAAAATAATTGTTATATATATGTACATGTACATATATATATATATATATATATATATATATATACATACATACATACATACATACATACATACATACATACATACATACATACATATATATATATGTGTGTGTGTGTACATATATGTATATATATGTGTTTATATATATATATATATATAGAAGTAGGATCTTTTACCCCATGATTATTTTGCTACAATTTACCTACGTATATTAGCCATTAGATCTCACTAAATCAATGGATGATATTAAATCTTGAGATAATGTAAAACCCTCTTTTTTTACAACTTCCACCTCTTGTTTCCTTTCTTTACGTTTATTTATTCCTTTCATTTTAAAGTTTCAATTTTTCAACCTCTCAATTTTGCTTCTCAATTTTCCATCAAAGTCAGTTTGTACTCAAGATTAAACTTTTAGGTTAAGTTAATTTCAATCTTTAACTCTTTAATATCTTATTTTTCACATTACGTTTGTTGATTTTTATTTTCAATTTTATCGATTTCAATATAGTAATTTTGTTTGATTTTCACATAATCTTGTTAATTTTGGTATTGTTATTGTTAGTGATTTAGAAATCATTCGATTTTTTGATTAATTTTTAGGACTTTTACGTTATTCTACACGTTTTGATACATTATTTGAGTAATTTTTATAATTTTGGCTATAAGATTGAAAATCGAAATTACGTATATTACAATACTTGAATATGAATTGTTGATTATACATTTAGAATTACTCAGAATTCTAGGGTTTATTTCGTTTTGTTATATCCCTAGAATTTCTTAATTGTGGGTTTATGATGTGTAGTAATTTTTTTCGATTTTTACATATATCTGGCTAATTTTGATGTTGTTATTGTTAGAGATCTAGTTTAATTTCATTTGATTTTTTGAGTGATTTATGATTTATGTGTTATTTTAGATGTTTTGATACATTATTTGAATAATTTCTATATTTTGCTTACAAGATTGAAAGTCAAAATTATGAATATTGCAATACTTGAATATGAGTAATAAAATACTTGAATATGAACATTGAAATAACTACATATAATTTCAGACTATAAATTTTGTGTTTTGATATATTATTATGTATTTGAAATCCTCAGTTATTTTATTATGTTGTTTCAGTAATTGTAATACATGTACGTGATTATTGTATTTTAATTTTTTGTAGTTAATTGCTCTATTATGACAAAACATGCTTTTATTTCTCTAAATATTCAGTTATTTTATAGTGTTGTTACAGTTATTCTAATACTTATAGTTGATTATTATTATATTTGATTAGTTACATAATTACTTTCAACTAACACCCTTTTTTTCTCTTTCAGTGAGGTGCAGAAAAGCTAATTGGAAGTCATGCACTGTTCAAAAATAATTGAGCTTCTACATTGGAATAACTACATAAAGTCACATAACATTATTCTAAAATTGATTATTTCGAGTTCATCTCAATACAATAATAATAGTTATTCATTACAATAACTAAGTTTCTACATTATAATAACTACGTAAAATCAGATATCATTATTAATATTCTAAAATTAATTAAATTTGAATTTCATCCTAATATAATACAGTAACACGAATTATTCAATACAATAACTGAGTTTCTACACTGGAATAATTACGTATTTACATTGAAATAAATACTTATAACCTGACAACATTAATTGAATAATTAAAATATTAATTGAATTGAACAAATTGAACAATTAACCAAATTGAATGTCACTTTTATGCATAAATTACAGAGTACGTAGTGATTTTGATTGATAAGAGTATAATGAAATCAACAATATTTTCTCAAAATAATCCTGAGATTTTGATACCCAGAATATGGGTAACTGTTAAGAATATAGGGGTTTTTCTAATGTAAAATACTCATATCTTGGCCCTTCATCCCATGAAATTCAATGGCTTAGATTATAAGGTAAATTGTACCAAAATGACTAAATGTACCAGATCCTACACCCCCCCCCCCCCACACACACACACACACATATATATAAGTAGGACCAAGGAAGTTGGTGGTGGATTGGGAAGTTATGTTTGTGGCCCTTGATCTTGGGTGAAATGGATGGCTTAGATTAGACTAAAAAAGGGGGGAAAGGGTTGCGTGACAGCAGCACTAGCAGCAGCTAGGGATGATCAAAAATATACGATACGGTTTTATTATACGTATACGATACGGTATACGCTTTCAATTATACGAATTTCCGGATATCCGATACGAATAACCGGATATACGATACGGTTTCCTTAAACCCGTAGCGGATACGTATCGGGGAAAATAGAAACCGGAGATCCGGTTTCCGATCCGGTTTTTTAAAAACAATAAAAAAAATATGAAAAATATAATCCTAATATGAATTATACAATATAGAATTCAAAACTCACCAATTATTTTCAAAGGTAAAAAATAAAACTACTAGTAAATTTATGATATTATGTATTGAAACATAATATTTTGTTAGAAAAATTGTACCGTAAGACATATATACCATTTTTTGAGGTTTTTTTTATGTATTTTATTATATCAATTTATATAAAACGTAACGTTGCTTAAAAATCAATTAATTACTCTTAATTAAAAATGAAAAAATTATTTTTAAAAAAAAAAGAAAAATATAAAACCGGATACCAAATATCCAAAAACCGGATATCCAAAAAAACCGAATATCCGGAAAAAAAAACAGATCGGATACCGATCGGAATTTTTTTTATTTTTAAAACCGGATATCCGATACGGTTTACAAAACCGGATCGGATATCCGGTTTTGCTCACCCCTAGCAGCAGCAGGCATGTGATGATTTGCCCCCTCACTCACTATCAATCACACCAAACTCCCTCACTACAATTCAAATCACTCCCTCTAATTCATACTAAACACCCATTTATTTTCTATACAATTTAATCAAATCACTCCCTCTCTAAAATTCAATTAATACTCTTTTTTGACATACTTTTTCAATTCTTCAACCTTCATTCATCTTCATCTTCATCTTCAACATCTCTATCTTCAAGCTTCATTCATCTCACAAAAAAAGAATAACTTCATCTTCAATCTTCATTCATCCAACAAAAAAAGAAGAATTTCTTCATCTTCAAGCTTCGTTCATCCATAAAAAAGGAACAAGTCCATCCTCCTACTTCATTCATCCAAAAAAAACATTCTAATTAATATGTTCTAGTTGGAAATATTATTTTGATTGACTGTAAAAACATTATAATTAAAAAAAGAACAACTCATTTAGTGTGTAATGTTCTTGCAGAATTGCAAGGTCACACACTTTCAGTTGTATAGTCACACTTATTATGTTGTAGAATCACGCAGTTGTACACTCATTGTAGTCACATATTCAGTTGTATAGTCACACTCATTATGCTGCATAGTCACACTCGCTATGTTGTAGAATCACGCAACTGTAGAATACCTTGGGATTAAGGTATCATGCGTTTAATCATCTTCATCTTCATGCTTGTTTTATTTTTCATACTTTCTTTTTTTGGTATTTATAAAATTATTCATCTTCATTATCCAAAAAAAATGAAGATTGAATATGGATGAATGGACAATTATGACTTTCCTCAGTAACGACATTCTAAAAAAACGAAAGTATTAATCACATACAAAAGCATTTAAACCAACTTCATCTTCAAGCTTCATTCATCCAACAAAAAAAAGAATTCCTTCATCTTCCAACTTCATTCATCCAACAGAAAAACATTCTAATTAATATGTTCTATTTGGAAATATTATTTTGATTGATTGTAAAAACATTCTAATAAAAAAAAGAACAACTCGTTTAGTGCGTAATAATCTTGCAGAATTGCAAGGTGACACACTTTCAGTTGTATAGTCACACTCATTATGTTGTAGAATCACGCAGTTGTACACTCATTGTAGTCACATATTCAGTTGTATAGTCACACTCATTATGTTGTATAGTCACACTCGCTATGTTGTAGAATCACACAGCTGTAGAATGCCTTGGGATTAAGGTATCATGCGTTTAATCATCTTCATCTCATGCTTGTTTTATTTTTCATATATACCTTCTTTTTTGGTATTTATAAAATTATTCATCTTCATTATCCAAAAAAAATGAAGGTTGAATATGGATGAATGGACGACTATGACTTTCCTCAGTAATGACATTCTAAAAAAACGAAAGTATTAATCACATACAAAAATATTTAAACATTCATTAAATATTCAACTTACAATCATGTTGGTTTCTTTTATAGTTTATTTCATGTTTGTAAGGAGTGTGACTATACAACATTAGGAGTGTGACTATACAACATGGCGAGTGTGACTATACAAATACGACCACTTTTGGCTACAAACCAATTGGTGCACAGCTGCGTGGTTTTAAAGGTGAAAGGATGAGTGATTTTGCTATAGACCTCGCATGATTATGAAACCAGAAGATGGAAATATATTTACATTAGAAAAAGTCCATCCTTTACATATAGTACGTCAAACACAAAAACATTCTAACCCAGCAAATATAAAAACATTCTAACCCAGCAAACATCCTTTATATATAGTACGTCCATCTTAAAGCAAACATTTTATCCCATAAAAATACTCAAGAGCTTAACGGTGGTCTCCGATACGTGCGCAACAATACCTTGTCCAATTACGTGGTCGGTCGCTGTATCTTTCACGACCTTCTTCTTCCCACCGCCCCTTTTACCAACATTCCTCTTTCCACCAGCCATTTCGCTGCGACAAAACACACAATCAATCTAAATCACGCAATGAATATGACTATACAACTGAATATGTGACTACAATGACTGTACAGCTGCGTGATTGTACAAGATGATGAGTGTGACTGTACAACATTAACTGTGTGACTATATAACATAATCAGTGTGATCCTATAACATAATGACTATGATCCTACAACATAACGAGTGTGACTATACAACTTCAACTGTGTGACTATACAACATAATCAGTGTGATCCTACAACTTAATGAGTGTAAATATACAACATATTGACTGTGATTGTCCTACAACATAACGAGTGTGACTATACAACTTAAATTGTGTGACTATACAACCTAATCTCTGTGACTATACAACTAAATTATACGTATTTATACTTCAATCATCATTAACAAAGATGATTACATACACTAATCACTGCAAGAATTTGTGTGATTCTACAATATAATGAGTGTGATTATACAATATTAATTGTTTGAATATACAACCTAAAGTGTGACTACAAAACTAAAACCGTAAAATGGAAAATAGAAGCCAGACAGTTCATTATACTTCAATCATCATTAGCAAAGTCATATTCATAATTAGAAAGATGATTATACCTACGAATCAGAGCAAATTCATTAAATATTCAACCTTCATTCATCCATATTCAACCTTCATTTTTCTTTGTGGATAATGACGATGAATAATTTTATAAATACAAAAAAAAAGGGATGAAAAATAAAACAAGCATGAAGATGAAGATGATTAAACGCATGATACCCTAATCTCAAGGTTAAGATTAAAACAAAAAATCAAACATAAAAAAATTTCCCGTCTTTTTTCCCAGGAAAAAATAATCTAATTTTTTTGGGAAAAAAAATATTCCTTTGAAAAAAATCACTTTTTTTCCGGAAAAAAAATATTTTTCATTTCCGAAAAAAAAAATCACTAAAAAAACATTTTTTGTTTCCGTGCATTTTTTCCCAAAAAGAAAAAAATCCAAAAAACAAAAAAATATCCGAAAATAAAACAATTTTTTTATATTAAAATCAAATTGGTTTATATAAAAACAATTTCAGTGTACATAGTAACTGTTTTAGCGTATATAACAATTCTACTATATCAAATAATTAAGTACATATGACAATTATTTCAGTGTATATATATTTATTAATTGATGTACATAGTAACCATTTGAGTACATATAACAATTATTTTACTGTATATATTGAGTTCTTAAGTATGTGTGTGTGTCTGTGTGTGTGTGTGTGTATATATATATATATAGTGAGTTTAATAGCGTATATAATGAATTTTTTAGTGTATATAACACATATTTTGATGTATGTTCCATTGTTTTAGGTTATTTCAGTGTATGTATATGTTGATTAATTGGTATACATAGTAACCATTTGGGTGTATATAACAATAATTTTACTGTATATATATATTAAGTTCTTAAATATATATATATAGTGAGTTCAATAGCGTATATAATGAGGTTTTTAGTGTATATATATATATAACAATTATTTTGATGTATGTTCCATTGTTTTAGGTTATTTCAGTGTGTGTTGATCAAATAAGTTCATCATATGTAATTAAGTCTATATTAAGTCTCTCTCTCTATGTATGTGTGTGTTGATTAATAGGTGCACATAGTTACTATTTGAGTGTATATATAACAATTATTTTACGGTATATATTGAGTTCTTAAGTCTCTCTCTCTCTCTTTCTCTCTCTCTCTCTCTCTCTCTCTCTCTCTAGGTGCACATAGTTACTATTTGAGTGTATATATAACAATTATTTTACGGTATATATTGAGTTCTTAAGTCTCTCTCTCTCTTTCTCTCTCTCTCTCTCTCTCTCTCTCTCTCTATATATATATATATATATATATATATATATATAGAAGTTGGATCACTTACCCACCTTGATTTTTTGTACAATTTACCTTTAATTTATAGTCATTTAGATCTAATTAAATCAAAGGTCAAGATTGAATTTTAAAACCTAAACACAACCCATAAAACAATAATCAAAACTGAAACAATAATCAAAACCCTCAAAAATCAAACGCTTACAAAACAAAACGCTCATTGAAGGTCAATTTTTTTCAACCGTCACGAAAGCGCAAAATCCTCTTGCATCTCACGAAATCCTCTCGCATCTCCCGAAATCCTCTCGCATCTTGCATCTGAATCAGGTATTCCAATTTTTTTGTCTTTTTTGTATCAGTTTCAATCGTTCTGTACTGTATCAATTTCAATACGATTTTTAATGATACGTTTTTTTTGTATTCGCATCTCTCATCTGAATTGCAATTTTTTTGTATTGAATTTTTTTTGTATTGAGTTGCGTACCTTCAATTTTTTTGTATTGAACTACAATTGTATCAATTTCAATACGATTTTTAATGTACGATTTTTTTCAATGCTACCGCATTTTTTTGGAGGAAATCAAAACCCTAAAAATTGTATATCCCAATACGATTTTTATTGATTTTTAATGGTACTGATTTTTTTGTAATTTAACTGCAATTAAACTGCGTACCTTCATTTTTTTTTGTATTGAACTGCGTTTCTTCAACGGTACTGATTTTTAATGCGTTTTTTTGGTATTGCATTTCAATACGATATATTGAGCACTTTCTGTTTCCGATGTATATCCCAATTTACTGCATCAATTTATGAAAACTACTGATAAGCATGAATACTGCATCAATCACCAATCTGTTGTTTACTGTATCAATTTACTGTATTTCGTTTGATTTCGTCAATATGATGTTTTAATAAGATCAATTTCTGGATTTTTGATTACAAGATTAAAAATTGAAATTATGAATATTGCAATATTTGAATATGAACAATGAAATACTTGAATATGCAAACTGAAATAACTACATATTATTTCATAGCATGGATTTCTAGTTTTGGTACATTATTATTACTACGAAATACCGAATTATTTTATTATGTTATTCTAGTTATTCTATACTATTGGTGCGGTTATTCTATATTATTCTTGAAATTATTTCATTATATTAGTTACTATGTTTTATAACCAAGGTTATTTTATAGTGTTTTTATAGTTATTCTATAGCATATATGTGATTATTGTACTGTAACTAACCCCCTCTTTATTTTTGCCTTTCAGTGAAGTGTCTTTTGATGGGTGCACCATCAATGATATGCAAGATGTTTCATCCAAATACAATAACATGAGTTCTTCATTACAATAACTGAGTTTCTACATTGGACTAATAACTACGTAAAATCAGATAACATTATTTTAAAACTGATTATATTTGAGTGTCAGCCCAATATAATAACATGAGTTATTCATTACAATAACTGAGTTTTTACTTTAGAATAACTACATAAAATCAGATAACATTATTATATTGTTAATTATATTTGAATTCCATCTCAATACAATTACACGAGTTATAATAACAGAGTTTCTACATTGGAATAACTACGTAACATCAGATAACATAATTCTAAAATTTATTATATTTGAGTTCGTCTCAATACAATAACACAAGTTATTCAATACAATAATTGATTTTCTACATTGAAATCATTACATATCTACATTGAAATAACTTGATAACATTATTCTGAGTAAACAATTGAGTTAACTATAAAATAACTATGCTTCTTCATTAAAATAATCTTGTTTGTACATCAAAATAAATAAAAAAATCTGAGAAAAAAATGGTTTTGAGATTTAGAGAGTTTTAATCTCAGCTCTTGATCATATGAGATCTAATGGCCACAATTAAGAGGTAAATTGTACCAAATATGACAAATGTACCAGATTATATATATTGTAACACCCCTGATTTTATAAATTTAAATTAATTTAAAGATGTTCGTATTTTTTTATTATTTACGATTTAACTCGTAAGTCTTAAAATTATTAATAAACGAATTTATCGTTTAATCGTTTCAAACTCCTAAAATTCTATTTGTCTCGAAAGCTCACCTTATATTTAAAAAAATTATTTTTATTTCTGTTTCGATTTATTTTATACATTTAATTTAATTCTTATCGAAAATCTATTTCGACGATTTAAATTCTGAAATTCTTTTTATTTATTTATATTTAAGCTCAAATTTCTATTTTCGGCTCGAAGTTCATTTATTTTAAGTTTCATCAAAACATTTATTACCTTTCCTCGAAAAATCAATTTAATTCACTTCATCGAAGATTTATTATTTATCGGGAATTATTATTTCATCGTCTAACTATTTATTTCTATAAACTTCGTTTTCGACCCGAATAATTATTTATATCTAGAGAAACGTTTATTTACTAATTTTATTAGTCGACCCAATTATTTTTTATTAATCCGTTTTTAAATTCGATTCGTGGGTCAGTCAACTCATCGTTACGGAATTCGTGTCCTACCAAATTCATTTAACTAACCCGTGTTCCGTTCTATTCTTAATACAATTCACCTCCCTTGGTTTCCCACTTTTTTTCATTGCCTTTTCCAACATTTAACGTTCCACCGCCTCATTCTTTTTCCTACATTCACTAATTCACGTAACCCTTCATTCATCCCACCTCTTTATTCCACCTCCACCTCTTCGTTCTTCTCCTATTTCTTTCCCCCATCTTTTCTTCTTCTTCTTCTCGTATGTCTGCTCGTTGATTTTGTTGATATTGTAGGTGTTGATGCAGCGTTTTGTTACTCATTCTTCTTCTTCTTCTTCTTCTTCTTCTTATTCTTGTTCTTCTCTTTTGTTTTGTACCTGTTGCTGCTGCTTTCGATCCCCTGCCTCCTTTCTTCTTCTTTTACTTCAACCCCGTCATCCATTACTAGGGGTGTTCACCGATCCAAACCCGGACCGGACCGGACTGGTTTGACCCGCGGACCGGAAACCCAAAAAACCCAAACCCGCGGACCGGACCGGTTAACAAAGAAACCCGGACCGGACCGGACCGGACCGGACCCTCTTAAGACCGGACCGGACCGGACCGTAAAAATACACTAAATTTGATATTTTTTTAAAGTGTGGACCGGACCGGACCGGACCGGGGACCGGTTACCAACTTTTTTGGGACCCGGAGACCGGACCGGTACGTGCCCCGGTCTGGACCGACCCGGACCATACGGTCCGGTCCGGTCCGGTTTGCCGGTCCGGGTCAATTTTTGAACACCCCTATACATTACCATCTTCGTGCACCTCCATCTTTGGTCGGTCGTTGCTACTGCTATCAGCCGAGGTAGAATCCTTCTCGCACTTCTTTTCTTCTTTCTCGTTCCTCTTCTTCCTTTCTTTTTCTTTCTCGTATTTTCTCGTCTTTACGATGTCGTGTTGCTGGCTCATTGTTGCTGCTATTGTTGTCATGTTGATGTGCTACTATTCGGTGTTTGTATGTTCTCCTTCTCGTCCTCTGATTTAATTCCGTTGGCTGCTGCTATTTTTGCTCTTGTGACTGATTCGTTGCTGTCCTCTGCACTTGGTTCAGAACTGGTTTCTGCTGTCGTTTTGGTTGTCTTTGATGCTGCCATGGTTGCCTAATCGTTCTTATTCTTCTTCCTCTTCGTATGATGTTTCGGCTGTTGCTTGTGTTTTGTGTACTACTGTGCTAATCGATTTCCTGCTGCTTTTCTTCTCTTCTTCGTCTTTGTTGCATGCTTCTGCTGCTACTGTCGTTGGTTATTGTTGCTGATCTGTGACTCCTCTTTTCTTCTCCCTCATTCCTCTTTCTGTTTCGTACTCCTATTGCGTTTGTGCTGCTGCTGCTCTAATTTTTCTTCCTCTTCTTCATTTCTTCATTTCTCCTTCTTCTTCTACACTGATTTGTGCCTCAGTGTTGCATCGCTGCTGCTCATCTGTTGCTGCTGTTTTCTTGTACTGTTGCGGTTGTCTCTGCTACTGTCCTTTTGTTGTGTTGCGCCAGTTTCTATTCCTATTCTTCTTCCTGTTTTCTATTGATTATTGCTGCTGTTCGCTGTTCGTGTTATCGATGTCGTCCTTACGTTTTTCTGTTTTCTTCTCGTTCTTTGTGTTCTTGTTGTCCGTTTTGTTGCTCTTGCGTCATAATTGGGTTGTTAGCAGCCACATTGATATGTCGTTTCTCCGCTCTTCATCTTCTTTGTTTTCCTGATTCACGAGCCTTACTTTCCGTCCTTCTATTCTATCGTTCTCGTCTTTCGTTCCAACATTTCTTATTCCGATTTCTTTGTTTCTTTTTCTTCTATCTCGATTTCCGTTGGAGCTTAAAGACATTACTATCGATTTGGAGCTTGGATTGATCAAGGACGAGTTTGTGTTCGTTTCGGATGTTGACTCAAGGTAACTTTAGGACGTTACTTGATTTTATATCGTATGTTTGAGTAGTAGTATGTAGTAAATATTTTTACTCCAGTTTTTCTAATTTAGCTATTTATTATTGCTAATAATATTAATTTTAAATTGTATACCTTGTAAATATTTTACAAATTTTCGATATCGTTTTATAAATCGTTTGTGATTTAACTATTTACGATCGTTGTAATATTTTGTTGGTTATCGTGACACTAGTAACTAAATAATATCGATTTCATATTTTCGTCATATTTCGTTAATTTCTAATTTTTAACTCAAAATCGTATTTTCATATTATAATCGAGATTTGTATACTTGTTTAATAAATTAATTTTCGTTTTACGATTTATACTAATAAATGAGAAAATAGTCGATTTAGTTTTAAATACATTTTAGTCGAGACTATTTTCACTAATAATTTCCTATTTGTTTCCGATTGACTATTTTTATTAAAAATTGTATTATTTATAAATCAAAGCTATTTCTTAAAAATAATTTGAAACCTTTATAAGATTCATTTCATTTATAAAACACGTTGACTCAATTAATTTTGATATCGGTTTTCTTAAAATATCTCTTTTCTAAGATTTATTGTTTTAACTCGATTTTCTAAATTATTTATAAAATACTATATAATGACTTATCACATTTTATTTATATTTTGAGTAACGAATTTATAAATATAATAAAGTTACGATAACGACGATAATAATAAAAAGTTAATTTCGTTAGAAATGTTATTTTTATACATTTCACCTATTTTAATAACTTACGTATTTTCTATAACAATATTTCTATTTTAAGTAAGTTTCTAAAATTAGTAAGTTTCTATGTATAGAAAGTTTCCCTTTAAATATAAAATGGTTATTCCTTTTATCCATATCATTTATATTGATTATATTTACTTTTGAATATCGATAATGGCTGTTTTGGAGTTATGGAATGAGGTCAGGTGTATGGGTAGAGTAATACAGTCTAGGGTATACGTTTTGCCATCAACTATAAAGCTGGTGTGTCTATGTTGAGACGCATTGGTCGTTGAACTGAGAATGGTTTGTGTTCAGGAGTGTGTATATTTTGACCTTAAACTTAGATATCGCATCGTGTAAGTCACCGTCGGGTTGAACTGGATTACGGTTGGTGTCCAGGAGGGGTTTACATTACTTAAGCCAGGACCTCGCTGCACGCAGTCCTGTTATAGTTTAGTTGCCTAGTTAGAGACCGAAGTCTAATTTGTTTTGACTAAGTTCTCGAAGCTAGTTTGAGTATTATCCTAGTGAAAGTCTATTTCGTTGCACTGATTGATTTCCATAACGCCATTTTTGAATATTATTATTATCGATTGATATTGACTTGCAGGTTTGCAAATGCTTTAAGTTTCGCTGAAAACTTATTTTTATTATATCGTTTTAATGTTTTCTCATTTTAATTATTTTGATGTAGTAATACTATTATTTTTCCACATAATATAATATGGCTGGGAGAACGTCGGAGTTACTCCCCACTGACGTGGATGTTATGTTTATAACATGACAGGTATTTGCTGCTGGGTTTTGGGTGTGAGCTAGCGAGTAGCGTGGATCCTACTCTTTCTTCATTCTTGTAATTTATGGATTTGTATAAATCCGTTTGAAGATTTTTACTTTTAGCCCTTTTGTAAAAAGAGGTCTTTGTATCGACTTACCATTTCTTTTAATAAGATATAGTTGGTCAGTGTGTTTTAATCCCAACTCTACAGTGTTTCCGCCACTGTATTGCGTTAGAATTTCTAGGGGATTATATATATAGTGAGTTTAATAGCGTATATAACAAGTTTTTTAGTGTATATAACAGTTATTATGATGTAAGGTAAGATGAGAGAATCAACTCGATCAAAAAGGTGGAGGGTTGGTTGTGATCTAATATTGTCTGTAGGTTATTTTTAATCTAATGGTCCAAATTGTCTCTTAATGGGTGTAAGAAGTTTTGTTGTCTCACCGGAACCCGCATATATATATATGTGTGTGTGTGTGTGTGTGTGATCTAGTGTAAACACGCCAATTTGGTCTAAACATCCTAACAATCTGGACCGTTGATCTAATACTTGATCAACGGCTCAGATTTAATCTTCAAAAGAGAACAAAACCTTCACAAAGTCCCTCCCTTACCTCTCTTTTCTCTCTCGTCTGTTCTTTGATACTCATGTAACCCAATTTTCTCTGCAAATTCTACTCTCAAAATTGAAATACAGAATTTTTCCGGATAAATGCTCAATTATAAGTTCCTATTGCTAATCGTAATCTTAGATTGTAGATTACTTCATTTAATTTGTTATATATTTTCAGAAATTTATTCAATTCATTCAATTTTTTTATTAAAATTGCAATTTTGTAGAAAATTCGTTCCTATTGCTCAATTTTCCGAAAAATTGCTCAATTGTAAGTTCTTGTTGCTTAATCGTAAGATTAGATTGTAGATTACTTCATTGAATTCGTTTTAATTTTCCAGAAATTCGTTCAATTTTATGCAAAATATATGCGTTCATTAGAATACTTGAATATATGCGCTGGAATACTTGAATATATACTCAGTTATTCCAACACATATATTCAAGTATTCCAACATATATATTCAAATATTCCAATTACTCTAACATATATACTCAGTTACTCCAACACATATATTCAAGTATTCCAACATACATGTTCAAGTATTCCAACATACATATTCAATTTTTTTTCACCGACTAATACTGTTTTACAACAGTCGATGATGAAGAAACAATGCAAGAACACAAGTTCAGAGATATCAAAACATCTACCGTGTCGGAATATCAGAAAGACGCATTTCAAAATGGTCGAACTTGCCGTATTTTAATTGTCGTATCGCATATGTAATTACACGTATAGAATTAAGCAATTACTCCAACATGTTTGGTTGATTATTCCAACAATCATTCAAATTATTTATTGAATCAATCAATTATTCGTCTTCAATTACTTTGATGTCGTTATTTCAATGTTACAAGCAGTTATTCCTATGTTCGACTATAGCTACTCCAACATTTATTAATTGCTGATGGAATCAATCAATTTTAAATCTTCAATTACTCTAATGTCGTTGTTATTCCAATGCTTACAAGCAATTATTCCTATGTTCGACGACAGTTACTCCAACATTAATTGTTGATTGAAACCACATGTAAAGAAATGGTACATCTTATAAAAACTATTCTATTCCTCATGAGTTTTGAAACATCTCTCTATCTTAGGCATGAACTCATCTTCTACCGTCCTTATCCAATTGTCGTTGGCACCCAGAGTGTAAGTCAAGCTTAGAGAATTCGTGCTATTTTCAATAGTTGGTGTTGAGCATTGTTGCGAACTTGATATTGTTGCTATCAACTGATTGAATGTCTGCAAACATATTCAGGAACTCCAATATTCAAATTCAAGTGCACTAATGCATATTTTCAAGTACTCTAATGCATATATTCAAGATTATGCAAAAACATACATTCAAGCACTCTAAAATTCCGGAGATTCAAATACCTATTTTAACCTTCCAATTCAGTTATTCCA
Source organism: Agrostemma githago (assembly GCA_958450325.1). Taxonomy (NCBI): domain Eukaryota; kingdom Viridiplantae; phylum Streptophyta; class Magnoliopsida; order Caryophyllales; family Caryophyllaceae; genus Agrostemma; species Agrostemma githago. The sequence continues at coordinate 27,830,404 of OY288248.1, forward strand.
GCATACATGTTTAAGTACTCCAGCATATAAATTAAAGTATTCTAAAACATATAGTCTAGTACTCCAATGTATACGTATACTTAAGTATTCCAATTACTCCAAGACATATACTCAGTTACTCCAACATATATATTCAAGTATTCCAACACATATAATTAAGTACTCTATTCATATAATCAAGTACTTCATTTACTCCAAGACATATACTCAGTTATTCCAACACATATATTCAAGTATTCCAACATATATATTCAAGTATTCCAACGTATATACTCAGTTACTTCAACATATATATTCAATTATTCCAGCATACATATTCAAGTATTCCAACATATATATTCAAGTACTCTAAAACTTCTGAGATTACCTTCAAGTTGATTCATGTCTTCTATGTTGAAATCGATATTCATCATAAAGAATTCTGGAAGAATTCAAAAACGAATATATGTCGTGATAAATTACCTTAAAAAATGAATAGGCTTTCAAAAACAATTAGGTATTGAAGTATAACGATATTACCTTCATGTTCATCAACAATAGGTTCATGCTCGGTGAAATTCATACTCATCAAAAATGAATTTCGTATAAAAATTCTGGAAATTTGAATGAATTGAACGAATTTTCGAAAATTGAATGAAGTAATCTATAATCAAATCTTATGATTGAGCAATAGGAACATACGATTGAGCAATTTTCTGTTTAATTAGGTGTTTCAATTTGAAAAATATGATCACTTTTTAGGAGAAAAAATTTTGAGAGGAAATTTGGGGATTTACCAAACCCTAAAGAGAGGAGAGAGAAAGAGAGAAGAGAGAAACGCCTAATGGAAATTGGGAGGGTTTTATTATCTTTTGAGAATTAATCTCGACCGTCGATCTTGAAAGATCTAACGAACCGAATTGTTAGCATATTTGCACCAAATTTGGTGTTTACACCAAATCCCACCTCTATAAATAAATAAATATATATATATATATATATATATATAGAGAGAGAGAGAGAGAGAGAGGCGGGTTCCGGTGAGGCAGGGTAACTCCTTACACCCGTTGAGGCACAATCTATACCATTAGATTAAGATGGAACATATATCCAAATAAGTGTTATATACACTATTAAATCTCATTATATACGTTATTAAACTCACTATATATATATACACACACTTAAGAACTCAATATATACAGTAAAATAGTTATTGTTATATACACTCAAATGGTTACTATGTACACCAATTAATCAACATATATATACACTGAAATAATTATCATATGTACTTAATTATTTGATATAGTAGAATTTTATATACCCTAAAACAGTTATTATGTACACTAAAATTGTTTTTATATACACCAATTTTATTTTAATATTAAAAAAATGATTTTTTTCGGGATTTGTTTTGTTAAATTTTTTTCTTTTTGGAAAAAAATGTCCGGCAAAAAATGTTTTTTTGGGGAAAAAAGTGTTTTTTTTGGAAAAAATGTTTTTTTTCGGATTTTGTTTTTTGGAAAAAATATTCCGAATTTTTTTTTTTTTGAAAAATATTGATTTTTTTTCTCTGGGAAAAAAAAATTTATGTATGAGTTTTTGTTTAAATCTTAGCCTTTAATTTGATTTTAATCTAATGGTTGAGATTGTGACTCAAGTGAGTCCCTTTTTTTTTATTCCATAAGTCCTATTTAGAGCCATTGATCTAAAAGGGATGGATGGTGGTGATTGAGTGTTGTAATTAAGGTAATAACTACCATATCTTGGAAAAAATTTAATAAAATCCTCTCTCCTCCCTTAATTACCTCCAACTGATAACACGTTCTCTTTCATCCCATTCAATTTTTTCATTCAAACACACCCGCCTAAAAAAACCCTTCACCTTCATCTTCAACTTCAACTCAAGCAAAGGTAATCTTCATATTCGTATTGGCAGACAAGAACAGAGGTGCGGTCGCGGTTGTTGAAAAACGTAGACAAGTATGTGGACACGAGATAAAATATTATCTACGGTCCCAAGACCAAGCCAACAAAGGGTCGAAAAAAAATGATGTGTCTAATGAATTATGTCACCTTCTTCTGATTATGAAATATTATGGATTATGTCATCTTCTTCTTCTGGTTGTGAATTTGTTCATTCTGTTACAGTGATTAACTGTACCTATTACTCTAAGTGACGACTGATGTTACTATGAGAATGAATGGAGTTTACCCAAGATACAAATGTGGTCTCATAATCAGTGTATTACACTGACGCATTATAACTGTTACTTTAATGAACAAATGATGTTACTCTCATTGATTATGATGTTATTCTACGTCTCATGATTAAGTTTCATTGATATTAATGGTGTGGTCTCATAATCACTTTCATTGATATTATCATCAATCACTCTGATGCATTATATATGGTTCTTTAAAGAACGAAAGTTGTTAATTTCCTAATGAATGGTTCTAATCCAAGTTATCCTCAGTTACTTTGGTAATCATTTGTTTAAACAACGCTGATGTGCTCAGTTACTTTCATGGATTATGTCTGTTACTGTAACTCAAGAAAGGTGTTACTCCAATAGATATGAGATGTTACTCTAACCAAATACACATGTATTAAATAAAATAGAGTTAATTTTGGATTATGTCTGTTACTGTAACTCAAGAAAGATGTTACTCCAATAGATATGAGATGTTACTTTCATGGATTATGTCTGTTACTGTAACTCACGAAAGGTGTTACTCCAATAGATATGAGATGTTACTCTAACCAAATACACATGTATTAAATAAAATATAGAGTTAATTGCAACATAGCACAGCGATATGTGTACAAAATTAGTTATTCTTGTAAACCATAAAAAAAATATTCTTAGAATGACCAAAAACACAAGTATTCTCAAAACACTTGTTCCTCCTCTTCATCTTCCTCAGTGTCTTCTTCAGTTTCCTCATCTTCGTCAACATAAAACAAAACAATAAAATCAGTGTCTTCTTCAGTTTCCTCATCTGCTTCAACATAAAACAAAACAATAATATCAGTGAAGAATACGTCAGACATGGATTCTATACTAAAACGAGAGCAATGAACCATTGTTATTAATCCATGATTAATCAACTGAATAAAATTCCACCTTTTCCAGTGTTGTCCCGTGCGTTCGCATCTTTGCCAATACCACCTGCACAAAATTGAACAGCGTTACACCCATGCAAATATGTGTTACTTCAATTCCTAAGTTGTGTTACTCTAACGACTACAGTACGTTACTTTAACATCATCATCAAAACCCTTTTTCTCAACGTTCATTTGTGTTACTGTAATTGCAATTAAGTGTTACTTTAACTCAGAAGGTATGTTACTTCAACGACGTTTCTGCGTTAATAGAAATCAAAACAATAGTATCAGTGGATATAATGAAAAATCTAAATAACAAACATAAAACCCTAGAATCTATAAAGATAGAGAGAGCAGTTAACCATTGATACGAAACTATGATGAATGAAATGACAATGAAAGTATCAATATGAAAATTGACGTAAAAAAAGAACGCAAGTTGATGCACGATGTATCCATGGATAAAAATTGAATCAAAACGTGAAATAAATATTGAAACTCACCATTGTTATACTCGATCAATTGATTATCAACAGTTGAAGAAGATGACGCGATCATTGAATCCATTGTAACGGGATTTCGAGCACAGAATTGATTGATTGAATGAATGAATGAATAAACGTGATGAAGAAAGGGTTTTTTTCAGGTTTGAATGAACGTGAATGATGAATGAACGTGATCAAGGGAGTTATTGTTTCCTAAATTCATGGGAGCTATTTTAGGAACGTAAATCTTTTTTTAAAGCAAATACTAGGATGCATCTTGTCCATCCATCCTCATCCCATCCAATGGATGGGATGAGGACTTAGGGACTCATCTAGAGTAAAGGACTCATAAGATCCTTACTCTCTCTCTCTCTCCCTATATATATATATATATATATATATATATATATATATGGGATTAAGAGAGTTGGTGGTGGATTGGGAAGTTGAGAAGTTGTGTTGTTGGTCATTGATCTTGGGTGAAATTGATGGCTTAGATTAGATTAAAAAAAGGGAAAGGTTCTCCTGACAACAGCAGTAGCAGCAGTGATGCCCCCTCCCTCACTATCAATCACACCAAACTCTCTCACTACAATTCAAATCACTCCCTCTCATTCATACTAAACACTCCATTTATTTTCTATACAATTTAATCAAATCACTCCCTCTCTAAAATTCAATTAATACTCTTCTTTGACATATTTTTTCAATTCTTCAACCTTCATTCATCTTCATCTTCAACATCTCCATCTTCAAGCTTCATTCATCCCACAAAAAAAGAACGACTTCATCTTCAAGCTTCATTCATCCAACAAATGAAGACGAATTTCTTCATCTTCAAGCTTCGTCCATCCAAAAAAAAGAACAACTTCATCTTCCAACTTCATTCATCCAACAACAAAACATTCTAATTAATATGTCCTAGTTGGAAATATTATTTTGATTGACTTTAAAAACATTCTAATTAAAAATAAAGAACACGTCATTTAGTGCGTAATGTTCTTGCGAAATTGCAAGGTCACACACTTTCAGTTCTATAGTCACACTCATTATGCTGTATAGTCACACTCATTATGTTGTAGAATCTGACAACAGTACACTCATTGTAGTCACATATTCAGTTGCATTGTCACACTCATTATGTTGTATAGTCACACTCGCTATGTTGTAGAATCATGCAGCTGTAGAATCATTCATTATCTTCATCTTCAACATCTCCATCTTCAAGCTTCATTCATCCCACAAAAAAAGAACAACTTCATCTTCAAGATTCATTCATCCAACAAAAAGAAAGAATTTCTTCATCTTCAAGCTTCATTCATCCAAAAAAAGAACAACTTCATCTTCAGACTTCATTCATCCAACAAAAAAATATTCTAATAAAAAAAAAGAACAACTCATTTAGTGCGTATTGTTCTTGCAGAATTGCAAGGTCACACACTTTCAGTTGTATAGTCACACTCATTATGCTGTTTAGCCACACTCGTTATGTTGTAGAATCACGCAGCTGTGGAATACCTTGGGACTAAGGTATCATGAATTTAATCATCTTCATCTTCATGCTTGTTTTATTTTTCATACCTTCTTTTTTTTGGTATTTATAAAATTATTCATCTTCATTATCCAAAAAAAAATGAAGGTTGAATATGGATGAGTGGACGATTGTGACTTTCCTCAGTAACGATTGTGACATTAATCACATACAAAAGTATTTAAACATTCATTAAATATTAAAATTTCATTCATGTTGGTTTTCTTTATAGTTGATTTCATATTTTTAAGGAGTGTGACTATACAACATTAGGAGTGTGACTATACAACATGACGAGTGTGACTATACAACATGGCGAGTGTGATTATACAAATACGACCACTTTTGGGTACAAACCAATTGGTGCACAGCTGTGTGGTTTTAAAGGTGAAAAGATGAGTGATTTTGCTATAGACCTCGCATGATTACGAAACCAGGAAATAGCGATGAAAATATATTTACATTAGAAAAAGTCCATCCTTTACATATGGTACGTCAAACATAAAAACATTCTAACCTAGCAAACATCCTTTACATATAGTATGTACATCCTAAAGCAAACATTTTATCCCATACAAACACTCAAGAGCTTAATGGTGGTCTCCAGTACGTGCGCAACAATACGTTGTCCAATTACGTGGTCGGTCGATGTATCTTCCACGACCTTCTTCTTCTCACCGCTCTTTTTACCAACATTCTTCTTTCCACTAGCCATTTCCCTGCGATAAAACACACAATCAATCTAAATCACACAATGAATATGACTATACAACTGAATATGTGACTACAATGACTGTACAGATGCGTGATTGTATAACATAATGAGTGTGACTGTACAACTTTAACTGTGTGACTATACAACATAATCAGTGTGATCATACAACATAACTGTAGACACCCGTATTTTGACTGCCAGGTGTCTATGGTAGTTTCCCAAAAAACACCCGATGATGATCGGACGCAAACGTGTTTCTGCGCGCTCGGATATGGGCTCAAATCCATAAGTTGTTGGCTAATGCACTTACGGAGTACAAATCTCACAAAACTAACCTCAAATCCAGGCCCAGCGGGCCGTTCCGAGTCAGACAAGACTAATTTGGGCCAAAACCGACACCGGAGATAAAACCGACCTTCTTACGATTGGGTCAACCCTGGTCAAAGTCATTTCCGAGACATACAAAGCAGCCCCTCACAACATCAAAAGTCCAAGTCAAACACAAACCCATCAAAAACCCAGGTCACGGTCCAAAACAATGGACCCGCACGACCCAGCTAGGCCACTCGATCGAGTGCCCCACCCACTCGATCGAGTGGGCCTATTTCAAGCCCGACGGCTGACACACTGGGCCACTCGACCGAGTCAGTCACTTACTCGGTCGAGTAACCCTAACCGGGTGCCCTTGTCTTTGCCTATATAAGCAACCCCATGCACACACAATTTGACAACTTTTTCTACATTAAAAAAACCCTAATCTACACACACTTCAACTACACTAGCAAACCCTAAACCTAGCTTTAGGAATTCGAAACCCTACCACCACAACTCATCCTACATACCTCGATTACTCCCGTGCTAGCTTCAACTACGATTTCATACCGAGAACAAGAACATGTAGGTTGAGGGTGCCAAATCCTATCTTCTCTTCTCTCTTCTCCTCCTTTCTCGCGTCATTGTTGTCATAAGGGTCGTTTTCTTTTATCGTCTTATCGCATCATAATATCGTTAATATCGCTAGTACTAAGAGACATTAAAATACTCGTCGATTTGTGTCGAGTGCGGAGGATGTCAAGATAAGGAAACCCGAATATACAAGTGTACTGCACACAGCGTTGCCGGTCGCTTATCCTGACACCCTAGCATTTGATTATTGAAACGGGTCAATTTCAACAATAATTCGTTTATTTTCGTTTGCATCGCATATTCACATCGATTTTTTCAAAACAAGTGTTTTATTTAATAAGGGTCGAAACCCGTTAACGCGGATCCGACATCACGATCTCTAGGGATTTATTTCGATGTCGGAAAAGCCGAGGGAATCAAGTCTTTCAATTCAAGCAAAGTGTCGATCCGTTAGAGTCGATACCAATTCCATAATTGGATGTCGAATCTAACGATTTAGTCAATTTAATTAACTAATGCGATTTTTCGTTGATGCTAAAATAATAGTCATACGATTCGCTAGAATCACAACATTATTAAACGCGGAGAAAATCTATTCATATCGCGATAGTTAATTCAAACGACTTAAAACAATTTTCTCTTATTTTCACTCTACTATCTCATATCGATTCAATAATCGAATATGTGATACAACGAGTATGCAATCTCAGAATTGAGTATAAATTCCGCGATATTTATGCCCAATTCATCAAATCGTCAAAATCAAAAGCAATTTCGAAATCGACAATAAAATTGCAAGCGAACCTGGTTCGTACAGGTGCCACTCGACCGAGTGCCTATGCCACTCGATCGAGTGACATCACCAAAACCGAGACAGAATGTCTTTTCGACCTCCACTCGGTCGAGTCTCATAGTGACTCGGTCGAGTGGCAACGTACTCGGTCGAGTTAGTCAATAACTCGGTCGAGTAGGGTCATAAAGTCCGGACAGGACCTTTTTCAGAGGTCCACTCGGTCGAATCCCTCATTGACTCGGTCGAGTGGCCCTTTATCACGTAAAACCGTGAGTCCAACAATAGCATTCGAGTCTTGTTAACCGTTTTTTGTGACTTAGGTCAGCACGTGCCTAATCAATCACGTGAAACCTCTTTTCAAAACCATGCATTAACTCACTTGCATCATTCTACACAATTCAATATTCGCGCAAACCGTTAATATCGTTTTACCGTTACTAACCGTTTGTTATTTCTTTGTCAATTTTGGTTGTTTATTTTATTGTACCAAAATGAACCCGCATGCTAAACTTCAACTTTGACGTTAGAATCAAATTGCATTAAATCAACATAGAAACCCTTTCAATTACATTCACATGCTTAGGGAAAATAATGTTTGCATATCATTTTCCCGTTTAACTAACGCGCGTATTCAAAAGTCATTCGAGATCTTAGTAGAGGCCGCTAGTGCGGGCGGGTTGGGTGTCCTTCGGTGGCTTCCCAACACGTACCCTCACCCCTTACTCAGAACCTTGGTTTCCGGATGCCCGAAACCGTTGGCGTACGAGAGTCATTCAATACATGATATCCGATAATGTCGGTATCGGTATCAAATGCTAAGGGACGAACCCAATAAACTCTGACATTGGAAATGGGCCGTATTTTGTACACGGCCCACTACGACATAGAGTGGGTTCGAACGGGCCCGAACTCCCACAAAGTTCGGTGGCGACTCCACGTCGATTTAAATTTCCATTCGATCCGTTTCATATGGAGATTCATTCGCATACCCAAACCCGCGCGTGGCCGCGTCGAGGTGGACCTATGTCATGTCCACAATTTGGCGACTCCGCTGGGGATTAACTGATGCGTGAATTACCATCGGCATCCTCAGGGGGAGACTCGAATTGAAATCGTTTGACTAGTACAATACGCGTTTTAGTTTTACGGTTCATGCATAACCTATATTTTCCCGGGCCGGTACTGGTGACCGACTCCCACTATACCATTGATGTACTCCAATATGGATATGTCAAAAGGTGTCCATAGTCGATTCGAGTGGGTTTCGCGGCATGTTCTAAGCTCAACTCGACTTAGAGAGTCCGTTCCGATCAACGTCTAGACTATGTACACTGGTATAGACCCTCTTAGACCGACCGAGACTTAGTGTAAAGCATACATGGCATCGTTATAATGTTTGTATGACTACGTGCTATTTGGTTTCAGTGTCGTTTTCAAAAACCGTCAACTTTTCAAAAATACATCTTTTTCAAGACGTTCAATTTTCAAAACCCGGGTCGCTTGCCGAATTTAGGACTTATGATTTTACTCAAAATAGCCTATTTTCTAGACGGTATGCTGCCCAATACAAAACTCGAAAACGTTTTCGAACTTTCAAAAACCGAGGCCCGATACACTTTCCAATTTTCTCGAAAAATCGGGCCTTTCCCTAAGTTCTCTCGGACTTTCCAAAAACCATCAATTTTCAAAACTTTCCTCTTCTTAGGACTTCCCGTATTTAGCAGTGTCGGGTCATGTCATAAGTTGTCAAGGTCTTTAGCGTCGAAACTCTGTCGATCTTATATCACGGGTTTCTTCCCCATCCCAGTCCGCCTTATTAGACTAAGGCAAGGCCCACCTACGTAGGACAAACCCCTACAAAGGAGGGCCCGTCAACATGATCGAGTCAAAAGTCTGGGGATGTCTCACGTGAACCTTCCTTCGAACAGGACTAGGCCCACTCGCCGAACCCTAAGGAAGGCCCACACTTCACAAGTCACCCGTCTAGGTGTCTTTTCTCGAGTCATTTCCCTTTTTAGTCTTGTTCGGGATGTACTTTCTATTCCGGGATTCGGGCTAGTTTCTAATTACGCGGTGTTCTTACAGACAGGCCACCCGAAACCAGATATCAACGCAAAATGGCCGCATTGAAGGAGGCCCTAGAGAAGATCGAGACTCAACTGACCTCCATCCAGGCTAGCCAAGCAACGTTAGACACCCGTTTAAGCGCTGTAGAAAAGACGGCCCCTGTTGACGGGTCAGAGACCACTGGGCCCATAGCTGAACTTATCAGCGTTGTTAGCAGGCTCGAAGAACAAGTTCACCTGTCGACGAACAACTCGATCCACACCGAAAATGCTCGTTCCTATTCACCCTTGAATGACGAGCTGCCTGCTAACCTCAACCTTACGGGAATTCCGATGTTTGAGGGTACTGAAGACCCGGTCCATCACATCCGGGCTTTCAAAGACTTTATGGCGGTCAAGGGGGTAAAATCCGCCATGTTCAAGCACTTATTCCCTTCCTCTCTCGAGAAGCACCCTAAGGCCTGGTTCTATAGGCTTGACCCCAAGAAATATAAGACTTGGGATGATGTGGCGACCGAATTTGCTCGGAATTATGCCGACAATACTGAAATCCAGACTACAATGCGTACTCTGGAGGTGATGGCCCAAGAGCCCAAAGAAGGTTTCACAAAATATTTGCAAAGGTAGCGGGCCGAGAGTGTGAAGCTGGTCGACAAGCCCAGTGAGAAGGTCCTAGTGGAGGCTTTTGTCAAGAACCTCCTCCCATCCTACCGGGTCCATCTCCGGTATGCTATCATCCCTAACTTCGCCGCCCTCACTGAAATGGCACAAGAATAGAGGACGACCTAAGGTTAGAGAGCCTGACTAAGGCCTCTACCAAAGGCTATCAAGGGGCAAGTTCATCTACGAGCAAGCCCACACCCGCAGCTGCAACTCGCAGCATCTTTGATGAGGTAAACCTGCTTGACACCTCATCCAAAAAGAATACACCAAATCGGGTATTCACAGATATAGGGACTACCTATACTTATGCCTTACAAAGGCTATCTTCAAAGGGTCTGATCCAACCGATAGGCCCAACTCCAGAACCTCCAGTAGAAAAGAGGCCCAAAAGTTATAACGCCCAAGCCTACTGTCAGTATCATCGAGGTAACGGACATGATACCGAAAAATGCTGGAGACTGAAACATCTGATCCAAGATCTGATCGAGAGCGGGAAAATCCCGTTGCCCGAAGACAAGCCGAGCAACAAAGAAAACCCGTTCAGTGCCCACGCAATATTCACCGGTGAGGTAATTGACTGTTCTCACCTCATCTCCCCCTATATCCCACAAATTAACGGGATATGGTTCGATGACGAGGATGACGTATACTTAACCAAAGGGGAAGCTGTCCCCATCACCCTTGAAGAGGTCCGAAAGACTAAGTCCAAAGCCTTAGCCACTAACCATCTCGTCACAACTGAGCGTTCTATTCCTACATCCGTCACTGAACCCGCCAGGATGGAACCTACCCTTGAAGAACCAAGTAACGACACCGCTTTGGTCCAACAAATGAAGAGGGTTTGAGCTGACTTAACCATATGGCAATTACTAGTTAGCTCACAAGCTCATCGGGAAGCACTGACTAAGGCTCTCGATGAAATCAAGGTCGACTCACAGGTTACCCCTACTGAAATGGTAGCCACTATTATGCCTTATCTCAAAGGCAAGTCTAAGGAAGAAGGCCCACTCATCACCTTCTCTGAGTCTGATCTGCCAGCGTTTGGGCCCAATCATAATCTGGCCCTATACATTACGGTCATTTGCCGAGGGAAGTACCTCCCAATGACCCTTATTGAGGATGGGTCCGCTGTGAATGTCTTAACTCTAAGGACCGCTAAAGCTCTCGGCATCACCGATGCCGACTACCTCCCGACAGCACAGACTATCCAAGCTTTCGACGGAAGCCCAAAACCGGTGGCCGGGGCCGTTAAGTTAACAATAATAACGGGCCCAATCGAGAAAGAGTTGGAGTTCCAGGTGATTGATGTCACCTCGTCCTTTAACCTACTATTAGGAAGGCCTTGGATCCACGCAGTCAAGGCCGTATCCTCCACTCTTCACCGAAAAGTCAAAATGCCACTACGGGACGGCATCATCACACTAGAGGCTACTCCAATTACCGTGGCAAGCTGCAATGCTACGGGCCGGGCCGACCCACGAGGATTTGATTTCGTGGGCATGATCGAAGAAGAGTATCTCTTTAGGCCTTACTTCACAACTAGCATCGACACAATGCTTCAGAATCTAGGCTATCTACCGGGAGCAACCTCGAGGCCGAATCTTCCGGCTGGGAAGATCATTGAGGTCCTAAATGATGGCGAATCACAATTCGGGTTGGGGTATGCTATAACCCCAAAAAACATGGTTCGGGCCGGTATTCACAAGGCCATCGACATTTTCAAGGGTACTTATATAGGCCCTTATAGCCCGAAGTTAACAGATTACTTCGTCACTCCAGTTTTTGGAGCTGTTCAAGTGGGCCTCTACCAACCCACCATCACATACTCCGAGGCCAAAACGGCTCGGGAATGCAATTTCATCCCCGATGACATATTTGCCCTCGTTCAAACCGAGTCCAAGAAAGGGGAAAACAACGCCGAGCCCGTGCTGGGGCTTCTATTTGGAGAAGACAAGGTTTTCCCCGCTCCAAAAGATGATCTGGTCAATCTGATCCTCCGCAGCAATCAGTTTGGCCCAACAAAGCTGATCACCGAAGTTGGTGCAGATACGGGAAAAAGGGCCTGGAAAAAGACCATCAAGTGGACCGACAGTCAAGGACGGACCTACAAGCTGACCACCGGCGAGGGAGACATGCCGGATACCGAGTCTGAGTCTGAGTCAGAGTCGGAGTCTGAGTCCGAGTCTAGAGGGTCTGGTGCTAGAGTCGAGTCTGTAACCCCTCTTCCCGTATCCACTGAGGTCTCGGGGCCTGTCCCAAGACCTCTCCTTATGCCGCCACTGACCAACGATCAGATGGTCGCTCTTTTCGAGCTTTTCACAAAATTCACCATTAATAATAATAACGAAAACCGTTCTGCTTACGACTTGTCTTATTTCCAAAATTTTCTCAATTTCAAAAATTTTATATGCAATGACATTGTGAAACCCGACGAACAGGTACCTCTACCTCCACATCTGATCGAGCAGCTCGAACAAAGGGAGTCCCGAGATCCGGTAATCGAAGAAACCGAGTCCATCAACGCGGGAACCACTTTAGAGCCCCAGATGCTTAAGTTGGGCCTATCCTTAGATTCAGAGGAGAGAAAACAATTCACAGACCTCCTCAAAGAATTCAAGGACGTCTTTGCATGGTCCTACAAGGACATGCCGGGTATAGATCGGGAAATAGCCGAACACCGAATACCCATCAAAGATGGGTGTAAACCAGTAAAGCAAAAACTCCGAAGGATGAAGCCCGAATGGTCTCTCAAAGTCAAAGAAGAGGTAGACAAGCAATTCAAAGCAGGATTTATACAAGTGTCTGAATATCTAGACTGAGTTGCAAACATCGTGCCGGTACCCAAGAAGGACGGCAAGGTGCGGGTATGTGTGGATTTCCGAGACCTTAACAAGGCTAGCCCAAAAGATGATTTTCCGTTACCCCACATCGACATACTGGTGGATAATACGGCCGATGATGCCCTTCTGTCGTTCATGGACGGGTACGCCGGATACAATCAGATTAAAATGGCAGAAGAAGACAAGAGTAAGACCACCTTCATTACACCTTGGGGGACTTACTGTTACACCGTAATGCCATTTGGGCTTATCAATGTCGGGGCCACTTATCAACGGACCGCCACTACTTTACTACATGACATGAAACCTAAAGAAGTGGAGGTCTACGTCGACGACATGATCGTCAAATCTAAAGACCGGAGTGGGCACATTGCGGCCCTAAGAAAATTCTTTACCCGACTGCGCAAATACAACATAAGGCAAAACCCTCAAAAGTGCAGTTTCGGGGTAACCTCGGGCAAATTACTGGGCCATATCGTTAGCCAACGCGGCATCGAGGTCGACCCAGCTAAAATAAAAGCCATCACAGAGATGCAACCACCCAAGACCGAAAAAGAAATACAGGGGTTTCTCGGGAAAGTCCTATACATCAGCCGGTTCATTTCAAAATTAACCATGGTATGTGAGCCCATTTTCAAGAAACTGAAGATAGAGGAACGGGTACTGTGGGACGACAAATGTCAAGCGGCCTTCGATAAAATCAAGGAGATTCTGTCTGCACCGCCATATTAATGTCACCTCAACCCGGCTTGCCTTTGTCGTTATACCTAACAACGACCGAGACAGCCATGGAGGCTATGCTGGCCCAGACAGTCGGTTCAGAAGAACGGGCTATTTACCACAATAGTAAAAAGTTCCTCGAATATGAATGCAAATACACAATGCTTGAAAAGACGTGTCTAGCGCTGGTTTGGGCCACTAAAAAGCTCCGACATTACATGTTGAGTCACGAGGTACACGTGTTATCCAAAATGGATCATATAAAGTACCTGTTCGAGAAGCCCATCCTCAGCGGCAGGATGTCCAGATGGACTTTAATGTTATCTGAGTTTGACCTCAAGTTTGTACCATTAAAAGCCATCAAAAGCTGGGTAGTAGCCGAGTTCCTCGCCGATAGCCCGATACCTGAAGAGGACCACACCGACACTTGGGCCTTTCCTGATGAAGTCATATTCCACACCGATACCGAGACATGGGATTTGTATTTTGACGGGGCATCCAACTTTCAAGGATTCGGGGTCGGAATCCTGCTAATTTCACCACGAGGTGAGCACACCCCCTTATCTATCAATTTGGACTTTGACGTGACCAATAACGCAGCCGAATACGAAGCATGCATTCACGGGTTGCAAGCCGCCGCTGATTTAGGGGTAACAAACCTCCGGGTCCACGGTGATTCATCATTGGTCATCAATCAGGCTCTCCAAAAATGGAAAACTCGGAACGCCAATCTCGTGGCTTACCAAGCAGGGTAAGGGTTCTAGAGAAACAATTTCAAAAGGTAGAATACATTTATCTGCCCCGGGAAGAAAATCAATTCGCAGATGCACTTTCCAAATTAGCATCTCTACTGAACATCCCGGATCACCTGACCAGCATGCCGATCTGTGTCGAAAGACGGTCCGAGCCAGCGTATGTACACGCCATCCAAGACATCGAGCTAGCCGATCCGGAACCTTGGTATCGGTCAGTCCTAATCTACTTGGCAACGGGAGAGTATCCCCCGGGAACTGAAAATCGGGCCAAGAAAGCCCTGCGGAGATTGGCAGCCCAATTTGTTCGCACGGACGACGGGCAATTATACAAAAAGACGGCACAAGGGGCTCTACTCCTATGCATCGACAAAATACAGGCCGAAAAGGTAATGGCCGAGGTACACGATGGTGAAAATGGTCCGCATATGAACGCTCATATGCTAGCCCGAAAAATCATGAGGCTCGGGTATTATTGGAACACCATGGAAACAGACTGTCAGTTGTATGTCAAACACTGCCATAACTGTCAGATCTTTGCCAATGTACAGCATATGCCATCTTCCCTCTTATATACCATGACATCACCGTGGCCATTTTCGACATGGGGAATAGACATAATTGAAAGAGTGCACCCTTCCGGGACGGGAGGTCATTGCTTCATTTTGGTGGCCATCGACTACTTCACTAAATGGGTCGAAGACGAGTCATACCGTGTCTTGAAAGCCAAGCACGTGGCCAAGTTTATCCAGAATAAGATCATATGCCAGTATGGGATCCCTCACGAATTCATCAGTGATCACGGGACCCACTTTCAAGCTGAAACTGCCGCATTGCTGGCAAAATATAAAATTCAAAGGCATACATCTTCGCCTTACCGACCTCAAACAAATTGAGCGGTAGAGGCGGCCAATAAAATAAACAATTGTCACCATACTTAAAAAGATGGCTGAGAATTATCGGGACTGGCCCGACAAAATACCCTTTGCCCTACGGGGATATCGAACCTCAATCCGCACCGCAACCGGAGCAACTCCGTATTATTTGACATATGGAATGGAAGCAGTCCAGCCGGTCGAGCTAGAAGTACCATTCCTCAGGATTTTACTTGAAAGTCAAGTACCTGAAGCATATTGGGTCCAAGCCCGATACGATTCGCTAGTCCTTTTAGACGAACGGCGATCACAGGCCCTCAACAATATCCAAATATATCAAAAGGGGATCCAACGGGCTTTCAACAAAAGGGTTAGGCCCAGAAACATCAAAGAAGGGGATCTGGTCCTAAAATCGGTTCGTGCCTTACTACCGGTTGACCCAAGGGGTAAATTCAAACCCAATTGGGCTGGGCCGTACTTAGTCAAGAAGGTCCTATCAGGAGGAGCGGTGATGCTGACAGACTTGAACGGGAACGGATTTGTCAACCTAACCAACTTGAACCAGCTGAAGCGCTACTACCCATAAACCCCATCTCAATGTCATTTGCAAAAAAAATTATAAAAATTTGTCTTTTTATAAATTTTCAAAAATTATAGACAAGTCAATAAGTTAGAATTAATTATTCTACTGTCGCACATCTCAAATTAATAATCTTGATGTATTTCGAAAATTGCAAAAATCAATCAAATCAATTTTGAACTACGTTTGGTTTGATTCCGCTAATTGTGGATACGTAGGCAGCCCCTCAAAAGGGTACAACCGCTGCAATAAACGAAAAGACGGGAACGGTATTCATTAATACGTCTTTATTAAACCGATTAAACTCGGGAATTACAAGAAAAAAACGCCAAAAACGGCACACACACATAAAAAATCACCACCCAAAAAATAATAATAATATTCAAATAATAACAATGGAGACTAATATCCAGGCATTTTGTCCTTCCCCTTGTCCTTCGGGTCACATGGAGCCTGAGGTCTTCGAGGTGGTGGCGAGCGTTCCTGAATCACAAGTGGAACCTCCTTAGCACGAGCCCGTTTCTTCGACGACGGGTCTTCTACCACAGTCTTCGGTCCAATGCGAGCCCGCACGTGCTCGGGTAATCTATCCCGTGGGCCAAGTCGGTCCTGCACGGGTAGTCTTGGGCCCAGTCTCCTTTCCAAGTCAGTCTGGGGGCTCCCCTTCCCCCAAGCACCTTTAGCACTAGACCCTCCAGCTTGAGTCTTAGTCTTCTTCTTTTGTCCTGACATAAGACGGACTAGGGTAGCAGGACTGTCTCCTTCGTCAAAAAAAGCCTCGGTTGTCTTTGGCTTGCTCCCTTCGCAGCGGGTCGAAAGCTTCGTCAACCTTCAGAGCAGCTCGGGCTTTAGCATCGCCTGCTTTGGTCCACGTCGTGTAAGAGTCTGAAACCCAGATCGAGTGGCGAGATTTGACAACGGGCCAAGTATGCCGTGTGTACCATCTTTGCATCCAGGTATCACACATTACATCAGTCAGTTGGGTAGGGTCACTCACAACTGCTTCGACTTCAGGGATTCTTTGGGTCCATCCATACTGCCTTAGTATGCGATCCGGATAAAGATGAACTGTTTGCTTGAAAGATAATATCACCTGATAACGGGCTATGTCCCTCGGGTCCAAGCCGGTCCAAAGATAGATGGGCCACCACGGAACTACCACGAATTAACGGACCACCATGAAAAGACAAAACCTCGTCCCAATTCTTTTGCGTAATTTGACGAGAAAATTCAATGGCCCGCCTCCTCGTCATCACTTGGTTATGACGATAGTTGCTCGCATCAAGAGGAGGATCTATCACCGAGAGCCTCTCATATAGCCAAATCTGCAAAAGGAAACAAAAACATGATTTTTTTAAGGCAAAATAGGTGTCCGCCTAAGGCCACTCGGTCGAGTGCCTGGGACACTCGATCGAGCGGTACCCCTGAACGCAAACAGGGGGCTTTTACGAGGGCACTCGATCGAGTGCCAAGGTGACTCGATCGAGTGGTACCTCTGAGAGCAGATCAGGAGGTTTCTACGAGGGCACTCGCTCGAGTGCCAGGGTGACTCAATCGAGTGCCCACTGCAGCAAGCAATCCGCGAAGAAAAAATCAAAAAAACCGAAAATCGAGAAATTGGGAAAAATAAGATGCAAAGTAACATACTTGCAGCGATCGGGTGCTCCCGGTAAGATGAATTAATGAGTCCCTCTTGCGGTTGTCCAATCCTTGGATAATCTCGCCCGTGATCAGCCAAGCCGGGCTGTGTTCAGTCTCCATCAAGTCCACTGACGGGAGGGATTTGTCGTGAATCCCACCGATCAAATAAATAACCGGCAAAACCTAACTAGGGTAGCTAGGGTAAGTCGGGTCGAATCCACGGGGACGGTAATGTATAGCCTAGACTAGGTCGGCCCAAATACGAGACTAAGTCAACGAGCTAAGCTAGAGAATGATAAGAAGGGGGAAAGGCTAGACTATGACTAAGAAGAACAACTAAGGAAAACGGGCTAGGATTAGGTCGGGGTCAAAGGGGTAACGGAATGGTCAAGGAAGAGCTAGAGTGAAGGAGGTAGTAGGGTGATCTAGATTGGTCCGGGCTCTCGCAACTTAGACCGACCTAGAGGTTCCTCATGGAACCCATCCGGCGACACACATGACAAAGAAAGACAAGAAAAACAAGCATTCCAACCTACTTAGTCATTCAAGCATTTCAACAAACATGTAATATGCATCAACCAAGAGGAAACCCAAATCTTCCACCAATTCCTCCAACAAACCCTTAATCATCCAATTAACACCCCAATCACCTTACTAACCCTAGCAAGAATACTACTCTAACATCATCAAACTAATTCTAACAAGAACAAGAGGAAACAACACAAGAATCAAAACATAACTAAACAAACTCACTCAAACTAACAAGAACAAGAACAAACAATAATAAAGATTCAAACTTGATAAACAATAAAGGATTAAGAGTAAAAGGAAGAGAAGATTGTACCAAACTAGTGAAGAGGAAAGATTGAAACTTGCATTAATGAAGAAAAACCCAAAACAAACCACCAAGGTTGTCAATCTTGGAAGGATCTTGAAGAATTCCCTTAATACAAATACTAAACTAAGATTAACTACTAATTACCGACTAATCTACTCTAATCTAATCTAATCTAACCTAAAGTAGTCTAGGGTTTAGTGTCTAGTGAAGAACATAAGCTAAGATGGTGCCTTAATACAAGAGGGGGGGTATATATAGGGTTACAAGTGGAAAGGCATTGAAAGAAACAAGGCGGAGCTGTAACTGGGTCATCCCGGTCGGGATGGATGGTCCCGTCCGGGATGGCTTCATGGTCCCGTCCGGGATGGCTCCATGGTCCCGTCCGGGATGGCTCATCCCGTCCCGGTTGACTCAGCAGAAGAGCTTCTTTGTTTACACTTCATCCCGGACGGGATGAGGTCATACCCGTCGGGGATGAGTCTTGTAGGCCTCCAATATGATCCTTTTGGTCCCTCCTTGCTTCACATGGACTTCTCATCGATTCTCGAGACTCGGGATCGGGTCTCGGAGGCTCGGGATTGGGTCCCAAGGTCTCGGGGTCGAATCCAAGGCATCGAGTGATCGTTCCTCCACTTCGTTGGCTCCAAAAAGTGTATGTATTGAGTCGGAATCGCTCCAACTCTTCCAAATCGGTCTCGGGAACCTGAAACGAACTAAAGGAAGCATAAAAAACCCCTAAACCGCTCCCAAGGAGCGATTCTACAAGGAAAATGGAACCAAAACACTACAAAATAGGCACTACAAACCACACTTATCAACTCCCCCACACTTAACCCTTACTCGCCCTCGAGTAAGCACATACTAACTACTATACTAGCCGAGTGGGTATTAGCGCACCCTACGCCCTTTCAACTCACGCGAGTGCACTTAGAGGAAAAGTGCACTCCGCAAGGCAAGTCGGGTCTTGCGACAAAACTGCGGATGCAACCGGACACAAGACACATAAACAAACAAACACACAAACAAACACACAAAAGGTTGCACCCAAAAGAAAAGAAATACCGCTTCCCTCAAACAAGCGGTGAAAGAAGCACCGGTTTAGGACTCAAGGCAAGTGACAACGTTCCCAAGCTAGCAATACAAACCAAGATGGACTAAACCCTAATAGTATGACGACAAAGCAATAAAAACGTTGGTTACTTACCTCGGTTCCTCCTAACCTTCTAAGAACGTACTACGGGACAATCGGCGGAGTGGGAAGTGATGATCCACGGTGTTAGTCGACACTATAGGTAAGTGAGACCCCGCCTCCTTTAGCGTGAGCAAAGAGGGTCGTCTCATGTCCGAAACCGCCTAACTAGTCCAAGTAAAAAGGTCGAAATATGCAAAATGAGGGAAGACCGACTAATGCCGCTATCATCCTTCCTCGGGACTCGGTCCTTTGGTAGGCTCTTCACGGTAATAGTCGATAAAAGGCTTATTTTGTGAGGTGTGAGATTATTTTTTGTGAATCAGGTTTTCTTTTGGCATTTTCTCTTTTCTTTTGCATTTTTGCCTTGTTTGTTGCCATGCCATTCTTTTTTCTTCTTTTCTATTTTCTTTTTGGCTTTTGTGCCTTTTCTTTTTCTTATTTCTTTTCTTTCTTTCATTTTCTTTTCTTTGCTCTTTTGGCTTGATTTGGCTTTTTGGCATTACTTTGTATGACAAGAAAGAGAGAATTCAACAAGTTGCAACTTATTATGTGGATATGTGGGGGAGGTAGGTAAATGGGTGAGTCGGGACGGCGCCTTCCCTTCAAACCCACAAAAAGTGGAGAACTTGGACTAATTAAACAATCCCAAACACGGTCACCTAAGGGACGAGACTCGGTAACCAAGGCCTTTTCACACCGTGGGTGGTCATAATGGTCAAAAGTGCAAATCCCGTAGTAAACCCCTAGTAAGCTAGGTGGACTCAAGGTAAAGGACCAACGAAATCATTGATTTAGGGTCATTCTACTAGACTAAAGTCCAAGACTCGATTTGCACTACTAGGAAGGGAAAGTAAGCACTCACACACTAGCCTCTAAACCGGGTTTTCGAAAACGGTTTACACACATGACACACAGCAAAACACAAAACAAAATCAAAGACATGACGAAAATGAACGAAAGAAAAAGAAGCAAAAGCAACAAAACAAAAACAATACAAAACGAACACATACATAACACAAACACCACCCCTAGCTTCCAAACAAATCACCAAACCACCCACAAACTTTACAAAGCTCCTCCCGAGCACACTACATCACATTCTCCTCTAACATCCGCAAGAGACAAAGAAGGAAAAAGGGATAGAAGATGTTACCGGACATCTTGAAAACTTTCCAAAGCCATCGATGGTTTAAGCAACCTATAAGGAAAGAGGAGGCAAAACACACACAATACAACAAATACACGACACAAAGACACAAAAGGAAAATCTTTTTGATTTTTATGAAAAAATTTCAAATTTTTAGAATTTTTAAAGATTTTTTGGAAAAACTACGAAAATAAAACTAACTACGATAGAATATCGCTCCCCCCACACTTAAACCGAGCCATGTCCTCATGCTCGATCGTAGTGTGCGGAGAGACAAAAGAAAAACAAAAGAAACTACGAAAATAAAGCTAAAAATCAAAAATAAAGTGGAGAAAATGGTAGAATGTGTCCGGCCGGGGTGTAGTCAAGTCACCAGGGGCCGAGACAAGAAAAAGATATGGATGGGGGAAGAAAATAAAAGGAAGGAAATAAAAGGAAATGGGAGGGGAGGGCTAGGTGTAATCAAGTCACCTAGCCCGGATTCCGCCTAAATCCGACTAAATCCTCAAAAAGAAAGAGTGAAAAACTTGTAAAATTTGGATTTTGAAAATGACTCTCGATGTAGTCACATCATCGAGAGTCGGGAGCAACAACTACCGAGTCCTCGAAGGCCACCATGACAAAGGGTAAGGGAATAAACAAATGAAGACAAGCTAAAAAAACGGAAAAGAGAGGATAGTTGCCATACCGACCGGTTAGCAACTCACTCGCTCCATCGTCTCAATGATCAATATAGGCACAAAACTTGTCTTCGTCGTTGCTATTCCTCTTCATTCTTGATAGAACCGCGTGGTAGAGGTAGTAATGGTGCGAGGGGGTGGGATTTTATGTGAATACCGGTCTAAAGTAGATAGAAGATGAAGTGAGGATATGAAAATGAAGTATGTGGGTGGTATGATATGAGCAAGGAAGGTAGGGAGGTTGGGTGGGGGTATATAATGGTTGGGTGGGCTTGAATGTCGAAGAAGAAGCACCAAAAAGGAGTAGGGGATCATCCCGGTCGGAAAGCCTCCTTCCCGATCGGGATGACACTCCACTGAACTCGATTTTTGGCACCCTCATCCCGATCGGGACGGCTCCATCCCGGTCGGGATGACACACCCTTCCCGGTCGGGAAGGGTCTTAATGACTCCCATGACCCCAAAAACCGACTCCCTTGCTCACGATCCAAGCTCTATCACTAACCACTCCTTTCTAGGAGTCACCTTCACTTCACCTATCACAACAAACTCAAAGTACACATCAAATTCACTCCCTCACATCGCTCATCAAAATACCAAAACAATTACAAGAATCCCACAAAAACAAACAAAATCAAGAGAAAATAAAACACACAAATACAAGCACAAGTATTCTAAAGAGGAGAGGAGGGGAATATACAACATGACGGTTCTTTAGGAACTCCGTCAAACCTGGGATGGTGGACTCTTCTTCAACCATAGCCCTCAAGGGCATGGAGGAGCAAGTCGAACGCGCTACCGACATCATAATGAAGGCCCAAGAAGCGCTCGAGCCTAGCCAACCTCCACGGCCTCCAAGGAGGAGGCAAGAAGTAGGAATCCCAAGACCCAACGTCATCATTCATGTTGTCTCCGGGGTCTATCCATCCTACGAGCTTAACCGACCTCTTCCTCCCTAGGCATCGCCTCCAATCACAAGCAAGCTTCATCTCCAAGAAACAAGGCACAAAAAGCGGTTTTGGCCTTATCTCCTCAATGCACACCCCCACACTTTCCTCAAGTTGTGGTTCCCCATCTTCATCACTCGGCCCCACATCATCTTGGAGAAGAGGATCGAAACTTCTACCGGTGGTTTCAATCTCCTTCAAGTCATTGCTTGGTTCACTAGCTAGGGGCTGTTGATGCTTATCCACATTCTCGGACAAGGGCAACTCGAGGCTAAAAATCTCACCCAACAACTTCACAAACTCTACCAAACCATCCAACTCACTATCCTCCTCCAATTTCTCACCAATGTTGCCTTCACCAAGGGTCATCTCCTCATTCGTCACTTTTTGGGTAGACGATTGAGGTTCTTCAAAGCAAATCTCTCCTCCAAAGGGAACTACATCGGCGGCTTCATGGTTAGGTTGCTCCTCTCTCTCAAGTGGGCACCCTTCATCTAATTGCGATGTTCGGGATAAATACATTATGGTTTGAACCGATAATGCATTTAATCGAGCATCAAACGCCTCCCCTTGTCTTCGATATTGGGCCATGAATTCAGCTTGTTCCTTTTGCATTTGGATGGCCATTTCTTGTTGGCTCTTTTGCAATTGAAGAATCGATCGATATAACTCCAAGTTGGGCATTTGGTGGTCATTGGGGTCTTGTAAAGTTCCTTGATAATCTTGATGATACCCAAGGGGTGGGGCATCATATTGTTGGTAGTGAGGTTGAGGTGATTGGTAGTATTGTGGGTCATGGGGTTCATATTGTGGTTGGGGTGGAGGGTAATATGGTGGGTTTTAGGGGTATTGGCTTCCATAAGGTGAATCTTGATTGAACATGGTGGGTTCACATTGATAACTCGAGTAATAGTCACCATGATCGTAAGATTGGTAATCGTTCACTTGTTGGTAGCCATTTTCATAACCTTGAAGTTCATACCCACTAGAGTCTTGATCCCCCCAAGAAGCTTGATAGTGATAGGGGGACGTCATGTCATGGCTTTGGTTCATGGAAGAAGAAGGGTAGCTCATATCGGCTTCCATGTGTGGGGAGTTTAGATCAAACCCCATGCTTGCTCGAAAATCGTAGCTCATACCCGGTTGGAAACCACTCATTCTAGCAACCGTTCGTTAAAGCGGCTCTAAGTCGCAAGAAGAAGATAGTCACCACCTCTAAGCACAAACTGTAGACTAGGAACAAACGTGAGAAGTCTAGTGCTTTTTGGGCACTAGACAAGAGAGAAATAAACCACACACACAAGAAGCAAGGTAAAAAAAAAGAAAAAAAGAAAAACACAAACACAAAGACAAAGTCAAGTAACTAGGAAAACAAAGTCTAAACTAGCACCGTCCCCGGCAACGGCGCCAATTTGACGGACGGGGATTTGTCGCGAATCCCGGTCGATCAAAGTAAAAACCAACTAATCCTAAACATGGGTAGTCGAGGGTAAGTCGGGTCGAATTCCACAGGGACGGTCTAGCTAAATAAGAGTCTCGGTCTAGGTAAGGAATTAGTCCAAAGGAGAAGAGGTGATTTTGGTAGGAAGAAGGTCTAAAGTCAAACAAACAAAAAAAAAGACAAATATGATAAAATGGACTAGGGTCAAAGTCAACGGGTTAGTCTCAAGGGAGTTATCGGAGTTCACAAACGGGTCGATTACGGTCGGTGATTGGGGAGATAAGGGGTCTCTCTCGAGTCTCTATCTACCCGGGACGGTCCTAATAACGGGCTCTCGCACTTATTACTAGGTCGACCCACCCCAAAGAAAGCTCGACGAAATACGATTCACCCATCGCGGCCAAGACAAGTAAATCATACAAAAGTCGCAATCAAAGGAGAACACCAAAAATTAATCGACAAGATAATAAACTCACAACAAACTCCACAATCAAGACAAACCACGCCTTCCCCGACCCTAGAAATTAACTACTCGAACATGATTAAAACTAAACTAATTAAATTACCCACTACTCTTATCATCATATTAAACATGAATAAAAAGTAAAGATGGAAACTTTAGGCTAATTAAGCAATAAAATAATCTAAAACTAATAAACAATAAAGATGAACAATAAAGAAAAGAGAAAAGAAATTGTACCAAACTTGAAGGAGAATTGTATAAATGAGAAGAAATGTAGAGTCGAAGATTAACCCAAGTAATTAACACTAAACCAATCAAATTAACTATAGATTATCACTAATGGAAGGGTGAAAAAAAATGAAAGAAAAAGTCTGCTGCCTACTCTATTTCCTACTGCTTCCTACAGCTCCCTACCGCGGCCCCCCTCTCTTCATTTCAGGGTTTGCCTTTTATACTCCCAAAAACAAAAGAAGCCCCTTAATACAAAACGACATCCTCAAAAATACAAAACGAACTCTATTTAAATGAAGGGCAAGACAGTCTTTTTCCACTCTATTTTTTTTCTTCAATCAATTTGCTTTAATTGAAAATCCAACGATGGCTGTTGGTGTTCGTTTGATGGTGGCGCGTCGGAGTTTCAGGACTGCTGGTGGTTGACCACGGCGGTGCAGGTACGACATGGATGCAATGGGTGGTTCGCTCCTTGTGTTGACGGAGATGAAAATGGAGGTCGAGTCTGGTGGCTGGAACTGGGCGCGGAGATGAGTCGACGCCGGGGTTCGAGTACCTCAAAAGCGCGTGATTCGAGCAGGTGGTCGAGATGCGTGAGGTTGATCCTGGCTCGAACAGGTAGTCGCGTCGCCGGAGTTCTGGGCTCCATCTTGACTGAGCTCAAGGTTAGTGATTGAGGCGGTAGGAGGTCAGCGCGGCGGCTGAACTGGGCCGAGTCAATTGGTGGTCTGGTGGTCAGGGCATGCTCGCCTGAGATGTTGGGCTGAATGTCGGAGCTCAGGTCAAGCTGATGGGGCCTGGTCAGACCTCGACGGAGTCAGTTCATGGTGGCCGGTTTGAATAGCTGCTGCTCGAAGTGTGGTGGTTGGAATGAGGGAGCTGCTGGAGTGTCGGTCAGGATCTGGCCGTCCTAAGATCAACGGATCAAGGTCGGCGAGTTACGGTGGTCGGAGTAAGTATGGAGGTTGAACAATGGTGAGTGAAAGAGGATGATTGTTACTTGTGAAAATGGAGCAAATTGAATTGGAATGATAATGGCAGTGATAAGATAAATGATGGTTATGGAAGATGATTTTGATTGTGAACCATAGAACGTAGTTGAATTGGAAATGGATTGAGGAATTAATGGTGGATTGGAGATGATAATTTCATTGTTGGTAATGATGGAATTTGGAGTACAGGAGCTTGGAATTGAAGTTGGGTCAGTCAACCTTTGACATCTTCTCTTTTAAGCCTTCACCCATCTAGACACATTTTTTCCCGTCTATACTCATTTATTCCCGAGACGGTACCTATAAAATACAAACGAGACAAAGCAGTACCAAATCTACGAGAAATAACAATTATTACGATAATTATAACTAAAACGACTAATTAACACTTAATATCGTATAATAACCTATATTGAGCTATAATATCAATTAAGCACACAAAATCGACCCGAATAAGTAAATAAATGTGGGTAAAATAATCACTAAAATGACGTTTATCATCCACTATGGTCAAAGGACGGGTGTTTCCCATGCAGGATAGCAAATCCATGTGACCCTCGAAAGCATAAACGTGGAGCATGCAAAAAGAAAAAGCCCTACGGCTGTAAGCCGGTCTGACCAGAACATCAAGAGGATTCATAAATTTCTCAGCCAAGTCGATCAGAGAAATATTATCACCCTCCACCATACGGGACACCTCGTTGTGAGAGAGCCCTAAAAATTCTCGAAGCTTCCTCTGCGGGTCATAAATCGAGTACGGGACAGCGGGACGGAGTATCGGGTTCCATCCTCCTATAGCTGCAATCTCCTCAGGTAAAGGGCAAACTTCGCCCCGAGGAAAGGCAAAGACATGATAAATGTCGTCCCAGTAAGCCAAGCATCCATCCAAGAAATAACGATCAACCACCATCTGACGGAACGGGTACAGCTGAGTTATGCCCGTCTGGTTAAGGGCTACCCTATCTGTGTCCCTAAAGCGTCAGGACCATTCTTGCAGCATCACAGTTAATCTATCAATTCCCATGACTAGTTTCTTGAGAAGGATGAAAAGGTTTTCTTTTTAAGAAGGGAGTGAATTGTGATGGATTTGTGAGAAAATCAAGGACATTAAAGGGGTATTTATAAACAGTGTAAAATATAAGAGAAAGAAAACCCTTGAGAGAGAAAGATGAGAGAGAAGGCGATCAGCCGTCACTGAAAACTTTGAAAATTTCCTTCATTGATTGGCCATGGCCAGGAGAAAAAAAACTCAACAACAACAAAAACAACAAAAAACACCTAACAAAAATATGCACGTATCATCTACAAATAAGCAAGTAGAGCATGGAAGCTCGTCGCGACAAGAAATCCCTGAGTATGATTTGGAGCTGGGTAATTTTCATGAAGACGAGCACAGTGAAGCGGAGTCTACACAAGAATGGGCTGATGTTGTTCGCAATGGAAGGAGTGGGAGGGAATCACCACCCTTACTGCAGATTAGTCCTGAGGATGTGAAGGACGAACTGGATTACTGGGATACTGCGATCTATGGTTACATACTAGGTGCACATCCTCCATGGAAAGTTGTACATGGCTTCTTAGAACGACTATGGAAAAATAATGGATTGGATAAGATTTCATTTATGAAGAATGGGATCTTTCTGGTTCGTTTCAACACCAAAGAGGAGCAGAGTAAGGCACTTAGTCAGTGGGTTTTGTTTGATAAAAAACCGGTTATTTTGAGGGCATGGGAGGACAGTATTGACTTAACAAAGAAGGAGAATATAGAGATACCAATTTGGGTAAAGCTACAGGATCTTAATGTGAAGTTTTGGGGAGAGGATTGTCTTTCTAAGATTGCCGGCTTAATTGGAAAATATGTGCAGAGTGATGCTAACACGACTCTTAAGACATTCTTGAGCTATGCGCGTGTTATGGTTTCTGTGGTTGTTGGACAGGAATTTCCGAAGAATATTTCTTTTCTTGATGAGAAGGGATATGTGCAGGAAGTTGCTGTAGAGTATGAGTGGCTTCCCATTAAATGTGTTAAGTGTGGAGGGCTAGGGCATGAAGAAAAGGATTGTCGTAAGGGATTACCGAAGCGACAATGGAAGAAAAAATCTGAGGAGGTTCTTGTACCAGTGGACACAGAGGTTGAATTGCCCTTGGTTCCGGTGCAGACTCCACAGATGTTCCCACCTTTGAGTATCAGTGCTAATCCTACACCAGCAAGGATTATCTCGCGGATAACAAGGCATGATAATCAGCAACCACAACAAGGAGGGACTGGGATAAATTTTGCGGACATATTCTCTGCCTCAATGCACAAACTTGGAATTGGGGGTAATGATGTTAACTCTGTCATAGAGAATGGTTAGCTTTGGTTTTTGGAATGTACGGGGTATGAATAGTGAGAATAAGCAGCGAGATATTAAGTGGTTCTTGCATAAAAATAATGTAGGGTTATTTGGGTTGCTAGAAACTCGAGTTAAAATTACTAATTGTTTGAAAATTAGGAATAATTTTAGTGCGGATTGGTCAATCTGTACGAATAATGCACATCATGATGGGGGAAGAATTTGGCTTATATGGGATCCTAATGTTTTTGTTGTTGACATTAAGGATGTCTCTGCTCAAGCTATTCAGGCTAAGGTTAATGATATTTCTAGGAGAAAGACCTTTTGGTTTACTATAGTTTATGGCTTTAACAAGCATATGGATAGGAAGCCTCTTTGGAGCAGCCTTAAGAAGTATGCAAAACAGTGTAATGGTCCTTGGATTATTGGTGGGGATTTTAACAATGTCTTGAATGTTGGGGAAAGAGTGGGATCTAATATTAGTTGGGCTGATATTAAGGACTTCAATGAATGTGTTAATGAATGTCGTGTTCAGGATTTAAAGAGTAATGGCTCTTTCTTTACCTGGAACAATAAGCATGTGGATGATACTCGAGTTTTTAGCCGAATTGACAGAGTGTTGGTGAACTCAGAGTTCATTATTGAGTTCCCTTATATTGAGGCAATTTTTTTGCCTGAAGGTGAGTATGATCACTGTCCATGTTTGATGAATGATGGTGGTTGTGATGTGAAAAGGAACAGGCCGTTCAAATACTTCAACATGTGGTCGCAGTCACATGAGTTTTTGCCATTAATTCAAGAGAAATGGCAGATAATGGTTCATGGAACGCCTATGTTTAGGCTTACTAGGAAGCTGAAACAACTTAAACAACATTTGAAGAGGTTTAATAGAGAAGTCTTTCATAAAATTGACGGTGCTGTTGATATAGCAAAACTGGCTTTGGATGAAATTCAATGTAGATTGAATGAAGACCCTAAAAATGTGCAGCTGTATGAGATGGAAAAAGCTCTGACTAATGAATATCAGATGCTTAAGAGGGCGTATGTTGAATATTTGCAGCAAAAAGCGAAAGCTGAGTGGTTGCAGGAAGGAGATGAGAACACAAAGTTCTTCCATAGTGTCATTAATAGAAGGTGTGCCAGTAAGAAGGTGTTCAGTATAATGGATATTAAGGGGCAGGTACATTCGGATCCTGAAAAGGTGAATCAGGCGTTTGAAGATTATTATAATAATCTACTTGGGAATAGCAAGCGTGTGAAGAGAGTGCATTTTGAGACTGTCAGGAAAGGTCGGTTGGTAAATGAAGAGCATAAGACCAGGCTTTTAGCTCCTGTCACAGGTAAGGAGATAAAGGATGTGTTGCTAGACATTCCTAACCATAAAAGCCCTGGGCCTGATGGTTATGGTTCTAAATTTTTCAAGGATACTTGGAATTATGTGGGGAATGATGTTATAGCTGCTATACAGGATTTTTTTGAGAATGGTCAACTGTTGAAGCAAATAAATCATACTACTATTACACTGATACCCAAGGTGGATATGCCTACGAATGTTAGTCAGTTTCGACCTATTGCCTGCTGTAATACGATTTATAAGTGCATATCGAAGATTCTAGCACAAAGATTGGGGGAGATTTTACCTTCCATTATTAGCCATAATCACACAGGCTTTATTAAGGGGAAGGATATAGTTGAAAATATAATGATATGTCAAGATCTAATAAAATTGTACAATAGGAAGGCTTGTTCGCCTCGTATGATGATGAAGATCGATTTACAGAAGGCGTATGATTCGGTAGAATGGGACTTTATTGAAGGAATGTTGGTAGCTCTCGATTTTCCTAAGAAAATTGTTGGGCTTATAATGGAATGTGTTAGAACAACATCGTTTTCAATTGCCATGAATGGAGTTCAGTTTGGCTTCTTTAAAGGAGGCCGAGGATTGAGGCAAGGGGACCCGTTATCGCCTTTACTTTTTGTGATAGGGATGGAGTACCTTACGAGGATTCTGAATGTAGTTCAGGAGGAGGATAAATTCTGCTTCCACCCTAAGTGTAAGAGGTTGAATCTTACTCATTTATGTTTTGCTGATGATTTGATAATGTTTAGCAGAGGGGATTGGGACTCAATGCTACTGTTGCTGCGAGGGTTCACTACCTTCACCAATGCTTCTGGACTACAAATGAATGCACTTAAGTCCAATATTTATATGAATGGTGTGGCTCAGGAGACGAGAGACGCTTGCCTGAAGATGACTGGTATGAGACTTGGGAAGTTGCCGTTTAAGTATCTTGGGGTGCCTATTTCACCCAAAAGGCTGGCAGTTTTGGACTGTGCTATACTAACAGAACGTATAGTTGAGCGTATAAGGAGTTTGGGAACAAAACATCTTTCGTATGCTGGCAGATTAGCATTAATACAGGCTGTCCTTAGTAAGTTACATACATACTGGGCAAGAATTTTTATACTTCCTGCAGCTGTGTTGCGGAAAATTGATACCATTTGTGGTACTTTTCTATGGAGTGGGAATGCAATGAGTAATAGTCCTGCTCTGGTGTCATGGCAGGATGTTTGTACTGGGAAAGACAAAGGAGGATTAGGGTTACTCAACATTAAGGCATGGAATAGAGCGAGTGTGGGGAAGTATAGCTGGTGGATTTACAGTAATGCTGAGACTCTCTGGGTAAAGTGGATACATACTAATGCAATAAAGGGCAAAGACTGGAAGGATTATAAACCAAGTAGCAACACTAGCTGGATGTGGAGAAAGATTTGCCAAGTGAAGGAGGAAATGAAGGATGGTTATCTGGAGAACTGTTGGAGGAAGCCCGATGGCCAGTACACACTACAGGCAGGGTATGAATGGTATATGAAGGATGGCCCTATGATACCTGAGCATAAACTTATCTGGAATGACATCAGTTTGCCTAAATACCGATTCATGTGCTGGTTAGCTTTTAAGGGGAGGCTAATGACAAGGGATAGAATGATCAAATGGTTTGCTACAGGTGAGGTTATGTGTGCGCTATGTGGTCTGGTACCTGAATCGCACTCACACTTGCTATTTGAATGTGCATATAGCAGGCGTTGCAATGACCAACTGAAGCAGTGGTGTGGAATTGATATTCCTGACCGACATTTTAAAGAGTGGTGGGTGCAACTTGACCAGCGAAGGAAGACCCGTAAGACGATAGTTGGAGCTCTAATTAGTACTCTCATATATCATGTATGGTGGGTACGTAATAAGAGTATTCATGACGGTGTCTTAGTAACTCCTGCACATTTGATGGTAAAGATGAGGAGAGTAATACAAGCTCGAGTTAGCTCTTGGGTGGCCAAGAATAGTATAAAGGATGAGCAAGATTTGATTAGTAAGTTGGTTTAATGTAGCACTATGCTGTAATTGAGGCCGAGAAGCCAAATTTGTAATGTTTTTGGTGTGGTAATATAATTCTTACATTTCAACCAAAAAAAAAGGGGTATTTATAGTATTAATTCTATAGCCCTCTTTCCATATCACAAAGATTTCCTAATCCTAATCGGAATCAACCCACAAGCCTAGTCCCGATACTAGCACAAAATATTCATCCCGAACTTTCCTAATTTCTTTAGGAGTCAAAATTTCAAACAAATTTCAAAATTTCAAAATTTTCAAAACTTTCAAAAAATTTCAAAAATCATTTTCCCCAGCGCGAGTCATTTTACTACCTACGTGTTGCATGCGTTTTATGTGACTTATACAGGTACGACTCAAACAGGGACATGCAACCCATTATATCTCCCCGGCGGAAGCCAACGGCGGCATTTCACGGGATGGGCCAACATACAGGCGCACCCAGGACTTACGCGACAAGTCCAATTCCCCACGGAGTTATCGCCATCAGCTCAGGTATGACTTCTAGCTTGTGGCTGGCGAGCCCTTCACGCGAGTCTAATGGACTATAAACGACCCGACCGGAAGTCCGCCAGGTTTCAATCCTCGATTGGCCTGGTGGCTACTCTGACTTTCTCCTTGTCCTAGCCTCAGTCAGAGTGGGGGCTCTATAGACACCCGCATTTTGACTGCCAGGTGTCTATGGTAGTTTCCCAAAAAACACCCGATGATGATCGAATGCAAACGTGTTTCTACGCGCTCGGATATGGGCTCAAATCCATTAGTTGTTGGTTAAGGCACTTACGGAGTACAAATCTCACAAAACTAACCTCAAATCCAGGCCCAGCGGGCCGTTCCGAGTCAGACAAGACTAATTTGGGCCAAAACCGACACCGGAGATAAAACCGACCTTCTTACGATTGGGTCAACCCTGGTCAAAGTCATTTCCGAGAAATACAAAGCAGCCCCTCACAACATCAAAAGTACAAGTCAAACACAAACCCATCAAAAACCCAGGTCACGGTCCAAAACAATGGACCCGCACGACCCAGCTGGGCCACTCGATCGAGTGCCCCACCCACTCGATCGAGTGGGCCTATTTCAAGCCCGATGGCTGACACACTGGGCCACTCGACCGAGTCAGTCACTTACTCGGTCGAGTAACCTTAACCGGGTGCCCTTGTCTTTGCTTATATAAGCAACCCCATGCACACACAATTTGACAACTTTTTCTACATTAAAAAAACCCTAATCTACACACACTTCAACTACACTAGCAAACCCTAAACCTAGCTTTAGGAATTTGAAACCCTAACACCACAACTCATCCTACATACCTCGATTACTCCCGTGCTAGCTGCAACTACGAGTCCATACCGAGAACAAGAACATGTAGGTTGAGGGTGCCAAATCCTATCTTCTCTTCTCTCTTCTCCTCCTTTCTCGCGTCATTGTTGTCATAAGGGTCGTTTTCTTTTATCGTCATATCGCGTCATAATATCGTTAATATCGCTAGTACTAAAAGACATTAAAATACTCGTCGATTTGTGTCTAGTGCGAAGGATGTCAGGATAAGGAAACCCGAATATACAAGTGTACTGCACACAGCGTTGCCGGTCGCTTATCCTGACACCCTAGCATTTGATTATTGAAACGGGTCAATTTCAACAATAATTCGTTTATTTTCGTTTGCATCGCATATTCACATCGATTTTTTCAAAACAAGTGTTTTATTTAATAAGGGTCGAAACCCGTTGGCGCGGATCTGACATCACGATCTCTAGGGATTTATTTCGATGTCGGAAAAGCCGAGGGAATCAAGTCTTTCAATTCAAGCAAAGTGTCGATCCGTTAGAGTCGATACCAATTCCATAATTGGATGTCGAATCTAACGATTTAGTCAATTTAATTAACTAATGCGATTTTTCGTTGATGCTAAAATAATAGTCATACGATTCGCTAGAATCACGACATTATTAAACGCGGAAAAAATCTATTCATATCGCGATAGTTAATTCAAACGACTTAAAACAATTTTCTCTCATTTTCACTCTACTATCTCATATCGATTCAATAATCGAATATGAGATATAACAAGTATGCAATCTCAGAATTGAGTATAAATTCCGCGATATTTATGCCCAATTCATCAAATCGTCAAAATCAAAAGCAATTTCGAAATCGACAATAAAATTGCAAGCAAACCTGGTTCGTACAGGTGCCACTCGACCGAGTGCCTATGCCACTCGATCGAGTGACATCACCAAAACCGAGAGAGAATGTCTTTTCGACCTCCACTCGGTCGAGTCTCACAGTGACTCGGTCGAGTGGCAACGTACTCGGTCGAGTTAGTCAATAACTCGGTCGAGT
Organism: Agrostemma githago; assembly: GCA_958450325.1. NCBI lineage: Eukaryota > Viridiplantae > Streptophyta > Magnoliopsida > Caryophyllales > Caryophyllaceae > Agrostemma > Agrostemma githago. The sequence goes on from OY288248.1 coordinate 27,864,072, forward strand.
AGGGTCATAAAGTTCGGACAGAACCTTTTTCAGAGGTCCACTCGGTCGAGTCCCTCATTGACTCGGTTGAGTGGCCCTTTATCACGTATAACCGTGAGTCCAACAATAGCATTCGAGTCTTGTTAACCGTTTTTTTGTGACTTAGGTCAGCACGTGCCTAATCAATCACGTGAAACCTCTTTTCAAAACCATGCATTAACTCACTTGCATCATTCTACACAATTCAATATTCGCGCAAACCATTAATATCGTTTTACCGTTCCTAACCGTTTGTTATTTCTTTGTCAATTTTGGTTGTTTATTTTATTGTACTAAAATGAACCCGCATGCTAAAATTCAACTTTAACGTTAGAATCAAATTGCATTAAATCGACATAGAAACCCTTTCAATTACATTCACATGCTTAGGGAAAATAATCTTTGCATAACATTTTCCCGTTTAACTAACGCACGTATTCAAAAGTCATTCGAGATCTTAGTAGAGGCCGCTAGTGCGGGCGGAGTTGGGTGTCCTTCGTGGGCTTCCCAACACGTACCCTCACCCCTTACTCAGAACCTCGGTTTCCGGATGCCCGAAACCGTTGGCGCACGAGAGTCATTCAATACACGATATCTGATAATGTCGGTATCGGTAGCAAATGCTAAGGGACAAACCCAATAAACTCTGACATCGGAAATGGGTAGTATTTTGTACACGGCCCACTACGACATAGAGTGGGTTCGAACGGGCCCGAACTCCCACAAAGTTCGGTGGCGACTCCACTTCGATTTAAATTTCCATTCGATCCGTTTCATATGGAGATTCATTCGCCTACCCAAACCCGCGCGTGGCCGCGTCGGGGTGGACCTATGTCATGTCCACAATAACGAGTGTGACTATACAATTTCAACTGTGTGACTATACAACATAATCAGTGTTATCCTACAACATAATGAGTATAAATATACAACATACTGATTGCTACAAAACTGAAACCGTAAAATGGAAAACAAAGTCATGCAGTTCATTATATTTCAATAATCATTAGCGAAGTCACATTCATAATTAGAAAGATTATTATACCTACGAATCAGAGCAAATTATTTAAATATTCAACCTTCATTCATCCATATTCAACCTTCATTTTTCTTTGTGGATAATGAAGATGAATAATTTTATAAATACATTATGTATGAAAAATAAAACAAGCATGTCATGCTTGTTTTTTTTTTCATACCTTTTTTTGTATTTATAAAATTATTCATCGTCATTATCAACAACAAAATGAAGGTTGAATATGGATTAAAATGAATAATGAAAATGAATAATCGATTAAAAAATTATTCAACCTCCATTCATCCATATTCATCCTTCATTTTTTTTGGATAATGAAAATGAATAGTTTTATAAATACCAAAAAAAACTATGAAAAATAAAACAAGCATGAAGATGAAGATGATTAAATGCATGATACCTTAATCCCAAGATATTCTACAGCGGTGTGATTCTACAACATAGCGAGTGTGACTATACAACATAATGAGTGTGATTATACAACTGAATATGTGACTAAAATGAGTGTACAACTGCGTGATTCTACAACATAATGAGTGTTACTATACAACTGAAAGTGTGTGACCTTGCAATTCTGCAAGAACATTACGAACTAAATGACTTGTTCATCTTTATCTTCATCTTCAACATATCCATCTTCAAGCTTCATTCATCCCACAAAAAAAAAACTTCATCTTGAAGATGAAGTTCTTTTTTTTTGTGGATAATAAAAGAAGCATGAAGATGAAGATGAAGATGAAGATGATCGATGAAGATGATCGAAGTTATGAAAAATAAAAGAAACATGAAGATGAAGATGATCAAATATGCATAAAAATACCTTGGTATGATGATCGGAGTTGTTGACGAAGTATGGTCGGAGTTGTTGACGGAGCTTATTTGATGGAGTTTTCTTAGAGAGAGATGAATTGAATTGGGGAAATGAATTAAAAAGAAGATTGGGAGGGGTAATAGGCGGGAGAGAGAGTAGAGGATGGAAGTAATGGAGTGATTGATTTGGGTGAGGGAATGTTTGGCAGCCTTCCCCTCCGCGTTTTTTTAATTGAACCCCATCCATCCACCGTCCATCTTAAGATGAATGGAAGGTGGGGATTAACACTAAGGGACTCTTAGAGAGTTACTAACTCCCTTGATCCTCATATATATATATAGGAAGGATCAAGTGAGTCCTCCTATATATATTGAATCCATGAGTCCAATCTTGTTGGACCGTTGATCAAGTGGAAGATTAGACCTGGCAAAGTAAACCCGAACCCGAAAAACCGATCAAAAATAACTGAATTGAAACTGATCGAACACCCGATAGGATTGACCTGGAATAATACCCAAAACCCGATTCAATCCGAATCAAATCAAAATTGTACCGAATTTAATATAACCGAATGATACCCGAACCCGAATATAACCAAACCAATAATAATTGAATCGATTGACCCGATTAATAAATACTTATTTTTTCATAAAAACACCCAAATTTAGAATTTTCTTTCTTAATTCTTTATTTATTAATAGTTTTATAAATTATTACCTACTATTTGAAGGTGTAACAAACTCAAACTCAAATTATTTATTTTTTTATTCAAGAAATTTATGACCCAAGACTCACCTGACCTGCTATTGACCCAACCTGAACCGTACCCGACTCAAAATAACATAAACCGATAAAAGTGGCTAACCGAAATGAACCCGATCGAAATCGAACTAAAACTGAAAGCTATGCTAACCCGATTATAATCGAACCGATTTAGCCCGATCCGAAATTGAATTGAATGACCCGTTTGCCAGGTCTATGGAAGATAGATGGTTGTGATTGCTTGAGGTGAAATAAGGAAATAACTAACAAATCTTGGTAAATATATCATTTCTCTCTCTTCCTTAATTATCTCAATGCAAATCTTTTCTCTCTCCTATCAATCTTTTAACTGTCTCTTTCTCTCACACAACAAGTTTCTTCAAAATTAAGTTTTTTTCATCTTCACCAAAAAATCTATCATTTTTCTACTGCCATTGTGCGTATGTTACTATGTTACTGCCATAACCATAAACTATGTTACTTTAACTCATATAATGTGTTACTGTAATCCATGAACTGTGTTACTTTAACTCATAAAATCTGTTACATTGCATAATAGTCTTTTGCAAAAACAGAACTTCCAATCAACCAAAAGAATAATGTATGTTTCTATTAAGGATATTCCAAAACAAAAATTATAAAACTCCATTATAATTTCAATGTTTCACACCTGTTACTCTAAGAACTGGATATTGGAAATCAAATTATACTCATAAACTGTGTTACTGTAACTCATTGAGTATGTTACTCTAACGTGTAATGTGTGTTATTCTAACTCATTTTACTCCAATAAAGGATGTTACTCTAAGGACTAGATATTGGAAAATCAATCAAATTCATAAACTGTGTTACTGTAACTTATTCAGTATGTTACTCTAACGAATAATGTATGTTACTCCAACAATATATTGTCCTACTCAGAATTGTGCTTCTTCTTCTTCTTCTTCTTCTCCTCCTCCTCCTCCTCTTGATTCTTCTTCTTCATCGTCAGACGATGACTTACATTGCGTTTCCTAATGATTCTTCTTCTTCTTCTCATCTATATCTTTGAAGATCTGCTCTATGTATGGAGTGAAACTCTCACCCACATCCCTGCACCATTCCTGTGCTTTTGCGTCTACTACAAAAACAAGAACAATGTCAATAAACCTGGCGACAAACAAACCATCAGAACTTGAAATATGTCGGTATTCTAACCAAAACATTAATAACTAAATCCGATGACATGTTACTCTAATGCTTCAAACGTGTTACTGTAATACATTAGGTATGTTATTCTAATGATGATGACTCGTTACTCCAATCATAACTTTAATAATATACAGCTTCTATACTATAAATGTAAAATATGATAATATGGAGCATCTTAATGACTTCCATGGCGTTTCATGTATAAAGTATAAAGCAAAAACTCACCGTTGGTTTATTCGACAATTTACATAACTGCCATTGAAGGAGAAACTGCAACCGCGCGAGGAAGAAGATGAATGATTGAACGTGTATTAGAGTGGATTGATTGAGCGTGTATACTTTGATTGAAGGTTGTTTTGATTGAACGTCATGAATGAGAGTATGAATGATAGTATGAACATGTATACTGCTATGAATAAGAGTATGAATGAGAGTGTTATACTTTGATATTGTTTTCTATTTTGATGGCAATCACGTTTTATCATTATAGAAAGCAGTATCTTTTTTTTAATATGACGGTATTCTAAATCCTTTGTTACTCTAATGCATTACAGTAACAGATGACAAGAACTAAAGTAACAGATGAAGTGCATTAAAGTAACACGAGATTCAATTAACAGAAGATGCATGTACACAGGGGTTGGACATTAAAATAACAGATGGTCTGTATTTAAGTAACACATTATGTGCATTAAAATAACTCCATATATATGTTTGTGCAAAAAAAATCATATAATGATCAGATCTTTAATAATATGCAGTTTCCATACTATAAACGTAAAATCTAATAATATGGAGCATCTTAATGACTACCATGACAATGAAAGCATGACAATTGATGAAGATTATGAAAAACCTAAATAATAATCAGTGAAGATTATGAAAAACCTAAATAATAAACATAACAATTTGGAATTTATACTAACACGAGAGCAATGAACCATTGAGATGAATTTATGATGAATGAAATGAATAAAATTGACACAAAACATGAAAGCAATATCGAAACTCACCATTGTTATACTCCACGAATTGCTTATCAACAGCTGATGAAGATGTCGAGATCATTGAATCCATAATAACCGGATGTTGAGCACAGATTTGAATGAATGAACGTGATATTGGAAGCGTTTTTTTTAGATTTGATGAACATGGTAACGTGAATGAATGAATGAATGAGTGAATGAACGTGATATTATTGTTTCCTAAAATTATGGAAGTTATTTTAGGATGCTATATCTCCCCCGTTTTTTTAATGCAAATATTAGGATGAATCTCGTCCATCCATCCTCATCCCATTCAATGGATGGGATGAGGACTTAGGGACTCATATATAGATAAAGACTCATAAGAGCCCCTCCCTCCCTCTCTCCCTATATATATATATATACACACACACATGTCATGGATGAATTGAGTAATGGGTACAAGGGCCTATACTCTTATTCCTCTAAAATTAGAGGATGTCCTCCACTTTCGCTAAATAAGAGGATCTTCAATTCCTCATTGATCCATGTAGAGGATATCCTCTTAGAAGAGAGAGAATGCAAAGAGAATGCTCCATCCTCTATATTATGGGTGCTCTGATAGTCAATTGGCATGCACACACTATTGTTTATGCATAACACATGTAATAATTGAGGATTTGTATTGAAGTAATTCATTTCAATCCACTTTTCAGACAAATGTCTTTCATTCTTCAAAAGTTGAAACATAAGTGTAGACACCCACATTTTGACCGTCAGGCGTCTATAGTAGTTCCCGCCAAACACCCGATGATGATAGGACGTAAACGTGCTTTGATAGACTCGGATATGGGCTTGTAATCATGGACATTGGTTTAGACTTTTTAAGGAGTACAAATTTCATAAAACCAACCTCAAATCCAGGCCCAGTGGGTCGTTTCGAGTCAAATAACACTAATTTGGGTCGAAACCGACACCGGGGGTAAAACCGTCTTTTAGCGACCGAGTCAAAACCCGGTCAAAGATTTTCCCGAGACATGTGAGTCAGCCGTGACACTCACACGGTTGATTCCAACCCAAATTCCTACAAAAATTCAGATTCATTAAAACATTAAACAATTCCGTTAAAGGTAGAATTCGACCTCAAGTAGGAATTCTATCCAGAAACCGAATCAGACATTGACCGAGTACCAAATACCCGGCCAATACACCCTCAAAACAGCCGAGTTCCCTTTCTTCCTTCGCAAGAAAGTGGAATTCTCGTACTTCTAAGATTCCTACGTTTCCTATCCTAAGCGGTAGTCAAACTCTCCTAAACCAAGGTCGGAAACTCCTTATAAATAGGACCTCCCATCCAACACTTTGAAGGACCGAAAATCTGACAAAAAAAATATCACGACACACACACACATTATCGACATCCATCATACATCATAAATACCGAAACCCCCCTCCACACACGGTTCATACACGAACTCGATAGTTAGCAAATACCGACACATTATCCGAAATCTCGAAGCGTTGACTGCACGTCAAACCCGGCGTCCCAAACCACCCAAACCGATACACCTTAACTCATCCTCATCATCTCGACGCTCCCAAGTCTAAGCCACTTCCCGACGAGCCTTATTCCGAGAAAACAAAGCATGTAGGTTGAGGGTGTAAATCAGACCCGACTCTTCTCTTCTTCTCTTCCCTTCTCTTCGTTTTTTTATTATTATGGGTCTTTCGTCGGTCTTTTATTTTCTAATATCGATATTACTTAAAAAACTATTTTTTATCGAATATTCTTAAAATATGATACCGATTCATTATAATCGAATATCGTATCGAAAAGAATTATATTAAGATTTCGACGAATTCATTATATTTTTGTTCGTTCAAAATCCTTTTTACAACTTCCCGTTCAGAATTCTTTTTTCTTATTTTTCATTCAAAAACAAACTTTCTTTCAAAACCTTTTCTAAAATCATTCCGGCTATTCGATATCGATTTCATAATCGAATATCGAATACGACGAATATCGAAAATATAAACCGAGTATAAATTAATCCATATTTGTACGCGATTTATAAAATTGACGATTTTCGAACAAAAAATAAAAAGTGGACAGACCCGTACGCGAGTCGCGCCCGGTCCAGGCGACTCGCGCACGAGTCTGTGATCCGGTCCTATTTTTTTTAGTTTTTCGATCGTTTTATTTTTTATTTTAAGAAAGGATTTCTAAATTTATATCTTTTCTAAAACTATTCCAAATATTTGATATTGATTTCATAGTCAATCATCGAATATAACGAATATCGAGAATATTAAGTCGAGTACGAATTATGCGATATTCGTACGCGATTTAATCAAAAAAATTCCGAAGACCGGTCCCGAAATCAGGCCGCCACGCGACCCGCATACGTCACGGGCGAGTCGCGCGGCAGGCTGCCCACGTGCGCCTTTCTCGTCTTTTTTTTTTATTATTTTTCGAACTTCGTTTTTTATACAAAACAACGTTTTAGTAATATTCTTCAGATTTCGATTAATGTTTATTTTCTCGATTTCATATATTTATTTGCTATATTATTATTCAATCGTTACTAACTCGTTTTCTCGTGTTTGTAGCAATTTATTTTTCTCATATTCTTTTTATCGTTTTATTAGACTAAAGCGAACTCACATGCTAAAATAACTTTGACGTTAGTAGTTTAACATGCATTAAACGACTTAGCAACCCATTTATTTTTCCTCACATGTCTTAGGAAAATAATCTCTGCATATCATTCAATCGTCGAACTAACGCGTGTACACAAAACCAAACGATATCTTAGTAAAGGCCGCTAAGTGCGAACGGGGTTGGGTGTTCTCGCTGAACTTCCCAACACGTACCCTCACCCCTTACTCAGAACCGTGGTTTCCGGATGTCCGAAACCATTGGCAACGAGAGTCATTCAATATACGATTAACCGCGCAAGTCGGCATCGGTATCGAAATGCTAAGGGACGAACCCGATAAACTCTGACATCGGAAATGGGCCATGTTTTAAATATGGCCCACTACGACATAGAGTGGGTTCGAATGGTTCCGAATAACCATAAAATTCGGTGGCGACTCCTACTTCGATTTAAAATTCTATTCGATCCATCTCATATGGAAATTCTATCGCCTCCCCAAAACCCGCGCTTCGCCGCGTCGGGGTGGACCTATGTCATGTCCACAATAAGATTACGGAATTAAAATAATAGGAACCGTAAAATTTATTTTTGAAACGGAATATGTGAGACGGTATCTAAAACAGACGATAACTAGTATTAAGGGATAATAGTTACGAGTAATTATTACTCGTATTTGGTTGCAATTAGCTTAAATTGTCTTTTATGACATGTTTACGGGTGTCTTTTTGTAATTTTGTTCACGTCTTCGTATAATGAGATTTTGAAACATTATTTTAAAAATTCGATGAATCATTTTTAAATTTTTATGAAACGAAAAAATATTTTAGTTTGTAAGAGCGACATGTCACTATTAAAAATATTTTCGAGTTTTAAACTTGGTTTAACGAAAGATTAAATTTTTTTAATTACGTTTGTTAAACACGAGGTGTTACATTATTGAACGAATAGAAAAGATAGATTTCGTGACTCTGCTTTGTGTTGTATTTATATATTTAAATACTTCCTCCATTTTAATTTTCTCTTCCCATTGACATTTGGCATAATTTTTTTGTAATGAATATAAAATAATAAATTTAAGAAATATTGAGGGTAGAATGATGCGTGTTTAAATAGGAAAGAATAAAGGTGTAAAGTGTTGTAAATAGTAAGGGTAGTGTGGTAAAAATTATAGACCAAAATGGAAAAAAAATGAAATGATAAGATAAAAAAAAGTTGACCAAAAAAAATTGGGAAGATATAAAAAAATGGAGGAAATCGTAATCTTTTCATCAAAGATCAGTTAACAACAAGATAAAGTTTCTGAAAGGTGGTTAGTGCAATATACTCCATAAGAGGTAAGATATACAATACGGAGCAGATAGAGTTTTTGTTGGCCACACTAAATGGGCCATAATTTTAGAACCTCAAAAATAATCAAATTACATCATCAGTTTTTTTCACTTGGTCACGAGAGACCACATATATGAATCATAGCGAATAATTTCGTTAAGACGAGAATTAACTGCCCATGTATCAAAATATACTTGATATTTCTACTAAATGATATTTCTTAAAGAATAAACCATATGTCTAATAGGTGAAAATATAATGATATTTCTCGATAAATAAAGGTGACAAAATATGTGCGTACATAAATGAAAATGATAAAATATTCAACTAAATGAAAGGTTAAAAAAAACACAATAAATATAATATATCACATTTCAGGACCAATTTTCATACTTGTTACTTACTTGAAACTCTTAATTTGCATGTCTTTCTCAGTCAAGGAATCGACAATCATAAGATCAGTGCTAATGTGCTCAACGATCACTTTTTTTTCTTGAACACATTCTTTGATGGCTCGAAACTTAATGTTGTGTTTACTTCAGCTATATTATCGCAATACATTTTAAATGGTCGATTAACAGAGTCAACAACTCTAAGACTAAATATTCAGCCTTTCAGCCATACACCATGTGAGTAGCTTCAAAACAAGAAACGAACTCAACCTCCATAGGAGAAGTGACTATCAAAGTTTGTTTCGTACTCCTTCAAGAAACAGCTCCATCACCTAGCATAAACACATATTTATAGACACCCCGATTTATACAAGGTGTCTATTTGAGTCATCGTCCAACACCTGATGATGATCGGACTGCAACACACAGCGATTTTACGGTGTTTCAGATAACTTTTCTATAGTTCGAATCAAAAGACTACTCGAAAATATTAATTCAACATCTAGACGGTCTTAGTAGGGTCGGTCCGGTCGTGTCGACACTAATTAGAGTCACAATTCCGGCTCCACCCCGATTTATACAAGGTGTCTATTTGAGTCATCGTCCAACACCTGATGATGATCGGACTGCAACACACAGCGATTTTACGGTGTTTCAGATAACTTTTCTATAGTTCGAATCAAAAGACTACTCGAAAATATTAATTCAACATCTAGATGGTCTTAGTAGGGTCGGTCCGGTCGTGTCGACACTAATTAGAGTCACAATTCCGGCTCCGGGACCCCGAATAGATCCCAAAATGAAAAGTCAAATCCGAGTCCAACCCGGGTCAAGCCTCGAAAACCAAGCCCAATGTCAAAACCCTAATGAAGCCGCGTTGCCTTGACGCGTAAGAAACCCCCAAGATAATACTCCCTCTCAACCATTCAATCATTTACATAAGATTTTTCACAACTTTTAAGAAAAATGGTAAAAGTAAAGGTATTATTGGTAAATCAAGTGGTGTTATGGATCCACCAAACTTTAAAGTAAAGAAAAAGGAGTGACGTTTTGTGTAAATAGAGGAAAGTTATGAGTATTATAAGGTAAAATCTTTTGTCAAAAGGGGAAGGTAAAGAATTGATTAAATTGTGTATTTATTGTAAGCGTAAAGAATTGAATAGATGAGAGAGTATTGTTCAACCCCTTGACCAAATTTCTATTCTTACGAACGTCATCTTTAAACTAAAATATCTTTCAACTCCCCATATTTATTGTTGAAGACTTTAGCAAGCATGGATTCCTTGTTGTTCAGAAGTTTTCAGGCAATTTTGGCCAGTAAGGAATGAACAGTAAAGGAAATATTACGAATCTCAAGTCCTCCATCTTTTGGGAAGTTTAGTAAACTTAATAGCACGCCCAATGAAACTCTAGTTTTTCCTCCTCTTTCTCCTAAAAAAAAACTACTTTTTCTCATCAATCTGGGGCCTCCATCGATAATTAATCGATCGTAAGCCCCAAAAATTATTTTAATCTCAATTATTAGTTAAAAAATCTTATTCAATAAAAGTCTCTCTTTTATGAGAGTTGTTTTCGTCCTTTATTTCAAGGTTTTTTCCTTTATTTCGAGATTTCAGTCCTTTACATTAGTATAGGGCTTAGATTTCAAGAACTATGTGCAAGATCATGAGAACAATGAAATCCCTACGTACGACGATACAATTGAGGTCAGATCTCGGTCTACTATTTGTCAAAATAGAGAAAGTTCATCATCATGAAAGCTATTTCATCAGATCTATAGATTATTTCGCGAAAGGTTGTGTCAATAAACAGCGATATATAGAAGGCTATGCAGAAGCGCATTATTCTAATAATGATCTTTGTCTCAATGATGTTCTTTATTTATTTTTCGCAAATCTGTATTCAGTTCAATTTGGCATCGTTTGTAGATGCGGGATGACTTATTATTAATGATATTGATATTCACTTCAAAAAAAAATAGCACACCAATGAATTGCTCTCTCCGTCCTTATCCCAGCCCACCAAAAATGTGCTAACATAGTATTGACTTTGTGAAACACTTCACGGAATTTTGAAGGCCTATAGGAACGAATCAAAGTTATGCGTCCTGATGGAGAAAGAAAGAACCCGTTCCAGAAGATAATCTCTTTTGAACCGAAATATCATAGTGCCAAAGTGGTGATAGTTTTTGTAACTACTAACGAGCACAATTATTTAAAACAGAAACAGGAAACGAAAAAACAAAACAAATACGGCGTACAAAGTAGAATAATGTGAAACGCGCCATAACACACCTAACATTGTCTCGTATCCAACACTTCCCTCTTATTCTTACTATGTAGAAATGGAAAAGCACCACTTTGTTGTGTTGCATCTCGATTAATCTAAGGGTTAAGTGGACGAGGGTGGTTTATTCTTAGCCATAATGAGCTTGGCAAACTCAGCCAGCTTATCAGTGTCAGGCATGACATCCTTGACAGCTTCATGAGCACAGAAGTTGTCAGCCCAAGCGACAAGCGAAGGAGTGCTGGCTTCATCCAGCAGTTTGACACCATTATTCCTCTCCGACACTCTGACCCACCCGAGGAAGCTCCCTAGTGCAATATCTACGTACCCAATTTTATCACCCCCGAAGAAGGTTTTGCCCTTGCTTAGCTTCACAAAGGCTTCTTCCAGTAGGAGGGTCCCTTCCTTGAGTTGCTCCAAGGCTGTTGCCTTTGCTTCTGGAGTTTCAGCCTTCGCTGCTCCCATCATGTTTGGAAACCACTGCATTCATTCAAAACAATTTCACTATGTCAAAAAAAATCAAAGGTACCGAGTACTACATAGAGTAACTGATATCCACCCGCAATATGTATCTTCAGTATTCTTTTGTTAACTGCCCACTTAAATTACTTGTAGCTTTATTTAGAATGTACTCCTTATGACAAAACATATACGGAGTATAAAGATAAAAAAACATGATAGGAAATTACATCACGGTGGGTTTTTAAAGTTCAAATTCCACGCCCTTCACCCGAGGGTGTTATTTGATGATTTTCGTACCATTTTCAACATCCGCTCTCTAACCATTTCGACTGCGAGGTATAATAGAATACGTGAATGTTCTAGTTAGTATCTTGTGATTACATTGTGATATTGTGAACATCTTAGTTTGATTCCTAAATCTAGGATTGTAAGTTTGTAACTAATGTATGTATTGCTCCTTGTGCATTTAAGCACATTTCCTAAATGAATACAGTCGACAATTATCATTTAAGGAGAATTATTGAATGTTAACGGAGGGCTAGAGGCAGTAATCCCCTATTTATTAGAACAAAACCAATGGAAAATTTCTATCTTTTCAACTTTCCCTCAAAAAATAATCTCCAAATTATATACTCCTAACAAATTATACTTGTAGCACTATAGCCTTAGTTATAAACTTATACTCCGTAGGTCTAATATATTATTGGGATTAGTTTTCTATTAAATATTTTAAATAGTGTTATTTTTATGTTGATTGATTGGTGGAGTTATAAATGTATCAGTAAGAATTGGGTCAAATTTAAGTTGGGCCCAATTATTTTGAATTCAGGTCATTTTCGAGATTGTTTTGTTGAACTTGTTTGTGCTGTTAAACATTCGAATCAGTTCGGTCGGACGAGTCAATTCGGATTATAGATCAAACTTGAATTTTCAGTTCGAGTGTTGGGGTCAGGTCAATTTTGTCAGGTCTAATCATGATCTTATTCCTTTTATTTTTTCTCATCAATTAATCCTTTATCACTATCTTAATAGCTCAACATTTATATAGAAAAACAAATTAAGGAGTGCTTAATTTATAAAGTAAATGTCTAATTTAAATTTTAACTAATTTTATCATAAAATTAAGTATAAGATATTTTTTCTTATATTTGAACAAATATCGCTATCAAACATTTCATATAAGTTGACAGATGAAAAGCATCTATGCGGTCAATTAATTTGATCTTAGTAAAACTCTAATTACATCATACTATTAAGAAATACAGTAAATTTTATCATCAAAATTTTTAATCAAAATACCACGCATGCGCACGAATTTTTAATCAAATTACATTACTGTGGCACGTGGGTTCGAATCGTATTTAAAGCATTTGATTCGAAGTATTGGAATGGATTGGAATGTAGTGTGATTCCGCAAAGGATTACTGTGGTATGGATTTAGAATCATGGTTTGAGAGAAAGGGTTGTGATTCCAAGAGTTTGGAGAGGATTTACAACTAGGACTGTGCACCTGTCCTGGACCGGACCCGAAATCTTCAAAAAAATCCGGATCATACTACCGGAATCTAAAAAATTTGGACTGAGACGGACCGAAAAAATTCCGGTCCAAGACCGGATCGGACCGGTTGGACCGAAATTTTCAATTTTTTTTGAAATTTCGGTCCATTGAATTGGTGTGGCCCAGCTAGACCAAAATTTTTATTAAATAAATGTAATTCCGATCCAAACCGATCGGGACCGGAAAAAACCAAGTCAGGATCGGACTGGACTGGAACCTGAAATTGCGCAAATTAATGGACTGGAGACCGGACCGGAATTCTTTATTACGGGCCCGATCCGATCCATTTTTCCAGTCCGGATCGGATGACCCCTAATTACAACCCCTTGAGATTCTAATTCAGTTTCTAAATGTTCCAACCAAACCAATAAATTGAATCTATTTAAATCATTTGTAACCCTCCATCCAAACACCTACCCTAATTTGGGACGACTTACCTCAATCTTGAGGGTTTTTCTTGAGAGTTTAGTCCCTCAATGTATCTCATTTAATACTCGTGGTCGTAATTGCTTGGGAGATATGAACCATTGAATATAGTCTTCCAACGATTCAGAGTCAATCTCGAGTCACGCTTCTCCCTAGAAGGTCTACGGTCTACCAGGTCCACAACCATTCTTGACGTGAAATATTTAAAACCTGCAAAAGGTTATTAATTGCACACCCTACCCAACTAACTTTGTCACGCTGATTTGGGGTAACATTATCATACAGATTTTTCAAAGTCTTTAACATTCTGTCACCTCAGTTTTCGACTCACTTATATTATTGGTTTATTGCTCAGACTCTTCTACTCACCTCAGACTTTATACCTTATCAGTCAGACTTTTGCTCAGACTCACCCTACCCTTTTTTGGTAAAGAAGTTAATTAATTTGTTTTAGTTTGTGATTAAACAGTTACAATTTACTTGTTCCATACAAATTACTACTCCCTCCGTTCCAATGATTTCCATGCATTTTGATATTATATACTATTCATAAATGAGAAGAATTAGCGACATAACTTTTAATATATACGATAAAATATAGTTATGTAAGATCTTGTTTAAATTATCTAATCGAATACATCATGAATATCAAATTTTTATAATTTTTAGAAATACGTAGCTAAAGATATAGACAAAAGAAAACGTACATTGGCAAGTGTGAAAAAGCAAACGTATGAAATTGATTGGAACGGAGGGAGTACTTAGTTTACTATTTAATTTAATTAAAAAATTTAACTTGTTTTAATTGTGTGGTTTGTTTTCGTGTGACATACAAAAACACGGGTAGACGATCTTAAGAAATTCGTTAATATTATAGGTCCGGATGATTTATGATATTTTAATTATGCCTTGCTTATATTAATTTACGATATTTTAATATTATTTTTTCGTACATAACCTTAGGTATATCGATTTAGGTTATTGACTTATGATTCCCTTAGAACCAAAATGTACTCGTAATTGTTATTTTGCAAAAAAAAAACGTCAGTGGCCGGACAGTCATCCGTTTTTTTTCATTTTCAAAATAATGATTACATTAAAATTGTTAATTCCGTGTTTAATTAGTTAATTACGTATAATTAGTTAATTGCATTTCTATTTATTAAATAAGTGTTTGAGTACGTTAACCCAGATAATTAAGTGAAATAAGTGTGTAATTAGGTAATTAAGTGAAATTAATTGATTAAGTGTTTAATTAAGCAATTATTTCGTACATTAAATTGGTTAATTATGTGTTTTACGGAGTATTAGTTAAATATGTACTTCATATTAAAAAGTTTATTAGGGGTCGAGGGTTAATTGATTTTATACCCCTCTGTCTTCTTCATTTATTTACCTTTGATTAAAAAAATTTTTACAAATAATATAAAAGATAAACAAATCATCGAGACAGAAAAAAAAAGTTTTGAATTGATAACAAAGAAGCGAGACTTTAAAACAATTGAAAATAAAAAATTGTATAAATACAAGTAATTTATCGGATAATATGTCGTGAAATACGTAACATGAGTAATGACCCACAAAAGTCTTAAGGTGAGTCTTTAAAATTCAAGACTCAACTTAAGACTTTGTTACTTTATTAGTAGACCCCACACGAGTCTTGATACAAGACTCCCATCAAGACTACCAATAATCTTTTAAAGACTACCAAAAATCTTATATCTTTACAAGAATCATCTATATTATGAGAGAAAAATTGAAGGAATGAGGTAGATAGTAGAAAATGTAGTAGAGCAAACAAGTTATAAGGTGTCAAAAAAATAAAGGGTCAAAGAACAAATAAGAAAATAGAGGTATCCTCTGTATTGTACATGATCTCACGTACATACTCCATATCCATTAAATATCACTCTGTATAATATTTTCTTCCATCCATTCAGTTCTTTTCCTATGTTTACCTTTTCTCCTTAGATTTACATAGAGAATTGAACGGATGAGAATAGTCGAATAAGAGTACTAATTCCTGGACATTAGTAAAATAGTTGTCCTATCTAACCAATTGTAAATTTATTTGATCCATTTTACTCCTAAAACTAATATACTCATCTCAAGACGGATATACAAAAGAGATCATCTAAAATTACATGACCTTTTGTGCACGATAATACGTAACCATTGTGAAAGTTACAAAAGCAAACAACTATTTTTAATGGAAAAGATTCTAAATGAAAATTATATTGTATTTTATACACCCCGATTTTTATTTATTTTTCATGGTTTCTTATTGAGCTGAAACATCATTTTTTACCTATTTTTATTTTGGGTCATCAATATTTGGTTTAGAATTATTTTTCACCCAAAAGGGAAAGGAAAAGATAATTAAAAATCAAATGGAGTATTAACCTCCATTTTTTTATATCTTAACATACCCTCAATATATAGGTGGAGTATTATATTAAGATGGAATGGAAAGATATATTAAATCACTTCACATTTGAATGAAAACGGGTAAATCATTGTGGGACGGAGGGATTAAAAAAAAAGAGAAAGTATAAAGGATTGCAAATAATATAATCAGGCCTAAAATATACTCCGATTCTACTCAGTTTATGGAAACAATGTAAATTAAGGTAGGTACTTATCATTACTCAATTATCTGAGTACAAGTATAGTAAGTAGATAAAACAATTAAAATAATGAATACTTGTACTTAATTTAAAATCTAAACTGAAATAAGTTTATTACAAATATCGTGCACGGGTCTAAACTACTCCGTAATTTAGTATTGATACGAAGGGAAATACACCATTAATAAGGAAATTATCAATTTCGTTTAAAATGAATTGAAGTGAACTTTCTTTTTATTTATTTATTTATTCAAGTGATAAGATACCTCGCTGGTCACTTTACAAAATGAGTGGTTATATCCCTTAAAATGCGCATTAATTTATGAAATAAAAGTACATTAGTATGTACTATGCCTAAGCTAATGCTAAATTAACGTAATAATTACAATGATATTATCAGGAGATTGATCTATATTTAACCTATTTTTAGATAATATTATTGTGATTTTTGGTTTAATTAGAATGTAATGAATGTGTGGCTTAGAAAAAACGGGAGTACTAATCCCTACTCTAATACTGTTAGAGTGTTAGTACCACAAATTGTTTTAGATATGACAATTCTATTGTGATATAGGACTATTTGGGAATCGGGATCATCTTCATTGCAAATTGCAAATTGCTTTGTTGTTTGAATATAAAAAACAAACAAATGAACGAGTATTAATAGATCTAATTACGTTGGGAAAGAAGATGAAATGGAGATATGATCAAATCAAATTCCAAGCAGTGAAGTGTAAGATCAATATATAAGACAATACTCCGTAATAATTAGCTACCTACCTTATCATCAATAAAAGCAGCCCAGAAACGATGGATGGCACGATCGTAGGGATCGGAAGGGAGGATGGAGGGTCCGGGTCCAGAGGAGAAAGCTTCATCAATATACTGAACAATTATATTTGATTCACAAACCGGCTTCTCATTATGCAAAAGAACCGGGATTTTCTTGTGAACCGGGTTGGATTTAAGTAAAAGCTCACTTTTGGGCTGCATAGTTTCTGCGATGAAATCATATTCAACGCTTTTCAAGTTTAGTGCAATTCTTGGCCGCATCACAAATGGGCTTGGCCATGCTCCTAACACCTTCACCTTCACCTCGCCATTTCCTTCTGCCATTTCTCTCTTTCCTTTTTTTTTTTCCGGTTTTAAAGCCCTACAATAAATGTAAAGATGTGAACTCTTTAAGAAATGCGTTTGATTCTTTGTGTGAGACTATATAATGGCATCTTATAGAGACGCGGGTTATGGAAGATGTCAACATGACGTGTCCTTTCTACTACCTCTACTCTTTCAAATTCCACATCTTTACTAGTAATAAAATAATAATAAAATAAATTTAATACTCGTGTGAATCATTTAGTAATAAAATAAATTTAAAGATTGAATTTAATATTTTTTTATTGTACAATTAATTGCCATGCATTCATTTTCAATAAGAACATAAGTGTGAAACTGTGAATTTTGATTATACTATACCTATACATCCCCTTTCCACTAACCAAATAACACAACTCATGTATTTTCCCGCCTAAAGCCATCCACCAACAAAAATTAAAAAATTAACGAAATGAGCTATATACAAATCGAACCCTTGACCTCATGTGTATTATCATTCTCCTCTCCAACTACACTATAACATCTTACTAATTAAAATATCACTACATCACACATAAAGCTATATACCACAGAAAATATGTAATTAAAGAAATTTGATTGATTACATTGATTACGAAAATCAATATGGAATGTATGATCAAATTTTTTTAAAAGGTATAAACATATTGTATTCCGTTTTAACCAAATAGTTGCATTATTTTTGTTAATAGGAGATTGCACTATCTCGTACAATATTTTACATAGAATATAAAATAGTTATAATTATTATTCTATATCTTTCTGATCATATTCGAAAATCATATTCTTAACATTGATATAAAATTTAGTAACTATATAAAAATGGAATATATATTCCGATTGCTCTTATAAAGCCTAATACATAGTAAAAACTCACCGAAAATTCTCTATATACTACTTTAAGACAATAACAGTTACTAACATTTTTCTCAAAAATACACTAATTTAAATTGAGAAGTAAAAGAACATTTCACTAATAAATTCCGAAACTATTCATTTTCATTAATGTTAAAGAAAGTGACAAAAAAACTTCTTTTTATGAAAATACTTGGATAAATTTTAAGATATGATGTCATTAACCTTGAGAAAAAAATCAGTTATCTAAAAAATTTATTTTTGAAATGAGCTATTTACTTTAACTTTTACAAAGATATACTCCTCCGTCCCAATGAATTCTTGTCTATTCATATTGGGGCATCTGAATGAATTCTTTGCCTTTCTATTTTAGGAATGTGTATATATATATATATATGTAATTTGACCTTGTCATGAATTTGGCTTCACTTGTCACTTCATCATTGGACATTTTCCCTTTTGTGCCAAAAGCAAAGGTAAATAATTAATCGGGACGGAGTGAGTATATACTCACTCGATACCACTGAGATCTTCTCATTTATTCAAATGTGAGGATTATAATTATCATATAGAAAGATTATTTTGGTACGGGAGAGTACAAAATACGGAATATACTATTAAAATCCATATAAAAAAGTTTCACAAATTACATAATATAAGTCTTACACTAAGAACGTATCACGGCGTGCTAACCATTAAAAAAAGTTCATTATTATACAATTTTTGATAAATATTTATGTATTTTACGGTATGTTAAAGAGAGAAGTGAGTATCTCGAAATGTGAGATGACATAAACCGAGTATATAAAAAATATAGACAATATTTTCATTAGTTACACATTATTTAATACTCCGTACATTTCAAGTCATTACTCAAATATTTTGATTAGTTTTGTGATTTTTAAAATATTTTCCTATTTCTAAAGTACACCGTCGATAAATAGTAAAAATAAAATAATAAATTTTTTATTTTAAATCTTAAATGAAATATTTTATACGATAAATATTTTATAAATACCGTGCATTGCACAGAGTCTATACTAGTTTTAACAATCAATTAGTCTCATGTGAGACCGTCTCACACAAAATTATTGTGCGACTAACTACAACAGACTAATAACCAACTATAAATTAATTACAAAATAAAGCGTGTCATACATATTTCGTACTTAATAAAAAAATTTATATTTCGGTACTACGTATTACCAAAGACAAACCACCCGCGCTTCTTTGTCTCACACGCCTCAATACGAATGGACACATTTTTCCATGGATACGTAGAATACGCTGAAGTGTTTGTAGTATATTATAAGTCCATCGACACCATTATATAGCCGTTATATACCCGTGATACATCACGGGTTGAGCAATTCTTTTGTTAGCGAGAATTACTTGAGCCATTATAGATGCAGTAGGCACGTCACCAATGCAAAATAAATAAATAAATCTTTTACTCATAGTGACACGTAAAGAAATGACGATGTAGCAAATATCAGACATATAACCATTTTTGACCCGTATTTTGACCAAACACGGTCCATGACCCGTATAATCCGATATAAATTTGACCGACCCGCATTCGACTCAATTGATGACTCTATCTCTCCACCCAACTCTTTTGACAGGTATAATTAATGTAAATGAGTAAACGGATTAAGAGTATTGACTCCATTGACTATGAATTTGAAAACTTCGTGAGTCACAAATAGTTGTATCTCTTAAAAAAATACATACAGAAGATCTATATATAAAAACAAATACCAAGAACTGTGTTCTATTATGAAACAATACGTTTTGAATTTTATTGTTGGACACGGAGTGATATGTACGAAAAGTGGAATGACATAGAGTATGTCCAAACAAAAATTCTGACTTTTAAGAACCAAGTTAAAACATTATACCCACTGGGTTGCTTTTCATTGCAGATATACGATGATATTTAAAAGTAAACTTGATATGCACTAATCACTCATTCCTACTAATGTTTTAGTTAATCCATAAAATACAACTTAATTAAGGCTCTTACTTTCTTTCTAATGAAATTAGTTTTGTAACATCGAATCAATAGTAGTTTTGTAAACCAATGTATATCATTGAAAACCAAAACTGTATTAATGGCCAATTGAAAAAATTGATCAATATTTATTTCATTTTCTATACAATTATTATTAATGCATAGACGTGATTAAACTTAGACGTGATCCATGCATTTTATATCATTATATTTTACATAATTAATACTCATTTATAAAATTTACTATATATTAGTGAGATAAGAAATCACGGAAGTTATTATTTAAATATTTTAAATTTCTACAACCAACTTGAAGAATTCTTTATAAAAAAAACTGTCGTGCGTAGAAGTGAACATTGATTGAAAATATGATATTTATGTTTCATTGGCGAAACGATACGTATGACATTTGAAAACTATCATTCACATTTCGATAATATTATGTCTTTAAGAACCGAAACTGTAAAAATATACTCCCCAATAAACAAATCAATTAATATAACCATGTTCAATGTCATTAATATGATTTTGGAGACACTACGTCTTCATGAGATAGAGATAATACAGACAACTTATCGGAAACACTAAATTCAAACGAAAGGACGAAGGATTCCCAGTTTGATACCCGTTGTCATTAAAATTCACGGGTTGCTACATTTTTTCATTACAAAAGTAAGGAGCCAAGTTCGTCACTTGTTATGCGAAAGAGTGTGATCATCCGTCCGCATGTCATTAGGTGTATGAAAGACCGTTTAACATAGAATACATTGAAGTGTTTGTAATAGATGACCATGAACAACCTAATATACCCGCAGTAGATTGTACAAATCAGGTTAATTAAAAATATAACTATTAATCATTTAAAAAAAATAACTATTAATAAATTATTTTTCTCGTTAAAAGAAATATATATAAACAATGAATCACGTTAACTGAAATATACTCATAGTAGATTATACAAATCATCATGTTAATTAAAAATATAAGCAATTAATCAGGTTAATTTGTTACATTAATAACATGATTGGAAAAGAATTCAACTTAACCACTCCCTCCGGTTTAACATGATTGGAAAAGAATTCCAAAGAAACAGAGGGCCTATACTTTAGGCACTTTTGACAATTAATTAGACCACCTGTGAACTTATTGAGTGTTTATTAATTGACATATCAACCGATCGAAATGTACGGACTAATTTTGAAAATATACATGACAATGTATCATATGTATGTAATAAATTGTAAGAAAACAAAATACCTAGTGGTAATATGTAATTATCTCAAATATTATTATACAAATTAAGCACGTACAATCAAAGAGAAAAGTATTACCCACTACATTTGCCTATTGAATGAACACAAACCGTCATGCGTGACTAAAAATTCACCATTGCACTCTCATCCCATGTCTTTCATCACCTTTGAAAGCTCAAGAAAACCACCAAATGCATCCACAGTTTTCGAAAAAAAGGAAAAAAAATGGCGAACATAATACACACCAATTTGGAATCAATAATAAATATTAGGATGCGAAATCCTAATCTATACTCCTTATTACCGATGGTTTAATGACAGTGGTAGTTCAAGATCTACAGACTACAAAATGGTGATATAATTTGGGAGTAATTGTTTATGAGGATGAAGGTAAACAAATCCGTATATTGTTTATATGCTCCATGTGTGGTTGAATTCGGTAGTTTTAAAAAAAAATCAAAATGTTAGCAATATCTTTACACAATTGCGATTTTTCTGAAATACTGTGTGTGTCTTGTTCCCTGATTGATTTATTGCTATGCTTTGTTGCAACTTGTTTCTCACACCTATTTCCATTTTATTTTGATGGTTCATTTGATTAGACAACATCACCTTAAAATGGCTAAAAAATGGTTCTATAATTGATTGTCATCAACTATGAAAATTATGAAAACGTGTATGCCTGCATCTGCTGACTGAAGGACCAATGCATCCAAGAACTCTGTTGTAGATGCCTAGGTATTGACTGGATGCCTGCATCCAAGATCTGGGTTCAATTGACGGGATAAATTAGGGTATTAATTTCTGTGTACAAATTGCTTACAATTCATGAGGGGTATGAATTAAATAAACTATGTCTTTGTTTGGAATGTATACTCTTTCATATGAATTGTAAGTAGTAAGGTTATAACATGTTATGGTAACATTATTAGTAGGATGAATACCTGATGACAGTTTTTGTGTTTATGTTGCTTCAACATCAGATTGTTGAGACTAAAAGTTGCGAATGTTCACATGTTGATCTCCTTTGGGGGGCTCTCTGGTCGATGATGGTATTGGTAAGATCCAGTAACCTGTTGACCTATAATAATTCAATAACTTAATTGTAAGTAGGAACGAAGGACAACATGCTTCTTCCTGCATGTGCTAAAATCTCATGGACACCATTTACAATTTTAGTTTAAGGGATGGATGATATGAATTACTCTTCCAACCTGCAGAATCATGCTTTTGAAAAGGTTTACTCTTCTGGTTAGAGGGGGATGATATTCAACTCCCATGGATTGTTTTGGTGGGTGAAATGTTGGTGAACATATTGGCTGCCATCACATGAAGAAGGTAAGTTACAAATTATTAGTAGTAATTTTCTACAGATGGTAAGCTAAGAACTGTTAGTTGACTGAATACCTGATTCATTTTGTATTTCGATTGCTTGAACACAATCTTTAAAAAGTGATGTTTTATATATGAAGCTTGAAAAAAAGGCAAAACACGATGATTCAATTTGAAAATTGCAGGAAGGTTTTATAGCCAACATCAGAGGCTCACACGAAGTGATGTTCAAAGTAGACAAAAAGCCGTGAAGTGATTATTGGAGGGATGAGCAGCCAAATTCCTAGGCAGCATTCAATAATGAAGTTCCTTAAGAATGGATGCACACGTTTATTCGGGTAGTTTCATCAATTCCCTAAGATAATTAAGGAGACGGATTGAATTTGTATTGGAATGTGGAGGTGAAGTAATTGCTGCTTTGAAAATGCTAATGGTGATTAGTGCCAATTTAGTAATGGATGTTGGAATTGTGGCGGGTGATTAATGGATGTGTGTATTAATGGCGGGTGTAGTAATAGTAATGAATGCAGTGATAATTAAATGCAGATGTGATTTTGTATTACTAAACTATACTAACTACACTATAAACAACAAAGTGTAAAATAAAGGCTCAATTTTGAAATGGAGAGTGATGGAGGGTGCCACATAATGGTTTTTGGACCTTGAATTTATATAAAGAAGATTTTAGGCTAAATTTTTAAAAAATAAAAAAAATAAAGTCTTCATTATGACAAATATATCCGTCACAAATCGATGACGGATCAAATAATACTTTGGTTAGAAAAGACAAGGTTAGCGGGTAGCACATGATTTTGTCTTTATCTATCCAATGAGTATTATTTGACACGTCACACGTTTATGACGGATAGTTTCATCACAAACAAGAATTTGTCATTATAAGGGCTCGTTTGGTTACTCATCTAATTACCGGAAAGTGCAAGATCCCGGGAAGTGCATTTTCAAGGAGTTGTTTGGTTGCCTAATTCATGAGAATTGCCACTTCCCAAGAATTGTCACTTCCTCCATAATGGGGAAAGTTAATCCCCAAGCTCCCCTTGGTGTGTAGAACTTCCCGTATGAAGTCATTTCCCACGTGGCAACTAAACAATGTTTTTGTAATTCCCATGAAATACAAATTCACGTGAATTTAAGTTTCCGGTAACTTCATCTTCCCACGGTGAACCAAACGAGCCCCAAAATTAGTACGAAGTATAAACCACCTCTTTTAACATTCAAAAATTGTTATTTGTAATGAGCATATCCGTTAGCAAAAATTATATTCCCTCCATTTTAATGATAGCTTTCACCTAAAAAATAAGGACAATAATAAAATATTCAAAAGTAGAGAGGGAGTAAAGTAGTCATGTGGACGTCCGTCCGCACCGTCCGGCGCCCCGCGCGTGCCCGCGCGGGATCGACCTGGTTTTTCATCATGTGGCAGCGGCCACCCACGCGGCCCCCTCCCTGTCAGGGCCCGGTCCGATCTCGCGTACGGGGCGATGTGTCGGACCTCCATTTGGATGACGATCCGGACTTGTACTAGACGGGTGCGGGCACCCGTATTTCCGTTTAGGAATCGATCGAGTCGTGGTTGTAAATGTTTAAAGGCCGATTCATTTGGTAAGGCGACCTTTTTAGTGAACTGAATTCGTTGCCGATTTGTGGAGTCGCCACCGAGTCAATTATGGGGACTCGGAAACCGTTCAAGTCAACTTTGATCCCTTGCCGGCTCAAAGTTGAGTGGCACGGGACCTAAACATAAAGACTTGTACCCTTAAGCACTCCATGCCTAGAATGACTCTTATTGCCAATAGTTTCGGACATCCGGAAACCGTTGATTCTGAGTAAGGGGTGAGGGTACGTATTGGGAAGCCAACATCCGATAGATGTCAACACCCAATCCCGCCCGCACTCTGATACCCTAGTTCTTTTGTTGTGGCAGAAATGCTGTAACATCCGTTGTTTTAACCCTATGTCTTTTGCTACGTCGGTTGTTTAAGGACAAGTAAGTGTTGTTGTCAAAGTAGTTGTGTTTACTTTCTTTGCATGCAATTTCATGTGACAAGCAGGCAATGAAAAGATGCATGTAGGAGAGTAGAGAGTACTAGTATTATACGTATTATTTAGCAAGTCAGTATTAACGCGGTAATACAGATATTAGTTGTTCTAGTGATATACCTTACCTGGTATTCTGCTTAAGATGCGTCGGTTCGGTATTAATAGAGATGCATCGAACCTAGTAAGGCGAGCAACTGGACTAATACGGAACCCGACCATCACTTTGTTCAGTTTTAGTTGTTTTACGTTTTGAATTCCGTGTTTAGGTGATTTAGCATGCGATTATAAAGTCATAAAAGCGGTAAATCATACGAAAAATTATAAATGTGAATGTAAGTAAATGACATTGTGAGGAGTTGCACCCTCGGAGTATACACTAAACGGGACAGGACGCGTAGATAGTTGAGAACGGATCTCGGAATTACTCGGGTCTATTTAGTGTATTTTAGTATTTGCGGTTGAAGTTGGGACGTTACATGTTTTAGTAAATGTTTGTGGACCTAGTGTCCACATCTAGTGTTGTCGTAGTGCATAATAAAAGAAAGTACAAATATAGAAAGTTTTGTTTAGATGACAACCTAGTGACGACTCGGTTTCAACAGGCGGATCCTTCTAGCCTGACCAGTGACTCCGGCAGAGCTCTGTTACCGTTTACCCTTCCTGCGGCTATTCTGGCAGAGCTTCGTTACTAAGGACTAGTTCTGCGGCTAATCCGGCAGAGCTTCCCTACTAGTTGTGAGCTAGTCGATCACAGGCACCTCGGTATCGAGTGGGGTGCTCGAAGGTGAGGAGTAGCGTCGATGTCACTTATATCGGAACTACGATCGAGTGGATCGTTTGCCTCGGGTGTCGGAGTGCGAGGCCTTAGCGAGAGTTTTGAGGGGGAAGAGGAGAATGAGGTGTCGAATGAATGAGGCGGAGGGGGGTATTTATAGGTGTTTTCGGCCCTCGTCGCCTACATGGACGCCTGAGCTGGGACGCACCAAGACTCAGGCGACTGGGCTTGGGCGCGGTGAAGCTGTGACGCGTGTGGTGGGGCGGTCGGGATTTTGAAGATACGATTTTGATACTTTCCAAAACCGAGAGGGGGAGTATAATACATATCTTGGGCGTTAAGGTTTCCGGTATGCTAACCTAGCGCCGTGAACATTAGTGGGCCTCGGGTGTGCAACCCGAGGTTCGCTTGGCGCGGTGTTGACTCGGTTTGAGTTTCGGGACCGACTCGGGGGTCCCGGTGTCGGAAGTGACTCTAATTAGTGTCTATGCTACCGTAACGACACGACTAAGGCATCCATCATGTTAGTTTTAATTTTTCCAAGTAATTATTTGATCCATTCTATTGAAAAACTATCTACAACATCGCGAACCCGCGTCGTGTTGCAGTCCTATCGTCATTGGGAGTTTGTCGGGCACCTCTGCAGCCACCAGGTCCAAATCTGGGTGTCTACAGAAGCCCCCACTTTGACTGAGGCTTGGACAAGGCGAAAGTCAAAGTATAGCCACCTAGGTCAATCGAAGATTATGACCTGGTGGTTGTTCGGTCGGGTCGTTTTAAGTCCAGTAGACTACGTGTATGTTGAGGCTCGCCAGCCATAGCTTAGAAATCATACCGGACGTCTTTGCTTGTGGTTGCTTGCTTGGGCCCGGGCCGTTGCTTGATATCTCGTTCTTGTTTTTTTATGCGCGCGCTTTGTCTTCTTCGGCTTGTTTTAAACGGTTTATTTTAATTTTTAAATGTTTTTAGTGTGTAGGTGACGCGTTAAGCGTACGTGCAAAGAGCGCCCTTATGTGTTTGCCTTTATTCAAACAAATGTTTCTTTCGGGATGCTTGTGAACCCTTGATAAAACGTTCGAGGGCATTAGTCTCCACTCGAAAAGCTCTCTTCGGGGATGCTCTAACCCCTAGGACCAAGCAAAATAAGATAGGCAATTCGAGGTGCCAGTCTCCACTCGAGTAGCTGTATTTCGGGATGCCTGTGACCCCTAGGACAAAATTGCTGTTGTTAACTACTCGAGGGCGTAAGTCTCCACTCGAGTAGCTGTCTTTCGGATGCCTTTGACCCCTAGGACAAAATTGCTGTTGTTAACTACTCGAGGGCGTCAGTCTCCACTCGAGTAGCTGTCTTTCGGGATGCCTCTGACTCCTAGGACAAAATTGTTGTTAACTACTTGAGGGCGTCAGTCTCCACTCGAGTAGATGCCTTCCAGGATACTAACGTCCCTTGGGCAAACAAACCATCCGAGGGCGTCAGTCTCAACTCGGATGAAAATTGCTGTGGAGGTATCAGACTCCTTCGAGAGCGTTGGTATCTACTCAAATCAAATTGCTGTGGAGGTATCATACTCCTTCGAGGGCGTTGGTATCCACTCGAATTAAAATGTTGTGGAGGTTTCAGACTCCTTTCAAGGGCATTGGTATCCACTTGAATTAAAATGTTGTGGAGGTTTCAGACTCCTTCGCGCCTCAGATAACTAAGACCCGTTAGGCGAGAAAATTATTGTTTGCTTATTTGTCTTAGTTGAGTTGCTTTTGTTTTGTGTATTTGTCTTATCTTGTTCGGGTTTGTTCTTGCTTTGTTTTAATCTGTTAGGCATTTGAGATTTGTTCAAAATTTGTTTAGATTAGTTTGGTTCGAATTGTTTTGTTATGCATTTGGGTGCAGCGTGTTTGTGTTAAGTGCGGTTCTTATGCTTGTCTTAGTATCGTGTTTCGTCGATGTCGATTAGTAATTGTTTCATTATTGTTGTTTTGTCTTGCCTTAAAAGGTGCGTGCTTTGTATGCATCGAATTTCGAGCCTCGTTTGTTTTTGTTTTAGTAATTTCAGACCTTTTGCTTAAGTATTTATTGGTGTCTTAATTCTGGTTAGATATCCTTGGCGGATGGTTGTATTGATTTCGATTTTGCTTTAGGTATTCCTTAGGGGGACGTGAATTGAATGCTTAGGGACTCGTTTCAGGTTGATTTGATTATTCTGAGTGCTACCAGGGACTCACTTAAAACTGAATTGAATTAAATTAAATTAAATTGACATGAATTGAAATTGGATTGAGTGCTACCAGGGACTCATCCAAAATCGGAATTTTAAGCGCTACCAGGGGCTCAATGAATTGACTTGACTTAACTTGAATTGGATTGAGTGCTACCAGGGACTCATCCAAAATCGGGTTTTGAGTTAAATTGAGTGCTACTAGGGACTCGTTTAAAATGGGTTTGAGCGCTACAAAGGGCTTGTTTAAAATTGTTTTGAGCGCTACAAGGGGCTCGCTTAAAATAGTTTTGAGCTCTATAAGGGGCTCGTTTAAAATTGTTTTGAGTGCTACAAGGGGCTCGTTTAAAATGGTTTTGAGCGCTACAAGGGGCTCGTTTAAAATGGTTTTGATTAGATTGAGTGCTACTAGGGACTCGGTTAAAATTGTTTTTGAACGCTGCAAGAGACTCGTTTAAATTAAATTGAGTGCTACTAGGGACTCGTTTAAAACTGTATTGATTAAATTGAGTGCTACTAGAGACTCGTTTAAAATTGTTTTGAGCGCTCCAAGGGGCTCTTTTAAAATGGTTTTTGATTCTGAGTGCTACCAGGGACTCATTGATTTTGAATTAACTTGAATTACTTTTAGAATGCTTTGGGATTCAATTAAGTTTGCGGGTTTAAAATTTACTTGGGATTCGTTAGGTTCGTGGGTCTTGAATTTGTTTTTTAAATGCTTCAGGATTTGTTTGAATTTGCTTTGTTCAGATTTGTTGCTTGGGTTGTTATGTGCTTTGGTATGAGTGGTCTTGTTAGCTAGTGGTTCTCGTGTTCGTTTATTGCTGGGGGTTGATCTCGACTAGAGGAGGTTTTAAGGTTTCACCTAGTTTGGTTTACTTTTGCTAATGATGTTTTTGGGTTTTTGCAGGATTGGTTTGATTCCCATTTCCCTCGATTGGCACCTAGGACGGTGCGCTCGTTTGGTAAGGCTTTCGACGGGGATTGAATGGAGGTTGGCTTAGGCTAAGAGTACGACGAGTCACTACTCGTCGGAGAATGTGCTGGTGAACCTGCTGCGCATCGAGGATGTAAGTTTCCTTCTCACGTTTTGTTTTTCCTTAGTAGCCCCCAAGATCAGGGTTTTTGAAATGTCGGTTTTGGTTTTATCGCTTGTTTTGCCCTATCGTTTAGTGTTTGCTTTCATTTTGAACAGTTCGCTTTTCTTTCGGCTTGTCGATTCGGCTAATGCTGTTCAGCCCCATGACAACCCTTTGACACTGCTCAGGGTTGATGTGGCTGGGGTAGCCTTTACAAAGCTTCTTTTCCCGTGTTCCGTGGAGGAGATGGAGGCTGGGATCGAGTGGCGTGACCGGGTATACTGGGCAAGTTTCTGTTTTTGTTTCAGATTTGGGTTCTAAGGGTTAGATTTTGTTTGGCTAACTTGTATGGTTTCGCCTTTCAGGTTTCGTTAGCTTGTCATCAGCGGTTGTAGTAGGCTACCAACTGCTTCCGGACCTACGCCTTGAGGGTTTCCCGTGACACTTCGGGACCTTGATCGGTAAGTACGCGTACCTAAGGTTGGCTTTTAGGTTGGCTCTATGTTTTCCTAAAGTGCGGGTGAAATTTCAGGATACCCCTGATATGGTGGGGCAACTAGAGACTCGGGTGACCGAGCTCGAGGCGGAAGAGGCCAAGTTGATGTCGCTCCTGCCATCTCGGGATAATGAGATTGTCAAGCTTAAGGAGCAGCTGGCTCGGACTCCGGACGATACCTCGGCACGGGGCGAGGCTAGGTTCGGGACCGAGGCGGAGAGGGAGGTTCATGCTACGAGCGCTACCGATGATGTGGGAGGGACTCCCGAGACAGTTACCCTAGATATGTTGTCGGGCAAGGATGGCATCGAGTCTCCTCTTTTTAAGCTGGAGGATCTAGGCTTGAATGATGACACTGGTGAGTTTGTGATAGCTATAGGCGCGGCTTCTAGGGGTCTTCCCTAGTTTGTATATTTTAGACTTTTAGTATTTCGATTGATTTGTTAGCCTTGCGTTTTGTTTTGCTTTTGAAATATTGACTTAGATGACAAGTAATCACTTCAAGTTTGGTTTGTTTGCGATTTCATCATAGTTTAGGACATTTTAGAATGCGTTGAGATTGCATGAGAGTACGAAAATATTTTTTCTAGATTCTTAAAATGCGTTAGTTTGAGCCGGGATTTGGATCAAGTAGTACGTCGACGAAAATGTTTGACTCGAGACGTGTAAAGATGTAAGAAACGCTTTCTATCTAAAGTGTATCGACCGAGTGCGTGTTCAGGGCTAGGAGACAAGTGTGACTGTCTCGACATTCATGTTTAAAATGAGGCTAATTAAAAAGAAAAAAGTTAGACCCTTTTTTATATCTTAGTGACAATGCCGTGGTGGGCTAAAGACGCAATTAGACCGCTTTTTATATCTTAGTGACAATGTCATGCTGGGCTAAAGACGCAAATTGACGATGTCATTCAGGGCTACAACACGCCCATGTGGGGTAGCTTATCTCCCTAAAAAAAACAAAACATCTCAGTCTGGTGGACCCAGTAGACGTAATGTATTGTCCGCGTGGACCTGTCATTCTTGTGCGGGCATTTCGGCTTTTGGAAAGGGGTTTAGCGACTTCAGAAGGTGGTTCCTGACGTTCGGGGTTATCGGATGTGAGATAAAGGTTCAAGATTTTGGAGAAGACCGTGTTACAGAATAAAGAAGCTATGTGGGCTAATGTCACTAAGCGCCTGACTGGAGACGGTGTTACCGATCCTAGTATTCGTCAGTTCATCTACACGGGCCGAGACCGACAAGACCCATATTGAAAATGTGAGTGAGGAGGGGAAGTGAGATTGGCTGGGCTCGCTTTTGGCTAGGGAGGTGGAAGCTTGCGTTAGGAGGGTCAATGGTGAGAGACTCAAGCAAGCACACCCGAATGGCAAGGGAAAGGAAAAGTTGGACCGGTAGAGCCCAACCGTTTAGTACTATGTTATATTGATTGACATTAGGTGGTGTATTAGCACTAGTTTTTGTGGGGTTTTACTTGACGCGTTGTCGTTTCTCGGGTTAGCCGAATTTTGGATGTTTGATGTAAAAGGCCTCGAGAAAGGCTTGATTTAATTGATTTCGCATTAATGAGAAGCACATTGTTATTATTATTTTTTTTGTGGTGGCTCGCAACTCGATTCTTCGTTTTACCCGGAGCGCCCTTTCGGGTTTTCACTCCGTCCTCGGCTCACCTTTTTTGCTCTCTTTTTTTTCTTTTTTTTGTGTATATATATATATGTGTGTGTGTGTGTGTATATATATATATATATATTCTTTTTTTTACGACGGCTCGCAACTCGTTTCTTCTTTTTGCCCGGGGCGCCCTTTCGGGTTTTCACCCCGTCCTCGGCTCGTCGTTTGTGCTTCGTCATTGGAATCACTGATTGACCGGGTCGTACGTAGAGTCCCGGTTTGTACATGAATCGATTAATCGATTTTGTTTGTTCGGTCGTTTGGTTGTACCCGGGGACGGGGTGCCTACGTATCCATGTTTAGACGGAATCAAACCATGTTTGTAGTTCTTTTTAGATGTGAGTGATTTTGCTGTAGACTCGTTATGCCAATTATCGATGTGAGATGTTTAAAGTGTATTCACATGGGTTTTCACCCTAGCTAAAATTAATGTGAAATGGTTGGGTGTGATTCCTTGAAAGTGACAATTACCGAGATACCGTGTTTGGGTCAGGGTGACTGGCTTGAACGATTTTGGAATGTGGAGCTAGGTAGTGAGTGGCTCTGATGAACTAAGATCTTGAGCTTGATTTTTGTGGAGTTAAGGCTATGGGGTTGCGGTTTCGTAATGTGGTAGGAAAGGGGAAGCTGAGTAAAAATGACTCAGACTTCAATCGGGTGTGTTGTAAATTACGTGGGATCTGACTTCCATGTCTGGCCCTAACGGTTGGGATTATCCTATTGAGCTTGAATTCTCAAAATTCCGGACATTCTCCTAACAAGTGTCTCGGGAAGGTTTTAAGGGTCGTAATGTAGAGAGGCTAGTGTTTGAGTGCTAGTTGACTGGTCTGTTCATTTTTCTCTTTTTTTCTTTTTTGTTCGGACTTTACATTTGAAGTTGAGTTGAATGATTGGAGGTTTCATTTTGACCATCGAGTTTGGTCATGATCATTGAATTGAGCCGATTTAGTTTGGCCTTGGTTTCATTTTTTCTTTGGCTCCTTTTGGCCGTTTCAGACTTCTTTTTCTTTTTGTCGGACTAGCACCTATAGTAGGAAATGGTCGGTCTTTATTTGAGGGATATATATTGTGGGAAATGGGTTTGTCTTCCGTCTTTGATCACAAGCTAAGAGACTATCTAGATTTGTCATAGGATTCGGTAATGCTCGTTCTAAGGGATATCTATGTGGCTTTTTATACCAGACATGAAATAGGTAAAAAAAGGAACACGGGATCTCATTTCTTGTTGTTCCTCGCTGTTTTGAGGTACGTTTTACTGTTATCGATAAATGGCGTAGTACCGAGTTGTAACAAAGAAAGTGCATTATTAAATCAAGCGATTGTCGAGGCGCATTTATAAAGGAG
The DNA here is from genome assembly GCA_958450325.1 of Agrostemma githago. Lineage (NCBI taxonomy): Eukaryota > Viridiplantae > Streptophyta > Magnoliopsida > Caryophyllales > Caryophyllaceae > Agrostemma > Agrostemma githago. The sequence continues at coordinate 27,896,816 of OY288248.1, forward strand.
GAAAAGTTTATTTCTTTTTATTGATAGTAATAAGCGGGCTATGCGCCCGAGATATTGTTTTCGGGGAGGTGGAGGACAGATCCCCTCGCACCTCCTAATGACTCAATGTAAAAATAAAAGACATTTGTTATACTATTAGGTCTAGGCCCTAAGATGAACTAGACTCTGACTCGGACACAGATTTACTCGTCTCGGTGGATGCCCGTGGGTTGTCAGAATTTTCCTCGATGTTCTGGACATTCTCCTTTATAGGGTCGCGGTGGGAACAACCGAAGGTGTCATCAGGGACAGTGTGAACGCTAAAGGGGCTTGTGGTATTGTTAGGTTTCTCGGGCAGAGGGAGAGGGATAGTCCCATTTTCTATCATATCTTGTATGGTGTGCTTGAGCCGAAAACAAGATTCGGTATCATGCCCATTGCCACGGTGGTATAGGCAATAAGCATTAGAGGTCCAACTTTTGCTTCGTTTGCTGACTGGTGGGTCCGGAGTGGAACCCAAAGGTGAGAGTAACCCTTGATCGACTAGGCACTTAAGGGCTTCGGTGTTAGATGAGTTGATTGGGGCAAACTTTCTCGGTGACCTTCCCACTTTGTTGGGTGTGGCCTTGTAAGGTCTTGGTATTCCTTCCGTATCGATTTTAGGAAGCTCCGATCGGGCGGAGCATTGGGATAATCTATCCTTGGTAGGCTTTTGGGCGTGGTAGTTGCCCGGATTGGCGTTCGTTTCACTTTCTGGGTCTCTACTCTCAAGGAAATTGAGGCGGTTGTCGATGTAATGAACGGAGAAAGTCAAACGGGTTACTGAAGTATGGATGTTGCGAACCAATTTGGTTAAGGTATTGATATCGTTGCGGATGCTTTCGATGGCGCGTGAATCTACCGACATGTTGGGGAGTGATTTTAGTGAGAAAGGATTAAAAGGTCAGATTGGATCCACCGGATGACTTAGAGACTCGAGGGATGCTCGTAACTGAGCGACGCGGGGACAAGACCCTTAATTCGCGCATGTGTGAGGTCATTGGCTTAGGGACTTAGGTGCTTTAGACTCTTGGTGTATTCGGCAAAACGCCTAATGAATCTTAAGTCTCTGCAACGAGACGATTTGACACAAACCTCGGAGGTGAGGCTTAAAGAGGACTTCTCAAAATGAGAGGACCCGAAATGTAAAACCTCGGGTAGAGGCGATCCTAGTAACTAACACAGACAGTTAATCACACGGTTGTACGACGTAAGAGGTTGATCGCGATCCCGGCTCAGGATCAAAGAATTTTTTTTTTGAAAAAGGACCGATACTCGCGGAGGAAAGTATTTTTCTTTTTTTGAAAAGTGATTTTGCAAAGCTAGGGTGACGATGGTGTGGTGACCTCGTTGGTGACGTGAAGGTGTACTACCACATATGTGTGTCGGGAATCCGATGATGGCAACAGTGTAAAAGTCCCCTTCTTTTTTTAAAGGAACACGGTTCGTTAGGGAAACCGTTTTTTTTTAAAAAGATTGCGTGATGCTTCTATCGAGACTGCTATTAATTAGTTAATTCGATATTTGCAGTGTACGTGATGCCCGTGGCAGAGCGCGAAGTCTAACGATGGTGTTTTAAAGGTGTAACTGATGGTAAGGATTTTGCCGTGGGTCCTACCGATCAAGTAATACCAACTATACCTAACGGTAGCTAAGGTAAGTCGGGTCGTGTCCACGGAGACGGTTGTAGGTGTCTAGACTAGGTCTACCTAGAAACAAGGCTAAGTCACACAAACAAACACAAAGAAATGATAATTGACAACCTATGATGGGAGAAGAGGTAAGGACTAGACTAGTAACGAACTAACTATAACAAGGCTAAAAGAAATAACTAGAGACAAACTAAACAATGAATAAGGGAAACGATTACTAACTAGGAGGATGAATCAAATATGGAAGGGAGGTAGGGTTAGGTCGGGTTCTTAAGTGTAGTAGGGTAATTGGGTGATCAAGGGTGTAGGTGTCTCCTAGTTGCTAGAGTCGGTTTGCGCTCTCGCGTCTAAACCTAGGTCAAGGTCGGTTCGCGCTCTCGCGTCAAAACCCAAGTCCGCACTCTCGTGTCTAAGACTATAGCCGACACAATCACACACTAGTCAAACAATGAGAAGATGAAGACAAATATGGGAAGCATTGGCCACTACTACCCACTCAAGCAATTCAACAAACACATAGAGTGCCCAATATGTGACTAGCAACAAAAGAATCACCTTTACCCCTAATCAAATCCTAATCACCCATAATCCACACCTAATCCCCCCTACTAACCCCACAAGGAATCTACTCACTCATTATCAAGATAAAACTAACATGAACAAGAGTAAAAAACATAATGATCAAAACATCCATAATGAACAAACAATAACACTAAGCAATATGTATCAAACTTGATGAACAAACAAAGAACCAAAGTAAAAGGGAGAAGAGGATTATACCAAACTAGCAAAGGATGAAAAAGATGTGAACTTGAATTAATAAGAAACCCAAATAAAACTCCAAGGTTGTCAAGCTTGGAATAATCTTCAAGAATCTCCTTAATACAAGACTAATTACCAAGATTAACTAAAGATTAAAGGAAGATTAAACTAATGAGAGGAACACTAATCTAGGGTTTTTAATGTTAAAGAGAGGCCTAAGAGAGTCTAGGGTAATGTAAGATGTTTAAACAATACAAGAGGGAAGTATTTATAAGGTTACAAGAATGAAGGAGAAGAAAAGAATCAAACACGGGCTACAGCAGGGTCATCCCGACCGGGACGAAATGGTCCCGACCGGGACGAGGTGATCCCGACCGGGACGGCATGGTCCCGACCGAGACGGACCCAAAACAGAACCCTTCACATTCGTGCACCTCATCCCGGACGGGATGAGGTCCTTCCCGATGGAGATGGGTCTTGTAGGCCTCCAAAATGATCTTTAAGGTCCCTCCTTGATTCTCATGGGCTTCTCATCGATTCTTGGGTCTCGGGATCGAGTCTAAGGGGCTCGGGAATGGGTCCCAAGGTCTCGGGATCGAATCCAAGGCACCGAGTGATCGTTCCTTCCCTTTGTTGGCTCCAAAAGTGTATGAAACGAGTCGGAATCGTTCCAATTCTCCGTGAATGGTCTTCGGAACCTAAAAACGAACTAGAAGAAACATGAGTAGCCCAGAAACCGCTCCAAAGAGCGGTTCCACAAGGAAAACGGGACCAAAACACAACAAACTAGGCACTAGAAATTACACTTATCAGTAACTAAATCCTTATCAAAGAACTTAGGTGATGAATAGTGTCTTTAGAAAAAGCTTTCAAAACGAGTGATCCATGTTTGTCGGTTGCATTAACTAGCATTTGACAGTGGAGAGTGATGTATTGTGAAAAGTGTTTCTAGAATGTAACCGTTTTGAGTTCCTTGACTTCATTAATTGAAGCTTCGGTTGTGTTTACAGCATGTGTGTAAAAAACATTTCTTTCTTTTTTTGAAATAAAATGTAACCGTTTGGTGTACCTTGATCCCATCGATCGGGAGTTTCGGTGGTATTAACGGTATTCATTGTTGATGGGTTTTAATTTGGCCAAGGTGATGGCACTGAAAACACACATTTTTTTATTTTATAAAAAGTGGTGAGTGTAAAATTTGCCATGATGACGGCGTCTAAAAATGTTTTTCCTTTTTAGAAATCAGGATTTGACCGGAGTATCGGCGTTTAAAAGGTCGTTTTTGAAAAGATGAGGTATTTTTCGAAAATGGAATTGGGTGCGGTTGAATATGTTGGCGTAGTTGAATCCAGATTTTAAGTGTTTTATTTGGGTTGTTTGCAAGCACGCTACACATAACTAGGAATGCGTACACTCATGCAGGATGCAGACACGGGTAGGTTAGGGTAGGCTACCGCCCACGAATAGTCCTTAGGCATTGACAAATCGTTTAGGGAGACAAGTGTCATACCGTCCGTTCAGAACTATCCGCTTATTAATCCCGCGGGTTACGCGTTAGGCGGCCGGAGCGTTAACCGAGGATCTCTCCGCGTGTCCCTATAGATCTTACCGCGAAGAGGTCGGTTGGTCCTGATATCGGTTAGGGTGGGTTTTTAGGGCCAAAACCAGTAGTGACCACAACTAGGAACTAAGAAATGAGCTTCAACGACCTCTTTCAAGTTACACCACCGCTGAAAACTTGTTTCCAAGTCCCCAGCGGAGTCGCCAAACTGTGGACGTCCGTCCGCACCGCCCGACACCCCGCGCGTGCCCATGCGGGACCGACCCGGTTTCTCATCGTGTGGCGGCAGCCACCCACGCGGCCCCCTCCCTGTCGGGGGCTGGTCCGATCTTGCATACGGGGCGATGTGTCGGACCTCGATTTGGATGACGATCCAGACTTGTACTAGACGGGTGCGGGCACTCGTGTTTCCGTTTGGGAATCGATCGAGTCGTGGTTGTAAATGTTTAAAGGCCGATTCATTTGGTAAGGCGACCTTTTTAGTGAACTGAATTTGTTGCCGATTTGTGGAGTCGCCACCTAGTCAATTATGGGGACTCAAAAACCGTTCAAGTCAACTTTGATCCCTTGCCGGCTCAAAGTTGAGTGGCACGAGACCTAAAGATAAAGACATGTACCCTTAAGCACTCTATTCCTGGAATGACTCTCATTGCCAATCGTTTTGGACATCCGGAAACCGTCGATTCTGAGTAAGGGGTGAGGGTACGTATTGGGAAGCCAACATCCAATAGATGTCAACACCCAATCCCGCCCGCACTCTGATACCCTAGTTCTTTTGTTGTGGCAGAAATGCTGTAACATCCGTTGTTTTAACCCTATGTCTTTTGCTACATCGGTTGTTTAAGGACATATAAGTGTTGTTGTCAAAGTAGTTGTGTTTACTTTCTTTGCATGCGATTTCATGTGACAAGCAGGCCATGAAAAGATGCATGTAGGAGAGTAGAGAGTACTAGTATTATACGTATTATTTAACAAGTCAGTTTTAACGCGGTAATACATATATTAATCGTTCTCGTGATATACCTTACCTGGTATTCTGCTTAAGATGCGTCGGTTCGGTATTAATAGAGATGTGTCGAACCTAGTAAGGCGAGCACCTGGACTAATACGGAACCCGACCATCACTTTGTTCAGTTTTAGTTGTTTTACGTTTTGAGTTCCGTGTTTAGGTGATTTAGCATGCGATTATAAGGTCATAAAAGCGGTAAATCATACGAAAAACTGTAAATGCCAATGTAAGTAAATCACATTGTGAGGAGTTGCACCCTCGGAGTATACACTAAACGGGACAAGACACATAGATAGTTGAGAACGGATCTCGGAATTACTCGGATCTATTTAGTGTATTTTAGTTGTTCCGGTCACGGAAACAATTAACCCGGCTCTGGATCCGGGTCGGATAATTTGAATGTTGACAAGTAATGGATCGCTTGATTTCCCTTGATCTCTCCTTTATCCCTCTCCTATAGTCGGACCTTCTCGGCGGAGTCGGCCTACTCCCTGCACAATGAACGCACAGGGCCTCGGAGGTTGTCCGAAGGAACCCTCTCCGATGCCTAAGTTAGTCCGTGAAATGCCTTGATGAACCTAGCTCGTGAGGAACTAGGTGGCGTTTTTAGGAGTGAGAGTCTAGAGAGAGAAAATCCAACCCCCTCTAAGTGGGAAATGGGTGGGTATTTATACCTTCCCACAAGAGAGAGAAGTGGAGAGGGAAAAGAGCGGGAGAATGAGTGGATGGCGAGGTGACACGTGGACCTGCTTCATCCACTCATTCTCTTTTACCTTTGGCAGAACGGCGGAGGGGCCCTTGGTAATCCCTACCTTGTTCGGGGGAGGGGTCGCCTGGGGGCAGGCGAGTAGGGGGTGCCTGCAGGCTCTTCCCAGCTGGTCACCTTACCCTGCTGGGCAGGCGGTCTTTCCTGAATCTACGTTCCATTGGGAAATCCGGGCGCCCTACCTCGACGGCCTGTTGAACAGGCTCCTCGATCCACGGGGTCGGGTCTTTTTACTGGGCCTGCTGGGCGGGCGACCCGGTGCAGGCTTCCGACCCTCATCAATTGGCCCTCACCGGCCGGGGGGAAGCAAAGCTTCCTCTTGGCAGGTGGACTTCCGACGGGGGGGAGTTGACTTATGGCTTTACTGCTGCATTTAATGCGTTCGCGTATTCCCGAGGGGAGAAACTCTCCTGTATTGGGCATACCAAGAGTTTAATTGTCTTTTGGGGTCATGATTGCTTCTTGCACCAAATGGATTTTTGGGCAGCGTGCTGGTGTACTGATTGGCCGTGCCCCCTGTCAGGGTGGTTGAGGCGCCATTTAATGTCTTGGCTTCCCCTCTTGTATAAATTGCACTCTTTTTGCCACTTTCACGACTAATCCCCAACCTTCTTTTCTTCTGCTTTCTAAGAAAATGTCGTGGATTACCAAGGTATTCCTCTACCAAGGGACTCCCGTGGTGACCCGTCGCTTTAGGGGTCGTTGGAGGCTAAGCTATCCTAGGGCGTCATTCCTCATCCTGCGCCGTAGCCGGAGGCCTTGCGCTCGACTTCGCAGGAAACTCAGGAGGAGGACTTTTGTCAGGGCGGGCAAGCGAGAGGGCTTCTCCAGCCGCCCCAAAGTACAGGCGCTGCCCCCAAAGAGGAGGTTGTTTCGACAGGGGGTGCCATCAATGTTTTCCATGGCTACACCCTGAGCAGTTTGGCCCTGATCATTCGGAGTTGGCTTCTTCTCCTGAGTCTGGCCCTTCTTCCCCTTTGAGGAAGAAAGTTGGCTGCGGCTCTTGTGATGACACTGAAACAGTCCCTTATGGTAGGGACTGGGACGTTAGTAGCCGGGATTCCGGCGATAGTGGCGGCCGGTGTTATTCCTCCGGTCGGGATGGCAATGAGGACTCTGCAGACCCCTTCAAGGATTCCGACGACTGGGACTGGGGATCCGATGGTGGGGGGTGCCACAGCCCTGGGGATTACTCCCCAGGCTTTGACGACGATTAGGTCTGCCCGTAGGGCGCAGGCGTGGTGAGCCAGACACGGGCTTTTTTTGTACTTTTCATTTGTAATGGATGTAACTTGCCCGTTTTCCGGGTTTTCCTTATCTTAATGAAAGAAAAATTAGGCAGTTTGTTTATGTGTGGCATTTGTATTATTTGCTTATTATTTATTATTTAAATGGAGGGGGAGACGTCACAGGGTGATCGGTCCTCTGACATCCTTTGGTCTTCTCGAGGCTACCCTTGGGAAGCTACAAGGGGCTGACTTTTGAGGGTACGCCACGTGGATAGTACTCTTTGGGCGGATTTTCGAGGGTTGGCGACTCTTTGTCTGCCTTCCCTTTTATAAAAGCAATCTGTCATTCATTCTTTTCCTTTTTCAAACTTTCTTTCTTCTCCTCTGCAAATTTTTCGGTTGTGATAACTCGAGCCCTCCTTCGCACCTCCGTTTTTCCGGGAGATTTTCCTTCCACCGGCGGCCGACCCTAGGTTAGACTTTTAACTTCCAATTCTTGCTCTTTTTCTTTTCAATTTCCTGTTTTTCATTCCCCTTAGAGCTGCTATGTCTAGGACTCGTGAGCGTATCCTAACATTTACCGACCCATTGAGGAGGGAAGAAAGGGAAATGGATAGGGAGAATCTTGCCTCCTCCTCTAGGGAGGTTGGCTTTGGGGTAGTCGAGGAGGAGAATTCGGCGGGTAGTGGGGGTGGTAACTCTCCTGAACCTGCCCCCTTCGACGTTGTTGACTCGAACGACGAGGCGCTGGAGATCGACCCCTCCAGGACCTCCGGTCCCCTTGTTCCCCGGGAAAGGGGTAGGGTTTATTATTTAGACAAAACCAAGTATCACGTTCCCCTGGGAACTTACCCCGACCCAAAAAACTGGGACTTGATTCTTGCGAAGAATGCCGCCGGCGTGATTGAGCGGTTCTACAATTTTGGGGATGGGTACACAATTGTCGTCCCCGGCGAAAAGGATACCGTATGCAGTCCTCCCGACGGGTGCATAGCGGTTTATCACAAGTGTTTGGAGTTCGGCCTCCGTTTTCCCCTTCATCCTTCCCTGGAAGAGATTTTTAGGCATATGAACATGGCTATTGCCCAGCTGACCGCCATGGCTGTCAGGTCATTAATTTCATACGTTTGGACCTGCCTGTTCCATCGCGCCGAGCACTCTATTGACGCTCTAAGGTTTATGGTCGGCCTGCAAATGGTTTCCTCTGGGAGTGAAGGTTCTCCTGGATATTGGTCTCTTTTGAGACAGAAAGGGCATACTCTGGTGTGGCCTGCGATGGACAGCCTGAGGGATTGGAAGAACAACTTTCTCTATGTGCACAGCGCCCATGGGTGGAGGATTCCTCGCCATTTCAGGAACCACGTTCACACCAAGCTGGAGACCCACGAGGAATATCACCCTGGTGTGCGAGGGAAGGCTTTGGAGGTGAAGTTAAGCAGGAAAGACAAGGAGCTGGTGGACTATTTTGCTGCCCATACTGATAAATATGGGGTGTATGGCCCCTCATTATGGCTCCCCCATGCGGAGCTTATTGCTACTGATAGGTACCTGACCCGGGTGGGCATGAATCCGGGCCTAGACGAAGGTAGTTCAGGAGTGCTGATGATTTTTCCTCACCCGCCTTTTTCTTTTTAAATGGCCTTTCTAACCGTTCGCCTGTTTGCCTTGCAGATCTTGCTACCTTCCTTTGGAAAAAAGGGGAGGTGAGGCGCCTGGGTTTGACCGAGACTCTTACTGTTGTCCAAAGCCGTCCTTCCCTTCCTCCTGACTTCAAGAAGGGCGAGAAGAACCTGATGAAGCACCTGAAAGGTTTGTCGTTCAGCAGGCCCAGGCTCCCTGCCCCCCCTAGATCAACGCCTGCAAAAACATCGGTCTCTGAAGCCACTCCTTCTCCGGTTGCGAAAAAGGCGATCGCTTCTGAGGTTACTCCTTCCCCTGCTGGCAAACAGGGGGGCTCTTCTGCAGGGGTTCAGATTCCCCCGGGGCCGCAGGCCGCTGGCTCTGAAGAGACTGGAGAAAGTACCCCTAGGGGCCTGATCAGGAAAAGGAGCAGGGAAACTCCACATGCTGACCACGTGGTAGATTTGGAGGCTGATACGCCTGGCCCAAAACGCTTTGCTCAGGAAGTGCCTGGTACCCTTTTCTCTGAGGAGAACACAGAATTCCATTATACTGTCGGCGATAGCCAAGATGTCTCTGCCTTACTTTCTGACTCTGGGGTGGTTTTGGCGGATCACCTTCTCAAGACTGTCCACTCTGCTACCCACCAAGTGACTCAATACATTCACCGCACCGCCAGAGTTATTCAGGCCTCTGTGGATCTGGCGACCCTTAATCGTTTAAGTGACGAGGAGCTGGCCAATTCCGACCGCCTGACTACAGTCGAAAGGGATGTTGCTCTTATTGCTGGTTTGAGGGATCAGCTGACAAAAAAGGAGAATGAGCTGGAGGAGGCCAGGGGTCAGGTGCTTTACTGGAAGTCTCAAAGCGAGAGAGCAGTCAAGGAGGTGTCTCGCCTGGAGGAGGAGTCGAAGAAAGCTAAGCAGGCTTTCGCGGAGCTGGAGCAAGCCAAGAAAGCTTTAGCTGAGTTGGATCACGCCAAAAAGGAGGCCGCTGACCTGGGGGAGCGTCTTTCTAAGGCGAACTCAAATCTTCAGGCGGCTCTTGGCGACTTGGCGGTGAAGACTGAGGAGTGGCAGAAGGAGAGGGATGAGATAATCCAGGAGGTGGAAACTGCAGTGTCGGCAGGGTTCGTGAATGGTGCCAACTCTTGCTTGGGGGTGGTTATGGAGGCTGTCAGGGAGATGTTCCCTGGTTTTGATGAAGAAGCTTTTCGGGCTCTCTATGCCGCCAAGGATGAGGCCCAGATGCGCAGGCTGGCGGAAGGGGCTGCTACCTCTGGCCCAGAAGCTCCCCCTGCTTAATATGGAGGGCAGTCGTCCTCAGAGGGCTCTTGTTTGTCCCCTGCTGCGCTTATGCCGACGCTTTAACTTCTTATCTTTTTTGCGCGCCGAGCCCTTTTGTGGCCGGCTGCCGTGTTTATTGTAATTATCTTTTTAACAAACTTTTATCCTGTGTATCCTTGCCACTTTATTCCTTTTTATAAGGATTCTTCTCTTTGTTTTCGTTTGTTGTTGTTTGGTTTCCTGTACAAGTTTGAGGTATGGCCTGCCCCCTGCCTGCCCAGAGGTAAGCAGGGAGGCTCTTTGCGTTTCTTATACAAGGTTGGGGAGCCTGCCCCCAGCCTTTGTTGATCCGGCCTGTTCCTGGCTTTTGTTCAAAGTCCAGGGGGCCTGCCCCCTGCCTTCCTAGAGATAAGCAGGGAGGCTCTTTGTGTTTTTTTATACAAGTTTGGGGAGTCTGCCCCCAGTCCCTGTTGATTCGGCCTGTCCCTGGCTTTTTGTTCAAAGTCCAGGGGGCCTGCCCCCTGCCTGCCCAGAGGTAAGCAGGGAGGCTCTTTGCGGTTTTTATACAAGGTTGGGGAGCCTGTCCCCAGTCCTTGTTGATTCGGCCTGTCCCTGGCTTTTGTTCAAAGTCCAGGGGGCCAGCCCCCTGCCTGCCCAGAGGTAAGCAGGGAGGCTCTTTGCGTTTTTTATACAAGGTTGGGGAGCCTGTCCCCAGTCCTTGTTGATTCGGCCTGTCCCTGGCTTTTGTTCAAAGTCCAGGGGGCCAGCCCCCTGCCTGCCCAGAGGTAAGCAGGGAGGCTCTTTGCGTTTTTTATACAAGGTTGGGGAGCCTCTCCCCAGTCCTTGTTGATTCGGCCTGTCCCTGGCCTTTGTTCAAAGTCCAGGGGGGCCAGCCCCCTGCCTGCCCAGAGGTAAGCAGGGAGGCTCTTTGCGTTTTTTATACAAGGTTGGGGAGCCTGTCGCCAGTCCTTGTTGATTCGGCATGTCCCTGGCTTTTGTTCAAAGTCCAGGGGGGCCTGGAATTTTTGTTGGGGGGTCCATTTTCTTTAGTTTTGGCAACAGGGGGGCCTCCCCCTATTGCCCCCTGCTCGTTTGTGTGTGAAAACGCAGGTTTGAACAGGCAACGAGTATGAACCTGAAGCTCTTTCAAAAAAATTTAACATAAGGGTGGTCGGAGCCGTCGACATTCTTTGACCGTCCTCCGCCAATTTTCCAGGAAATAAAAACTATCTTTAGATTTGGTTAGACATAATACTTCTTCAGGGTGTCCGCATTCCAGTGGGCACTCAACTCCTGTCCTTCAAGATTAGCGATTTTATATGTGCCTACTGCCTGGCCCCAAGATTTGAGTTACTTGGTATGGACCTTCCCAGTTAGCACTTAGTTTTCCGTGCTCCCTCGATTTTCCCACAGCCTGTGTTTTTCTGAGAACTAGATCGCCCATCTGGAAATTTCTCTGATGTACTCTCCTATTGTACGCCTTCCTCATTCGTTGTTGGTAGGCGACGATATTGGCACTAGCCTCCTCCCTTACCTCACTAACCAGGTCTAAAGCCTCAGCCATTGCTACTTCATTTTCCGTCCGGTCGTATTGTAGAGAGCGCAGGGAAGGGATCCTGGCCTCGATCGGTAGTAGAGCCTCTGCGCCATATACTAGGCCGAACGGAGTCTGGCCTGTAGATTCTTTTTGAGTGGTCCGGATTGACCAGAGTATGCTGGGGAGCTCGTCGGCCCATCTGCCTTTGAGGTCATCCACCATCTTCTTAAGGCCATTTAAGATCTGTTTGTTGGCTGCTTCTGCCTGTCCGTTGGTTTGAGGGTGGCAGACGGCAGAGTAGGCCACTGCGATGCTATGGCCTTCCAGCCAGATTCTCAGGGGGTCATTATCGAATTGTCTTCCGTGATCGAACACTAGCATTTTTGGTAAGCCGAATCTAGTGATGATATTTCGCCATATAACCTTCCTGACTGCAGGCTCTGTAATGTTGGGCACTGCCTCAGCTTCCACCCACTTGGTGAAGTAGTCGATAGCCACAATCAAGAACTTCCTGCCCCCGGTGGCTACCGTGAAAGGTCCTAGTATGTCCATCCCCCACTGAGCGAAGGGGATGGAGGATAGGATTGGCCTGAGTTCTTGTGCCGGGGCATGTATGGATGGGGCAAAAAGCTGACATTTCCTGCACTTTTGGGTCAGGCTTCTAGCGTCTGCTAGCATGGTAGGCCAGTAGTACCCTGCCCTGAGGGCCTTGTGGGCCAATGACCTTCCTCCGATGTGATGTCCACAGATTCCTGAGTGGATGTCTTCAAGGACTTCGGCAGCCTGGTCTGCCCCCAGGCATCTGAGCAGGGGGTAAGTGAAAGATTTCTTGTAGAGCTCTTCGTCAATGATTATGAACCAGGCGACTTTGGTCTGAATTTTTCTCTTTTGTACGGGGTCAGTTGGTAAAACTCTGTGTTTCTTGAACAGGATGATGGGGGTCCTCCAATCCCCAGGCCCTGCCTCCTCCACAGCACCGATGGCTTGGCAGGGGAAGGTAGATTTTTCTTGGATGACGTCTACCCATACCGACCTCCTTATATCCTGCAGACTGGAACTAGCCAACTTTGACAGAGCGTCTGCCCGATTGTTCTGGGACCGAGGGATCTGTTTGACTTCGTATGATTTTAGGCCTGACAATTCTCCTTTCACCATTTCTAGGTACGCGGCCATTGTTTGGTCCCTGGCCTCATACTCTCCGTTGATTTGGTTGGCGATGAGCTGGGAGTCTGTTGCCAGGACAATCCGCTCTGCGCCTGCGGCTTTGGCTAGTTTGACGCCTGCGAGCACTGCTTCGTACTCAGCTTCATTGTTTGACGCAGGGAAGACAAACCTGAGTGCATGCTCAAAGTCAGTCCCTTCTGGGCTAATCAATACGACTACGGCCCCTGCTCCATTAGCCGTGGAGGACCCATCGGTGTATACCGTCCATTCGCCGGCGGTTGGGCCATCCTCCTCAGAGTGGGAGCATTCTGCTAGAAAGTCGGCCAGGGCCTGGGCTTTGATGGCTATTCTGGATTGATATGTTATCCCCAGTCCGCTCAACTCAATAGCCCACTTCAACAGCCTACCTGACTTCTCAAACTTCTCCAGTACTTTCTCTAGGGGCTGGTGTGTCAGTACTACGACAGGGTGCGCGTCGAAGTACGGCCTCAATTTTCTGGCTGCTATGACAACCGCATAAGCTGCTTTTTCGACCATAGAGTAATTTTTCTCTGCTGCCCCCAGGGCATGGCTTACAAAATATATGGGTTGCTGAGCGCCTGCTTCTTCCCTCAAGATGACCGCGCTGACTGTTACATTAGTTACGGCGATGTAGAGGAAGAGTTTTTCCCCTGCTACTGGCCTCGCCAGGGTGGGGAGCTTCTTTAGATGTTCCTTCAACTGCCCGAAGGCTTCTTTTTGCTCGTCCTCCCACTTGAATTGCTTGTTACCTTTCAATATTTTGAAGAATGGGGTTGACTTGTCTGCCGACCTGGCGATGAATCGTGCCAGGGCAGCCATGCGGCCTGTCAGATGCTGGATGTCCCTGATGGTCCTTGGTTCAGGAAGGTCCAGAACAGCCTGAACCTTCTTGGGGTTGGCGTCTATCCTTCGAGAGCTGACCAAGAAACCCAAGAATTTTCCAGAACGAACCCCAAATGTACACTTCTTAGGATTGAGCTTCATCTTGTAGGCGCGCAGGGAGGAGAAGGTCTCCCGCAGGTCTGCCAGGTGTTCATTGTCTCCTTTGCTCTTTACAATGGCGTCATCGACATAGGCTTCTATGTTTCTGCCTTTTTGACTTTCTAACACCTTGTCGACCAGGCGCTGGTATGTGGCCCTTGCGTTTTCAGCCCGAATGGCATCATTTTGTACATGTAGGTGCCTGAACTGGTGATGAATGCGCACTTCACTCTGTCCGGCTGCCATAAGTACACCTGATGATACCCTGAGAAGGCATCCAGGAAGCTCAGCATAGTATATCCACTGGTAGCGTCTACCAGTTGGTCGATTCTGGGGAGCGGGTAGCAGTCTTCCGGGCAGGCTTTGTTGAGGTTTGTAAAGTCCACGCACATTCTCCATGTGCCTGATGATTTTTTGACCATGACTACATTCGCCAGCCACGGTAGTCACAAACCTCAATAAAATCTGCCTTCAGAAGTTTGTTAATCTCCTCCTTGATCGCCGCGTCTTTTTCTGCGGACATATTTCGCTTTTTCTGCTTCACAGGGCGGGCGTCCGCGCTTACGTTCAGCCTGTGAACGATACACGCTGGATCGACCCCTGGCATGTCGTCCGCCGAGTAGGCGAACACATCCTTGTTTTCTTTCAATAGCTTAAGTAGTTCAGCCTGGTAGGACTCCTCCAGGTCAGCCCCTATAAGGACCTGCCTCCCTGGCTCCAGGTCCACCAGCATGCTCTCTCCCTCAGGTTCCCGGTGGTCTAGCGCCTGTTTACCGGCTGGAATCTCGCCCTCCCTGCTGGGGGAACTGTCAGCTTTCCTCTTTCCTTTTCTTTCACTTTCGTGAGTTTGCAGGGCCACGGAGTAGCACTGCCTGGCCGACTCCTGGTCTCCGTGCACTTTTCCCTCTTGGCCAAAATCAGTAATATAGGCTATAGTGAGGGCCCTGATTGATATGGCCGCCTCAATTTCGTCTAAGGTGGCCCTGCCAATCAGGGCGTTGTAAGCAGACCTTGCATCCACTACAACGAATGTTGCCCTGACGTTTCTGGCGGTAGCCCCCTCCCCAAATGTTACAGGTAGGTCTATGACCCCCATGGGTAGTACGCCTGCTCCGCTGAACCCGTACAATGATCCAGGGGCAGGTCGTAGGTGCCTTTTTTCCAGGCCCATTTTCTCGAAGGCGTCTTTGTATAGCAGGTTCGTGTACGCACCAGTGTCTACCATGCATCTCCGCACAATGTGGTTGCTGATTTCCAAGGATAGCACCAGGGGATCGTTGTGTGGGTACACCACCCGCCCTGCATCCTCAAGGGTGATGCTCAGTGTCACTCCCTTCGGGCTTCCTGCTCTTTCAGCATAGTAGATCTGGTTTCTTAGTTCACGAATTTGTCTTTTCTGGCCTCTTCGGCTGGTCTGGCCCTCTGCATCCCCTGATATCACATGGATTACCAGGCGGTTCTGTACTGAGCCTTCGGGTTTTTCAAGTACTTCTTTCTGAGATTTATTCTTGGCTGCGTAGTTGGCCAGCCAGCCATTCCTGATTAATTTTTCGATTTCGTCCTTCAGGTGGCGACACTCCTCGGTGGTGTGGCCTACGCAATCGTGGAAGGTGCAGAATTTCTTGGGGCCCCCCTTTGGGCTGCGCGGTTTGTTCGGGCGATTCCATTTAGCGGTCTCCTTTTCTAGTTCGAAGATTTCTGCCCTGGATTTGTTGAGGGCTGTGTAACTGTCAAACCTGGGCTGGTAGACAGTGCGCTCTTTCTTGGGGGTTTCCCCTTCCTCGGCTCTCTGTCTTCCGGGCTCATTCCTGCCACGTCCACCCTGCGGTCCCCCCTGCTGCCTGGCGGGGCCTGCGGGGGTATCTGGCAGGCTATGGAACTCTTCCTGCAATATAAACCCTTCAGCGATTTTTCTGGCTTTGGCCAGAGTTTCTGGCTGAGCTCTGATCAATTGATTCTTCATCTCTCCATGGAGTAGTGAGTTGGTCAGTGCATACGTCCCTATCGCATCATCTATCCCCCTGACCTGCTGGAAGGACAGATCAAATCTCTTCAGGTACTCCCTGAGAGACTCACCCTTCTTTTACCTGAGAGTCATTAGGTCGAACCGAGTAAGGCGACGTCTTTTGTTTCCTGCATACTGGTCGAGGAAAGCCTCTGCCAGCTCTATGAAGAAACATATCGACTCTTGTGGCAGGTCCCTGAACTAGCCCTGCGCCAGACCTACCAGGGTGGTTGGGAAAATTTTGCACCAGACCGCGTCATCGGCGTCGTACATGCCCATATGGCTCTCGTAAGCCGCCAAATGATCCTCGGGGTCGGTCGTGCCATCGAACTTAACAAAGGGCATTTTAATTTTTGGGATTGGATACGCCTGAATCTCAGGATGAAGCGGGGTCTTGGTTGGCCTGCCCACCATTCTCGACCTGCTCGTGCCTGAATAGTGACCGTGGTCGTCCCTTCTGTCAGGGGTCGGTCTCCTACCTTCAGGGGAGCGGTACCTAGGTGGGCGCCTGCTTATTGCCTCATCGTTTTTAGGAGGGGAATGATACCGTGAGCGCTTCTTTTGAGCAGGCTCGAGGTTATCATCCTGACGATGCCTGGACCTCAGAGGCTGGCCGTTGTTAAGCCTGGACTGCAGACTCTGAGACTGGCCCGGCGCAGGCGACACTTCCCCAGCCGGTGTCAGCCTAGAGAATACATCTCCCTGTTTTTCCCCCAGGCGTTTGGACACCGGATCCTTGTGCCTCATTCGATTCCTCAGGTCTTGGGACAAACCTCTTCTTTCATGAGCGGCTGTGGACTCTGTGGTATGAATGGAGAATGCCTCCTCAGGACCTGCAACCCCTTGTTGCGCGGGCGGCGGTTGACGGGTTTCTGTGATTCGCCTTTGCACCCGCGCATACGCCTGAGCCGTCCTCCTAGCCTTCCTCTGAATATTTCTGGCGGCGGTCCGCCTTGTACCCCCGGTTCCTTCTCCACTTTCAAAGTGGAGCGACCTGGGGGTCGTGGCGACCCTGCCTACCAGATCGTCCGGAGTGAACTCCTGATTCAACATTGCTGAGAAAAACGCCGCAGTCTGTACCATCTGGGCAGGGGTGAGGTTTAGAACTTGCCTCTCATGTGTCCCTTGCCCCGCCACGACAACTACTCCCTGATCCGATGCTCCCTGAAGACTAGCTCGCCCCACTCCTGGGATGGTGGCGGCGGGCGTTGCTTCCGGCGGCATGCCATAACGGGGAGCGTTGGGTGCATTTGCCATTGAACTAGTGTCAAAAATTTCAGGCATGTTCGATTGTAACCGGTTAATTTGTTAATTTTGCGTTTGAGAATGGTTGATTTTTGTGGGTAATTTCGTGGGTACAACCTAATATCCCCACAGACGGTGCCAAATTGTTCCGGTCACGGAAACAATTAACCCGGCTCTGGATCCGGGTCAGATAATTTGAATGTTGACAAGTAATGGATCGCTTGATTTCCCTTGATCTCTCCTTTATCCCTCTCCTATAGTCGGACCTTCCCGGCGGAGTCGGCCTGCTCTCTGCACAATGAACGCACAGGGCCTCGGAGGTTGTCCGAAGGAACCCTCTCCGATGCCTAAGTTAGTCCGTGAAATGCCTTGATGAACCTAGCTCGTGAGGAACTAGGTGGCGTTTTTAGGAGTGAGAGTCTAGAGAGAGAAAATCCAACCCCCTCTAAGTGGGAAATGGGTGGGTATTTATACCTTCCCACAAGAGAGAGAAGTGGAGAGGGAAAAGAGCGGGAGAATGAGTGGATGGCGAGGTGACACGTGGACCTGCTTCATCCACTCATTCTCTTTTACCTTTGGCAGAACGGCGGAGGGGCCCTTGGTAACCCCTACCTTGTTCGGGGGAGGGGTCGCCTGGGGGCAGGCGAGTAGGGGGTGCCTGCAGACTCTTCCCAGCTGGTCGCCTTACCCTGCTGGGCAGGCGGTCTTTCCTGAAGCTAAGTTCCATTGGGAAATCCGGGCGCCCTACCTCGACGGCCTGTTGAACAGGCTCCTCGATCCACGGGGTCGGGTCTTTTTACTGGGCCTGCTGGGCGGGCGACCCGGTGCAGGCTTCCGACCCTCATCATTAGTATTTGCGGTTGAAGTTGGGACGTTACGTGTTTTAGTAGATGTTTGTGGACCTAGTGTCCACATCTAGTGTTGTCGTAGTGCATAATAAAAGAAAGTACAAATATGGAAAGTTTTGTTTAGATGACAACTTAGTGACGACTCGGTTTCAACAGGCGGATCCTCCTAGCTTGACCAGTGACTCCGACAGAGCTCCGTTACCGTTTACCCTTCCTGCGGCTACTCCGGCAGAGCTTCGTTACTAAGGACTAGTTCTGCGGCTAATCCGGCAGAGCTTCCCTACTAGTTGTGAGCTAGTCGATCACAGGCACCTCGGTATCGAGTGGGGTGCTCGAAGGTGAGGAGTAGCGTCGATGTCACTTATATCGGAACTACGATCGAGTGGATCGTTTGCCTCGGGTGTCGAAGTGCGAGCCCTTAGCGAGAGTTTTGAGGGGGAAGAGGAGAATGAGGTGTCGAATGAATGAGGCGGAGGGGGGGTATTTATAGGTGTTTTCGGCCCTCGTCGCCTACATGGACGCCTGAGCTGGGACGCACCAAGACTCAGGCGACTGGGCTTGGGCGCGGTGAAGCTGTGACGCGTGTGGTGGGGCGGTCGGGATTTTGAAGATACGATTTTGATACTTTCCAAAACCGAGAGGGGGAGTATAATACATATCTTGGGCGTTAAGGTTTCCGGTTTGCTAATCTAGCGCCGTGAACATTAGTGGGCCTCGGGTGTGCATCCCGAGGTTCGCTTGGCGCGGTGCTGACTCGGTTTGAGTTTCGGGACCGACTCGGGGGTCCCGGTGTCGGAATTGACTCTAATTAGTGTCTATGCGACCGTAACGACACGACTAAGGCTGCCATCATGTTAGTTTTAATTTTTCCGAGTAATTATTTGATCCATTCTATAGAAAAACTATCTACAACATCGCGAACCCGCGTCGCGTTGCAGTCCTATTGTCATTGGGTGTTTGTCGGGCACCTCTGCAGCCACCAGGTCTAAATCTGGGTGTCTACAAGTCAAAGTAGAGAGAATAAAGTAGGTGAATTACTTAGATAAGGAATCAAGAAGGTAAGCTTATATTCCCTCCGTTTCATATTATTCTTTACGGTTGTTTTAATGCACTTACGTAGTCCACATCTTTAGTTACCTATTACAAAAAAAATACTTGTATAAAAATTTGATATTCATAACACACTCGGTTAGACGATTTAAATAACACATCTCACTTGATTATCTTTTATTCATCCGTCTCGTTTGTTTGTTTGTCTTTACGTACAGAATCAAATTAAATGGAGGAAGTATTAGATAGTTGTTGGTGGGGGTGGTAAATTATTTCCTTGAGGCGCAGAACCCAGGTGAAGGTCTCGACTGCTGCAATTTTAATTTTTTTTAGATTTATTGTTGGGATTGAAAGACTAACATGAGACTTGAACCTAAGTCTCTTGTATGAAATAATGATAACTTAACGACCCGAACAACCTCACAAATTGATTAAGTAGGGACTTAAATATTAATGAATCATTTAATTCGACTTCTAGTTTGTTTCCTTTGATTTAAACAGGATGAGTTCGATTAAGATATCAAATTTTTGTATAGAAAAGATCTATATGGGTGTTAGATCGAATTGATTTGATTAGTAGTATCAAGGATAAGAGGATTATGGTTTCGAGTTAAGAACTCAAGAATTGCGAATCAAGGATTTGGGATGCTAATATCTAAACTCGAAAAATTATGGATTCTTAAAAGTTCGAAAGATCAAAATTGTTATTTATTGGTCGAGTTAGGAACTCGTAGGTTGCGAATCGTGAATTCAATGTGTGTTGAATGGTTGAGGGAATGAGCGGTATTTATAGGATTTTTTAGTTAAAATCGAAGCTTAGGCGCGTGCCTCCATGCGATATGGGCTTAAGGTGCATGGGCCTATGCAACTCGGGTCTGTGGCGTGGGGTTGCGTGCCTCAGCGGCTTGGGGCCGCAACTTGCAAAAAACCCTAAACGGCGAGATGGTGATATTCGAAGGATCTCGAGGGTTTACTTGTGTGTCAAGGTGTCGCGGTCCACTTTATTGGACCTCGGCCTTGACTTTCGAGGTTTGACTCATTGACTCAGGTTTGACTTTGCATTCCGGGAACGATTCGGGGCCCGGAGACAGAATTGACTCTAATTAGTGTCGACATGACTGGAAAGATCGATTCGACTAAGACAAGCTAGATGTTAATTAATATTTCCAAGTAGTATTTTGATACGAACTATAAAAAACCATTTGAAATATCGTAAAATTGCATTGTGTTGCACTCCGATCATCATCAGGTATTGGCCGACAGCTCGAGTAGACAATAGGTACAAATTGAGGGTGTGGATAAGAAAATTTCACCAAAATATTCAGTCTATATTTAAGAGAGGATGTTTATAAAACGAGTATCAGTTTTACTTAAATTTGACCTAATTTTTTGGTTGAATATTTATGAAATAAGTGAATCGATAAATTTTTTGAAAGTAAGGTATTTGTTCCAACAACTATTTATTTTCTTTCAAAAATTCAGTCGAACAAAAAAAAAATGTCTTCAGACACTATTAGTGGTGTACTGAAAAAAAAACTTATACTATGTATTTATAAATTCACTATTTGTAATCATGAGTACTATTGTACGAATATTTGTTAGAAAATTGGTACCAGCTAAACATATTCCCAAGAAATCATTTTTAGTATAGTCAAACATTAATTTTCTATTCTTAAACATTTCAAAACTCATTAAAATATATAAAGATTCCTACACATAAAATATTAGTACATCCGGTTTTTTTCTTCAAACATATCCCTTTCTTATAAATGTTTTTTACGAGTAGGATATTTGATTAACATAAAATCATTTATTTATTAATGCAAGCACCATGCACAATGACATGGCGTTGCTCTTTGATGAGTATTTTGAAATACTCAAACCTCATTCATTCAACCTTTTGTGGACGTCCGTCCGCACCGCTCGGCGCCCCGCGTGCGCCCGCGCGGGACCGACCCGGTTTCCAATCGCGGCGGCCACCAACGCGGCACCCTCCCGATCGGGGGCCGGTCCGATCTCGCGTTCGGGGCGATGTGTCGGACCTCGATTCGGATGACGATCCGGACTTGTACTAGACGGGCGCAGGCGTCCGTGTTTCCGTTGGAATCGAGCGAGTCGTGGTTGTAAATGTTTAAAGGCCGATATGTTTGGTAAGGCGACCTTTTTAGTGAACTAAATTCGTTGCCGATTTGTGGAGTCGCCACCAAGTCAATTATGGGGACTCGGAAATCGTTCAAGTCAACTTTGATCCTTAGCCGGCTCAAAGCTGAGGGACATGGGACCAAAAGATAAAGACTTGTACTCTTAAGCACTCCATGTCTGGAATGACTCTCGTTGCCAATGGTTTCGAACATCCGGAAACTGTTGATTCTGAGTAAGGGGTGAGGGTACGTATTGGGAAGCCAACGTCCGATAGACGTCGACGCCCAATCTCGCCCACACTATAGCGGCCTCTACTAATCAATCGGTGGGCTGATGACTTTGTTCCTTTGTTGTGCCGGAAGTACTGTAACATCCATTGTTTTAACCCTATACCTTTTGCTATGTCGGTTGTTTAAGGACAAGTAAGTTTTGTCCTCGAAGTAGTTGTGTTTACATTCTTTGCATGCGATTTCACGTGACAGGCAGGTCATGGAAAGATGCACGTAGGAGAGTAGAGAGTACTAATATTATAGGTACTACTTGGAAAGCCCGTGCGATGCACGGGCCGATTTTTAGTGACATTGATGATGACACGTAGTTGAAAAATTACATAAATTGGTGAGACTGCACAACCGAAGAAAATAAGTCGAAGGTAAGATTATGCCTAATAGTATAAGAATACTATCCCCATACGTTTCTAGGAAGGTAATATCTGCGTTAAACAACAAATTAAATGATGGGCGTACATTGTAGTTAGACCTGACAAATTTAAACTAACCGGACCCAAATGACCCTACCCAAATAAGTCAACCTGAACCCGACCCGACATCCGAACTGAACATCCGAGGTTGACCCGTAATCTGAATTGACTCTGGCTAACCCGAAAGTGACTCGACTATTATAATAGAAAACAAATTGATATCCCTAAAAATGTTGAAGATAGCAAACCCGAAAACTGAAGTCAACCCGATTTCCATAACCCGAAAGTGACCTTACCCGAAGCGTGCCAATCCGAACCCTACCTGATTGACCCGAGAATAAATGTGAACCATACATTGATAGCATAAAAAGAACACAGGGAAGAGATCCAACTCAGCTCAAAAAAGAAAGATGGGAAAAGATAGAAACTCGGAGTAGTTAGTATTGCTCTATTAGTTTTGCATGAAACAATATTATTTACGGAGTATTATTATAAATGTAATAACTAATAAATAAAATGACAAATAATATTTACGTATTTATGTAAAATAAGAGACCCAATTTGACATAGATAATTCAAAAATATATTGTACGTAGAGTAACTCTAGAGTATATATAAATATATATATAGCGATATGAGTGATCAAATTTCATGATAATATAAAGAGACGTGTTTATTTCTTATTCCCTCTGATTGGGGTGGGCAGCCTGTCAATCAACTGCCTGCTAGGCAGGCCCCGAGACGGTTCCTGTCGGGGAGTCGAAAGACTAGCCCCCAGCAAGGACCTGGAACAAGGCATGAAACGCTAAAGGTTGGCCGTCAGCAGCTGAGAGCACGGGCCAACCCAGCCAGTCGAAGCTTGGCAGCCCCCTGCCTGGAGACTGTCTGCCCTGGGAAAATCCCTGGCCGGCAGGGTCAGGACCCCCAGGGGCCCTCTCGTCATTTTGCCTAAGGTAATTGGGAATGGATGGATGAGAAGCCGCCACTTGTCACTCCTCTATCCAACCATTCCCCTTTCTCTTCTCTCTCTTGTGGGAAGGTATAAATACCTCCCCATTTCCCACATGAGAGAGGGGGGATTTTCTCTCTCTAGACTCTTACTCCTAAAACGCCACCTAGTTCCTCACGAGCTAGGTTCGTAAAGGCATTTCACGGACTGACTTAGGCATCGGAGAGGGTTTCCTCGGACAACCTCCGAGGCCCTGTGCGTTCATTGTGCAGGGAGCAGGCCGTTTCCGCCGGGAAAGTCCGACTCAAGGAGTGAGGGGAAGGGGAGACCAAGAGAATCAGACGATCAGTTGTTTAGCATTAATTCAATTACACTACCCGGATCCTAGGCCGGGTAAATTGTTTCCGTTACCGGAACAATTTGGCGCCGTCTGTGGGGAACTTACGGTTGTGCTCACGAGTTACCCACTAAAATCAACCACTCATAACCACAAAATTAAACACAATCATGCCAGAAATCGTTGATGCCAGTGCAGGAGCGGGTCCGACGGTCCCTCCGGTGACCCCCCTGTACGGTATGCCGCTGTCGGAGAGGGTCCCTCCTGCCACAATCCTGGGGGTAGGGGGAACCAATCCCCTCGCTGGATCTAACACTGCTGTGACACCCGAGCTGGGGGCATGCCCAGGACGTGCTCTCAATCTGACCCCAGCTCAGATGGCACAGGCGGCCGCGTTCTTCTCTGCGATGCTGGATCAGGAATTCACACCTGAGGACTTGGTGGGCAGGGTCGCATCGGCTCCCAGGCAACCGTCCCCAGTCAGCAGGGACGAGGCCGGGGGCACGAGGCGGACCGCCGCCAGAAATGCTCAGAGAAAAGCAAGAAGAACAGCCCAAATGTATACGCATGTGCAGAGGCGCATTACCACTGGCAATCCAGAACCACCTGCCCAGCAGGCGTTCTCTATTCACACAACAGAATCGGCGTCTGGAGGGCAGGGAGGCTTATCTCAAGGATTGCAGGAGCGCATGAGGCCCAGGGAGCCTGTGTCAAAACGCTTAGGAGAGAGGCCAGGCGGAGTTTTCTCCAGACTAACACCTGCGGCCAAGGAACAGTCAGCCCCCGGCTTATCCCAAAGCCTGCAATCCAGACTCAACCGAGGACAACCGCTCGAGTCCAGGTACCATCAGGGTGAAAACCTCTGCCACTCCCAGAGAAAGAGGCCCAGGCAGGCCTCCTCGGGAACAGAGGATGAGGCAGCTAGCAGACCGCCACCGAGGCACCGCTCCCCCAGCACGAGGAAACCGACCCATAAACAATGGGAATCTCACGGTAACCAGTCTGGGGAAAGCAGGTCACGACAGGTAGGCAGGCCCACGAAAACCCCGTTGCACCCTGAGGTACAAGAGTACCCCATTCCAAAAATCAAAATGCCCACCATCAAATTTGACGGGACGACAGACCCTGAAGACCACCTGGCAGCCTTTGAGAGCCACATGGGCATGTATGACGTAGATGATGCCATCTGGTGCAAAGTCTTCCCTACCACCCTGGTGGGACTTGCGCAGGGGTGGTTCAGAGACCTCCGCCAGGGGTCAATCAGGTTCTTCATAGAGTTGGCTGAAATTTTTCTTGAACAGTATGCCGGAAATAAGAGAAGACGCCTTACCCGTTTCGATCTCATGACCCTGAAACAGAAAAAGGGTGAGAGTGTGAGAGAATACATGAGAAGGTTCGATCTATCCTACCAGCAGGTTAGGGAGATCGACGATTCCACCGCCGCCTACGCCCTGACAATCTCTTTACTTCCAGGGGAAATGAAAAACCAGATGATCAGGGCCCAGCCAGAAACCTTGGCCATGGCCAGAAAGATTGCTGAGGGGTTCATTCTGCAGGAGGAGTTCCACGGCCTGACGGACACCCCTGCAGGCCAAACAAAGCCTCAAGGGGGACCGCAGGGTGGAAGGGGCAGAAGTGAACCAGGTAAGCAAAAAGAAGAGGGAGACACTCCCAAGAGGGAACGCCCAGTCTACCAACCCAGATTCGATAGTTACACCGCTCTGAACAAATCCAGGGCGGAAATCTTCGAACTGGAAAAAGAAACTGCCAAATGGAACCGTCCAAACAAACCTCGCAGCCCAAAAGGCGACCCAAAGAAATTCTGCACTTTCCACGACTGTATAGGCCATACCACCGAAGAGTGCCGTCACCTGAAGGATGAAATTGAGAAATTAATCAGAAACGGATGGTTGGCCAACTACGCAGCTAAAAACAAGTCTCAGAAGGAAGTGTATGAGAAACCCGAAGGGTCAGTGCAGAACCGGATGGTAATCCATGTAATTTCAGGGGGCACTGAGGGCCAGCTCAGTCGAAGAGGCCAAAAAAGGCAAATGCGCGAGCTGAGGAACCAGATCTGCTACGCTGAGAAAGAAGGGAGTCCAAGGGGAGTGACATTAAGTATCACCCCTGACGACGCAGGACGGGTGATATATCCGCACAGTGATCCTCTGGTGCTGTCCCTAGAGATCAGCAACCATATTGTGCGAAGATGTATGGTAGACACGGGCGCATATACAAATCTTTTGTACAAGGATGCTTTCGAAAAAATGAGCCTGGAAAAAAGGCACCTACGGCCTGCTCCCGGATCGCTGTATGGATTCAGTGGGGCCGGCGTGCTGCCCATGGGCGTCATCGACCTGCCTGTAACCTTCGGGGAAGGTTCCACAGCCAAGAATGTCAGGGCAACCTTTGTTGTTGTGGACGCAAGGTCTGCCTATAATGCCCTGATTGGCAGGGCCACGCTGGATGAAATCGAGGCGGCAATCTCCATCAGGGCTCTCACCATCGCGTATGTCACAGACTTTGGGCTGGAAGGAAAGATACGTGGGGACCAGGAGTCAGCCAGACAATGCTACTCCGTAGCCCTACAAGAACACGAGAGGGACAGAAAAGGAAAAAGAAAAGCTGACAGTTCCCCCTGCAGGGAAGGCGAAGTCCCAGTCGAGCACCCGGCGCCCGACCGCCTGGAACCAGGAGGCGAAAGCATGCTGGTAGACTTAGAACCAGGGAGACAGGTCCTGGTAGGAACAGGCCTAGAGGAATCCTACCAGGCCGAACTGGTCAAACTACTGAGGGAGAACAAAGACGTATTTGCCTATTCTGCAGACGAGATGCCCGGCGTTGATCCCTCATGCATCGTTCACAAGCTGAATGTAAGCATGGATGCTCGCCCTGTAAAACAGAAGAAACGAAACATGTCTGCAGAAAAAGACGCAGCAATCAAGGAAGAAATTGACAAACTCTTGAAAGCAGACTTTATTGAAGTCTGCGACTACCCAGAATGGCTGGCAAATGTTGTTATGGTCAAGAAGTCGTCAGGCGCATGGAGAATGTGCGTCGACTTCACAAACCTGAACAAGGCCTGCCCGAAAGACTGCTATCCGCTCCCTCGGATCGATCAATTGGTAGACGCCACCAGTGGCTACACCATGCTAAGCTTCTTAGACGCCTTTTCAGGCTACCACCAAGTGTACTTGTGGCAGCCGGACAGGGTGAAGTGTGCGTTCATCACTAGTTCGGGCACTTACATGTATAAGATGATGCCCTTCGGGCTCAAAAATGCAGGGGCTACGTACCAGCGGTTGGTTGATAAAGTGTTTGAGAAACAAAAAGGCAGAAACATCGAGGCTTACGTTGACGATGCCATCGTAAAAAGCAGGGAAGACAGGGAACACCTGACAGACTTGCAAGAAACCTTCAGTTCTCTGCGCGCTTACAAAATGAAACTAAATCCGAAAAAGTGCACGTTTGGAGTCCGCTCCGGAAAGTTCCTAGGGTTCTTGGTCAGCTCTCGGGGTATAGATGCCAACCCAGAAAAAATTCAGGCAGTTCTAGACCTCCCTGAGCCCAAGACCATCAGAGACATCCAGCGCCTGACGGGTCGAATGGCCGCCTTGGCCCGATTCGTTGCCCGGTCGGCAGACAGAGCCACTCCTTTTTTCAAAATACTGAAAGGAAACAAACAGTTCAAATGGGAAAACGAGCAGAAAGAGGCCTTCGAACAACTGAAGGACCATCTTAAGAGGCTCCCTACCCTGGCAAGACCAGTAGCAGGAGAGAAACTTTTTCTCTACATTGCGGTAACCAATATAACTGTCAGCGCAGTCATCCTACGAGAAGAGGCAAGCACCCAGCAACCTATATACTTTGTGAGTCATGCGCTGGGGGCAGCTGAGAAGAATTATCCGATGGTTGAAAAAGCCGCCTACGCGGTCATAATTGCAGCCAGGAAGCTCAGACCTTACTTTGACGCGCATCCAGTCATAGTCCTCACCGACCAACCCCTGGAAAAGGTGTTGGAAAAATTCGAAAAATCAGGGAGATTGTTAAAATGGGCAATTGAGCTGAGTGGGCTAGGTATATCTTACCAGCCGAGAACAGCCATCAAAGCCCAAGCTTTGGCAGACTTTTTGGCTGAGTGCTCCCATTCAGGGGAAGAGGAAGCCCCTGCCCAGGAATGGGTCGTGTATACTGACGGGTCCTCGACGGCCAACGGCGCAGGTGCAGGCGTCGTACTAACCAGCCCAGAAGGGACCGACTTTGAGCATGCTCTCAGATTCGTTTTCCCAGCATCAAACAATGAAGCAGAGTACGAAGCAGTACTCGCAGGCGTCAGGTTAGCTAAAGCCGCAGGGGCAGAACGAATTGTCTTGGCGACAGATTCCCAACTCATCGCCAACCAGATTAATGGAGAATACGAAGCAAGAGACCTAGCAATGGCCGCATACCTGGAGATGGTAAAGGGAGAGTTGTCCGGCCTGAAATCATATGAGGTCAAACAAATTCCCCGATCCCAGAACAACAGAGCAGATGCCCTGTCAAAACTGGCAAGTTCCAGTCTGCAGGACATCCGGAGATCAGTATGGGTTGACGTTTTACACGAGAAGTCTACTAATCCCTGTCAAACGATTAATACCGTGGAAGAAGAGCTGGAAAGCTGGATGACCCCTTTCGTCCAGTACAAGAGGCACGGTATCTTACCATCAGACTCATTACAAAAGAGGAAGGTACAGGCTAAAGCAGCCTGGTTCATATTCATTAATGGAGAACTCTACAAAAAATCTTTTACTTATCCCCTGCTTAAATGCCTACGGGCGGATCAGGCCGCTGAGGTATTGGATGATATCCACTCAGGGATTTGTGGACATCACATTGGCGGGAGGTCGCTGGCCCACAAGGCCCTCAGGGCAGGCTACTACTGGCCTACCATGCTGGCAGATGCCAAGAGCCTGACCCAGAAATGCAGAAAATGCCAACTCTTTGCCCCATCGATCCATGCCCCGGCCCAGGAGCTCAGACCAATCCTATCTCCCATCCCCTTTGCTCAATGGGGGATGGACATCCTAGGACCCTTCACAGTGGCCACAGGGGGCAGAAAATTCTTAATTGTCGCCATAGACTACTTCACCAAATGGGTGGAGGCTGAAGCAGTACCCAACATCACTGAGCCGGCGGTCAGGAAGGTGATCTGGCGAAATGTCATCACCCGGTTCGGTGTACCAAAGATGCTGGTATTTGACCACGGCAGGCAGTTCGATAATGACCCACTAAGGATCTGGCTGGAAAGCCACAACATCTCAGTCGCCTACTCAGCTGTCTGCCATCCTCAAACCAATGGGCAGGCGGAAGCAGCCAACAAACAAATCCTGAACGGCCTAAAGAAAATGGTGGATGACTGCAAAGGTAGGTGGGCTGATGAACTCCCCAGTATACTCTAGTCCATCCGAACTACCAGGAAGGAGTCTACAGGCCAGACCCCATTTGGCCTGGTATATGGAGCAGAGGCTTTATTGCCAATTGAGACAAGAATCCCCACTCTGCGCTCCCTGCAGTACGATCAAGCTGAGAACGAAGCTGCAATGGTTGAAGCCTTAGACCTGGTGAATGAACTAAGGGAGGAGGCCAGTACCAACATCGCTGCCTATCAGCAGCAAATGAGGAAAGCTTTCAACAGCAAAGTTCGACAGAGGAGTTTTCAGATGGGCGAGTTAGTTTTGAGAAAGACACAGGCGATTGGGAAATCAAGAGAGCATGGAAAGCTGAGTGCCAATTGGGAGGGCCCATACCAAATAACTCAGGTTTTGGGGCCAGACACATACAGGATAGCCAATCTGGAGGGACAAGAGCTAAGCGCTCACTGGAACGCAGATACACTAAAGAAATACTACGTCTGAACAAGAATGTAGGCAGTTTTCACTTTTACTAGAGTAAAAAGGTGGAGGACGATCAGAAATGTCGACGGCTCCGACCACCCCAATGTCAAAAAGAATTTTAAGAGAAATGAAAAGATACAGATTTATACTCGTTGCCTGTTCACACTCGCGTCTTTCACACACAAACGAGCAGGGGGCAATAGGGGGAGGCCCCCCTGTTGCCAAAATTGGGTAAAATGAACCCCCCAACGCAAATCAAGAGCCACCCTGCTCACCTCTGGGCAAGCAGGGGGCAGGCCCCCTGAACTTTGAACGAAAAGCCAGGGACATGCCAAGCTAACAAGGACTGGGGACAGGCCCCCCAACCTTGTATAAAAAATACAAAGAGCCACCCTGCTCACCTCTGGGCAAGCAGGGGGCAGGCCCCCTGGACTTTGAACGAAAAGCCAGGGACAGGCCAAGCTAACAAGGACTGGGGGCAGGCCCCCCAACCTTGTATAAAAAATACAAAGAACCACCCTGCTCACCTCTGGGCAAGCAGGGGGCAGGCCCCCTGGACTTTGAACGAAAAGCCAGGGACAGGCCAAGATAACAAGGACTGGGGGCAGGCCCCCCAACCTTGTATAAAAAACACAGGAGCCACCCTGCTTACCTCCAGGCAGACAGGGGGCAGGCCCCCTGGACTTTGAACAAAAGCCAGGGACAGGCTATAACAGACGCGATCAAACAGACGAGAAAAGGATCCCTAAAATCTTAAAAACAGTTATGCCATAGAAAGCCAAAAGAGATTCCACAAACAAAACCCATGAAGGGTGGAAAGGTCTTTACAAAGTTGAAGAAAAAAACCGAGTAGCAAAAATTACAGAAAAACCATGAGCACTGGTTCAGCACAAGAAAATAAAAAGCCTTCATAAAAGAGAAGGGGCATCACGCAGCATCCTGGCGAGCGTTGGCGTCTGCTTCAGGCTGCCTGGTCACCCAGGCTTCGTCCTTGGCGGAATAAAGGCTCCGGAAAGCGTCCTCGTCAAAAGTAGGGAACATCTCCCCTATCACCTCCATAACCAATTCCAGAGAGGAATTGGCGCCGCTCACAAAACTGGCACCCACCGCTTCCTCAGTCTCCGCAGCCAGGGTCTCTTTCTCTTTCGCCCATTCCCCCTTGGCCTGGTCAAAAGACGACTTTGCCTGCGACAGCTGCTCCTCTAGGACCGTCACTCTCCCCTTCAAATGTCCCATCTCGGCCAAAGATATGTTAGCACGATCCAACGATTGCCGGCTCTCCTTCAGTTCGACCTCTAACTTGGAAACCTCCTTCACAGCCATTTCCCCCTGCAGCCTCCAGCGACCAGCCTGCTTCTTGGCCTCTTCCAACTCCCCCTCTTGCCTTGTCATTTTGTCTTTCAAGGAGCTTATCAAGGAGACGTCCCTCTCTATCATGGCCAGGCGGTCGGGAGGAGGAGCCCCAGGGGTAACTATTAGCTCCTCATCACTCAGGCGGCTGAGAGCCGCCAGTTCCGCAGATGCCAACATGACCTTGGAGGTACGCTGAATATATTGAAGCACCTGATGAGAAGTAGAAGTCACCATCTTTGTGAGGCGGTCGGCCAAGACAGCCCCAGAGTCAGAAAGTAGGCCCGAAACGTCCACGCTATCCCCAGCCGTGTAGTGGAACTCCACATTTTCCTCTGGGAAGGGAATGCTAGAGGGCTCACGAGCAGGGCGTTTCGCATCAGGGGTAGAGACATCCACCTCCAAATCCACCACATCAGCACTAGGAGGCTCCCTCCCCCTTTTCCTCCTTGTTTCCAAGGGAACACTCTCCCCAGTCCCCTCGGAATCTCCAGGCTGCGTTCCCTGCGAGACCCGAGGGCCAGCCGGAGAAGCACCCTGCTTTTGACCAGGGGAGGGAGTAGCTCCTGAAGTGACCTCCGCTTCCCCCTGCTCATGAACGCTGGGGGTAGGAGTCGCCGGCTTCGACGAAGGCAGCCGGGGGGGGAGAGGTAACCTTCGACCAGCGGCAAAATCCTTCACAAGCTTCATGAGGGCCTTGCTTCCTTTTCTAAAATTTGGTGGAAGAGAAGGACGCTTTGAAAGAACGTGCAATTCCTCGCTCAAGCCTAACCGTCTGACCTGCTTCTTGGTCCAGGTCCAAGAGTAGGAATCTGCGGGAAAGGAAAGGCGGTCATTTAAAAAGCAGGGAGAAATAAAATCCCTGGAAAATCGTGACAACAAGAAAACCCTAGAACTACCTTCAAGGCCACGAATCAGGCCCATGGGAAGCAGGTACTCGTCAGTCGTGATGAGCTCCGCGTGAGGGAGCCAGAAAACAGGGCAAAAGTTCCCATGTTTATCCGTCACGATCTCAAACTTTTTTATCAAAATCTTCTCCTTTTCGCTCAGCCTGACTTCCAGAGCCTTCCCCCCAACACGAGGATGATACTCCTCACGCGTCTCCATGCGGGTATGGACATGATTCTTTCCAGTCTTTGAGACTGCTCATGGCCGGCCAGACCAAGGCGTATTTTTTCTGTCTCAGCAGAGACCAGTAGCCGGGGGAGCCATCCCCCCCCAGATGAAGACACCATTTGGAGGCCAACCATAAAGCGAAGGGCGTCGATGTAAGGCCCCTCGCCATGGAACAGGCAGGTCCAAGTATAGGCCACTAATGCCCTAATGGCCGTTGCAGTTAACTGAGCGATGGCGACATTCATCCTCCTGAAAGTTTCCTCCAGGAAAGGATGTAACGGGAATCGCAGGCCGAATTCTAGGGCCTTATGGAAGACGGCTACACACCCTTCTGGGGGGCAGCATACTGTGTCTTTTTCCCCAGGGATCACCACTGTGTATCCCTCCCCAAAATTATAAAACTGCTCGATGGCCTCAGCCGCGTTACATTCCAAGATCAGGTCCCGATTCTTAGCCTCGGGATAGGTCTGTAAGGGAATCACGTATTTTTCTTTATCCAGAAAATAGGTCCTCCCTCTCTCCCTGCGGATGAGAGGACCGGCCACCCTGGCAGGATCCACCTCCAGGGCTTCGTCGTCAGAATCAATCACATCGAAGGGAGCTGGGTCGGGTGACTCAGCACCCTCTCCCCTGTGATCGTCTTCCTCCCTGGGGCCAACCCCGGAGGAAGAAGCAACGTTGCGACGACCACTGTCGCCGCCGCCAGTTCTTCCGAGCAAAGAATCAAAGGAAAGGGGGTGGGCTCGCGACATTTAGGCTATAGAAGGGAAGAAAAGAAGCGAAAGATTCGAAAAGTTCTGACCTAAAAAACGCCGGTGAAGTTGTCAGAGACGGCGACAAGAAGTGATCCTTGCTCCTCAAAGAAAAAACGCTCGGTTAATGAGGGAGATTCAAGAAGTGTTGTGGGGAGTAAAGGTATCAAGAAGAGTAAAAGAGGAGAATGAAGGGGGAGAAGGGTTTATATAAAAGCCCAAAGAAGTTCGAAAGGCGGAATCCCTGACAAAACCTTCGAAGACCGTCCACGTGTCACATACTGAACACCAACTGCTCACCTTTTTCAAGAAGAGCCTCGGTAAACAGAAACGTCAGAGAGAAAGGTCAATCAGCAACCTCATTCAAAAAAAAAAAAAAAAAAAACAAAACAATAAAATAGTAACATAATAAACTCATATTAAAAATTCAAATACGCAAAATATTCATTTCATTGAAAACCCTGCAAGGGAAAGCTACATCGTGAGACGGAAATAGAAGAAAATTACATAAGGCTCAAAAAGTTTCAGCCTGACAGAAATCAAAGGCCCTGCCACGCAGGCCTAGTCGTCCCCCAAATCTGGGGAATAATCTCCAGGACTGCCTGGACTCCCGAGAGCCGAGCCCCAGTCCCAACTTGGGGAATCCTGAAAGGGGTCGTCAAAAGCCCCATCTCCGTCCCTGTCGCTCAGGCAGCCAAGACCTTCGCTGTCATCAGAGTCGTGGCTGCTGTCTTCCCAGTCCCTTCCAAAGGGAACAGCTTGGGACTCGTCGCCGGCGCGACAGCCTGTCTTCTTTACAGGCGAAGAAGGACCCGACTCCAGGGAGGAATTGGTGTCAGAGTTGAGGCCGAATTGTTCAGGGTGCAGCCATGGAAAACACTCATGACACCCCCTATCATAACAGCCCCCTCCCTGGGAGCAACGCCTAAACCTAGGCGCAGAGGGAGGAGAGGACCTCCTAGGGCGTTTGCCCATCCTAATGGAGGCCTTCCGACCCCTCCGGCGAAGGCGAAGCCGTGAACAGCGACTCCGGCAAACAGCTAAATAAGCGGTCCGTGCATATCTGAGCCTCCAAAACCCTCTGAAGATGAAGGAAACATGTTTGACTCCGCGGCGAACAACACTTTTCTTGATCCAAGTCATGTTTAAAATGAAGAAAATGGAAAGATTGAAGGTGGGATAAAGCACAAATGATCAAGGAAGCTAAGGATTTTATACCAAGGAAAACGCCGCAATAATGAACGCTCCAACCACCCTGGGAGGAGAGCCACCAATCAGGAACTCTTCACGGTTCCCCAAAATCCGCCCAGAAGAAAAGGGCAATCATTACAAAAGTGCCCTCGCCTCTTTGCACTCCTGACAGGAGCAGTTCAAAGTTCCATTGGGAAGGTGCGAAGCATTAAATGCTGCGACAAACATGGAAGTCAACCCCCCCCCTCCAAGCAAGAGTCGCCAGCAGAGGAGAAGTCTCACTTCCCTCCTACTGACGAGGGCCAATTGATTGGGGTGGGCAGCCTGTCAATCAACTGCCTGCTAGGCAGGCCCCGAGACGGTTCCTGTCGGGGAGTCGAAAGACTAGCCCCCAGCAAGGACCTGGAACAAGGCATGAAACGCTAAAGGTTGGCCGTCAGCAGCTGAGAGCACGGGCCAACCCAGCAAGTCGAAGCTTGGCAGCCCCCTGCCTGGAGACTGTCTGCCCTGGGAAAATCCCTGGCCGGCAGGGTCAGGACCCCCAGGGGCCCTCTCGTCATTTTGCCTAAGGTAATTGGGAATGGATGGATGAGAAGCCGCCACTTGTCACTCCTCTATCCAACCATTCCCCTTTCTCTTCTCTCTCTTGTGGGAAGGTATAAATACCTCCCCATTTCCCACATGAGAGAGGGGGGATTTTCTCTCTCTAGACTCTTACTCCTAAAACGCCACCTAGTTCCTCACGAGCTAGGTTCGTAAAGGCATTTCACGGACTGACTTAGGCATCGGAGAGGGTTTCCTCGGACAACCTCCGAGGCCCTGTGCGTTCATTGTGCAGGGAGCAGGCCGTTTCCGCCGGGAAAGTCCGACTCAAGGAGTGAGGGGAAGGGGAGACCAAGAGAATCAGACGATCAGTTGTTTAGCATTAATTCAATTACACTACCCGGATCCTAGGCCGGGTAAATTGTTTCCGTTACCGGAACACCCTTCATACCACTAACTTTTTCCCACTTTCAGAATAAGGAAATACCACTAATTTCTTCTCATTTCGTTTCTTTTTTTTTTGTCAAAATTTTAAACTAAAACAACTCAATTACTTTATTAATAATTCCAAATGACAAAGATTAACATCATTAAAATCAATATTAATCCTACAGCATACCTCAATTCATAACTAATTTACCATCTTAACTCATTAATTAATTTTTTAATATTTTATTACTTGTTTAACATGTCTTCCTTAATCCACATGCCACAATGAAATTGGAAGATCATTCTGGTACGGAGGGAGTATATAATAAATGTATAAATAGTTGACTAATAGAAGATGATAAGTTACCACTCCAATGAGTAGATTATACAACCAGTTGTACATAACTCTATGTACAATTGGTTTTATGATTTTGAGTGTTGTAACAAAATTTGCGAGTTTGCTGTAACTTTCTGAGTTCTAATAATGTAAAGTTATCGAGCAAAATCACATAAATGTTTAAGCTCAAAAACTTACGTAAGCCCAGTAAGTACACACAAAAACTCAACAACTTTGAGGTGGTTGTACATACAACTATTGGTATAATACTATTTTTCGTTACCACTCCTCAATTCGATTAGTGTTGGATTTTTTTATTTATATAATCGAATTTTCTTATTATAATTTCTCTTGTTATTTATCGTCATAATTTTTCGATTTGTGATAAATCTACTTAAGTTTATAGTCTTAACAACTCTTTTTAGGACTCAAAAGATTTCAGGTTGATATCTAAAGACGAATGATTACTCTTAATTATGTTAATAGAATTCAATTAACTTATCATAATTTTTCGATGTGAGATAATTTTACTTAAGTTTACAGTCTTCAGATTGATTCTAAAGACGAATGATTACTCTTAATTATATAATTGAATTCCATCAGCTTATTAATTTTTCGATCTAGGATATTTCTACTTAAATTTATAGTCTTACGAACTCCTTTTAATACTCAAAAGATTTCTGGTTCATACTATATAAATTATTACTTTTATTTATATAATAGAATTTCATCACCTTATTATAATTTCTCGATGTGGGATAATTATAACTCAATTTAGAGTCTTAATTTTATAAGACAAAATATTTTTTATTAATATCTAAAAACGAATGATTTCTCTTATTTATGATATAGAATTTCACCTCCTCGTAATTTTTCGATCTAGGATATTATTCTACATGCGTTCATGTCTTAAAACTCTTTTTAGAACTCAAAATATTTCTAGTTGATATATAACAACAAATTAGGGTTTTTCTACGTTGTACCCTCCTGTTTTTCCGTTTTCTACCATGTACCCCTCCTATTTTCAAAACTCCCACTAATACCCCTATAGTCGATTAACTTCATGAAACGTGACCTAATCATAATTATCCGTCTAATGTTCAGTTAATTAGATGACATGACAATGATTCTAGGCTATAACACAACTAGTTTTGACGACCTTGATTCGTATTCCCTCAATTTTCCCCAACTTTTCCTCTATTTCATTAATATACCCCATTTTCCTCATTTTATACATCAACTTCTTATTCTTTTTTACCTTATTGATTTTCCTCCACTTTCTTCCCAGCTTATTCTTTAGCTGAAAATAATGATATTTTACTGATTTCTAACGAAATTAATTTAATCACAGTAACAAATAAAGCATTGATGTTGCATTTAAAATAAAAAGTGAAAGAATTATGATAAAATGAAGAAAAATTAGAAATTATGCATGCAAAATTAGAATTAGAGAAAACATAGGAGACGGAGATGAAAATTAAAAGGGGTTTTTGGGTAGAATAATTGTAATTAGGTCACGCTTAATGAAATTAATCAACTACAGGGGCATAAGTGGGGGTTTAGAAAATAGGAGGGGTATATGATAGAAAACGGAAAAACATGCGGGTACAACGTAGAAAAACCCAACAAATTATTACTTTTAATTATATAATATAATTTCATCACCATATTATAATTTCTCGACGTGGCATATTTCTACTTAAATTTATAACCTTAAGAGATGGTATAGGACTCAAAAGATTTTTGGTTAATATCTAAAAACAAATAATTTTTTCCCTTTGATGATACAGAATTTCATCACCCGATCATAATTTTTCAATGCGGGATAAGTCTATTTAAGTTTATAGTCTTCAAGTTGATAATTAAAAACGATTGATTACTCTTAACCAAATACTTATTTTAATAGCATTCCATCAACTTATTTTAATTTTTCGATATGAGATATTTCTAATTAAATTTATATTCTTAAAACTCTTTTTAGGACTCAAAAAATTTCTGATTGTTATCTAAGAATAAATTATTACTTTTATTTATATAATAGACTTTCATCACCTTATATAATTTATAAATGTGGGATAATTCTACTTCATTTATAGTCATAAAAGCTGTTATAAGACTCAAAAGATTTTTTGTTGATATCTTAAAGCGAATAATTTCTCTTATTTATTATAAAGAATTTCTATCATCTCATCATAATTTTTTAATGTGAGACAATTCTATTTGAGTTTATAGTTTTAAAAGCTATTTTTAGAACTTAAAATAATAATTTTATTTTTATTATTAATTATTTCAAATTTTAATTTTATATTTTAATTATTAATTATTTAAAATTTTAATTTTATATTTTTATTATTAATTATTTAAAATAGAAGTTCATCACTTTATTAGAATTTTTCGATGTGGGATAATTACTTTAATTTATAGTTTTAAGAACTGTTATACGACTCAAAAGATTTTTGATTGAAATCTAAAGACGAATAATTTTTTTTATTGATGATATAAAATTTCATTACCTCATAATAGTTTTTTCGATATGGGATAATTCTACTTAAGTATATAGTATTAAAAAATCTTTTTAGAACTTAAAATAATAATTTTATTTTTATTATTAATTGTTTAAAATTTTAATTTTATATTTTTAAAATCTCTAATATTTTTAGCAGGTGATAAATATTTAAAAAAATATTAAACAGAATTGACTACGCATTCCTCGCAGTCTCTGTTCAAATTTTTTTTGAGGTGATAATTGACTGTTTATATACTGTTATTTTCTTTCAGTCAGAGATGTATTAGGGTTATTTTCCATACAAATTTAATATCAACTTAATCGTAAGTAGAGTAGGATTGTTTTTTTTTTCTACGCAATTTTGTATATTATTTATTAAATTAAAAAATATATTAAAACTTTGACCAATCATATCGCTCGAAAAGTTCCTGCTTTATTAATATATATTGATTAGCAAGTCAGTTTTAACGTGGTAATACGGATATTAGTCGTTCTCGTGGTATACCTTACCTAGTATTCTGCTTAAGATGCGTCGATTCGGTATTAATAGGGATGCATCAGACCATACATGGCGAGCAGCGGGACTAATACGGAACCCGACCATCTTTTTGTTCAGTTTTAGTTGATTTACGTTTTCAATTCCGTGTTAGGTGATTTAGCGTGCGATTATAAGGTCATAAAAGCAATAAATCATAAGAAAAACTGTAAATGCGAATGTAAGTAAATCACATAGTGAGGAGTTGCACCCTCGGTGTATACGCTAAACGGGACATGATGCATAGATAGTTGAGAACGGATCTCGGAATTACTCGGGTCTATTTAGAGTTTTTTAGTGTTTATGGTTGAAGTTGGGATGTTACGTGTTTTGGTATGTGTTGTGGACCTAGTGTCCACGTTTGACATTATCGTAGCGCATATTAAAAGTACAAAAATGTAAATTTTTGTATAGATGACAACCTAGTGACGATTCGACTTCAAAGGCGGATCCTTCTAGCTTGCCTAGTGATTTCGGCAGAGTTCCGTTACCGTCGACCTTTCCTGCGGCTAATTCGGCAGAACTCCATTACTATTTGCTGGTTCTGCGGCTAATCCGGCAAAACTCCGTTGCTAGACTCGGAGTAGGTAGTCGAACACAGGCACCTCGGGATCGAGTAGAGTGCTCGAAGGTGAGGAGTAGCATCGATGTCGCTTTATCAGAAATACGATCGAGTGGATCGTTTGCCTCGGGTGTTGGAGTGCGAGCCCTTAGCGAGAAACTCTTTACGAGTGAAGAGGGAATAGAGAATTGAATTGTGTCGAATGAATGAGATGGGGGGGGGGGGGTATTTATAGGCGTTTTCGGTCCTCGTTGCCCATAAGGATGCCCGGTGTTCAGCGACTCGGACTTCAGACGCCTGGTGTGAGGCAATTCAGTCTTCAGGCACCAGAGCTCAAGCTGTCGAAGTTTTGAAGATCCGATATCAAAACTTTCCAAAACGGAGAAGATGCATATCTTAGGCTTTCTTGGAGCTTAAGGCGTCCCTTTAACAGTAGTGCGTCGAGCGCTGAGTAAGCCTAGGGCGCGTGTCTCGGGGTTTGCTTGGCCCAACACGTTGACTCGGGTTTGGCTTTGCATATTTCGGGACCGATTCGGGGCCCCGGTGTCGGAATTGACTCTAATTAGTGTTGCCGCGACCGTAATGACACGACTAAGGCTGCCTTGATGTTAATTTAATTATTTAACTAAGGCTGCCTTGACCGTAATTTAATCTAAAACATTGCAAACTCGCGTCGCGTTGCAGTCCGATCGTCATCGGGTGTTTGTCGGGTACTCCTGCAGCCCCCAGGTCCAAATCTGGGTGTCTACAAAAGCCCCCACTTTGACTGAGCCTTGGACAAGGCGAAAGTCAAAGTATAGCCGCCCAGGTCAATCGAGGATTACGACCTGGTGGCTGTCCGTTCGGGTCGTTTTAAGTCCTTTAGACTACGTATTTGAGGCTCGTCAGCCAAGGCTTAGAGATCATACCTGACATCCTCGCCTGGGGTTGCTTGTCGGAGCTCGGGTCCGGGCTTGCTAGATTGTTTTGGTAGTTTCAGGTTTTTGACACGGGCCTTCGCTTAATTCTTTATTGATGTCTTAGTTCTGGTTTGATATCCTCGACGGATGGTTGTGTTGATTTCGGTTTTCCTTTAGGTATTCCTTAGGGGGCGTGAATTGAATGCTTAGAGACTCGTTTCTGGTTAATTCGGTTGTTCTGAGTGCTACCAGGGACTCATTGAATTAAATTGAGCGCTACTAGGGGCTCATGGAATTGACTTGACTTGACTTGGATTGAGTGCTACCAGTGACTCATCCGAAATTGGATTTTGAGCGCTACCAGGGACTCGTTGAACTAAACTGAGTGCTACCAGGGACTCGTTTAAAATTAAATTCAGTGCTACCAGGGACTCATCCAAAATCGGATTTTGAGCGCTTCCAAGGGCTCGTTGAACTAAACTGAGTGCTACTAGGGACTCGTTTAAATTAAATTGAGTGCTACCAAGGACTCATTTAAAATTGGATTGCATCGAGTGCTACTAGGGACTCGTTTAAAATTGGTTTTGAGCTCTACAAGAGGCTCGTTTAAAATTAAATTGATTCTGAGTGCTACCAGGGACTCGTTTAAATTGGTTTTGAGCGCTACAAGGGGCTCGTTTAAATTGAATTAATTCTGAGTGCTACCAGGGACTCGTTTCAATTGGTTTTGAGTGCTACAAGGGACTCGTTTAAATTGAATTAATTCTGAGTGGTACCAGGGACATGTTGAATTAAACTGAGTGCTACTAGGGACCCGTTTAAAATTGTTTTGAGCGCTACAAGGGTCTCGTTTAAAATTGGATTAAATTGAGTGCTACCAGGGACTCGTTTAAAGTTGGTTTTGAGCGCTACAAGGGGCTCGTTTAAAATTGTTTTGAACTGAATTGAGTCGAATTACCTTCAGAATGCTTTTGGATTTTTTAGGCTTATGGGTTTAAAATTTACTTGGGATTCGTTAGGTTCGCGAGTTTTGAATTCGTTTTTTTAATCTTTCAGGATTCTGTTGAATTTTTTTTGTTCATATTTTTTGCTTGGGTTGTTATGTGCTTCGGTATGAGTGGTCTTGTTTGCTGGAGATTTCCAGGTTCGTTTATCGATGAGCCTGATTTCGGCTAGAGGAGGTTTTGAGACTTGCTTTACAGGTTTGTATTTACTCTTAATTCCCTTGATTGGCATCTGAAATGGTGCGTGCTCGTCCAATTAGGTTTCCGGTGGGGATTAAGTGGGGGTTGGCTCAGGCCAAGAGCACGACGAGTCACTACCCTTCGGAGAATGTGCTGGTGAACCAGATGCGCCTCGAGGATGTAAGTTTCCTACTTACGGTTTGTTTTTACTTAGAAGCCCCCAAGTTAGGGTTATTGAAGTGTCAGTTTTGTTTATGTAGTTTGTGGCCCGTCCTTGGGTCGATTGTGAGGGCCTGCCCGAGTAGGTTGGGGCAGAGTTGAGGCCTAGGAGCTATAGGAGGATGCTCCTTCCTGCGTTGTTTCGCTCGGTGTGGTATTTGGGCGAAAGGTTGGTGCGTCGGTGTCTATATGAAGAGTTTAGGGTGCCGGTTGATCCTTCCCGGATTATGTTTAGACCACCGACCGCCGTAGAGGTCCGCGAGGGTATGGATGGAGAGGTAGGCGATGCACTACTGGGTGCCTCCTATCTGTCTCACGTTTTCCAAC
The DNA here is from genome assembly GCA_958450325.1 of Agrostemma githago. Classification (NCBI taxonomy): domain Eukaryota; kingdom Viridiplantae; phylum Streptophyta; class Magnoliopsida; order Caryophyllales; family Caryophyllaceae; genus Agrostemma; species Agrostemma githago. Next base: position 27,937,521 of record OY288248.1, read on the forward strand.
GGCTAGCTTGCCACCGCCTCGTGGTGAGTACTCGGTTATTTGTCTCATTGCTTGTATTGTTCTATGGTTTAGTATTTGCCTGTATTTTGAACGGTTTGCTTTTCCTTCAGCTGGCCGATCCGACAGATGTTAATCAGCCCCCAGACTTCCCCTTGACATTGCTCAGGGTCAATGTGGCTGGGGTATCCTTTACAGAGCCTCTTCCCCCCGTGTTACGCTGAGGAGATGGAGGCTGGGATGGAGTGACGTGATCGGGTATACCAGATAAGTTTCAGTTTTTATTTGCCTTGAATTTGGTTATCAAGGATTAGGTTTAGTTTGGCTAACTCGCCTGGTTTTCTCTCTTAGGTCTCGTCGGCTTCCCATCAGCGGTTGTGGCAGGCCGCCAACTGCTTCCGGGCCTAAGCCTCGACGGTCTCCCGTGACACTTTGGGACCTCGATCGGTAAGTGCGTGTACCTAGGGTCGGCTTTTTAGGTTGTTTGTATGTTTTTCTAAAGTGCGGGTGTATTTGCAGGATACCCCTGATATGGTGGGGTAGCTGGAGACTCGGGTGACCGAGCTCGAGGCGGAGGTGGCCGATGCTCGACATCTCTTGCAATCCCGGGACTACAAGATTGCCCAACTTAAGAAGCAGCTAGCTCGGTCTCAGGGCGAGACCTCTGCGCAGGGTGAGGCTAGGCGAGGGGTTGAGATGGAGAGGGAGGTTGAAGCTGAGGCTAAGGGTCATGTTACGGGCATCCTCGAGGATGTTGGAGGGGTTCCCGAGACAGCTACTCTAGATATGCTGTCGGGGATGGATGGTAGTGAGTCTCCTACCTTTGTTTTGGAGGATTTAAGTTTGGATGACAACATTGGTGAGCTCCTGATAGCTATAGGCACAGCTTCTAAGGGTCCTCCCTAGTTTGTAAACTCGGTTTTCGTATGGATTTTGTGTATTTTGTATGTTTTTAAGACTTTTAGTATTCGGATTGATTTGTTTAGTCTTGTGTTTTTGTTTTCTGAAATGTTAACTTAGACTGACAAGTAATCACTTCAGGTTTGGTTTGTTTGCGATCTCATCGTAGTTTTAGGATGTTTTAAACGCGTTAGGGTTGCGTGAGAGTACGAAAATGGTTTTTTTTTGAACTTTTGAAATGCGTTAGTTTGAGCCGGGAGTTGGATCAAGTGGTACGTCGATTAAAATGTTTGACTCAAGACGCGCATAAATGTAAAGAGTGCTTTGCAACTAAAGTGTATCGCTCGAGTGCGTGTTCGATATTGGGAGACAAGTATGACCGTCTCGACATTCATGTTTACAATAAAAAAAGTTAGACCACTTTTTATATCTTAGTGACAATGCCGTACTGGACTACAGACGCGAATTGACGATGTCATTCGGGGCTACAACACGCCTAAGTGGGGTATCTTATCCCCTTAAAAATAAAATTAAAAAACGTCCAAGTCTGGTGGATCCGATGGACTAAATGTACCGTCCGTGTGGACCTGTTACTCTTACGCGAGCATTTCGGCTTTTGGAAAGGGGTTTAGTTTAGGAGGTCGTTCTTGACGTCCGGGGTTGTCGAATGTGAGAGAAAGGTTAAAGATTGTGGAGATGACTGTGCTACAGAATAAGGAAGCTATGCGGGCTCATGTCGCTAAGCGGCTGACCGAAGATGGCGCTACCGATCCTAGTAGTCGTCAGTTCATCTAAACGGACCGAGTCTGACAAGACTCATATTGAAAATGTGAGTGAGGAGGGAAGATATGGTTGGCTGGGCTCGCTTTTGAAAAGGGCGGTGGAAGCTTGCGTTAGGAGGGGTCGATTGTGTAAGACCCAAACAAGCACACCCGAAAGGTAAGAAAAGAGGAAAGTTGGATTGTTAGAGCCCAACAGTTTCGTACTATGTTCTATTAATTGATATTATGTGGCGTATTAGTACTAGTTTTTGTAGGGTTTTGTTTGACACGTTGTCATTTTCCTTGGTATCCAGGTTTTGGATGTTTGATGCAAAGGGCCTCGACAAAGGCTTGATTTAATTGATTTTGGATTAATGAGAAGCACATTTTTTTTTATTATCTTTATTCACTTTTCGTGGTGGCTCGCAACTCGATTCTTCATTTTTCCCGGAGCGCCCTTTCGGGTTTTCACTCCGTCCTCGGCTCACCTTTTGTTTCGTCATTTTTTTTATTTTTTTTACGACGGCTCGCAACTCGCTTCTTCATTTTGCCCGGAGCGTCCTTTCGGGTTTTCACTCCGTCCTCGGCTCGTCGTTTGTGCTTCGTCATTGGAATCACTTGTAAACCGGAGCGTGGGAAGAGGTTTCGGTTTACATGTGAATCGAGTAGTCGATTTTGTTATTATTTTTTGTTGGTATTGGTTGTACCCGAAGGAGGGTTGCCTACGTATCCGCCTTTAGACGGAATCTAACCATGTTCGTAGTTCTTTATCGATGTGAGTGATTTTGCTTTAGACTCGTTATGCCAATTATCGATGTGATATGCTTAGGGTGTATTTCATGGGTTTTCACCCTATTTTAAGAATTCAGATGAGGTGATCGGGTGTGACCTCTTGAAAGTGACAATTACCGAGATATCTTGTTCAGGTCAGGGCGACTGATTTTGGTGATTTTGGAATGTGGAGCCAGGTAGTAAGTGGTTTTGATGAATCACAATCTGGGGTTTGATTTTGGTGGAGTTCGGGCTATGGGCTAAGGTTTCGTAATGTGGTAGGAAAGGGGAAGTTGAATAAAAATGACTCAGACTTCAATCGGGTGAGATGTAAATTACGTGGATCTGATTTCCATGTCTGGCCCTTACGGTTGGGATTATCCTATTGAGCTTGAATCCACAAAATTCCGGACTGTCTCCTAACAAGTGTCTCGGGAAGGTCTTAAGGGTTGTAATGCAGGGAGGCTAGTATTTGGGTGCTAGTTGACGGATCTATTCATTTTTTTTTACTTTTTGTTCGAAATTTTCAATTAAAGTCGAGTTGAATGATTGGGGGTTTCATTTTGACCGTTGAGTTTGGTCTTGATCATTGAATTGGGCCGGTTTAGTTTGGCCTTGGTTTCATTTTTTCTTTGGCTCCTTTTGGCCATTTCAGACTTCTTTTTCTTTTTGTCAGACTAGCACCTATGGTAGGAATTGGTCGGTCTTTATTTGAGGGATATTTATTGTGGGAAATGGGTTTGCCTTCCGTCTTTGATCACAAGCTAAGAGATTATCTATAATCGTCATAGGATTCAGTAACTCTCGTTCTAAGGGGTAATTATGTGGCTTTCTATACCAAACATGGAATAGGTAAAAGAAAAGAACACGTGATCTCAGTTCTTGTACTTCCTCGTTGTTTCGAGGGATGCTCGATTGTTATCGATAAATGACATAGTATCGAGTTGTAAGCAAGAAAGTGCGTTATTAAATCAAGCGATTGTCGAGGCGCATTATAAAGGAAGAAAAGTTTATTTTTTTATTGATAGAAATAAGCGGGCTATTCGCCCGAGATATTGTTTTCGGGGAGGTGGAGGACAAATCCCCTCGCACCTCCTGACTCGATGTATAAAAAAACAAAAGACATTTATTATAATATTAGGCCTAGGCCCTAAGACGAACTAGACTATGACTTGGACACAGATTTACTCGTCTCGGTGGGTACCCGTGGGTTGTCGGTATCTTCCTCGATATTCAGGAGGTCCTCCTCTATAGGATCGAGGTGGGAATAATCGATGGTGTCGTCAAAGATAGCATGAACGCTAAAGGGGTTTGTGGTATTTTTTGGTTTCTCAGGTGGAGGGAGAGGAATCATCCCGTTTTCGATCATGTCTTGTTGTAGACACCCACATTTGACTGCCAGGTGTCTATAGCAGTTTCCGACAAACACCCGATGATGATCAGACGCAAATATGCTTTAAACATACTCGAATATGGGCTCAAAATCGTTAGTATTTGGCTTGGGCTTTTTACGGAGTGCAAATCTCACAAAACCAACCTCAAATCCAGGCCTAGTGGGTCATTTCCAATCAAATAAGACTAATTTGGGTCAAAACCGACACCGAGGGCAAAACCGTCTTTTAGCGACTGGGTCAAACCCCGGTCAAAGGCATTTCCGAGACATAGCAATCAGCCGCGCAAGCTTCGGCAATTGGCTTCGAAGTCAAAAACTACAAAAAACCAGCTACAAAAAGGATTAAACAACTCCATTAGAGATAAAATTCTATCTCTAAAAGGAATTCCCACCCGACCGGACCCGCTCGATCGAGTGGACCAGCCAACTCGGTCGAGTAGGCTCATATAACCCGCAGGGATCGGTATCAGAACGGGCACTCGATCGAGTTTCATGCACCACTCGATCGAGTGCCCTCTTTTCCTATCCAAAACCGGAATCTATTCCTATCCAAACCGGGTGTTTCCTCCCATCTACAACCGGCTTTTCCTATCCAAAGCAGGTGTTTCTTCTCATCCAAGCTGGGTACCTTCCCTAGCCAAAGCCGGGAACCTCTCCTATAAATACACCCATTTGCAAACACAATTCAGGAGAACACAACCACACAATGCATAGTAACAATACATACAATTCATACCCCGAAATTTCAGCAACCCTTTACAATCTCGACAACCTTGCATCTCTACACATAAAACCACCATAACTCATCCGCATTATATCGACGCTCCCGTGCCTAAGCCACAGCTAGACGAGCCCCGTTCCGAGAGTACAAAGCATGTAGGTTGAGGGTGCAAATTCAATCCTGACTTCTTTTTCTTCTCTTATCTTTCTCTCGTCCGTCCGTCTTCTTCTTCTCGTCATCGTCACGTTTTTTAGTTTTTCTTGTCTCTAATATCGATATTATCGCTCCTACTATTTAATTTATATAAGAAACAATCGTTCTTAAGATGCGATATCGACTCTATAGTCGAATATCATGTCTAAAAGAATTAGTCAATAAATCAAACTAACACGAACTCGGTGATGCTAAGATAATTGTCACAAGTCCGAAAGGACTAATTACGACATTACAACGCTGAGAGAATTATTTCGTCTTAGTTCGATTTAAAATGACTTATAACGTTTTTTCTTGTAAAATTCACTCTAAATATTAGATATTGATTCCATAATCAAATATCAAATATGACGAGTATCGAAAATCTAAGTCGAGTATAATCGTATCATATTTTTACGCGACTTAGGAAAATTATTGATTTTCAAAGTTAAAAGCAATTTCGAAACGAACCATAGTTCGTACAGGAGTCACTTGACTGAATGCCTAGCCCACTCGATCGAGTGACACCCCAAATTATAGGCAGAATGCTTTTTCGAGGACCACTCGATCGAGTGTCACACCTAACTCGATCGAGTGGCACCTCAAAATCGAGGCAGGAGGATTTTTCAAGAGGCACTCGACCGAGTCCCTCGATGACTCGATCGAGTGATCTCTGTCACGTCAAAACCGTGAGCCCTTCAACATATTTTGAGTCTCGATAAAATACTTTTTATGACTCCGGTCAACGCGTGTCAAGTCCATCACGTGTCCTACATCTTTTCAAAACCATACATCGTGTTCTTTATATCATTCTAATCTATTTACAAACCGTTATTACTAACTCGTTTGTTTTTATTTTTGTGTTTTATTTTCATCGTTCGTTTTATTGTACTAAAACGAACCTCGCATGCTAAATACAATTTCGACGTAGTTCAAAGATGCATTAAATCGACGTAGCAACTTATTCAAATCCTCGCATGGTTAGTCAAAATATTGTTTGCATATCATTCAACCGAATCACTAACGCGCGTATTCTAAAATCGAACGATATCTTAGTAGAGGCCGCTAAGTGCGGGCGGGGTTGGGTGTTCTTTGTAAACTTCTCAACACGTACCCTCACCCCTTATTCAGAACCGTGGTTTCCGGATGTCCGAAACCATTGGCGCACGAGAGTCATTCAGTACACGGTAACCGGTCATGTCGGTATCGGTATCGCAATGCAAAGGGACGAACCCCGTAAACTCTGAAATCCGAAAGGGCCGTACTTTGTGCACGACCCACCAAGATATTGAGTGGGTTCGAATGGGCTCGAACTCCCACAAAGTTCGGTGGCGACTCCAACTTCGATTTGAATTTCAATTCGAGATCCATCTCAAATGAGATTCATTCACCTTCCAAAACCCGCGCGTGGCCGCGTCGAGGTGGACCTATGTCATGTCCACAATTTGGCGACTCCGCTGGGGATAACTGATGTGTGAGTTACCGTCGGCATCCTCATGGTGAGACTCTAGTCGAAATCGTTCGATTAGTACAATACGCGTTTTAATCTTACGGTTCATGCATAACCTCATCTTTTCTCGGGCTGGTACTGGCGACCAACGTCCCACTATGCAGTGATATATTCCAAATTGGTTATGTCAGAGGTGTTCATAGCTAATTCGTATGGGTTTCGTGGCATGTTCTAAGATCAACTCGACTTAGAAAGTCCGTCCCGGTTCTCGAAAAGGCTATGCGCACTGGTATAGGCCCTATTCAGACTGACCGAGACTTAGTGTAAAGCATACATGGTGTCGTTATAATGCTTGCGTGACTATGTGCTACTTGGTTTCTATGTCGTTTTCAAAACCGTCATTTTCAAAAAGTGCATCTTTTCAAAAAACATTCAATTTTCAAAAACCCGGGATGCTACTAAATTAGGACTTTTTGATTTGACTCAAAATAGCCTATTTCTAGCCGGTATGCTACCCATTTTAAAGTTCAAAATATTTTCAAACCTTCAAAATTGCGGCCCGATGGCATTTTGCCGGTTTCAAAAATCGGCCGGCCCATCGACTTTCTCGGATTTTCTAAAAAAAACTTCCCTTTTTCAAAACTTTCCTCTTCTTAGGACTTCCCGTATTTAGTAGTCTCGGGTCTTAAGTTATCGAAGGTCTTTAGCGTCGAAACTCCGTCGATCTTACATCACGGGTTACCTCTCTATCCCAGTCCGCCTTATTTGTCAAGGCAAGGCCCATCTACGTAGGACATAGTCCTACGAAGGAAGGCCCATTCACACATTCGTGTCCAATGTCTGGGGAATGTCTCACGAGAACCTTCCTTCAAACAGGACTCGGCCCACAAGCCGAATCCTAAGGGAGGCCCACCTTTTACGAGTCACCGTCTAGGTGTCTTTTATCGAGTCAATTCCTTTCTTTGCTCGGGATGTACTTTTATTCCAGGATCTGGGTTAGTTTCTGATTACGCGGTATTCTTACAGACAGGCCACCGGTAACCAGACGCCAACACAAGATGCAAGAAGCTTTGGACAAGTTGACAGCCTCGCTGGCTCAGATTGAAATCCAACTGGCGGCTATCAAATCCAACCAGATAGCTATTGTTACCAATGTAAGAGCTGTGGAACAAGGGACTCCTAGTGGTGGGGTTGAGACTACTAGGCCTCTAGCTGAACTGGTCAGCGCGGTCCGCAAACTGGAAGAACAGGTCCACTTGTCGACTAACAACACTATCCACACGGAAAATGCCCGTGCCTATTCACCCTTGAATGATGAACTGCCCGCCAACCTCAACCTTACGGGCCTACCAATGTTTGATGGGACTTGTAATCCCCTAGAAATTCTAACGCAATACAGTGGCGGAAACACTGTAGAGTTGGGATTAAAACACACTGACACACTATATCTTATTAAAAGAAATGGTAAGTCAATACAAAGGCCTCTTTTTATAAAAGGGCTAAAAGTAAAAATCTTCAAACGGGTTTATACAAATCCATAAATTGCAAGAATGAAGAAAGAGTAGGATCCACGCTACTCGCTAGCTCACACCCAAAACCTAGCAGCAAATACCTGTCGTGTTATAAACATAACAGCCACGTCAGTGAGGAGTAACTCGGACGTTCTCCCAGCCATATTATATCATATGGAAAAATAATAGTATTACTATATCAAAATAATTAAAATGGAAAAACAATATTGGAATGATAATTAAATTGGAAAAACAATGATATAATGAAATAAGCTTTCGGAGAAAACTAAAATATTGGAATAATAAAATCAGAACAAGTTTTCAGAAGACAACTTAAAATATTTGCCAACCTGCAAATCAAAACGTATCGATAATAATAAAAATATTCAAAATGGCGTTATGGATAGGAGTAGTGTGGACGGCTAGACTTTCACTAGGAGAATACTAAAACTAGCTTCGAGAACTTAGTTCAAAGAAATCAAACTTCGGTCTCTAACTAGGCTACTCAACCATAATAGGACGGCGACTTATAAATGCGTGACCCTAGTTTAAGATGATATGTACACCCCTCTCGAGCACCATAAATACTCAGTTCAACCCGACGGCGTCTTACACTGCGAGACACGAGTTTAAGGTCAAAATGTTCACACACTCCCGAACACCATATATGCTCGGTTCAACAACCAGTGTGCCCCATAAAGACACACCAGCCTTATAGTTGATGGCAAAACCGTAAACCCTAGAATATATTACTCTAAACCTCACACTTGTCCATATTCCATAACTCCTAAACAAGCCATTATCCATAATCAAAAGATATAATCATTTTAAATAATATGAGAAAAAGAAGAATAAACATTTTATATAAAAGGGAAACTTTCTATAAATAGAAACTTACTATTTTTAGAAACTTACTTAAAATAGAAATATTGTTATAGAAAATACGTAAGTGATTAAAATAAGTGAAATGTATAAAATAACATTTCTAAGAAAATTAACATTTTATTATTATCGTCGTTATCGTAACTTTAACAATATTTCTTCTTTTGTTACTCAATATATAAATAAAATATAATAAGTCATTTTATAGTATTTTATAAGTAATTAGGAAATCGAGTTAAAACTATAAATTTTAGAAAAGAGACGTTTTATGACAAACGACATCAACATTGATTTGAGTCAAGGAGTTTTATAAATAAAATGAGAGTTACAAAGATTTCAAATTATTTTTAATAAATAGCTTTTATTAATAAATAATACGGATTTTAATAAATATGGTCAATAGGAAATAATTAGTGAAAATAATCTCGACTAAAAATATATTTAAAACTAAATCGACTATTTTCTCATTTATTAGTATAAATCGTAAAACGAAAATTAATTTATTGATCGAGTATACAAATCTTGATTATAGTATAAAAATACGATTTTGAGTTAAAATTAGAAATTAACGAAATATGACGAAAATATGAAATCGATATTATTTAGTTACTAGTGTCACGATAACCAACAAGGTATTATAACGATCATAAATAATAAAATTACTAACGATTTATAAAACGATATCGAAAGTTGTAAAAATATTTATAAAGCATATGATTTAAAATTAATAATATTAGCAATAATAAATAGCTAAAAATAGAAAACCGAAGTTAAAATATTTACTACATACTTGTAGACACCCGCATTTTGACTGCCAGGTGTCTATGGTAGTTTCCCAAAAAAACACCCGATGATGATCGGACGCTAACATGCTTCTATGCGCTCGGATACGGGCTCAAATCCATTAATCGCTGGCTAACACACTTACAGAGTACAAATCTCACAAAATCAACCTCAAATCCAGGCCCAGCGGGTCGTTTCCAATCAAACAAGGCTAATTTGGGCCGAAACTGACACCGGAATTAAAACCGACTCGTCACGATTGGGTCAATCCCGGTCAAAGTCGTTTCCGAGACATACCAAACAACCCCTCAAACATCAAAAGCCCAATTCAAACTCAAACTCATCAAATATCCATGGTCAAGGTCCAAGCGAGTGACCCGCGCGACCCAGCTGGGCCACTCGATCGAGTGCCTCACCCACTCGATCGAGTGGGCCCTTATTCAAGCCCGACGGCTGGCGTAACGGGCCACTCGACTGAGTTAGCCACCTACTCGGTCGAGTAACCCTAAACCGAAGCCCTAGGTTTTCTTATATAAGCAACCCCCATGCACCCCTCTTCAACACCTCTTTTACAACTTTCAAAAACCCTAGAGCAATCATACACACATATTACATCCTTTACAAACCCTAGCACACCCTAAGCAAACCCTAAACTAGCTTTAGGATTCATCAAACCCGAGCCACCATAACTCGACCTCCATAAACCTCGAAGACTCTTGTGTTATAGCCACGGTTACGAGTCCGCACCGAGACAAGAACATGTAGGTTGAGGGTGTCAAAACCCCGTTTCTTTTCCTTTCTTCCTAGCTCCTTCTCGCGTCGTATCGTCATCTTCATATGGGCCGTTCTTTTTTTTTTTCATCGTTATTATCGCATCATTAATATCAATAGTATAATACTAATATCAAAACACTAAAATATCTATCAATTTGTGTCGAGTATGAAGTGATATCGGAATGAGGAAACACGAACATACAAGTGTACTGCACACAGCGTTGACGGTCGCTTGTTCCGATATCCCAATTACTTGATTATTGAGATAGATTAACTTCAACAATAATTTTTGCACCATTGTTTTTATTCGCATGTCGTATCGATTTCTCAAAAAACAAACATCGTACTTTAATAAGGGTCGAAACCCGTTGACACGGATCCGACATCACAATCCCTAGGGATTTATTTCGATGTCGGAAAAGTCGAGGGAATCAAGTTTTTTATTTATTCAAGTAAAGCGTAGATTTTAGATTCGATACCAATTCCATAATTGGATATCGAATTTAACAATCAAGTCGTATGAATTAATTAACGTGATTTGTTCATATCACGATAATTAATTTACAACGACTAAAATCAATTTATTTATTTTTTTTCTATTTCACTCTAATATTCCATATCGATTCAAATAATCGAATATGGGATACAACGAGTATTCAAAATTAGAATCGGGTATAAATTCAACAATATTTATATTCGGTCCGACAAAATTCGCGATTTATAAAAAAACCAAGTCGAACATAAATTGTGCAATATTTACGTCCGATTCGGTGAAATCGTCAAACTCTCAAAAATCAAAAGCAATTTCAAAATCAACCATTAAATTTGCAAACGAATTACAATTCGTACAAGGGGCACTCGACCGAGTGCCTAGTCCACTCGGTCGAGTGGCGCCCCAAAATCGAACCAGAATGTTTTTCATGACCTCCACTCGATCGAGTCTCACAGTGACTCGGTCGAGTGGCCATGTACTCGACCGAGTTGGTCAATAACTCGGCCGAGTATGGTCTGTAACGCAAAACAGAAACCTCTTTTCAGGGTCTACTCGATCGAGTCTATCGACCACTCGATCGAGTGACCCCATAACGACCAAAACACGAGTCGTACATCCCTCTTTTCAAATTCGATAGTATTTTATGATTTAGGTCAACGCGTGTTTGATTAATCACGTGTATACTATCTTTTCAAACCATGCATCATCTTGTACATCATTCAATTCAATTCGATTCAATTCAATTCATTATTTGCACAAACCGTTAATATCGATTTACCGTTACTAACCGTTTGCTTGTTTCTTTTGTCAATTTAATTCTTGTTCGTTTATTGTACTAAATGAACCCGCATGCTAAATTCCATTTTGACGTAGAATTAATTGCATTAAATTGACTTAGAAACCCTTTTCAAATTCAATTCACATGTTTAGGGAAAATACTCTTTGCATATCATTTTCCCGTTTAACTAGCGCGCGTATTGTAAGTCATTCGAATTCTAAGTAGAGGCCGCTAATGTGCGGGCGGGGTTGGGTGTCCTTTGTGGGCTTCCCAACACGTACCCTCACCCCTTACTCAGAACCTCGGTTTCCGGATGCCCGAAACCGTTGGCGCACGAGAGTCATTCAATACACAATATCCGATAATGTCGGTATTGGTATCAAATGCAAAGGGACGAGCCCCATAAACTCTGACATCGGAAATGGGCCGTATTTTGTGTACGGACCACTACGACATAGAGTGGGCTCGAATGGTTCCGAATAACCACAAAATTCGGTGGCGACTCCACATAGACCTAAATTTCAATTCGATCCATTCTCATATGGAGATTCATTCGCCTACCCAAACCCGCGCGTGGCCGCGTCGGGGTGGACCTATGTCATGTCCACAATTTGGCGACTCCGTTGGGGATTAACTGATGCGTGACTTACCATCGGCATCCTCAGGGTGAGACTCGAATAGAAATCGTTTGACAAATACTATACGCGTGTTAGTTCTACGGTTCATGCATAACCCATTTTTTCCCGGGCCGGTACTGGTGACCGACGTCCCACTATACCATTGATGTACTCCAACATGGATATGTCAAAAGGTGTCTATAGTCGATTCGAGTGGGTTTCGCGGCATGTTCTAAGCTCAATTCGACTTAGAGAGTCCGTCCCGATCAACGTCTAGACTATGTACACTGGTATAGACCCTTTCAGACCGACCGAGACTTAGTGTAGAGCATACATGGCGTCGTTATAATGCTTGTGTGACTACGTGCTACTTGGTTTCCGAGTCATTTTCAAAAATATCAACTTTTCAAAAATTACATCATCTTTTTCAAGATATTCAATTTTCAAAACCCGGGACATACCGAATTTAGGACTTATGATTTTACTCAAAATATCCTATTTTCTAGCCGGTATGCTGCCCAAATAAAAACTCGAACTTTCAAAAACCGTGGCCCAATAACTTTTCGTCCTTTTTTTCGGAAATTTGGGCCATTCACCGAGTCCACTCGGTCCTTTTTCAAAAATCAATCAATTTTCAAAACCTTCCACTTCTAGAACTTCCCGTATTTAGCAGTGTCGGGTTGAGTCTTAAGTTGTCAAGGTCTTCTAGCGTCGAAACTCTGTCGATCTTACATCACGAGTTTCTTCCCTATCCCAGTCCGCCTTATTAGACTAAGGCAAGGCCCACCTAAGCAGGACATACTCTTCCGAAGGAGGGCCCGTCAACACAATCGAGTCAAAAGTCTGGGGATGCCCCACGTGAACCTTCCTTCGAACAGGACTAGGCCCACTTGCCGAATCCTAAGGAAGGCCCACACTTCACAAGTCACCCGTCTAGGTGTCTTCCTCGAGTCATTTCCCTTTTAGTCTCGTTCGGGATGTACTTTCTATTCCGGGATTTCTGGGCTAGTTTCTGATTACGCGGTGTTCTTACAGACAGGCCAGCCACAACCCGACATCAACGCAAGATGGACGAACTGAAAAACGCCTTAGCCAAGATCGAGACTCAACTGACCTCCATCCTCGCTAACCAAGCAACTTTGGACACTCGCCTGAGCACTGTAGAGAAGACGGTCCTAGTTGAAGGAGCTGATTCCACTGGGCCCATAGCCGAATTGGTCAGTGTTGTTCGCAGGCTCGAGGAGCAAGTCCACTTGTCAACAAGCAACTCAATCCACTCTGAAAATGCTCGCATTTATTCACCTTTGAATGACGAGCTACCGGCCAACCTCAACTTAACGGGAATTCCTATGTTTGAGGATACCGAAGATCCGGTCCATCATATCCGGGCTTTCAAGGACTTCATGGCAGTCAAAGGAGTAAAGTCCACCATGTTCAAGCACCTATTCCCTTCCTCTTTGGAGAAGCATCCCAGGGCCTGGTTTTACAGGCTCGACCCCAAGAAATACAAGACTTGGGATGATGTGGCGACCGAATTTGCTCGGAACTACGCCGATAACACTGAAATCCAGACTACAATGCGTACTCTGGAGGTAATGGCCCAAGAGCCCAAAGAAGGGTTCACAAAATATCTGCAAAGGTGGAGGGCTGAAAGTGTGAAGCTGGTCGACAAGCCCGGCGAGAAGGCCCTAGTGGAAGCCTTCGTCAAAAATCTACTCCCATCCTACCGGGTCCACCTCCGGTATGCTATCATCCCAAACTTTGCTGTCCTTACTGAAATGGGCACGAGAATCGAGGATGACCTGAGACTAGAGAGCCTGACTAAGGCCTCTACCAAAGGCTATCAAGGGGCGAGTTCATCTACAATCAAGCCCACACCCGCAGCTGCAACTCGCAGCATCTTCGACGAGGTAAACCTGCTCGACACCTCATCTAAAAAGAATACACCAAATCGGGTATTCACAGATATAGGGACTACCTATACTTATGCCTTACAGAGGCTATCCTCAAAGGGCCTAATCCAACCGATAGGCCAAATTGCGGAACCTCCAGTGGAAAAGAGGCCCAAAACTTACAATGCCCAGGCCTATTGTCAGTATCACCGGGGTAACGGGCATGATACTGAAAAATGTTGGAGGTTAAAACACCTGATCCAGGACCTCATCGAGAGCGGGAAAATCCCGTTGCCCGGAGACAAGCCGAGCAACAAAGAAAATCCATTCAGCGCTCATGCTATCTTCACCGGTGAGGTAATTGACTGTTCTCACCTCATCTCTCCTTATATCCCACAAGTCAACGGGATATGGTTCGACGACGAGGATGATGTATACTTAACCAAAGGGGAAGCTGTCCCCATCACCCTCGAAGAGGTCCGACAGGCTAAGTCCAAGGCCTTAGCCACCAATCATCTCGCCGCAGCGGGGCGTTCCATTCCTATATCCGTCACTGAACCCACCAGGACGGAGCCTACCCTCGAAGAACCAAGCCCAGATACGGCTCTGGTCCAACTAATGAAGAGGGTCCGAGCCGATCTAACCATATGGCAACTATTGGTTAGCTCACAAGCTCATCGGGAAGCACTGACTATGGCTCTCGATGAAATCAAGGTTGATTCAGAGGCTACCCCTGGTGAAATGGTAGCCACCATCATGCCCTACCTTAAGGGCAAATCCAAAGAAGAAGGCCCACTCATAACCTTCTCTGAAGCTGATCTGCCACCATTTGGGCCCAATCACAATCTGGCCCTATACATCACGGTCATCTGCAAAGGTAAATATCTCCCGATGACCCTTATCGACGATGGATCAGCCGTGAATGTCCTTCCTCTAAGGACCGCAAAAGCACTCGGCATCACCGATGCCGATTACCTTCCAACAGCGCAGACTATCCAGGCTTTCGACGGAAGCCCAAAACCTGTAGCCGGGGCCGTGAAATTAAAGATCATAACGGGCCCAATCGAAAAGGAATTGGAATTTCAGGTGATAGATGTCACTTCATCATTCAATCTTTTGCTGGGAAGGCCTTGGATCCACGCAGTCAAGGCCGTGTCATCTACCCTCCATCGAAAAGTCAAGATGCCCCTCAAAGACGGTATCATCACGCTGGAGGCGACCCCAATTACCGTAGCAAGCTGCAACGCTACGGGCCGGGCCGACCCGCGAGGATTTGATTTCGTGGGCATGATCGAAGAAGAATATCTCTTTAGGCCCTACTTCACAACTAGCATCGACACGATGCTACAAAATCTGGGTTACCTACCCGGGATAACCTCAAGGCCATATCTTCCAGCTGGGAAGATTATCGAGGTCCTAAATGATGGCGAGTCACATTTCGGATTGGGGTATGCTATAACTCCGGAAAATGTGGTTTGGGCCGGTATTCACAAGGCCATCGACATTATCAAGGGTACTTACATAAGCCCTTATAGCCTGAAGCTAACGGATTACTTCGTCACTCCAGTCTTCGGAGCCGTCTAAGTGGGCCTCTACCAACCCACCATCACATATCCCGAGACCAAAAAGGCTCGGGAATGCAATTTCATCCCTGATGATATATTCACCATCGTCCAGGCCGAATCAAAGGAGGGCGAAAACAACTCCGAGCCCGTGCTGGGGCTCTTATTCGGAGAAGACAAAGCCGTCCCCGCTCCAAAGAACGACTTGGTCAACCTGATCCTTCGCAGCGATCGGTTCGACCCAACCAAGCAAATCACCGAGGTCGGCGCCAACACCGAAACGAGGGCTTGGAGGAAGACCATAAAATGGACCGACAGTCAAGGACGGGTCTACAAGCTGACCACTGGCGAGGGAGACATGCCGGATACCGAGTCTGAGTCAGAGTCAGAGTCGGAGTCTGAGTCCGAGTCTAGAGGGTCTGGTACTAAAGTCGAGTCTGTAACCCCTCTTCCCTTATCCACTGAGGTCTCGGGGACTGTCCCAAGACCTCTCCCTATACCGCCACTGACCAATGATCAGATGGCAGCTCTATTCGAGCTATTTTCAAAATTTACCATCAATAATAATAACGAACACCGTTCTGCTTACGACTTGTCTTATTTCCAAAATTTTCTCAATTTCAAAAATTTTATATGCAATGACATTGAGAAACCCGATGAACAGGTACCCCTACCCCAACATCTGGTCGAGCAGCTCGAGCAAAGGGAATCCCGAGATCCGGTAATCGAAGAAACCGAGTCCATCAATGCGGGAACCACTTTAGAGCCCCAGATGCTTAAGTTGGGCCTATCTTTAGATCCAGAGGAGAGAAAACAATTCACAGACCTCCTCCATGAATTCAAAGACGTCTTTGCATGGTCCTACAAGGACATGCCGGGTATAGACCGGGAAATAGCCGAACACCGAATACCCATCAAAGAGGGGTGCAAGCCGGTAAAGCAAAAACTCAGAAGAATGAAGCCCGAGTGGTCTCTTAAAGTCAAGGAAGAGGTCGATAAACAATTTAAAGCAGGCTTTATACAAGTGTCTGAATATCCAGACTGGGTTGCAAACATCGTGCCAGTACCCAAGAAGGACGGCTAGGTGTGGGTTTGCGTGGACTTCCGGGATCTTAACAAGGCAAGCCCAAAAGACGATTTTCCGTTACCACACATCGACATACTGGTGGATAATACGGCCGATCATGCCCTTCTATCGTTCATGGACGGGTATGCCGGGTACAATCAGATTAAAATGGCAGAAGAGGACATGGGTAAGACCACCTTCATTACACCTTGGGGTACTTACTGTTACACCGTCATGCCATTTGGGCTTATCAACGCCGGGGCCACTTATCAACGGACTGCCACTACTTTGCTCCACGACATGATGCATAAGGAAGTCGAGGTCTATGTGGACGACATGATCGTCAAATCTAAGGACCGAAGCGGGCACATTTCAGCCCTAAGAAAGTTCTTCACCCGGCTACGTAAATACAACATGAGACTGAACCCGCAAAAATGCAGTTTTGGGGTAACGTCGGGCAAATTACTGGGCCATATCGTTAGCCAACGCGGCATCGAGGTCGACCCAGCTAAAATCAAAGCCATCACCGAGATGCAACCACCCAAGACCGGAAAGGAAATAAGGGGGTTTCTCGGAAAAGTCCAATACATCAGCCGGTTCATTTCGAAACTAACCATGGTATGCGAACCCATCTTCAAAAAGCTAAAAATCGGAGAACGGGTGCTATGGGATGGCAAATGTCAAGCGGCTTTTGACAAAATCAAGGAGATGCTGTCTGCTCCGCCGGTACTAATGCCACCTCAACACGGTCTGCCTCTGTCGTTATACCTAACGACGACGGAGACGGCCATGGGGGCTATGCTGGCCCAGACAGTCGATTCAGAAGAACGGGCTATTCACTACATCAGTAAAAAGTTCCTCGAATATGAGTGCAAATATACAATGCTCGAAAAGACGTGCCTAGCATTGGTTTGGGCCACTAAAAAGCTCCGACATTACATGCTCAGTCACGAGGTACATGTGTTGTCCAAAATGGATCCTATCAAGTACTTATTTGAGAAGCCCATCCTCAACGGCAGGATGTCAAGATGGACTTTAATGTTATCCGAGTTCTACCTCAAATTTGTACCATTAAAAGCCATCAAAGGCCGGGTAGTTGCCGAGTTCCTCGCTGACGGCCCAATATCCGAGGAAGGCCACACCGATACATGGGCCTTTCATGATGAAGACATATTCCATACCGATACGGAAGTGTGGGATTTATATTTCGATGGGGCATCCAACTTCCGAGGATTTGGGGTCGGAATCCTGTTAATTTCACCCCGAGGGGAACACACTCCCTTATCCATCAAGTTGGACTTCGACGTGACCAACAACGCAGCCGAATACGAAGCATGCATTCACGGGTTGCAAGCCGCCGCTGATTTAGGGGTAACAAACCTCCGGGTCCACGGTGATTCATCATTAGTCATCAATCAAGCACTCCAAAAATGGAAAACTCGGAACGCCAATCTCGTGGCTTACCAAGCACGGGTAAGGGTTCTAGAGAAACAATTTCAAAAGGTAGAATACATTTATCTGCCCCGGGAAGAGAATCAGTTCGCAGATGCACTTTCCAAATTAGCATCTTTACTGAACATCCCGGATCACCTGACCAGCATGCCAATCCGTGTCGAAAGACGGTCCGAGCCAGCCTACATCCACGCCATTCAGGATATCGAGATAACTGACCCGGAGCCTTGGTATCAAGCTGTCCTAACCTACCTGACAACGGGAGAGTACCCCCCGGAAGCTGAAAATCAGGCCAAAAAGGCCCTACGAAGATTAGCAACCCAATTTGTTCGAACTAATGACGGGCAATTGTACAAAAAGACGGCACAGGGGGCTCTACTCCTATGCATCGACAAAATACAGGCCGAAAAGGTCATGGCTGAGGTCCATGATGGTGAAAACGGCCCGTATATGAACGCCCATATGCTAGCCCGAAAAATCATGAGGCTCGGGTACTATTGGAACACCATGGAAACAGACTGTCAGTTGTATGTCAAACACTGCCATAACTGTCAGATCTTCGCCAATGTACAGCATATGCCATCTTCCCTATTATATACCATGACATCACCATGGCCATTTTCGACATGGGGTATTGACATAATTGGAAAGGTGCACCCTTCCGGGACGGGAGGTCATTGCTTCATCTTGGTGGCCATCGACTACTTCACCAAATGGGTCGAAGCCGAGTCATACCGTGTCTTGAACGCCAAGCACGTGGCCAAATTTATCCAAAATAAAATAATATGCCGGTATGGGATCCCTCACGAGTTCATCAGCGATCACGGGACCCACTTTCAAGCTGAAACTGCCGCATTGCTGACAAAATACAAAATTCAAAGGCATACATTTTCGCCTTACCGACCTCAAACAAATGGAGCGGTAGAAGCGGCCAATAAAACAATTGTCACCATACTTAAAAAGATGGCTGAAAATTACCGGGACTGCCCCGACAAAATACCTTTTGCCCTATGGGGATATCGAACCTCAATCCGCACCGCGACCGGGGCAACCCCGTATTACTTGACATACGGAATGTAAGCGGTCCAACCAGTCGAGCTAGAGGTGCCAGGAACATCAAGGAAGGGGATCTGGTCCTAAAATCGGTTCGTGCCTTACTGCCGGTTGACCCAAGGGGTAAATTCAAACCCAACTGGGCTGGGCCATACTTAGTCAAGAAGGTCCTATCAGGAGGAGCGGTGATGCTGACAGACCTGGACGGGAACAAATTCGTCAACCCAACCAACTTGGACCAGCTGAAGCGCTATTACCCATAAACCCTCATCTCAATGTCATTTGCAAATTTTTTAAAAAATTTGTCTTTTTATTAAATTTCAAAATTTTAGACAAGTCAATAAGCAAGAATTAATTATTCTACTGTCGCACATCTTGAATTAATAATCCCGATGTATTTCGAAAATTGCAAAAAAAAAATCAATCAAATCAATTTTGAACTACGTTTGGTTTGATTCCGCTATTTGTGGATACGTAGGCAACCCCTCAAAAGGGTACAACCACTGCAATAGAGGAAAAGACGGGAACGGTCGTTCAATAATATGTCTTTTATCAATATCTCGATAAACTCGGGATTACAAAAAAAAAAAACGCCAAAACGGCATACACAAAAAAAAATCACACCACAAAAATAATAATACTATTCAAATAATAAAATAAGGAGACTAGTATCCGGGCATCTTCCCCTTCCCCTTGTCCTTCGGGTCGCGTGGAGCCTGAGGTCTTCGGGGTGGTGGTGAGCGTTCCCGAATCACGAGTGGAACCTCCTTAGCCCGGGCCCGTTTCTTTGACGACGGGTCTTCAATCACGGTCTTCGGCCCAAGTCGGGCCCGCACGTGCTCAGGCAGTCTATCCCGTGGGCCAAGTCGGTCCTGCACGGGTAGTCTTGGGCCCAGTCTCCTTTCCAAGTCCATCTGAGGGCTCACCTTCCCCCAAGCACCTTTAGCACTAGACCCTTCAGCTTGAGTCTTAGTCTTCTTCTTGTGACCAGACATTAGACGGACTAGGGTAGCTGGAGTGTCTCCTTCATCAAAGAACCCCCTGTTGTCTTTGGCTTGCTCCCTTCTCAGCAGGTCGAAGGCTTCATCGACTTTCAAAGCAGCTCGGGCTTTAGCGTCTCCTGCTTTGGTCCACTTCGTATAAGAATCTGAAACCCAGATTGAATGGCGAGATTTGACAACGGGCCAAGTATGCCGTGTGTACCACCTTTGCATCCAGGTGTCACACATTACGTCAGTCAGTTGGGTGGGGTCACTCACAACTGCTTCAACTTCAGGGATTCGCTGGGTCCATCCATACTGCCTTAGTATGCGATCTGGATAGAGATGAACCGTCTGCCTGAAAGAAAGGATCACCTAATAGCGGGCTCTGTCCCTTGGGTCCAAGCCACTCCAAAGGTAGATGGGCCACCATGGAACTACCCATCGAATTAACGGGCCGCCATGAAACGACAAAACCTCGTCCCAGTACTTCTGCGTAATCTGACGAGAAAAGTCAATGGACCGCCTCCTCGTCATCACCTGGTTATGACGATAGTTGCCCGCATCAAGTGGAGGATCTATCACTGATAGTCTCTCATACAGCCAAATCTGCAAAAAGAAACAAAAGCATGAGATTCCAGGGCAAAATAGGCGTTCGCCTAAAGGCCACTCGATCGAGTGCTTGGGACACTCGATCGAGTGGTACCCCTGAACGCAAACAGGAGACTCTTTACGAGGGCACTCGATCGAGTGGTACCCCTGAACGCAAACAGGAGACTCTTTACGAGGGCACTCGATCGAGTGCCAGGGTGACTCGATCGAGTGGCACCTCCGAAGACAGATCAGGAGAGTTCCATCGAGGGTACTCGACCGAGTGCCTGGGAGACTCGATCGAGTACCCCCTGCAGTAAAAAAAAAAAAAATTCGCAAAAAAAAAAAGCAAAGAAATTGAATTAAGAAGTCAAGTGACATACTTGCAACAAACGGGTGCTCCCGGTAAGACGAATGGATGAGTCCCTTTTGCGACTGTCCGATCCTTGGATAATCTCGCCCGTGATCAACCAAGCCGGGCTGTGCTCAGTCTCCATCAGATCCACTACGGTCAGAAGACGGGTACTTCCCATACAGGATAACAAGTCCATATGACCCTCGAAAGCATATACATGGAGCATGCAAAAAGAGAAAGCCCTACGGCTGTAAGCCGGTCTAACCCGGACATCGAAAGAGTTCATAAATTTCTCAGCCAAGTCGATCAGAGAAATTTTATCACCATCCATCATGCGGGACACCTCGTTGTGAGAGAGCCCTAGAAATTCTCTCAACTTCCTCCTCGGGTCATAGATCGAATATGGGACAGCGGGACGGAGTATCGGGTTCCATCCCCCTATAGCTGCAATCTCCTCAGGTAAAGGGCAGACTTCGCCCCGAGGGAAAGCAAAGACATGATATATGTCATCCCAATAAGCCAAGCAAGCATCCAGAAAGTAGCGGTCAACCACCATCTGACGGAACGGGTACAATTGGGTTATCCCCGTCTGATTCAAAGCCACCCTATCTGCGTCCCTAAAGCGACGGGACCACTCCTGCAACATCACACTCAACCTATCGATCCCCATGGCTAAAACTTCTTAAAGAAGATGAAGAGACTTTCTCAAGAGAATTAGAGAGACTTTCTCTTAAGAAGGGTTTGTTTTGTGACTTGTGAAGAAAATCAAGAGCAAGGAGGGGCTATATATAGCATTAGCCTTGCAAACTATTTAGGAAAATTTCCTAATCTCAATAGGAATCGAACCACAATCCTAGTCTCAATACTAGCATGGAAATCTCCATCCCGAACTTTCCTAATCTTTGTTAGGAGTCAAAATCTCGAAGTTTCCAAAACTCGAAAATCTCAAAATTTCAAAATTTCAAAAATTCAAATTTTCAAAAAAATCATTTCTCCCCAGCGCGAGTCATTTTACTGCCTACGTGTTGCATGCATTTTATGTGACTCATACAGGTACGACTCAAATAGGGATGTGCAACCCACGATAATTCCCCAGCGGAAGCCAACGACGGCATTTCAATGGATGAGTCTACATACAGGCGCACCCAGGACTTACGCGACAAGTCCAATTCCCCACGGAGTTATCAGCTCAGGTATGACTTCTAGCTTGCGGCTGGCGAGCCCTTCACGCAAGTCTAATGGACTATAAACGACCCGGCCGGAAGTCCGCCAGGTTGCAATCCTCGATTGGCCTGGTGGATACTCTAACTTTCGCCCTGTCCAAGCCTCAGTCAGAGTGGGAGCTCTGTAGACACCCGCATTTTGACTGCCAGGTGTCTATGGTAGTTTCCCAAAAAAAAACCCGATGATGATCAGACGCTAACATGCTTCTATGCGCTCGGATACGGGCTCAAATCCATTAATCGCTGGCTAACACACTTACAGAGTACAAATCTCACAAAATCAACCTCAAATCCAGGCCCAGCGGGCCGTTTCCAATCAAACAAGGCTAATTTGGGCCGAAACCGACACCGGAATTAAAACCGACTCGTCACGATTGGGTCAATCCCGGTCAAAGTCGTTTCCGAGACATACCAAACAACCCCTCAAACATCAAAAGCCCAATTCAAACTCAAACTCATCAAATATCCATGGTCAAGGTCCAAGCGAGTGACCCGCGCGACCCAGATGGGCCACTCGATCGAGTGCCTCACCCACTCGATCGAGTGGGCCCTTATTCAAGCCCGACGGCTGGCGTAACGGGCCACTCGACCGAGTTAGCCACCTACTCGGTCGAGTAACCCTAAACCGAGGCCCTAGCTTTTCCTATATAAGCAACCCCCATGCACCCCTCTTCAACACCTCTTTTACAACTTTCAAAAACCCTAGAGCAATCATACACACATATTACATCCTTTACAAACCCTAGCACACCCTAAGCAAACCCTAAACTAGCTTTAGGATTCATCAAACCCGAGCCACCATAACTCGACCTCCATAAACCTCGAAGACTCTTGTGTTATAGCCACGGTTACGAGTCCGCACCGAGACAAGAACATGTAGGTTGAGGGTGTCAAAACCCCGTTTCTTTTCCTTTCTTCCTCCTTCTCGCGTCGTATCGTCATCTTCATATGGGTCGTTCTTTTATTTTCATCGTTATTATCGCATCATTAATATCGATAGTATAATACTAATATCAAAACACTAAAATATCTATCAATTTGTGTCGAGTATGAAGTGATATCGGAATGAGGAAACACGAACATACAAGTGTACTGCACACAGCGTTGACGGTCGCTTGTTCCGATATCCCAATTACTTGATTATTGAGATAAATTAACTTCAACAATAATTTTTGCACCATTGTTTTTATTCGCATGTCGTATCGATTTCTCAAAAAACAAACATCGTACTTTAATAAGGGTCGAAACCCGTTGACACGGATCCGACATCACAATCCCTAGGGATTTATTTCGATGTCGGAAAAGTCGAGGGAATCAAGTTTTTTATTTATTCAAGTAAAGCGTAGATTTTAGATTCGATACCAATTCCATAATTGGATATCGAATTTAACAATCAAGTCGTATGAATTAATTAACGTGATTTGTTCATATCACGATAATTAATTTACAACGACTAAAATCAATTTTTTTTTTCTATTTCACTCTAATATTCCATATCGATTCAAATAATCGAATATGGGATACAACGAGTATTCAATATTAGAATCGGGTATAAATTCAAAAATATTTATATTCGGTCCGACAAAATTCGCGATTTATAAAAAAACCAAGTCGAACATAAATTGTGCAATATTTACGTCCGATTCGGTGAAATCGTCAAACTCTCAAAAATCAAAAGCAATTTCAAAATCAACCATTAAATTTGCAAACGAATTACAATTCGTACAGGGGGCACTCGACCGAGTGCCTAGTCCACTCGGTCGAGTGGCGCCCCAAAATCGAACCAGAATGTTTTTCATGACCTCCACTCGATCGAGTCTCACAGTGACTCGGTCGAGTGGCCATGTACTCGACCGAGTTGGTCAATAACTCGGCCGAGTATGGTCTGTAACGCAAAACAGAAACCTCTTTTCAGGGTCTACTCGATCGAGTCTATCGACCACTCGATCGAGTGACCCCATAACGACCAAAACACGAGTCGTACATCCCTCTTTTCAAATTCGATAGTATTTTATGATTTAGGTCAACGCGTGTCTGATTAATCACGTGTATACTATCTTTTCAAATCATGCATCATCTTGTACATCATTCAATTCAATTCGATTCAATTCATTATTTGCATAAACCGTTAATATCGATTTACCGTTACTAACCGTTTGCTTGTTTCTTTTGTCAATTTAATTCTTGTTCGTTTATTGTACTAAATGAACCCGCATGCTAAATTCCACATTTTGACGTAGAATTAATTGCATTAAATTGACTTAGAAACCCTTTTCAAATTCAATTCACATGTTTAGGGAAAATACTCTTTGCATATCATTTTCCCGTTTAACTAGCGCGCGTATTGTAAGTCATTCGAATTCTTAGTAGAGGCCGCTAATGTGCGGGCGGGGTTGGGTGTCCTTTGTGGGCTTCCCAACACGTACCCTCACCCCTTACTCAGAACCTCGGTTTCCGGATGCCCGAAACCGTTGGCGCACGAGAGTCATTCAATACACAATATCCGATAATGTCGGTATTGGTATCAAATGCAAAGGGATGAGCCCCATAAACTCTGACATCGGAAATGGGCCGTATTTTGTGTACGGACCACTACGACATAGAGTGGGCTCGAATGGTTCCGAATAACCACAAAATTCGGTGGCGACTCCACATAGACCTAAATTTCAATTCGATCCATTCTCATATGGAGATTCATTCGCCTACCCAAACCCGCGCGTGGCCGCGTCGGGGTGGACCTATGTCATGTCCACATTACTACTACTCAAACATACGATATAAAATCGAGTAACGTCCTAAAGTTACCTCGAGTCGATATCCAAACGATCACGTACTTGACCAGTCCAAGCTCCAACTTCGTGCCCGACCTATGCTCTCCAATAACTTCACGACCCAACGAAAACGAGAGTGAACACAAACATAAAAAAAAAGTCGGAAATAATGGAGATTGAAATTGAGCGGAGGAAACACGAAAAACGTGACAAAGCACCACAAAGGAGAGAGAAGGAATCGATATCGGGACTAGGCAGGCTAAGACCCTGAATTGAGACAGAGGATACGGTTCTATAACAACAACGAAATGAAGGAGTAGCAAAACGAAGCACGACAACTCGACCACAAGAATGGAAAAAGAAGAGAACACGAGTTCATAGAATCAAACGTGCTAACCACAACGAACAGTGACAACAAGATGGCGTAGTGGTAGCAGCAGCTATAATAGCACCAATTACGGAATTAAAATAGCATCAAACAACGATGTACGACAATAACAACATTGACAAAGCAGAAAGAGGGCAGCGAACAGAACACAAATGGATTCGAGCAATACGATCACAACAAGAACGAATAACACGTGACAGTAACGATCAGCAGCAGCAGAGACGACAAGACGAACAGGAGAGAAAGAAGAACGAGAACATATTACATAGATCGATAACACGAAAACGGAGTAGAACGAAAAGACAAGGGAAAAGAGGAGAAGAAGAACAACGAAAAAGAAGAAGAGGGGCCGAGAGACAAAACGCAGCAGAAATGTTAATCAGCCCCAAAAGAATGACCAAAGACGCAACAACAGCAGCATCGACGAAAATTGATAACAACAGCAACAACCGGCAGCGGTAAACATGATGACAAACAGACGAACAAAATCGGAAGAGGAAGAAGAAAAACGAAGGAGAACGAGAGGGGCCCACCTCGATTAACAGCAGCGTGCAGGCAGGTACAGTAGTAGTAGCGGTGACAATCGATCGCACAACAAAAAAATACGAAACAGCAACATCAGCTTCACGAAAACAGGGTTAGAAAGGGGCAACAGCAGCAGTGAATTGCAGAAGCAGCGGTTGCGTACAGCAACAACAACAAAACAGACAACAACAAGGCAACAGTAGAACACACAGGAACCAACAGCAGCAGCAGCGACGTAGAACAGCAGCAGCGAAACAGGGGAGGCGCAAACAGGGGAAAAAGAGCGAAGGACGAAGAAGGCAAGAGGAGAGGGAAGAGGTGCGTTGAAAGAGAGCCGAAAAGAAGGAAGTGGAATGTATTAGAGAAAGTGTAAGGGGAAATGAATGAATGAATGAGGCTGAAACGGTGGGAAGAATGAATACCAAAACAAAAGGTGAAGCGGTGGAGGAAGGTGCAATGAACGTAAGTGGGGTGAATGAATCAGTCAATCAAAGTTAGTAAGAAAATACGGAATAACTAAATGAATCGGGTAGGAGACGGTTTTTGAGACAATAGCATACGTTGAATACGGATTGAGTTAAATGAATCGGGTTAGGAATACGAATTAAGTGAATTCCGTAACGATAAGTTGGCTGACCCACGAATCGAATTAAACGAGTTAATAAAATTAACAAATAATCGGATCGTCAAATAAAATGAGTAAATAAAGTACTCGAGACAAAAACGGAGACG
The DNA here is from genome assembly GCA_958450325.1 of Agrostemma githago. Taxonomy (NCBI): domain Eukaryota; kingdom Viridiplantae; phylum Streptophyta; class Magnoliopsida; order Caryophyllales; family Caryophyllaceae; genus Agrostemma; species Agrostemma githago. The sequence goes on from OY288248.1 coordinate 27,964,134, forward strand.
GTAGAATAAATAATTAGACGATCGAATAGTATTACCCGATAAATAATAAATTTTCGATAAAGTGAATTAGATTGATTTCTCGAGGAAAGGTAATAAATATTTTGACGAAACTTTAAAATAAATGAGCCTCTAGCCGAAAATAGAATTTTCGAACTTAAATAATAAATAAAAAGAATTTAAATCGTCGAAATAGACTTTCGATAAAAATTAAATGAAATTTATAAAATGAATCGAAACGGGAATAAAAAAAATATGTTTTAAACATAAGAAGAGTTTCCGAGTCAAACGATTAAACGATGTTTTATAAAATTTTTTAGATTTACGAGTTAAATCGTAAACAAAAATAAAAAATACGAATATAATTTTAAATTAATTTTATTCATAAAATCTGGGGTGTTACAATCTTCCCCACTAAAAGAAGTTTCGTCCTCGAAACTAATAAAAACATAAAAATAGAATGGGAAACAAAGTTTTATCACTTGAACAAAACGAGAATGCTTAATTCGCATCACAAGCTCGGTTTTAAAAATTTTTACAACTTCAAACGTGATATGAAATCAAAATCGAAGATAAAATTTATTTCAAGATGAGTTGGGCTCAAACCCGAAGTTTAAAAATCATTTAAATTAATAAAATCGTAAGTAAAAAAAAAATTATTCGATAAAATAATGACAATGAATAATATTTGTAAACGAACTCTTGGGGAAAAGTACCCAAATATTTTCAAAACAACAGTAAAACGTTTTGATTAAGAATTTCGACAATATTTTGCTTTAAAACCAAAAAAGGTTTTGGAGAAATCAAATTTTGTAGTAGTAGATGAAAATCGAACCATTCGTCAAACATTTTCAATAATAGATTTAAATTTTATCGACAATAAAATAAAAATTTAGATATATCATGTTTTTCGAAAATGTTAAACCTGTTTTAGAAAATAATTCTATAGAAATCAAAATATTTGCAACTACGGGTGTTTTCATACAAATCTCAATTACTTGATAATCAAAATTAAAATTTTAAACGATTTCGAAATACTTTAAAATAAATTATTAAGACCCTTTGAAACGGAACTTAAAAATAAAACAAAAACGAAATACAGAGTTTTGAAATTTATAACTCAAAATGTTAAAATTTTATGAAAATCAAAATTTTTAAATTAGTCAAACTTTTCATAACATGAGTTCGGGGAAATGATAAACGGATAAATACAGTCGAAGTCAACGACAAATCGAAACAAAAGTTTTCAAACCCGATGATAAAGAAGTCGAAAGAAAAGGCTGAAGAACAAGTAGCAGAATTAAAGAGAAGCTAAAGGGAGGACAAATTGAGAGTCAAAAGAGCTCTCAAGGAATTACAAACGAAGTTAACCATTTCGAGATTCCCGGTACGACTCCCACAGCACGGGTTCCTAATTTCCATCAAATACGTTAAGTCCAATATTAGGCGCTTGGTGGTACTACTCAGTCACAATCTCCAAAAATGTCTTACATGAATATCTAATCGTTCAAACGATACGACACTAATCCACAAATGCTTAGAATCTAATTTCATTAGCAAAGATTCCACGGCCGACAATCACACCCAATCTCGTAATCACTAAGGCTCATAAGTTCAAGGCTCCTAAGGTCTGAACTCGAGGTATACTCCAAATTTCTCGAGTAAGGAACAGCAAACAAGGTCCACCAATTTAACAATGTTCGCGCATAAAGTCCTCGAAAAATGATCATCAACATATATAATGCTACAAGTACAGAAGTTGGGGAAAGTATAACAAATCCTCAAACACGCTCAAACCTATGGGTAATGGCGCAGACACTCACATCTTCAAACACGTCAACGGGCTAAGGTTCCTAAAATTTCCACCAAATTTCATATTGTATCAGCAAAACCGCCAAAATATTTATTAACTCAACGAAGCCACAATCTCGTTTTGTGTAAGGGTTCTGAACTATAAATCCATTAAGATTATTGGCATCAAGGTATTCCTCAAAACAACACAATAAATCCAACATCTAATTGTTCAATATAGTTCTCTTCTTCAAGGACAATAATGATTTCTCCAAGTCAGACCACTCAACTCCAAAGTTCATAGGTTACAATCTTAAACAACGATCAACGATCAAATCCACAAGAAACACGGGTAATCTATGTCAACCAAAATTTCTAACGACATTAATGAAAACCTTTAATGGTACCACAACACTCCGGCTAACACCTTGAACAATACTCTATGTTCCCAAATATTCACGATGCATCCATCAAATAAGCATTAGGTAAAAATCCCAAAGTAATATTATCAGTTACACTTAGTTCGGTTCTAGGTTAGGTACTAGGTATCCATCAAATATGCCACACTCTTACTACTCCAAAATATATTCAACTCTAAGTACTCCAAATAATCCAGGTAACCTATAACCCAAGGTTCGATGTCTAAAGTATCATCCTAATTCCATCAATCAACAAATACCATTCAACTCAATCCTAAAAAAATTCTTACTTTCATAGAAAATAGGGTAGAATCACAATCCTCAAATAATGTAACAAGGGTTTACTAAACCTCAAAAATCTATAACTCAGGGTTCACTAAGATAGAATCCGGTCTAACCAAAGAATCTCAAGAGAAAGATGGTAGAATAGAAGAATAGAACAAGGATTCACTAAGAGAATGAAGATGAGAATATAAAATAGAAGAATTGGAAGAAGCAGAAGCAGGAAGAAAAGAATCAATAATTCAAGAAGATAGAGACCTAAAACGAGAAGGGAAAGTTCGGACCTCTAAAGTTCACGAGGGAACTAAAAGGATTACTTCATCTTCTTGCAGAGGAACGAGAACGCACGTCTTGGGTCACTCAATCTGGATCTACTGCAGCATCATGGAACATGAATCCACTCTTGATCATCTAACCTGTAGCTTGAGCAAACCAAATCTGGGCTGAAGGGTCGCCATTGTATCTTCCTTGTAGCACAAAGTTGTCCACTCGAATTAACAGGCGTTGAGAGTTTTGAGCAGGTCTTGTCCCAATCTGGGGCAGCGTCCTATCATCATCTTGTTCTTTCATCTTCTTCTCGATAAAAGAAACAAATATTCAATGCTAATCATTGAGTTACAAGAACATATAATCCTAACAATTAAGCCCTTACTTTGTTTCTACCCATCTCTCACTAATATTTCTTTAATGTTCAAATCGTTTACTGATATTTTTCCTAAAATCAGGTGTAAGCGTCGGGAGCAACAATGCTCTGATACCAACTGTAATCCCCTAGAAATTCTAACGCAATACAGTGGCGGAAACACTGTAGAGTTGGGATTAAAACACACTGACAAACTATATCTTATTAAAAGAAATGGTAAGTCAATACAAAGGCCTCTTTTTATAAAAGGGCTAAAAGTAAAAATCTTCAAACGGGTTTATACAAATCCATAAATTGCAAGAATGAAGAAAGAGTAGGATCCACGCTACTCGCTAGCTCACACCCAAAACCCAGCAGCAAATACCAGTCATGTTATAAACATAACAGCCACGTCAGTGGGGAGTAACTCGGACGTTCTCCCAGCCATATTATATCATAAGGAAAAATAATAGTATTACTATATCAAAATAATTAAAATGGAAAAGATTAAATGATATAATGAAAATAAGCTTTCGGAGAAAACTAAAATATTGGAATAATAAAATCAGAACAAGTTTTCAGAAGAAAACTTAAAATATTTGCCAACCTGCAAATCAAAACGTATCGATAATAATAAAAATATTCAAAATGGCGTTATGGATAGGAGTAGTGTAGACGGCTAGACTTTCACTAGGAGAATACTAAAACTAGCTTCGAGAACTTAGTTCAAAGAAATCAAACTTCGGTCTCTAACTAGGCTACTCAACCATAATAGGACGGCGACTTATAAATGCTTGGCCCTAGTTTAAGATGATATATACACCCCTCCCGAGCACCATAAATACTCAGTTCAACCCGACGGCGTCTTACACTGCGAGGCACGAGTTTAAGGTCAAAATGTTCACACACTCCCGAACACCATATATGCTCGGTTCAACAACCAGTGTGCCCCATAAAGACACACCAGCCTTATAGTTGATGGCAAAACTGTAAACCCTAGAATATATTACTCTAAACCTCACACTTGTCCATATTCCATAACTCCTAAACAAGCCATTATCGATAATCAAAAGATATAATCATTATAAATAATATGAGAAAAAGAAGAATAAACATTTTATATAAAAGGGAAACTTTCTATAAATAGAAACTTACTATTTTTAGAAACTTACTTAAAATAGAAATATTGTTATAGAAAATACGTAAGTGATTAAAATAAGTGAAATGTATAAAATAGCATTTCTAAGAAAATTAACATTTTATTATTATCGTCGTTATCGTAACTTTAACAATATTTCTTCTTTTGTTACTCAATATATAAATAAAATATAATAAGTTATTTTATAGTATTTTAAAAGTAATTAGGAAATCGAGTTAAAACTATAAATTTTAGAAAAGAGACGTTTTATGACAAACGACATCAAAATTGATTTGAGTCAACGAGTTTTGTAAATACAATGAGAGTTACAAAGATTTCAAATTATTTTTAATAAATAGCTTTTATTAATAAATAATACGGATTTTAATAAATATGGTCAATAGGAAATAATTAGTGAAAATAATCTCGACTAAAAATATATTTAAAACTAAATCGACTATTTTCTCATTTATTAGTATAAATCGTAAAACGAAAATTAATTTATTGATCGAGTATACAAATCTTGATTATAGTATAAAAATACGATTTTGAGTTAAAATTAAAAATTAACGAAATATGACGAAAATATGAAATCGATATTATTTAGTTACTAGTGTCACGATAACCAACAAGGTATTATAACGATCATAAATAATAAAATTACTAACGATTTATAAAACGATATCGAAAGTTGTAAAAATATTTATAAAGCATATGATTTAAAATTAATAATATTAGCAATAATAAATAGCTAAAAATAGAAAACCGAAGTTAAAATATTCACTACATACTACTACTCAAACATACGATATAAAATCGAGTAACATCCTAAAGTTACCTCGAGTCGATATCCAAACGATCACGTACTTGACCAGTCCAAGCTCCAACTTCGTGCCCGACCTATGCTCTCAAATAACTTCACGACCCAACGAAAACGAGAGTGAACACAAACATAAACAAAAGTCGGAAATAATGGAGATTGAAATTGAGCGGAGGAAACACGAAAAACGTGACAAAGCACCACAAAGGAGAGAGAAGGAATCGATATCGGGACTAGGCAGGCTAAGACCCTGAATTGAGACAGAGGATACGGTTCTATAACAACAACGGAATGAAGGAGTAGCAAAACGAAGCACGACAACTCGACCACAAGAATGGAAAAAGAAGAGAACACGAGTTCATAGAATCAAACGTGCTAACCACAACGAACAGTGACAACAAGATGGCGTAGTGGTAGCAGCAGCTATAATAGCGCCAGTTACGGAATTAAAATAGCATCAAACAACGATGTACGACAATAACAACATTGACAAAGCAGAAAGAGGGCAGCGAACAGAACACAAATGGATTCGAGCAATACGATCACAACAAGAACGAATAACACGTGACAGTAACGATCAGCAGCAGCAGAGACGACAAGACGAACATGAGAGAAAGAAGAACAAGAACATATTACGTAGATTGATAACACGGAAACGGAGTAGATCGAAAAGACAAGGGAAAAGAAGAGAAGAAGAACAGCGAAAAAGAAGAAGAGGGGCCGAGAGACAAAACGCAGCAGAAATGTTAATCAGCCCCAAAAGAATGACAAAAGACGCAACAACAGCAGCATCGACGAAAATTGATAACAACAGCAACAACCGGCAGCGGTAAACATGATGACAAACAGACGAACAAAATCGGAAGAGGAAGAATAAAAACGAAGGAGAACGAGAGGGGCCCACCTCGATTAACAGCAGCGTGCAGGCAGGTACAGTAGTAGTAGCGGTGACAATCGATCGGACAACAACAAAATACGAAACAGCAACATCAGCTTCACGAAAACAGGGTTAGAAAGGGGCAACAACAGCAGTGAATTGCAGAAGCAGCGGTTGCGTACAGCAGCAACAACAAAACAGACAGCAACAAGGCAACAGTAGAACACATACGAACCAACAGCAGCAGCAGCGACGTAGAACAGCAGCAGCGAAACAGGGGAGGCGCAAACAGGGGAAAAAGAGCGAAGGACGAAGAAGGCAAGAGGAGAGGGAAGAGGTGCGTTGAAAGAGAGCAGAAAAGAAGGAAGTGGAATGTATTAGAGAAAGTGTAAGGGGAAATGAATGAATGAATGAGGCTGAAACGGTGGGAAGAATGAATACCAAAACAAAAGGTGAAGCGGTGGAGGAAGGTGCAATGAACGTAAGTGGGGTGAATGAATCAGTCAATCAAAGTTAGTAAGAAAATACGGAATAACTAAATGAATCAGGTAGGAGACGGTTTTTGAGACAATCGCATACGTTGAATACGGATTGAGTTAAATGAATCGGGTTAGGAATACGAATTAAGTGAATTCCGTAACGATAAGTTGGCTGACCCACGAATCGAATTAAACGAGTTAATAAAATTAACAAATAATCGGATCGTCAAATAAAATGAGTAAATAAAGTACTCGAGACAAAAACGGAGACGGTAGAATAAATAATTAGACGATCGAATAGTATTACCCGATAAATAATAAATTTTCGATAAAGTGAATTAGATTGGTTTCTCGAGGAAAGGTAATAAATATTTTGACGAAACTTTAAAATAAATGAGCCTCGAGCCGAAAATAGAATTTTCGAACTTAAATAATAAATAAAAAGAATTTAAATCGTCGAAATAGACTTTTGATAAAAATTAAATGAAATTTATAAAATGAATCGAAACGGGGATAAAAAAAATATGTTTTAAACATAAGAAAAGTTTCCGAGTCAAACGATTAAACGATAAATTCGTTTTATAAAAATTTTAAGATTTACGAGTTAAATCGTAAACAAAAATAAAAAATACGAATATAAATTTAAATTAATTTTATTCATAAAATCTGGGGTGTTACAGGACTGAAGACCCGGTGCTTCACATCCGGGCCTTCAAGAAGTTCATGGCCGTCAAGGGAGTGGAATCCACTATGTTCAAGCACCTGTTTGCTTCTTCCCTCGAGAAGCATCCGAAAGCCTGGTACTACAGGCTTGATTCCAAGAAGTACAAGACTTGGGATGAGGTGGCGACGGAGTTCGCTCAGAATTACGCTGATAATACCGAGATCCAGACCACGATGCGTACTTTGGAGGTTATGGCCCAGGAGCCCAAAGAAGGTTTCACCAAATACCTTCAACGTTGGAGGGCTGAGAGTGTGAAGTTGGTCGAAAATCCCAACGAAAAAGTTTTAGTGGAGGCCTTCGTCAAGAACCTCCTCTCTTCCTACCGGGTCCATCTCCGATATGCTGTTATACCCAACATCGCCACTCTGACTGAAATGGGGACGAGGATTGAGGATGACTTAAGGCTAGAGGGCCTTACTAAGGCCTCTACCAAAGGGTATCAAGGGGCCAGCTCATCCACCAGCAATCCCACATCTGCAGCTGCAACCCGCAGCATCTTCGACGAGGTTAATCTACTAGATGCCTCATCCAAAAAAGAATACTCAAACTCGGGTATTCACTGATATAGGGACCCCATATACATACGCCTTACAAAGGCTATCTTCGAAGGGTCTAATCCAACCGATAGGCCCAACTCCAGAAGTCCCGGTAGAGAAGCAATCCAAAAGCTACAATGTCCAGGCTTATTGCCAATATCACTGAGGTAATGGGCACGATACTGAAAAGTGATGGAAATTGAAGCATCTGATCCAAGACTTAATCAAAAGCGGGAAGATACCGTTGCCCGGGGACAAACCGAGCAACAAAGAAAACCCCTTCAGTGCTCATGCTATTTTCACCGGAGAAGTAATCGATTGTTCTCATCTCATTTCTCCTTTCATCCCGCAAATTAACGGAATATGGTTCGATGATGAAGACGGAGTTCACTTGCCTAAAAGGGAAGATGTCCCCATCATCCCTGAAGAGGTCCGGAAGGTTAAGTCCAAAGCCTTAGCCAGCAATCACCTTACCACCGCCGAACGTTTAATCCCAACAACCGTCACTGAACCTGCCAGGACGGAAAATGCCCTTGAAGAGCCGAGCACTGACACGGCTCTAGTCAAACAACTGAAGAGGGTTCGAACAGATCTCACCATACGGCAAATTTTGGTTAGCTCGTAAGAACATCGAGAAACACTTACTAAGGCTCTCGATCAAATTAAGGTCGACTCACTGGTTACTCCTACTGAAATGGTAGCCACCATCATGCCCCACCTCAAAGGCAAATCCAAAGAAGAAGGCCCACTTATTACCTTCTCAGAGTCCGACCTACCACCGTTCGGGGCCACCCATAACTTGACCCTGTACATCACTGTGATCTGCCGAGGAAAATACCTCCCGATGACCCTAATTGACGATGGGTCTGCTGTGAACGTCCTTCCCTTAAGGACCGCTAAAGCCCTTGGCATTACCGAGGCCGACTACCTCCCAACGGCGCAGACTATCCATGCTTTTGACGGAAGCCCGAAATCGGTTGCTGGGGCCGTTAAGCTGACAATCATAACGGGCCCAATTGAAAAAGAGCTAGAATTCCAGGTGATCGACGTCACCTCTTCTTTCAACCTGCTTCTCGGGAGGCCCTGGATCCATGCGGTCAAAGCTGTATCTTTCACTCTCCACCAAAAGGTTAAGCTGCCTCTACAAGACGGTGTCATCACTTTGGAGGCAACCCCCATTATCGTGGCTAGCTACAACGCCGCGGGCCGGGCCGACCGCGAGGGTTCGATTTCGTGGAAATGATCGAAGAAGAATATCTTTTCAGGCCCTATTTCACCACTAGCATCGATATGATGGTACAGAACTTGGGTTATTTACCGGGGGCTACTTCGAGGCCATATCTTCCAGCTGGGAAGATTATCGAGGTCCTGAATGACGGGAAATCGCGCTTCGGCTTAGGATATGTTTTGACCCCGGGAAACGTGGTCCGGGCCAGTATTCAGAAGTCCGGCAGCATCATTAAGAGTACCTACTTGGGCCCTTACAACCCAAGACTAACCGATTACTTTGTCACTCCAGTATTCGGGGCTGTTCAAGTGGGCCTCTACCAGCCCACCATCACATATCCCGAGACCAAATTGGCTCGGGAATGTAACTATATCCCAGATGACATATTTGCCCTCGTCCAAGCTGAATCCAAGGAGGGCACTGACAACACTGAGCTTGTGCTGGGGCTTCTATTTGGGGAAGACAAGGCCATCCCCACTCCTAAAGAAGATTTGGTGAACCTGATCCTTCGAAGCGGCAGGTTCGATCCAACAAAGCTGATCTCTGAAGTCGGGTTTGACACCGGGAAAAGGGCATGGAGGAAGAGGATTAAGTGGACCGACATCCAGGGTCGAGTCTACAAGCTGACCACCGGTGAAGAAGACATGCAGGATACCGAGTCAGAGTCAAAGTCTAAGTCCGAGTCTAGAGGGTCTGATGCTAGAGTTCAGTCTGTAACCCCTCTTCCTATAGTCACTTCCACTGGAGCCTCGGGGTCTGTCCCGAGGGCACTCCCTATCCCGCCTCTGACCAACGATCAGATGGCTGCTCTCTTCGAGTTGTTTTCCAAATTTGCTATCAATAATAACGATAACCGTTCTGTTTACGACTTGTCTTATTTTCAAAATGCTTTCTATTTCAAAAAATTTATATGCAATGACATTGATAAGCGTGACGAACAAGTACCTCTACCTCCGCATCTAATCAAGCAACTCAAACAAAGGGAATCCCGAGACCCGGTAATTGAGGAAACCGAGTCCATCAATGTGGGAACTACTTTAGAGGCCCAGATGCTTAAGTTAGGTTTATCCTTAGATCCCGCGGAGAGACAACAATTCACGGACCTCCTCAAAGAGTTCAAGGATGTCTTCGCATGGTCCTACGAAGTCATGCCGGGGATAGATCTAAAGATAGCTGAACACCGTAAACCCATCAAAGATGGGTGTAAGCCGGTAAAACAGAAAGGTTCGCAGGATGAGGCCCAAATGGTCTCTCAAAGTCAAACAAGAGGTCGACAAACAATTCAAAGCCGACTTCATACAAGTGTCTGAATATCCAGACTGGGTTGTGAACATCGTGTCGGTATCTAAAAAGACGACTTCCGTTACCACACATCGACATACTGGTGGATAATACGGCCGATCATGTCCTTCTATCATTTATGGACGGGTATGCCGGGTACAATCAGATCAAGATAGCAGAAGAAGATATGAGTAAGACCACCTTCATTACACCTTGGGGTACTTACTGTTACACCGTCATGGCCTCATAAACGCCGGTGCCACTTATCAACGGAGCGCCACAACCTTATTACACGACATGATGCTTAGGGAAGTGGAAGTTTATGTGAACGACATGATCGTCAAGTCCAAAGACCGAAGCGGGCAAATTGCGGCCCTAAGGAAGTTTTTCACCCGACTACGCAAATACTACATGAGACTAAACCCTCAAAAGTGTAGTTTCGGGGTAACATCGGGCAAATTAATGGGTCATATCGTTAGCTAACGCGGCATCGAGGTCGATCCAGCTAAAATCAAAGCCATTATCGAGATGCAGCCACCTAAATCGAAAAAGAAATAAAGGGGTTTCTCGGGAAAGTCCAGTACATCAGCCGGTTTATTTCAAAACTAACCATGGTATGTGAACCGATTTTCAAGAAACTGAAGATAGGGGAACGAACACTGTGGGACGAAAAATGTCAAGCGACTTTTGACAGAATCAAGGAGATCCTGTCTGCTCCGCCTGTATTAATGCCACCTTAACCCTGTTTGTCTTTGTCGTTATACCTAAGGACGACCGAGACAGACATGGGGGCTATGCTGGCCCAGACAGTCAACTCGGAAGAATAGGCTATTTATTACATCAGTAAGAAGTTCTTGGAGTACGAATGCAAGTATACAATGCTCGAGAAAACATGCCTAGCCCTAGTATGGGCCACCAAAAAGCTTCGACATTATATTCTCAGTTACGAGGTACATGTACTATCCAAAATGGATCCTATCAAGTACCTATTCGAGAAGCCCATTCTCAGTGGTAGAATGTCTAGATGGACTTTAATGTTGGCAGAGTTCAACCTCAAGTTTGTGCCACTAAAAGCCATCAAGGGTCGGGTAGTAGCCGAGTTCCTCGATGATAGTCCCGTAACCGAAGAAGGGCATACTGATACTTGGTCCTTCCCAGATGAAGATATATTCCATACTGATACGGAAACATGGGATCTATATTTTGATGGGGCGTCAAATTTTTGAGGGTTCGGAGTCGGCATTCTTTTAATATCACCAAAAGGAGAGGATACACCGTTATCCATTAAACTAGATTTTGATGTGACTAATAACGCAGCCAAATATGAAGCCTGCATTCATGGGTTGCAAGCCGCCGCTAATTTAAGAGTCACAAACCTCCAGGTCCACGGTGACTCATCTCAGTCATCAACCAAGCTCTCCAAAAATGGAAGACTCGGAACGCCAATCTCGTGGCCTATCAGGCGCGAGTAAGGGTTCTCGAAAAACAATTCCAAAAGGTAGAATACATTTATCTACCCCGGGAGGAAAACCAATTTGCTGATGAACTTTCCAAATTAGCATCTTTATTGATTATCCTGGAGCATCTAACCAGCATGCCAATTTGCGTTGAAAGACGATCCGAGCCGGCATATATCCACGTTATTCAAGACATCGAAATAGCTGATCCAGAACCTCGGTACCAGGCTGTTCTAACTTATCTGACAACAGGGGAATATCCTCCGGGAACTGAAAACCGGGCCAAGAAAGCCTTGCGGAGATTGGCAACCCAGTTCCTCCGAACGGACGACGGACAATTATACAAAAAGACCGCACAGGGTGCTCTCCTCCTATGTGTCGACAAAATACAAGCCGAGAAGGTTATGACCGAAGTGCACGATGGCGAATGCGGTCCCCATATGAACGCCCAAATGCTAGTCCGGAAGATTATGTGGCTCGGATATTACTGGAATAGCATGGAAACCGACTGCCAGTTGTTTGCCAAACATTGTCATAACTGTCAGATTTTTGCCAATGTGCAACATATGCTATCATCCCTATTGCACACCATGACATCACCATGGCCATTTTCGATATGGGGAATTGATATAATCGGGAAAATAAACCCTTCCGGGACGGGAGGTCATTGTTTCATTTTGCTGGCTATCGACTATTTCACCAAATGGGTCGAAGCTGAGTCATACCGGATTTTGAATGCTAAGCACGTTGCTAAGTTCATTCAAAACAAGATTATATGCCGATACGGGGTCCCGCACGAATTCATCAGTGATCACGGGACACATATCCAAGCTGAAACCGCTACTTTGCTAGCAAAATGTAAAATCCAAAGGCATACATCTTTGCCTTACCGTCCCCAAACAAAGGAAGCGGTAGAGGCAGCTAATAAAACAATTGTCACCATACTTAAGAAGATGACTGATAATTATCGGGACTTAAGATACCTTTTGCCCTATGGGGATACCGAACGTTAATTCGCACCGCAACCGGCGCAACTCCGTATTATTTGACGTACGGAGTGGAAGCAGTCCAACCAGTTGAGCTGGAAGTACCGTCTCTCAGGATTTTACTCGAAAGCCAAGTGCCTGAAGCAGATTGGGTCCAAGCCCGATATGACACATCAGTTCTTTTAGACGAACGGCAGTCCCGGGACCTCAACAATATCCAAATATATCAGAAAAGGATACAACGGGCCTTCAACAAAAGTGTGAGGCCCAGAAATATCAAGGAAAGGGATCTAGTTCTCAAATCACTCCGTGCATTACTACCAGTTGACCCAAGAGGAAAATTTAAACCCAATTGGGCTGGGCCGTATCTGGTAAAGAAGATCCTATCGGGAGGAGCAGTGATGCTGACAGACTTGGACGGGAATGTATTCGTCAACCCAACCAACTTGGACAAGTTGAAGCGTTACTACCCCTAAAACCTCATCTCAATGTCATTTGCAAAAAAGTTTATAAAATTCATCTTTTATAAATAAACTTACAAAATTATAAACAAGTCAATAAGCTAGGATTACTTATCCTACTATGACACGCATCTCGAACTAATAGTCTTGGTGTATTTCGAAATTGCAAAAGTCTAAGTTTGAACTACGTTTGGTTTGATTCCGCTAATTGTGGATACGTAGGTTGCCCCCCAAAAGGGTACAACCACTACAATAACGAAAAGACAGGAACGGTATTCATAAATATGTCTTTTATTAACTAAAAACCCGATAAACTCGGGAATTTCAAAATTACATCACATAAAAAAATGAAAACAACAAAAAAGCATACCACAGAAATAATAGTAATATTTAAATAATAAAACTAAGGAGACTAGCATTTAGGGCATTTTGCCCTTTTCCTTGTCATTTGGGTCGCGCGGAGCCCGATGTCGCCGGGGCGGGGGCGAGCATTCCCGGATAACAAGGGGAACCTCCTTTGCTCAGACCCGTTTCTTCGACAAAGGGTCTTTTGCTCTTGTAGCCGGTCCGAGGCGAGCCTTCACCTGCTCCGGTAGCCTGTCTCGAGGACCAAGTCGGTCCTGAACTGCCGCTTCGGACCAAGTCTCCTTTCTAGGTCTGTCGGGGGGCTCACTCTCCCCTGCGCACCTCTAGCACTGGACCCTTCAGCTTGAGTCCTAGTCCTCCCTCTCTGACCTGACATTAGGCGACTCAGAGTAGCCGGAGTCTCACCCTCGTCAAAAAAGCCTCTTTTATCTTTAGCTTGCTCTCGTCGGAGCAGGTCAAAAGTTTCATCAACCTTTAGGGTAGCTCGGGCTTTGGCAGAGTCCGCCTTCGTCCGTTTTACATAAGAGTCTGATACCCAAATTGAGTGAAGAGACTCGGGAATAGACCAGGTAGCCCGGGTGTACCATCGCTGCATCCAGGTGTCGCTCATTACATCAGTCAGTTGGGTTGAGTCACTCACAACTGCTTCAATCTCCGGGATTCTCTGGGACCGACCATACTGCCTAAGTATGCAGTCGGGGTAAAGATGAACTGTTTGCTTAAAGGATAGAATCACCTGATAGCGTGCCCTGTCCCTCGATTCCAAGCCGGTCCAAAAGTAAATAGGCCGCCACGGCACCACCCATCGAAACAAAGGACCGCTATGGAAAGATAGCTCTTCATCCCAATACTTCTGGTTAATATGGCGAATAAAGTCAACGGTCTGTCTCCTTGTCATCACCTGATTAGGTCGGTATCGACTTGGGTCAATTGGGGGTTCTATGATCGATAGCCTCTCAAATAACCAAAGCTGAAAAAGCACAAAACAAAAAACAAAAAAAATATGAGTTCCCGAGGTAAAATCGACGTCCGCCTAGGGGCACTCAATCGAGTGTCAGGATGACTCGATCGAGTGACACTCCTGAAGTCGGGCAGCGGGTTTTTAGTAAAGGCACTCAATCGAGTGCCGTGGTGACTCGATCGAGTGCCCCCTGTAGCCGAATATCGTGTAAAAAAACGCGCGATATACCTGCAATAAGCGGGTACTCCCGGTCAGACAAATTGACGAGTCCCTTTTACGATTATCCAAACACTGGATAATTTGCCCGGTAATTAGCCATACTGGACTGTGCTCCGTCTTCATCAGGTCAACAACGGTAAGAAGTCGAACGTTACCCATACACGACAGCAAATCCATATGACGTTCAAAAGCGTAAACATGGAGCTTGCAAAAAGCGAAAGCCCTATGGTTATGGGCCGGTCTAACCTGGACATCATGCGGGTTCATGAATTTCTCAGCTAAGTCAGTCAAAGAAACATTATTCCCATCCAGCATACGGGATACCTCCATATGAGAGAGTCCTAAAAATTCCCGTAGATTTTTCCTTGGGTCATGAATTGAAAACGGGACAGCAAGGCGAAGTAAAGGGTTCCATCCTCCTATGGCAGCAATTTCCTCGGGTATAGGACAAATCTCTCCCCGACAAAGGCCAAAAACGTGATATATGTCGTCCCAATAGGACAAACAAGCATCGAGAAAGTAACGATCCACTTGCATCTGACGAATCGTGAACAATTGAGTAATACCCGCCTGATTCAGAGCTACTTTATCTGCGTTCCTAAAACGTCGGGACCAATCCTGCAACATCGTGGTCAAGCGAAAAAATTCCCATGGCCAAATTTCTTGAAAGAGATAGAGGGTTTTCTTTTGTTAAGAAGAAGAGATTGTGGGAGTTGTGAAAAAGCTAAAACAGGAGTTGGGTATTTATAACATCAAGCCCTGATAATCCTCCTATCTTTAGGATTCCTTAATCCGAGTGGGTCTAGGCATACAGGCCCAATATTAGTTTCCTCATCAGTACAGGAATAGAGTCATCCCGAGCATTCCTATTCCTTTTCAAAGTCAAAGTTTTCAGATTTTCAAAATTTTCAAAAAATTCAAAGTTTTTATTTATTCCCCAGAGTGAATCATTTTTACCTAAATGTTGCATGCAAAACTTTATGTAACTGTACACAGGTACAACTCAAGGCTTCAGAAGCAGGCCTGCGCAACTCACCAAAACTCCCCGGCAGGAAGCCCAAGGCGACATTTTTCCAAAAAACAGCATGGGATGGGCCTGCATACAGGTGCACCCGGGACTTATACAACAAGTCCGAGGCCCCACGGAGCTTTCAACACCAACTCAGGTATGATTTCTGTCTTATCGCTGGCGAGCCCTTTCACGCGAGTCTAATGGACTATAAACGACCCGATCGGAAGTCTACCAGGTCTTAATCCTTGCTTGATTGGTCTAGTAGCTACTCTGACTTTCGCCTTGTCCAAGCCTCAGTCAGAGTGGGGGCTTTGTAGACACCTACATTTGACTGCCAGGTGTCTATAGTAGTTTCCAACAAACACCCGATGATGATCGAACGCAAATATGCTTTAAACATACTCGAATATGGGCTCAAAATCGTTAGTATTTGGCTTGGGCTTTTTACGGAGTGCAAATCTCACAAAATCAACCTCAAATCCAGGCCCAGTGGGACATTTCCAATCAAATAAGAGTAATTTGGGTCAAAACTGACACCGAGGGCCAAACCGTCTTTTAGCGACTGGGTCAAACCCCGGTCAAAGGCATTTTCGAGACATAGCAATCAGCCGCGCAAGCTTCGACAATTGGCTTCGAAGTCAAAAACTACAAAAAACCAGCTACAAAAACGATTAAACAACTCCATTAGAGATAAAATTCTATCTCTAAAAGGAATTCCCACCCGACCGGACCCCCTCGATCGAGTGGACCAGTCCACTCGGTCGAGTAAGCTCATATAACCCGCAGGGACCGGTATTAGACCGGGCACTCGATTGAGTGTCATGCACCACTCGATCGAGTGGCCTCTTTTCCTATCCAAAACCGGAATCTATTCCTATCCAAACCGGGTGTTTCCTCCCATCTACAACCGGCTTTTCCTATCCAAAGCAGGTGTTTCTTCTCATCCAAGCTGGGTACCTTCCTTAGCCAAAGCCGGGAACCTCTTCTATAAATACACCCCTTTGCAAACACAATTCAGGAGAACACAACCACACAATTCATAGCAACAATACATACAATTCATACCCCAAAATTTCAGCAACCCTTTACAATCTCGACAATCTTGCATCTCTACACATAAAACCGCCATAACTCATCCGCATTATCTCAACGCTCTCGTGCCTAAGCTACAGCTAGACGAGCCCCGTTCTGAGAGTACAAAGCATGTAGGTTGAGGGTGCAAATTCAATCCTAACTTCTCCCTTTTCTTCTCTTATCTTTCTCTCGTCCGTCCGTCTTCTTCTTCTCGTCGTCGTCACATTTTTTAGTTTTTCTCGTCTCTAATATCGATATTATTGCTCCTACTATTTAATTTACATGAAAAACAATCGTTCTTAAGATGCGATATCGACTCTATAGTCGAATATCATGTCTAAAAGAATTAGTCAATAAATCAAACTAACACGAACTCGTTGATGCTAAGATAATCGTCAAATAGTCCGAAAGGACTAATTACGACATCATAATGCGGAGAGAATGATTTCGTCTTAGTTCGATTTAAAACGACTTATAACGTTTTTTCTTCTAAAATTCACTCTAAATATTAGATATTGATTCCATAATCAAATATTGAATATGACGAGTATCGAAAAATCCAAGTCGAGTATAAATCGTATCATATTTTTACGCGACTTAGCAAAATGATTGATTTTCAAAGTTAAAAGCAATTTCGAAACGAACCATAGTTTGTACAGGAGTTACTCGACCGAGTGCCTAGCCCACTCGATCGAGTGACACCCCAAACCAGAGGCAGAATTCTTTTTCGAGGACCACTCAATCGAGTGTCACACCTAACTCGATCGAGTGGCACCTCAAAATCGAGGAAGGGGGGTTTTTCAAGAGGCACTCGACCGAGTCCCTCCATGACTCGATTGAGTGATCTCTGTCACGTCAAAGCCGTGAGCCCTTCAACATATTTTGAGTCTCGATAAAATACTTTTTATGACTCCGGTCAACGCGTGTCAAGTCCATCACGTGTCCTACATCTTTTTAAAACCATACATCGTGTCCTTTATATCATTCTAGTCTTTTTACAAACCGTTCTTACTAACTCGTTTGTTTCTATTTTGTGTTTTATTTTCATCGTTTGTTTTATTGTACTAAAACGAACCTCGCATGCTAAATACAACTTCAACGTAGTTCAAAGATGCATTAAATCGACGTAGCAACTTATTCAAATCCTCGCATGTTTAGTAAAAATATTGTTTGCATATCATTCAACCGAATTACTAACGCGTGTATTCTAAAATCGAACGATATCTTAGTAGAGGCCGCTAAGTGCGGGCGGGGTTGGGTGTTCTTTGTAAACTTCCCAACAGGTACCCTCACCCCTTACTCAGAACCATGGTTTCCGGATGTCTGAAACCATTGGCGCACGAGAGTCATTCAATACACGGTAACCGATCATGTCGGTATCGGTATCGCAATGCAAAGGGACGAACCCCATAAATTATGAAATCCAAATGGGCTGTACTTTGTGCACGGCCCACCAAGATATTGAGTGGGTGATAAGTGTGTTTTGTAGTGCTTATTTATTGTGTTTGGTCCCGGTTTTTCTTGTGGAATCGCTCTTTGGAGCGGTTTCGAGGCTACTTACGCTTCTTCTAGTTTGTTTTAGGTTTCTAAGACCAATCTTGGAGAAATGGAACGATTCCCACTCGTTTCCGACACATTTGGAGCCAACGAAGAGAATCGACGATCACTCGGTAGCTTAGCCTCGACCCCGAGCCCTTGGGATCCCTTCCCGAGCCCTTTAGACTCGATCCCGATAACCAATAATCTATGAGAAGCCTATGAAGAGCAAGTAGGGACCAATGAGATCATATTTGAAGCCTACAAGACCCATCCCGGTCGGGAACATATCCATCACGATCGGGATGAAGTGCAGCAAAGACGAGCGACTGGTCAGCCATCCCGGCCGGGACCATGAGTCTTCCCGGTCGGGACCACCCATCCCGGTCGGGATCACCACCCTTCCCGGCCGGGAAGGTGCCAGCACAACCCCGTGTTCTTCTTTTCAATTCCTTTGCTCGTGAAACCCTATATATACCCTCCCTTTGTATTGTTTAAGCACTTTTACATTATCTTACATTAGACTAAACCCTAGATAGAGTTCCTCCTCCCATTAGCTTAATATTTCCTTAATCTTTAGTTAATCTTAGCTTAATCTAGATAATTACTCTTGTATTAAGGGATCTCTTGAAGAATCCATCCAATCTTGACAACATTTGGTGGAGGTTTTTGGGTGTTCTTTATATACAAGTTTTCATCTTTTCTCTTTACTAGTGTGGTATAATTACACTTCTCTTTTCTCTTAATCTTTCTTTGTGATTCAAGTTTTAATCTTTGTTCATTGTTCATTGTTCTTGCTAGTCACATCTTCATTATGAATGTTTTAGTTATTATGTTGTTTTCTCTTGTTATTGTTAGTGTTAGTTTGATTATGTGTGGGTAGACTTATTGTGGGGTTAGTAGGGGGATTAAGTGTTGATTATGGGTGATTAGGGTTTGATTGAGGGAAAAGGTGGATTCTTTGTGACTAGTCACTTATCATGCATGCTATGTGTTTGTTGAAATGATTGTTAGAGTAGTAGTGGCCAATGCTATTCTTGCTAGTTTCCTCTTTCTTTATGTATGGTTGATTTGTGGTTGAATCCTTTTATATTGAGTAGCATCTTGCATGAGTATTCGGGTTTGTCTTTGACGCGAGAGCGCGGACCGACTTTAATGACTAGGTGAAACCAACACCCTCGATTTCCCAACTATCCTACTACACTTATGAACCCGACCTAACCCTACTCCTTCCCTATTTGATTTCTTCATCATATTAGTCATTGTTCCTCTAGTTTAGTTGATTCGTTTAGTTTGTCTCACCTCTAGTTCATTCATTATCGTAGTTTAATTTCTCTTCATTATCCTTGTTAGTTTACCCCTCCTTGTGTTAATTGTGACCTAGTCTTGTTTTTAGGTAGACCGTAGTCTAGACACCCCTTACCGTCCCCGTGGACTCGACCCGACTTACCCTAGCTACCCGTTAGGATTAGTTGGCTTTACTTGTTGATAGGGATCCACGGCAAGTCCAACCATCAATTTAGCGTCGTTGCCTGGGACGGTGCATGTTTAGACTTAGTTTGCTTATTAGCTAGACTTAGTTACCGTTTTGTGTTCTTCTTCTATCCATTGTGCATACTTTGTAGTCTTTTTCTTTGTTTTTATTGTTTTCTTCTCTCTTTATCTTCCGTTGTGCTAGTTTATTGTCTTTACCTAGTGCCCATAAAGCACTAGGTGTTCTCACGTTTGTTCCAAGTGTGTAGTGCATACCTAGGAGGGGAGACGACTTCTTTTGTAACACCCCTGATATTATAAATTAAATTAATTTAGAGTTATGTTCGTATTTTTATTTTATTTACGATTTAACTCGTAATTCTTAAAATTATTATAAAACGAAATTATCGTTTAATCGTTTCAAACTCCTAAAAATCTTTTCGTCTCGGAAACTCTTCTTATATTTAAAACATATTTTTATTTCCGTTTCGACTTATTTTATACATTTAATTTAATTCTTATCGAAAGTCTATTTCGACGATTTAAATTCTAAACCCTTTTTATTTATTTATATTTAAGCCCGAATTTTCTATTTTTCGGCTCGAAGCTCATTTATATTAAGTTTCGTCGAAACATTTATTTCATTTCCTCAAGAAATCAATTTACTTCACTATATCGAAGATTTATTTTATTTGTATTGGGAAATACTATTTATCGTCTAATAAATTATTTTTATAAATTTCATTTTCGTCTCGAATAATTATTTGTATTTCGAGAAATGTTTATTTACTTTTTTTTATTTAGTCAACCCAATTATTTTATTAATTCGATTCTAATTCGATATTTGGGGTCAATCAACTTATCGTTACAGAATTTGTTTTATTCGCATTCTAAACCGATTCGGTTAATTAATCCATTTTCTTATTTTTTTTTATTATTATTATTTGGTGGAGACCACCAGTTGCACTTCACCTCCCTACTTCATTACGTTCATCTCCCTTTCTTTCTTGCATTCCACCGCTTCTTTATTTTTACCTCATCGTCCACCCCCCTTTACTTGAGTCTCCTCCCCTGTCGTCCGTTTGATTCATTTCATCTCCACCCTTCTCATCCTTTCTCGTTTCTTCTTCTCCTTCTTCTTATTTGTGCTGCTGCTGTCGGTTTTACGGTCTTCTTATCCTTCTTATTCTTTTCCCTTCTTCTTCTTCCCCGATCTGTTGCTGCTGCCGCTGTTGCTGTTGTCGGTGTTTTCTACTGCTGCGTTCGTCTGCTACTGCTGCTGCTGCGCTCTTCTGTTATCAGCCGAGTTCTTCGATCTAGGACCTTGTTCTGTTTCACTGCTGCTGTACGCTGCTATTGGGCTGTTGTTCTTCGACCCGGGCACTTCGTGAAGGTAATTATTCTTCTTCTCTTCTTCGCCTCATCCTTATTTTTTTCTGCTGCTGCTGTATTTCGTTACTGCGTGATGATGTGCTGATTCTGCTGCTGCTTCGTAAGTTGTTGTGCGCTACTGTTCTTGCGGTTACGGTTGCTGTTCAGTTGATCGTTTTATGCTGGTTGATTCGTCTTTGTTGCTGATAGACTTGTGTACCGATGTTGTGGTCACCCTTTTATCCATTCTTCTTCTCTTCTCTTCTTCAACTGCTCTTGCTTC
The DNA here is from genome assembly GCA_958450325.1 of Agrostemma githago. Lineage (NCBI taxonomy): Eukaryota > Viridiplantae > Streptophyta > Magnoliopsida > Caryophyllales > Caryophyllaceae > Agrostemma > Agrostemma githago. The sequence goes on from OY288248.1 coordinate 27,985,527, forward strand.
CGTTCCGTACCAGGTGTTTCCGGTCTGCAATGCTTATTGTTTCTCTATTTTCTGTTCCTCCGTTGCTATCTTTACTGCTGCTGCGTGTGGCTGTTTTATCTTCTTCTTCTTCTTCTTATGTTTTTTGCCCATCATCGTTGCCGTCTAGCTGTTGTTTGGTTTCGGTTTTAGTTTCATCCGTGTTACTGCTCTTCTTCCTCTTTGTCCTGTTTTTGTTCTGCTGATGTTGTCGTTTTGTGGTCGTTGAAGCTTTCGTTTTGACCTTATTTCTCGTTCTTCTTCTCCATTCTTTTCTTTCTCGTGTTTTCGTGTTGCTATCCACGGTTTACTGCATCGTGCTCGCTGCTGTTCCGTCATTTTGCTGCTGTCCAATGTTTGTTTTTCCTGATTCGCGAGCTTCATTTTCCGTCCTCCCATTCTATCGTTCTCGTCATTCGTTTCCATCGACCCTTATTCCGATTTCTTTGTTTCTATTTATTTTGTCTCGATTTCCGTTGGAGCCCCGAAGGTCCTTTTGTAAGACAAGTACGAACGGTTGAAGTTTGGAATCATCAAGAAAGGCAAGTACATGAGCATCGGGATATTGACTCAAGGTAACTTTAGGACGTTACTTGATTTTATATCTCGTATGTTTGAGTAGTAGTATGAAGTAAATATTTTAACTTCGGTTTTCCTAATTTTAGCTATTTATTATTTGCTAATTATACTAATTTTAAAATCGTATGCCTTATCAATATTTTTACAAGTATTCGATATCATTTTGTAATTCGTTGGTAATTTAATTATTTACGATCGTTATAATATTTTGTTGGTTATCGTGACACTAGTAACTAAATAATGTCGATTTCATATTTCGTTAATTTATAATTTTCACTTAAAAATCGTATTTTTATATCTTAATCGAAATTTGTATACTTGTTAATAAATTAATTTCGTTTTAAGATTTATACTAATAAATGATAAAATAGTCGATTTAATTTTAAATATATTTTTGGTCGAGATTATTTTCACTAATTACTTCCGATTGACTATTTTTATTAAAATCCGTATTATTTATTAATAAAAGATATTTATTAAAAATAATTTGAAATCTTTGTAACTCTAATTCTATTTATAAAACTCGTTGACTCAATTAATTTTGATATCGTTTTTCTTAAAATATCTCCTTTCTGAAAATTTATAGTTTTAACTCGATTCTTAATTATTTATAGAATACTATACATTGACGTGATATATTTTATTTATATTTTCAGTAATGAATTTAGAAATATATTAAAGTTACGATAACGACGATAATAATAAAATGTTAGTTTCGTTAGAAATGCTATTTTTAATACATTTCACTAATTTTAACAACTTACGTATTTTCTATACGATTATTTCTATTTTAAGTAAATTTCTAAAATTAGTAAGTTTCTATTTATAGAAAGTTTCCCCTTTTATATAAAATGTTTATTCATTTTATCCTCATATTGTTATATTGATTATATCTTTTGAATATCGATAATGACTTGTTTTGGAGTTATGAAATGAGGACAAGTGTATGGGTAGAGTAATACAGTCTAGGGTATACGTTTTGACATCAACTATAAAGCTGGTGTGTCTATGTTGAGACGCATTGGTCGTTGAACTGAGCATCGTTTGTGTTCAGGAGTGTGTATATTTTAACCTTAAACTTAGATATCGCATCGTGTAAGTCGCCGTCGGGTTGAACTGGATTACGGTTGGTGTCCAGGAGGGGTGTACATTACTTAAGCCAGGACCTTGCTGCACGCAGTCCTGTTATAGTTGAGTTGCCTAGTTAGAGACCGAAGTCTAATTTGTTTTGACTAAGTTCTCGAAGCTAGTTTGAGTATTATCCTAGTGAAAGTCTATTCCGTTGCACTGATTGATTTCCATAACGCCATTTTTGAATATTATTATTATCGATTGATTTTGAGTTGCGCAGGGTTGCAAATGCTTTAAGTTTCGCTGAAAACTTATTTTTATTATATCGTTTTAATGTTTTCTCATTTTAGTTATTTTGATATAGTAATACTATTATTTTCCCATATGATATAATTTGGCTGGGAGAACGTCCGAGTTACTTCCACTGACGTGGCTGTTATGTTTATAACATGACAGGTATTTGCTGCTGGGTTTTGGGTGTGAGCTAGCGAGTAGCGTGGATCCTACTCTTTCTTCATTCTTGTAATTTTTGGATTTGTATAAACCCGTTTGGAAAATTTTCTTTTTAGCTCTTTTGTAAAAGGAGGCCTTTGTATCGACTTACCATTTCTTTTAATAAGATATAGTTTGTCAGTGTGTTATAGTCCCGACTCTACAGTGTTTCTGCCACTGTATTGCGTTAGAATTTCTAGGGGATTATAGTTGGTATCAGAGCGTTGTTGCTCCCGACGCTTACACCTGATTTTAGAAAAAATATCAGTAAATGATTTGAACATTAAAAGAATATTAGTGAGAGATGGGTAGAAACCAAAGTAAGGACTTAACTGTTGGGTTTATATGTTTTTGTAACTCAATGACTAGCATTGAATATTTGTTTCTTTGGTCAAGAAGAAGATGAATGAACGAGATGTTGATATGATGCTGCCCTAGATCGGGACAAGACCTGCTTAGAATTCTCAACGCCTGCTGACTCGAGTGGGCAACTCGGTGTTCTTTGGAAGACGCCGATGGTGCAGTTGATCTAGATATGAATTAACTCCTTGTTGGATCCAGATGGAGCAACACGAGACTAGTGTGCTCATATCCCTTCAAGATTTTGTAGATATCCCACGATTTCCTTTGTGGAACCTTAGAGGTCCGAAGATTCTACTCTCGTTTTAAATCTTAGTATTATAGGATCATTGATTCTTTTCTTCCTTCCTCTACTTCTCTTCTATTTTCTCACCCTCCTTTGCTTGGTGAATCATTGTTCTATTTTTCTACCATCATTCTCTTGAGATTCTTTGGTTTGACCGAATTCCGTCTCAGTGAACCCCGTGAAAATTCATAGATGTTTGAGGTTTAGTAAACCCTTGTTACATGGTTTGAGGATTGTGAGTTATACCATGTTATCTATCTTAATAAACTTTTGAGGTCGATTTGAATGATAAATTGTCAATTAATGGAATTAGGTTGGTACTTAAGATTTTGAACCTTGGGTTATAGGTTACTTTGAATATTTTGGAGTACTTAAAGTTGAAGGATATTTTGGAGTAGTAAGAGTATGTCATATTTGATGGATACCTAGCGCCTAACCTAGAACCGAACTAAGTGTAAATGATAATACTACTTCGGGATTTTTGCCTGATGCTTATTGGATGGATGCATCGCGATTATTCGGGATCATAGAGTATTGTTTAGAGTGTTGGTCTAAGTGTTGTGGTACCATTGAAGGTTTTCATTAATGTTGTTAGAAATTTTGGTTGACATAGATTACCCGTGCTTCTTAAGGAATTCGATCGTTGATCATTGTTGAAGGTTGTAACCTGCGAACCTTGGAGTTGAGTTATCTAAACTTGGATGAATTATTCTTAACCTTGAAGAAAAGAAATATCTTGCACAATCATAATTTGGGCTTATTGTGTTGTTTTGAGGAATACTATAATACAGATCATCTTAGTGGGACTTTCAGGTTAGAACTCTTTGACCAGCGAGATTATGCCTTCGTTGAGTTATTAAATAAATTGTTGTTGCCTTGTTGGAATTAGACATTTGATGAACTTCTCCGAAACCTTAGTTGAATGACGTGTTTTGAAGATGTGAGTGTTGCGCCATTACCTATAGGTTTGAGCGTGTTTGAGGATTCGTTGTATTTTTCCAACTTCCGTACTTGTAACATTATAAATATGATGATGATCATTTTTTTGAGGATTTCGTACCCGAGCCTTTTTAATTTGGTGGACCTTGTCTAGTCTTCCTTACTCGAGAAATTTGGAGTATACTTTGAGTTCAAACTTTAGAAGCTTTGGATTTAGGAATCGTATTGATTGCGAGTTTGGGTGTGTTTGGTTGACCGTTGGAATTTTAATTGATGAGATTAGATTGTCAAACAATTGTGGATTAGTATCATGTCGATTGAACGATTGGATAATCACGTAAGACGTTTTTGGAGAGTGTGACTGAGTAGTACCACCTAGCGCCTAATATTGGACTTAACGTTATTTGATGGAAATTAGGAACCCGTGTTGTGGGAGTCGTACCGGGAATCTCGAGATGGTTAATTTATTCTTCAATCCCTGAGAGCTCTATTTGACTCTCAAATTTGTCTTCCCCTTAGCTTCTCGTGAATCCCACTTCTTCTTCTTAAGCCAATCACTTTTGACTTCTTCATCGGGTTTGAAAACTTTTGTTTCGATTTGTCGTTGACTTTGACTCTATTTATTATTTTTTTTCCCGAACTTGTGTTATGAAACGTTTGACTAATCTACAAATTTTGATTTTCATGAAATTTTAACATTTTGAGTTATAAATTTCAAAACTTTGTATTTCATATTTGTTTTATTTTGGTCATGTTTCAAAAGGGTCTTAATAATTTATTTTAAAGTATTTTGAAATTATTTAAAATTTTAATTTTGATTTTCGTGTGATCAAGATTTTATGAAAACTTTCATAATTGCAAATATTTTGGATTTTTATAAGATAATTATGTAAAACGATTTAATATTTTCGAAAAACTTCGTACGTCTAAGTTTTTGTTTTGTTTTGTTATTGAAAATATTTTGCGACTAGTTCGATTTTTATTTACTAACTATAAAATTTGATTTCTCAAATTTTTGTTTGTTCTTAAAATAAAAATATTGTCGAATTTCTTAACCAAAACGTTTCACGGTTGCTTTGAAAATATTTGGGTACTCACCCCCTTGAGTTCGTTTACAAATATAATTTATCGTCATTATTTTTATAAAATAATTTTTAACTTGTGATTTTATTAATTTAAATAATTTTAAACTTTAAGAATTGAGCCCAACTCTTCTTGAAATAAATTTTGTCTTCGATTTCGATTTCATATCACGTTGGAAGTTGTAAAATTTTTAAAAACCGAGAATGTGATGCGAGTTAAGCATTCTCATTTTGTTCAAGTGATATAACCTTGTTTTTCATTCTATTATTATGGTTTTATAAGTTTCGAGGACGAAACTTCTTTTTAGTGGGGAAGATTGTAACACCTCTGATTTTATAAATTAAACTAATTTAGAGTTATGTTCGTATTTTTATTTTATTTACGATTTAACTCGTAATTCTTAAAATTATTATAAAACAAAATTATCGTTTAATCGTTTCAAACTCCTAAAATTCTTTTCGTCTCGGAAACTCTTCTTATATTTAAAACATATTTTTATTTCCGTTTCGATTTATTTTATACATTTAATTTAATTCTTATCGAAAGTCTATTTCGACGATTTAAATTCTAAACCCTTTTTATTTATTTATATTTAAGCCCGAATTTTCTATTTTTCGGCTCGAAGATCATTTATATTAAGTTTCGTCAAAACATTTATTACGTTTCCTCAAGAAATCAATTTACTTCACTATATCAAAGATTTTTTTTATTTGTATCGAGAAATACTATTTATCGTCTAATTAATTATTTTTATAAATTTCTTTTTCGTCTAGAATAATTATTTGTATTTTGAGAAATGTTTATTTACTTTTTTTTTATTTACTCAACCCAATTATTTTATTAATTCGATTCTAATTCGATTTTTGGGGTCAATCAACTTATCGTTACGGAATTCGTTTTATTCGTATTCTAAACCGATTCAGTTAATTAATCCGTTTTCTTATCTTTTTTTATTATTATTATTTGGTGGAGACTACCTGTTGCACTTCACCACCCCACTTCATTACGTTCATCTCCTTTTCTTTCTTGCATTCCACCACTTCTTTATTTTTACCTCATCGTCCACCCCCCTTTACTGGAGTCTCCTCCCCTGTCGTCCGTTTGATTCATTTCATCTCCACCCTTCTCATCCTTTCTCGTTTCTTCTTCTCCTTCTTCTTATTTGTGCTGCTGCTGTCGGTTTTACGGTCTTCTTATCCTTCTTATTCTTTTCTCTTCTTCTTCTTCTTCTTCCCCGATCTGTTGCTGCTGCCGCTGTTGCTGTTGTCGGTGTTTTCTACTGCTGCGTTCGTCTGCTACTGCTGCTGCTGCGCTCTTCTGTTATCAGCCGAGTTCTTCGATCTAGGACCTTGTTCTGTTTCACTGCTGCTGTACGCTGCTATTGGGCTGTTGTTCTTCGACCCGGGCACTTCGTGAAGGTAATTATTCTTCTTCTCTTCTTCGCCTCATCCTTATTTTTTTCTGCTGCTGCTGTATTTCGTTACTGCGTGATGATGTGCTGATTCTGCTGCTGCTTCGTAAGTTGTTGTGCGCTACTGTTCTTGCGGTTACGGTTGCTGTTCAGTTGATCGTTTTATGCTGGTTGATTCGTCTTTGTTGCTGATAGACTTGTGTACCGATGTTGTGGTCACCCTTTTATCCATTCTTCTTCTCTTCTCTTCTTCAACTGCTCTTGCTTCCGTTCCGTACCAGGTGTTTCCGGTCTGCAATGCTTATTGTTTCTCTATTTTCTGTTCCTCCGTTGCTATCCGTACTGCTGCTGCGTGTGGCTGTTTTATCTTCTTCTTCTTCTTCTTCTTATGTTTTTTGCCCATCATCGTTGCCGTCTAGCTGTTGTTTGGTTTCGGTTTTAGTTTCATCCGTGTTACTGCTCTTCTTCCTCTTTGTCCTGTTTTTGTTCTGCTGATGTTGTCGTTTTGTGGTCGTTGAAGCTTTCGTTTTGACCTTATTTCTCGTTCTTCTTCTCCATTCTTTTCTTTCTCGTGTTTTCGTGTTGCTATCCACGGTTTACTGCATCGTGCTCGCTGCTGTTCCGTCATTTTGCTGCTGTCCAATGTTTGTTTTTCCTGATTCGCGAGCTTCATTTTCCGTCCTCCCATTCTATCGTTCTCGTCATTCGTTTCCATCGACCCTTATTCCGATTTCTTTGTTTCTATTTCTTTTGTCTCGATTTCCGTTGGAGCCCCGAAGGTCCTTTTGTAAGACAAGTACGAACGGTTGAAGTTTGGAATCATCAAGAAAGACAAGTACATGAGCACCGGGATATTGACTCAAGGTAACTTTAGGACGTTACTTGATTTTATATCTCGTATGTTTGAGTAGTAGTATGAAGTAAATATTTTAACTTCGGTTTTCCTAATTTTAGCTATTTATTATTTGCTAATTATACTAATTTTAAAATTGTATGCCTTATCAATATTTTTACAAGTATTCGATATCATTTGGTAAATCGTTGGTAATTTAATTATTTACGATCGTTATAATATTTTGTTGGTTATCGTGACACTAGTAACTAAATAATGTCGATTTCATATTTCGTCATATTTCGTTAATTTATAATTTTCACTTAAAAATCGTATTTTTATATCTTAATCGAAATTTGTATACTTGTTAATAAATTAATTTTCGTTTTAAGATTTATACTAATAAATGGGAAAATAGTCGATTTAATTTTAAATATATTTTTGGTCGAGATTATTTTCACTAATTACTTCCGATTGACTATTTTTATTAAAATCCGTATTATTTATTAATAAAAGCTATTTATTAAAAATAATTTGAAATCTTTGTAACTCTAATTTTATTTATAAAACTCGTTGACTCAATTATTTTTGATATCGTTTTTCTTAAAATATCTCCTTTATGAAAATTTATAGTTTTAACTCAATTTCTTAATTATTTATAGAATACTATACATTGACGTGTTATATTTTATTTATATTTTCAGTAATGAATTTAGAAATATATTAAAGTTACGATAACGACGATAATAATAAAATGTTAGTTTCGTTAGAAATGCTATTTTTAATACATTTCACTAATTTTAACAACTTACGTATTTTCTATACGATTATTTCTATTTTAAGTAAATTTCTAAAATTAGTAAGTTTCTATTTATAGAAAGTTTCCCTTTTTATATAAAATGTTTATTCATTTTATCCTCATATTGTTATATTGATTATATCTTTTGAATATCGATAATGACTTGTTTTGGAGTTATGAAATGAGGACAAGTGTATGGGTAGAGTAATACAGTCTAGGGTATACGTTTTGCCATCAACTATAAAGTTGGTGTGTCTATGTTGAGACGCATTGGTCGTTGAACTGAGCATCGTTTGTGTTCAGGAGTGTGTATATTTTAACCTTAAACTTAGATATCGCATCGTGTAAGTCGCCGTCGGGTTGAACTGGATTACGGTTGGTGTCCAGGAGGGGTGTACATTACTTAAGCCAGGACCTCGCTGCACGCAGTCCTGTTATAGTTTAGTTGCCTAGTTAGAGACCGAAGTCTAATTTGTTTTGACTAAGTTCTCGAAGCTAGTTTGAGTATTATCCTAGTGAAAGTCTATTCCGTTGCACTGATTGATTTCCATAACGCCATTTTTGAATATTATTATTATCGATTGATTTTGACTTGCGCAGGGTTGCAAATGCTTTAAGTTTCGCTGAAAACTTATTTTTATTATATCGTTTTATTGTTTTCTCATTTTAATTATTTTGATATAGTAATACTATTATTTTCCCATATGATATAATTTGGCTGGGAGAACGTCCGAGTTACTCCCACTGACGTGGCTATTATGTTTATAACATGACAGGTATTTGCTGCTGGGTTTTGGGTGTGAGCTAGCGAGTAGCGTGGATCCTACTCTTTCTTCATTCTTGTAATTTTTGGATTTGTATAAACCCGTTTGGAAAATTTTCTTTTTAGCCCTTTTGTAAAAAAAGGCCTTTGTATTGACTTACCATTTCTTTTAATAAGATATAGTTTGTCAGTGTGTTATAGTCCCAACTCTACAGTGTTTCCGCCACTGTATTGCGTTAGAATTTCTAGGGGATTACATCTTTCTCTTCAATCCAGAGCCGGAAAGACTCTTTAGAGCCTTTCGCCAACGGACGATTGATCGGGTTAGAAATTCTCAACCGGGTACTAGCAATATCATTGAAGAACAAATCCAAGGATCTGACTTGAACGAAGCACCTCGAGAGACCGCCGAAGGGACCTTCATCAATCCCTTTGGTACATCTAGTCACTCTTCTCAACCTAGTTCTCCTTCAACCTCTACATCAACACCATCTACACCGTCATCTCCCGCGCATCCAATAATGCCTAAGTTCTCTTCTCATTCAACCTTCATGGAAGACGTTTTGCCCGGTCCCACCGCTTTACCGGATACATACACCGGAAATTTTGTGGCTAAAACGACGTTTATCCAATTGGTTGAGCGGAGTCAATTTAGTGGGTTGCCCACCAAAGACCCACACCAACACATGAAGACCTTTTCCGAATATTGTGATGCCATTTCTCAAGCGGGAGTAACCCAAGATGAAATTTGATGGGTCCTCTTCCCTTTCTTTTTGATTGGTAAGGCAAAACAATGACTTAAGGTTCTCAACAAGGCGGCTCTAGGAATATACACATGGAAGAAGCTAGCCTTAGCTTTCTACCAAAAGTTTTATCCACCGGAGAAGACCAACCTATTAAGAGCTTCAATCACGGGGTTTCAACAACGTGACGAAGAGGGGCTCTATGAGTCGTGGGAAAGGTTCAAGGCCCTAGTTCGCTCTTGTCCTCATCATGGATTGTCGGAGTGGTTTCTTGTTCAACAATTTTGGAACGGTTTCTATGAATATTCTAGAGCCATACTCAATATGGGCTCCAATGAAAGGTTCACCGAGGTAGATGATGACCATACTTGGTCTAGAATTGAAGAAATGGCGGTCCATAACTCTCAATACTCTAGGCCTAGGAAGGAAAGTATAGGAGGAAGGCATGAGATTGATGCCATTACATAACTAAGTGCCGATCTTGGAGCACAATTGAAGACCCACATGGATACTATTGATAAGAAGCTCCAAAGTCACTTTAATCAAAGTCAAAGCACAAGTTCCTCCAACCCATAATCTATTCATCAAGTTAATGCTATGGGAATGGTTACTCCTACATCTTATTATGGGATATGTGAGATTTATGGAATACATGGACATGAGCCTTCTTATTGTCGAAGTAGCATTGAGCAAGTGAATGCTTTTCAAGCATACAAGCAAGGTGTCCCATACTTCCCTTACAAGCCTCAAAATGTGCCAAATCCTCATATGTTCCAAGCTTCCCAACAACAAGCTCAACAACAATACCGTCTACCATATGTTGCCCCTCCCTTAAGGGACAACCAAGGATACCAAGGTTATCAAAGCAATCAAAGGCCTTTTAACAACTTCCAACAACATAACCAAGGTGCCTTCAAAAACAATCAAGGGTTCCACAATCAAGGGAACTTCAATCATCAAGGTGGTTTCCAAGGAAACCAACATTCTCAAGGATACCAAAACAACAACCAAGGTTCACACAATCACAATCAAGGCCTAGATCAAGGCAATACTCAAGGGTTCCAAGGGAAATCTCAACATCAACAAGGGTCCCACAATGCTCAACAAGAAAACAAGCAAAGGAGCCGGTCTCCAACTCATGACTATGGCTTTCCCCTAAGCCTCACTAATACTCCACACAACCAACAATCTCCGCCTCGGGATTTTGACATGTAAAAGGCGATGTTGGACATGCAAAGAAGTCAAATGGAGATGCAAAGAAGCCAACAAGAGTTTTACAATCAACTTCAAATGGAAAATAAGGAAACAAAAACTCATATTAAGATGCTCGAAACCCAACTAGCTCAAGTTGCTTCGGGTAGTTCTTCAAGACAAAAGGATCAACTACCTCCTCAAGGTGTACCGACGAAATTTGAACATGTGAATGCCATCACCTTGAGGAGAGGTGCATCCTATGATTCTTCCTTGTTTCCTAATGAGCAATAAGCCATGAAAGAAGTGGAATCTCCATGTCAAAGCAATGAGAATTGGGGAAATCTCATGGAGGAGCAAGTCTTGTGGGAAGTTGAAAAACACAATGAAGACAAGCTTCCCCCACCCCAGGAAGAAGACAAGGAAAAGAAGAAGATGTCAAATGAAGGGTCCAAACCTAATGAACAAGACAAGATACATATCAAGTTGTCTTTCCCATCAAGGCAATTGAAGACAAAGGTGGATGTTCAATTTGACAAGTTTGTCGATATTGTGAATAAATTGGATGTGAGCATCCCTTTCACAGAGCTAATTACCCAAGTCCCGGCCTATGGAAAGTTCATGGGAGAAGTATTGGCTATGAAGAGATCCTTAGACAAGGAAGAGACCATAGCGTTCACAAGAGAGGTGAGAGAGCTCATTCAAGGCTCTACACTTCCTAAGTTAAAGGATCCAGGTAGTTTCTCAATCCCGTGCACCATAGGGAGCTTGAAGATCGAAAGAGCGTTATGCGATTTTGGGGCTAGTGTAAGCATTCTTCCTTATTCTATTTGTGAGCGACTTGGAATGAGAGAGCTCAAGTGTACCTCGATCACACTCCAAATGGCCGATCGTTCGCTTAATCGACCATTAGGATTGTTAGAGGATGTGCCACTAAGAATTGGGAAATTCTTCATTCCGGTCGACTTCCTTGAGCTTGATATGCCGGAGGATGCTATCACTCCCATTATCCTTGGGCGCCCAGTTTTACATACCGCCGATGCAATGATCGATGTCGAGAAGGGTAGGATCACTTTTGAGCTAGGCGACGAGAATCTCGTGTTTGACCTCCAAAGGCAACACCTCGCCTACAAGTGATGAATCATGTAATATGATCCATGCCTTGAAAGACATAGAGCTAGGGAATGAGTCAGATGAAAGCTTGAAGATTAACGACAAATTATGTGAAAATGATGTAAATGTAATTCCCTTGTGTAAAAATTTGAATGCTTGTGATATTCTTGGTTGTAAGAAGCTAGAGAGTAGCTTGGGGATGAGTGAACTCACTTGCTTGAGTTCCAAATCTCCCCTTCTTGACCATGTAATTGAAGATGATAATTCCGAGCTTAGGGCGGATGAATGCCCATGTGATGTGATTGAAGATAAGTCGGTTGGTAAGAAGAGAGTTGAGCCTCCCTTGAGGCCTTGCGAAGATGAAATGAAGTTTGGGTATATACCGAAGGATCGAAAGTACAAGTTCAAGCTGTTGAACTTAGTAGATCGGGATGCCCCAGGAACTTCTAGGCAAGGTTGTGAGGAACCTTGGAGTGTGGATTGGTACTCCACGAGCTTGATTGACGATTTCTCCCGAGCCTTTGATTTGTTACTCCGTGCTCTTGAAGGTGATGGAGTTGTCTACCATGTTGTTGAAAAATGAATGAAGAATCCCCCATCCTAGGTTTGACGGAGTTCCTCAAGAACCGTCGGGTTCTATATATCTTTTCCCTCTCCTTTGTGTTTTTGTAGTTGTTTTTGTGTGATTTTTGGATTTTTGTGTTTGTGGAATTCTTGTCGTTTGGTTGTTTTATGAGCAATGTAAGGGAGGGATTTTGATGGTGTTTATTGAGTTTATTTGATAGGATAGTCAAGATGAAGTTTTGAGAGGAGTTATAGAAGCTTGGATCTTGGGCTAGGAAGTCGGTTTTTGAGCTTTTCATAAGCTTTTGGGGACGGGATTCTTAATCCTGGTGTATTATTTGCCTTGTGGGTTGAGCTATTAAGGAATGAAGAGCTAGAAGAGCCATCCTGACCGGGAAGACATGGTCCCGACCGGGATGAAGTTTGCATGAAGTCGATGGCTACTGACTAGCCATCCCACTCGAGATGAGTAGGCTTCCCGACCGGGAAGACATGGTCCCGGCCGGGAAGATTTGTTCCCGCCCGTGATTGGTCCTAGCAGCCACCTTTTGCCTCCTCTTCATCATTTGAGCCCACCCAACCACTTTACACCCCCTCCCAACCTCCCTACTCACCCTTGCCTCTATCATCTCACCTTTACACTTCATATATACACCTTTATCATCACTATACACCAAGTTTAACCTATAATCCCACCCTCATTACTCCAATGCAAGCCTAGTACTTCGACCATGCGACTACATTAAGGAGGAGGAGGAATAACAATGATGAAGACAAGCAACGTGCCGATAACGATCATTGAGACGATGGAGATTATTGAGTTGCTAACCGTTTCGTAGGCGACTCTCATTTCTTTCCCAAATCCAAATTGACAAGTAATTTCACTTTTTCTTTATCTTTTTATTTCCTTTTGGTAGAATTTAGTCGGATTTAGGCGGAATTCGGGCTAGGTGACTTGATTACACCTAGCCCTCCCCTCCTATTTCCTTTTATTTTCTTCTTTTTATTTCATCACCCATCCATATCTTTTCTTGTCTCGGCCCTTGGTGACTTGATTACACCCCGGCCGGACGCATTCGACCCTTTCTTCACTTTCATTTTGATCTTTAGTTTTTTTTGCCCTTTTCCTTTTCTTTTTTAGTGTCTTCCACACACTACCGATCGAGCATGAGGACATTGCTCGGTTTAAGTGTGGGGGAGCGATATCATAGTCTAGTTTAGTTTTATTTTCATAGTTTTTTTTGAAAAGTCTTAAAAAAATCCCTAAAAATTTGAAAAAATTCATAAAAAATCAAAAAGATTTTCTTTTGTGTCTTTTCTTTTGTGTAGTGTGTTTTGCTCCCCTAATTCCTTGTAGGTTGCGCGATCGTCGTCAATTTTCGAAAGGCTCAAGACATCTGGTAATACCCCTTCATTTCTTTCTCCTTTTTCCTTTTTGTGGAGTTTAAAGGATGTGTTGTGATGGTGTGTGCTCGGGTGGAGCTTTTTGTAGTTGTGGTTGATGTGGTGGCTTGTTTGGATATTTCGGGGTGGTGATTGTTTATTTTGTGCGTTTGTTTGTTTGTTTTGTTGTGTTAGTCTATTTTCCTTTCGTTTTTGTTGTGTCTTTGTTTTGTCTTGTTTATTAGTTGTGTCTAGTGTGTAATAAAAGGTTTTCGAAAACCCGGTTTTGAGGCTACTGCGCAAGTGTTTACTTTTCCTTTCTAGTAATATGAGTCGAGTCTTGGACTTTAGTCTAGTAGAATGACTTTAAATGAATGATTTCGTTGGTTCCTTACCTTGAGGCCACCTAGTCTACTAGGGATTTACTACGGTATTTGCATTTTGACCATTATGACCACCCACAGAGTGAAAAGGTCTTGGTTCCCGAGTCCCGTCTTTTAGGTGACCGTGTTCAAAATCGTTTGATTAGTTCAAGTTTTTTCTTTTTTGTGGGTTTGAAAGGAAATCGCGACCCCCGACTTACACATTTCCCTACCTCCTACACATTTCCACAAATAAGTTGCAAATTGTCTAAGTTCTTACTTGGATGCAAGAAATGCCTACAAAACAAAATTTGGCAAAAAGGGCAAACCAAAAGAAAGAAAGAAAAATAAAAAGAAAAATAAAAGGCACAACAAAGGAAAAAAACAAAATACAAAAGAAGAAAAAGAAGTGGCATAGCAACTCAAAAGCAAAATACAAAAGAAAAAAATGCCAAAGAAAATCATCTCACAAAAAGAATTCTCACCCCTAAAAAATAAGCCTTTTACCGACTATTACCGTGAAGAGCCTACCAAAGGACCGAGTCCCTAGGAAGGATGATAGCGGTAAATAGTCGGTCTTCCCTCATTTTGCAACCATTATCCACCTTTTTGGGCATAGGACGACCCTCTTGGCTTATCGCTAAAGGGGGCGGGGCTTCACTTACCTACAGTGTCGACTAACTCCGTGGTTCATCCATTTTCCATCCCGCCTATCGTCCCGTGGTACGTTCTTAGAAGGTTAGGAGAAACTAGGTAAGTTACCAACGTTTTTGTTGCTTTGTTGCCATACTATTAGGATTTTGTCCATTTCGGTTTGTATTACTAGCTTGGGAACGTTGTCTCTTGCCTTGAGTCCTTAACTGGTGTTTCTTTCACCGCTTTGTTGAGGGAAGCGGTATTTGTTTATTCTTGGATGCAACCGATTGTTTGTTTGTGTGTTTTCGTGTTCGGTTGTATTCACAGTTTTGTCGCAAGACCTCACTTGCCTTGCTGAGAGCACTTGTCCTCTAAGTGTTCTCGCGTGAGTTCAAAGGGCGTAGGGTGCGCTAATACCCGCTCGGTTAGTAGTCTAGTTTCTCTTAGTTTTTAGTAGGTTTGTGCTTACTCGAGGGCGAGTAAGGGTTAAGTGTGGGGGAGTTGATAAGTGTGTTTTGTAGTGCTTATTTGTTGTGTTTGGTCCCGGTTTCTCTAGTGGAATCGCTCTTTGGAGCGGTTTTGAGGCTACTTACGCTTCTTCTAGTTTGTTTTAGGTTCCTAAGACCAATCTTGGAGAAATGGAACGATTCCGACTCGTTTCCTACACATTTGGAGCCAACGAGGTGAAGCGACGATCACTCGGTAGCTTAGACTCGATCCCAAGCCCTTGGGATCCATTCCCGAGCCCTTTATTCTCGATCCCGATAACCAAGAATCGATGAGAAGCCTATGAAGAGCAAGTAGGGACCAATGAGATCATATTTGAAGCCTACAAGACCCATCCCGGTCGGGAACACATCCATCATGACCGGGATGAAGTGCAAAGCAAAGACGAGCCACTAGACAGCCATCCCGGCCGGGACCATGAGTCTTCCCAGTCGGGACCACCCATCCCGGTCTGGATCACCACCCTTCCCGGTCGGGAAGGTGCCAGCACAGCCCCGTGTTCTTCTTTTTAATTCCTTTACTCGTGAAACCCTATATATACCCTCCCTTTGTATTGTTTAAGCACTTTTACATTATCTTACATTGGACTATACCCTAGATAGAGTTCCTCCTCTCATTAGCTTAATCTTTCCTTAATCTTTAGTTTATCTTAGCTTAATCTAGATAATTACTCTTGTATTAAGGGATCTCTTGAAGAATCCATCCAATCTTGACAACATTTGGTGGAGGTTTTTGGGTGTTCTTTATATACAAGTTTTCATCTTTTCTCTTCACTAGTGTGGTATAATTACTCTTCTCTTTTCTCTTAATCTTTCTTTGTTATTCAAGTTTTAATCTTTGTTCATTGTTCATTGTTCGTGCTAGTCTCATCTTCATTATGAATGTTTTAGTTATTGTGTTGTTTTCTCTTGTTATTGTTAGTGTTAGTTTGATTATGTGTGAGTAGACTTATTGTGGGGTTAGTAGGGGGATTAAGTGTTGATTATGGGTGATTAGGGTTTGATTGAGGGAAAAGGTGGATTCTTTGTCACTAGTCACTTATCATGCATGCCATGTGTTTGTTGAAATGATTGTTAGAGTAGTAGTGGCCAATGTTATTCTTGCTAGTTTCCTCCTTCCATTGTATGGTTGATTTGTGGTTGAATTCTTTTATATTGAGTAGCATCTTACATGAGTATTGATAAGTGTAGTTTGTAGTGCCTATTTCGTAGTGTTTTGGTCCCATTTTCCTTGTGGAATCGCTCCTTGGGAGCGATTTATGGGCTACTTATGTTTCCTTTAGTTCGTTTCAGGTTCCCGAGACCGATTTGGAAGAGTTGGAGCGATTCCGACTCGATACATACACATTTTGGAGCCAACGAGATAAAGGAACGATGACTCGATGCTTTGGAATCCACCCCGAGACCTTGGGACCCAATCCCGAGTCCCGAGACCCGATCCCGAGTCCCGAGACCCGATCCCGAGTCCCGAGAATCGATGAGAAGTCCATGAGAGGCAAGGAGGAACCAAAAGGGTCATATTGGAGGCCTACAAGACCCATCCCCGACGGGTATGCACCTCATCCCGTCGGGGATGAAGCGCACAATTGGAGAGGCTACTGCTGGGCCATCCCGGTCGGGACCAACCCGTCCCGGTCGGGATGGTGGGTCCGTCCCGGTCGGGATGGTGGGTCCGTCCCGGTCGGGATGACCCGTCCCGGTCGGGACCACCCAAATTCCTGCGCGTCACTTTTCTTTCTTCTCCCTTCCATTTGTAACCCTATAAATACCCTTCCTCTTGTACTTTTAGCGGATGTTCTTGACCTCTCCTTAAACCCTAGACTACTTTAGGTTAGATTAGATTAGATTAGTGTAGATTAGTCGGTAATTAGTTGTTAATCTTAGTTTAGTACTTGTATTAAGGGAATTCTTCAAGATCCTTCCAAGATTGACAACCTTGGTGGTTTGTTTTGGGTTTTCTTCATTAATGCAAGTTCCAATCTTTCCTCTTCACTAGTTTGGTATAATCTTCTCTTCCTTTTTACTCTTAATCTTGTTTATTTATCCAAGTTTGAATCTTTGTTCATCTTATTGTTCTTAGTTCATCTTTTTCACTAGTTCCATTATGGATGTTTTGATTCTTGTTTTGATTCCTCTTGTTTATGTTAGTTGTAGTTAGATTATGTTAGAGTAGTGTTCTTGCTAGGATTAGTAGGGAGATTAGGGTGTTAATTGGGTGATTAAGGGTTTGTTGGAGATGTGGGTGGTAGATTTTGGGTTTCCTCTTGGTTGATGCATATGACATGTTTGATGAATTGCTTGAATGACTAAGTAAGTTAGATTGCTTGTTTTTCTTGCCTTTCCCTTGTGGGTGTTAGTTTGTTATGGGTTCGGTTCCCTCATTTAGTTGCGAGAGCCCGGTGAGGACGACCCCTAGGTCTCGTCTAAGTTGCGACCGCCCGGATTCGATCTAGGCCATAGCGCGCTAGATCCCGTTTGTCATTTGTGCCGCCAAAATGGGTTCCATGAGGAACCTCTAGGTCGGTTTAAGTTGCGACCGCCCGGACCGACCTAGATTACCCTACTACCTCCTTCATTCTAGCTCTCCCTTGACCATTTCGTTACCCCTTTGACCCCGACCTAATCCTAGCCCGTTTTCTTTGTTATTCTTCCTAGTCTTAGTCTAGCTTTCTCCCCTTCTATCATTCTCTAGCTTAGCTCGTTGACTTAGTCTAGTATTTGGGCCGACCTAGTCTAGACGCCTCTTACCGTCCCCGTGGATTCGACCCGACTTACCCTAGCTACCCTAGTTAGGATTAGCCGGTTATTTATTTGACGGTTGGGATTCCACGACAAATCCCTCCCATCAAATTGGCGCCGTTGCCGGGGACGGTGCTAGTTTAGACTTTGTTTTCCTAGTTACTTGGCTTTGTCTTGTGTTTTGTGTTTTTCTTTTTTCTTTGGTTACCTTGCTTCTTGTGTGTGTGTGGTTTATTTCTCTCTTGTCTAGTGCCCAAAAAGCACTAGACTTCTCACGTTTGTTCCTAGTCTACAGTTTATGCTTAGAGGTGGTGATTATCTTCTTCTTGCGATTAAGAGCCGCTTTAACGGACGGTTGCTAGGATGAGTGGTTTCCAACCGGGTATGGACTACGATTTTCGAGCAAACATGGGGTTTGATCTAAACTCCACACACTCGGGAGCCGATTTGAGCTACTCCTCTTCTTCCATGAACCAAAGCCATGACATGACGTCCCCCTACCATAATCAAGCTTCTTGGGGTAATCAAGATGGGTATGATCCTCAAGGCTATGAAAACGGCTACCAACAAGTGAACGATTACCAATCCTACGATCATGGTGACTATTACTCGAGTTATCAATGTGAACCCACCATGTTCAATCAAGATTCACTATATGGAAGCCAATACCCCCAAAACCCACAATATTACCCTCCACCCCAACCACAATATGAACCCCATGACCCACAATACTACCAACCACCCCAACCTTGCTACCAACATTATGATGCCCCACCCCTTGGGCATCATCAAGACATCATGTTTAATCAAGATTATCAAGATTGTCATCAAGATTATCAAGATTATCATGGAGATTATCAAGACCCCAATGATCACCAATTGCCCGACATGGAGGAGTTTCAATCACTTCTTCAAATGCAAAGGAGCCTTCAAGAATCGGCCATTCAATTGCGAAAACAACAAGATGAATTAATGGCCCAAATTCGAAGAGAAAACGAGGCGAGGGATGCTCATTTAAATGCATTAGCGGTTCAAACCGTAATGTCTTTATCCCGGGCATCACATTTAGATGGAGGGTGCCCACTTGAGAGAGAGGAGCAACCTAATCACGAAGCCGCCGATGTAGTTCCCTTTGATAGAGAAATTTGCATTAAAGAACCTCAATCATCTACCCAAAAAGAGACGAATGAGGAGATGACCCTTGGTGAAAGCAACATTGGTGAGGAATTGGAGGAGGATGGTGAGTTGGATGGTTTGGTGGAATTTGTGAGGATGTTGGGTGAAGTTGTTAGCCTCGAGTTGCCCTTGTGCGATAATTTGGACAAGCATCAAGAGCCCCTTGCTAGTACATCGAAAGATGACTTGGAAGAGATTGAAACCGCCGGTAGAAGTTTCGATCCTCTTCTCCAAGATGATGTGGGGCCTAATGATGAAGATGGGGAACCACAACTTGAGGAAAGTGTGGGGGTGTGCAACGAGGAAGTGAGGCCAAAACCGCTTTTTGTGCCTTGTTTCTTGGAGATGAAGCTTGCTTGTGATTGGAGGCGATGCCTAGGGAAGAAGAGGCCGGTGAAGCTCATAGGATGGATAGACCCCGAATATGCCACGAATGATGATTTTGGGTCTTGGAAATCCTACTTCTTGCCTCCACCTTGGAGGCCGTGGAGGTTGGCAAAGCTCGAGCGCTTCTTGGGCCTCCACTATGATGTCGGTAGCGCGTTCGACTTGCTACTCCATGCCCTTGAGGGCTACGGTTGAAGAAGAGTCCACCATCCTAGGTTTGACGGAGTTCCTAAAGAACCGTCATGTTGTACATTCTCCTCTCCTCTTTAGAGTACTTGTGCTTGTATTTGTGTGTTTTATTTTCCCTTGATTTTGTTAGCTTTGTGATATTCTTGTAATATTGGATTTTTGATGAGCGATGTGAGGGAGTGAATTTGATATGTACTTTGAGTTTATTGTGATAGGTGAAGTGAAGGTGACTCCTAGTAAGGAGTGGTTAATGATAGAGCTTGGATTGTGAGTAAGGAAGTCGGTTTTTTTGGGTTTTGGGAGTCATGAAGACCCTTCCCGACCGGGAAGGGTGTGTCGTCCCGACCGGGATGGGGCCGTCCCGATCGGGATGAGGGTGCCAAAAATCGAGTTCACTGGAGTGTCATCCCGATCGGGAAGGAGGCTTCCCGACCGGGACGGGTATGTCATCCCGACCGGGACCACCCATCCCGACCGGGATGACCCCCTACTCCTTTTTGGTGCTTCTTCTCCGACACTTAAGCCCACCCAACCATTGTATACCCCCACCCAACCTCCCTACCTTCCCTTCTCATATCTTACCACCCATGTACCTCATTTTCATACCTTAACCTCATTTCCTCCTCACTTTAGACCGATAATCACATCAAATCTCACCCCCTCACACCATTACTACCTCACCATGCGGTTTGATCGAGAATGAAGAGGAATAGCAATGACGAAGACAAGTTTTGTGCCTATATTGATCTATGAGACGATGGAGCGAGTGAGTTGCTAACCTATCGGTATAGCAACTATCCTTTCTTTCCCGTCTTTTATAGCTTGTTTTCTTTTGTGTTTCTCCCCTTCCCTTTTGTCATGGTGGCCTTCGAGGCCTTGGTTTTGGTTGCTCCCGCCTCTCGATGATGTGACTACATCGAGAGTCATTTTCAAAATCCAAATTTTACAAGTTTTTCACTCTTTCTTTTTGAGGATTTAGTCGGATTTAGGCGGAATCCGGGCTAGGTGACTTGATTACACCTAGCCCTCCCCTCCCATTTCCTTTTATTTCCTTCTTTTTATTTTCTTCCCCCTTCCATATCTTTTTCTTGTCTCGGCCCATGGTGACTTGATTACACCCCGGCCGGACGCCTTCTACCCTTTTCCCCACTTTTTGATTTTTAGCTTTATTTTCGTAGTTTCTTTTCTTTTGTGCTCCATGCACTACGGTCGAGCATGAGGACATGGCTCGACTTAAGTGTGGGGGAGCGATATTCTAGCATAGTTAGTTTTATTTTCGTAGTTTCTCCAAAAAATCTTTAAAAACCCTAAAAATTTGAAAATTTTTCACAAAAATCAAAAAGATTTTCTTTTGTGTGTTTTTCTTTTGTGTCGTATATTTGTTTTGTGTGCGTGTTTTGCCTCTCTTTCCCTTATAGGTTGCCTTATTCGCCGCTAACTTTGGAAGGCTTTCAAGACTCCCGGTAACATCTTATCTCTTTTTCTTCTTTACCTCTTATGGAGTTTGGAGGAGATTGTGATGTTGTGTGCTCGGGTGGAGCTTTGTAAAGTATGGGTGATTTGGTGATTTGTTTGGAAGCTAGGGGTGGTGTTTGTGTTTTTATTTGTGTTCGTTTTGTGTTGTTCTTGTTTTGTTGCTCTTGTTTCTCTTTCTTTTGTTTTTGTCAAGTCTTTGTTTTGTGTTTTGTTGTGTGTCTTGTGTGTAAACCGTTTTCGAAAACCCGGTTTAGAGGCTAGTGTGCGAGTGTCTACTTTCCCTCCCTAGTTGTATAAATCGAGTCTTGGACTTTAGTCTAGTAGAATGACCCTAAATCAATGATTTCGTTGGTCCTTTACCTTGAGTCCACCTAGCTTACTAGGGATTTACTACGGGATTTGCATTTTGACCATTATGACCACCCACGGTGTGAAAAGGCCTTGGTTGCCGAGTCCCGTCCCCTAGGTGACCGTGTTTGGGATCGTTTGATTAGTCCAAATTCTCCACTTTTTGTGGGTTTGAAGGGAAAGCGCGCTCCCGACTCTCCCATTACCCTACCTTCTACACATTCACACAATAACTTGCAACTTGTTGATTCCTCTCTTTCTTGTCATACAAAGAAATGCCAAAAATGCCAAATCGTGCCAAAAGGGCAAAGAAAAGAAAATGAAAGAAAATGAAAGAAAGAAAAGAATGAAAAAAAAAAAGAGGCACAAAAGCCAAAAAGAAAATAGAAAAGAAGAAAAAGAAATGGCATGGCAACAAACAAAGCAAAAATGCAAAAGAAAAGAGAAAATGCCAAAAGAAAATCGTCTCACAAAAAGATTCTAACCTCACAAAAATAAGCCTTTTTCCGACTTTTGCCGTGAAGAGCCTACCAAAGGACCGAGTCCCGAGGAAGGATGATAGCGGCGTTAGTCGGTCGTCCCTCATTTTGCATATTTCCACCTTTTTACTTGGACTAGTTAGGCGGTTTTGGACACGGGACGACCCTCTTGGCTCACGCTAAAGGGGGCGGGGTCTCACTTACCTACAGTGTCGACTAACACCGTGGATCATCACTTCCCACTCCGCCGATCGTCCCGTAGTACGTTCTTAGAAGGTTAGGAGGAACCTAGGTAAGTTACCAACGTTTTTATTGCTTTGTCGTCATACTATTAGGGTTTAGTCCATCTTGGTTTGTATTGCTAGCTTGGGAACGTTGTCACTTGCCTTGAGTCCTAAACCGGTGCCTCTTTCACCGCTTGTTTGAGGGAAGCGGTATTTCTTTTCTTTTGGGTGCAACCTTTTGTGTGTTTGTTTGTGTGTTTGTTTGTTTACGTGTTTGGTGTCCGGTTGCATCCACAGTTTTGTCGCAAGACCCGACTTGCCTTGCGGAGTGCACTTTTCCTCTAAGTGCACTCGCATGAGTTGAAAGGGCGTAGGGTGCGCTAATACCCATTCGGCTAGTATAGTAGTTAGTTTGTGCTTACTCGAGGGCGAGTAAGGGTTAAGTGTGGGGGAGTTGATAAGTGTAGTTTGTAGTGCCTATTTCGTAGTGTTTTGGTCCCATTTTCCTTGTGGAATCGCTCCTTGGGAGCGATTTATGGGCTACTTATGTTTCCTTTAGTTCGTTTCAGGTTCCCGAGACCGATTTGGAAGAGTTGGAGCGATTCCGACTCGATACATACACATTTTGGAGCCAACGAGATAAAGGAACGATGACTCGATGCTTTGGAATCCACCCCGAGACCTTGGGACCCAATCCCGAGTCCCGAGACCCGATCCCGAGTCCCGAGACCCGATCCCGAGTCCCGAGAATCGATGAGAAGTCCATGAGAGGCAAGGAGGAACCAAAAGGGTCATATTGGAGGCCTACAAGACCCATCCCCGACGGGTATGCACCTCATCCCGTCGGGGATGAAGCGCACAATTGGAGAGGCTACTGCTGGGCCATCCCGGTCGGGACCAACCCGTCCCGGTCGGGATGGTGGGTCCGTCCCGGTCGGGATGACCCGTCCCGGTCGGGATGGTGGGTCCGTCCCGGTCGGGATGACCCGTCCCGGTCGGGACCACCCAAATTCCTGCGCGTCACTTTTCTTTCTTCTCCCTTCCATTTGTAACCCTATAAATACCCTTCCTCTTGTACTTTTAGCGGATGTTCTTGACCTCTCCTTAAACCCTAGACTACTTTAGGTTAGATTAGATTAGATTAGTGTAGATTAGTCGGTAATTAGTTGTTAATCTTAGTTTAGTACTTGTATTAAGGGAATTCTTCAAGATCCTTCCAAGATTGACAACCTTGGTGGTTTGTTTTGGGTTTTCTTCATTAATGCAAGTTCCAATCTTTCCTCTTCACTAGTTTGGTATAATCTTCTCTTCCTTTTTACTCTTAATCTTGTTTATTTATCCAAGTTTGAATCTTTGTTCATCTTATTGTTCTTAGTTCATCTTTTTCACTAGTTCCATTATGGATGTTTTGATTCTTGTTTTGATTCCTCTTGTTTATGTTAGTTGTAGTTAGATTATGTTAGAGTAGTGTTCTTGCTAGGATTAGTAGGGAGATTAGGGTGTTAATTGGGTGATTAAGGGTTTGTTGGAGATGTGGGTGGTAGATTTTGGGTTTCCTCTTGGTTGATGCATATGACATGTTTGATGAATTGCTTGAATGACTAAGTAAGTTAGATTGCTTGTTTTTCTTGCCTTTCCCTTGTGGGTGTTAGTTTGTTATGGGTTCGGTTCCCTCATTTAGTTGCGAGAGCCCGGTGAGGACGACCCCTAGGTCTCGTCTAAGTTGCGACCGCCCGGATTCGATCTAGGCCATAGCGCGCTAGATCCCGTTTGTCATTTGTGCCGCCAAAATGGGTTCCATGAGGAACCTCTAGGTCGGTTTAAGTTGCGACCGCCCGGACCGACCTAGATTACCCTACTACCTCCTTCATTCTAGCTCTCCCTTGACCATTTCGTTACCCCTTTGACCCCGACCTAATCCTAGCCCGTTTTCTTTGTTATTCTTCCTAGTCTTAGTCTAGCTTTCTCCCCTTCTATCATTCTCTAGCTTAGCTCGTTGACTTAGTCTAGTATTTGGGCCGACCTAGTCTAGACGCCTCTTACCGTCCCCGTGGATTCGACCCGACTTACCCTAGCTACCCTAGTTAGGATTAGCCGGTTATTTATTTGACGGTTGGGATTCCACGACAAATCCCTCCCATCAAGTATTCGGGTTTGTCTTTGACGCGAGAGCGCGGACCGGCCTTAGTGACTAGATGAAACCTACACCCTTGATTTCCCAACTATCCTACTACACTTATGAACCCGACCTAACCCTACTCCTTCCCTATTTGATTTCTTCATCATATTAGTCATTGTTCCTCTAGTTTAGTTGATTCGTTTAGTTTGTCTTACCTCTAGTTCAATCATTATCATAGTGTAATTCCTCTTCATTATCCTTGTTAGTTTACCCCTCCTTGTGTTAATTGTGACCTAGTCTTGTTTTTAGGTAGACCGTAGTCTAGACACCCCTTACCGTCCCCGTGGACTCGACCCGACTTACCCTAGCTACCCGTTAGGATTAGTTGGCTTTACTTGTTGGTAGGGATCCACGACAAGTCCCACCATCAGTGGGTTCGAATGGGCTCGAACTCCCACAAAGTTCGGTGGAGACTCCAACTTCGATTTAAATTTCAATTCGAGATCCATCTCACATGAGATTCATTCGCCTCCCTAAACCCGCGCATGGCCGCGTCGGGGTGGACCTATGTCATGTCCACACTTGTATGGCATGTTTGAGTCGAAAGCAAGATTCGGTATCATGCCCATTGCCACGATGGTAATGGCAATATTTATTGGTATCCCACGACTTCTCTTTTCTGGCCGCGGATGGTTCTGGGGTAGGGCCTATGGGTTCGAGATTCCCTTGCTCAGTTAACCTTTTTGGAGCTTCGGCGTATGTGATGCCTAGTTTGGAGAATGTTCTAGGAGTAAAGTTTGTTCTTCCCCGGGTAGTTGGTTCGACTAGGTATAATTCTTCGGTTTTGTTATTCCCGGATGACCCGTAAGAGCGGGTTCCCGTGGATGTGGTTGGACCTTGATAACATTTCCCCATTATTTTGGAGAATAATCCCTTCCTCATATCGTCCTCCAGACGTATTCCTAAGGGAGACAATTCTTTGAAGGTATGGATATTTTGGTACCTAAGGTGAGAGGCGTAAGGAGGCCTAAGGTTATTGATAAATTTCTCTACTAAGGTGGCTTCGTTAGGGCGGTTTACTAATTTGGTGCTGACCATTCTCCACCTAGTCAAAAATTCGGAGAAGCCTTCCTTCTCATTTTGGGAAAGGACCTCGAGGCTTCGGATGTTGACTTGTGTTTTCAGAATTATCCGCGTATTGCTTTGCAAATTCTATGGAGATGTTATCCCAGGTGGATATCTTTTTTGGGTCTAGGGAATAAAACCTGTATTGTGGTGTGTCGCCTAAAGAGGATGGGAATATCCTAGCGAAAAGGTTGGGTTTGACCCCCTTAATGGCCATGTAATCCTTAAAGGCCCGGATGTGGTTGAGGGGGTCCTCAGTTCCTTTGAACTTGAGTATGTCGGCTAGGGAAAAGTTTTCTGGTAGTTGGTCGTTTACCATCTCAAACTTTCTATGGTTTTCGAGGTTAACATTATTGCCTGGTTTAGGCGCATTTGGTTTCAAAGAAGTCTATATGATTCACAGCGGACCGTAGAAAGTCGTCCTGAGGTCGTGTAGTGGGGTCATTAGAGGTGACTCTGGCTGGAACACCGCCTAGCGGTGTGTAGTTTAAAAGGACCTCGTTGAGGATCCGGTTATGGTGTTCATCAGAGTCCCTATCCTTCAAGTGGCCTAGACGAGAGTCAATGTTGTTTACGGATGCGTTCACGGTAATGATGGTGGCCTGTAAGTCTCGGATCAGGTTGGTTAGGGTTTCTATGGTGTTATCCGCGGATTGTCCGGCATCGTTCCCGCTATGGTTACTTGTGTCTACGCTTGAATCTCCTGACATGACTGCGGAAAATATGGTTTTGATGAGGGTGGGTTTAGCAGACGTCCTAGAGACTCGAGGAGTGCTCATGGCCGAGCGATACGGAAATGAGACCCTTGACTTGCGCGTGTTTGCGGTCATAGGTTTAGGGACTCAGGTGCTTTAGACTCTTGGTGTATTCGGCGGAGCGCCTAACGGACTTATGTCTCTAGAGCGAGATGATTTGACACGAACCTCGGAGGTGAGATTTAAAGAGGACTTCTCAGGATAAGACGACCCAAAATATAAAACCTCGATTAGAGGCGACCCTAGTAACTAACACAGACAGTTAATCACACGGTTGTACAACGTAGGAAATTGATCACGATCCCGGCTCGGAATCAAAGAGTTTTGATGCTTTTGAAAACGGATGAGTTTTGCAATTAAAACCTTTTCTTTTGGAAAGTGGGGTTCATAAATTGGTGTTACGATGGTGTAGTGGCATCGTTTGTGACGTCAAAAGGTGTTGCTACGTGTTCATCGAAAATTCGATGATAGCAAAAGCGTAAATGGTGGTTTTCAAAAGAAGCATAGTTCTTAAGGGAACCGGTTTTGAAAATGATAACATTGTTCTTCTATCGAGACTACTATTGATTAGCTAGTTCGATATTTGTGGTGTAGACGACACTCGTGAAAGAACGTGATGTCTCGTGACGGTACTTTTGAAAATGTGACTAAATCTTTGTTACAGAATTTAGATAGTGAAAGTGTTTTTAGAAAACTTTTAAAATGTGTGGCCATTTTTGTCCATCTTATTGATTAGAATTTCGATGGTGGAGACGGCGTGTAAAAATGTTTTGTGAATGTAACCATTTCAGATTCCTTGACTTCATTAATTGAAGCTTTGGTCGTGTTAACGGTATGTGCAAAACTAAAATGTAACCGCTTTAGGTGCCTCGGTCTTATTGATTGAGAATTTGACATTTATTAGCGGGTTCTTGCTGTTGTTGGAAAACTACGAGTTTTGCTTTAATTTGGCCAAGGTTATGGCGTTCAAAGAAAGGTTTTTTTTCCTTTTTTTGAAAGTAGTGATTGTAAAATTTGCCATATGACAGCATTTAAAACGTTTTTTTTCGAAAATAACTATGATTTGACCGGAGTATCGGTGCTCAAAAGGTCGTTTTGAGGAGGAGATTTTTTTTCGAAAATGGAGTTGGGTGCGGTTGAATATGTTGTCGTGGTTGAATCCAGATTTTTGTGTTTTATTTGGGTTGTTCAAACACGCTACACATAACTAGGAATGCATACACTCATGTAGGATGCAGACATGGGTAGGTTAGGGTAGGCTACCGCCCACGAATAGCCTTTGCTTAAGTGTTGACAGGTCATCTGGGGAGATGAGTGTCGTACCGTCCGCTCAAAACTACTCGTTTATTGTATCTGCGGGGTACGCGTTAGGCGACCGGAGCGTCAACCGAGGATCTCTCCGCGTGTCCATAAGGATCTTACCGTGAAGAGGTCGATTGGTCCTGATATCGAATAGGGTGGGATTTTTAGGGCCAAAACCTGTAGTGACCACAACTAGGAACTAGGATATGAGCTTCACCGACCTCGTTCGAGTTACACCATCGCTGGAAACTTGTTTTCAAATACCCAGCAAAGTAGCCAAACTGTGGACGTCCGTCCGCACCACTCGGTGACCCGCGCGCGCCTGCGCAGGACCGACCCAATTTCCAATCGCGGCGGCCACCAACGCGGACCCCTCCCGGTCGGGGCCCGGTCCGATCTCGCGTCCGGGGCGATGTGTCGGACCTCGATTTGGATGACGATTCGGACTTGCACTAGACGGGCGCAGGCGCCCGTGTTTCCGTTGGAATCGATCGAGTCGTGGTTGTAAATGTTTAAAGGCCGATATGTTTGGTAAGGCGACCTTTTTAGTGAACTGAATTCATTGCCGATTTGTGGAGTCGCCACCGAGTCAATTATGGGGACTCGAAAACCGTTCAAGTCAACTTTTATCCTTAGCCGGCTCAAAGCTGAGGGGCACGGGACCTAAAGATAAAGACTTGTACCCTTAAGCACTCCATGCCTGGAATGACTCTCGCTGCCAATGGTTTCGAACATCCGGAAACCGTTGATTCTGAGTAAGGGGTGAGGGTAAGTATTGGGAATCCAACGTCCAATAGACGTCGACGCCCAATCCCGCTTGCACTATAGCGGCCTCTACTAATCAATCAGTGGGCTGATGACTTTGTTTCTTTGTTGTGGCGGAAGTACTGTAACATCCATTGTTGTAACCCTATACCTTTTGCTATGTCGGTTGTTTAAGGACAAGCAAGTTTTGTCGTCGAAGTAGTTGTGTTTACATTCTTTGCATGCGATTTCACTTGACATGCAGTTCATGAAAAGATGCACGTAGGAGAGTAGAGAGTATTAATATTATAGGTATTAGCAAGTCAGTTTTAACGTGGTAATACGGATATTAGTCGTTCTCGTGGTATACCTTACCCGGTATTCTGCTTAAGATGCATCGATTCGGTATTAATAGGGATGCATCAGACCATACATGGCGAGCACAGGGACTAATACGAAACCCGACCATCGTTTTGTTCAGTTTTAGTTGATTTATGTTTTGAATTTCGTGTTAGGTGATTTAACATTCGATTACAAGGTCATAAAAGCAATAAATCATACGAAAAACTGTAAATGCGAATGTAAGTAAATCCCATAGTGAGGAGTTGCACCCTCGGTGTATGTGCTAAACGGGATATGATGCATAGATAGTTGAGAACGGATCTCAGAATTACTCGGGTCTATTTAGAGTATTTTAGTGTTTATGGTTGAAGTTGGGACGTTACGTGTTTGAGTATGTGTAGTGGACCTAGTGTCCACGTTTGACATTATCGTAGTGCATATTAAAAGTAAAAAAATGTAAAGTTTTGTTTAGATGACAACCTAGTGACGATTCGACTTCAAAGGCGGATCCTCCTAGCTTGCCTAGTGATTTCAGCAGAGTTCCGTTACCGTCAACCCTTCCTGCGACTAATTCGCCAGAACTCCATTACTATTTGCTGGTTCTGCGGCTAATCCGGTGGAATTTCGTTGCTAGACTTGGAGTAGCTAGTCGAACAGAGGTACCTCGGGATCGAGTGGAGTGCTCGAAAGTGAGGAGTAGCGTCGATGTCACTTTATCAGAACTACGATCGAGTGGATCGTTTGCCTCGGGTGTCGGAGTGCGAGCCCTTAGCGAGAAACTCTTTATGAGTGAAGAGGGAAGAGAGAATTGAATTGTGTCGAATGAATGAGGTGAGGGGGGTATTTATTGGTGTTTTTGGTCCTCATTGCCCATATGGACGCCCGATGTCCAGCGACTCGGACTTCAGACGCCTAGTGTGAGGCAGTTCAGTCTTCAGGCGCCAGAGCTCAAGCTGTCAAAGTTTTGAAGATCCGATATCAAAAGTTTCCAAAACGGAGAAGATGCATATCTTGGGCTTTCTTGGAGGTTAAGGCTTCCCTTTAACCCTAGCGCGTCGAGCGCCGGGTGGGCCTAGGGCGCGTTTCTTGAGGTTTGCTCGGCCCCACACGTTGACTCGGGTTTGACTTTGCATATTTCGGGACCGATTCGGGGCCCCGGTGTCGGAATTGACTCTAATTAGTGTCGACGCGACCGTAATGACACGACTAAGGCTGCCTTGATGTTAATTTAATCTTTCCGACTAATTATTTGATCCGTTTTATAGAACAATTATCTAAAACATCGTAAACTCGCGTCGCGTTGCAGTCCGATCGTCATCGGGTGTTTGGCAGGTACTCCTGCAGCCACCAGGTCCAAATCTGGGTGTCTACACCTTTGTATGGCAAGTCTTGCATTGGAAGCTAAATCATTCGGGCTTCACAATCTGGGCCAAGCAATTCGAGCTTAGCAGTCCCTCTTCCACACTCAATTAACCTGGCCAAAATTACATCCTCATTAATCCTGTTTCAAACAACTTACACCCTCATACAACTACTGCACATATCATTTCTGTCAAACCCTAATCCCAAATACCATATTATTAAAACCTAATAGAATTAAAACCTATCATAGAATTAAAACCTAATATATTAAAATCCCTAATTGTCTATCAAAGCCTAATCTAAAATGTCTGTTGCCATTAATCCTACCATTGCTAGTTTAATTCACGGTGTTAGATTATCCAATATGGATGTAAGGGTCATATATAAATGGCAGAGGTCTGATTTCAATGACAAGTCAAAGATCGATGGTGTCGAGTTGCTACTAATTGATACAAAGGTGATATGTTATTTAACACATTGTACTTACCATATACTATTTTTCGAATTGTAATCAACTATGAATGAAATTCTATAAGATCTATATCATTTGATGTGTATATGACCCCTTCCAAAATTTCTTCATATTTGTGTTTCGGACATCACGAGTATTAATATGAACAATACATATCAGTTGATACATAAGCATTTATATGAACAATACAATTTCATAATCATTGCAAGAATGTAATTTCATATAGCATTTACATACGATTGTGAATGTAATTTACTATAAGCATTTATATCGACATAAGCATATATGAATATAAAAATTCTGAACAATTGTTGAATAACGTAGAATTTAAATTTCTTATCACATCTTACAATATATGTTCATCATGTTTAGCTTTCTAATATCTTCAAGAGTATATATGTATATATGTATATATGTATATACTGTCATGTTCATGAGAATATATTCATATATGCTTACACCTTCAATTTATACCATCATGTTTATAATCTGAATTTCCTGTCGTATATGCATCATGAGAAGTAGAATTAATTTTAATACCTTGAAAGTGCCTTTATAGTTCATATCAACTCCGCTTCCATGTATACATACGTTTGTCCTGAATCAACTGTGAATGAAATTCTATAACTTGTATATCATTTTATTTGTATATGAACCCTTACAAATTTCTTCAAATTTTTGTTTCAGGCATCACGAGTATATACGTATATATGTATATATGCTCTACAGTTGATATACATAAGCATTTATATGAACAACACAATTTCATAATCATAGTGAATGTAATTCAAATACAATTGTAATTTCGTATAGCATTTATATACGATTGTGAATGTAATTTACTATAAGCATTTATATGGACATAAGCATATATGAATATATAAATTCTGAACAATTGTTGAATTACGTAGAATCTGAATTTCCTATCACATTTTACAATATATATTCATCATTGTAGACACCCGCATTTTGCCTGCTAGTGTCTATAGCAGTTCCCGACAAACACCCGATGATGATCGGACGCAAACGTGACTTAGTATGCTCGGATTTGGGCCCGAAATCAATAATATCTGACATGGACTTTTAGCGGAGTAATAATCTCACAAAACAGACCTCAAATTCAGGCCCAGTGGGTCGTTCCGAGCAAAATGAGACTAATTTGGGCCAGAACCGGCACCAAAAATAATTCCCGTCTTTTAGCGACCAGGTCAAAACCCGGTCAAGACAAACCCGACACAAAGAGCGACCGGGTGCGTTCCCAAAACATGCACCAGGTTCACAAATCTATCCAAATCGCTCACGAATCAGCCAAAATTAGCCAAATCAATCATAATCAATTAAGCATAAATCAAGGGCAATCACGCCCAAAATAGCCCGACCTAATTGATCCACTCGGTCGAGTGGATTGGCCACTCGGTCGAGTGGAGCGTCAAAAACCGGACCAGATTCATTCCTGAAGGCACTCGACCGAGTGCACTAGGGCACTCGATCGAGTGACCCTAGGACGGGGTGAAGCCTATAAATACCCCTTCAAACCCATTGCATTCAAGGAGGATGGAACTAATGCAAAATTACCCTAAGCTTCTACTCTAACCTATCTATACTCTCTACACTACAAGCCTTAGCAACCCTAAGCCCTATACACAAAAAACCGAGTCCCTTGTCCCTCGATAAACCGACAACACACATACACACCATAACTTACGTACATCCTCGATACTCCATAGTCCCGTCACTATTTGCGAGCCCATTTCCGAGGTCCCTACTAAGCATGTATGTTGAGGGTGTCCCAAACCCCGTTTCTATCTTTGTTATTCTCGCTTATGTTTTTTTATATCGTTTATTTTGTACTTTTACTAGTATCGTAATCCTAACATCTAACACTCTAACATCTAACACTCTAACATTTTACTTTTTCTTGCATACTAACTTTTACATTTTCGTTGCTAACATTATAATCATACCGCGTATATATATATAGTATTACCAAATTCTCGGTTTCGGATGCGTTTGACTATAATTGTCGCCTAAAGTCCGTCTAATCCCTTTACGAGCAACGACGGAGGTGGAGCCCTTTCGAGGAGCCCCGCCCCAATGTACTCAAGGGCGTGACGTGATCGCGACTAATCGTAGTTGAACGTATTCAATCCCATTTTAATTAGTGCGGAACCCGTTGACACGAAAACCGACATCACATAACCCGAAAGGGTTAGTTTCGATGTCGTGACGTAGAGGGATGCAATTCCGTCATTAATTCAAATTCTCTAACGTAAACGTTTTCATAAAATCCCGACGACGGTATTATGATCGTATATGTACACGATTGTAGTACCGGAGGTTGAGTTAAATTCAAATCATGCGATATTTGTATTTAACTCGACCGACCGTCGTTTTCAACCCCAAAAATGAAGCGAGCTGACACTCGTACAGGGACTACTCGACCGAGTGCATAGGCCACTCGATCGAGTAGTGTCCATGAAACTGGGCAGATTGCTTTTCGAGGGCACACTCGACCGAGTCAGACCATGACTCGACCGAGTGGGTCCTGTAACCCAGAAAACCGAGGGCTTAAATGCAACATTTAAGCCTCGTCCTGTTTTTACGACTCTTAGTCGACACGTGTAAAGCCGATCACGTGAATCCATTTTCTAAAGCCCACGTTTATCGTGGTAACTCCTTTCCCAAAATCCGATAACGGTATTACAATCATATGAGACATGATTACAGTACCGGCAAACCGAATTAAATTTAAATTCGTCCATATTTTAATTTAATTCGGCCAACTCTCGATTTAAAACACATAAAACACGAGTCATAACTCGTACAGGTGCCACTCGACCGAGTACACCTGCTACTCGATCGAGTAGCACCCCAAACCGTGGGCAGAAGCTTCTTTTAGGACGCACTCGACCGAGTCAGGCCATGACTCGACCGAGTGAGTCCTGTAGCCCCATAACCGAGGGCCTTGACACACCTTTCAAGCCTCGCCTTTTTTTATCGACATTAGTCATCACGTGTAAAGACTATCACGTGACTAACCTATTTTCAAAACCATGCACAACACGACACGTAGAACGACTTTGACCACTTTTGACGTGATAAGTCGGGACAAGACTACGGGATATGAGATCGGGCTAGCAATACGCCACAGTCTCGTATTTTCGTCCTTCGTTTAGTACGCGATATAATGTGTATTTAATCGGGGTTAGTCCATCTACAATTTTCGCGGTCTAGCTTACATACGGGTCCGTCCATATCTTTGTATCGCGTTATTTTTATTACTTCTACGTAATGTTGTATTGTGAATTCCGGGTTGTATTTCCGCCCGTGTAACTTGTACGTTTTTATTTCACTTTCGAGCTTTGTTTATTTACTTGCTTTTACGCTTTATAAACGAACCTCGCATGCTAAACCATTTTGACCAAGAATAAGATGCATTAAATGACGTAGTTCACAAACTATTAATATGCTTAGCCCGAAAACGCTGTTTGCATATCATTTAATCGTTTTACTAGCGCGCACACACGAACACGAACGATGTCTTAGTAGAGGCCGCCATGTGCGGGCGGGGTTGGGTGTCCTTAGTGGGCTTCCCAACACGTACCCTCACCCCTTACTCAGAACCTTTGGTTTCCGGATGTCCGAAACCCTTGGCGCACGAGAGTCATTCTATATACGAAAGCCGGTTTATACGGTATCGATATTGCAATGCAAAGGGACGAGCCCAATGAACTCTCAAATCGGAGTGGGCTTACTTTGTGTAAAGCCCATGACGACATAGAGTGGGCTCGTATGGTTCCGAATAACCACAAAATTCGGTGGCGAGCGACTCCATTTTGACTTAAATTTCGAACCCGAGAACAATCTCACCACGAGATTCATTCGCCTACCCAAACCCGCGCGTGGCCGCGTCGGGGTGGACCTACGTCATGTCCACAATTTGGCGACTCCGCTGGGGATACCTGATGTACTACATGGCATCGGGGTTCCTAGGGTGAGACTCGAAGAGAAATCGTTCGAATATTAGTGTGTGCGCATTAGTTTAATGGTTCATGCATAACCCAAATTTTGCCCGGGCCGGTTACTTGTGACCGACGTCCCACTATACCACGGTGCATTCCTACATGGGTGCACTAAAGACTTCGATGGCGGAACTCACCGGGGTTTTACGGCAGGTTCTAGTTCAAAATTGGCTAGGAAGTCCGTCCCGTTTCGTGAGAATGCGATCGTTGTTGGTATAGACCCTATTGTGACTGACCGAGACTTAGTGTAAAGCATACATAAGCGTCGTTATAATGCTTGTTTGACTACGTGCTACTTGGTTTCCGTGTCATTTTTCAAAAAACCGTCATTTCAAAAAATGCATCTTTCCAAAAAAACCCAAATTTTGAAAAAACCCGAAATGCTGTCCGTTTCGGGACCCGTCTTTTCAAAATATCCAATTTTCAAAACTCGGAATGCCGCCGAAATTTAGGATCAACTGATTTGACTCAAAATATCCTTTTTCTCTAGTCGGCATGCTGCCCATTTTAACTCATGAATTTCCAACACCATCTCGATTTTCTGAATTTTTCAAAATTCTAATCTTGGTTTTCAGGAATTCCGTTTTTTTTCAAAACTCCCGGAAATTCTTCCGCTCATTCAATATTCAAATTTCAAACATCCAACTATCCTAGTAAACCTTCCTTATTATAGGACCTACCGTCTAGTCGTGTGTCGGGTCTTTGCATAGTATGTCGAAGGTCTATAGCGTCGGAACTCCGCTGATCCTATATCACGAGTTTCCCCCCTTTCCCGAGTCCGCCTTATCAGTCAAGGCACGACCAACCCGCGTAGGGCATACCCCTACAAAGGAAAGTCCGTCCATACACTCGAGTCAAAAGTCTGGGGAAAAGTCTCACGTGGACCTTCCTTCGAACAGGACTAGGCCCACAAAGCCAAAATCCTAAGGAAGTTATACCACCTATCGAGTCACCCGTCTAGATGTCTTTCTCGAGTCTCTAGTCTCCTCTCCTAGTGCTGCTCGGGATGTACTTTTCCTTTCCTTTTCCGAGATCTGGGTTCAGTTTCTGATTACGCGGTGTTCTTACAGACAGGCCACCGGCAACCAGACACGCTCGAAGGATGGCTACTTTGAACAGTCTGCAAACTGCTTTAGACGCCATGGTCGCGAAGCAGACCGACATCGAGGCCCAACTGACCGAAATGAGGGCTGGCCAGGTGGCCATTGTTGCTCGCCTAGCTACGGTGGAGCAAGGGACCCCTAATGTCGGGACTACTGGGCCCATAACTGAACTGGTCAGCGCAGTGCGCCGGCTAGAAGAACAAGTCCATTTGACTGGGAGTAACAATATCCACCGGGAGAATAGCCGAGAGTACTCCACGGTGAGTGACAAGCTGCCTGCAAACCTGAACCTCACAGGTTTGCCCATGTTCGAGGGAACTGAGGACCCGTTACTACATGTACGGGCCTTCAAGGAATTCATGGCCATCAAGGGAGTGGACTCATCCATGTTCAAAAACCTTTTTGCTGCATCCCTTGAGAAGCACCCACGGGCCTGGTACTATAGGCTAGACCCGAAAAAATACCCTACATGGGATGATGTGGCTACCGAGTTCGCTCGGAACTATGCTGACAACACCGAGATCCAAACCACAATGCGATCTCTGGAGGTCATGGCCCAAGAGCCAAAAGAAGGTTTCACTAAATACCTTCAACGCTGGAGGGCCGAGAGCGTGAAGTTGGTCGATAAGCCCAACGAGAAGACCTTAGTGGAGGCTTTTGTCAAGAACCTCCTCCCTTCCTACCGGGTTCACCTCCGGTACGCAGTCATACCCAATTTCACCACCCTTACTGAAATAGGTATGAGGATCGAAGATGACCTAAGACTAGAAAGCCTCACCAAGGCTACTAGCAAAGGATACCAAGGGGCCTCTTCATCCACCACTAAGCCCCAGGCTGCAACCCGCAGCATCTTTGACGCGGTCAATCTACTAGATGCCCCGTCCAAGAAGAACACCCCACCTCGGGTTTTCACTGATATAGGTACTACCTATACTTATGCCTTACAAAGGCTATCCTCCAAAGGCCTAATCCAACCGATAGGCCCAACTCCTGAAGTTCCGGTCGAGCGACGCTCCAAGAACTACAATGCTCAGGCCTATTGCCAATACCACCGAGGCAATGGGCACGATACCGAGAAGTGTTGGAAGCTGAAACACTTGATCCAGGACCT
This sequence comes from Agrostemma githago, assembly GCA_958450325.1. Classification (NCBI taxonomy): domain Eukaryota; kingdom Viridiplantae; phylum Streptophyta; class Magnoliopsida; order Caryophyllales; family Caryophyllaceae; genus Agrostemma; species Agrostemma githago. The sequence continues at coordinate 28,022,133 of OY288248.1, forward strand.
GATTGAAAGCGGAAAAATCCCGCTACCCGGAGATAAGCCCAGCAACAAGGAGAACCCTTTCAGCTCCCATGCCATCTTTGCCGGGGAGGTGATCGACTGCTCTCACCTTATCTCCCCCTACATCCCGCAGGCGAACGGGATCTGGTTTGACGACGAAGATGATATCTACCTCGCTAAAGGGGAAGCCGTTCCCATCACCCTTGAACAGATTCGGGAGGTCAAAACTCGAGTCCTAGCCAGCAACAACCTTGGTCGTCCCTACTTAGCCACAAGCACTAGGGACACCCCTATCCCGACAACCATCACCGATCCACTCGGGATGGAAGTCGCCCCTGAAGAGCCGACCGCCGAAACAGCCGTCGTGAAGCAATTGAAGAGAACCCGAGTTGACCTCACTATATGGCAACTCCTTGTTAGCTCTCAAGAACATCGAGAGGCACTTACAAAGGCTCTCGATCAAGTCAAGATCGACTCTCTGGCTACCCCCGCTGAAATGGTAGCCACGGTTCTACCCCACCTAAAGGGTAAGACCAAAGTAGGAGGCCCAATGATCACATTTTCCGAAGCCGATCTACCGCCATTCGGGACCTCCCACAACCTAGCCCTTTACATCACGGTGATTTGCCGGGGGAAGTACCTCCCGATGACCCTAGTTGACGACGGGTCGGCCGTGAATGTCCTTCCTCTAAGGACCGCCAAAGCCCTCGGCATTACCGAGGCTGACTATATCCCGACTGCTCAAACCATCCAAGCCTTTGATGGGAGCCCAAAGTCGGTAGCTGGGGCCATAAAACTGACCATCATCACGGGCCCAGTAGAAAAGGAGCTTGAATTCCAGGTGATTGATGTCACCTCCTCATTCAACCTGCTCCTAGGAAGGCCGTGGATTCACGCGGTGAAAGCTGTATCCTCCACCCTCCACCGCAAGATCAAGATGCCTCTACTCGACGGTATTATTACTCTAGAGGCAACCCCAATGACCGTGGCTAGCTGTAACGCCACGGGCCGCACGGACCTCTGGGGGTTCGACTTCGTGGGGATGATTGAGGAAGAGTACCTTTTCAGGCCTTATTTCACCACGAGCATTGACACGATGCTCCAGAACCTAGGATACCTTCCGGGGGCTACCTCTCGACCCGACCTTCCAGCTGGGAAGATCATCGAGGTCCTTAAGGACGAAGACTCTCACTTCGGCCTTGGCTATGCCCTCACTCCGGACAACGTTGTCCGAGCAGGAATTGAAAAAGCCTGCAACATTATGAAGGGTACCTACTTGAGCCCTTATAGCCCACGGTTGTCTGACTACTTTGTCACACCCGTATTCGGGGCTGTCCAGGTTGGACTATACCAACCCAATGCAACGCACCTCGGGACCCACTTGGCCCGGGATTGCAACTACATCCCAGATGAGGTGTTCACCCTCACCCAGTCCGACGGAGCGGACGATATCGAGCCCGCGCTGGGGCTACTCTTCGGGGAAGACACCGTAGCCCCGACTCCAAAGGAAGACCTGGTCAACCTGATACTCCGCAGCAACAGGTTTGACCCGACCAAGCTGATCTCGGATGTTGGCTCCGAGACGGGAAAAAGGGCCTGGAGGAAGACTGTCAAGTGGACTGACAGTCAAGGAAGGATCTACAAGCTGGTCGCCGGAGAGGGAGACATGCCTGAGTCTGAGTCCGAGTCTGAGTCGGAGTCTGAATCAGAGTCTGAGGTCGAGTCTAGAGAAGTCGGTGCTAGAGTCACTCCTGTAACCCCCCTCCCTTCTATCATTCCTGCTGCTAGCACCTCGGGGTCTGTCCCGAGTACTTTACCAATTCCGCCTCTGACCAATGATCAGATGGCTGCTCTCTTTGAGCTGTTTTCCAAATTTTCAATTAATAATAACAACCGTTCTGCTTACGACTTGTCTCTTTTAAATCCTGTTTTCAAAAATGATTTATGCTATGACATTGAGAAATCCGACGAACAGGTACCCTTACCTCCACATCTGATCGAGCAACTAGAGCAAAGGGAATCCCGGAATCCGGTAATTGAAGAGACCGAATCCATAAACGTGGGAACAACCTTAGAGCCTCAGATACTTAAGATAGGGTTATCCTTAGATCCCGAGGAGAAACAACAGTTCATGAACCTCCTCCAAGAGTTCAAAGATGTCTTCGCGTGGTCCTACAAGGACATGCCGGGGATAGACCGGGAAATAGCCGAACACCACATACCTATCAAAGATGGGTGCAAACCGGTCAAACAAAAGCTTCGTCGAATGAGGCCCGAGTGGTCTCTCAAAGTAAAGGAAGAAGTCGACAAACAATTCAAAGCCGGCTTCATACAAGTGTCCGAATATCCGGACTGGGTTGCAAACATCGTGCCGGTTCCTAAAAAGGACGGTAAGGTGCGGGTATGCGTAGACTTTCGGGATCTTAACAAAGCAAGCCCGAAGGATGATTTTCCGTTACCACACATCGACATACTGGTGGATAACACGGCCGATCATGCCCTTCTGTCATTCATGGACGGGTATGCCGGGTATAATCAAATCAAGATGGCGGAAGAAGACATGAATAAGACTACCTTCACTACACCTTGGGGTACTTACTGCTACACCATCATGCCATTTGGTCTCATTAATGCCGGGGCCACATACCAAAGGACCGCTACCACTTTACTACACGACATGATGCATAAAGAGGTAGAGGTCTATGTAGACGACATGATCGTCAAATCCAAAGAGCGGGACGGTCACATCACCGCCCTAAGAAAATTCTTCACCCGACTGCGCAAATACAACATGAGGCTAAACCCTCAGAAATGCAGTTTTGGGGTAACGTCAGGCAAATTACTGGGTCATATCGTTAGCCAACGAGGTATCGAACTCGACCCAGCTAAAATCAAAGCCATTACCGAGATGCAAGCTCCTAAAACCGAAAAAGAAATAAGGGGATTTCTCGGGAAAGTCCAGTACATTAGTCGATTCATCTCCAAGCTAACCATGGTGTGTGAACCAATTTTCAAGAAACTGAAAATAGGGGAACGAGTACTATGGGATGACAAATGCCAAGCTGCTTTCGACAAAATCAAGGAAATTCTGTCTGCTCCGCCAGTTTTGATGCCACCTCAACCCGGTTTGCCTCTGTCGTTATACCTAACAACGACCGAGACAGCCATGGGGGCTATGCTGGCTCAGACAGTTGACTCCGAAGAGCGAGCCATCTACTACATCAGTAAGAAGTTTTTAGAGTATGAGTGCAAATATACCATGCTCGAAAAGACGTGTTTGGCTCTAGTCTGGGCCACCAAGAAGCTTAGACACTATATGCTCAGCTATGAGGTCCATGTGCTATCCAAGATGGACCCGATCAAGTACCTCTTCGAAAAACCCATCCTCAACGGCCGGATTTCAAGATGGACTCTAATGTTGGCAGAGTTCGACCTAAAATTTGTACCTTTAAAAGCTATTAAGGGGCGAATAGTAGCGGAATTCCTCGCCGACAGCCCGATAACTGAGGAAGGGCACACCGACACCTGGTCCTTCCCAGACGAAGATATCTTCCATACCAATGCCGAAACATGGGATTTATACTTCGACGGAGCATCTAATTTTCGAGGGTTCGGAGTCGGGGTCCTCCTAATTTCACCAAAAGGAGAGCATACTCCCGTCTCCATCAAACTGGACTTTGACGTCACTAACAATGCAGCAGAATACGAAGCATGCATTTATGGGCTACAAGCCGCCGCCAACCTAGGGATCACAAATCTCCGGGTACATGGTGACTCATCCTTGGTCATTAACCAAGCACTTCAAAAATGGAAGACTCGGAATGCCAATCTCGTGGCCTACCAGGCACGAGTAAGGGATCTCGAGAAACAATTCCAAAAGGTAGAATACATATACCTGCCTCGGGAAGAAAATCAGTTTGCAGATGCACTCTCAAAATTAGCATCTTTACTGAACATTCCCGACCACGTGACCAGTATGCCAATTTGCGTCGAAAGACGGTCCGAGCCGGCGTACGTCCATGACATCGAAGACATCGAGATAACCGATCCCCAACCATGGTACCAGGCCGTGTTGGTATACCTGACCAACGGAGAGTATCCTCCCGGGACAGAAAGCCGAGCCAAGAAAGCCTTACGGAGGCTAGCCACCCAGTTCATCCGTACTGATGACGGGCAACTGTACAAAAAGACGGCACAGGGGGCTCTTCTCCTTTGTGTTGACAAATATAAGGCCGAGAAGGTAATGGCCGAAGTACATGATGGCGAAAACGGTCCACACATGAATGCTCACATGCTGGTCCGAAAAATCATGAGGCTCGGATATTACTGGAACACCATGGAGGCCGACTGCCAATTATATGTCAAACATTGCCATAACTGTCAAATCTTTGGCAATGTGCAGCATATGCCGCCATCTCTGCTCTATACCATGACGTCACCTTGGCCGTTCTCGACATGGGGTATCGACATAATCGGGAAAGTAAATCCCTCCGGTACTGGTGGACATTGCTTCATTCTGGTGGCTATCGACTATTTCACCAAGTGGGTCGAAGCTGAATCATATCGCATCCTCAAAGCTAAGCATGTCGCCAAATTTATCCAAAACAAGATAATATGCCGGTATGGAATCCCGCATGAATTTATCAGTGATCATGGGACCCATTTCCAAGCTGAGACCGCGGCCCTGCTGGCCAAATATAAAATTCAGAGGCACACATCCTCGCCCTACCGTCCCCAAACCAATGGAGAGGTAGAGGCAGCCAATAAAACGATTGTCACCATACTCAAAAAGATGGCTGATAATTATCGGGACTGGCCCGACAAAATACCTTTTGCCCTATGGGGGTACCGGACGTCAATTCGCACCGCAACCGGAGCGACACCATACTACCTAACCTACGGGATGGAGGCAGTCCAACCAGTGGAGCTAGAGGTACCGTCCCTCAGAATTCTGCTAGAAAGTCAAGTACCCGAAGCTGACTGGGTTCGAGCACGGTACGATTCGTTGGTTCTACTAGACGAACGACGGTCCCGCGCTCTCAATAACATCCAAATTTACCAAAAAAGGATCCAACGGGCCTTCAACAAGCGAGTAAGGCCCAGGAACATTAAAGAAGGGGATCTAGTCCTTAAGTCTGTTCGAGCCTTGCTACCAGTGGACCCAAGGGGAAAATTCAAACCCAACTGGGCTGGGCCGTATCTGGTGAAGAAAATCCTATCAGGGGGAGCAGTAATGCTGACGGACCTGGACGGGAATGAATTTGTCAACCCAACCAACCTGGACCAGCTGAAGCGTTACTACCCTTAGCCATTTCTCAATGTCATTAGCAATTTTTATCAAAATCATTTATTTTACAAAAAGCAAGTCAATGAGCTAGAATTATTTATTCTACTGTCGCAAAACATCTTGAACCAATAGTCTTGGTGTAATTCGAGATTGCAATTTCCTAAGCCTGAACTACGTTTGGTTTGATTCTGCTAATTGCGGATACGTAGGCAGCCCCTCAAAAGGGCACAACCAATGCAATCGAGAAAAGACAGGAACGGTTTTAATAATAAACTTCCCTTTATTTATCACAAAAAAAAAATCCCAAAAAGCTTGGGAAAATTACAAGTGCAGGAATTCAAAAAAAAAAAAACTACAAAAAAAAAGCACACGACAAAAAAATAATAGTAATATTTAAATAATAAAACTAAGGACTCGGTATTTAGGGCATCTTGCCCTTCCCTTTGTCCTTGGCCTCCTTGGCCGTCCACTGACGACGACGCGGAGGAGAGCGTTCCCGAATCACCACAGGAACCTCTTTAGCTCGGACTCGCTTCTTGGAACTTGAGTCCTCATCCACCTCGATTGGCCCAAGTCGAGCCCTTACGGGCTCAGGGAGCCGGTCACGCGGACCTAGTCGGTCCCGGGCCGCCAGCCTTGGCCCAAGTCGCCGCTCCAAGTCAGTCTGGGGGCTTTGCCGCCCCCGCGTGCCACTAGCACCGGCATCTTTAGCTCGAGTCTTGGTATGTGACTTAAGACCCGACTCTAATCGGACTAAGGTAGCAGGGGTCTCTCCCTCATCGTAGAATCCCCTATTGTCCTTTACCGTCTCCCGACGGACCAGTTCGAAGGCCTCATCGACCTTCAGAGCTTTGCGAGCCTCCTCGGACTCCTCAGAAGTCCATTTCTCGTAGGCTCGAGAAACCCAAGCAGATTGGCAAGGGTTGGGAATAGTCCATGTAGGACGGGTGAACCACCTCTGCAACCAGGTGTCGCACATAGCGTCCGTCAGTTGGAGCGAGACGCTAATGATGGCTTCAGTCTCAGGAATGCGCTGAGACGAACCGAACTGCCTCAGAATGCGGTCCGGGTAGATGTGAACTGTCCAGTCAAGGGACAGGATCACGAGATAACGAGCTTGGTCCCTCTTGGCCAATCCCGTCAGCTTGGAAAGGAACCACCAAGCAACCGTCCACCTAATCAACGGGCCACCATGGAACACCAATTCCTCATCCCAGTAAGCTCGATTTATATGGTGATTCGAACTTATCTTGCGCCCCCTGGAACTGAGTTGGTTGTTACGGTAGTTTGGAACGCTCGGAGGAGGCTCTATGATCAACAAGCGCTCCGACAACCAAACCTGCAGACGTGTACACGCAACTCATGAGTAACGGAATGGTTCGCTACAGCCCACTCGATCGAGTACACCCTCTGACTCGATCGAGTGAGGCTCTCTAAGACAACCAGAAGCTCGTCAGGTATGGCACTCGACCGAGTACACCCTCTGACTCGATCGAGTAAGACTCGCTAAAACAAACAGAAGCCTATCAGGTATGACACTCGATCGAGTACACCCTCTGACTCGATCGAGTAAGCCCTTCACAGGCCGGCAGAAGCACTTAACAGACGCCACTCGATCGAGTGGTAGGTCCACTCGATCGAGTGACTTACGGACTTCAAGAAACCACGAAACAAAAAAAATCGCGCGAACCAAAATTGAAAAAATCGAAAGACGTTTACCTGCAGAATAAGGATACTCCCCGTCAGTTGTCGGGTCGGGTCAAGTCGCCTAGCATCCAGACCCATGATGAGTTCTCCCGTGACTAGCCAAGCAGGGCTGTGACCAGTCTCCATCTGGTCAACCACTCCGATCAGTCTAATCTGGCCCACGCACGAGTCAGCATCCATCAACCCCTCGAAGACGTAGCGATGCAGCATGAAAAACGCGAAGGCCCTACGCCGGTGAGAAGGCGTAGCCCTTACATCCTGGCTATTCATGAACTTGTCAGCCAAGTCGAAAAGGGAGACGGTATCTCCCCGCACCATTCGATCTGTCTCAGCATGAGACAGACCCAAGAAATCCCTCAGTCTCCTCCTCGGGTCCGGGTAGAACGGAGGAATGGCAGGGCGAGCAACAGGGCTCCAACCGCCAATGGCTGCGATCTCCTCGGGAAGAGGGCATATCTCTCCCCGCGGGAACGCGAAGACGTGATGGGTAGTGTCCCAAAGCGCCAAACAAGCATCCAGAAAATGCACATCAGGCACCAGGCGCCTAAGAGGAAATAGGCTGGTAATCCTCATTTGGGTCAGCTGAATCCTGTCGTCATCCCGAAAGTGTTGGGACCAGGCAAAAAGCATTGAAGTGAGATGCTCGATACCCATGGCAGGAACTTGATTTCTTAAAAAGACTGAGAGATTTTTTTAGAAAAGAGAAGGGTTTTGATTTGAGGTGCAGAAAGCTGAAGCAGGAAACCTGTATTTATAATATGGAAGCCTGGCAGTAACCTGACTAACCCTGCCTCCTCAGCAAATTGGGCCCCAACATGTGCAGGCCTGACTTCAACCCAGAATAGGAATCTAGTTATCCTGAGCTTTCCTAAATTCTTTCTAAAAAATTCCTTCTTCGAAAATTTCAACTTTTTTTCAAAATCCGGTGCTTTCTTCCCCAGCACAAGTCGGTGTTTTGCCTATGTGTTACATGCAATTTATCATGTGTCAGCATACAGGTACACCCCAAGACTTCAAAAGCAAGTCCCCGCGCAACTACTTTAGAGTATGATGCATAGATAGTTGAGAACGGATCTCAGAATTACTCGGGTCTATTTAGAGTATTTTAGTGTTTATGGTTGAAGTTGGGACGTTACGTGTTTGAGTATGTGTAGTGGACCTAGTGTCCACGTTTGACATTATCGTAGTGCATATTAAAAGTAAAAAAATGTAAAGTTTTGTTTAGATGACAACCTAGTGACGATTCGACTTCAAAGGCGGATCCTCCTAGCTTGCCTAGTGATTTCAGCAGAGTTCCGTTACCGTCAACCCTTCCTGCGACTAATTCGCCAGAACTCCATTACTATTTGCTGGTTCTGCGGCTAATCCGGTGGAATTTCGTTGCTAGACTTGGAGTAGCTAGTCGAACAGAGGTACCTCGGGATCGAGTGGAGTGCTCGAAAGTGAGGAGTAGCGTCGATGTCACTTTATCAGAACTACGATCGAGTGGATCGTTTGCCTCGGGTGTCGGAGTGCGAGCCCTTAGCGAGAAACTCTTTATGAGTGAAGAGGGAAGAGAGAATTGAATTGTGTCGAATGAATGAGGTGAGGGGGGTATTTATTGGTGTTTTTGGTCCTCATTGCCCATATGGACGCCCGATGTCCAGCGACTCGGACTTCAGACGCCTAGTGTGAGGCAGTTCAGTCTTCAGGCGCCAGAGCTCAAGCTGTCAAAGTTTTGAAGATCCGATATCAAAAGTTTCCAAAACGGAGAAGATGCATATCTTGGGCTTTCTTGGAGGTTAAGGCTTCCCTTTAACCCTAGCGCGTCGAGCGCCGGGTGGGCCTAGGGCGCGTTTCTTGAGGTTTGCTCGGCCCCACACGTTGACTCGGGTTTGACTTTGCATATTTCGGGACCGATTCGGGGCCCCGGTGTCGGAATTGACTCTAATTAGTGTCGACGCGACCGTAATGACACGACTAAGGCTGCCTTGATGTTAATTTAATCTTTCCGACTAATTATTTGATCCGTTTTATAGAACAATTATCTAAAACATCGTAAACTCGCGTCGCGTTGCAGTCCGATCGTCATCGGGTGTTTGGCAGGTACTCCTGCAGCCACCAGGTCCAAATCTGGGTGTCTACACCTTTGTATGGCAAGTCTTGCATTGGAAGCTAAATCATTCGGGCTTCACAATCTGGGCCAAGCAATTCGAGCTTAGCAGTCCCTCTTCCACACTCAATTAACCTGGCCAAAATTACATCCTCATTAATCCTGTTTCAAACAACTTACACCCTCATACAACTACTGCACATATCATTTCTGTCAAACCCTAATCCCAAATACCATATTATTAAAACCTAATAGAATTAAAACCTATCATAGAATTAAAACCTAATATATTAAAATCCCTAATTGTCTATCAAAGCCTAATCTAAAATGTCTGTTGCCATTAATCCTACCATTGCTAGTTTAATTCACGGTGTTAGATTATCCAATATGGATGTAAGGGTCATATATAAATGGCAGAGGTCTGATTTCAATGACAAGTCAAAGATCGATGGTGTCGAGTTGCTACTAATTGATACAAAGGTGATATGTTATTTAACACATTGTACTTACCGTATACTATTTTTCGAATTGTAATCAACTATGAATGAAATTCTATAAGATCTATATCATTTGATGTGTATATGACCCCTTCCAAAATTTCTTCATATTTGTGTTTCGGACATCACGAGTATTAATATGAACAATACATATCAGTTGATACATAAGCATTTATATGAACAATACAATTTCATAATCATTGCAAGAATGTAATTTCATATAGCATTTACATACGATTGTGAATGTAATTTACTATAAGCATTTATATCGACATAAGCATATATGAATATAAAAATTCTGAACAATTGTTGAATAACGTAGAATTTAAATTTCTTATCACATCTTACAATATATGTTCATCATGTTTAGCTTTCTAATATCTTCAAGAGTATATATGTATATATGTATATATGTATATACTGTCATGTTCATGAGAATATATTCATATATGCTTACACCTTCAATTTATACCATCATGTTTATAATCTGAATTTCCTGTCGTATATGCATCATGAGAAGTAGAATTAATTTTAATACCTTGAAAGTGCCTTTATAGTTTATATCAACTCCGCTTCCATGTATACATACGTTTGTCCTGAATCAACTGTGAATGAAATTCTATAACTTGTATATCATTTTATTTGTATATGAACCCTTACAAATTTCTTCAAATTTTTGTTTCAGGCATCACGAGTATATACGTATATATGTATATATGCTCTACAGTTGATATACATAAGCATTTATATGAACAACACAATTTCATAATCATAGTGAATGTAATTCAAATACAATTGTAATTTCGTATAGCATTTATATACGATTGTGAATGTAATTTACTATAAGCATTTATATGGACATAAGCATATATGAATATATAAATTCTGAACAATTGTTGAATTACGTAGAATCTGAATTTCCTATCACATTTTACAATATATATTCATCATTGTAGACACCCGCATTTTGCCTGCTAGTGTCTATAGCAGTTCCCGACAAACACCCGATGATGATCGGACGCAAACGTGACTTAGTATGCTCGGATTTGGGCCCGAAATCAATAATATCTGACATGGACTTTTAGCGGAGTAATAATCTCACAAAACAGACCTCAAATTCAGGCCCAGTGGGTCGTTCCGAGCAAAATGAGACTAATTTGGGCCAGAACCGGCACCAAAAATAATTCCCGTCTTTTAGCGACCAGGTCAAAACCCGGTCAAGACAAACCCGACACAAAGAGCGACCGGGTGCGTTCCCAAAACATGCACCAGGTTCACAAATCTATCCAAATCGCTCACGAATCAGCCAAAATTAGCCAAATCAATCATAATCAATTAAGCATAAATCAAGGGCAATCACGCCCAAAATAGCCCGACCTAATTGATCCACTCGGTCGAGTGGATTGGCCACTCGGTCGAGTGGAGCGTCAAAAACCGGACCAGATTCATTCCTGAAGGCACTCGACCGAGTGCACTAGGGCACTCGATCGAGTGACCCTAGGACGGGGTGAAGCCTATAAATACCCCTTCAAACCCATTGCATTCAAGGAGGATGGAACTAATGCAAAATTACCCTAAGCTTCTACTCTAACCTATCTATACTCTCTACACTACAAGCCTTAGCAACCCTAAGCCCTATACACAAAAAACCGAGTCCCTTGTCCCTCGATAAACCGACAACACACATACACACCATAACTTACGTACATCCTCGATACTCCATAGTCCCGTCACTATTTGCGAGCCCATTTCCGAGGTCCCTACTAAGCATGTATGTTGAGGGTGTCCCAAACCCCGTTTCTATCTTTGTTATTCTCGCTTATGTTTTTTTATATCGTTTATTTTGTACTTTTACTAGTATCGTAATCCTAACATCTAACACTCTAACATCTAACACTCTAACATTTTACTTTTTCTTGCATACTAACTTTTACATTTTCGTTGCTAACATTATAATCATACCGCGTATATATATATAGTATTACCAAATTCTCGGTTTCGGATGCGTTTGACTATAATTGTCGCCTAAAGTCCGTCTAATCCCTTTACGAGCAACGACGGAGGTGGAGCCCTTTCGAGGAGCCCCGCCCCAATGTACTCAAGGGCGTGACGTGATCGCGACTAATCGTAGTTGAACGTATTCAATCCCATTTTAATTAGTGCGGAACCCGTTGACACGAAAACCGACATCACATAACCCGAAAGGGTTAGTTTCGATGTCGTGACGTAGAGGGATGCAATTCCGTCATTAATTCAAATTCTCTAACGTAAACGTTTTCATAAAATCCCGACGACGGTATTATGATCGTATATGTACACGATTGTAGTACCGGAGGTTGAGTTAAATTCAAATCATGCGATATTTGTATTTAACTCGACCGACCGTCGTTTTCAACCCCAAAAATGAAGCGAGCTGACACTCGTACAGGGACTACTCGACCGAGTGCATAGGCCACTCGATCGAGTAGTGTCCATGAAACTGGGCAGATTGCTTTTCGAGGGCACACTCGACCGAGTCAGACCATGACTCGACCGAGTGGGTCCTGTAACCCAGAAAACCGAGGGCTTAAATGCAACATTTAAGCCTCGTCCTGTTTTTACGACTCTTAGTCGACACGTGTAAAGCCGATCACGTGAATCCATTTTCTAAAGCCCACGTTTATCGTGGTAACTCCTTTCCCAAAATCCGATAACGGTATTACAATCATATGAGACATGATTACAGTACCGGCAAACCGAATTAAATTTAAATTCGTCCATATTTTAATTTAATTCGGCCAACTCTCGATTTAAAACACATAAAACACGAGTCATAACTCGTACAGGTGCCACTCGACCGAGTACACCTGCTACTCGATCGAGTAGCACCCCAAACCGTGGGCAGAAGCTTCTTTTAGGACGCACTCGACCGAGTCAGGCCATGACTCGACCGAGTGAGTCCTGTAGCCCCATAACCGAGGGCCTTGACACACCTTTCAAGCCTCGCCTTTTTTTATCGACTTTAGTCATCACGTGTAAAGACTATCACGTGACTAACCTATTTTCAAAACCATGCACAACACGACACGTAGAACGACTTTGACCACTTTTGACGTGATAAGTCGGGACAAGACTACGGGATATGAGATCGGGCTAGCAATATGCCACAGTCTCGTATTTTCGTCCTTCGTTTAGTACGCGATATAATGTGTATTTAATCGGGGTTAGTCCATCTACAATTTTCGCGGTCTAGCTTACATACGGGTCCGTCCATATCTTTGTATCGCGTTATTTTTATTACTTCTACGTAATGTTGTATTGTGAATTCCGGGTTGTATTTCCGCCCGTGTAACTTGTACGTTTTTATTTCACTTTCGAGCTTTGTTTATTTACTTGCTTTTACGCTTTATAAACGAACCTCGCATGCTAAACCATTTTGACCAAGAATAAGATGCATTAAATGACGTAGTTCACAAACTATTAATATGCTTAGCCCGAAAACGCTGTTTGCATATCATTTAATCGTTTTACTAGCGCGCACACACGAACACGAACGATGTCTTAGTAGAGGCCGCCATGTGCGGGGGGGGTTGGGTGTCCTTAGTGGGCTTCCCAACACGTACCCTCACCCCTTACTCAGAACCTTTGGTTTCCGGATGTCCGAAACCCTTGGCGCACGAGAGTCATTCTATATACGAAAGCCGGTTTATACGGTATCGATATTGCAATGCAAAGGGACGAGCCCAATGAACTCTCAAATCGGAGTGGGCTTACTTTGTGTAAAGCCCATGACGACATAGAGTGGGCTCGTATGGTTCCGAATAACCACAAAATTCGGTGGCGACTCCATTTTGACTTAAATTTCGAACCCGAGAACAATCTCACCACGAGATTCATTCGCCTACCCAAACCCGCGCGTGGCCGCGTCGGGGTGGACCTACGTCATGTCCACAATCATTTTTAGCATCATAAAATCTTCACCAGTATTAGTGTATATATGTATATATTCATACGCTGTCATGTTCATGACAATAAATTCATATATGCTTATACTTTCAATCGTATATGGACTGTATAACCTTAATTTCCTGTCATACAGTTCAATGTATACCATCATGTTTATAATCTTAATTTACTGTCATATATGCATCATGAGAAGTAGAATTAATTTAATACCTTTCAATTTTAGTGCCTTTCTAGTTCATATCAACTCCGCTTCCATGTATATCTTCGTTTGTCCTTAATAAAACAAATATTTCAGTTTAACAACTTACTTTATTTTGTTTCATAACTCAGAATGATGTCATACAAGCGAGCATTAGAAAACCTATTCTTAATAGGTTCAAAGAAAAATTTGTACTCGGTGAGTCATACAATATCCGCAGTCTTTCCGTCGCTGCTAATATTGGAAAGGACAAATCTACTACTCATAACTGCAGGCTACAAGTTTAATATTCTTCAAGGATCACGCATTTGCCAAAGGACGTTACCATACCAAATAATATTTATTGATTCCAAAAGTTTGAAGATATTATTAATGGGAATGTTCCTGGCAGTCAACACATAGGTTTATATATCATTCTCTCCTATTTTGCAGTTCAATATAATTTCTTCACTTCAGGATTCCTAATTATTATAATGGTTGACTTTTTATAGATGTTGTTAGGAAGCTTTATGAAATAGGACCACTCATGGACACGAAGAAGGGTTATAAGTACAGGAATATTAATTTGGAAGACGTTGAGTAAGTACTTTTCTGCTTAACTATTTCACAACTTCTTACTTGCTTTATTAATAACTTACGACTAATTTTCATTTTTGCATGTTGGGACAGTGAAACAGTGGTTTTGTTGTATTCTACACCTTATGGTTACCACATGCGACTGATCTGCCAGAGGTTTTAAATAGCTTACCAAACCCTTAGCAGTCAAAAGTTATTGTCTTCCGCGGTCTGGAACCTGATGGGCCGTATTTAGTCGTATTTATTACGACGGTTTTTGGGTATTTTGTGAGCTAAATCGGTTGTCTTGTATTGCATTTGTGTCGATTTGGTATATATGTAATATAGGCTATTTTGAGGATGCTAACCATTGGACCGTCGATTTGGGTTAAGAACTACTAAAACATGAAGAAGAAGAAGAAGAAGAAAGCACACTTGAAGACCCGGAACGACGGAATTGAAGGATCGCACGAAACAGCAACAGCTACCCAGGCGAGTCGCCCAGGAGCCACGCGAGTCGCGCGCTCCCGCGAGTCACGCCAAGCCCATGCGAGTCGCCCGGTGGTCTGAAACGTCGCACGCATTCCGTCTTATTTTGTGTTACATGGCTATGTTTTAAGACTTGGTTTTCAATTAGGAAACTTTATTATTACTAGGATGTTTTTATTATTATTTTATTATTACTAAACTATTATTAGGTTTAGCTTAGTTTTAGATTTTATCATTCACATATCAACACATCAAGATTTAACGTAAGATTAGAGAGAAAAAGGGAGACCTTTGAAGAACCCTAATTTTCCATTGCAAGTATGTGTCACTACAACAAAATCGCTTTTTTGTGTCGATTATTTCGTGACGAATGGAAAATCGACACAAATAACCCACAATTACTCATATAATGAACAACTTATGGTAACAAATAGAATTCGACACTAATTATCTCTTCTTAAACGATGGCATAGCATAACAATACATCCAGCATAGAATTCGACACTAATTATCTCATTGAGCGTTAGGGGTGAGCAAAAAAAAAAACCGAAACTCGAACCGAAATCCGGTTTGAAAAACCCGAAAATCTGGGGGTTTTTTAGTGAAAAACTGGGTCGGGTTCGGTTCACAAATTTTATAAATCGGATATCCGGTTGTGAATCAGTTTACACTTTTAAACGAAAATAAAATAAATTTTGATATGCAAATTAGTAAAACCGGGTAAAAAATCGATTCGGAAACCGGTTTAGAAAACAAGTTTATAACAAAGATAACAATATTTTTTTTTTTAAAAAACCGGGTAAAAAACTGGTTCAAAAAACCGGTTTATAACAAAGATAACCATATTTTTTAAAAACCGGGTCATAAAAACCCGTTCGGGTTTAAACTGGTTCGGTTTACAATATGAAAAAAAATCGGGCACCCGGTTTAAACCGGGTCGGTTTCGATTCAAGAAAAAATGGTTTCTAAAAACGGGTATCCAAACCGGTTTTCAACTGATTTTGAAAACGGGTTCGAATACCGGTTTTGCTCACCCGTTAATTAGCGTGCTTCAAAAAAAATATTTCAATTGAGCGGCAAACGAATTCCTAAATATTTTTCATCTTTGCGCCTGATTGTCTCTCCTCTAATTATTTCCTAATCACTCCAAATTTAATCAAAATATATATGAAGCTCTTGATACAGTTTCATAACTATATTAAAATCATCCCAAGTAAGTTTTTGAAGATTTTCGTTGTTGTTTATACGGTTTTGAACCTCGTACCATCACATCCTTTCAACTCTTCAAATCCCCAATTCAATCAAGGTCTGATTTTAACTCGATTTCTTAAGATATTCATAAAATAAATAAATTATAAATCAATATTAAAACAAATACTCCTAATTTTTATTACAATTAATCAAAAAGGCATTTATTAAAAAAAAATAGTACAAGTAACTATAAGATATTAAACTTACATAATCGTTCTATTCTTATTGCATTAAAAGCAATATAAGTTACTCCGTATCAATAAGTTTAGTAAAACAAAAAAATAGCAATAATACTATCTATAAAATTGGCAACGCTCCTTGAGTTTACTTAGAGACAATCAAGGCTCTTTTTTCTTGTTCTCCTCTTGATTCGATCAACCGCAAATTCCTTGCACACTGCACACATATTAACTAATAACTGATTACAGATGTCATATGAACATATCAATATTGATGATACATAGCTGATGTATTTTTGGTACTGCAAAAATCAATAGCGATGACCAAGCTTCATATTGATATGTCTACATATCCAACACTAAATAGAGTGTATGAATCAAGTCGGAGTCTACCTGAATAAGAAGCTTCTCTGCCTGAAATGCAACCTGATCATAAAAATATGATTCTACTTAATATTGTAGTACATTAAGAGCTTTCTATACCAAATAGAAATCATATAAACTATGACATCTGTTATGTAATTTTACCACGTCATATCTACTAGCATAAATATCTAGAATATTATATAAGATTTCACTTATATGCAAACAATTTCAACTGAAAAACCCCACTGCTTAAAAAATATGCATATGGACATAGAAGCTAATTTAGATCAACCAAATGAATCATATAATTTTAGCCGGAAATAAACTAGTAATGATAGTCCAAAATCCTGTGTACAAACCTGATATTCCATGAACTCTCAATATGCTTCATCCTTAGAACACTCTGTTGTAATTGATCTGAAGCCTGGTGCCTTTAAAAATATAAAACAGATTTTTTTTGTCAAATACTCATACTATCTAGCATGTACTTAATCAAGACAGACGATGAACTGAATGAAGTTTGATATCGAGACAGTAAGGCCGTGTTCTTTCTTGCTGAAACTCACTTAAGTGAATGTCCGAACTGAGGTGAATGTGTCTATACACAACTGAATGTGTCTGCAGTTAACAAAACAGAAAGTGTTGAATATAAGTTGGAAAGAACAAGGTCTAAAAAGTTGAGATATTAATTAAGTAACACATCAATTTTTCTATAAAACATATACCGAGTATTATACATGTAAATATATAAATAGTACCTTGATTCCAAAAAACAAACCTTATTGCATGCACAACTATTACACAACAAACAAAAAACTACTAGCAAACAAGATAAAGGATACATGGAAAAAGAAGAACATAAGCAGAGGGAAAGTATCTTGTGATGAGCATCAAGTTCAATCCATTCATTTCTTTTTCCTTAGATAACAAATTGTTATATACGTGATTATATAAATAGTTGCTGGATTTGTGTGTTGGTCTTCTTCGTATTCACCTTCTTTTTTACCATCTCATTCCCAGAAATATGTTAAGCGTCGGTGGCACACTGAGCAAGTTCCTTCATATTAGCAAAGACTTTAGGGTGCTTCACAGCTAGGGGGTTGATATAATCTGATACTTTTAGGGGGCTTTATAGTGTTTAGCATTAACTTTGTATATTGATAGAAGTACTAGATGTTACTTGGGAATGAGAGTGGGAATGGGAATGAAAATGTTATGAGATACTTAGACTCAGTTCGTTAATATATTCTCCAAATTGCTATTATGAACCAGTTACAAGTTGAGGACGGTTTGTGGAGTTACCTAACATAGGTTGATAATTTGTGTTAAATGTCACACTATCATGAAAGTGTGCCATTCATTCTCATAGAAAGTATGTCTTCGCATCAGGTTTTCTTACAATGAAAGTGTGCCATTCATTCTTATAATACGTGATGACATAGTTGTGACACAACACACAAATCAACTAGCATACACAGATAAAGGATACGTGGGAAAGAACTCACAACCAGGGGGAAGTATCTCATGATAAGCACCGACCTATTCATTTCTCTTGCTTGGTCCTTAACCCTGCGGGAACCAAAGATCCTCTTATTGGACACGATCCAACAACCAGAATCGTATGATAAGTCGATTATTTCCATACTATGTTTCAGCACACTATCGGCCTCCTTTATCATCATCCCCCCATGAAACAACTATAATGCAAAACTTAACAGCATGACTCAGACACAACAATTATGAACACTCTGAACTTGTTCGTTTGTCATCATGTTCATTTGTTGCGTGCTGATGTTTTCTGTTTTCTGTTGGATTGTGCTGCTGTTATTTCTGCTATTACTGTTGTTTATTGCTGATGTTGCTGCTCGGAGTATTAATTAATTTACGGTGTTAGGCACGTAAATGGCAAATATTAGGGAAAATTAGTTGTAATAGATGATGAATGAATATCAGCTGCTCAGTTTTTTGTGTGTTAGTTGCTTTTCTTTTCTCTTCTCTTAAATATACTACTACTACTACAGGGTACTACTAGTCATCCTCCTTCTACTAAAAGGATAGGAAAGCTAAGAAAAGTGACACGTGGCAGCCTCTCATTAAAAAATTTCCCGCTCACCTATTAACACCAACAAAATGGGCCTTCACTCTAATCTGACAGCACACTAACTACAGAGTGGGCTAATCTGACAGCATATGAACTACCAAGCCCGATATTATACTAAAGTAAATATATTCAGACACTACTAATTCTATATATTCAAGCATGCGCGTAAATATTATGTCGTGTAATATTATGCCATATATATATATATACGTGTGTAAATACCCACACTTGGAGATTTGAGTTCTCTAAAATATTATATCTAATTTTATATATAATATATATATATGCCATATATATCTAATTATATGCCATATATAGCTTTATATCGTAATTGGAGTTCCATATATACGTCATATAGTATTAATTGCCAAAAATTCTCTTACTACCTACCAAGAGGATAACAATACTAGGAAATAGGATGAGGTGTCAACCTTTCAAGAGATGTCTTCCCTCCAAACGAAACAAATTAATATTAAAATCTCATCTTATAATAATTACAATATCCACTTTCTATTCAAAGTAAATAAAATCTCATCGTATAATTATAATATTCAAATTCAATTTAAGGTAAATATTTATGTAATCAAAGAAAATAATTGTGATGGGCTATTAAAAAAAATACTTAGATATTTATGATAATGTAACAAGATATAAATCTCACAAGTATCAAAACTAAGTGTTGAGACCGTCTTACCTGAGCTTGGTCTGAGACACAACTATAATATGCCAAAAACTAAAAAACGCATACCGTCATTATACGAGAAGTCTCATTAGGGAATTTGTGAGAAAAAAAATGTTCATCAAAAAAATACATTGGGTAAGATTGCTCGATTATATTTATCATCTTTGAAATTTTAAATAATTTTCTTAGATCAAAATGTAAAGATTAAAAATGTGAAAAATTAATAACTTATCGATTATATATTTATAAGTAAATATAAAATACTAAATTTACCGCGCATTATTGCGCGGGATCTATACTAGTTAATTATTATTCATATTAATAAAGAGTACGGTGTAGTTAAGACTTAGGAATGGAAAATAGAGAAATCAAAATGAAAAGGCAAGGGAGGGAGCGAGTATATTCAATGAATTATAATTAAAATAAATTTAATATTTCTAAAACATAGATTCTTGTTTACGAAGGTCCTCATATTTGTCATATTAATATAACGAGTCAAATAATGTTCATTTAGATAGTTCCGTCATAATTAGGAACAAAGTGTTTATAAAAAGGGAAAAGAGGGGAAGAGGAGGAGAAAGTGGTTTCATCTGGGTTGGAGTAGATATTGAGTGGTGACAGTAGAGAGTTTTCGAGGGATGAATCGAATGTGGGGTGGATTTCGGTTGAGCTTGAGCAGAATTATAGCTCAATTCTTTTGTCCAGATGGTAATATACTCTTACACGTCATCTATTCGTAAAATAAAATAATAACTGATATTATTAATTAAGTTAATTTACGATACCCGTTTTGAGTTGATTTGATTAAGTTGATTTGAGTTGTTCATTTTATAAAAATTTACTATGACTATTTTATTATGTTTAGTCTTAATTTATTGTTTATTTAATATTAATTTTGTTTGGGTGAAGGGTAAAGATTATATTAATTGAGATAAAGAATTACAAATATTCGTCACCATACAACCATTTCGCGACACTCAAACTACAACTGCAATAAAATTACATCGTATCTACCACTTTTTGCAAGTTCTTCTGATTCAGCAAGAAGTTGGATCTGATCCTAACTTCTTTTTGAATGTCCCGCAACACTATCTCAGGCCTAGTAAGTTTCTCTTCATGTTTGCATAAGTTTCGAGCTATACCAGTGCAATCAACGAGCAACCGATAATCCGCTTCAGCATACTACTCTTCTGACATTGCCACTAATCCCAGGTATTCTCCACAGGTATGTTAACCTTGAACCACTCTTCCAAACCCTTCACACACCTACTGTACTAGCATTTATAAAAGAGATGTTGATGATCTTCTTCCCCATTATTCCTGCATATATTACATCGGAATACAAGTATCATACCTAGTTTATGAAGTCTAGCATTAGTTAACAGTCGATTATGCATCATGATCCAGCCTATAAAGGCATGCTTAGAAATCACCAGCCTATCCCACACCTGAGTATGCCAGGCCCCTTCAGTTCTTGACCCTCGCAACCATACATATCCCGGTTTAATAATTTAATTTCCATTGTTGTGGGCTAGTAGCATTGGTGATGGATTATTGGTTATGTCTTTTGATTTCGATAATTGATAATCGTATGATTTTGCCTGCGTTGACCATGATTTACAAGTAAGTTTAAATAAAATGCTCTTCCTTAAACAGATAATCGTTACATGGCTGGACGAAAACGTAAACTTTGGTCAGATTGTGAGCTTGGAAGCAATGATTATTTAACGGGATTGACAAAGTTTATTAAATATGCTTTTGAGAAAACATCTATTGAAGATAAAACAATAGCTTGTCCTTGCGCCAGATGTGTACGTTACCATCGTTGTAGTGAGAAAGTTGTTTATGACCATTTAGTGATAAATGGACCTATGCGTGACTTTGAGAAATGGTTTGATAACTTTGATTTTGGGTCCTCTTCAATGCCTAGTAACGACGAAGAACTTTCTAAATCCATTGCGAATAATAGGATATTAGAAATGTTAGGGGATGCTTGCGGAATTCATTGCAATACTTCTTATAATGAGACTCTTGGTGGGAATCCTAACAACACTCCTAATTCTAATGACTGTGTCGAGTTTGATGAAGGTTTCACTAGGGTGGAAGACCCACTTGAGTCAGTCCCTTCTAATGTTGATATGTTTAATAAGCTATTAGAAGATGTTAATTTGGAGTTGTATCCTGGGTGTAAGGAGTATTCTAAACTTTCATTTATCCTCCATCTTTATAATCTCAAATGTAACTCTGGATGGTCTGATAAGTCATTTACGGAGTTACTTGACATCTTTAGGAAGGTCTTACCCCAAGGTGCAGTGATTCCCGACTCCCTTTATGAAACAAAGAAGATTGTAGATAAACTGACTCTTAAGTACAAGAAAATTGATGCATGTCGAAATGACTGTATGCTTTTTTGGAAAGAATATGCTAATCATGACGAGTGTGTAGTCTGTGGAGTATCTCGTTGGAAAACCTTAGATGGGTCTAGTGTCAATGTGTCTAATAATACGAAAAATAGTAGCGGAAAAGTAAACAAAAGAAAAAACATTCCCGTTAAAGTACTCCGATATTTCCCTTTGATACCAAGGCTTCAAAGACTCTTCATGTCTTCTAAAACAGCTGAACTTATGAGATGGCATCACAAAGACCGACTAAACGAGGATGGTGTCTTAAGGCATCCGGCGAACTCCGAATCATGGAAGAATTTTGATAATCGTTACCCGACTTTTGCCGCGGATCCCCGGAATGTTAGATTAGGCTTAGCTAGTGATGGTTTCAATCCATTCGCGGAAATGCGGAGCACCTATTCCACTTGGCCTGTACTCTTGATAATATATAATTTGCCTCCTTGGTTGTGCATGAAAAAACCTTTCATTATTCTTTCTACACTGATTCCTGGTCCAAAGTCTCCAGGAAATGACATTGACACTTACTTACTGATGGGAGGGATTTGTCGTGGATCCCACCGATCAAATAAATAACCAACTAATCCTAGTGGGTAGCTAGGGCAAGTCGGGTCGAATCCACGGAGACGGTAAGAGGCGTCTAGACTAAGGTCACCCAAATACGAGACTAAGTCAACGAGCTAAACTAAAATAGAGTAATGGGAAGGGAGAGAAGGCTAAAGCTATCACTACGGTAACGGAGAGAACAACTAAGGAAACGGGCTAGGATTAGGTCGGGTTCAAAGGGGCAATGGAATGGTCAAGGAAGAGTAAAGGTGAAGGAGGTAGTCGGGTAATCTAGGTGTGGTCCGGGCTCTCGCTACTTAGACCAACCTAGAGGTTCCACCTAAAACCCATCTTGGCGATACACATGACAAACGGGGCTACTAGCGTGTTATTGTGGCCTAGATCGCGTCCGGGCTCTCGCAACTTAGACCGACCTAGGGGTCGTCCTCACCGGGCTCTCGCTACTTAATGAGGGAACCAAACCCACAAGCAAACTATCACCCACAAGAGAAAAGGCAAGAAAAACAAGTAATTGCAACTACTAGTCACTCAAGCATTTCAACAAACATGTAATATGCATCAAACCATGAGGAAACCCAAATCTTCCACCAACATCTCCAACAAACCCTTAATCATCCTATTAACACCCTAATCACCTTACTAACCCTAGCAAGAATCTACACAAACATATCTAAAGGAAAACTAACACTAACAAGATAAACCAACTCAAACAACAAAACATGCATATGTGAAACTAACAAAGATGATGAACAAAACAATAAACAAGAACTAAGGATTGAAACTTGAATGATAAAACAAGATTAAGAGAAGGAAAAAAGAGAAATTATACCATACTAGAAGAGGATGAAAGATTATCCCAAAAGCTCGTTCCAAGCTTCAAAAACCGACTTCCCTTCACACGATCCAAGCTCCAACATTAACCCTTCCTTCCTAGGAGACACTTTCACTTCACACCTATCACAATAAACTCAAATACACATCAAATTCCCTCCCTCACATCGCTCATCAATAAATCCAAATAATCAAGAATCTCACAACACAAAGGATCCTAGAAACAAAATCATGAATAACACAATTACAAACACAAAAACTAAAGAGAAGAGAGAAAGGGGAATGTACAACATGACGGTTCTTAAGGAACTCCATCAAACCGAGGATGGTGGACTCTCGTTCTAACTGTAGCCTCCAAGGGCTCGGAGGAGCAAGTCAAATGCTCGAGCCACATCGTAAGGAGGGCCCAAGCAACCAAGCCAAGCTAACCTCCACGGCCTCCAAGGTGGAGGCAAGAAGTAGGAATCCCAAGACCCAACGTCATCATTCATGTTGTCTCCGGGGTCTTTCCATCCTACGAGCTTAACCGACCTCTTCCTCCCTAAGCATCGTCTCCAATCACTATCAAGCTTCAAATCCTTGACAAGAGGCACAAAAAGCAGTTTTGGCCCCGTTTCCTTGTTGCACGCCCCCACACTTTCCTCAAGTTGTGGTTCCCCATCTTCATCGCTCGTCCCCACATCATCTTGGAGAAGAGGATCGAAACTTCTACCGGCGGTTTCAATCTCTTCCAAGTCATTGCTCGGTTCACTAGCCAGGGGCTCTTGATTCTTATCCACATTCTCGCACAAGGGCAACTCGAGGCTATCAATTTCACCCAACATCCTCACAAATTCCACCAAACCATCCAACTCACTATCCTCCTCCAATTCTTCACCAACGATGCCTTCACCAAGAGTCATATCCTCATTCGTCTCTTTTTGGGTAGACGATTGAGGCTCTTCAAAGCAAGACTCGCTCGTTATAGGGAATTCATTAACGGCCTCGTCATTGGGTTGTTCCCCTTCCCCAAATGAACATCCCTCATCAAGTTGTGAGGATCGAGTTAAGAGCATTAGGGTTTGAGCCGTTAAAGCATGCAATCTAGCTTTAGATTCCTCCCTTTCCCTAAGGATTTCGGCCAAGAGTTCATTATTCTTTTGCGATTGGATGGCCATTTCTTGTTGCATTTGAAGCATCGGTTGATGTAGCTCCAAGTTTGGCAATTGGTGGTCATCGGGGTCTTGTAAAGCTCCTTGATAATCTTGATGATGCCCAAGGGGTGGGGCATCATATTGTTGGTAGTAAGGTTGAGGTGATTGGTAGTACTGTGGGTCATGGGGTTCATATTGTGGTTGAGGTGGAGGGTAACATGGCGGGTTTTGGGGGTATTGGCTTCCATAAGGTGAATCTTGAGCGAACATGGTGGATTCACAATCATAGCTTGAGTAATAGCCACCATGATCGTAGGATTGATAGTCATTCACTTGTTGGTAGCCATTTCCATATTCTTGAAGATCATACCCGTCTTGATTACCCCAAGAAGCTTGATAGTGGTAGGGGGACGTCATGTTATACCCTTGGTTCATGGAAGAAGAGGAGTAGCTCAAATCGGCTCCCGAGTGTGTGGAGTTTAGATCAAACCCCATGCTTGCTCGAAAATCGTAGCTCATACCCGGTTGAGGACTTCTCAATCTAGCAACCGTCCGTTAAAGCGGCTCTGAGTTGCAAGAAGAAGATGGTCACCACCTCTAAGCACAAACTGTAGACTAAGAGCAAACGTGAGAAGCCTAGTGCTTTTTGGGCACTAGACAAGAGAGAAATAAACCTCACACACACAAGATGCAAAAGGAACAAAAAGAAAAAGAAAAACACAGACACAAAGACAAAGTCGAGCAAATAGGAAAACAAAGTCTAAACTAGCACCGTCCCCGGCAACAACGCCAAATTGATGGGAGGGATTTGTCGTGGATCCCACCGATCAAATAAATAACCAACTAATCCTAGTGGGTAGCTAGGGCAAGTCGGGTCGAATCCACGGGGACGGTAAGAGGCGTCTAGACTAAGGTCACCCAAATACGAGACTAAGTCAACGAGCTAAACTAAACTAGAGTAATGGGAAGGGAGAGAAGGCTAAAGCTATGACTACGGTAACGGAGAGAACAACTAAGGAAACGGGCTAGGATTAGGTCGGGTTCAAAGGGGCAATGGAATGGTCAAGGAAGAGTAAAGGTGAAGGAGGTAGTCGGGTAATCTAGGTGTGGTCCGGGCTCTCGCTACTTAGACCAACCTAGAGGTTCCACCTAAAACCCATCTTGGCGATACACATGACAAACGGGGCTACTAGCGTGTTATTGTGGCCTAGATCGCATTCGGGCTCTCGCAACTTAGAACGACCTAGGGGTCGTCCTCACCGGGCTCTCGCTACTTAATGAGGGAACCAAACCCACAAGCAAACTATCACCCACAAGATAAATGCAAGAAAAACAAGTAATTGCAACTACTAGTCACTCAAGCATTTCAACAAACATGTAATATGCATCAAACCATGAGGAAACCCAAATCTTCCACCAACATCTCCAACAAACCCTTAATCATCCTATGTGAAACTAACAAAGATGATGAACAAAACAGTAAACCAGAACTAAAGATTGAAACTTGAATGATAAAACAAGATTAAGAGAAGGAAAAAAGAGAAATTATACCATACTAGAAGAGGATGAAAGATTGAAACTTGTATTAATAAGAAAAACCCAAAACAATCTCCCAAGGTTGTCAATCTTGGTTGAATCTTGAAGAATTCCCTTAATACAAGACTAATTACTAAGATTAACGATAAACTAAGGACTAATCTACACTAATCTAAGCTAATCTAACCTAAAATAGTCTAGGGTTTGGGGGGAAGTGAAGAACATCCAAAGGAATACAAGAGGAAGGGTATATATAGGGTTACAATGCAAAGAGAGATGAAACAATGCAATCACGGGCTGTAACTGGGCCATCCCGTCCGGGATGAGTTGGTCCCGGTCGGGATGGACCCCTTCCCGGTCGGGATGACCTCAAAACAGCAGCTCCTCTTTTGTGCACTTCATCCCGGACGGGTTGAGGTCATACCCGTCGGGGATGAGTCTTGTAGGCCTCCAATATGATTCATTTGGTTCCTCCTTGCTTCACATGGACTTCTCATCGATTCTCGGGACTCGGGATCGGGTCTCGGAGGCTCGGGATTGGGTCCCAAGGTCTCGGGGTCGAATCCAAGGCATCGAGTGATCGTTCCTTCACTTCGTTGGCTCCGAAAAGTGTATGTATTGAGTCGGAATCGCTCCAACTCTTCACGAATGGTCTCGGGAACCTGAAACGAACTAGAGGAAGCATAAGTAGCCCATAAATCGCTCCCAAGGAGCGATTCCACAAGGAAAATGGGACCAAAACACTACGAAATAGGCACTACAAACTACACTTATCAACTCCCCCACACTTAACCCTTACTCGCCCTCGAGTAAGCACAAACTAACTACTAAACTAGCCGAGCGGGTATTAGCGCACCCTACGCCCTTTCAACTCACGCGAGGGCACCTAGAGGATAAGTGCTCTCCGCAAGGCAAGTGGGGTCTTGCGACAAAACTGTGGATGCAACCGGACACAAAAACACATAAACAAACAAGCACACAAATAAACACACAAAAGGTTGCACCCAAAAGAAAAGAAATACCGCTTCCCTCAAACAAGCGGTGAAAGAAGCACCGGTTTAGGACTCAAGGCAAGTGACAACGTTCCCAAGCTAGCAATACAAACCAAAAATGGACAAAACCCTAATAGTATGACGACAAAGCAATAAAAACGTTGGTAACTTACCTCGGTTCCTCCTAACCTTCTAAGAACGTACTACGGGACGATCGGCGGGATGGAAAAAGGATGACCACGGTGTTAGTCGACACTGTAGGTAAGTGAGACCCCGCCCCCTTTAGCAAGGAGCCAAGAGGGTCGTCCCATGCCCGAAACCGCCTAACTAGTCCAAGTAAAAAGGTGGAAATATGCAAAATGAGGGAAGACCGACCATTACCGCTATCATCCTTCCTAGGGACTCGGTCCTTTGGTAGGCTCTTCACGGTAATAGTCGGTAAAGGGCCTATTTTGTGAGGTGTGAGGTTTCTATTTTTGCGAGACGATTTTCTTTTGGCATTTTCTTCTTCTTTTGCATTTTTGCTTTGTTTTGCCATGCCATTTCTTTTTCTTCTTTTCTATTTTCTTTTTGGCTTTTGTGCCTTTTCTTTTTTTTCTTCAATCTTTTCTTTCATTTTCATTGTTTTTCTTTTCTTTGCCCTTTTTGGCTTGATTTGGCTTTTTGGCATTTCTTTGTATAACAAGAAAGAGAGAATTCACAAATTGCAATTTATTGTGTGGATATGTGTAGGAGGTAGGGTAATGGATGAGTCGGGACGGCGCCTTCCCTTCAAACCCACAAAAAGGGGAAAGACTTGGGCTAATTGAGCAAATTTCAAACATGGTCACCTAAGGGACGGGACTCGGCAACCAAGGCCTTTTTACACCGTGGGTGGTCATAATGGTCAAAGGTGCAAATCCCGTAGTAAATCCCTAGTAAGCTAGGTGGACTCAAGGTAAAGGATCAACGGAATCATTGATTTAGGGTCATTCTACTAGACTAAAGTCCAAGACTCGATTTATAACACTAGGAAGGGAAAGTAAACACTCGCACACTAGCCTCTAAACCGGGTTTTCGAAAACATATTTACACACACGACACACTAACACAACACAAAACGAAGACACGACGAAAACGAAAGAAAAAGAGATAAAAGGCCACAAAACAAACAAACAAACCACACAAACACCACCCCAAGCTTCCAAACAAGCCACCAAATCAACCAAACTTTACAAAGCTCCTCCCGAGCACACAACATCACAATCTCCTCCAAACTCCACAAGAGATAAAGAAGAAAAAGGGATAAAGATGTTACCGGAAGTCTTGAAGGCTCTCCATAGCTATCGGTGATTCAAGTAACCTATAAGGAAAAAGGGAGGCAAAACACGCACAACACAAAAATACACGATACAACGACACAAAAGGAAAACACACAAAAGAAAATCTTTTTGATTTTTGTGAAAAAAATTCAAATTTTTAGGATTTTTAAAGATTTTTCGAAAAACTACAAAAATAAAACTAACTACGATAGAATATCGCTCCCCAACACTTAAGCCGAGCAATGTCCTCATGCTCTACCGTGGTGCATGGGAGCACAAAAGAAAAGAAACTACGAAAATAAAGCTAAAAATCAAAAAGTGGAGAAAAGGGTAGAATGTGTCCGGCCGGGGTGTAGTCAAGTCACCGTGGGCCGAGACAAGAAAAGATATGGAAAGGGGGGGAAATAAAAAGAAAGAAATAAAAGGAAATGGGAGGGGAGGACTATGTGTAATCAAGTCACCTAGCCCGGATTCCGCCCAAATCCGACTAATTCCTACGAAAGGGTGAAAATCTTGAAAATTTGGATTTTGAAATGACTCTCGATGTAGTCACATCATCGAGAGTCGGGAGCAACAACTACCAACACCCCGAGGGCCACCATGACACAAAAGTGTATAAGGGGAAGGGAATAAACAAATGAAGACAAGCTATAAAAACGGAAAAGAGAGGATAGTTGCCGTACCATACGGTTGGCAACTCACTCGCTCCATCGTCTCATAAATCAACATCGGCATGTAGCTAGTCGTCGTTGTTATTCCTTCCAAATCGCTATATGGTTCCATGGTTGGGGCACAAAGGTAAAATGGGGTGGGTTTTGATGTGAAAGTCGGTTTAAAGTGAAGAGAAAGTGAGGTGGAATGTGCATACGAGGTATGGGGGTCATATGATGTGGGTAAGGACATGTAGGGAGGTTGGGAGGAGGTATAAAGTGGTTGGGTGGGCCCAAACGACGAAGAAAAGGCCAAAGGATGACAGGGGGTCCATCCCGGTCGGGATGGGTGGTCCCGGTCGGGATGACCGGCTCGTCCCGGTCGGGATGGCACTCCAGTAGCCCCAACTTTCGTCACCCTCATCCCGGTCGGGATGGCTCATCCTTCCCGGTCGGGAAGAGTCTCCTAACCCTCTATAGCTCCCAAAAGCTCGTTCCAAGCTTCAAAAACCGACTTCCCTTCACACGATCCAAGCTCCAACATTAACCCTTCCTTCCTAGGAGACACTTTCACTTCACACCTATCACAATAAACTCAAATACACATCAAATTCCCTCCCTCACATCGCTCATCAATAAATCCAAATAATCAAGAATCTCACAACACAAAGGATCCTAGAAACAAAATCATGAATAACACAATTACAAACACAAACACTAAAGAGAAGAGAGAAAGGGGAATGTACAACATGACGGTTCTTAAGGAACTCCGTCAAACCGAGGATGGTGGACTCTCGTTCTAACTGTAGCCTCCAAGGGCTCGGAGGAGCAAGTCAAATGCTCAAGCCACATCGTAAGGAGGGCCCAAGCAACCAAGCCAAGCTAACCTCCACGGCCTACAAGGTGGAGGCAAGAAGTAGGAATCCCAAGACCCAACGTCATCATTCATGTTGTCTCTGGGGTCTATCCATCCTACGAGCTTAACCGACCTCTTCCTCCCTAAGCATCGTCTCCAATCACTATCAAGCTTCAAATCCTTGACAAGAGGCACAAAAAGCGGTTTTGGCCCCGTTTCCTTGTTGCACGCCCCCACACTTTCCTCAAGTTGTGGTTCCCCATCTTCATCGCTCGTCCCCACATCATCTTGGAGAAGAGGATCGAAACTTCTACCGGCGGTTTCAATCTCTTCCAAGTCATTGCTCGGTTCACTAGCCAGGGGCTCTTGATGCTTATCCACATTATCGCACAAGGGCAACTCGAGGCTATCAATTTCACCCAACATCCTCACAAATTCCACCAAACCATCCAACTCACTATCCTCCTCCAATTCTTCACCAACGATGCCTTCACCAAGAGTCATATCCTCATTCGTCTCTTTTTGGGTAGACGATTGAGGCTCTTCAAAGCAAGACTCGCTCCTTATAGGGAATTCATTAACGGCCTCGTCATTGGGTTGTTCCCCTTCCCCAAATGAACATCCCTCATCAAGTTGTGAGGATCGAGTTAAGAGCATTAGGGTTTGAGCCGTTAAAGCATGCAATCTAGCTTTAGATTCCTCCCTTTCCCTAAGGATTTCGGCCAAGAGTTCATTATTCTTTTGCGATTGGATGGCCATTTCTTGTTGCATTTGAAGCATCGATTGATGTAGCTCCAAGTTTGGCAATTGGTGGTCATCGGGGTCTTGTAAAGCTCCTTGATAATCTTGATGATGCCCAAGGGGTGGGGCATCATATTGTTGGTAGTAAGGTTGAGGTGATTGGTAGTACTGTGGGTCATGGGGTTCATATTGTGGTTGAGGTGGAGGGTAACATGGCGGGTTTTGGGGGTATTGGCTTCCATAAGGTGAATCTTGAGCGAACATGGTGGGTTCACAATCATAGCTTGAGTAATAGCCACCATGATCGTAGGATTGATAGTCATTCACTTGTTGGTAGCCATTTCCATATTCTTGAAGATCATACACGTCTTGATTACCCCAAGAAGCTTGATAGTGGTAGGGGGACGTCATGTTATACCCTTGGTTCAAGGAAGAAGAGGAGTAGCTCAAATCGGCTCCCGAGTGTGTGGAGTTTAGATCAAACCCCATGCTTGCTCGAAAATCGTAGCTCATACCCGGTTGAGGACTTCTCAATCTAGCAACCGTCCGTTAAAGCGGCTCTGAGTTGCAAGAAGAAGATGGTCACCACCTCTAAGCACAAACTGTAGACTAAGAGCAAACGTGAGAAGCCTAGTGCTTTTTGGGCACTAGACAAGAGAGAAATAAACCTCACACACACAAGAAGCAAAAGGAACAAAAAGAAAAAGAAAAACACAGACACAAAGACAAAGTCAAGCAAATAGGAAAACAAAGTCTAAACTAGCACCGTCCCCGGCAACGACGCCAAATTGATGGGAGGGATTTCTCGTGGATCCCACCGATCAAATAAATAACCAACTAATCCTAGTGGGTAGCTAGGGCAAGTCGGGTGGAATCCACGGGAACGGTAAGAGGCGTCTAGACTAAGGTCACCCAAATACGAGACTAAGTCAACGAGCTAAACTAAACTAGAGTAATGGGAAGGGAGAGAAGGCTAAAGCTATGACTACGGTAACGGAGAGAACAACTAAGGAAACGGGCTAGGATTAGGTCGGGTTCAAAGGGGCAATGGAATGGTCAAGGAAGAGTAAAGGTGAAGGAGGTAGTCGGGTAATCTAGGTGTGGTCCGGGCTCTCGCTACTTAGACCAACCTAGAGGTTCCACCTAAAACCCATCTTGGCGATACACATGACAAACGGGGCTACTAGCGTGTTATTATGGCCTAGATCGCATCCGGGCTCTCGCAACTTAGAACGACCTAGGGGTCGTCCTCACCGGGCTCTCGATACTTAATGAGGGAACCAAACCCACAAGCAAACTATCACCCACAAGAGAAAGGCAAGAAAAACAAGTAATTGCAACTACTAGTCACTCAAGCATTTCAACAAACATGTAATATGCATCAAACCATGAGGAAACCCAAATCTTCCACCAACATCTCCAACAAACCCTTAATCATCCTATTAACACCCTAATCACCTTACTAACCCTAGAAAGAATCTACACAAACATATCTAAAGGAAAACTAACACTAACAAGATAAAACAACTCAAACAACAAAACATGCATATGTGAAACTAACAAAGATGATGAACAAAACAATAAACAAGAACTAAAGATTGAAACTTGAATGATAAAACAAGATTAAGAGAAGGAAAAAAGAGAAATTATACCATACTAGAAGAGGATGAAAGATTGAAACTTGTATTAATAAGAAAAACCCAAAACAATCTCCCAAGGTTGTCAATCTTGGTTGAATCTTGAAGAATTCCCTTAATACAAGACTAATTACTAAGATTAACGATAAACAAAGGACTAATCTACACTAATCTAAGCTAATCTAACCTAAAATAGTCTAGGGTTTGGTGGGAAGTGAAGAACATCCAAAGGAATACAAGAGGAAGGGTATATATAGGGTTACAATGCAAAGGGAGATGAAACAATGCAATCACGGGCTGTAACTGGGCCATCCCGTCCGGGATGAGTTAGTCCCGGTCGGGATGAGGTGGTCCCGGTCGGGATGGACCCCTTCCCGGTCGGGATGACCTCAAAACAGCAGCTCCTCTTTTGTGCACTTCATCCCGGACGGGTTGAGGTCATACCCGTCGGGGATGAGTCTTGTAGGCCTCCAATATGATCCTTTTGGTTCCTCCTTGATTCACATGGACTTCTCATCGATTCTCGGGACTCGTGATCGGGTCTCGGAGGCTCGGGATTGGGTCCCAAGGTCTCGGGGTCGAATCCAAGGCATCGAGTTATCGTTCCTTCACTTCGTTGGCTCCGAAAAGTGTATGTATTGAGTCGGAATCGCTCCAACTCTTAACGAATGGTCTCGGGAACCTGAAACGAACTAGAGGAAGCATAAGTAGCCCATAAAACGCTCCCAAGGAGCGATTCCACAAGGAAAATGGGACCAAAACACTACGAAATAGGCACTACAAACTACACTTATCACTTACAGCCGTTAATAGATGAACTGAAAGAGCTTTGGGATGTAGGTGTTAAGACGTATGACGTCTTTGAAAAAAAAAGTTTCCAGTTACATGCTATTCTCACTTGGACTATAAATGACTTCCCGGCATACGGTAACTTGTCAGGGTGGTGTGTCTATGAAAAGAGTGCTTGTTATTTCAATTAGTATGGTAAGAATCCACAAATGGTTTAGACTAATTCATTAATTAAGATTCCATCGGTTATCAAAACATACCGAAACTCGTAATCACTAAGGTTCATAAATTTAAAGCTTATAAGGTCTCAACTCGAGGTGTACTTCAAATTTCTCGAGTAAGGAAGACTAAATAAAATTCACCAATTAACAATGTTCGGACACAAAATCCTCAAAGATGATCACCGACATATTTATAATTCCACAAGTGCAGAAGTTGGGGAAGTACAATAAATCCTCAAACACGCTCAAACCTATAGGTAATGGCGCAAACACTCACATCTTCAAACACGTCATTCGATTAATGTTTCTGAGAAGTCCATCAAATTTCTAATCGTAATGGTGCAACCACAAAATATTTAATAATCCAACGAAGCCACAATCTCATTGGTCTAAGGTTCTGAGCTGTAAATCCATTAAGATGATTGACATCAAAGTATTCCTCAAAACAATGCGATAAATCTAACCTCTAATGGCAATATGTTTCTCCTTTTCAAGGTTAACAACAATTTATCCAATTTAGATCACTC
This sequence comes from Agrostemma githago, assembly GCA_958450325.1. Taxonomy (NCBI): domain Eukaryota; kingdom Viridiplantae; phylum Streptophyta; class Magnoliopsida; order Caryophyllales; family Caryophyllaceae; genus Agrostemma; species Agrostemma githago. The sequence goes on from OY288248.1 coordinate 28,055,663, forward strand.
AACTCCAAAGTTCATAGGTTACAACCTTAAACAACGATCAACGATCTAATCCTTAAGAAACACGGGTAATCTATGTTAACCAAATTTTCTAACGATATTAATGAAAACCATTGATGGTACCACAACACACAAGTTAACACTTTAACCAACACTCTATGATCCCGAATATTCACGATGCATCCATAAAATAAGCATTAGGTAGGAATCCCAAAATACTATTATTAGCTACACTTGGTTCGGTGTTAGGTTAAATTAGGTACTAGGTATCCATCAAATACGATATACTCTTACTACCCCAAAATGTATTCAACTCTAAGTCCTCCAAATAATCAAGTAACCTATAACCCAAAGTTCAGTGTCTAAAGTACCAACCTAATTCCATTAATTGACAATTTATCATTCAAATCGATCATCAAAAGCTTACTAAGATAGGTAACAGGGTATAACTCACAATCCTCAAGCCATAGGTAACAAGGGTTTACTAAACCTTAAACATCTATATCCTTTCACGGGGTTCACTGAGACGGAAATTGGTCTAGCCAAAGAATCTCAAGAGAAAGACGGTAGAGTAGAAAAATATAACAAGGATTCACCAAGCGGTTGAAGAAGAGAATATAAAAGAGAAGAATTAGAAGAAGTAGAGGAAGGAAGAAAAGAGTCGATGATACTATATTACTAAGTTCTTAAACCAGAGGAGAATCTTCGGGCCTCCAGAGTTCACGCGGGATCCAAATGGCTTACTTCATCTTCTTGAAAAGAAACGAGCACGCAAGTCTTGGGTCGCTCCATCTCGATCTACTGCGACATCATGGAACATGAATCTACTCTTGATCATCTGGCCTGTAGCTTAAGTAAACTGAACCGGAGCTAAAAGTCACCATCGACATCTTTCTTGGAGCACCAAGTTTTCCACTCGAGTCAGCAGGCGTTGAGAGTTCTAAGCAGGTCTTGTCCCGATCTGGAGCATCATCCTATCAATATCTTGTTCATTCGTCTTCTTCCCACAAAAGCAACAAATATTCAATGCTAATCATTAAGTTCAGGAACAGATAATCTTAACAGTTAAGTCTTTATTTGTTTCTACCCATCTATAATAATATTTTTATTTACTGTTTAAATGATATACTAGTATTTTCCCTAATTTCAGGTGTAAGCGTTGGGATCAGTGATACTCTGATACCAACTGTAATCCCCTGGAAATTCTAACGCAATACAATGGCGGAAACACCGTAGAAGTGGGATTATAACACACTGTAGCTATGTCTTGATTAAATAAAAATGATAAGTCAATACATAAGCCACAAAAAAAAATATGGCTACAAAAAAAATGAATAAATAAATAAATAAAATCCATAAAAAGGGTTTTAACAATCCATAATACAGTTATCTGATTAAAACAAGCAGGATCCATAACTGCTCGCTAGCCCACCCGAAGGAAAACACATATACCTGCCATGTTAAAAACATAACAGCAACAATCAGTGAGGAGCAACGTCAACGTTCTCCCAGTCGTATAACAGGATTTTAAAACTGTAATTACTATTATAGAAAAAATAGTAAAAATGGAAACAATAAAACACATTATAATAAAAATAAACTTTCAGTGAAAAACTTCACGTATCAAAACAATATAATAAAAATGAGTTTTCCGAAGAAAACATAAAACATTTGCCAACCTGCAACCAAATTATATCGATAATAATAAAAATATTCAAAATGGCGTTATGGATAGGAGTAGTGTAGACGGCTAAACTTTCACTAGGAGAATACTAAAAACTAGCTTCGAGAACTTAGTTCAAACAAATTAAACTTCGGTCTCTAACTAGGCTACTCAACCATAATAGAGCGGCGACTTATAAATGCGTGGCCCTAGTTTAAGATAATGCACACTCCTTCTGGGATTACCTGTCACCTAGTTCAACTTATGGCGGCGACTTACTGCGAGACCTAAGCTTAAGGTCAAAATGTACACAACTCCCGGGATACTTGTCACCCGGTTCAACAACCAATGTACCGATTCCTGATACACTAGCCTTATAGTTGATGGCAAAACCGTAAACCCTAGAATATTTTACTCTAGCCTCACAGTTGTCCTTATTCCATAACTCCAAAACAAAGCCATTATCGATATTCAAAAGATATAATCAATATAAATAATATGAGGATAAAAGAAGTAAACATTTATATTCTAAAAGAGGAAACTTTCTATTTTTAGGAAACTTCTATTTTCAGAAACTTTACTAAAAATAGCATTATATCAAAATAGTGAAAATATTAGTTCATACTAATACCACATTTTTAGTAAACGATATAGATTTATAAAACTAATACTTTCGGCCTTAACGATATTAATTATTAAAGTAAGAACATTTGAGTTTATGAAATTATTGAAATAACGTACAAGTGTATAAAATGATTAAAAATGTCTTAAACATTTTAATAATACTAATCAGGGTGTTTTCAAAATTTACAAAGCTAAAATTCCCTTATTATTATTAGTTACAAAAATACGATTACAAATAGGATTTTACGGCAAATGTCAAATTAAATCTTTTAACGTCTTTTATTTAATTAAACCATTGAATATATTTAGAATATGTTAACGGATGATTTAACTCTTAAAGTTTCAGATTTAACTATTTTCAAAATAGCTGGAAAAATAAATCTTTTCGGTAAGACGAAGCATTTTAACGATAAATCGTAATTTGTCCAAAAATCAATACTTATTAATTAAAGACTTTAATAAATAGTATAAAAACTATGTAAAATAGTTAAAATATATTTATGGACATTCTGTCCAGAAAAGAAAATTTTCCAGAAACCTAAAACTTGTTTTTTAAAATGTTTTCTCGTTAATCGTCTAATCTCGACAATAACGATTAATAAAAGTAGTAATTACAAAACGATTTAAGTATTAATATCCAAAAATTATTATTAAACTTAAAAATCATGATTTTCCAGAAAATACTATTTTTCCAGATTTTCAAAAATTCCAGATTTAATAAACCCCGTTAAAACCGTCTTTTAAACCCGTTTTCACAATTAACGATTCCATTAATAAAACTTATCGTTCCTAGCATTTTATTAAAGCACTAAAAATCATAAAATTACATTTTATAATGAAATCATCAAAATGATAATTTGTTCAGATTAAATCGAAAGACCAAAAATCGAGAATTCAAACGACAAACGCGGTTTTAACGATAAACGATGATTTAAAGTGATTAATTTATTCATCCACTTAAAAATTCCTAAAACTTACGAAAAAATTCAGAAAAATCTATTTCATCATAAAGTTTCACCACGTCAAAAATCAGATTAAAATAAAATGTTTAAGTACTAGAACTAAAAACCGGCTTTTAATCATTTTTGTCCGTAAACGGAAATAATTCAATAATCGATAACTAAAATATCCGAAAAATACTAAATTATTAAAAATCATCAAAAAAAATCATTTTTACAGAATATAAATATATATTACATGTTTAGGCCGAATATTACGATTTTACAAATTAATATGACGATTTAATCGTTAATCTCGTAAAAGCGATAAAAATATCGAAACATGCAAATTTTCAACTTTTAAAAATTTTCCAGATTATATGACATACATATATTGTCAAAAATGAAATATAAAAATTATACATGCAAATACACAATTAAAATCATGAAATACCGAGTAACATCGACGTTACCTCTAACCCAAATTCGAGTCGATTATAAATTCGGCGGCTTTGGGATCATTCAAAAATCCTTCAACACAAGAAAAGCATGGTGGAAAAATACCATGATAAAACTATGAAAATCAAGGCAAATAACGATCGAAAACAACATCGATTATTACCTTAACGAAGGGATCGGAATGACGATTATTTAGGAGATGAAAACGAGACAATCGAGAGTCGATTAGAGACTAAATCTGGCCGGAAAGGGTGCTGGAAAATATCAGCCAAGATGAGAAAATGAGAGGAAAAGAGAGAGTTTTTGCCTTGAATATTATTTAGTGGTTGAATGAATGAAACTAATGAAGAGTTTATGAATGAATGTGACTTATAAAAAATGATAAAAACAAGGTGGATGTACCACTAAAACACATGGCCAAAATGGATGAAAAAGAGAGTGAAAAGTCTATGCATGAGTCATCAAATTTAATGGATGAGAAGAAAATATCTTAATCCTTTAATCATTTTATAAAATGAAATGTTTATAAAAGAAAGTGTAATGGTGGTGTGTGACAAGGGTCACGGTCCAAATGATTCAAGGTGAGTCCAAAATAAGTCGTAAGTCGATAAAAATAAGGATCGTAAAATTATTAAAGGCATTTCAATGCAATTTGAGTAAATCTCGCGTAAGAAATCAATTAATTACGAAACTTTGTAATAAAATCATTAAATGACAAATTTTCATAAATAAAAATATTTTCTTAGTTAGAAATATTATATAAATGTATTTGGGTCATTTTAGAAAAATAAATAACCCAAATCCAAGCTTAAAATGATAGTTCGTATAAAAATGAGATTCTTTGTGAATTAAATAAATAGTTTGCGACGAAAATTTAATAAATAGATTTATTATAGCAAAATAAAATATTTAAAATATTTTAATGAAAATAAATAATATTTGACTCGAAAATATTATGAAGTTTGAAAATGAAGGATACTGAAGGCAGAAAAAAAATCACAGAGTCATGACGGAGTCATAACAGAATAGATAACAACGCCTAGAAAATTAGCGGGTGTTACATCAAATATGGTCACGTGGGTCCCTACTTGCTCTTCTTAGGCTTCTTATCGACTCTCGGTGCTCGGGAATGGGCTCCAAGGGACTCAGGATCGAGTCTAAGCCACCAAATCATCGTCGCTTCTCTTCATTGGCTCCATATGTATCCGAAACGAGTCAGAATCGTTCCATTTCTCGAAGATAGTTCAAGGGAACATAAAACAAGCTAGAAGAAGCGTAAGTAGCTTCGAAACCGCTCTAAAGAGCAATTTCACGAGAGAAACCGGGACCAAACACAAGAAATAAGCACTACATAACACACTTATCAACAGGACAAGTTGACAGACACGAACTGGACTCTCTAAGGGTTGGACCGTGACTCGCTAGGGGGGTGGGCCACCTAAAAAGATAAGACTCTTAGGTTGCGCTACTCCATAGCCTAGGCGAGTGACAACACGGCCGAAGTCGAAATGGGAACGATCTGTTATATGTGGATTGCAATAATCTGTAATGTGACTTTTTTTGCATGACAGGACTTGGCAGTAACAATGTTGTAGTCTAGTTTCTTGTTGAATTCTTGGTTTTGGGGTGCATTCCCAAAGTGGGTGTCATTTCAAGTCCCTGACGGATTCTTGTATTCGACTAAGCCGAGTACTAGGACATACTGTAAAAAGGTGGCTAGATTTTGAAAGTAATTTCGATTTTGTGAGTGGATGGAGAACTTCTGCCTAAGAGAAGCCCTCAGGACGATAAAGGGAATTGTTGAGAACATGACAGTGTCGTGATAGGAACGATGGTGCTTTTTGAATTTGTGTCTATGTGGGTGGTTGTGCCTTGTTGAAAGGCTGCCTACGTATTCACGTGTAGTGAAGTCAAACCAAACCGTTGTTCAGTGGATTGAAAGATATATTATGGTGCCTAGTTTATTAGGGGTTTGTGTGTAACTAGCCATAACGATGGTGTAGGCTAGGTGCATTCCCAGTGATGTCTTGATCAAAGGGCTAGAACAGTTAGGATGTTGATCCTGTGACTGTGAGCGTTCTCCGGGGTAGCCCCCAGAGGTGGTGTGAACTATTTGGGCATGTTCTATGCCGACCGTAGGTTGAGTTCCCGTGTTTGGGGCTGGTAACTGGTTTGGATATTTTTGGAAATGTGGAACTAGGTCGTAAGTGGCTTTGATGTTTTGACATATGGAGCTCGATTTTGTGGAGCTAAGGCTTCGAGGGTAAGGTATTGTAATGTGGTAGGAAAGGGGGAAGTCGAGTAAAAATGACTCGAACTTCGATCGGGGTAAGTTCGATAATACGGGATCTGATTTTCATGTCTGGCCCTAATGGTTAGGGGTATCCTATGGAGCTTAACTCCTCAAAATTCCGGGTTGTTTCTTAGCCTAGCTCTCGAGAAGGTCTTGAGGGTTGTAATGTGGGAAGGCTGGATGTGGTGTTAGCCGACCAACTTGATTGTTTCTCCCCTATTTGATGGTATGGGTTTTCATGATTCTTGAAGTGATCGTACCCCGGTCAAGAGACTTTCACATGAGTTGACCGTTGACCACGGTCATGGGTTTTTGAATTTTCTTGGTTGACCTCTTAGCCCCGGTCATGGGATTCTTTTATTTGAGTTGAACGTGCCCCGGTTAGGGTTTGACCATATCTGGTCGGGGGATGTTGACAATTCTTTTTGATCATGGCCAGCTCTTTTGTTTTGGCCTTTTGATTTTTCCTTGGACTTTTGATTTTTTTTGTCTAGCTTTCTTTCTCTTCTTTCTGTTGGTCAGACTAACACCTAAGGTGGGGATTGGTCAGTCTTATTGGAAGGGTGTTTATTGTGGGAAGTGGGCTTGCCTTCCGTCTTGGACCCAAACTAGGAGCCTACCTAGATTTGTCATAGGATTCGATACCGCTCCTGCTAAGGGTAGTTATGTGGCTTTCTATGCCAGACATGAAATAGGTAAAGGAAAACACGAGTCTCGGTTTCCTGCAGCCTTCATAGATGTGCCTATAATAGTCACGTGCATGTGCTCACAGTGTATGACGATGTTCATCATGTTCTCGGAAACACATAAGGAAAGTATATATGAGAAATAGAAAAGATGATTTTATTGAATTTTGAAAAGAGGACAGAATATAGCTAACTCTGACTCTGACTTTGAATTTGAAAGAAATAGTACATCCTAGACTCCGACTCAGGCTCGGACTTAAATCAAATTTGGACTCTTGGATGGTGTTGTCAATAGTTGTTGGCTTCTAAGGACTCAAGTGGATGTCTAGTATAGCTTTCAGTAGAAGCTTCACCCAGATCTTCAATATGTCAAAGATCGTCTTCAATCCTAGTGCCCATTTCGGTAAGCACCGCAACGTCTGAAATGCCGGCACACCTAAGATGGACGCGGTAGGAGGGTAGGAGGTTGTTGATGAACGCCTCCACTAGTTTTTTCTCGCTGGGCTTGTCTACCAGCTTAACACTCTCAGCCCGCCAACGTTGAAGGTATTTGGTGAAACCCTCTGTTTGATCTTAGGCCATGACTTCTAAAGTCCGCATGGTGGTCTGAAGTTCAGTATTATCATAATAGTTTTTAGCGAACTCGGTAGCCACATCCTCCCAAGTTGGGAATCTTTTTGCATTAAGCCTATAGAACCAGGCTTTTGGGTATTTCTCGAGGGGTGTGCCGAACAAATTGATGAACATTTCGGCTTTGACCCCCTTGATTGCCATGAATTGTTTGAAAGCTCACAGGTGTAATAATGGATCCTCCGTCCCTTCGAATATGGGTAACCTCTCTAAGTCGAGATCCTTTGGTAGTTTCTCACTAATGGGTATATAGTCTCGGGAGTTTTCAATACGAATGTTATTCCCTTAAAGGGCGTGGAACTGTTGTTCGAGCTCACGCACCCTGCTGATCAGTTCGGCAAATGGCCTAGCATTTACCGGCACATAATTGAGGTCTTGCCGTTCAATGACAGTTAAACGAGCATTCGTGGCCTCTCTGGGTCGGCTCTTATGAACCCTAGTTGGGTTTCAAACATGGCTTGCTTACTAACCATCGTCTCTAGCAAAGCCTTCAGTTTATCAATGGTGTTTTCCTTGTCCCTACTTCCGGTTGCAAGTGCCATATCTGCGAGAATACCTACGTAATCAGGAAAGTGCTTTGGAACTCAAATACACCAAGGCATAGGAAATAGCGCGGGAGGAAAGACAACTCCGGTTTGACTAGGTTAGACTCTCCTAAGACAAATATGTAGGGTGCGATTCTCGGAGTGACTGTGATTAATCACCCCGTTGGAGAATAGCCCCCAAGTGAGACTAAAGACTCAGATGATGTGGCATCTAATTGACTTGAAAGTGGGGCACGTGTGATAACACGTGCAAGACATGACCCTTAGAGCAACCGTGATTGATCGTTCTGCTGAAGGATAGCCCCCGAGTGAAATCGAAGCTTTTGTTAAGACTCGAGTGTCGGACGAGTGACCTTTAGATGTAAGGATCACGAACCTTTTGTTATAGGGCTATGCCTCGTAAAAGGTTGACTCGGCCTCGAGGAAAGGCAGACGGGGTAAGGGAGAAAACTTGCGATGTAAGATCGGCAGAGTTTCGATGCTAGAGACCCTTGACTTGAATAAGGATAAACCTTGTGATTAGGGTAGACCCTTAAGTTTAAGGGTTCTCAAATTGGGATGACTCGACTAACGGATTGAAAGATGGGCGAAATTCCCTTAGGAAAGGTCGTGGGGACCGTCCTACAAGAGGGAAAGGTCGAGTGAGACTTTCTAGTTAGGGCTCGAGTGTTTAGACGAACCTTCCATTTACGAGTGTATGACTCGTGTTGGTTGGTTATGCCTTTATAAAAAGGCGGACTAGGATAGGGAAGAAACCCGTGATGTAGGATCGACGGAGTTTTGACGCTAAAAGCCTTCGACAACTTATAGAAGACCCGACACACGGATAACGGTCGGTCCTATAATAAAAAAGGTTTTTGAAAGGGTCGACTTCCTAAAATAAGGAAGGTTTTTGAATAGGATTGAATTTTGAACATTTGGAGGATGGTCCGGACTTTTGAAATTGGCGACATGCCGACAGGGCTGAATTTTTTGAAAAGTTGAATATTTTGGAAATTTGAAAATTTGAATATCGAAAAATGAATTTCTGAAAAATTTGAAAATCGGAAACGGCATCTTGAAGATTTGAAAATTGATATGGAACCTCGAAGATTTGAAAATCGAAATGGAATTTTGAAAATTCGAAAAATCGAATAGTGATCGAAAATTTGAATATTGAAACGGACAGCATGTCGGCTTGAAAATAGGCTTGTTTTGAGTCAAATCTTAAGTCTAAATTGCAGAGCATTCCGAGTTTTTTTAAAATTGGATTTTTTTGAAAAGATGCATTTTTGAAATGACACGGAAACCAAGTAGCACGTAGTAAAATAAGCAATATGACGACCGCATGTATGCTTTAAACTAAGTCTCGGTCGGTCAAAATCGGGTCTATACCAACCACGACTGCTTTCTCGTAAATCAGGACGGACTTCCTAAGCCGAATTGGTCTTAGAACATGTCGTGAAACCCGTACGAGTTCGGCCATAGAAGTTTTTAGCGCACCCATTTAGGAATGCACCGCGGTATAGTGGGACGGCGGTCACAAGTAACCGGCCCGGGAAAGATTTGGGTTATGCATGAACCATCGAACTAAAATGCGTACATTACTAATCGAACGATTTCTTTTCGAGTCTCACCCTAGGAACCCCGAAGACTAGTGGTACATCAGGCTTCCCCAGTGGAGTCACCAAATTGTGGACATGACATAGGTCCACCCCGACGCGGCCACGCGCGGGTTTGGGGAGGCGACTGAATCTCATGTGAGATGGATCGCGGATTGAAATTTAAATCTAATTAGGAGTCGCCACCGAACTTTGTGGGAGTTCGGGCTCATTCGAACCCACTCTATATCTTGGTGGGCCGTGCACAGAGTACGGCCCATTCCGATTTCAGATTTTATGGGGTTCGTCCCTTTTCATTACGATACCGATACCGACATTATCGGTTACCGTGTATTGAATGTCTCTCGTGTGCCAACAGTTTCGGACATCCGGAAACCATGGTTCTGAGTAAGGGGTGACGGTACGTGTTGGGAAGTTCACAAAGAACACCCAACCCCGCCCGCACTTAGCGGCCTCCACTTAGATATCGTTCATTTTTCGTGTACGCGCGTTAGTTTGACGATTGAATGTTATGCAAACAGCGTTTTACGAGATATAGAAATTGAATAAGTTGCTACGTCGATTTAATTCATCTAAACTAACGTCAAAGTTATTTAGCATCGATGTTCATTTTAGTACAATAAAACAAACAACAAAATAAAAGTGCGAAAGTAGATTACAAACACGCGAGCGGCATACCACCCGGAAATACAATTCAACAAACGACAATATGCACAATTGCGATAATAACGGAGCGTAAATAAATTAGAGGATATAAATATGATACAATGCATGGTTTTAAAAATATGAACACGTGACGACCGAAGTCGTTAAAAAAGATTTGTCGAGACTCGTAATGTGTAGAAGGCTCGTTATTTTAGGTGTAATCGGGGCCACTCGGCCGAGTCATAGAAGGGATTCGGTCGAGTGTCCCTCGAAAAACTTTCTGCCCAATTTTTGGGGTGCCACTCGATCGAGTGCCCCCTGTTCGAGGGATTACTCGAGCTCGGATGATGATGACTCCGATTTTTACTGTTTTTGAAATTGATAGCCAACTGAGCCGAATAAAAATATAACATAAATTTGTATTCAACTCGGTTTTCGATGCTCGTCATATTTGAAACTTGATTATAGAATCAATATCTAATATTTAGAGTGAATTTTGTAAAAGGCGTTTATAAGTCGTTTTAAATTGAACTAGGATGAAATATTTTCATCCGCGTTATAATGTCGTAATTAGTCCTTTCGGACTATGTGACAATTATTTCGGCATCAACGGGTTCTTTCTAACCTTAAAAAAAAGGAATCGAATATGTTTAAGAAAATCGATATATGTGCGATGTTGATGACGATAAAAACGCTATTGACGAAATAAAATAAAATAAAATAAAATAAAATAATAAGAAGAAGAAAACGAGATGAAGAAGAGATGAAGAAGAGAATCGGGATTTTAGTTAACACCCACAACCTACATGCTTAATTATCTCGGAAACAGACTCGTATAGTAGTGGCTTAGGCACGGGAGCGTCGAGATGTATATAGGAGAGTTATTGTGTGTATAATTGGGAAGGGATTTGACGAGTTTTGTTCTCGGGTTTGCTAAAGGATTTCTAGAGGAAGGATTGGGATTATATGTGTGTATAGTTTGCCTAAAATTGCTGAAATTCTAGGATGTTAATTGTGTGTTTTGTGTTGAGGGAGGTGGGGGTATTTATAAGAAAATACCCCGACTTTGGATAGAAAAAGCCCGGTTTTTGATGAAAAGAAACACCCGGTTTTGGACAGGAAAAGGTTCCGATTTTGGATAGAAAAGGGGTCACTCGACCGAGTGGTGCATAGCACTTGATCGAGTGCCCGGTCCGACACCGGTTCTCGTGGGTTTTATGAGCCTACTCGACCGAGTGGGCTGGTCCACTCGATTGAGTTGGTCTGGACAGGTGGGAGACTTTTTTTTAGAGATAAAATTCTATCTCTAACATAGAGGTTTAGTTGTTTGGATCTTCTTTCTAACTGATTTTTGTAGCTTTTGACTTCGAATCAGACTTTCGAAGTTTGCGTGACTGATTTCTATGTCTCGGAAACGCCTTTGACCGGGGTTTGACTCGGTCGCTAAAAAACGGTTTTATTTCCGGTGTAGGTTTTGACCCAAATTAGTCTTATTTGATTGGAAACGATCCACTGGACCTGAATTTGAGGTTGGTTTTGTGAGATTTGTACTCCGTTAAAAAGCCCACGCCAATTAATAACGATTTTGAGCCCATATTCGAGTATGTTAAAGCACGTTTGCGTCCGATCATCATCGGGTTTTTGTCAAAAACTGATATAGCCACCTGGCTGCCAAATGTGGGTGTCTACAGGTTGGCTTGCTCTTGGGACCGTCGATGAATTTTTGCCTCGCTTCCACATACTTGTCTACGTTATCCATCAACCAGCAAAATCCATGTCACGCAAAATCCATGTTACGCAAATTCTGAATTGCAGAATAACAGATGAATAATTAATTGAATCAAATTCAATGTAAGTCGAATACCCAGATGACAATATACAATCACTGAATAGCACACAAAAAGGTTAAAACTCTAAAAATTTCGTAAACCCTAATCATAGAAAGATGATCGAAGCGTACCTTGAGTATAGTTGAAGGGATTGAACTGAAGATTAAGTTGAAGGGATTGAACTAAATATGACTGCAACAAGTTTTGAATTTCGAAGCTTGTGAGGAAGAAATTTCAAGCTTATGAAGATGACGAATGTTGAATATGACGATTGAAAATTATGAAGAGGAAATAAATATGAAGAGGAAGAGGAAGGATTTTGAATTTTAATTAATTAAGAGGATATGGGGGTTTTGTGCGTGGTGGAGAGAGAATTTGAGAAGGCAGTGAGATAAATTAATGGGTTTTTCTATGGGATACACCTCAACTATTGGCTTTTCCGAGTGGTATCCCCGCCTTTTTCGTATTACATGATGTACCACTTTACTTATCAGTCCATATCATAACCAAAGTGATAAGTGTATTACAATTATTTTTTAAAAATGAATAATTAACATATTAATCAATCCAATTTGATGCTACAAACCACCTCTTTTTCTTTACCATTCACCAAGCCACCAAATGCCCCTCAAAACGCACTATGTTGTCGGTCGACATCGACCTATCTCCCTCACTCTTTTAAATCCGTCAACCTCAATCCCTCAGTCACCCCCATGTCGTAGTGTGGTGAAATGGATTTTTTTGAGTAAAGGATGCAAATTGAAGAAATATATCTTGGTTGATGAAAGTAAAATAGGGAATAATCACTATTTATATCATCAATTGAGAAATTTCTGTTGGAAAATTATAACTTTGGTTACAATATAGACTAATTTACAAAGTTTAGGAGTACATCTTGTAATTCGAAACAGGCGGGAGTACCACTTGGAATAGTCGATAGTTGAGGGGTACCCCATAGAAAAACCCTAAATTAATTTTACAGTAGTTGGAGAGAATTAAGGGAAGAGAGAGGAATTTAATATATTTTTACCAAATATGTTAGTTATTTCCTTTATTACTCAAATCAATCACCACCCTCCATCTCCCTCTAGATCAATGGACGTAATTAGAACTTATGGACTCAAAAATGAAAAAATAACTCACTTGATCCTTAATATATATATATATATATATATATATATATATATATATATATATATATATATATATATATGATTTTTCCTTATTACCATGCCTTTATTTGTGGCCTAATTTTTTCAACTTACACACCATTTAAAAAAGAGTAAACATAATTTTATAAGCAAAAAAAATGATATGCGAAAATAGTATTTAAATGATAACACTTACTCCCCCGATTTTAAATTATTTTCTCATTTGGGTAATATATGTGAGGAGTATTATAATCAAACAGGGTAATCATTTAAATCAGTGACAGTATTATTCTAGTATGACATATACATGTTCATTTCTGTCAGTTATTTAGGTAACTAACAATAGTATGTAACAGTAGTCTCGAAAGCTTTCTGTTCCCTCCGTGAATTTTTTCTTCCGCTTCAGTTTCATCTCTGCGATGCATGATACACTTGGTTACTTGACATGCATAATCAGACAAATAACACTAATATTTGTAAATGTAATTGGCTTCATACTTACTCTTCTAGCCCTTGCTTTATGTGATGTACTGAGGAGCATGTCTTGTTTGTTTATCGTACGTTATCTTCTCTTCTTGAATGATAATATCATTATGTTTTACTTTAAAGCTAACAATTTCATATTTATCGAGTTATGTTTGAGTTTACGATAGGTACTAACATAACGAACATAATAAGACAACAAATTTACTCGCAGGGTAGAGTGGGGTGGTCTGGTGGTGGTAGTGACAATGTGACATAGTTGTTAAATAATTAGTAACGTGATAGTAGCTCCTTACTACTCAAAGTAAATTCGGATATGCAAAAAATTAAGTAAACATGGAGGCTTAGAATTTACCTATGAGGTTGGGACACTAATTGGGATGCTGTGATTTTGTTTTACGGAATCTTATTTGGCTTGAGTAATCAAGCTACGTAAATATAATAGATAGATGATGATTAGAATGTTCTGTAGATCGAGTAATTCCCCAAAACACATCTTCTTTGATGAATCGTCACGGGCTTATGTCCTACAAATGAAACCATATTTTATCCAGGAAAGTAGTCTAAACCCGAATCATGTAAGATGCATCATACTAACATACAGAGTATGATAATAATAATAATAATAATAATAATAATAATAATAATAATAATAATAATAATAATAATAATAATAGTAATAGTAATAATAATAGTAATAATACTAGTAATAATACTAGTAATAATAGTAATAATACTAGTAATAATAATAGTAATACTAGTAATAATACTAGTAATAATAATAGTAATAATACTAGTAATAATAGTAATAATAGTAATAATAATAATAATAATAATAATAATAATAATAATAATAATAGTGAATAATAGGCCTGTTAGAGAGGGTTCCGCGATTTGCGATCTGCCCCTGCCCCTAGGGTTCTGCCGACCGGCAGCCGCTGCCAGCGGCGGCCCTCCTGCCGAACGTCGACGCTCCCCGAGGTCCCTGCCGTCGTCGCGCCGTCGCCGGCGTCCTTCCCTTCTCCTCCTCTGGCGTTCCTCTCCTTCCTCTGCGTCGGGTTTCTGGGTTTTTTCCGGCGCCGCTGCTGCTGCGGCCGCCTCTGTCTGCCGTCGCTACACCCTTCTCCGCCTCCTCTTTCTGCCTCCGCCTTCCCTTCCCGTCGGTTCTGTCGCTGCTGCCGGAGGTCCGTCTCGTCAGATTCGTGTGGTGCCTCTGTTTTTCTCGCCGGTGGTTGCCGGAATTCGACTAGGGTCGCTGTCTTCCTGTCGAATTCCGTCTGCTACTCCCGTCTCTTCCTCCCCCGTCTGCCTTCCGCCGCTCTTTTCTGTTCTTGCTGCCGGAATTGCGCCAGATTTGTTCTGCTCCTTGCCGGCTGCTGCTTTTCTCTCTCTGTCACCGCTGCTCTGTCGCTGCTGTCGGGTTCCGGTCTCAGTTCCTAGAAGCTGTTGGTGTTGAGTTTCTTTTTTCGGTTTTCACCTATTCCTCCGCCTTGATTCTGCCGCTGCTTTTCTCGCTGCTGTGGGTCTCTCGTCTTCTCCCTCTTGGTGGCCTGCCCTTGACGAGTGTCGGGTTTGCTCGCTGCTTCTTGCTGTTTGTTCTGTTTCCCTTTGGTCGTTTCTCTTTGTGACCGGTGTCGGGTGTTGTCGGTTTACTTGGTGGCGGTTTGTGTGCTTTGTGGTTGGTTTTTTTCGTGCCTTGCCGATTTCATGTCGGGAATCGCGCGTTTCCATTGCCCCTTCGTTGGTCTTTCTGAGTGTTGTGACAATTATGGGAAGGGTCTGGTTAAAACCTCCATGATCATCCATCTCCGAAATCGACATGGCCTTGGAAAGGCTCAGGTAACCACGTGTCAAGCTCTTTCCTCTGATTTATATATTTTTTCTGAAGCTGAGATTACCCTTAAGCGTATGAGTCTTTGGCTTTGTGGGGTTTGCTTTACTACACATTCTCTTTCTGCCAAGTGTCGGCACGGGCCGGGGTCTGATTTTGTTGCACCCCCTGATTGTGGTGACGGAGTTGCTCGTTTTTTTGTTTATGGCATCCCTCGGCCACTCGCTCCATCTTCGTCTCCTGGCGTTGTTGTGAGGCCTGTTGGGTTGGGTTGTCCTGACGTGGCTTCTCTGGATCGCTTGTTGTCGGTAGGGGTGCGCACTGTGAAATCTATCCCTCCCAAATGTCGCCTTGGGTTTTCTAGGATCTTCAGGGGGGCCCTTGATGCTGTGGCTGACTCCCCTGATGATCTTTCTCGCTGGGTTAGCTTGCTTATTTTACCTCTCTGTGTTCTTAAGTCTTTTTCTTCCAGGAGTAACCTTGAGTGTAGAGCTCTCGTGAAGCGTCGGCGTCAGAAGGAGTGTATTACTAGTGCCATTCGTACTTGGGGTGCCCCTGGTGGTATTGCTCTGCTTCTGCAGGAGACCTTACCTGAGGAGGGTCCTTCTCTTCGTTTGGAGGAGGACATTGACTCTAGTAAGGTTAACTTGCGGCAGTGTCGGCGGAAGATTTGTGATGGTCATTACGCTGCCGCTGTCCGGGTGCTTTCTTCGTCTGGCGTTGCCCCTTACTCGGCCGATACTCTACAGGCTTTGAAAGACAAGCACCCCACTATTCCGCCCCCTTCCTTGCCGCCTTTGCCTGCCGCTCACCCACAACTCATCGCGTCCACGACCGTCGTGTTGGATATGATCAGGAGTTTTCCGCGTGGCACTTCTTGTGGACGAGACGGTTTTCGTGCCCAACATCTTCTGGATTGTTTGAGCGGGGCCGCGGTGGCTATCTCGGATGATCTGATCACCTCTATCACTAGGGTGGTTAACCTATTTCTCGAGGGCAGATGCCCGCAGGTACTCAGTGAGTACATCGCCAGTGCCCCACTCACCCCGCTTGTTAAACCAGGTGGTGGGGTCCGTCCTATTGCTGTGGGTACGGTTTAGAGACGTCTTGTCTCTAAGGTTGGGGCTATTCTGATTGGGCCGTCACTTTGTGGTTATTTTGAGGGCCTCCAGTTTGGGGTCGGGGTTTCCGGTGGAGGAGAGGCCATTCTGCACGCCTTGAATCGGTTTATTGAGGATCGTGGTAGTGACGTCGGCCTTTCCATGCTTTTGGTCGACTTCTAGAATGCTTTTAATTTGGTCGACCGGGAGATCATGTTGCCGTCTGGCCCCGGGTTCGGGGACTGGCAGTGGCGTCTTTCCACATTGCCTTTTAATCTCGGGGGGTTGGGTGTGTATAGCGCCGGGGATGTCATGCACTATGCCTTTTTGGCTTCTCGCCTTCAGACCTCTGAGTTGCAGGCTACGCTCCTTCGGCCTTCAGCTGTCTCTACTCTCGGGCCGACCTTCGTTGCGGCCTTGACTCTGTTTAGCGAGACCACCGGTTCCGACCTTTTCCGTAATCCTAGTGAATTCGATGTCCCCAAACTCATGAAGAAATTGGCAGATATATATTTCACGAAGGTTGCTGCTTCTTTAGAATCGGTTTTCTCCTTGACTCGACGACAGGTGGCTTTGTGGAAGTCTTTGCAGGGTGCTCACACGTCTGACTGGTTGCACGCAGTTCCTATCTCCGGGCTGGGATAGACCATGAATAGGAGGACTTATCGCTCTGTCCTTAGCTATCGGTTGGGTGTCCCTTTGTTCCCGGTACCCAAGCCCTGTTCTGCTTGTTCCCGAGTTTTTAAGGGGGGCATTTTTGGAGATCATACTGTGTCATGTGCAGGTACCGTTGGTATTAAGCATAGACATAACTTGGTTCGCGACACCTTTTTGGATATCTGTTTCCGATCTGGTATTTCGGCCGGTAAGGAGGTAGATGTCGGTTTGATTGATGGGCACGACAGGCCCCTACGCCCGGCGGATTTGCTTCTTTATTCCAGGGATAGGGGCCGTGATGTGTGTGTCGATTTGACGGGGTCGTCCCCTTTGACCCAGTCTGCGATGTCTGATTTTCTACCTGGCCGCGCAGTCGCTGATGCTGCTCAGCGCAAGTGCGCCAAGTACGGAGATTTGTGCACCAAGACTGGGTATGGGTTCCTCCCTTTCTCTTTCTCTTCTCTAGGGGAGCTCGACGCGGAGGCCGCTGCTTTACTCAAGCAGATTAAGAAATTCTCTATTTCTCAGGACGCGGGAGCTCGGGCAGCTGCTTTTATTTTTACTCGTCTTAGTTTTTCTATCGCTAAGGGAGTGGGAGCCCAGATAGTATCTCGGCTTCCCTCCAACTTCTTGTAATTTGTTCTGGTGTTTAATGAAAGTTCCATTTTATTTAAAAAAAAAATAATAATAATAATAGGGTAAAAAGAGGAGGAAAAAAGAGGTTGTTTTTTAGGGGAACTCAGGAGCGACTAATGGGGCTCAGGGTACTACGGAACAGCCGATCACCCTGAATTCCTTTGCTCGACATGAAAGTGTTCAGGGTACTACGGAACAGCCGGTCACCCTGAATGCTAGTGGGCATAAGTCGGTGGTCTTGGGTAGTGAATCAAGGAAGGAGGAAGGCGAGCAGGGTGCTACGGAACAGCCGGTCACCCTGATTGTGAATCAGAATCAGCCATCTGCCTATACTTGGGCGGGTAAAGTCAAGGAGCAAAAGACGGGGATGCGTTTTTATTTTGACGATTATTGTGCAACAGCAGTGGAGGTACAGATTGAGTAGGAGGATTTTGAATCCGAACTGCAGATCTGGCAGAATACTCTAATGGGAATGGTGATTGGAGGACGACCTACACTGGCTAAGGTTACTGAGTTTGTTCAGAAAAATTGGAATCATATTGCTTTACCTGGGATCAAATATTATAAAAAAGGATGGTTTTCTTTTCAATTCAAGAGCAAGGGTGCTATGGACATGGTGCTGAAAGGGGGTCCATGGAAGCTTGGGCAAAATTCTCTAGTTCTAAAACAATGGTCTCCATTTTTTTCTCAGGAAATGGATAGGGTTTCAGTGGTTCCTATATGGGTGCTATTTCCTGATTTGGACCCTTATTTATGGACTGAGAATGTTCTGAGTAAGATGGCTAGCCAGATTGGGAAGCCTATGTTTGCGGACGCTACTACAACTTTCAAGGATAGACTCTCCTTTGCTCGGGTAATGGTGGAGGTAGATGTTGCTAAGGAGCTTCCTGAAACAATTACTATTAACATTCCTTTATCGGGTAAATCTGTGCAGTCTGTTGTTTATGAGTGGCTACCTTATTATTGTTCGGGGTGTGGAAAGCTGGGACACATGAAGGAATCTTGTAAGAAATAAAGGAAGGCACCTGTCGCTACAAGATACACACCAGTCAAGAAGATAGTGCAAGATATAGAAATTAGCAAGACTCAACTTCATATAATTCAGTATGAATCAGGTGGAGGGACGGATAGTGGTGGTGGCAATTTGGATATTCCACTGAATACTGATGTTGCAGCTCCAAACCTAGATGGACTCAGGACTGAGGACCTGGATCCTAATCCAGTTTTTGGAGGTACTGATGGAGTAGGGAAGGAACTTGGGGGGAAGAACAAGGCTGGTTTTCAGAATGTTCTCTATAAGCATTCTGGGGCTGGCAGGGGAAAGTTAGACACACTGAACATGGAGAAGGAGGTCAAGTTGGAACTAGTTCAGGCAAACATGTTTGAAATTTTACAAGATCAAATGGAGGAGGATGGAGATGTAGTGGATTTAGATGTCTCAATTCCACCTGACATTCAATGAAATTTGCATCTCGGAATATAAGAGGGGGAAATGAGGTGGGGAAGCAGGTAGAGGTTATTAAGTTTATTGCTAGTAATAATGTTGATGTGTTGGGGTTGTTGGAAACACGTATCAAGGAGAATAAAGCTCGAGGCATTATTAGGAATAAATTTTCTAATTACAAGGTGGTTTGCAATTACTCTAAGCACTATAATGGAAGGATTTGGTTAATTTGGAATGAGTCTACTGTTACTGTTAATATTATAGCTATTCACACACAATATATACATAGTTTTGTCTTTCATAGGGCTTCGAGTGTCGGGATGTATGTGACTATGGTGTATGGGAGCACTGATGGTAAAGATAGAATAGATTTATGGACTGATTTGAAGAAGCTTAATACTACAGAGAGATGGGTAATTTTGGGTGACTTTAATGTTGTCCGTACGGCAGAGGAGAAGATTGGTTGACTGCTTCCTGATGAAGGGGACATGGATGATTTCAATCAAAGTATTGTGGATAACGGCTTAGGGGAGCTTATGGGCCAGGAGTGTGAATTCACTTGGACAAATAAGCAGAATCCTGAGGCTAGAGTCTGGTCTAAATTGGACAGAGTTTTGGTTAATTCTGAATGGGTGAATTCTTTTCCTGATTCCTTTGCTAGTTACTTACCTGCAGGGATTTCATATCATTCGCCAATTATGGTTACTATTGGAGCTGAGGAAAAGAGGAATAAACGATTTAGTTTCCTTAATTGTTGGGTGAAACACCCTGACTATCATTGGGTTGTACAGGATGCTTGGAGACATGCTGTTAAAGGTACTGCTGGTTACATTCTGTTTGGCAAATTGAAGAATGCTAAGAAGGCTCTAAAAGCTATGCATAGGAACAACTATACTAATGTGGGACGGAGAATTAAGGAGATAAAACAACAGTTGATGGTCTGCCAGGAGGAACTTCAAAGAATGCCTTTCTCTCAGGAGCTTATCATTAAAGAGCAAAGACTGATTGAAAGTCATCATCTTCTTACTAGAGCTGAACAAAGTATTCTTTGCCAACGGGCTAAGATGGATAATATTAGGCTAGGGGATGAGTCTACTGCTTATTTCTATGCCAGGATAAATGAACGAAGACAGCAGCAAGTCATTGGAGAAATCCAAGATAGTAAGGGAGTTACTAGGAAGGGTTTGAAGGATGTAGCACAAGCTTTTGTGGAGTATTATGAGGATCTCTTAGGCAAAACTACTCCTGTTGAACAGAAGGTTGAGGGGATAGCTAAACAAGGCAAATCAATCAATATGGAGGGTTGGGATAAGATAACCAGACTCCCAACTGAGGAGGAAATTAGACAGGTTGTTAACTCTATTGGGTCTGATAGAAGTCCAGGGCCGGATGGATTCTCATCTGAATTCTTCAAGGCCTCTTGGAATTGCATTAAGGACTTTTGTGCGGCTATCTGGGAATTTTTCACAAAGTCAAAAATGATTAAACAGGCTAACACAACACTTATTACTCTTATACCGAAGAAGGAGATAAGTCAGACTGTTCTTCATTATAGACCTATTTCTTGTTGCTCGGTTTTTTACAAAACTGTTAGTAAATTATTGGCTATAAGAATCCAGGATGTTTTGGTGGATATTGTGGGTATGGAGCAGGCAGCTTTTGTGAAAGGGAGAAGTATTCACGAGAATATCGCTCTCTCTCAATCCTTGATAAAGAATTATGATAGGAAATATCTTACTCCTAGATGTTTAATGAAGGTGGATCTCAGGAAGGCTTTTGACTCGTTGCAATGGAATTTCATACATGACATGCTTATGGGATTGAATTTTCCTCTTGTTTATGTTTGATGGGTAATGGAATATGTGCAGGGGTCTTGGTTCTCTATTAAGGTTAATGGTTCTACTCATGGTTTCTTTAAAGGAAGGAGTGGTATTAGGCAAGGGGATCCTCTATCACCCTATCTGTTTGTCCTTAGTATGGAAATTTTATCGAGAATGCTTAGGAATATTACTTCTCTACCTCAGGTATCATACCATCCTAAATGTTGTCAGATTAAGCTAAATCATATGATTTTTGCGGATGACCTAGTTATTTTTATTAGGGGGGACAGCCCTTCTGTGGCTGCTGTTTCATCAACTCTTGATACGTTTGCTGCTATATCTGGTCTTAGGGCAAACAGGGAGAAAACAAATATTTTTTTGGGGGTGTCTCTAATGATATTAAGGATATTATTTTGGAGCAAACTGGTTTCAAGCAAGGACAATTTCCTTGCCGTTATCTGGGTTTGCTATCTTACTTGTAGCTGCTGGTGACAGGAGGAATGCTATCTTACTGTTACAGTCGTGGACTGCTAATGGTAAGTTTAATGTGCGTAAGGCTTATGACTGGTTCAGGCCGGCCGGAGTTGGGATACCTTGGATGAGAAGGGTGTGGACGGGAGTAATTATCCCTAAGCATAGGATTATTGTAGCGTTAGCTGGTCAAGGAGCTCTAGCTACCCAGGAAAAGCTTAAGTTGAGGGGCTTTCAACTGGTAAGTCGTTGCATCCTTTGCCAGCAAGCGGAGGAAAGCTGCTCTCATTTATTCTTTGGGTGTACATTCTCAAGGCATGTTTGGCAGCATTTGCTTAATTGGATGCAAATTACGGGTAGAAGTATGGACCTGAGGACGGAGCTTCGTTGGAGTACGAGAAGGACTAAGAGGAAGCATTGGAAAAGTGGATGGTTTTGTAGCTGTCTCTCCGCTGCTGTCTATTGCATCTGGCAAGAAAGGAACAATCGAGTTTTTGGAAATAGAAGTCGTTCTTTGTTAAGCATTATTGAGTTGATCAAATTTACGGTTTTTACTAGATTAAGAGAAAAGGGGCTTGACTTGGCTGTAAAGTTTTTGTTATAGGTAGATAGAGAGGAGCTTCCTTTAGTGGTCATTCTTTTTTGTAAGATCGAGTCTTATTTAATGATAAGGCATACTTTTTCTTGCAAAAAAAAATTTAATAATAATAATAATAATAATAATAACAACCTCTCTCTTCTCTCTCTCTCTAGGGAAAGGTTTCCCTCGCCGGTGAAGATGAACTCCACGGCGCCACGAGGAAGAGGACGGGGAAGGCCAAGAAAAATCACGTGCGAAAGCTCACAATCACAGAATAACAATCAAGACATGGAAATTCGATCAACTAGTACTCATTCGGAAGATCTTGAGGAAGAATTGGTTTCTGAAAAACAGGGTAAGAATGTAATCAATGATTTAATTGATCTTGCTCTTAAATCTGCGATTAGTTTATCGGGGAAAAGTGGCACTGGTAATAAGAATGCTGAATCTCTGAAGGAGAATCTGGGGAGCACTAATGGAATTCAGGGTACAACGGAACAGCCGGTCACCCTGAATTCTTTGCACAATATCTGTCTGAGAACTACGGAAGAGCCGGTCACTCAGATTCCCTCAGGGGGAAAAATTCAAGGAACAACAGAACAACCGGTCGCCTTGATTTTTTCAGGGGAACGGACTCAGGGTACTACGGAACAGCCGGTCACCCAGAGACCGAATGAAACAGCTGTGCCTGTCAATACATGGGCGGATAAAGCACAGGATAAGAAAGTAGGAATGCGATTGTATTTTGATGATTACTATGCTAAAGCTGTGGAGGTGCAGATTGAGAGTGAGGATTTTGAGGATGAGCTGCAGGTCTAGAACAATACTCTAATGGGGATTGTAATAGGAGGTAGACCAACATTGGCTAAGATGTCCGAGTTTGTTCATAGGAACTGGAATCATATTGCTATGCCGGGGGTTAAATATTACAAGAAGGGTTGGTTCTCTTTTAAATTCTAATTTAAGAAGGAAATGGATATGGTGTTGAAAGGAGGTCCATGGCAGCTTGGTCAAAATACTCTTATTCTTAAACAGTGGTCGCCATTCTTTTCACAAGAAATGGATAAGGTATCAGTGGTGCCTACTTGGGTGCTCTTTCCGGACTTAGATCCCTACTTATGGACTAAAACTGTCTTAAGTAAGATGGCCAGTCAGATTGGGAAGCCAATGTTCGCGGATGCTACCACAACTCACAAAGATAGGCTCTCCTTTGCAAGAGTAATGGTAGAGGTTGATGTTGCTACTGAGCTTCCAGAAGAGATTACAATTAATATTCCATTTCTAGGAAAATCAGTGCAAAGCATAGTCTATGAATGGCTACCTTATCATTGCACTGGATGTGGGAAGTTAGGGCACTTGATAAATAAATGCAAAAAGGAGAAAAAAGTCATTTCAACAAGATATACTCCTGTAAAAAAGAAGGATCAGGAAATGGAGGAAGTCAAGGGGATCCAAAAATCAGGAGGGGATCGCTTGGACCCTAATCCAGTTGGATCGGGGGAAGAAGAGGGTCAGAAATCTTACCTGAACCTTGATGATGGGGGGGAAGACTTAGGAGGGAGTACTGCTCAAAAATCTGTTTCGAGAGAAGAAGGTTTTGCAGCCTGCGAAAGGCCTCATGTTCTTATTCAACATTCTGCTAAAGGTGACGGGAGTTCCAGTACATTGCATATGAGGAAAGAAACTAAGATTGAACTACTAAGGGCAAATAAGTTTGAAATTCTTCATAATTTGAATGAAGAGGGTACAGGAGAAAAGGAAGCAGTAGTAGGTGGAGATGTCCCCCCTGATTTACTCCAATGATAATCTCTACTTGGAATATTAGAGGGGGCAATGAAGAGGTTAAGCAAAAGGAGGTTCTAAACTTCATTGCTAATAAGAATATAGATTTGCTTGGACTGCTGGAAACAAGAATAAAGGAGCCTAAGGCTTCTAGTATCATTAATAATTGTTTTCACAATTATAAAGTGGAGGGGAATTATAAGTGTCATAATAATGGGCGTATTTGGATGATTTGGAATCCTTATACTGTCAAGGTTGATATTTTGTCCATTAATGCTCAATTTATTCATAGCTATGTCTACCATTTTGCTTCTAGTATTGGGATCTTTATAACTGTTGTTTATGGCTACAATGAGGGGATTGATAGAATAGAACTCTGGAAGGGGTTGAAGGATAACTATACTAATGATAAATAGATTGTTCTTGGTGATTTTAATATTGTTAGAACTCCTAATGAGAAAATTGGGGGTCAGACTCCTAATGAGGGAGATATGGATGATTTCAACCATTGTATCTTGGACACTGATCTGGGGGAGATGGCTGGTACTGGGTGTGAATATACGTGGACCAACAAACAAAATCCAACTGATAGAGTGTGGTCTAAATTGGACAGAGCTTTGGTAAATAGTGCTTGGATTAACTGTCTGCCTGATTCTACTGCTCAATTTCTGTCTGCCGGTATCTCTGATCATTCACCAGTCTTAGTAATTATTCAAGCTGGTGAGAAGATTAAAAGAAGATTTAGTTTCCTGAACTGTTGGGCTAAGCACCCTAGCTACTGTCAAATAGTTCAGGAATCTTGGAAGAAACCTGTTAAAGGTACTGCTGGTTACCAATTTTTTGGGAGGCTTAAGAATGTTAAGAAGGCCCTCAAGATAATGCATAAGAGTAATTTTACTAATATTGGGCAAAGAATTAAAGTGATTAAATCTCAAGTTGAGGGTTGTCAAAAGAAACTTCAAAATGAACCTTTTTCTGTTGATTTGTTTGAGGAGGAACAATGTCTTCTTGACTCTTATAAACAGATGACAGAAGCGGAATCAAGCATCCTCAGACAAAGAGCTAAGATGGACAATGTTAATCTAGGTGATGAAGCTACAACATATTTTTATGCTAGAATTAAAGAAAGGAGGCAACAACAAGTAATAGGCAGTATTCAAGATTGTAAGGGGAATGACAGGAATGGTTTGGATAGTGCGGGTCAAGCTTTTGTTGAATATTATGAAGATCTTTTGGGTACAGTGCACCCAGTTCAGAAAATTAAGGAAGGGATTCTTAAAAGAGGAAATATTGTGCAGCAGGGGGATTGGGATAATATCACCAGGTGCCCAACTGAGGAGGAAATAAGAAGGGTGATCTATTCCATTGGGTCTGATAGGAGCCCTGGTCCAGATGGTTTCTCATCTGAGTTCTTCAAGACTTCTTGGAGTACTATAAAGGGTGAGTTCTGTGCTGCTGTTTCTGAGTTTTTTAGGAAGTCTAAGCTAATTAAGCAAGCTAATACTACTCTAATCACTCTCATCCCTAAAAAGGATGTTTGTAGCTCTGTAATGGATTTTAGGCCTATTTCTTGTTGTTCTGTTTTCTACAAAACGATAAGTAAAATTCTTACTCTTAAAATTCAAGGAGTAATTGGAGAGATTGTTGGAGGGGAGCAAGCTGCATTTGTTAGGGGGAGGAGTATTCATGAGAATATTGCTCTCTCCCAAGCTCTGGTAAAGAACTATGATAGGAAGTACATTACACCTAGATGTTTACTGAAGGTGGATTTACGTAAGGCTTTTGATTCACTCCAATGGAGTTTTATTCAAGATATGCTCATGGGATTTAATTTTCCTCCAGTCTTTGTTACTTGGGTTATGGAGAGTATAACTGGCTCTTGGTTCTCCATTAAGGTGAATGGTTCTACTCATGGGTTCTTCAAGGGGAAGAGTGGGTTAAGGCAAGGTGACCCTTTGTCACCTTATCTCTTTGTCCTCAGTATGGAAGTTTTATCTAGAATGCTCAAAGACATCACTTCTAACCCTAATGTCTCTTATCATCCAAAGTGTTGTAAGCTTAATCTTACACATACGGTGTTTGCTGATGATCTTGTTCTTTTCACTCGTGGGGATTTGCCTTCTGTAGTTGCTGTAACTGATACTCTGGTAGACTTTGGTAAGTACTCTGGCCTACAAGTGAATAGGGATAAAACTAATATATTTTTTGGTGGGGTTTCTAATGGTGTAAGGAGTCTTATATTGTAGAAGACTGGGTTTCAAGTAGGGGAGTTTCCTTGTAGGTATTTGGGTATGCCTTTGCATTATGCCAACAATAGGAGGGCTCAATATGACATATTGATGAGTAAGGTCCAGCTGAGAATTGCACATTGGTCTACTCATCTCTTGACTTATGCAGGGCGACTGCAGCTTTTGAATTCTGTTATCTTTGGTTTGAACAACTATTGGTGTGCTAATGCATGCTTTCCAATTAATGTTCTTACTAGGCTAAATCAGTTGAGTAGAAGGTTTTTCTGGTCAGGGAAGGATGTTACTCGAATTTGTTATAAGAGTTGGAATGATATTTGTAAGCCTGTGGAAGAAAGAGGTTTTAATGTTAAACGTTTAAGGAGTTGGAATAAGGCTATGATAGCTCACTGGCTTTGGAAGATAGAATCAGGAACTGGAGGTATCTGGGCTCAATGGCATGCAACTTACATTACAAAGGGTAAAAGCATTTGGGACATAGAGAAGAAGGAGAGATATACTGCTACTGTTAATAGCATGCTGAGTATAAGAGATGAGTTGACTGAAGCTACTGATAGTAGGAGGGATGCAATCCAGCTACTACTTTCTTGGTCTAGTGGTGGGAAGTATAACATTGGGAAAGCTTACGATTGGTTTAGGCCTAAGGGGAGTTCTAAGACCTGGGCTTAGCATCTTTGGCAGGGGTCTAGCATTCCTAAACGTCGGGTTATAACTTGTCTTGCAGGACAGAACTCCTTAGCAACTCATGATCAAATGAAGAAAAGGGGTGTGCAGTTGGTCAGCAGATGTTGTTTATGTAACAATTCTGAGGAGGATGTGCCTCATTTGTTCTTTGATTGCTCGTTTTCATGTCAAATCTGGCAGCATCTCCTGAATTGGATGCAAATTACTGGTAGAAGCAGATGTCTTGCAACAGAACTACGATGGTGTGCAAGGAAGAAAAGGAAAAAGCACTGGAAAAATGAGTGGTTTTGCAGTAGCTTAGCAGCAGCAGTGCATGGCATTTGGACGGAAAGAAACAACAGGCTCTTTTATAATAAGTTTGGTTCTCTTAGTAGTATTGTTGAACATATAAAGTTTAGTGTTTTTACTCGTTTGAGAGCTAAGGGATTTGATATTACGATCTATAGACTTAGTGGAAACTACTAGTTGTCTTTTATTATTATTATTATTAATAATAATAATAACAATAATAATAATAAAAATAATAAAAATAATAAAAATAATAAAAATAATTATAATTATAATTATAATTATAATAATAATAATAATAATAATAATAATAATAATAATAATCCAATTGAACCAACTTGAAGAGGAAATATAAACTCAGATAATCTTACATTTTACAAATAATGGTGTCTGTTTTGAGTCAAGGATGACTGTTTAGAACATCAATTACCGGAGCCGTGATTTGTGGCCAAACAACGTCGTGGGTTGTTCGTTGTAGAAGTCAGTTTGTGATTTATGGCACTATAAATTGCTTTATTTTCTCCTTTGGCCGGTCAATCAAAGTCAATGTGCAAATAGAGGAAAGAAATGAAGTGTTGCCACGTGTCACTCATAAGAAGCTCATAAAGAACTTGTTGGGATGCCTTTTTATTTTTATATATATAGATAGATAGATATAGATATGCATTCAATGGAAAACATGAAAAAGGATGTATAAGTAGATCATCTCAGAAGTAATTTAATAACTAATAATTCATGCATTTAATTGGTATTAGAGTGGAAATATCTTGTCCTGTGAAGTGGACTCTTTCCAACAGTGTGGCCCAAGCCCGTCATGGATTTCACATGGTATCAAATCCCATGATATTGAAGCAACATAACTAGAAATTTAAATAAAACTACCCAAAATTCATTACAAATATTGAAACACTTCATGATAAAAAACTGTAGTAATAGTATTAGAAGCGTGCGCTTCTCGCTTTCGTAAATTAGAATCTTTAAATCGCGCTTATTGGTGATGCATCATATAGCTAACCATGGGTAAAAACAGATTTGATGAAGCATAGCACTCATCTTTAATCGCAGTTCATGATTACGCACCCTGGAGCACTTAATTCTATTTAGGTTCACCTACAGTTGATTCATCCATACAGACCTCATCAGAACTTAGATATATCGAGATAATACGTAATCATTAATCAATACAACAAATTCATGGGTAGGGGTTATGATCTGTAGACACCCAAATTTGGACTTGGTGGCTGCAGAGGTGCCCAGCAAACAACCGATGACGATAGGACTGCAACGCGACACCGGTTCGCGATGTTTTAGATAGTTTTCTTATAGAACGAACCAAATAATTTCTCGGGAAAATTAAAACTAACATGATGGCAGTCTTAGTCTTGTCGTTACGGTCGCATAGACACTAATTAGAGTCAATTCCAACATCGGGACCCCGAATCGGCCTCGAAACCCGAACCAAATCAACACCGAGTCAAGCGAGGCTCGGGATGAACACTCGAGGCCCACGAAACCCACGGCACTAGGTCAAGCCGTGGGGAAGCCTTCGCGACGAAGCAAGATATCATACACCCACCTCTCGGTTTTGGAAAGTATCAAAATCGTATCTTCAAAACTCCAACCGCCCCACCTAACGCGCCTGGGTCTCCCCACGCTCGGACCCAGACGCCTGAGTCCTGGTGCGCCCCAAGTCACGCGTCCAAACGGGCAACGAGGGCCGAAAACACCTATAAGTACCTCCCTCCGCCTCATTCATTCGACACAATTCAACTCTCTCTTCTCCCTCAAAAACTCTCGCTAAGGGCTCGCACTCCGACACCCGAGGCAAATGATCCACTCGATCATAGTTCCTATAAAAAAAAGCGACATCGACGCTACTCCTCACCTTCGAGCACTCCATTCGATACCGAGGTGCCTGTGATCGACTACCTCAAAACTAGTACCTAGGTTCTGCCGGATTAGCCGCAGAACTAGTCCTTAGTAACGAAGCTCTGCCGGGGTAGCCGCGGGAAGGTCAAACGGTAACGGGGTTCTGCCGGAATCACTAGTCAATCTAGGAGGATCCGCCTGTTGATCAAGTCGTCACTAGGTTGTCATCTAAACAAAACTTTCCATATTTGCACTTTCTATTATTATGCACTACGACAACACTAGACGTGGGCACTAGACCCACAAACGTCCACTAAAATACGTAACGTCCCAACCTCAACAACAAATACTAAAACACACTAAACAAACCCGAGTAATTCCGAGATCTGTTCTCAAGACTATCTATGCATCGAGTCCCGTTTAGCGTATACTCCGAGGGTGCAATTCCTCACAATGTGATTTACTTGTATTCGCATTTACAGTTTTTTGTATGATTTATCGCTTTTATGACCTTATAATCGCATGGTAAATCACCAAACACGGAATTCAAAACGTAAAATAACTAAAATTGAACAAAGTGATGGTCGGGTTCCGTATTAGTCCAGATGCTCACCTTATTGGGTTCGACGCATCTCTATTAATACCGAATCGACGCATCTTAAGCAGAATACCAGGTAAGGTATACCACGAGAATGACTAATATCCGTATTATCACGTTAAAACTGATTTGCTAATACTTATAATGTTAGTACTCTCTACTCTCCTACGTCCATCTTTTCATGGCCTGCTTGTCACGTGAAATCGCATGCAACGAATGTAAACACTACTACTTTAACGATAAAACTTATCTGTCCTTAAAACAACCGACATAGAAAAGACATAGGGTTTAAAACAACGGATGTTACAGTACTTCCACCACAACAAAAGAACTAAGAAATCAGCCCACCGATTGATTAGTAGAGGCCGCTATAGTGCGGGCGGGATTGGGTGTTGATATCTACCAGATGTTGGCTTCCCAATACGTACCCTCACCCCTTACTCAGAATCGACGGTTTTCGGATGTCCGAAACCATTGGCAATGATAGTCATTCCAGGCATGGAGTGCTTAAGGGTACAAGTCTTTATCTTTAAGTCCCGTGCCACTCAACTTTGAGCCGGCAAGGGATCAAAGTTGACTTGAACGGTTTCCGAGTCCCCATAATTGACTCGGTGGCGACTCCAAAAATCGGCGACAAATTCAATTCACTAAAAAGGTCGCCTTACCAAATGAATCGGCCTTTAAACATTTAAAACCACGTCTCGATCGATTCCCAAACGGAAACACGGGTGCCCGCACCCGTCTAGTACAAGTTCGGATCGTCATCCAAATCAAGGTCCGACACTTCGCCCCGTATGCGAGATCGGACCGGCCCCCGGTAGGGAGGGGACCGCGTGGGTGGCCGCCGCCACATGTTGAAAACCGGGTCAGTCCCGCGCGGGCACGCGCAGGGCGCCGGACGGTGCGGACGGACGTCCACAGTTTGGCGACTCCGCTGGGGACTTGGAAACAAGTTTCCAGCATTGGTGTAACTTGAAGGAGGTCGGTTAAGCTCATTTCTTAGTTCCTAGTTGTTGTCACTACAGGTTTTAGCCCCAAAAAGCCCACCCTAACCGATATCAGGACCAATCGACCTCTTTGCGGTAAGATCTTTCGGGACTCGCGGAGAGATCCTCGGTTGACGCTCCGACCGCCTAACGCGTACCCCGCGGGAATAATAAGCGGATAGTCCGAACGGACGGTATGACACTTGTCTCCCCAGACCATTGTCAATACCAAAGCAAAGACTATTCGTGGGCGGTAGCCTACCCTAAACCTACCCGAGTCTGCATCCTGCATGAGTGTATGTATTCCTAGTCATGTGTAGCGTGTTTGAACAATCCAACCCAAATAAAACACTAAAATCTGGATTCAACCACGCCAACATATTTAACCGCACCCAATTCCATTTTTTTCGAAAATGCCTCAACTTTTCAAAACGACCGTTTAAACATCAGTACTCCGACAAAATCATGGTTTCTAAAAAAGGAAAATGTTTTTAATGCCGTTACGATGGCAAAATTCACACTTACTAACTTCAAAAAAAGAGTTTCTAGCGCCATCACCTTGGCCAAACTAAAACCTATTAGCCACAATAATTACCGTTAATGCAACCGAAACTCCCAATTAATGGAGTTAAGGCCACCACGCGATCACATTCTGTTTCAAAAAAAAAACTTTTCACACACGTACCGTTTAGCACGACCAAAGCTTCAATTAATGAAGTCAAGGAACCCATAACGGTTACACCCTCAAAACACTTTTCACAATGCACACCCCCACCGTCTAATGCTAGCTAGTACAACTGACAGACGTGGGTCGCTAATTTTAAAAGTCTTATTTTTCAAAAAGCAAACATTTATAAGAAACACTATTCACCACCTAAGTCCCTCAATAAGGATTTAGTCACGCCTATAGGAAGACTGTCATCAGACTTCGCGCTCCACAACGAGCGTCGCGCACCTCGCGAGTATCGAACTAACTAATTAATAGTAGTTTCGATAGAAGCATCATGCAATTATTTTCAAAAAAAAAGAAAGCGCTTCCCCAAAAAGAAATGCACCCCTTTCAAAATACTTACATTTCATCTTCATTTCCGATGCACCCACATAACAACGCACTTACACTCCACGAACGATGTCGTCACACCATCGTTACACCGTTTCTACAAAACATCCTTTTCAAAATTTTGCAAAACTGGTCGGTTTCAGGGGAAACATGCAACCAAATCCTTTTGATCCTGAGCCGAGATCGTGATCAATCTCTTATGTCGTACAACCGTGTGTTTAACTGTCTATGCTAGCTATTAGGATCATCTTTACTCGAGGTCTTACGTTTCGGGTCGTCTCATTTCGAGTAGTCCTCTTTAAAACCTCACCTACAAGGTTTGTGTCAAATCTTCTCGTCACAGAGACAGAAAATTCATTAGGCGTCTCGCCGAGTACACCAAGAGTCTAAAGATCACCTGAGTCTCTAAAACCAGTGACCGCACACACACGCAGGTCAAGCGTCTCCGTTCCGTGTCGTTCAATCATGAGCATCCCTCGAGTCCCTAAATCGCCCAACAAGCCCCAATCTCATACTCCTATCTTTCGTCTAGGAATGGCGCCAAGTAGCAACGAAGGTAGCATCGACCAGCTCAATGCCTTAGTGAACGTGGTCCACGGGATAATAGGGATAGTGTCGTCAATTTCCTCCTCAATCGACGATGTTAGGCGTCGCCTTGATACTTTCGAAGGGCCCGAGAGAAAACCCCAAGGAGGGCCGATGAGTCGGGAACTGGTGCTTAGTGGGGATCCATATGTCGAGTACGCCAGGCTCGCACGCCCTGTCGAGCCTACGAGTCTCCGCCATCCTTTTAGGCAATTCACCGAACTATGAGAAACTTACGCTAAGGCCCTCCGAAAACTGCAGGAGGCCTGGCAACTATGGCCTGTAGGCCCCACCCCAGACCCACCTATAGAAAAAAGGGAAGCGGGTTGGAATCCGAACGCTTACTGCTTGTATCATCAAGGTCGGGGGCATGAGACCCAAGTATGTACCGAACTCAAGCATGAAGTACAGGACCTCATCGACAAGGGTGTCTATGTTCCCGTAGGATGTCTTCGGAGAAGGGCTGGCCCTAGGTACTAAGAGAGCGATCCGCGTGAACGCCGGGTGCCCAACCAGCGAAGGTACCTCTAGAGGCATGGCCGGTCCAAGTTAGAGTCTAGTTCATCGTAGGGCGTAGACTAAAAATAAATAAATACCTTGTCTTCTTCTATCAAGTCTCAAAAGGTGGGAGGGGACATGTCCTCCACCTCCCCAAAAATAAAATAACGAGCATCTAGCCCGTCTACTATCATTAATAAAACAGTTATCTTTTTTTACAAACATGCCTCGACAATCGCTTAACCTTCTCTCAACAAATCCACTTTGAAATGCTTAAAAACTCGACTTTATGCCAATTATCGATAACAACTAACTAAAACGCAAGGGCTACTACAAGCAGCCCACTCGACTTCGCCCTAAGAAGGAAATCGGGAATAACAACCTTAGACTCAAACCACCACTGACCAAATAACAATAAACTGGGAAGCAAACAAAACGCCACCTGACCAAACTTACCAA
Organism: Agrostemma githago; assembly: GCA_958450325.1. Lineage (NCBI taxonomy): Eukaryota > Viridiplantae > Streptophyta > Magnoliopsida > Caryophyllales > Caryophyllaceae > Agrostemma > Agrostemma githago. The sequence goes on from OY288248.1 coordinate 28,088,801, forward strand.
CAACGCAAGCCGAGTACGAAGCCTGTCTAATAAGTCTAAAAAAACAGCCATATCTCTAGGAGTCAAAAACCTTAGAGTCCACGGAGATTCATTCCTAGTAGTCAACCAAGCCGCAGGAACCTGGAAAGTTTATCATGAAAACTTAACCCCCATACCAAGCCAAGGTTGCTAACGTCCAACACCTACCTCCTTATCTTTTACACACTATAGCCACATCCTGGCCCTTCTCTACCTAGGGGATGGACATCCTAGGGAAAGTACACCCATCCGGGACTAGCGGACCTTGCTTTATTAGCCGTAGATTACTTCACCAAATGGTTAGAAGCCGCCCTTACACCGCGCTAACCCCAAAACAAGAAGTCAAACCCTTACAAAACAACATCATCTGCTATTACGGAATGTCTCACGAAACGATTAGTAATTAGGGGACTCACTTTCTGGCCAACACCCAAAACAAAAAAAAAACTCCTGAACAAATGCAAAATCAAAAAACACAAATAGATCGCAAACCAGCAGGGCCGTAGAAGCAACCAACAAAAAACATCAACACAATCCTTAGGAAGATGATAGGCAATCATTGAGATTGGTCGAACAAGATCCCCTTCGCCTTATGAAGATACCGAACATCCTATAGAACACCCACTGAAGCCACACCATATTACCTAACCTACGGTTCCGAAGCCATACAACCCATAGAGCTAGAAATACCGTCACTAAAATGATTAGCCAAGAATGGTATTCCCGAAGAGGAATAGAACCAAAAACGATATGACAAGCTAGTACTCCTAAACGAACGCGGGATACATGCCTTACCCAACGTACAAGCCTACCAACAACGCATCCAACGAACCTTTAATAAACAAGCGAAAATCCCGAAACACACACGAGGGAGATTTAGTAACCAAATCCATTAGAGCACCCCTTTCCGTCGACCCTAGAGGGAAATTTAAACCAAACTGGGCGGGCCCCTACCTCGTTAAGAAAATACTCTCGAGGGGCACCGTGATCCTTACCAACCTGGATGGTCAAGAGTTCTCAACCCCGACCAACATGGATCAACTCGAACGATACTACCCATAAACACCCCAGAAACCACGTCCCGACCTCCGATAAGGGGGAAACAAAAAACAACAACAACAACAACAAAACAAAAAATCAGTTCGCATCGATAAATGGCATAAACGAGTCTAAAGCAAAGTCACTCACATTTTTCTAAAGAACTACGAGCATGGTTTGATTCCGTCCAAAAGCGGATACGTAGGCAGCCCTTCTCCGGGTACAACCAAAGAGCTAAAACAAAACAGTCGATCAATCGATTCATGAGTGAACCGGAATTCCTCCCACAACCCGGTCAATGAGTGATTTAAAATGACGAGCCGAGGACGGGGTGAAAACCCGAAAGGGCGCCCCGGGCAAAATGAAGAAACGAGTTGCGAACCGTCGTAAAAAAAAGAAAAAGAAAAAAATGACGAGCCGAGAACGGGGCGAAAACCCGATAGGGCGCCGCGGAAAAAATGAAGAATCGAGTTGCGAGCCGTCAGAAGAAAAACAAAAAACAAAAAAAACAAAAAACAGGAACGAAAAAAAAAACAAAAAGAAAACAAAACAAAAGGGTGAGCCGAGGACTGAGCGAAAACCCGAAAGGGCGCTCCGGGTAAAATGAAGAATCAAGTTGCGAGCCACCTCAAAAAAAAGAAGAAAAAATAAATATACTTCTCATTAAAAACAAAACTGGTTAAATCGAGCCTTTGTCGAGGCATCAACATCAAGCATCCAAAATCCGAACGTCCCGGAAAAGTAATAACGTGTCTAAACTCCACAAAAACTAATACTAATATGCCACATAATATCAACTAATACAACGTAATACTAAACGGTTGGACTCTATCGGTCCAACTTATCCCTACCCTCACCATTTGGGCATGATTGCTTGCATTCTTCCTCTTCAATTTTCAGAAAGCACGCTTCTAACGCCCTATCCAAACGTTAGTCCAGCAAATCCCACTTCCTCTGCTCTTTCGCAGCTTTTATATGGGTCTTGTCGGTCTTAGCCCGTTCGGATGAACTGACTAAACTAGGATCGGTCCCACTGTCTCTGGTTAGGCACCAAGTCTCTCGAGTCTCCTCTTCGCCTCTTAGCGGAGCTGTCTTTCTAACTTTTGAAACGGCCTATACTGATGGGCGTTCACAAACCCTCTGCCGGACGGAAGTATTGTCGGTTGGTCGATCAAAGGAATGCAAAAATTCCGTTCCCAGGACACCCTAAACCCCCTAAGCAAATCCTTGGTCCATGGATCAGGATTAGAAACGACCTTAACATCATCTGGAATAGGAGGTCCGACACCCATTTGATTTGACAACATGCTAAGGTAAATATAAACTTGATCCCTCAGGGATAGTAGTAACAAGGCCCAGGTCGAAGACGAAATTAGGAACCCAACGCACCCACTGATATTCCACCACGGGATAGACCACCTGATGACAATTTCTCCCCTAACAAAATAGGAAAACCAATCCTCCTCTTCAGGACTTTTATTCCACATCAGCACCATCTTCCGGCCCGTGAAACCCCGATAGTTGTAATCTTTGAAACACCGGGGAGGGTCAATTAAGCCGACCCGCTCCTGCAACCAAACCTGCACAAAATACGACGAAGCATCGCACCCCCAATGTCAAAATAACCACAAGACAAATAAAACCAAGCTACAAAATATACAACACAAAAAAATGCACATCTGTAGGATTACCCTAGAGCCCCAATGAAGTCTCCCCTGTGCCGGAACACTAGCGTCAAGACCCAAAACGAGTTCACCTAAAATGAGCAATGAGGGTGATCGTCCATGCTTCATAGCCGCTACCACATCCAACACTCGAGGGTTACCCCAACCTTCACGGGACCGCACGTCCTCAAAAAGATAATAACCAGCAATAGCAATGTTGAAAGCACGCTTACATGCCAAGGTCGAAACATGACGAGAACCAACTTGTGAGAATGTCCTAAAAAGCAACTCTAGGTTAAGATCATCCACACCAAAATAGCCTTTAGCCTCCTCTACTGAAGAAAGGTCCAAAAAGTGATAAAGTCGCTCCATGTAAGCACCATCCCCACAAGGCACACAAGGTCGAACCGAACTCCACCCGCCTATAACATCTATCTCTTTAGGCAAAGGGCAAACTTTACCCCCGGGGAAAGCAAAAACGTGATATTTCGAGTCCCAAAATCTAGAGCATGCCCGTAGAAAATCATCTTGTACCTTGACAAGACTTAGTGCAACAACTGTCGACAGACCATCGTTTGAACTAGCCTCGGGATGACATTTCTTAAACAAACCCGCCCACTCGGTCAGAACATTCCCGAAACCCGACATGACCCTAGATATGGTTCTATACCTTATGGATATCCTAGTATGCCTAGGACATAGACCCACAACACGTATATATAGCACTAATCCCACAAAAATTAGGAAACAACAAAAATTTCCATAACTCGGGACTCGGACCGCACCGGCCCACGTGCTCGAGGGTCCCCCCGCCTAAGCCCAAGTGACCCGGAAATCAATTGCCTCAGCCCGAGCGCCGGAAGCCAAGCATGGCTCAACCCGAGCAACCCAAGGATAGAAACTTGAACCCCCGTGATCGCCATGGCTATCATCTTGCGTCAGAAACAACCTCAACAAAATCATTAGAGTCCACCTCGAAAACCGAGATACCCATGTAAGAGCTACAGGAATGCGAGCTCACTCATCAGACGCACGAGACCTAGACATTTTCTTTAGGGGGATAAGCTACCCCACCTAGGCGTGTCGTAGGCTATTAGCGGTCATCGTCAAGTTGCGACTGTAACAAGGCAATTTTATAAATATATGGAAGTGGTCAAACTTTTTTTTTACATCGAATAACCCGCCTCTTAGTGATGTCCGGTATAGAAATCTGTAACAAGTCGCGTCTGTAACCACATTGATATTTTACATCTCGAGTCAAAAATATTTTAACCGACGTACTACCTGATCCGATTCCCGGCTCAAACTAACGCATTTCGGAACATTCGAAAGAAACTGTTTTCGTCCTCCCATGCAACGCTAACGCACCCTAAATCAAGTCACATCGCAAAATGAACGAACATAAAAGTGATTACTTGTCAATCTAGGTAAACCGCCAAACGAAAACGCAAGATTAATCCGACTAATTCAAATACTAAAAATCTAAAACAGATATACAAAATACACAAATCTTTATACAGATCGAGGCTAAGAAGAACCCCTGGAAGCCGCGCCGACGGCAATCACGATCTCACAAAGCTGATCATCTAACCCTAGGTTGTAACACCCGCTATTTTCCTAGCATTTTTATCTTTTCCGTTATACCTTCAACATAACTCTGTCACTGTCGGGCTTGTGTTTCATCATTTTTCCAACTTTAATTTCATTTTTTAGTTTAATGATATTCATTTTTATTTTTAAAAGGTTTTAATTCTTTTAGATCTATTTATTGAATTTTCTTCGTAAACTAATTATTTTTCTGCGAGAAATTCTACTTCTCTACGAATTAACGTCTTTAAACTCGGATTTAAGTTATTCCTTTTCCTACAAATGTCTAAACATATTTTTATAATATTTTCAACTAGTAAATATTTTTATTCACTAAAAATTAGCCTTTTATGATTTTAATATGAAGTTTCGTAAATAATTATTTTCCAACGCGAGGTTTACTCGAATTGCTTTGAAATGCCGTTAACTATTTTACGATTCTTCTTTTTATCAACTTAAAAATTAATAGAGACCTTTTCCCCATATTTTGGACCGACAAAGCTTCTTGTCACAATGTTACTACATTTTATTAATACGTTTCATTTTATCACGTTAAACCGTAAATGTAAGATTATTTTCTTTTCATTGAATTGATGCATTATTACTCAAACTCTTCACATTCCCTTTCTCACATATTTTGGCTGCCTAGTTCATGCATGAATAGCATTGTTTTTATCAAATTTTAATTAGGGGTTTTCTATGTGGTACCCCTGAACTTTTTACTTTTCTACCTTATACCCCAACACTTTTTACATGTATACATGGTACCCTTGTACTTAACTAAAAGTTTCTTTGGTACCCCTAAACATTATTATTATCTTTATCGTTACCCCTAAACTTTTTTTCATGTCAAGATTTGGCAACAAATTACCTTTTTATGTTCAAAATTAAAAGTTAAACGTCATTTAACATACCTAATTAACCGATAATTGAACTCAAACTAACAATTTTGTACGTATTTGCAGTTATACTCCCAATCTAAACGAATTATATTTTTGACGTTTTATTGTCAAATCAAATGATAACACTTAAATTAAACTCAATTACTTGCTAATTATCTAAGTTAAATGATATTGAAGTCTTAATCCTAAGTTAAAAACATAATCTAACGACAAAACTTGATGGAAAAAAAATATTGGGGCGCTAGTTAAATTAATAATAAAATTCAAGGGTACCATGTATAGACATAGAAAGAGTAGGGGTACCACGTAGAAAAGTGAAAAGTATAGGGGTACCACGTAGAAAATCCCTTTTAATTATCATTTAATCCTAAACTTTTCACTTTGTTATTCATTCATTTTTACACAAAAATAATCAAGGCAAATACTCTTCATTTCCTCTTCTTTGGCCATGAGTTCCAGCATCATTTTCCAGCCATGTTTGGTCTCAAATCGAGTCTTGATCGTCCCATTTTCATCTCCAAATTAATCCTCTTTCTTTTTCCTTCGTTAAGGTAATAATCGATGTTATTTCCGATCGTTATTTACCTTGATTCTTTTAGTTTTCTCATGGTATTTTTGTACCATGTATGTTGTGTGATGTAGGATTCTTGGTCGACCCCGAAGCCGATGAATTTATCGTAGACTCGGATTTGGATTTGAGGTAACGTCGATGTTACTCGGTATTGCATGATTTTATTTGTGTAATTGCATGTATATAATTATAATTTTATTTTGACAATATATGTATGTCATAAAATCTGGAAAAAATTTAAAAGTTGAAAATTTGCATGTTTCGATATTTTTATCGCTTTTACGAGATTAACGATTAAATCGTCTTATTAATTTGTCAAATCGTAATATTTGGCCTAAAAATGTAATATATGTTTATATTCTGTAAAAATGATGTTTTTGATGATTTTTAATAATTTAGTATTTTTCTGATATTTTAGTTATCGATTATTGAATTATTACCGTTTACGGACAAAAATGATTAAAAGTCGATTTTTAATTCTAGTACCTAAACATTTTATTTTAATCTGATTTTTGACATGGTGAAACTTTCTGATGAAATAGAACTTTATGAATTTTTTCATAATTTTTCGGAATTGTTAAGTGGATGAATTAATTAATAGCTTTAAATCATCGTTTATCGTTAAAACCGTGTTTGTCGTTTAAATTCTCGATTTCTGGTCTTTTGTGTAAATCTGGAAAAAAATATGATTCTGATGATTTCATAATAAAATGTAATTTTATGATTTTTAGTGATTTAATAAAATGTTGGGAACGATAAGTTTTATTAATGGAATCGTTAATTGTGAAAACGGGTTTAAAAGACGGTTTTAGCAGGATTTATTAAATCTGGAATTTTTGGAAATCTAGAAAAAATAGTAGTTTCTGGAAAATCATGATTTTTAGGTTTAATTTTTGGATATTAATACTTAAATCATTTTGTAATTACTATTTTTATTAATCGTTATTGTCGAGATTAGACGATTAACGAGAAAACGCTTTGAAAACTGAGTTTTAGGATTCTGGAAAATTTTCTTTTCAGAACAGAATGTTCATAATATATTTTACCTATTTTACGTAATTTTTGTACTATTTATTGAAGTCTTTAAGTAATAAATATTGATTTTTGGACAAATTGTAATTTATCGTTAAAATGCTTCGTCTTACCTAAAAGAATTATTTTTCCAGCAATTTTGAAATGTTTAAATCTGAAACTTTAAGAGTTAAATCATCCCTTAACATATTCTAAATATATTCAATGGTTTAATTAAATAAAAGACGTTAAAAGATTTAATTTGACATTTGCCATAAAATCCTATTTATGTTCGTATTGTCGAAACTATTAATAATTAGGGAATTTTAATTTTATAAATTTTGGAAACACCCTAATTAGTAGTAGTAAAATGTTTGAGACATTTTTAATCATTTTATAAACACTCGTATGATGTTTCAATAATTTCATAAACCTAAATGTTCTCACTTTATCAATAAATATCGTTAAGACCGAAAGTATTAGTTTTATAAATCTATATTGTTTACTAAAAATGTTGTATCAATATAAACTAATATTTTTGCTATTTTGATATGATGCTATTTTTAGTAAAGTTTCTAAAAATAAAAGTTTCCTAAAATGGAAAGTTTCCTCTTTTGGAAGGCGATCATTTTTCCCTTTTTTTCTCTTATTATTATAATGATTATATCTTTTGAATGTCGATAATGGCTTTGTTTTGGAGTTATGAAATAAGGATAAGTGTGGAATGTACTGTTTTGCCATCAACTATAACGCTGGTGTATCCATTTGGGATGCATTGGTTGTTGAACTGGATACATTTGGTGTCCAGAAGTATATGTGCATTGTGCCCTTAAGCTAGATATCGCATCGTGTTAATCGCCGTCAGTTGAACTGGATACATTTGGTAACCAGGAGGGGTGTATATTACTTAAGCTAGGACCTCGCATGATAAGTCGACGTCCTATTATGGTTGAGTTGCCTAGTTAGATACCTTGGATCTTCGCTGCGTGTGAAGTTGGTGTCTGAGTTCTCGAAGCTAGTTTTTAGTATATCCCTAGTGAAAGTCTGGCCTTGTGCACACTAATCGAATATCCATAACGCCATTTTGACTATTTTATTATTATTGATATAATTTGGTTGCAGGTTGGCAAATGTTTTATGTTTTCTTTGGAAAACTCGTTTTTATCATATTGTTTCGATACGTAAAGTTTTTCACTGAAAACTTATTTTCATTATAATGTTTTACTGTTTTCCATTTTCTTACTATTTTTCTATAATAGTAATTACAGTTTTAAAATCCTGTTATACGGCTAGGAGAACGTTGGCGTTGCTCCCCACTGATTGTGGCTGTTATGTTTTAACATGGCAGGTATACGTGTTCCGGGTGTGGGCTAGCGAGCAGTGTGGATCCTGCTTGTTTATTTTGATAATTATGTCTTATGGATTGTTCAAACCCCTTTTGTGGATTGTTTTAAATTTTGGCCATTTTATTTAAGGCCTATTGTTTGACTTTACCATTTTAATTTTACTAAGACATAGTTACAATGTGTTTTAATCCCGACTCTACAGTGTTTCCGCCACTGTATCGCGTTAGATTTTCTACGGGATTACATAGGTCCTCCAAGTCTATAAGGGGAGACTCACTACCGTCCATCCCCGACAGCATATCTAGGGTAGCCGTCTCGGAAATCTCTCCAGCCTCCTCCATAGCACCCGTAGCCTCAGCATCGACCTCAGCCTCCCCTTTGACCTGATGCCTAGCCCCACCCTGAGCTGAGGTCTCACCCCGGGACCGAGCAGCTGCTCCTTCAAGAAGGCAATCTCGTCAGCTCGGGATTGCAGGAGTCGCTGTGCCTCAACCTCTTTCGCCTCGAGCTCGGTCACCCGAGTCTCCAACTGCCCCGCCATGTCCAGAACGTCCTGCGAATCTTAAAGCATTAGGAAAGTACACAAACAGCCTAGAAAACCGCCTTAGTCCCGTAAACTCACCGATCGAGGCCCCGAAACGTCACGGGAGACCCTCGAGGCATAAGCCCAGAAGTAGTTGGCAGCCTGCCACAACCGCTGATGGCAAGCCAAAAAAACCTGAAATACAATCGAAAATTTAGGCAAACCAACCCTAGCCCCTAGAGCCCAAGCAAAAGGCAATGAAAACAAGACCCACCCGGTACACCCCATCACGCCACTCTATCCCGGCGTCCATCTCCTCAGCAGAACAAGGGGGAGGGGCTCAGTAAGGGCTACCCCAACCACATCTACCCTGAGTGGTGTCCAGGGGAAGACTGGGGGCTGAACAGCATCAGCCAAGACAACCAACTAGAAGAAAAGCGAACCATTCCAAAGGAAAGCGAATACTAAGCCATAAGGACAAGACAAGCGATAAAACCAAAACCGATACTCCAATAATCCTAAACCTCGGGGGCTACTAAATAAATTGAACTCTAAGGAAAAAAACCCATATCTGCAAGGCGCAGGTAGCGCACCAGCGCATCCTCCGACAAATAGTGCCCCCAGCCTGAACCAATCTCCATTCAATCACTGCCGAAAACCTAACCGGACGAGCACACACCGCCCTAGGAGCCAATCGAGGGAGCTAGGAGTAAATTCAAGCCCCATAAGGCAAGCCCTACAACCTCCTCTAGTTGAAATCGACCGCCAGCGATGAACGAACACGAAAGCCTTGATTAATAAAAATGCTCGCACTTGACCGCGTGACAAAACGAGCAAAACAAATCAGCAATCCCAAAAGCACTCAAAGCAATCCGTTATCAAGTCCCTAAGCACGCTCAATTCACATCCCAGTGGACTTATTATTCCCGGAATAACTCGATAAGCAAAAAACATGCAAGACAAAGAACTAATGCAAAAGCCTGCACATCAACACTAATATTTTAACAGCAAAACAAATATAGCTCAAGGAACCCGAGCAAAACAAGACAAGCCTGCAAAACAAATTAAGACAATCTCATAAAACCAGCATTTTACTAAGACAGATAAACGAACAACATTTTTGCCCAAGGGTCAGATTTATCCCGGAGGCACATCAACAACATTTTTGTCCAAGGGTCAGAGTTATCCCGGAGGCACAACAACAACTTTTTTTGTCCAAGGGTCAGAGTTATCCCAGAGGCACAGCAATTTTTATTTGAGAGGAGACTAACGTCCTCGAAGGAGTCTTATACCTCCACAGCAATTTTTATTCGAGAGGAGACTAACGCCCTCGAAGGAGTCTTATACCTCCACAGCAATTTTTATTCGAGAGGAGACTAACGCCCTCGAAGGAGTCTTATACCTCCACAGCAATTTTTATTCGAGAGGAGACTAACGCCCTCGAAGGAGTCTTATACCTCCACAGAAATTTTTTATTCGAGAGGAGACTAACGCCCTCGAAGGAGTCTTATACCTCCACAGCAACTTTAATTCGAGAGGAGACTAACGCCCTCGAATAGGTTTATATTATTTTATCTTGTCCTAGGAGTCATAAGCATCCCAAAGACGATTACTCGAGTGAAGATTAACGCCCTCGAAAGTTTCATATCATCAAGGGTTCACAAGCAGCCCGAATATATACTCGTACAAGTAAAGGCCGACTTAATACGTTGCTAGCGCGCAAAAAACACTTAAAATTAAACGAAACCTCTAAATAAACTGAAGAAGACAAAGCGCGCGCACAAAGAATCAAGAACAAGCTGTCAAGCAACGGCCTGGGCCCCAAGCGATCGACCACAAGCGAAGACGTCAGGTATGACTTCTCAACCTTGGCTGGCGAGCCTCACCACGTAGTCCAACGGACTTAAAACGACCCGACCGGACAACCACCAGGTCGTAATCCTCGATTGACCCGGGCGGCTATTCTTTGACTTTCGCCTTGTCCAAGCCTCAGTCAAAGTGGGGGCTTCTATAGACACCCAAATTTGGACCTGGTGGCTGCAGAGGTGCCCAGCAAACACCCGATGACGATAGGACTGCAACGCGACACGGGTTCACGATGTTTTAGATAGTTTTCTTAAAGAACGGACCAAATAATTACTCGGAAAAATTAAAACTAACATGATGGCAGCCATAGTCGTGTGGTTACGGTTGAATAGACACTAATTATAGTCAATTCCAACACCGGGACCCCGAGTCGGCCCCGAAACCCGAACCGAATCAACACCGAGTCAAGCGACCCTCGGGATGAACACCCGAGGCCCAAAAAACCCACGGCGCTAGGTCAAGCCGTGGGGAAGCCTTCGCGACCAAGCAAGATATCATACACCCACCTCTCGGTTTTGGAAAGTATCAAAATCGTATCCTCAAAACTCCAACCGCCCCAACTGACGGGCCTGGGTCTCCCCACGCTCGGACCCAGGTGCCTGAGTCCTGGTGCGCCCCAAGTCACGCGTCCATACGGGTGACGAGGGCTGAAAACACCTATAAATACCCCTGTCCGCCTCATTCATTCGACACAATTCGACTCTCTCTTGTCCCTCAAAAACTCTCGCCAAGGGCTCGCACTCCGACACCCGAGGCAAACGATCCACTCGATCGTAGTTCCGATAAAAAAAAGCGACATCGACGCTACTCCTCACCTTCGAGCACTCCACTCGATACCGAGGTGCCTGTGATCGGCTAGCTCAAAACTAGTACCCAGGTTCTGCCGGATTAGCCGCAGAACAAGTCCTTAGTAACGAAGCTCTGCCGGAGTAGCCGCGGGAAGGTCAAACGGTAACGGGGTTCTGCCGGAATCACTGGTCAAGCTAGGAGGATCCGCCTGTTGATCAAGTCGTCACTAGGTTGTCATCTAAACAAAACTTTTCATATTTGCACTTTCTATTATTATGCACTACGACAACACTAGACGTGGGCACTAGGCCCACAAACGTCCACTAAAATATGTAACGTCCCAACTTCAACAACAAATACTAAAACACACTAAACAAACCCGAGTAATTCCGAGATCCGTTCTCAAGACTATCTATGCATCGAGTCCTGTTTAGCGTATACTTCGAGGGTGCAATTCCTCACAATGTGATTTACTTACATTCGCATTTACAGTTTTTCGTATGATTTATCGCCTTTATGACCTTATAATCGCATGCTAAATCACCTAACACGGAATTCAAAACGTAAAATAACTAAAACTGAACAAAGTGATGATCGGGTTCCGTATTAGTCTGGATGCTCACCTTATTGGGTTCGACGCATCTCTATTAATACCGAATCGACGCATCTTAAGCAGAATACCAGGTAAGGTATACCACAAGAATGACTAATATCCGTATTATCAAGTTAAAACTGATTTGCTAATACCTATAATATTAGTACTCTCTACTCTCCTACGTGCATCTTTTCATGGCCTGCTTGTCACGTGAAATCGCATGCAAAGAATGTAAACACTACTACTTTGATGATAAAACTTATCTTTCCTTAAAACAACCGACATAGCAAAGACATCGGGTTTAAAACAACGGATGTTACAGTACTTCCACCACAACAAAAGAACTAGGAAATCAGCCCACCGATTGATTAGTAGAGGTCGCTATAGTACGGGCGGGATTGGGTGTTGATATCTACTAGATGTTGGCTTCCCAATACGTACCCTCACCCCTTACTCACAATCGACGGTTTCCGGATGTCCGAAACCATTGGCAATGAGAGTCATTCCAGGCATGGAGTGCTTAAGGGTACAAGTCTTTATCTTTAGGTCCCGTGCCACTTAACTTTGAGCCGGCAAGGGATCAAAGTTGACTTGAACGGTTTCCGAGTCCCCATAATTGACTCGGTGGCGACTCCACAAATCGGCGACGAATTCAATTCACTAAAAAGGTCGCCTTACCAAATGAATCGGCCTTTAAACATTTACAACCACGTCTCGATCGATTCCCAAACGGAAACACGGGTGCCCGCACCCGTCTCTTACAAGTCTGGATCGTCATTCAAATCGAGGACCGACACTTCGCCCCGTATGCGAGATCGGACCGGCCCCCTGTAGGGAGGGGACCGCGTGGGTGGCCGCCGCCACATGTAGAAAACCGGGTCGGTCCCGCACCGGACGGTGCGGACGGACGTCCACATGATCGCTTTTTGTTGATGTTATCATCATTCCACACCTATCCTAAAAGGTCGGGATATATAGAGAACACTCATGACGCAATAGAGTCATCAACATTTTGGATAAGAACTTCGTCAGGAAACTGCACAAGTACTTCACCATCATTGCGACAACTTTCTAATCCACGTCCAACTCTCAAGATCCAATCAGAAAAGTCGCATATCTCATGGGCACATCAAACAACCTATTTTTAATCCCGCACAAATTCCGATGTTGTTACTTAAAAAATTGTACCAATTCTCATGTGGGACGATTATTGAGAGATCGTCTCACATGAAATCTTTTTTAAAACTTGTATTATTTTATAAATAAAAAAATGTCTACATACATTTATTTTTCTCACAAATTTTGAGGATAGTGAAATGGAAAAAATTTGTTTGAACGTATAATTCATTTTAATACTCTTATATCCAAACAATATAAAAAAATATTTCCTTTATCTTCTTGAATTAGCTTAATTTCTCATTTTTTTTGTGAGAGGAAAAAGTAGGTCCAAGAGGGCCAATGAAGCTAATTCAAGAAGTTGAAGGGAATAGTAACTAATTATTGTTTGATACTTCAAATAATTTATTAAGTTAGTCCAGCTATATTTTTCTCAATTATCTTTTGACGGTTAACCTTCATAAAATATATGACTCCACAAATTAGATTAATAGGTTTAAACTTGTGAATTTCACGGTGAAGTTTTAATATGTGGTTATAAGATAGAAATTATGACAAAATATATCAACTGAAACCAATAATTTGTATCATATAAATACAAATATAATTAGTATCATAATTATAAAAGTAATCAAATAATTATTACAGAGTACCAAATAATGTGAAAATATATGAAGTGAACTCTATCGTCAATCATTTTACTTTAATTTATTAATTCATTTTAACTCTCAATCATTGCAAGATGTCGAGATTTGTTTCCGAAACACGCTTCCGTGTATAAAAACACTGTGTCATTCAATCATAGAGGGAAAACTCATCTTAGCTTTTTGTTTGCACATTAAGGTTTTTTTACAAAAAAAATTACCTAATATTTATTTACTTACTACTCCGTTATTGATTACATTAATCCAACCCTTAGTTCTGTTCAAAGTAAGATATTGCAAACTTCTTTTCTCATCACTTCCCGAATCTCATCATCAAGTAAAGGCTCATCAAATCATTGTTCATCTACGTCGTGACTGCTTTCCTCGCACAATCAAGAGCTAATATATGTTGAAATAGTAGTACTAATACATGAAAATCATTTAAGGGATATAATTGGGAGAATAGTAATAATAAGTAAATAGAACATTCCAATACTGTCTGACGTCATCTGGTGAAGCCCTTAAATTGTATTTCTTATCATCCTTTGCTTCACATTTCAAAGAAAATTACTTGATTTTTATTGTTGTATTGAACTTAATCTTGTATATTTAATTACACCATCGTGATTCCGTCATCCTACAAAGTAGATCCAATGTCTCAATGAAAACGTGACAACATATCATGCTAACATAATGGTAAATACGTGAGAACCATAACACAATCAGTTGTGAATAATAAAGCGATCGGATGTCCCTTCAAATTCACGGATGCATTTTTTTTACTATAAAATGAAGTCAAATATCAACACAATAAAAACAATGCTTCTCAACGTTAATACCAACAGATTACCTTAACATTATCTAATATATGGAGTACTAAAGAGTATTTTGTCAAACACTACTACAATGCAAAGAACTACTTAAGATTTTATTTTTTGTCATGCACTACCAAAATCACTATTCATGCATGAGTAGGTTAAAATACGTGATTTTAACTTGTCGATATCATAGCTTTGAAGTTTATTTTGCTAAGTTATATTATTGCTTAACCTCTTTCGTAAAAAAAATAGGTTCGTGTTACGAAGATGAAGATAATGAAGGTCAATGTCTATTAAAGCAGGAAAAAGATGACATATTTCAAGTGACTCGCATAAAAGAAGGCTCTCTTCCGTTCAGGTACTTGGGTGTACCAGTTCAGTCTGGGAAACTAAATTGCCAAGAGTGCAGCATTCTCACTGAAAAAATCATTGCTCGAATAAGAAGTATAGAGGCTCGAAAGCTGTCATATGCAGGTCGTGTTACATTGATCAGATCAGTTTTCAACACGTTATACAATTATTGGGCAAGTATCTTCCTCTTACCTAAGCATACTATTAAGAGAATAGAAGCCTTATGCAGGAAGTATTTGCGGGATGAAAGTGTGGGATATAGAAGGGCCCCCCTTGTGGCATGGGGTACAGTTACGTGGCCTAAAATTGCAGGAGGCCTAAGCATTAAGAAGCCTGGTGAGAGTAACCTAGCAGCTGTTGGGAAATTGGTTAACTGGATCTACGAAAAGAGAAACAGTCTATGAACTAAATAGGTGTAGACACCCGCATTTTGCCTGCTAGTGTCTATAGCAGTTCCCGACAAAACACCCGATGATGATTGGACGCAAACGTGACTTAGTACACTCAAATATGGGCTCGGAATCAATAATATCCGATGTGGGCTTTTAGCGGAGTATGAATCTCTCAAAACCAACCTCAAATTCAGGCCCAGTGGGTCGTTTCGAGTAAAATAAGACTAATTGGGCCAAAACCGACACCAAAAATAAAAATCGTCTTTTAGCGACCGGGTCAAAACCCGGTCAAGGACGAATCCGTCACATAAAGTCAACCGGGTGCGCTTCTAGAAACTTGCGCCCAAACACAATCCTCAAAAAATCAAAAAAATCAACCACTTCCTATTTTGGCTCACCCGCCTAATCCACTCGATCGAGTGGATTGTCCTCACTCGATCGAGTGGAGTCACAAAAAACGCAACAGGCCTCCGTTTCAGGGCACTCGATCGAGTGCACTAGGGCCACTCGATCGAGTGACCCTAGGTCGAGGGGTGAACTCTATAAATATCCCTCCTTGTGCTCTCTATTTTTCAGTTTTTTTTTTAATGCTTCAAAAGCCTACATTTTTAACCTAAGCCCTACATTTCTCTCTACACTACAACCCTAAGCAACCCTAATCAAAAACCGAGTCATTATCCCTCAAAAAACCGATACACACATACACACCATAACTTTACATACATCCTCGATACTCCCGCGTTCCCGTCGCTATTACGAGTCCATTACTGACGCCATTCTAAGCATGTATGTTGAGGGTGTCGTCAACCCCGTCTCTATCTTTTCTATTCTCTTCTATCTCAATTTATACGTATACATTTTATACTTTATATAATAATTGTGCACCCTTTCGAGGAGCGCCGCCCCAAGTACTCAAGGGCGTAACGTGATCGTGGTCATTCGTAGTTGAACGCGTACGATTCCATTTCTACGATTAGCACGAAACCCGTTGATGCGAAAATCGACATCACATAATCCGTTAGGATTATTAGCGATGTTGTGACGCGGAGGGACACAATTTTCGATCCAACGATAAAATCTTTTCA
The DNA here is from genome assembly GCA_958450325.1 of Agrostemma githago. Classification (NCBI taxonomy): domain Eukaryota; kingdom Viridiplantae; phylum Streptophyta; class Magnoliopsida; order Caryophyllales; family Caryophyllaceae; genus Agrostemma; species Agrostemma githago. The sequence goes on from OY288248.1 coordinate 28,105,117, forward strand.
TAAAATACCGGTGACGGTATTATAATCGTATAATACACGATTATAGCACCGGAAGCCGAGTTAAATTTAAATCATACAATATTTTTATTTAGCTCGGTCGACCATCGATTTTAAATAAATAAAAACGAAACTGCCACCTTTTTTCGAAATGAGTTATGACTCGTACAGGGGGCACTCGACCGAGTGCCATGGGCCACTCGATCGAGTAGCACCCCAAAAACTGGGCAGTAGCTACCTCGAAGGCTCACTCGATCGAATCTAGGCCATGACTCGATCGAGTGGATCCCTTAGCCCAAGTAAATCGAGAGCCTCAAAGCATCATTCGAGCCTCGTTCTTTTTTACGACTTAGTCGTTGCGTGCAAAATCAATCACGTAATCTTCTTTTTCAAAACTCATGCATTTTAATTCACTTCTACGACTTTGATCGATGTCTCTCACAATTTGTTTTGTGTCGACGACTCTTTAGTCGTATCTGATACATAACTAATCTAGACGCCATATCTTCGATGTGATAAGTCGGGACAAGGCATCGAGATTTGGGATCGGACTAGCACCACGTCTAGGTCCCATTTCTCCGTCCTTCGTTTAATACACAATATAATGTGTATTAAATCGAAGTTCGTCCATTCACTCAACTTACGGTCTAGGTTATATTTGTTATATACGGGTCCGTTTCTAGTTTGTATTTGTCGCCCTTAATCCGATTATTCTATTTTATTGTTCGTTATTTTTATTTTGGCCGGGTTGTATTTCCGCCCGTGTATATTGTATTTGTTTACGATTTTATTTATTTTTCGATGCTTATCGTTTTTATAAATGAACCTCGCATGCTAAATAATTTGACTAGGGTTTTGATGCATTAAAATGACGTACCTAACAAATAATTTGCATGCTTAGCCAAAAACATTGTTTGCGTTATCATTTAATCATTTTACTAGCGCGCGTACACAAACACGAACGATGTCTTAGTAGAGGCCGCTAAGTGCGGGCGGGGTTGGGTGTCCTTAGTGGGCTTCCCAACACGTACCCTCATCCCTTACTCAGAACCTCGGTTTGCGGACGTCCGAAACCGTTGGCGCACGAGAGTCATTCTATACACGATAACCGGTAGTGACGGTATCGGTATCGCAATTGTAGACACCCACATTTTGACCGCCAGGTGTCTATAGTAGTTCCCGCCAAACACCCGATGATGATTGGACGTAAACGTGCTTTGATAGACTCGGATATGGGCTTGTAATTATGGACATTTGGTTTAGACTTTTTAAGGAGTACAAATTTCATCAAACCAACCTCAAATCCAGACCCAGTGGGTCGTTTCGAGTCAAATAACACTAATTTGGGTCGAAACCGTCACCAGGGGTAAAACCGTCTTTTAGCGACCGAGTCAAAACCCGGTCAAAGATATTTCCCGAGACTTGCGGACCGACCGTGATAATTCACATGTCCAGTTCGGACCCTAACTCCACAAAAATCAGCCATACAAAAATAATAAACAATTCCGTTTAAGGTAGAATTCGATCTCAAGTAGGAATTCTATCCGGAAACCGATTCAGACACTGACCGAGTACCAAATACTCGGCCAATACACCCTCAAACCAGCCGGTTTTCCTCTTTTTCTTCCCTCACAAGAAAACGGAATTCTCGTTCTCCTCAGCTTCTTACTCAAGCGGTAATTCTAGCTCGAACAGGAATCCTATCCAAAAACCGATTCAAGTACCCGACCGAGTGTAAAACACTCGGCCAAACACTCCTCAAGTCAGCCGTGTTTCCCTTTCTTCTTGGCCAAGAAAGCGGAATTCTTATTTCCCTCAAACTCCTACGTTTCCTATCCTAAGCGGTATTCAAACTCTCCTAAACCAAGGTCGGAAACTCCCTATAAATAGGACCTCCCGTCCAACACAAAAAAGACATCAATTACATCGATTTTCCAGCCAATATACACGGCTTTTACACATCCATCATCCGGTTTACATACAACCCGATAGTTAGCAAATCCCGACACCTTTCCGAAGTCTCGAAATATCGACGAAGCCGGCCAAACCCGACGTCCCAAACCACCCAAACCGATACACCCTAACTCAACCTCATCATCTCGACGCTCCCAAGTCTAAGCCACTTCCCGACGAGCCTTATCCCGAGAAAACAAAGCATGTAGGTTGAGGGTGTAAATCAAACCCGACTCTTCTCTTTTCTCTTCTCTTCTTCTCGTTTTTTTATGGGTCTTTCGTCGGTCTTTTTTATTTTCTTTTCTAATATCGATATTATTAAAAACTATTTTCATATATCGAATATTCTTAAAATATGATATCGATTCTATATAATCGAATATCGTATCAAAAAGAATTATATTAAGTTTTCGACGAAATCGTTACATTTTTTTTATTCAAAACCCTTTTTTACAACTTTTCGTTCAAAATTCTTTTTCCTTATTTTTCGTCCAAAAACAAACTTTTTCAAAACCTTTTCTAAAGTCATTCCGAATATTCGATATCGATTTCATAATCGAATGTCGAATACGACGAATATCGAAAATATAGACCGAGTATAAATTAATTCATATTTGTACGCGATTTATAAAGTTAACAATTTTCGAACAAAAAAAAATATATAAAAAGTCAGACCCGTACGTGAGTCGCGCCCGGTCCAAGCGACTCGCGCACGAGTCTGACCCGGTTCTACCTTTTTTAAGTTTTTCGTTCGTTTATTTTTATTATTTTACGAAACGATTCCTAAATTTACATCTTTTCCAAAACTATTCTAAATATTTGATAATCAACTATCGAATATAATGAATATCGAGAATATTAAGTCGAGTATGAGTTATGCGATATTCGTACGCGATTTAATCAAAATTTTCCAAAAAACCGTTGTCGAAATCAGGCCGCCACGCGACCCGCATGAGTCTCGGGCGAGTCGCGCGGCTCTCGGCCCACACGTGACTTTTTTCGCTCTTTTATTTTTTTCTCGAACATCGTTTTTTATACAAAACAACGTTTAAACTATTTTTTTCAGATTTCGATTTATTTTCTCGATTTTATATTTCTTTCCTATATTATTATTATTTCAATCGTTACTAACCCGTTTTCTCGTGTTTGTAGCAAATTATTCTCATATTTCCTTTTTATCGTTTTATTAGACTAAAACGAACTCACATGCTAAATAACTTTGACGTTATTAGTTTAAACATGCATTAAACGACTTAGCAACCCATTTATTCATTTTCCTCACATGTCTTAGGAAAACAATCTCTGCATATCATTTCATCGTCGAACTAACGCGTGTACACAAAACCGAACGATATCTTAGTAAAGGCCGCTAAGTGCGGGCGGGGTTGGGTGTTCTCGCTGAACTTCCCAACACGTACCCTCACCCCTTACTCAGAACCATGGTTTCCGGATGTCCGAAACCATTGGCAACGAGAGTCATTCAATATACGATTAACCGCCCAGTCGGCATCGGTATCGATATGCTAAGGGACGAACCCGATAAGCTCTGACATCGGAAATGGGCCAGGCTTTAAGTATGGCCCACTACGACATAGAGTGGGTTCGAACGGTTCCGAATAACCATAAAATTCGGTGGCGACTCCTACTTCGATTTAAAATTCTATTCGATCCATCTCATATGGAAATTCTACGCCTCCCCAAAACCCGCGCTTCGCCGCGTCGGGGTGGACCTATGTCATGTCCACAGCAATGCAAAAGGACGAGCCCTATAAACTCAGAAATCAAAATGGGTCGTACTTTGTGTACGGTCCACGACGACATAGGGTGGGCTCGAATGGGTCCGAATTCCCATAAAATTCGGTGGCGACTCCAACTTTGACTTAAATTTCAACCCGAGATCAATCTTACCACGAGATTCATTCGCCTACCCAAACCCGCGCGTGGCCGCGTCGGGGTGGACCTACGTCATGTCCACAATTTGGCGACTCCGCTGGGGATACCTGGTGTACCACTAGTCATCGAAGTTCCTAGGGTGAGACTCAAAAAGAAATCGTTCGATTAATAATGGACGCGCATTAGTTTAATGATTCATGCATAACCCATTTTTGCCCGGGCCGGTTACTTGTGACCGACGTCCCACTATACCGCGGTGCATTCCTAAATGAGTGCACTAAAGACTTCTATGGCCGAACTCGTATGGGTTTCGCGGCATGTCCTAGACCAATTCGGCTTAGGGAGTCCGTCCTGATTTACGAGAAAGCCGTCGTTGTTGGTATAGAACCGATTTTGACCGACCGAGACTTAGCGTAAAGCATACATAGCGTCGTTACAATGCTTGTGTGACTACGTGCTACTTGGTTTCCGTGTCACTTTTTTCAAAAGACCGTCATTTGAAAAATGCATCTTTTCAAAATACCAACATTTTGAAAAACCCGAAATACCGTCCGTTTCGGGATGCATCTTTTCAAAAAAAAATCCGATTTCAAAAATTCTGAATGCTGCCGAAATTTAGACTGATGATTTGACTCAAAAGTAGCCTATTTTCTAGCCGGCATGCTGTCCATTTCAAAATTCGAATTTCCGATCCACCATTCGATTTTCGAACTTTCAAAATTCCAAACTTTCAACCTTTCAAAAATCTTCCTTACTATAGGACCTACCGTTATTCGTGGGTCGGGTCTTTTCATAGTATGTCAAAGGTCTTTAGCGTCGAAACTTCGTCGATCTTACATCACGAGTTTCCTCCCTTTCCCGAGTCCGCCTTACTTGACAAGGCATGACCAACCCGCGTAGAGCATACCCCTACAAAGGAAGGTCCGCATATACACTCGAGTCAAAAGTCTGGGGAAAAATCTCACGTGGACCTTCCTTCGAACGGGACAAGGCCCACAAAGCCGAGCCCTAAGGAAGCCATACCACCCACGAGTTATCCGTCTAGGTGTCTTTCTCGAGTCTTTTTTCACTAGGTCTTTTCTTTTCGTCGCTCGGGATGTACTTTTGATTCCAAGATCTGGGTTCGGTTTCTGATTACGCGGTGTTCTTACAGACAGGCCGCCGTCAACCAGACACAGAAACAAGATGGAAGCAGCTTTGAACAATCTGAAGACCTCCATGGACGCCATGGTCGTCAAGCAGACCGACATTGAAGCCCAACTGACTGAAATGAGGGCCGGAAAGGTGGCTATTGTTGCTCGAATGGCTGCAGTGGAGCAAAGGACTCCTAATGCCGAGGCTATTGGGCCTCTAGCTGAACTAGTTAGCGCAGTGCGCCGACTAGAGGAACAAGTTCATTTGGCTGGGAGTAACAATATCCATCGGGAGAATAGCCGTGAGTACTCCCCAGTGAGTGACAAGCTGCCCGCGAACCTGAATCTCACGGGCTTACCCATGTTTGAGGGGACCGAAGACCCGTTACTACATGTACGGGCCTTCAAAGAATTCATGGCTATCAAAGGGGTAGATTCTTCGATGTTCAAGAATCTTTTTGCTGCATCCCTTGAGAAGCACCGACGGGCCTGGTACTATAGGCTAGACCCGAAAAAATACCCTACCTGGGATGATGTGGCCACGGAGTTTGCTCGGAACTATGCTGACAACACCGAGATCCAAACCACAATGCGGTCTTTGGAGGTTATGGCCCAAGAGCCCAAAGAATGTTTTACTAAGTACCTTCAACGCTGGAGGGCCGAAAGTGTGAAACTGGTCGATAAGCCCAGTGAGAAGACTTTAGTGGAGGTTTTTGTCAAGAATCTCCTCCCCTCCTACCGGGTTCATCTCCGGTACGCTGTCATACCCAATTTCACCAACCTTACTGAAATGGGTATGAGAATTGAAGACGACCTGAGACTGGAGGGCCTTGCTAAGGCCTCTAGCAAAGGATACCAAGGGGCCTCCTCTTCCACTACTAAGCCCCAAGCTGCAGCCCGTAGCATTTTCGACGCGGTTAATCTACTAGATGCCCTGTCCAAGAAGAACACCCCACCTCGGGTTTTCACTGATATAGGTACCACCTATACTTATGCCTTACAAAGGCTATCCTCTAAGTGCCTTATCCAACCGATAGGCCCAACTCCTGAAGTTCCGGTCGAGCGACGCTCCAAGAACTACAATGCCCAAGCCTATTGCCAGTACCACTGAGGCAATGGGCACGATACCGAAAAGTGCTGGAAGCTGAAGCACTTGATCCAGGACCTAATTGAGAGCGGCAAAATCCCGCTACCTGGAGATAAGACGAGTAACAAGGAGAACCCTTTCAGCTCCCATGCCATCTTTACCGGAGAGGTGATCGATTGCACTCACCTTATCTCCCCATTTATCCCGCAAGTGAACGGGATCTGGTTCGACGACGAGGACGATATTTACCTCGTCAAAGGGGAAGCTGTCCCCATTACCCCCGAGGAGATTCGCAAGACCAAATCCCGAGCCTTAGCTAGTAACCACCTTGGTCGTCTCTATCAAGCCACTAGCTCTAGGGACATCCATATCCCGACAACCGTCACTGAGCCACTCAGGACGAAAGTCGCCCCTGAGGAGCCGACCGCTGAAACGACTCTCGTGAAGCAACTGAAGAAGACACGAGTTGACCTCACTATATGGCAACTCCTAGTTAGCTCACAAGAACATCGAGAAGCACTCACTAAGGCTCTCGATCAAGTTAAGATCGATTCTCTGGTTACCCCTACTGAAATGGTAACCACGATCCTGCCCCATTTGAAGGGCAAGACCGAGGAAGGAGGCCCAATGATCACTTTCTCTGAAGCCGGCCTGCCGCCGTTTGGGGCCACCCATAATCTGGCCCTCTACATTACGGTAATCTGCCGAGGGAAATATCTCCCAATGACCCTAGTTGATGATGGGTCTGCTGTGAATGTCCTTTCTTTGAGAATCGCCAAAGCCCTCGGCATTATCGAGGCCGATTATATTCCGACTACTCAAACCATCCAGGCTTTCGATGGGAGCCCAAAGTCGGTAGCTGGGGCCGTAAAACTGACTGTTATAACAGGCCCAGTGGAAAAAGAGCTTGAATTCCAGGTGATCGACGTCACCTCATCCTTCAACTTGCTCCTAGGGAGGCCATGGATTCACGCGGTCAAGGCGGTATCCTCCACCCTCCACCGAAAGATCAAGTTGCCTTTGCTCGACAACGTTATTACCTTAGAGGCAACCCCAATGACTGTGGCTAGCTGTAATGCCATGGGCCGCGCAGACCTCTGAGGGTTCGACTTTGTGGGAATGATTGAGGAGGAGTACCTTTTCAGGCCCTACTTCACAACTAGCATCGACACGATGCTACAGAACCTGGGGTATTTACCGGGGGCTACTTCTCGACCCGATCTTCCAGCTGGAAAGATCGTTGAGGTCCTTAAGGACGAAGACTCTCACTTCGGCCTTGGCTATGCCGCCACCCCGGGCAACGTTGTCCGAGCAGGAGTCGAAAAGGCCTGCAACATTATTAAGGGTATCCACTTGAGCCTTTACAGCCCGCGGTTGACTGACTACTTTGTCACACCGGTATTCGGGGCTGTTCAGGTTGGTTTGTACCAACCCAATACTGCGCACCTCGGGACCCAATTGGCCCGAGACTGCAACTATATTTCGGATGATGTGTTGCCCTCATCTAATCCGATGGAGCTGACGATGCTGAGCCCGCGCTGGGGCTACTTTTCGGGGAAGACACCATAGCCCCGACTCCAAAGGAAGACCTGGTCAACCTGATTCTCCGCAGTAACAGGTTTGACCCGACCGAGCTGATCTCGGATGTTGGTTTTGAGACGGGAAACAGGGCCTGGAGGAAGACTGTCAAATGGACTGACAGTCAGGGAAGGATCTACAAGCTGGTCGCTGGAGAAGGAGACATGCCTGAGTCTGAGTCCGAGTCTGAGTCAGAGTCTGAGGTCGTGTCTAAGGGGTCCGGTGCTAGAGTCACTCCTGTAACCCCCCTCCCTTTAGTTATTTCTGCTGCTGGCGCTCCGGGGTCTGTCCCAAGTGCCTTACCAATTCCGCCACTGGCCAATGATCAGATGGCTGCTCTTTTCGAGCTGTTTTCAAAGTTTTCAATCAATAATAACAATCGTTCTGCTTACGACTTGTCTCTTCTCAATTCTGGTTTTAAAAATATTTTGTGGAATGACATTGAGAAACCCGACAAACAGGTATCCTTACCTCCACACCTGATCGAGCAACTGGAGCAAAGGGAATCCCGGAATCCGATAATCGAGGAAACCGAATCTATTAATGTGGGAACAGCCTTAGAGCCTCAGATACTTAAGATAGGGTTATCCTTAGATCCCGAGGAGATACAACAGTTCACGAACCTCCTCCAAGAATTCAAAGATGTCTTCGCATGGTCCTACAAGGACATGCCGGGGATAGACCGGGGATAGCCAAGCACCATATACCAATTAAAGACGAGTGCAAACCGGTTAAGCAAAGGCTCCGCCGAATGAGGCCCGACTGGTCTCTCAAGGTAAAAGAAGAAGTCGATAAACAGTTCAAAGTCGGCTTCATACAAGTGTCTGAATAACCGGACTGGGTTGCAAACATCGTACCTGTTCCTAAAAAGGACGGTAAGGTGTGGGTATGCGTAGATTTCCGGGATCTTAATAAAGCAAGCCCAAAATATAATTTTCCGTTACCACACATCGACATACTGGTGGATAACACGGCCGATCATGCCCTTCTATCATTTAAGGACGGGTATGCCGGGTATAATCATATCAAGATGGCGGAAGAAGATATGACTAAGACTACCTTCACCAATCCATGGGGTACTTACTGTTACACCGTCATGCCATTCGGTCTCATTAATGTCGGGGCCACATACCAACGGACCGCTACGACCTTATTGCATGACATGATGCATAAAGAAGTAGAAGTTTATGTGGACGACATGATCGTCAAATCCAAAGAACGGGACGGTCACATCACCGCCCTAAGAAAATTCTTCACCCGATTGCGCAAGTACAACATGAGACTAAACCCGCAAAAGTGCAGTTTTGGGGTAACATCAGGCAAATTACTGGGTCATATCGTTAGCCAACGTGGTATTGAAGTCGACCCAGCCAAAATTAAACCCATTACCGAGATGCAACCTCCTAAAACCGAAAAATAAATAAGGGGATTTCTCGGGAAAGTCTAGTATATCAGCCGATTCATTTCCAAACTGACCATGGTGTGTGAACCAATTTTCAAGAAGCTGAAAGTAGGGGAACGGGTACTATGGGATGACAAGTGCCAAGTTGCTTTTGACAAGATTAAAGACATCATGTCTGCCCCGCCAGTCTTAATGCCACCTCAACCCGGTTTGCCTTTGTCGTTATACCTGACAACGACCAAGACAGCCGTGGGGGCTATGCTGGCTCAGACAGTTGACTCTGAAGAACGAGCTATTTATTACATTAGCAAAAATTTTCTAGAGTATGAGTGCAAATATACCATGCTCGAAAAGACGTGCTTAGCTCTTGTTTGGGCCACTAAGAAGCTCCGACATTATATGCTCAGCTACGAGATTCAGGTATTATCCAAAATGGATCCAATCAAATACCTCTTCGAAAAGCCCATTCTCAACGGAAGGATTTCTAGATGGACTCTAATGCTGGCAGAGTTCGACCTAAAATTTGTGTCGTTGAAAGCTATTAAAGGCCGAGTGGTAGCTGAATTCCTTGCCAACAGCCCCGTAACGGAGGAAGGATGATGGTGGGATTTGTCGTGGATCCCACCGATCAAATAAATAACCGGCTAGACCTAACGTTAGTTAGGGTAAGTCGGGTCGTGTCCACGGAGACGGTGTCGCAAGGTTTAGACTAGGCCCACCTAAAACGAGACTACGCTACCAAACAAACACAAAGAGCTACTACTTGATGAATTATGATGAGAGGGGAAGTAGGAAGTAGAATAACAATGAACTAGGCTAAACAAGGCTAAAATAGAATAACTAAACACAAACCAACTAGCAAACTAAAGAAATGAGGCTAACTAATAAGATGAATCAAATATGAAGAAGAGGTGGGTTAGGTCGGGTTCATAAGTGTAGTAGGGTGACTTGGGTGGTCAAGGGTGTAGGTGCTTCCTAATTGCTAGATTCGGTCCGGGCTGTCGCAACTTAAACCGATGTCAAGGTGGGTTTGCGCTTAATGACGTCTAAACCCTAGTCCACATTGTATGTATAATGACTATTCTCAACATGACCACATACTAGACAAACAATGAGTAGAGGAAGACTAGCATGAGAAGCATGGCCACTACAACTCAAACAAGCATTTCAACAAACACATGGTGTGCCAAGTATGTGACTAACAATAAAGATTCACCCTTTACCCCTAATCAAACCCTAATCACCCATATTCTACCCTTAGTCCCCCTACTAACCCACAAGAAAACTACTCACTCATAATCATACTAACTATAACAATGAAAAGAGAAAACACCATCACAAACATCAAAACATTCGTGGTGAACAATCAAGAACAATAAACAATAATCAATGATTAAAACTTGATGATAAAACAAAGATTAAGAGAAGAGAAATTATACCCACTACAATTGGATGAAAAAAGATGAGAACTTGAATTAATAAGAAACCCAAATAAAACCCCAAGGTTGTCAATCTTGGATGAGTCTTCAAGAATCTTCTTAATTACAAGACTAATTTACTAAGATTAACTAATGATTAAAGGAAGATTAAAACTAATGAGAGGAGAACTAAATCTAGGGTTTATAACTTGTAGAGAGGCTTAAGAGAGTTTAGGTTAAGGTAGAGTAAAGTAAGATACATAAACAATACAAGAGGAAAGTATTTATAGGGGTACAAGAATGAAGGAGGAGGAAATAAGAGGCGCGGCTACAGGTGCTTGGTCCCGACCAGGACGGGAGCATCCCGACCGGGACGGCCTGTCATCCCGACCGGGACGGGATGGTCCCGACCGGGATGGCCTGGCAGTGACCCCTTCAAAAGTGCACTTCATCCCGAACGGGATGAGGTGCATACCCGTCGGGGATGAGTCTTGTAGGCCTCCAATATGATACTATTGGTTCTTCCTTGCTTCATATGAACTTCTCATCGTTTCTCGGGACTCGGGATCGGGTCTCGGAGGCTCGGGATTGGGTCCCAAGGTCTCGGGGTCGAATCCAAGGCATCGAGTGATCGTTCCTCCGCTTCGTTGGCTCCAAAAAGTGTATGTATTGAGTCGGAATCACTCCAACTCTTCACGAATGGTCTCGGGAACCTGAAACGAGCTAGAGGAAGCATAAGTAGCCCATGAACCGCTCCGAAGGAGCGACTCCGCAAGGAAATGGGACCAAAACACTACGAAATTGGCACTACAAACTACACTTATCAACTCCCCCACACTTAACCCTTACTCGCCCTCGAGTAAGCACATACTAACTACTAAACTAGCCGAGTGGGTATTAGTGCACCCTACGCCCTTTCAACTCACGCGAGAGCACCTAGAGGACAATTGCTCTCCGCAAGGCAAGTAAGGTCTTGCGACAAAACTGTGGATGCACCCGGACACAAAACACATAAACAACGATCACACAAACAAACAAACAAAAATCGGTTGCACCCAAAAGAAAACAAATACCGCTACCCTCAAACAAGCGGTGAAGGAAGCACCGGTTTAGGACTCAAGGCAAGTGACAACGTTCCCAAGCTAGCAATACAAACCAAAATGGACTAAACCCTAATAGTATGACGACAAAGCATCAAAAACGTTGGTAACTTACCTAGGTTCCTCCTAACCTTCTAAGAACGTACTACGGGACGATCGGCGGGATGGAAAGTGATGAACCACGGTGTTAGTTGACACTGTAGGTAAGTGAGACCCCGCCCCCTTTAGCAAAGAGCCAAGAGGGTCGTCCCACATCCGAAACCGCTTAACTAGTCCAAGTAAAAAGTGGAAATGATTGCAAAGTGAGGGAAGACCGACCACTACCGCTATCATCCTTCCTAGGGACTCGGTCCTTTGGTAGGCTCTTCACGGTAATGATCGGAAAAAGGCTTATTTTGAGATGTAGGGATTATTTTTGTGATACGGTTTTCTTTTGGCATTTTCTTCTTCTTTTGCATTTTTGCTTTGTTTTGCCATGCCATTTCTTTTTCTTCTTTTTTATTTTTCTTTTTGGCTTTTGTGCCTTTTCTTTTTCTTCATTCTTTTCTTTCTTTCATTTTCTTTTATTTTCTTTTATTTACCCTATTTGGCTTGATTTGGCTTTTTGGCATTTCATTGTGTAACAAGAAAGAGAGAACTCAACAAATTGCACATTTATTTGTGTGGATATGTGTGGGAGGTAGGGTAATGGGTGAGTCAGGACGGGCCCTTCCCTTCAAACCCACAAAAAGGTGGAGAACTTGGACTAATCAAACAAATCCGAACATGGTCACCTAGGGGACGGGACTCGGCAACCAAGGCCTTTTCACACCGTGGGTGGTCAAAATGGTCAAAATGCAAATCCCGTAGTAAATCCCTAGTAAGCTAGGTGGACTCAAGGTAAGAAACCAACTAACTCATTGATTTAGGGTCATTCTACTAGGCTAAAGTCCAAGACTCGATTTACACTACTAGGAAGGGAAAGTAAGCACTCACACACTTGCCTCTAAACCGGGTTTTCGAAAACCATTTACACACAAGACACACAACAAAACACAAAACAAAGACTCAACGAGAACGAAAGAAAAAAAGAAACAAAAGCAACAAAACAAGAACAACACAAAACGAACACATACATAACACAAACACCACCCCTAGCTTCCAAATGAGCAACCAACCAACATCAAACTTTACAAATTCCTCCCGAGCATACCACATCACATTCTCCTCCAAATTTCGCAAGAGACAAAGAAGGAAAAGGGATAAAAGATGTTACCGGACATCTTGAAAGCTTTCCAAAGCCATCGGTGGTTTAGGCAACCTATAAGGAAAGGGGGGCAAACACACACAACAAAACAAATATACGAGACAATGACACAAAATAAAAACACACAAAAATAAAATCTTTTTGATTTTTATGAAAAAATTTCAAATTTTTAGGATTTTTAAAGATTTTTCGAAAAACTACAAAAATAAAACTAACTACGATAGAATATCGCTCCCCCACACTTAAGCCGAGCAATGTCCTCATGCTCGACCGTAGTGCATGGGAGCACAAAAGAAAAGAAACTACGAAAATAAAGCTAAAAATCAAAAAGGTGGAGAAAATGGTAGAATGTGTCCGGCCGGGGTGTAGTCAAGTCACCATGGGCCGAGACAAGAAAAGATATGGATGGGGGAAGAAATAAAAAGAAAGAAATAAAAGGAAATGGGAGGGGAGGACTAGGTGTGATCAAGTCACCTAGCCTGGATTTCGCCCAAATCCGACTAACTCCTACAAAAAAAAAGTGTGAAAATCTTGAAAAATTTGGATTTTGAAATGACTCTCGATGTAATCACATCATCGAGAGTCGGGAGCAACCATACTAAGGCCTCGAAGGCCACCATTACACTAAAGTGTATAAGGGAAGAGGAATAAACAAAGAGGACAAGCTATAAAGAACGGAAAAGAGAGGATAGTTTCCATACCATACGGGTAGCAACTCACTCGCTCCATCGTCTCATAAGTCAAATTGGCACGTAGCTAGTCATCGGCGTTGCTATTCCTCCCCAATCGCTATATGGATCCATGGTTGAGGCACAAAAGTATAATGAGGTGGGTTTTGACGTGAAAGTCGGTTTAAAGTGAAGTGAAAGTGAGGTGAAAATGTTTATGTAAGGTGTAAGGGTCATATAATGAGAGTAAGGACATGTAGGGAGGTTGGGAGGGGGTATAAAGTGGTTGGGTGGACTCAAATGACGAAGAAAAGGCCAAAGGAGGACAGGGGGTCCATCTCGGTCGGGATGGGTGGTCCCGGTCGGGATGACCGTCTCATCCCGGTCGGGAAGGCTTCGTCCCGGTCGGGATGACCTGTCAGTAGACCCATCTTTTGTGCACCTCATCCTGGACGGGATGACATCCTTCCCGGTCGGGATGGGCCTTCCATCCCGGACGGGATGACCTCTTCTAGGCCGGGAAGAGTCTTTGAACCCTCTATAGCTCCCAAAAGCTCGTTCCAAGCTTCAAAAACCGACTTCCCTTCACACGATACAAGCTCAAACAATGATCACTCCTCCCTAGGAATCACTTCCACTTCACACCTATCACAATAAACTCAAATAACACATCAAATTCCCTCCCTCACATCGCTCATCAATCAATCCAAGTAATCAAGAAGTTCACAAAACAAAACAAGCTACAAGGGAAAGAGATATATACAAAGAGACGGTTCTTGTGGAACTCCGTCAAACCAGGGTGGTGCATTCTTCAATCTTTTTCAACAACAAGAACTAGTTCCATCTCCATCAAGGGCACGAAGAAACAAGTCGAAGGCCCTAGCAAAGTCTTCAATCAAGCTTGAGACAAAGCATCCAAATACCAAGGCTCTTCATGACCTTGTCTTGACGTTCCCGGGGTGTCCCGATCTTGTAAGTTCAAAGGCTTGAACTTATACTTTTGGTCCTTCGGGATGTACCCAAACGTCCACCGGTCCTCATGTGGCCCCAAGGGAGGCTCGTCTTCCTTCTTACTTTTCAACTTGTCATCAAGCCCATGATGTGGGCACTCATCCTCTCCAATATCGGAGTCATCATCTTCAAGTTCACAAGAGCTCTTCTTCAAGCTTTGTCCCAACTCAACCCCTAGATCAATGTCCTTCGTGGCTTTGATCATTTTGCAAGACTCATCGTTTGTAGGCGAAGTGTTACCTTGGAGGTCAAACACTAACTTCTCTTCGCCTAGCTCGAAGGTGATCCTACCATTCATCACATCGATCATAGCACCGGCGGTGTGTAGAAATGGGCGCCCAAGGATGATGGGAGTGATAGCATCTTCCGGCATATTGAGCACGATGAAATCGACCGGAATGAAAAACTTCCCGATCCTCACCGGCACATCCTCTAGCATCCCCAATGGTCGGTTGAATGAACTATCGGTCATTTGGAGTGTAATGGAAGTACTTTTAAGCTCCTTCATCCCAAGTCGGCAACAAATAGAATAAGGGATGATGCTCACACTCGCACCCAAATCACATAATGCTCTTTCGATCTTGTAGTGGCCTATGGTGCAAGGGATCGAGAATCTACCCGAATCCTTCAACTTTGGAAGCGTAGAACCTTGAATGAGCTCGCTCACCACCCTTGTGAACGCAATGGTCTCTTCCTTGTCGATGGACCTCTTCCTAGCCAAGATTTCTTTCATAAATTTTCCATATGCCGGGATTTGGGTAAGTAGTTCGGTGAATGGGACACTAACATCCAATTTCTTAACAATGTCAAGGAACTTTTCATATTGAGAATCTACCTTGGTCTTCATTTGCCTTGTTGGGAAAGGCAACTTGATTTGGATCTTGTTTTTCTCAATAGGGGTGGACTCTTCAAACGACACTTTCCCTTTACCCTTGTCTTTTCTTTGAAGTTGGGGAAGCTTGTCTTCTTGGGGTTTCTCAATCTCCCATAAGACTTGCTCCTCCATTGGATCTTCTTTGCTTGAGTTTTCTTGAATCGGAGGCACAACTTCTCTTGTTGGCTCTTGCTCATTCGGGGGTGGGGGAGGGTTATAAGATGTACCTCTCCTAGTGGTAATAGCATTCACATGCTCGAATTTCAGTGTTTCACCTTGAGCAGGTAATTGCCCCGGTTGCCTTGAAGAGCTACCCGAAGCAAGTTGAGCTATTCGGGTTTCAAGCATCTTCGTATGAGCATCTCTCGCCATGTTGTCCCTTTGAATAAAAGCGTAGAACTCTTGTTGGTTTTTTGACATCTCCATTTGACCCCTTTGCATCTCCAACATAGATTTTTGAATGTCGAAATCATGAGTTGGAGATTGTGGATTGTGCGGAGTATTGGTGAGGGCTAATGGAGAACCGTAATCATGAATAGGAGATCGGCTCCTAGGCTTGCTTTCTTGACAGTTAGCTTGAGTTGCTTGTTGTTGATGGTTCCCTTGGAACCCATGAGAATTTCCTTGATTAAGGCCATTGTTGTGGTTTTGTTGTCTTTGGAAGTTTTGGTTTCCTTGGAAACCACCTTGATTGAAGTTCCCTTGTTGGAACCCTTGATTGTTGTTGTGGAAGGTACCTTGGTTATTTTGCTTGAAGTTGTTGAAAGGTCTTGGATTACCCACATAACCTTGATAGCCTTGATTGTTGTCCCTTAAGGGAGGTGGAACATAGGGACGAGGTTGCATAGCTTGTTGTTGAGGGACTTGATTGGAAGCTTGGTATTGATTGGAATAGGAAGCACCTTGCTTGAACGCTTGAAAGGCGTTCACTTGCTCAATACTCCCTTGACAATGCATAGGATCATGACCACCGATTCCACAAGTATCACACATCCCAAGGAAGTAGGGGTCGAATCCACAAGGAAGGTGATTATGCCGTCTAAGTGCGTGTAAATCTATATAATTTAGTAACCTAATGGGGGGATTTTAGTGATTTTGATTCTAAGTCTAATAAAATAATGAAATAAATTAACGAAATAAAATAAACTAATATGAATGAATGATGCAACAAATATGACAAAAATACTTGGACCAAGCAATATCCACCATCAAGTTTAACGAATTGATCATTGACTCTTCTACTTTACTATTTATACTAGAATACTTTGCTATGAAGTTTAATCGACTTCTAATTCCACTTATTAATAGTTATAAGATATGAGAAGCATACTCAAATAACCCTTACGATATTGCCAACTTAAATCAAGCGTCTAAATCATATCAATATGTAGATTAAAACAATGGAATTTAGCAAAGATGAAAGAATGATTACTCAAGCGGTATCACTTTGTTTCATACAAGTTTAATCCTTATAACTCAACAACGATGAAAAGCATACAAATTGGTGAATTATATTTGCTACTCGGATATAGTTAAACAAACAAAAGATTCATTTATCTATTCTAGCAATGGTTTATCAATAACAAAAACTAGGTGATCAAGCTAGAAGATGAATTAACAAACCAAGAAATAATGCAAATTAAACTTGATATTCTAATACAAATATAAAATAGAAATGAGTCTTACAATTCACTAACTTGAAAGGCTTCAACTACTTGTTCCAAGAATAAGAACTTAGCCCTCCATACAAAAGAAATACTTGCAAAATAACCTAGCAAATGTATGTGTTTTTGAGAATTACAAGTGATGATTGATGTGTTGGATGATGAATGTGATGGTGAACTTCTCCTCTTTATATAGTCATCCATGGAGCATCTTCATCAATGGCTCATAAAGCCTCATAAAATGCCTCATAAAAATGATCATAATGAAGAAGAATAAAAGAGGTGAGTAAAGAAGAAGAACAAAAGACTAGAGAAAGAATCCTATGCGAAAAAGAATCCAAGAAGGAATCCTATGCATAAATTTCTGCCGCTGGCAGCGGATTTTTGGAAATCCGCTGGCAAGAAATTCCGCTGGCAGCGGAATTTGGAAAATCCGCTGGCAGCGGATTTTAGAAATCCTCTACTTCTTTCTTCTACTTGGTATGGGCTTCCACTTAACTTCGGGCTTGATTTGTCTTCACTTCCAAAGGATTGTTGACACTTTAACCCAATAAACATTTCAATTACAACCCATATTACTTTTCACCCTTTAATCCACCTAATTACACATTTTATTATATTAACCCATCAATTACGACATGCACACAATAATTCGTCAAAACACACCCAAATCTACAAAATAGTCAACTAAGTGACCCTTATTAATCCCTACTAAACTAGACTAATCAGAAGCACCTTGCTTGAACGCTTGAAAGGCGTTCACTTTCTCAATACTCCCTTGACAATGCATAGGATCATGACCAACGATTCCACAAGTATCACACATCCCATAATAAGGCAAAGGAGGTGCAAATCCCAAAGCATTCACTTCATGAATTGAGGCTTGGTTGGAGGAACTAATGCTTTGAACTTGAGTGAGGTGGCCTTGGAGCTTCTTATCAATGGTCTCCATGTGTGTCTTCAATTGAGCTCCAAGGTCAATGCTTAATTGAGTGATAGCATCGACCTCGTGCCTACCTCCTCGATTTGCCTTCCTAGGCCTAGAGTATTGCGAATTATGCACCGCCATCTCTTTGATTCTCGCCCAAGTTTGGTCGTCATCGACCTCGGTGAACCTACCATTGGAGCCCATGTTGAGTATAGTTCTTGAGTCCTCATAAAGACCGTTCCAAAATTGTTGGACTAAGAACCATTTTGAAAGTCCATGATGGGGGCACGATCTCACCAAAGATTTAAACCTCTCCCAAGCTTCATAAAGGCTCTCTTCATCCCGTTGTTGGAAACCGGTGATGGAGGCCCTAAGAAAATTAGTCTTTTCCAGAGGGTAGAAAGTTTGGTAGAACGCCAATGCAAGCTTCTTCCAAGTGTCGATGCCCATGGTTTCCCTATCGAGACTCTTGATCCATTGCTTCGCTTTTCCAATTAATGAGAATGGAAATAATACCCATCGGATTTGATCTTGTGTAACCCCGGGTTGAGAGATAGCGTCGCAATAATCGGAGAAAGTCTCCATGTGTTGGTGCGGGTCTTCGGTGGGAAAACCACTAAATTGATCCATTTCCACAAGTTGGATGAAGTGAGTCTTGGCCGTAAAATTTCCGGCATAAGCGGCCGGTAGAGCATTGGGTCCCGGCAAGACGTCTTCCGTAAATGTAGAGTGGGATGAAAACTTCGGCATTATTGGATGTAAGGGAGATGGTGGTGAAGACGGAGTTGAAGTAGATGTAGAGGGGGAACTAGGACTAGAATATCCAAAGGGATTGGTGAAATTCCCTTCGGCCGTCTCTCGAGATGCTTCCTCAAAATCGTTTCCTTGAGCTTGCTCTTGATGAGTATTGCTTGCACTTGGTTGAGAGATTCTAACCCGGTTAATCGTCCGTTGGCGAAAGGCTCGAAAAAGTCTTTCCGGCTCTGGATTAAAGAGAAAGAATTCGCCTCCCCGCCTAGGCATACACTACACACTAGAACAAACGTGAGAATACCTAATGCTTTGTGGGCACTAGGTAACGACAATAAACAAGCACAATCGAGAGACAAAGAAAAAAGAAGGAAATAAAACTAAGGAAACAAGAAAAATCTAGAGAATATGCACAAGAGATGATAGAAGAGCACAAAGAAGGGTAACTAAGTCTAGCTATAAGCAAACTAAGTCTAAGCAATGCACCGTCCCCGGCAACGGCGCCAAATTGATGGTGGGATTTGTCGTGGATCCCACCGATCAAATAAATAACCGGCTAGACCTAACGGTAGTTAGGGTAAGTCGGGTCGTGTCCACGGAGACGGTGTCGCAAGGTTTAGACTAGGCCCACCTAAAACGAGACTACGCTACCAAACAAACACAAAGAGCTACTACTTGATGAATTATGATGAGAGGAGAAGTAGGAAGTAGAATAACAATGAACTAGGCTAAACAAGGCTAAAATAGAATAACTAAACACAAACCAACTAGCAAACTAAAGAAATGAGGCTAACTAATAAGATGAATCAAATATGAAGAAGAGGTGGGTTAGGTCGGGTTCATAAGTGTAGTAGGGTGACTTGGGTGGTCAAGGGTGTAGGTGCTTCCTAATTGCTAGATTCGGTCCGGGCTGTCGCAACTTAAACCGATGTCAAGGTGGGTTCGCGCTTGATGACATCTAAACCCTAGTCCACATTGTATGTATAATGACTATTCTCAACATGACCACATACTAGACAAACAATGAGTAGAGGAAGACTAGCATGAGAAGCATGGCCACTACAACTCAAACAAGCATTTCAGCAAACACATGGTGTGCCAAGTATGTGACTAACAATAGAGATTCACCCTTTACCCCTAATCAAACCCTAATCACCCATATTCTACCCTTAGTCCCCCTACTAACCCACAAGAAAACTACTCACTCATAATCATACTAACTATAACAATGAAAAGAGAAAACACCATCACAAACATCAAAACATTCATGGTGAACAATCAAGAACAATAAACAATAATCAATGATTAAAACTTGATGATAAAACAAAGATTAAGATAAGAGAAATTATACCCACTACAATTGGATGAAAAAATATGAGAACTTGAATTAATAAGAAACCCAAATAAAACCCCAAGGTTATCAATCTTGGATGAGTCTTCAAGAATCTTCTTAATTACAAGACTAATTACCTAAGATTAACTAATGATTAAAGGAAGATTAAAACTAATGAGAGGAGAACTAAATCTAAGGTTTATAACTTGTAGAGAGGCTTAAGAGAGTTTAGGTTAAGTTAGAGTAAGGTAAGATACATAAACAATACAAGAGGGAAGTATTTATAGGGGTACAAGAATGAAGAAGGAGGAAATAAGAGGCGCGGCTACAGGTGCTTGGTCCCGACCGGGACGGGATCATCCCGACCGGGACGGCCTGTCATCCCGACTAGGACGGGTTGGTCCCGACTGCGACGGCCTGGCAATGACCCCTTCAAAAGTGCACTTCATCCCGGACGGGATGAGGTGCATACCCGTCGGGGATGAGTCTTGTAGGCCTCCAATATGATCCTTTTGGTTTCTCCTTGCTTCATATGAACTTCCCATCGATTCTCGGGACTCGGGATCGGGTCTCGGAGGCTCGGGATTGGGTCCCAAGGTCTCGGGGTCGAATCCAAGGCATCGAGTGATCGTTCCTCCGCTTCGTTGGCTCCGAAAAGTGTATGTATTGAGTCGAAATCACTCCAACTCTTCACGAATGGTCTCGGGAACCTGAAACGAGCTAGAGGAAGCATAAGTAGCCCATGAACCGCTCCGAAGGAGCGACTCCGCAAGGAAATGGGACCAAAACACTACGAAATAGGCACTACAAACTACACTTATCAAAGGACACACTGACACTTGGTCCTTCCCAGATGAAGATATTTTCCATACTGATACAGAAACATGGGATTTGTACTTCGACGGGGCATCCAATTTTTGAAGGTTCGGAGTCGGGATTCTCCTAATCTCACCAAAAGGAGAACATACTCCCGTATCCATCAAACTGAACTTTGATGTTACCAATAACGCAGCTGAATACGAAGCATACATTCATGGGCTACAAGTCGCAGCCGACCTATGGGTCACAAACCTCCGGGTACACGGTGATTCATTCTTGGTCATTAACCAAGCACTTCAAAAATGGAAAACTCGAAACGCTAATCTCGTGGCCTACCAGGCACGAGTAAGGGATCTCGAGAAACAATTCCAAAAGGTAGAGTATATATACTTACCCCGGGAAGAAAATCAGTTCGCAGATGCACTCTCAAAACTGGCATCATTACTGAATATTCCTGATCACGTGACCAGTATGCCAATTTGCGTCGAAAGACGGTCTGAGCCTGCATATATCCACAACATCGAAGATATTGAGATAACTGATCCTGAGCCATGGTATCAGGCTGTATTGACATACCTGACGACTGGGGAATATCCTCCCGGGACTGAAGGCCGGGCCAAGAAAGCCTTACGGAGGCTAGCTACCCAGTTCGTTCGTACCGACGACGGACAACTGTACAAAAAGACGGCACAGGAGACTCTTCTCCTTTGTGTTGATAAATATAAAGCTGAAAGGGTCATGGCCGAAGTGCATGATGGCGAATGTGGCCCACATATGAATGCCCAGATGCTGATCCGAAAAATCATGAGGCTCGGGTACTGCTGGAATAGTATGGAAGCCGACTGCCAGTTATATGTCAAACATTGTTATAACTGTCAAATCTTTGCCAATGTGTAGCATGTACCGCCATCTTTGCTATATACCATGACGTCGCCTTGGCCATTCTCGACATGGGGTATCGACATAATCGGGAAAATAAATCCCTCTGGTACTGGCGGACACTGCTTCATTTTAGTAGCTATCAACTACTTCACCAAATGGGTCGAAGCTGAGTCATACCACATTCTCAATGCTAAGCATGTTGCCAAGTTTATCCAAAACAAGATAATATGTCGGTATGGGATCCCACATGAGTTTATCAGTGATCACGGGACTCATTTTCAAGCCGAAATGGCAGCCCTTTTGACCAAATATAAAATTCAAAGGCATACGTCTTCGCCTTACCGTCCCCAAACAAATGGAGCGGTAGAGGCGGCCAATAAAACAATTGTCACCATACTCAAAAAGATGGCCGATAATTATCGGGACTGGCCTGATAAAATACCCTTTGCCCTATGGGGATATCGGACGTCAATCCGCACCGCAACCGGTGCGACACCGTATTATGTAACTTACGGGATGGAGGCAGTCCAACCAGTCGAGCTGGAGGTTTCGTTCCTAAGAATTCTACTAGAAAGTCAGGTACCCGAAGCCGATTGGGTCCGAGCACGGTATGACTCGTTGGTTCTACTAGATGAACGACGATCTCGTGCCCTCAACAATATCCAAATCTACCAGAAAAGGATTCAGCGAGCCTTCAACAAAAGGGTAAGGCCCAGAAACATTAAGGAATGAGATTTAGTTCTCAAGTCTGTTCGAGCTTTACTACCAGTTGACCCGAGGGGAAAGTTCAAACCTAACTGGGCCGGGCCATATTTGGTAAAGAGGATTCTATCAGGCGGGGCAGTGATGCTGACGGATCTGGATGGGAACGGGTTCGTCAACCCGACCAACCTGGACCAGTTAAAGCGTTAGTACCCTTAGCCTTTCTCAATGTCATTAGCAAATTTTGTCAAAATTATTTTACAAAAAGCAAGTCAATAAGCTAGATTTATTTATTCTACTGTCACAAACATCTTGAACTAATGGTCTTGGTGTAATTCGAGATTGCAATTTTATAAAAAAGCCAGAACTACGTTTGGTTTGATTCCACTAATTGTGGATACGTAGGCAGCCCCTCAAAAGGGCACAACCAATGCAATTGAGAAAAGACAGGAACGGTTTAATAATAAGCTTCCTTCATTTTATTCCTAAAAAACCCCGATAAACTCGGGAAATTACAAATGCAAAAATTCAGAAAAATTCAAAAAACACACGAGACTCCGAATAAATAGTAATAATATTCAAATAATAAAACTAAGGACTCGACGGTTAGGGCATCTTGCCCTTCCCCTTGTCCTTGGCCTCCTTGGCCGTCCACTGACGACGACGTGGAGGGGAGCGCTCCCGAATCACCACGGGAACCTCCTTAACCCGGACCCGATCCTTTGAACTCGAGTCCTCGATCACATCTATCGGCCCGAGCCGGGCCCTCACGGGCTCAGCCAGCCGATCGCGTGGGCCTAGTCGGTCTCGAGCCGACAGTCTGGGCCCGAGCCGTCTCTCCAAATCAGTCTGGGGGCTTGGTTGCCCCCGTACGCCGCTAGCACCGGCATCCTTAGCTCGAATCTTAGTTTGTGACTTAAGACCCGATTCAAATCGGACTAAAGTAGCAGGAGTATCTCCCTCGTCGAAGAAGCCCCTGTTGTCCTTCGCCGTCTCCCGGCGAACCAGTTCGAAGGCCTCGTCAACCTTCAAGGCTTTGCGAGCTTCCTCGGACTCCTCGGAAGTCCACTCTGGTATTCACATGAAACCCAAGCGGATTGGCAAAGGTTAGGTATAGTCCACATGGGACGGGTGAACCACCGTTGTAGCCATGTGTCACACATAGCGTCCGTCAATTGGAGTGAGGCGCTAATGATTGCCTCAGTCTCAGGAATACGCTAAGACGAATCGAACTGCTTCAGGATGCGGTCAGGGTAAATGTGAACTATCCAGTCGAGAGACAGGATCACCAAGTAGCGGGCTTGGTCTCTCTTGGCCAATCCCGTCAGTTTGGAGAGAAACCACCAGGCGACGGTCCACCTAATTAAGGGACCACCATGAAACACCAGCTTCTCATCCCAATAAGCTCGGTTTATATGATGACTCGAGCTTATCTGTCGCCTTTTCAAGCTAATTTGACTGCTACGGTAATTTGGTATACTTGGAGGGGACTCTATGATCGACAGACGTTCAGACAGCCAAATCTGAAAAGGGATACACAAATTTCGTAAGAAACGGAATGGTTCGCCAGAAGCCACTCGGTCGAGTACTGCAGCCAACTCGATCGAGTAAGTCCTATGAAAACAGGCAGACGCTCATTTAAGAGGTCACTCGATCGAGTGACTCGCGTACATCAGAATTTGAGCGTCAAAAAAATAAAAAATTGCGAGATGTATACCTGCAGAAGGCGGACACTTCCCGTTAGCTATCGGTCCGGGTCAAGCCTCCTAGCATCGAGACCCATAATGATCTCCCTAGTGGCTAGCCAAGCAGGGCTGTGACCACTCTCCATCTGGTCAACCACGCCAATCAGCCTGATCTGACCCAAGCACGAGTCAGTATCCATCAGCCCTTCGAATACATAACGATGTAGCATGCAAAAGACAAAAGCCCTGCGCCTGTGAGAAGCAGTAATTCTTACGTCTTGGAGGTTCATAAACTTGTCAGCCGGGTCAAAAAGGAAAACAGAATTCCCCCGTACCATCCGATCTCTCTCAGCGTGAGACAAACCTAAGAAATCCCTGAGCCTCCTCCTTGGATCAGGGTAGAATGGAGGGATAGCAGGACGAGCAATAGGGCTCCAACCGCCCACAATTGCGATCTCCTCAGGAAGAGGGCATATTTCTCCTCGTGGGAACGCGAAAACGTGATGGGTAGTATCCCAAAACATTAAACAGGCATTCGAAAAGTGTGAGTCGATTATCAGACGTTAAAGTGGGAATAAGCTAACGATTCCCATCTGGGTCAGTTGAACCTTTTCTTCGTCCCGAAAATGTTGGGACCAGACCAGAAGCATCGCAGTCAAGTGATTGATGCCCATAACAGATATTTGGGTCTTCTTGAAAATCTAAAAGTTTTTGAGAGGAAAAGGAAGAATTTGATTTAGGATGCAGAAAGTTGAAGCAGGGAGTCCTATATTTATAATAGGAAGCCCTAACTGTAACCCTAACTGCCATGCCTCCTCAGCAAACGTGGGCCCAGTGCGCGCGCAGGCCTAATACTAGATTTCAGGCTAGAATCCCGGATAGGAATCAAGTTGTCCCGAGCTTTCCTAAAATTTCTAAAAATATATTCCAAAAATTCTGCTTTTCAGAAAAAATCAGTATTTTATCCTCCCCAGCATGAGTCGGTGTTTCGCCTATGTGTTACATGCAAGTTGTTATGTGTCAGCATACAGGTACACCCAAGACTTCAGAAGCAAGTCTCCGCGCAGCTCACTTACTCCCCACAGAGCTATCATCATCAGTACAGGTATGACCCTTTGCTTGTGGCTGGCGAGCACTTCACGCAAGTCTAATGGACTATAAACGACCCGACCGGAAGGCAGCCAGGTCGTAATCTGCGATTGGCCAGGTAGCTACTCAGACTTTCGCCATGTCCAAGCCTCACTCAGAGTGGGGGCTCTGTAGACACCCGCATTTTGCCTGCTAGTGTCTATAGCAGTTCCCGACAAAACACCCGATGATGATTGGACGCAAACGTGACTTAGTACACTCAAATATGGGCTCGGAATCAATAATATCCGACGTGGGCTTTTAGCGGAGTATGAATCTCTCAAAACCAACCTCAAATTCAGGCCCAGTGGGTCGTTTCGAGTAAAATAAGACTAATTGGGCCAAAACCGACACCAAAAATAAAAATCGTCTTTTAGCGACCGGGTCAAAACCCGGTCAAGGACGAATCCGTCACATAAAGTCAACCGGTGCGCTTCTAGAAACTTGCGCCCAAACACAATCCTCAAAAAATCAAAAAAAATCAACCACTTCATATTTTGGCTCACCCGCCTGATCCACTCCATCGAGTGGATTGTCCTCACTCAATCGAGTGGAGTCACAAAAAACGCAACAGACCTCCTTTTCAGGGCACTCGATCGAGTGCACTAGGGCCACTCGATCGAGTGACCCTAGGTCGAGGGGTGAACTCTATAAATACCCCTCCTTGTGCTCTCTATTTTTCAGTTTTTTTTTAATGCTTCAAAAGCCTACATTTTTAACCTAAGCCCTACATTTCTCTCTACACTACAACCCTAAGCAACCCAAATCAAAAACCGAGTCATTATCCCTCAAAAAACCGATACACACATACACACCATAACTTTACATACATCCTCGATACTCCCGCGTTCCCGTCGCTATTACGAGTCCATTACCGAGGTCATTCTAAGCATGTATGTTGAGGGTGTCATCAACCCCGTCTCTATCTTTTCTATTCTCTTCTATCTCAATTTATACGTATACATTTTATACTTTATATTATAATTGTTTTGCACACTAACACTAACATTTTATACTTATCGCATTTTAATTTCTTGTTCTTTTTTATCATTACTAATATATATCGTCTATATTTATATATAATAATAAACTCCGGATTCACACACGTTTGACAACGATGATCATCTCAAGTCCGTTTAATCCCTTTACGAGTCACGAAGGAGGTGGCACCCTTTCGAGGAGCGCCGCCCCAAGTACTCAAGGGCGTAACGTGATCGTGGTCATTCGTAGTTGAACGCGTACGATTCCATTTCTACGATTAGCACGAAACCCGTTGATGCGAAAATCGACATCACATAATCCGTTAGGATTATTATCGATGTTGTGACGCGGAGGGACACAATTTTTGATCCAATGATAACATCTTTTCATAAAATTCTGGTGACGGTATTATAATCGTATAATACACGATTATAGCACCGGAAGCCGAGTTAAATTTAAATCATGCAATATTTTTATTTAGCTCGGTCGACCATCGATTTTAAATAAATAAAAACGAAACTGCCACCTTTTTTCGAAATGAGTTATGACTCGTACAGGGGGGGCACTCGACCGAGTGCCATGGGCCACTCGATCGAGTAGCACCCCAAAAACTGGGCAGTAACTACCTCGAAGGCTCACTCGATCGAATCTAGGCCATGACTCGATCGAGTGGATCCCTTAGCCCAAGTAAATCGAAAGCCTCAAAGCATCATTCGAGCCTCGTTCTTTTTTACGACTTAGTCGTTGCGTGCAAAATCAATCACGTAATCTTCTTTTTCAAAACTCATGCATTTTAATTCACTTCTACGACTTTGATCGATGTCTCTCACAATTTGTTTTGTGTCGACGACTCTTTAGTCGTATCCGATACATAACTAATCTAGACGCCATTTCTTCAATGTGATAAGTCGGGACAAGGCATCGAGATTTGGGATCGGACTAGCACCACGTCTAGGTCCCATTTCTCCATCCTTCGTTTAATACACAATATAATGTGTATTAAATCGAAGTTCGTCCATTCACTCAACTTACGGTCTAGATTATATTTGTTATATACGGGTCCGTTTCTAGTTTGTATTTGTCGCCCTTAATCCGATTATTCTATTTTATTGTTCGTTATTTTTGTTTTGGCCGGGTTGTATTTCCGCCCGTGTATATTGTATTTGTTTACGAGTTTTATTTATTTTTCGATGCTTATCGTTTTTATAAATGAACCTCGCATGCTAAATAATTTGACTAGGGTTTTGATGCATTAAAATGACGTAGCTAACAAATAATTCGCATGCTTAGCCAAAAACGTTGTTTGCGTATCATTTAATCATTTTACTAGCGCGCGTACACAAACACGAACGATGTCTTAGTAGAGGCCGCTAAGTGCGGGCGGGGTTGGGTGTCCTTAGTGGGCTTCCCAACACGTACCCTCACACCTTACTCAGAAACTCGGTTTCCGGATGTCCGAAACCGTTGGCGCACGGGAGCCATTCTATACACGATAACCGGTAGTGACGGTATCGGTATCGCAATGCAAAGGGACGAGCCCCATAAACTCTGAAATCGAAATGGGCCGTACTTTGTGTACGGTCCACGACGACATAGAGTGGGCTCGAATGGGTCCGAATTCCCATAAAATTCGGTGGCGACTCCAACTTTGACTTAAATTTCAACCCGAGATCAATCTTACCACGAGATTCATTCGCCTACCCAAACCCGCGCGTGGCCACGTCGGGGTGGACCTTCGTCATGTCCACAATGGGTGTCCACACTCTACCTGATATCGAGCGACTGACATGATTACAGCCCTCCAAAGGATGCCCCTTGGGCTTGGAAAGTTGTATGTAAAGTCAAGAAGAGATTGAAAGCAGGCTTTGTTAATAATAAGTGGATGCAAGATCCGAAAGGCTACACTGTCTGAGGCGCATACGAATGGTTGAACCCTCAGCCACTATCTCCTCCTTGGACGTCTTTCGTTTGGAACCCATGGAATGTTCAAAAGCATGGCTTGATTGTTTGGTTAATTATGCAAGAAAGGATAAACACGAAGGTAAAACTGCGCAGAATTGGCTGCAGTAATGACGCCTCTTGTTGCATGTGCAACGTTGAGGAGGAAACAACATCACATCTATTCTTCAACTGTGCATACAGCTCCAGAGTTTTGATTTATGTGGAACAACTTGTTGGCACTACTAGAGAAGATGGCAAAGAAACATGTTAAAATGTCCTAAGACACCATTTTGGAGATGATCTCCAGGTCAAAAGTGTCTTAGGGTAAGAAAGCATGTGAGAAAAATGGTTTCTTTGCTTATGCTTTAGAAACCAATTTTAAGAGATAAATGGTTTCTTTGGTCCATGAAGAAGGAAAGATAAATGATTTCTTATCTAAACTTAATAAACCATGTAATGTACTTAAATGGTTTCTTTGCTTACTCTTAATAAATCATGTATCACACTTAAATGGTTTCTTTGCCTACTAACTTAATAAACCATTTCATAATCTTGAATGATTTCTTTACTTCCATTACAATTAATATATGAAATTAGTCCCTTTAATTAATTTTTTTTTATTATTTCAATATCTTTTATATATTAAAGTTGAAGAATTTGAAGGCTTCTCATTAACCCACGTCAGCATCCTACGTGGAGGGTGATATGGCGCAAACGTGGCACTTACGTGGACACAAATATAGAAGCAATCGGTACAGTTACAATGGAAGAGATAACTGCACTTAACTTCCCACTACTCCGCTGCCCACCACTTAGTTAAAACCACCTTATATCATCTTCTCAATTAAAACCACCCCCTTTGGGTTTAAAAAAAACCACCCCTGTCATCTCCTCTTCTTCCCCATCTCCCCAATCACCATGATCTAAAAAGAGCAAGCACACATGTTTAAAAGCAACTCCTTCCACTAACGTATGTTTTCTAATCTATTCTATTTCGATTTGATTGATTTCTACTTTTTTTCTATTTTACAGAAGATTTTTTAGAATTATTTGTATTTCATTCATTAAGATTGATTGTTCTTGATTTTTTTATGAGAATCGTGTGCCCAGTTACACCATTTATGATGTTGAATGCGCCGATCATTGCTTTCGTAAGTTCACCAAAGACGGCCACTACCTCATGGGCTTTAGCCGAAACCTACAGGTGCTCATCTGTTGTGGAAGCAAACTCACCCATCTATTCTGTTGTCGCAATGGCATCCGACAAATACTCTGGATTTTGTAGGGGAAGCCAAGCTCAAGTTTGGGAAGATTCGGGAGGAGTTTCAGAATTCACTCTCCACAACAGAGGAATCTCGAGCTTTGACCACAAAATGTGCCAAACTTCAGGTGATAAATTTCTTTTGTCTTACTCCGTAGTATCTCATGATTTCACTAGGTTTTGTAGGGCAAAGGTTGATAATTTTGAACAATGTACACCAATATGCAGGAAAACATTAGATGCATACTCCACTGAGTTGAGGAGAGCAATGGTATACATTCGATGCAAACTGTTGACGCAAGAAGAATGCAGTGTTTGTGGATGGAGGAGTAATGGTACAAATGTAGTATACATCAAATTAAAACTGCCTCCGGTCATCTCCTATTCTCTCCCCCATCTCAACAGTAGGAATTAGAAAACAACCTCTCTATTCTCTTTAAACTTTGTTTGATTGGTTATTGGTTTTTTGGCTTCGTTTTTTGTGTGTAGGATTGTTTGATTGGGCAGAAAAACGGTCTTGGGAATGCTAATGGTAAGAGCCTAAGAGGAGGATGAATAGCAGGATGATCTCAATTTATGTATATTACGTTGAATTCCACTTCCGCTAATTGACGAATTCGATGATTATGCATAGCTGGAATTTTCAGGTATATTGTTCGTTTTCTTGACAGTTTTGGTCGATTTGTTGCTTTGTTAGTTCAAACAAGTACTTTAATTATGTTTTTTTTATCAACTTGGTCCATGTAGATTTGTGCGTATTTTGCTCAATTATGCGTTTTTGGTCTTTAAATCCTTTGACCTCTACATTTCTATTAACATAAGAAAAGGGAAAAAAGTTGCTTCCAGAAAAAAAAAAATGTGGATCCTTCAGCGGGATCAAGCTCCTTTGATAGGCCATGGTAATGCTTCTCAAGTTTTGTATCTATGGAGCAACTATTGGAATTTGCATTAACATGTGAGGTAATTTTATCTTATGAAATTGATTTCTTGAACTCATTTCATGATCGATTAATGCAAAGTCTTTGGCAAAGATCTCCAAATGGATGTTTTTATAAGATGGATTATTGTCATGAAAAACTAGCTTACATTTTATTGAATGAAAATTATGAACTAACTTTGATAAAACTGTTGGAGCAACAAACTCCAAATTGTAGCATGAGTTTTAGGATAAGTAAATGGTGAAACAAATGGAGATATGGATTACCGACATGAATCTTAGTTATGTCTTTATGTAAGTGTCATGAAGAACACAATCGGCTCTATGAGTTAATTTTAGAGACGAATTGATCGTCAACTTATAGATGATACTCTTAATTTTATTTGGCAACTAGTTGAACATCAACGACTACACGTCTACACTCTCATATGGAGTACTACATAGGAAATAAGCTTCAATAATCTTAATTCTAATATCTAATTTTTTTTTAATCATTCTTTCATAAAGGTTGTGGTTGTTATTTGACACAAGGTTATATAGCTACCCTGTTGTACTATAAACTAATACACTATGTCACCAAGACATTAGTCGCAAGATGTGACAATTTTCAAATGAAACGACAATGGTAGGTGCTAATGACCAAAGGTTCAATACTCTTGCTATTCTTTCCAGTATTATATTCCATTAATGCTAAGATCGTTTTGACAACCCCGGGAATTTCAATCTTCGCGTTTGTTATGTAATGAATATTTTCCTTGGTGAAATTGCTTGCTATTTTAGTTTGATTGAGCATTGACAAATTAATGGCCATGAAATCCCCTCTAAATTTTATCGCATACGTATGAATTCAATCATGTTGTCATTTTATGTCAATTCTTTTTACACTCATTTTGTTTAAAGTCATTATTCTCTATTGGAATAATTTGTCATAAGAGCATCGCATGTATTACAAAATGGATATACTCCCTACGATTGCCTATTTTCTTTCCTCTTTCCTTATTAGGTTGAGTTTGATTTTCTTCCCTCTTTCCACTTAAGGAAAGTTTTATCATCTTCATTAATTAATATAATATTCCTCTCTCCTACTTTTCCACCCCACTTTTTCTTATTTAATTAATATAATATTTCTCTCTCCTACTTTTTCGTTCTACTTTTCTCATTTAATTAATATAATATTTCTTTCTCTTACTTTTTCATTTCACCTTTCATATTCTATTAATATAATTATAATTACTCCCTCCTTATTTTCTTCCCCAAAAAGAAAAGGGAAGAAAATAGGCAATCGGAGGGAGTACTATTTAACAACTAACGACCAAATATAATGTATGATGTGTCGTATATTGTGTGATGAATAGTACAAATAATAAGTAGGTTCAATTGATGCATTGCATATTAGGATGTTAAAGGTAAAATGTTATTGTTGCACTGCATTCCTTTGTATCTTATACTTGGAAGAAATTGATAAAAGATCATGAACGAATTCGTGAGTAAAATGAACGAGATAGTTCATGCTCATGCCAAATTTGAGTGGCAAAGGAGAAACAAGTTGCAGGTGAAGAAGAGCTATATGATATTTTCGAGGATAAATGATTTAAATTAGGATGGACCTAATCAATCAAGGATAATATAAAATACATATGTATGCTTTTATTATCACTATGCTTGCATGTCATGGTGTCGTCCATGTCCCTGCAGTGGATAATTTGTGCAAAAGAGGGTTCACATATACTATAAGATTTGTGCTTTGATGTGCAGTAATGTAAGTCTCCTACGTTTTTGCTTGCTCATATTGAATGCAAGTAATGATGATCTTATAGGTTATGAATGTGCACATGGAAGAATTGGAGAAACAAATGGGCAAATGACCAAGATGCACACTTCCTACTGCATGATATACTCCTTGGCAATATGCGAATTTTTGAAAGCAAAAGGAACACCATAGAATAGATGATAAACCAAACAAGACTTCCCTGAGTAATAAACTAATATATTTGTGACACATGAAGAAGATATTAGTTGGGTAATATATAGTTGTTTGTTATTTTTCTAAGGATGTACTCCGCATCATTTTTTTTATGAAATGAAAGCTTGCTTCTTTACAAAATGAAATCTTGCTTCTTTACAAAAATCAATAAATATGAAGTACTTTGATTGATATTGTTGTGTTTGTGAATAAGTACTTTGATTGATATTGTTGTGTTTGTGAATAAAAGCGTGAAATTATTTATTATCTGTATATATTTTCACATTATTTATGGTAGCTATTACTTATTTGATTACTTTAAAATTATGCTACTAATTGTAAATGCATTTATGTCACATATTATTGAGTTCAGTTCATATATTTTGACATTTTTTTCTACCTTATAACTACTCCATATTAGAACATATTTATTAAATTCGTTTAAACCTATTAATCAAATTTGAGAAGCTAGATCTTTTATGAAGTAGTAACCATCAAAAAATAATTGAGAAAAATATTGTAAACTAACTTTATAAATCATTTTAAACATCAAACATGAATCGATTACTATTTTTTTTTTATAATATTGGGATACAGGGTATTAAAATGAAATTTCAATTCAAACAAATTTTTTTTTGGTTCACATTTCCTCAAAATTCATAAGAATTAATATTTCTAGACATGTTTTTATAGCACAATTTTGGTGAATAGCAAAGTTTTTTGAGAAAGTCTCATGTGAGCCAATCTTACCATATTTGTATTGTGATATCATCTCACATGAAAATTGTACAATTTTTAAAGGAACAACCGCGCAATTTGCGCGGAATTAAAACTAGTTTAGATATATAACTCAACTATTACAATGTACTCCTCTTCAAGTATCAACCAAAAGAGAGACGGAATTCCACAAAATATTTCATATATATATAAATATATATCCTAAAATAATTCATAATTACATTAGAAGCGCAAACTATCCCAAAAAATTTAGTATTCACTTAACTTGTAAACATAAATAGGCCCAAAAATATGGCAAGATGTGTCAAAAAATAACATATACTTCAAATAATATGGCAAGAGTTACACTTCAAATACTTTGTAATCAATCCTCTTCATTTTCTACTTCTTTGTGCTTGAGAACAAACGTAATCCACATCTTTCGTAGCTCGTCCATCATTTCTTGTGTATACGATTTCAGTTAATCTTTAAAATACTACAACACAAATAAAATCCACATTAGGCTCATACACTTGGAAAAGCATTATATGGAGTATTAACACTAAGAAACAAAACAACTTACTAATACTAAGAAGCACGGAGTATATAAACTATAAACCAAACACTCAAAGCAACACATAATTTCGGATCCTATTTCACAAGCACTGAAACAAAATACTACGAAATATGTTTCGAAACCAACAATATGTTAATCCCCCTCTGTTAAGGTTAAACTTTGCATCAGAACTAATTAACATACTCCATAGAACCCATATTATCACACCAGAACTACTTCAATCACTTCATAGTTCATAATAACTCCATTTAACCCATCATTTTACGCCCGAAATTCATAGTCAATCTAAAATAATCTCGAAAACCAGAATAAAACATTAAGCAGCTAATTATTATCCGAAATGTACTCATCATCAAGTTACTCTGTGATTACGAAATTGATCAAACCTCCTACTTTTTTCGACCAAACTCATGTTCTCTTTGGATCGAACATAGTATCGTATGGTCCTTTTAAGGATAAAATGACCCTTCTATTTGGGGTATACGGCTTTACTATGGTACTAAAGCCCGAGATAGTTTCTGACTTTACCTGATTGGATAACCAGATAAGTTAAATAAAGATGGATTGAAATGCTAATCAACAAAGGAAGCTTTACTAACATTTCACAAGATGAGAACACATTACGTGCGCGGGAAAAGGAGCAAATACAAGTCACTAAGTCAGTTTGTTGCCTCCACCGTTGAAAGTTGAAACTAACTTCCAGGAGACCTGGGTGTCAAGCTTGGAATGAACTGCTACAAAACTAAAGAAGAAACTACAATATGGGTACTGACTAAGTTTAGTTAATTTTTTATTTGATTGATTTGATGTTCTTCAATGAGTTTAGAGGAGGGACCCACAATCCTATGGTAGTTCTTATGTTCTTGTAACTTAATTCTTCAACCGCTCTTGATCTTTTTTTGAATGAGTCTGCTAGCTTTGAGCTTTAGGATGGTTTATGTTCTTTTATTGGACCGGACTCCTCACACTTATTTGTTTAACTGGCCAGATCTACTTGAGCAATATTAATATGGCATCACCAATAGTAATGTATGTTTAACAAGTACAATATGTTGAAAACAACAATAGTAATGACACAGAAAAGGTAAGAACTTGCAGATACCAATAGAAATGAGTGTACATAAATAAGACAGTTGAAAGGAATAATCTCAGATAATACAATACCAACTTGTTTGAAAAATGACATTTACCTCAACCAGATGGTATCTCACTAGTTAATTGATCATTCGACAAGTCTAAATAACTAAGAAAGGCACCAAAGAGCAATCATCTGATAATCTGGGACGATGCCTGATATTATGATATAATAACATAATATAATATAATCTGGGTGATCTTTCATTCGGTTCTACACTTCTGCTGTTCTAGCTTTACTTTATGAAAAATGATATACAAAGCTATGTTTAAGCTTTAAAAGAGAGAATAAAACTTAAATTGAACATTAATGACATCAACATAATCAATTTATATACTGAACAAACATTGAAAGGCAAACAAATCAGACAAATACAAGCAAATATCAACCAAATTGACAAGGACAAGGAATTTACTAAGAAAAACACAACCAGAATCAAGAGGTTAGTACATACGTATTATTATTCGATTATCCTGCACTCGATCTCACTTTTCTGTTCTTTCTTCCTCCTTTTCAATACCCCCTATCCATTTTTGTAATCATACATTCTATCTAGTCGGATACTCCCTCCGTTCCAATGAATTGTTTGCCTTTCCTTTTGGCACCAAGGTTAAGGGAACCAATGAGGGAGTGACATGTAGAGCAAAACTCATGAGAATGATCAAATTGTATATAAAAAACATTTCTAAAATAGAAAGGCAAACAATTCATTGAGACGCCACAATATGGAATAGGCAAACAATTCATTGGAACGGAGGGAGTATTAATCATTTAAACTTAGAAGGAAGAAGGAATTAATCAAAGTGAGGGTGTGACGGGGTCACAGGGGAAAACACTATGCCTGATTATACATACATACATACATCGTAGCTAGCTAGGGCACATCTATTATCATCATCATATACGTCCACAGCAATTTTCATTTTCATAAATTCTAATTGCATAACATACACTACCTAGAATTTGATTGTAACATTATTTTAGAGTTACAAAAATTAATTTTCTTGGCCTGGGGTTAGTGTTAGAATGAATTACTAGATGAAATGAGAAAAATAAAACGATGGGTTTGGAAAAGGAAAAAAACTAAGTCGCCAGGTATTCTATGGAAATGAGAAGCCCGAATTCTAATCGCATCATTATTTTTGCCATCTTTATTATTACTTCATGTTTTATTCGAAACAAACCTGTTTTTGCCCAAATCACCAGAATTGTTCTATATGATCTAACAAATCAAACATCAAACATCAAACATCAAACATATTGAGATATACTTTGAGTAGTATATATTTACCTTGCTAACATACTGTAGAGATAACATACTGTAGATATCATCATCCAACACTCAGAAACTAACAGAAGGAACAAAAACTCAAACCCTAATTCAGTAATTTTGTTTGTTTGTTTGTTAATTTGGCACGCCCCTCTACTTCATACAATATTAGTGACTAACTAGCTATAATATTAACAGTTCAGTTGATTACCCTTAATGTTAAGGTACATTTATATATGTACAGCAATTGAGACAACACTACGGTCAATTGAGTGGGGAGATTCAAAGGAAGCTGAGACACGAGTTGGACACAGAGCTAGGAAAGGACCAAGTCACAGAGCCAGACACACACAAACTAAAGGCTACGTATGGTCATTCCTCTGCTGGTAACTCACGTGAACCTAAATGATGCCAAGCTGAACGAGTACGACATCCCTGCTGAGAGCAAGATCCTATTTCCTCACCAATTCTACACAATTATGGTTACCAAATACTCATAAATGGTTAAAAAGCTACCGCAGTTAAATTGGAAAGTGAATAAGAAAAATGGAAAGTAATGCAGCGAATCAGAAAAAAAATACCTGAGATTAGAGGATTCCCTTCTAAATTGAAACCCGCAATTCATAGAATTTTAAATAGAAAAACGTATGAGAATCAACTAGCTTCGCTAATCCATAAAAAACAAATGAAAACCGAACTAGATAGGGCAAATTCAGTTGATGGGATTGATTAGTCTAGACTCTGGAGGCAGAGACAGAGGTGACCGCTTCACATTCTACAACTCCTTTCTTCTCCAAGTCAATCATCCTCTCCACTTGATCATCATAAAATCATTCATTCTTTCATTGGGGGGTTTGTACTCTCTCTCTGCAGCAGCAGCAATAGCAACAATGATGAGTTTTACTTCGGATACAGAAGCGGGTGATATACGGAAGCCATTTCTACACACTGGAAGTTCATTAAAAAAAATGAGAAAACCTGATCTGCAAAGCCTCGAATTTCGGCAGGTGATCTGCAAATAATGAATTTCGGCAGGTGCATAAGGGTTTTCTAGGGTTCTTTGTTTAATTTGGTGATGATTGTGGAGTGCGTTGGAGTGAAGCTATGACAATAACTTGTTTATTTTTTTGTTTTGGAGATTAATTTTTTTTTTTAATGAAGTTAAGGTTAGAAAGCATTCCTGATTAAATGGTTTCTTTGTTATACACTACACGGGAGACCATTTAATAATTGAATGGTTTCTTTGATATATATAAGAGACCATCTAATAATTAAATGGTTTCTTTATTATATATAAGAGATCATTTATTCTTTATTAAAGGTTTTTTTGATGTAAGAAATCATTTTTATGTTTACATGGTCTCTTTTTGATGGTTTCTTTGCCCATATTTGTAGTAGTGTGGATTTAAGCCTACTTTGAATTACGTGCGTGCTTGACAATGGAGATGAATCTA
Source organism: Agrostemma githago (assembly GCA_958450325.1). Taxonomy (NCBI): domain Eukaryota; kingdom Viridiplantae; phylum Streptophyta; class Magnoliopsida; order Caryophyllales; family Caryophyllaceae; genus Agrostemma; species Agrostemma githago. Next base: position 28,142,604 of record OY288248.1, read on the forward strand.
TCTGTTGGAAGCTATCCGCTTGTGTGCTGGCAGCTACGTACTATCATACTTGGATGCAAAGAAATAGGGTGAGAATTGAAAAGAATATCCTCAGACCTGATATAGTGGCGAAGCGAATTGTGACAGAAGCAAGGAGTCGTATCAAAATTAGTTCAAAGGATGATCTTACTAATGAAGATATTATGTGTCCTCGTAAGATAGGCTATAGTTTCTAATTTAGTGCGAGTATCTTTATCTTCTGATTGTTTCTAAAGCCTATGTACAGAATATGAACTTCATTGTAATTTTTTGATGAATGCAATACTTACATTTCACCAAAAAAAAGTAGTTTCGTAGAAAAGTTGAATGTTACCTAGTACTCCTATTAACTAAGATGACACATTAGTATAGTTTAGTAAAATAAACTCTAGCACTATAATATCGACACTTAAAATCGCTTATTTTCACTTTTTTCATGCCTAAATGGTGCTTTTGGTAATGCTTGACGGAAAATAAAAAAAATCTAAACTTTAGGGAGCGTTAACATCGTGGTCTATACTCCATTTGCGTGGTCCAAATTCACTCATTATTCTTTCCTTGAACTTTGATCCAAAAGCAATAGATAACGCCTCCGTATTTAGTAAAATGAACTGAGTGTTTGTTAAGTAACTCAACTATCTCATGAGTAAGACAATAATTTGATCTTTTTTGAAGCCATCTTCGATTATAAAAATCCACTCTGATAATTCTCTTATCCCATAGACAATAGTTGGAACTTCAAACTTATCGATGCATGTTTGGTCAATGTACTCACGGAATCAAATTCGTGATGGAAAATTCATATATCCCTAAAAAGAATGTACGGAGTACTTCATAAAGGAAACAAATCCAGGTAAATCCTACGTGTTCTACGTACAAAGTAACAAAAAATGAATGAAAACTATATTAAAAAAAGGTGGTACGTCAGATTGTCGGGTGAACTATAGTTATATTGGAAGCATATAAAAGAATGATCATAAGAGCTCAAACTAATGACGATTTAGTAGATTATCCTCTTGTGGTACCGGGGTAGCTTGAATTGGATGAAATCATTAACGTATAGCAGTAAAATTAAGTCGCAGTTGATTATGTTCTTCAACTTTTTGAATTTGCAAGTTAGTAAATTGATCAAGTTTCAGCAGAGGTTCGTGGCTAATAATATTACTACACTTCTTTTCACCCAAGTCATTATCATACACATTATGTAGTATAATCTTATTATATCAGTCTGTAGACACTCACATTTTGACCGCCAGGTGTCTATAGTAGTTCCCGCCAAACACCCGATGATGATCGGACGCAAACATGCTTTGATGGACTCGGATATGGGCTCGAAATCATGGACATTTGGCTTGGGCTTATTATGGAGTACAAATCTTACAAAACCAACCTCAAATCCAGGCCCAGTGGGTCGTTTCGAGTCAAATGAGACTAATTTGGGTCGATTCCGACAGCAGGGGTAAAACCGTCTTTTAGCGACCGAGTCAAAACCCGGTCAAAAATATTCTCGAGACACACGAGTCAGCCGTGACACCTCACGTGGCTGATTCGGTCTCAAACACCACAAAAAACCAACTTCAAAAAATATTAAACAAATCCGTTTAAGGATAGAATTCGATCTCAAGTAGGAATTCTATCCGAAAACCGAATCAATTACCGACCGAGCATCAAAATACTCGGCCAACTCCCCCCAACCAGCCGAGATTCCTTGCTTCCTCCCCAAGCAACGGCCTTCTCGTTCCTTTCGAACTCTCGCGTTTCCTATCCAAATCGGTATTTCTTGTTGTCTAAGCAAGATACCTCTCCTAAACCTCTTCGCCTATAAATAAGGCCCTCTGTTCAACACAATTCATAGAGAAACTATCCATCAATAGGCGATCAATTATTCCCATACATGAAATATACATCTATCATTCATACATCCTCGACATCTAGCAAAAAAAATAATCTCGACATACATCCAAAGAAGCACCGAAATACTGTCAAAATACCGACGAAACCCGACCCCACCATCCGGCCGAATCCGTCACCTCACACATAAAAAAACGCACCATCCTAAACTCATCCACATCATCTCGACGCTCCCGTGCCTAAGCCACCGTCCGACGAGCTCTATACCGAGAAAGCAAAGCATTAGGTTGAGGGTGTAAATCAAACCTGACTCTTTCCATTTTCTCTTCCTTCTCCACGTTTTTTCTTCTTTCTTTTCGTTGCGTCGTCGGTCGTTTCGTATTTTTAATATGGGTCGTTCGTCACATATTTTTTATTATTTCTAATAATCGGTACTTCAAAAAACTATTTCTTTTTATATAACGTTCTTAAAATACGATATTGATTTTCTAATCAAATATCGTATCCAACAAGAACTAAATTAATTAAAACTCGTTGATGCAAAAATCGTTACATCTTTTTTAAACCAAATTCGACGATTTTACGCGAAGAGAATTAACATCTTTTTTTCTCTTTTCGTTCAAATTTCTTATTTTCTTCTTTTCGTTCAAAGCAAACTTTTCTTTTTTCAAAACCTTTTCTAAAAACCTTCCGACTATTTGATATCGATTTCATAATCGAATATCGAATACGACGAATATCGAAAAACATAAATCGAGTATAAATTAATCCATATTTGTACGCGACTTATCAAAATTATCAATTTTCAAAAACCGAATCCGAGACAGTCACCCGCGCGAGTCGCGCCCCTCCCGGGCGAGTCGCGCGGACTGCTGTAAACCGCGGCCTGTTTTCTCGTCTTTTCCGATTTTTTCCAGCATCGTTTTCTAACATAAAACAGCGGTTTTCTCGGTATATTTTCAGATTTCGACAAGTATTTTTCGCGCGTCATAAAATCTTTTCCAAAATCATGCATATTATCGTATTTACATCTTTATTCGATTTATTCAACCGTTACTAACTCGTTTGCTCCTTGTTTGTAGCGATTTTTTTTATCGTTTGTTTTATTAGACTAAAACGAACTTCACATGCTAAAATAACTTTGACGTTATTAGTTTAATATGCATTAAACGACTTAGCAACCCATTTATTTTTCTCTCACATGTCTAGAAAAATAATCTTTGCATATCGTTCAACCGTCGAACTAACGCGTGTACACCAAAAACGAACGATATCTTAGTAAAGGCCGCTAAGTGCGGGCGGGGTTGGGTGTTCTTAGTGAACTTCCCAACACGTACCCTCACCCCTTACTCAGAACCATGGTTTCCGGATCTCCGAATCCATTGGCAACAAGAGTCATTCAATATACGATATCCGATAATGTCGGTATCGGTATCAAATGCAAAGGGACGAACCCAATAAACTCTAACATCGGAAATTGGCCGTATTTTGTACACGACCCACTACGACATAGAGTGGGTTCGAATGGGCCTGAACTCCTACAAAGTTCCGTGGCGACTCCTACTTCGATTTAAATTTCAATTTGACCATCTCATATGGAGATTCATTCGCCTCCCCAAACCCGCGCGTGGTCGCGTCGGGGTGGACCTATGTCATGTCCACAATTTGGCGACTCCGCTGGGGATCAACTGATGAGTCACTGTGGACATGACATAGGTCCACCCCGACGCGGCGACGCGCGGGTTTTGGGGAGGCGATAGAATTTCCATATGAGATGGATCGAATTGAATTTTAAATCGAAGTAGGAGTCGCCACCGAATTTTATGGTTATTCGGAACCATTCGAACCCACTCTATGTCGTAGTGGGCCATACTTAAAGCCTGGCCCATTTCCGATGTCAGAGTTTATCGGGTTCGTCCCTTAGCATTACGATACCGATGCCGACTTGAGCGGTTAATCGTATATTGAATGACTCTCGTTGCCAATGGTTTCGGACATCCGGAAACCACGGTTCTGAGTAAGGGGTGAGGGTACGTGTTGGGAAGTTCAGCGAGAACACCCAACCCCGCCCGCACTTAGCGGCCTTTACTAAGATATCATTCGGTTTTGTGTACACGCGTTAGTTCGACGATTGAATGATATGCAGAGATTGTTTTCCTAAGACATGTGAGGAAAATAAATAAGTGGGTTGCTAAGTCGTTTAATGCATATTAAACTACTAACGTCAAAGTTATTTTAGCATGTGAGTTCGTTTTAGTCTAATAAAACGATAAAAAGAATATGAGAAAAATAAATTGCTACAAACACGAGAAAACGAGTTAGTAACGATTGAATAATAAACAAATATGCGAAATCGAGAAAAATCGAAATTAATCGAAATGTGAAAAATATTGTTAAAACGTTGTTTTGTTATAAAAATGAAGTTCGAAAAATAATAAAAAAAAACGAGAAAGACGCATGTGGGCAGTTAGCAGCGCGACTCGCCCGAGACTCAGGCGGGTCGCGTGGCGGCCTGATTTCGACGACGGTTTTCGGAAAATTTTTGATTAAATCGCGTACGAATATCGCATAATTCGTACTCGACTTAATATTCTCGATATTCGTTATATTCGATAGTTGATTATCAAATATTTGGAATAGTTTTGGAAAAGATATAAATTTAGAAATTGTTTCGCAGAATATTAAAAATAAAACGAACGAAAAACTAAAAAAAATGACCGGTTTACAGACACGTGCGCGAGTCGCTTGGACCGGGCGTGACTCGCGTACGGGTCTGATCACTTTTTATTTTTTGTTCGAAAATCGTTAATTTTATAAATCGCGTACAAATATGGATTAACTTATACTCGGTTTATATTTTCGATATTTGTCGTATTCGATATTCGATTATGAAATTGATATCGAAAAGTCGGAATGACCTTAGAAAAGGTTTTGAAAAAACAGTTTGTTTTTTGAACGAAAAGCTTAAAAAAAGACTTTGAACGAAAAGTTTGAAAAAGGATTTTGAACAAAATATAACGATGTCGTCGAAAACTTAATATAGTTCTTGTGAATACGATATTCGATTATATAGAATTGATATCATATTTTAAGAATATTCGATATATGAAAATAGTTTTTAGTAGTATCGATATTAGAAAATAAAAAAAAGACCGACGAGAGACCCATAATAAGAAAAACGAGGAGAAGAGAAGAGAAGAAGGAGAGAGGGGTTTGATTTACACCCTCAACCTACATGCTTTGTTTTCTCGGGATAAGGCTCGTCGGGATTTCGAGACTTCGGAAAGGTGTCGGGATTTTCTAACTATTGAGGATGTATGTAAACCGTGTTATAAGGCTGTTTTTTTCGGTGTGATGGGTGTGTAAAAACCGTGTATATTGGCTGGAAAAGCGTTGTGTTTTGTGTTGGACGGGAGGTCCTATTTATAGGGAGTTTCCGACCTTGGTTTAGGAGAGTTTGAATACCGCTTAGGATAGGAAACGTAGGAGTTTAAGGAGCATAAGAATTCTGCTTTCTTGGCCAAGAAGAAAGGGAAACACGGCTGTTTCATGCTACTTGGCCGAGTAATTGCACTCAGTCGAGTGTTTGGATCGGTTCTCGGATAGGATTCCTACTCGAGATCGAATTCTATCTTAAACGGAATTGTTTATTATTTTGTATGGCTGATTTTTGTGGAGTTGGGGTCCGAATTGGACACGTGAGCCATCACGGTCGGTCCACAAGTCTCGGGAAATATCTTTGACCGGGTTTTGACTCGGTCGCTAAAAGACGGTTTTACCCCTGGTGACGGTTTCGACCCAAATTAGTGTTATTTGACTCGAAACGACCCACTGGGCCTGGATTTGAGATTGGTTTTGTGAGATTTGTACTCCTTAAAAAGTCTAAACCAAATGTCCATAATTACGAGCCCATATCCAAGTCTGTCAAAGCACGTTTACGTCCAATCATCATCGGGTGTTTGGCGGGAACTACTATAGACACCTAGCGGTCAAAATGTGGGTGTCTACAGAGCCCCCACTCTGACTGAGGCTTGGACAAGGCAAAAGTCAGAGTAGCTACCAGGTCAATCAAGGATTAAAACCTGGCAGACTTCCGATCGGGTCGTTTAGGGTCCATTAGACCTGCGTGAAGGGCTCGCCATCCATAGAATAGAAATCATACCTGAGTTGATGTTGATAATGTCGCGGGAGCTTGCCTAGGAAGCTATGGGTATATCTGTTTGCAGATATATCCTGTCTTAGAATTGCGCGGGAGCTTGCCTTGGAAGCTAAGAAGTTGCCTGAGCTTTTCCACTGGGGAACTTAGAATTTCTGGGAGTCTTGGGTGTACCTGTATGCTGACATAATTTGTATGTAACATTTAGGAGAAACACTGACCCATGCTGGGGAAGAAATGATGATTTTTTCGAAAAATTTTTGAAAAGAAAAAGGTTGAATTTTTTTTTTTGGAAAGTTTGAAAATAAGGATGCTTGGGATGACTTTGATTCCTAATCGGATTCTGACACGGATTCCCGGAATTTCCTGGTTAGGCCTGTATGCTTAGATGAAATAGGGGAAGTGGGGCCAAAGTCCTATTCCTGTGATGACTAGGAAAAGGGATATTCCCTATTATAAATAGAGGGCTTTGGCTTCTTATTTTTCATATTCCCACCCAAATCTTTTTCTTCTATCTCAAAATCCTTAGACTTTTTAAGATAAAATAAAAGAAACTATTCTTGCAATGGGTATTGATCATTTGACCGCGATGCTTCATGCGTGGGCCCAGGATTTTCGAGATGAAGACAGAGTCCAGTTAACTCAAATGGGAATTGTGGCTTTATTCCCACTTCAGCGACTTAAAGTAGATTCGCACTTCCTTGATGCTTGCTTATCCTTTTGGGATACTACCTTTCATGTTTTTGCATTTCCTCGAGGAGAAATATGTCCTCTTCTTGAAGAGATAGCGGCTATTGGCGGGTGGTGCCCTAATGCTCGTCCTGCTATTCCCCCATTTTATCCTGACCCAAGGAGGAGGTTGAGGGATTTTCTAGGCTTGTCGCATGCTGAGACAGCCCGTATGGTGAAGGCAAATTCAGTTTCCCTATTTGACTTGGCTGACAAATTTATGGACCCGGTTGGTGAAAGAATTACTTCTACCCATAGGCGTAGGGCCTTTGCCTTTTGTATGCTGCATAGATATGCCTTCGAAGGTCGAATGGATGCTGACTCATGCTTAGGTGAGATCAGGCTAATCAGCATAGTTGACCAAATGGAGACAGGTCACAGCCCGGCTTGGCTGATAACTGGGGAGATTATTATGGGTCTTGACGCTAGGAGACTCGAACCAAGTCAGCAATTGACAGGGAGCATCCGTCTTTTGCAGGTATTTAATCGTTTTTCTCGAACAATTGCCCGATTTCCCGATTTTTGCGGTAATCTCGAATTTTCCCGGAATTTTCCGGAATTTTCAATTTTCCGGGTTTTTTCGAAATTTTTGATTATGCCGAAAATTTCGAATTTTTCCAATTTTTACGAAAATTTTGATTTTTTCGATTTTCCGAATTTTTCGAATTTCGAAGGTTTTTTACTTTTCGAAAACTTTTTTTTTGCAGATTTGGTTATCCGAGCGTCTGTCGATCATAGAGCCCCCGGTGAACATACCCAAATATCGCAGTAGTCAGATTGGTTCAAGGTCTCGCCGAATAAGATCAAGTCATCTCATAACTCAAAAGTATTGGGATGAAGAGCTAACGTTCCATGGTGGGCCTTTGATCTGATGGAACGTCATCTGGTGGTTCCTTTCGAGGCTGACAGGGTTAGCTAGGAGAGACAAGGCCCGTTATCTGGTGATTTTGTCTTTGGACTGGACTGTCCATATCTATCCGGATCGTATCCTAAGACAGTTCGGTTCGTTTCAGGAGATCCCTGAGACTGAGGCAATTATTAGCGTTTCGATCCAATTGACGGACGCTATGTGTGACACGTGGTTACAGCGTTGGTTTACCCGTATCATGTGGACTATACCTCGCCCTTGTCAAACCACTTGGGTTTCTGAATCATATCGCAAATGGACTTCTGAGGAATCACAGGAGATCCGTAAAACTTTGAAAACTGAAGAAGCTCTTGACTTGGCCCGCCGAGAATCGGCCAAAAATAACAGGCGGTTCTTCGAGGAGACTCCCATTACCTTTGTTGAACCAGGGTCTGGTTCTAAGTCAAAAACTCAGACTCGGGCTAATGAGGCTGGTGCTAGCGATTTGGAGGGAAGACTTGGACCGAGGCTAGCGGTCCGAGACAGGCTAGGCCCGCGTGATAATGAGGTGCCCGGGGAGTCGAGTTTGAAGAAACGAGCCCGGGTTAGGGAGGTTCCCTTGGTGATTAGGGAGCATTCACCTCCACCTCGACGCCGATGGACCGGAAAGGAGGCTAAGGGCAAAGGAAAGGGAAAAATGCCCTAGTTTTTATTATTTAAGTATTAGTATTTATTTATTGTGTGCTGATTTGTTTTTGTAATTTTACTATTTTTGGAATAAATAAAGAAAGGTTTATTAAAGAACCGTTCCCGTTTTCCTTTTTTCGATTGCAGTGGTTGTGTCCTTTTTAGGGGCTGCCTACGTATCCATAATAAATGGAATCAAACCAAACGTAGTTCAGACTGAATTAATTTGCAATTTTGAAACACATCAAGACTATTGGTTTAAGATGTTTGTAACAGTAGAATAAGTAATTCTAGCTTTTGACTTGTCTTTTTAAAAGTTTGAAAAAAGATGTTTTTGATAAACTTTTGCAAATGACATTGAGAGAGATGGGTTAAGGGTAGTAGCGTTTCAGCTGGTCCAGGTTAGTTGGGTTGACAAACTCGTTCCCGTCCAGATCCGTTAGCATTACCGCTCCACCTGATAGAATCTTCTTTACCAGATATGGCCCAGCCCAGTTAGGTTTGAATTTTCCCCTTGGGTCTACTGGTAATAAAGCTCGAACTGATTTGAGGACCAAATCTCCTTCTTTGATGTTTCTGGGCCTCACCCTTTTGTTGAAAGCCCGCTGGATTCTCTTCTGATAGATTTGAATATTATTGAGGGCACGAGATCGTCGTTCATCTAAAAGGACTAGCGAGTCATATCATGCTTGAACCCAATCAGCTTCAGGTACTTGACTCTCAAGTAGGATTCTGAGTGATGGTACTTCTAACTCAACGGGTTGGACTGCTTCCATGCCGTATGTAAGGTAATACGGTGTTGCCCCGGTCGCAGTACGAATCGAGGTCCGATATCCCCAAAGTGCAAATGGTATTTTGTCGGGCCAGTCTCGATAATTAACAGCCATCTTTTTTAGTATGGTGACAATTGTTTTATTAGCCGCTTCTACCGCTCCATTGGTTTGGGGTCGGTAGGGTGAAGACGTATGCCTTTGAATCTTGTACTTGGTTAGTAAGGCTGCTGTTTCGGCTTGAAAATGGGTCCCGTGGTCACTAATGAACTCATGAGGGATCCCATACCGGCATATTATCTTATTTTGAATGAACTTGGCAACATGGCTAGCGTTGAGAATACGATAGGATTCATCTTCGACCCATTTGGTGAAATAGTCGATTGCTACCAAAATGAAGCAGCGTCCTCCGGTTCCCGAGGGGTTTATCTTCCCAATTATGTCGATTCCCCATGTTGAAAATGGCCACGGTGATGTCATGGTGTATAGCAAGGATGGTGGCATATGCTGCACATTGGCAAAAATTTGACAATTATGGCAATGTCTAACATATAGCTGGCAATCGGTTTCCATGCTATTCCAGTAGTAACCGAGCCTCATGATTTTTCGGACTAACATCTGGGCATTCATGTGTGGACCGCATTCGCCATCATGTACTTCAGCCATAACTTTTTCGGCGTTGGTTTTGTCGACACATCGAAGGAGAGCCCCCTGTGCTGTCTTTTTGTAGAGTTGCCCATCGTCGGTGCGGATAAACTGGGTTGCCAGTCTTCGCAGGGCCTTTTTGGCTCGGTTGTCAACTCCGGGTGGATATTCCCTGGTTGTTAGGTATGTCAACACAGCTTGATACCACGGCTCGGGATCGGGTATCTCGACTTCTTCGATGTCGTGGATATATGCTGGCTCGAATCGTCTTTCGACACATATTGGCATACTGGTCATATGGTCGGGAATATTTAGCAAAGATGCCAGTTTTGAGAGTGCATCTGCGAATTGATTCTCTTCCCGAGGTAGGTATATATATTCTACCTTCTGGAATTGTTTCTCGAGATCCCTTACTCGTGCCTGGTAGGCCACGAGATTTGCATTTCGAGTTTTCCATTTTTGAAGCGCTTGATTAATGACCAGAGACGAATCGCCGTGTACTCGGAGGTTTGTGACCCTTAAGTCGGCGGCGGCTTGTAGCCCGTGGATACATGCTTCATACTCATCGGCGTTGTTAGTGACGTCAAAGTCTAGTTTGATTGATACGGGGGTATGTTCCCCTTTTGGTGAGATTAGGAGGATCCCGACTCCAAATCCTCGGAAATTGGATGCCCCGTCAAAGTACAAGTCCCATGCTTCGGTATCAGTGTGGAAAATGTCTTCGTCTGGGAAGGACCAAGTGTCGGTGTGTCCTTCTTCGGTTACGGGACTGTCAGCGAGAAATTCGGCTACTACTCGTCCTTTGATGGCTTTCAATGGTACGAATTTTAGGTCGAATTCTGCCAACATAAGGGTCCATCTTGATATCCTGCCATTGAGGATGGGCTTTTCGAAAAGGTATTTGATGGGATCCATTCTGGATAATACTTGTACCTCGTAACTTAATGTCGGAGCTTCTTAGTGGCCCAGACCAAAGCTAAACATGTCTTTTCGAGCATGGTGTACTTACACTCGTACTCTAAAAACTTCTTGCTGATATAGTATATAGCCCGTTCTTCGGAGTTGACCGTCTGGGCTAGCATAGCCCCCATGGCTGTCTCTGTCGTGGTTAGGTATAGTGACAAAGGCAGACCGTGCTGAGGTGGCATTAGGACTGGTGGTGAGGCCAAAATCTCTTTGATTCTATCAAAGGCTGCTTGACATTTATCGTCCCATAGTAACCGTTCTCCTATTTTTAGCTTCTTGAAGATCGGTTCACACACCATGGTTAGCTTTGAGATGAACCTACTGATGTATTGGACTTTTCCGAGAAACCCTCTTATCTCTTTTTCGGTTTTAGGGGGCTGCATCTCGGTGATGGCCTTGATTTTGGCTGGATCGACCTCTATACCTCGTTGGCTGACGATATGACCCATTAATTTGCCAGATGTTACCCCGAAACTGCATTTCTGAGGGTTTAGCCTCATGTTGTATTTGCGTAATCGGGTGAAGAACTTTCTCAGGGCGGTGATGTGACCGTCCCTGTCTTTTGATTTGACGATCATGTCGTCCACGTAAACTTCCACTTCTTTATGCATCATGTCATGTAATAAAGTCGTGGCGGTTCGTTGGTAGGTGGCCCCGGCATTGATGAGACCAAATGGCATAACAGTATAGCAATAAGTACCCCAAGGTGTAATGAAGGTGGTCTTATCCATATCTTCATCTGCCATTTTTATCTGATTATACCCCGCATACCCGTCCATAAATGATAGAAGGGCATGATCTGCTGTGTTGTCCACCAGTATATCGATGTGTGGCAACGGGAAATCGTCTTTCGGGCTCGCTTTGTTAAGATCTCGAAAGTCTACACAGACACGAACCTTACCATCCTTTTTAGGGAGTGGTACTATGTTTGCAACCCAATCTGGATATTCGGAGACTCGTATGAACCCAGCCTTGAATTGTTTATCGACTTCCTCCTTGACCTTGAGGGACCATTCGGGCCTCATGCGTCGGAGTTTTTGTTTAACCGGCTTGAACCCTTCCTTGATTGGTATATGGTGCTCGGCTATTTCGCGATCAATCCCCGGCATGTCCTTGTAGGACCATGCGAAGACGTCTTTGAATTCTTGAAGGAGAACTATGAATTGTTGTTTCTCCTCGGGATCTAAGGATAGCCCTATCTTAAGCATCTGAGGTTCTAAGGTTGTTCCCACGTTGATGGATTCGGTTTCTTCGATTACCGGATTGCGGGATTCCCTTTGCTCTAGTTGCTCGATCAGATGTGGAGGTAAGGATACCTGTTCGTCGGGCTTCTCAATGTCATTGCACATAAAATTTTTGAGAAAGTTTTGAAAATGAGACAAGTCGTAAGCAGAACGGTTGTTATTATTTATCATAAATTGGGAAAAGAGCTCAAAAAGAGCGGCCATCTGATCACTAGTCAGTGGCGGGATAGGTAGGGTGCCCGGGACAGATCCCGAGGCACCAGGAATGGCTAAAGGGAGAGGGGGAGTTACAGGATTGACCCTAGCACCAGACTTACTAGACTCGATCTTAGACTCTGACTCGGACTCCGACTCAGACTCAGACTCAGATTCTGGCATCTCTCCTTCTCCTGTGATTAGCTTGTAAGTTCTTCCTTGACTGTCAGTCCATTTGACAGTTTTCCTCCAAGCTCTGGTTCCGGACCCGACTTCCGAGATTAGCTTAGATGGGTCAAAGGTGCGACTGCGGAGAATGAGGCTGACTAGCTCTTCCTTTGGTGTTGGAACCGCGAGTTCTTCTCCAAAAAGTAGCCCTAGCGCGGGCTCGGCATTCTTAGCATCTTCGGATTGGATGAGAGCGAAGATGTCGTCTGGTATGTAGTTGCAGTCCTGGGCCAAGTGGGTCCCAGGGCGTGTGGTGGCAGGCCGATATAGGCCAGTTTGAACAGTCTCGAACACTGGAGTGACAAAGATAACCTTACTGGTTTCAGTTTGACCCATGTTTTCCGGGGTCAGGGTGTAGCCCAAGCCGGTTTGGGTCCTTCCATTGTCCAGAACTTCGAGAATTTTTCCTGCAGGGAGATCGGGCCTTGATGTAACCCCTGGTAGAAAGCCCAGATTTTGCAACATCCGGTCAGGGTGGACCGTGAAGTAAGGACGGAAGAGCTGGTCTTCTTCGATGGCCCCTATGAAGTCGAACCCCCAGAGATCAGTGCGGCCCGAGGTGTTGCAGTTAGCCACTGTCATAGGTGTGGCTTCTAGAGTGATGATGGAGTCATGCAAAGGTAGTTTGATTTTCCGATGCAAGGTAGAGGATACGGCCCTGGTTGCATGGATCCAAGGTCTTCCCAACAGAAGGTTAAAGGAAGAAGTCACGTCGATCACTTGAAATTCCAGCTCTTTCTCTATCGGGCCGGTTATGATAGTGAGTTTTGTGGCTCCGGCTACTGACTTTGGACTTCCGTCAAAAGCCTGAATGGTTTGAGCTGTTGGAATATAGTCGACCTCGGTGATGCCGAGGGCTTTGGGGTCCTTAAGAGAAGGACATTGACCGCTGACCCGTCGTCAATTAGGGTCATGGGTAGGTACTTTCCACGGCAGATAACCGTGATGTAGAGGGCCATGTTGTGGGCTGGCCCAAATGGTGGCAGATCAGCGTTGGAGAAGGTAATCAGTGGGCCTTCCTCTACGGATCTCCCCTTTAGGTGAGGCAAGACTGTGGCTACCATTTCGGCCGGAGTTGTCATGGAGTCGATTTTGACTTGGTCGAGAGCCTTAGTGAGTGCCTCTCGATGTTCCTGTGAGCTAACTAAGAGTTGCCATATAGAGAGGTCAACTCGAGTTTTGCTTAGCTGCTTTACAAGAGCCTTTTCAGCAGTTGGCTCTTCTGGGGCGGGCTCCACCTTAAGTGGTTCAGCAATGATGAGGGCTTGACTAGTGGCTAGGGCCTTGGACTTAACCTTCTGAATCTCCTCGGGCGTGATGGGGACAGCTTCCCCTTTGGTGAGGTAGACATCGTCTTCATCATCGCACCAGATCCCATTTATTTGCGGGATAAATGGGGAAGTGAGGTGTGAGCAATCCACTACTTCCCCGGAGAAGATGGCGTGAGTGGCCAACGGGTTGTCCTTGTTGTTGGGTTTACCCCCGGGCAAAGGAATTTTCCCGCTTTCAATGAGATCTTGGATAAGGTGCTTTAGCTTCCAACATTTCTCGGTATCGTGCCCCTTACCACGATGATAGTGACAGTAGGCCTGGAGGTTGTAGGCCTTAGAGCGACGTTCGACCGGGATATCAGGTGTTGGGCCTATCGGGGTGATCAGGCCTTTTGATGATAGCCTCTGAAGGGCGTTTTCATAGGTAGTGCCTATGTCGGTGAATACCCGGGGAGTGGTAGTTTTCTGGGATGACGTATCGAGCGCATTTACCTCGTCGAAAATGCTACGAGTGGCGGCGGTATTTGTGGGCTTGCTTGTTGATGAACTGGCCCCTTGGTATCCCTTAGTGGAGGCCTTAGTGAGGCTTTCCAACCTTAAATCATCCTCGATTCTTGTTCCCATTTCAGTTAGGACCGCGAAGCTAGGTATGATGGCGTACCGGAGATGGACCCGGTAAGCTGGAAGGAGGTTCTTGACGAAGGCTTCAACCAGCACTTTTTCACTGGGCTTATCGACCAGCTTGACGCTTTCAGCCCTCCAGCGTTGAAGGTATTTTGTAAATCCTTCCTTAGGCTCCTGGGCCATTACCTCCAGGGTGCGCATAGTGGTCTGGATTTCCGTGTTGTCGGTGTAGTTCCGAGCGAATTCCGTCGCCACGTCATCCCAAGTTTTGTATTTCTTGGAATCGAGCCGGTAGTACCAGGCTCTTGGGTGCTTCTCGAGGGAAGAAGCGAATAGGTGCTTGAACATGTTGGACTTAACCCCTTTAAGGGCCATGAACTCCTTGAAAGCCCGGATATGGTGGACCGGGTCTTCAGTACCCTCGAACATTGGCAGACCCGTCAGATTGAGATTGGTGGGTAGTTCATCGGTCAGTGGGGTGTAGATCCTAGCATTCTCCGTATGGATGGAGCTTTGGGTTGTCAGATGGACCTGTTCATTGCAGTTTGAGGACTGCACTGGCCAATGCGGCTAGAGGTCCGTCATCTTCGATCGAAGCATTGGGGGTTCCCTGTTCCACGGCACTAACCCGAGTAACGATGGCGATCTGGTCTTCCCGCATTTTCCTCAATTGGTCTTGGATTTGGGCCAACGAGGTGGTCAATTCATCTATGGCTTTTTGCGTCATGGCTCGAGTGTGGGGTGACCTGTCTGTAAGGGCACCGCGTAATCAGTAACTGACCCAGATCTTAGAATCAAAAGTACATCCCGAGCAAGGAAAAGACTAGACTAGAAACAGACCGAAAACCGACTTCTAGACGGATGACGCGTGAATGGTGGGCCTTCCATAGGATTCGGCGAAAGTGGGCCTAGTCCTGTTCGAAGGAAGGTCTATGTGAGAATTCCTCAGACTTTAGACTCGAGTGTATGAACGGGCTTCCCTTTGTAGGAGTCTGTCCTACGAAGGTGGGCCGTGCCTTGACAAATGAGGCGGACTGGGATGGGGTGGAAACTCGTGATATAAGATCGACGGAGTTTCGACGCTATAGATTCTAACTTATGACAAGACCCGACACTGCTAAATACGGGAAGTCCTAAGAAGAAAAGAGTTTTGAAAAGGGGATTTGAATTTGAAAACCGAGCAAAGTCGGATTAGAAGACCCGATTTTTTTTTTTTGAAAACCGAGAAAGAGGTTATCGGGCCGAGATTTCGAGCTTTTTTTTTTAAAAGGTTTGGACAACATACCGGCTAAAAATAGGCTATTTTGAGTCAAAATCATAAGTCCTAAATTCGGCAGCTTTTCGGGTTTTGAAAAAGAATGAATTTGAAAAGATGTAAGTTTTTTGAAAAAATGACGATTTTTTGAAAAGACCAAAGAAGATCAAGTAGCATGTAGTCATAGAAACAGTATAACGACGCCATGTATGCTCTTAGTCTAAGTCTCGGTCGGTCAAATAGGGTCTATACCAACAACGATCGCATTCTCGCAAATCAGGACGGACTTCCTAAGCCGAGTTGGTCTTAGAACCTGCCGTAAAACCCATGCGAGTTCCGCCATCGAAGTCTTTAGTGCATCCAAGTGGGAATGCACCGTGGTATAGTGGGACGTCGGTCACAAGTAACCGGCCGGGATAGAACGGGGTTATGCATGAATCATTGAACTAAAACGTGTACATTACTAATCGAACGATTTCTTTTCGAGTCTCACCCTGAGGATGCCGATGGTAAATGACACATCAGTTAATCCCCAGCGGAGTCGCCAAATTGTGGACATGACATAGGTCCACCCCGACGCGGCGACGCGCGGGTTTTGGGGAGGCGATAGAATTTCCATATGAGATGGATCGAATTGAATTTTAAATCGAAGTAGGAGTCGCCACCGAATTTTATGGTTATTCGGAACCATTCGAACCCACTCTATGTCGTAGTGGGCCATACTTAAAGCCTGGCCCATTTCCGATGTCAGAGTTTATCGGGTTCGTCCCTTAGCATTACGATACCGATGCCGACTTGAGCGGTTAATCGTATATTGAATGACTCTCGTTGCCAATGGTTTCGGACATCCGGAAACCACGGTTCTGAGTAAGGGGTGAGGGTACGTGTTGGGAAGTTCAGCGAGAACACCCAACCCCGCCCGCATTTAGCAGCCTTTACTAAGATATCATTCGGTTTTGTGTACACGCGTTAGTTCGACGATTGAATGATATGCAGAGATTGTTTTCCTAAGACATGTGAGGAAAATAAATAAGTGGGTTGCTAAGTCGTTTAATGCATATTAAACTACTAATGTCAAAGTTATTTTAGCATGTGAGTTCGTTTTAGTCTAATAAAACGATAAAAAGAATATGAGAAAAATAAATTGCTACAAACACGAGAAAACGAGTTAGTAACGATTGAATAATAAACAAATATGCGAAATCGAGAAAAATTGAAATTAATCGAAATCTGAAAAATATTGTTAAAACGTTGTTTTGTTATAAAAACGAAGTTCGAAAAATAATAAAAAAAACGAGAAAGACGCATGTGGGCAGTCAGCCGCGCGACTCGCCCGAGACTTAGGCGGGTCGCGTGGCGGCCTGATTTCGACGACGGTTTTCGGAAATTTTTTGATTAAATCGCGTACGAATATCGCATAATTCGTACTCGACTTAATATTCTCGATATTCGTTATATTCGATAGTTGATTATCAAATATTTGGAATAGTTTTGGAAAAGTTATAAATTTAGAAATCGTTTCGCAGAATAATAAAAATAAAACGAACGAAAAACTAAAAAAAATGACCGGTTTACAGACTCGTGCGCGAGTCGCTTGGACCGGGCGCGACTCGCGTACGGGTCTGATCACTTTTTATTTTTTGTTCGAAAATCGTTAATTTTATAAATCGCGTACAAATATGGATTAACTTATACTCGGTTTATATTTTCGATATTCGTCGTATTCGATATTCGATTATGAAATTGATATCGAATAGTCGGAATGACCTTAGAAAAGGTTTTGAAAAAAAAGTTTGTTTTTTGAACGAAAAGCTTAAAAATAGACTTTGAACGAAAAGTTTGAAAAAGGATTTTGAACAAAATATAACGATGTCGTCGAAAACTTAATATAATTCTTGTGAATACGATATTCGATTATATAGAATCGATATCATATTTTAAGAATATTCGATATATGAAAATAGTTTTTAGTAGTATCGATATTAGAAAATAAAAAAAAAGACCGACGAGAGACCCATAATAAGAAAAACGAGGAGAAGAGAAGAGAAGAAGGAGAGAGGGGTTTGATTTACACCCTCAACCTACATGCTTTGTTTTCTCGGGATAAGGCTCGTCGGGATTTCGAGACTTCGGAAAGGTGTCGGGATTTTCTAACTATCGAGGATGTATGTAAACCGTGTTATAAGGCTGTTTTTTTCGGTGTGATGGGTGTGTAAAAACCGTGTATATTGGCTGGAAAAACGTCGTGTTTTGTGTTGGACGGGAGGTCCTATTTATAGGGAGTTTCCGACCTTGGTTTAGGAGAGTTTGAATACCGCTTAGGATAGGAAACGTACGTAGGAGTTTAAGGAGCATAAGAATTCCGCTTTCTTGGCCAAGAAGAAAGGGAAACACGGCTGTTTCATGCTACTTGGCCGAGTAATTGCACTCGGTCGAGTGTTTGAATCGGTTCTCGGATAGGATTCCTACTCGAGATCGAATTCTATCTTAAACGGAATTGTTTATTATTTTGTATGGCTGATTTTTGTGGAGTTGGGGTCCGAATTGGACACGTGAGCCATCACGGTCGGTCCACAAGTCTCGGGAAATATCTTTGACCGGGTTTTGACTCGGTCGCTAAAAGACGGTTTTACCCCTGGTGGCGGTTTCGACCCAAATTAGTGTTATTTGACTCGAAACGACCCACTGGGCCTGGATTTGAGGTTGGTTTTGTGAGATTTGTACTCCTTAAAAAGTCTAAACCAAATGTCCATAATTACGAGCCCATATCCAAGTCTGTCAAAGCACGTTTACGTCCAATAATCATCGGGTGTTTGGCGGGAACTACTATAGACACCTAGCGGTCAAAATGTGGGTGTCTACAGTCACTTACCATCGGCATCCTCAGGGTGAGACTCGAAAAGAAATCGTTCGAATAGTAATGTACACGTTTTAGTTCAATGGTTCATGCAAAACCCAATTCTTTCCCGGGCTGGTTACTTGTGACCGACGTCCCACTATACCACGGTGCATTCCTAAATGGGTGCACTAAAGACTTCGATGGCGGAACTCGCATGGGTTTTACGGCAGGTTCTAAGACCAACTCGACTTAGGAAGACCGTCCTGATTTGCGAGAAAGCTATCGTCGTTGGTATAGACCCTATTCGACTGACCGAGACTTAGATTAGGAGCATACATGGTGTCATTATACTGTTTCCATGACTACGTGCTACTTGATCTATTTATCATCTTTTCAAAAACCGCATCTTTTCAAACCCATCTATTTTTCAAAACCCGAAAAGCTACCAAATTTAGGACTTATGATTTTGACTCAAAATAGCCTATTTTTAGCCGGTATGCTGTCCAAACTTTCCAAAAAAACTTTTCAAAATCTCGGCCCGGTAAACTTTTTTTTTTTTTTTTTTTTTTTTTTTTTTTTTTTTTTTTTTTTTCAAAAAAATCGGGCCTTCCAATCCGACCTTGCTCGGTTTTCAAATCCAAATTCCCTTTTCAAAACTTTCTTCTTCTTAGGACTTCCCGTATTTAGCAGTATCGGGTCTTGTCATAAGTTGTTAGAATCTATAGCGTCGAAACTCCGTCGATCTTACATCATGAGTTTCTACCCCATCCCAAGTCCGCCTTATTTGTCAAGGCACGGTCCACCTACGTAGGACAAACTCCTACAAAGGGAAGCCCATTTACACAATCGAGTCCAAAGTCTGGGGATTTCACACACGGATCTTTCCTCGAACGGGACTAGGCCCACTTTGCCAAAAACCCAGGGAGAGTCCACCATCCACGAGTCACCCGTCTAGGAGTCGGTCTTCAGTCCCACTCGGGGGCTACCCTTTAGCGGGGCGATCAACCGCGTTTGCTCTAAGGATCAGATCTTACACGTGTTGGCTCACGTACCCCACTTTCGAGTCACTTAGATGTCGCACCATTTGAGTCCTATCAAAGTCTTTAGTCTCACTCGGGGGCTGTCCTCCACCCAAGCAGTCAACCACGGTCACCTTAAGGGGTACCCTACGTTCATCCTGCACCGGTGTCCTTATGAGGCCTTCTTCGTGTCGTACCTATGCTACGAATACTCGAGTCACCTAGGGTTAGGTCACCACGGTTGGTCCGACCACATGATATAGTCAAACACGGTCGCCCCCATTTTCGGATTCACCCTTATGCAGCTCGAGTCCAATTCGCAGTCGTTACCTTGTCTAGATCAACGTTCGAGTATCCCGGTCCAAGAGTCTTTGTCGACCCATCACCCCGGGCCGTGTCTAGTTTGACTCCCTCTCTTGCACTTGCGCAAAGTCAAGTTTAGGCGAGTCGTGACACCCGTCTTTCTCTCCAATCAAAGACCTTACCAAAAAAAACAACCAAGCGAGCGTCCGAGTCCGGATTTGATTCGAGTCTAAGTCTGAGTTCGAGTCTAGGATACCCTACATCCTCATTTCCAAATCAAAGTCAAAGTCAAAGTCAGTTGTATTCTGTCCTCTTTTTTCAAAATTCAATAAAATCAGCTTTTCTATTTCTCATACATACTTTCCTTATGTGTTTCCGAGAACATGATGAACACCATCATACACTGTGAGCACACGCACGTGACTATTATAGGCACATCTATAATGACTGCAGGAAATCGAGCCCGTGTTTTCCTTTTACCTATTCCATGTCTGGTATAGAAAGCCACATAACTACCCGTAGCAGGAGCATATCGAATCCTATAACAAATCTGGGTAGTCTTCTAGTTTGGGTTCAAGACGGGAGGCAAGCCCACTTCCCACAATAAACACCCATCTAATAAGACTAGCCAGTCCCTACCTTAGGTGTTAGTCTGACCGACAAAAAAAAAAGAGCTGGACAAAAAAATCAAAAGTCCAAGAGAAAAAAAGCAAAAGGCCAAAACAAAAAAGCTGGCCATGATCAAAAAAGAATTATCAATATCTCTCGACCAGACACGGTCAACTCAAATGAAGAATCCCATGACCGGGGCTAAGAGGTCAACCCAAAGAATTCAAAAACCCATGACCGTGAAACGGTCAATTCAAAAATTATCAATACCCATACAATCCAATAGGGGAGAGACAGTCAAGCTGGCCGGCTAACACCACATATAGCCTTCCCACATTACAACCCTCAAGACCTTCTCAAGACCTAGGCTAGAGACAGCCCAGAATTTTGAGGATTCAAGCTCCATAGGATACACCCTAACCTTTTGGGCCAGACATGGAAACTAGATCCCGCATTATCAACCTGGCCGATCGAAGTCCGAGTCATTTTTACTCGACTTCCCTCTTTCCTACCACATTACAATAATACCTTACCCTCGAAGCCTTAGCTCCACAAAATCGAGCTCCATATTTCGAAACATCAAAGCCACTTGCGACCTGGCTCCACATTTCCAAAAACATCTAAACCAGTTACCAGCCCCAAACACGGGAACTCAACTTGCAGTCGGCATAGAACATGCCCAAATAGTTCACACCACCTCTGGGGGCTATCCCGGAGAAGGCTCACAGTCACAGAATCAACATCTTAACTATTCCAGCCCTTTGGTCAAGACTTCATTGGGAATGCACCTAGCCTACACCATTGCTATGGCTAGTTACACACAAAGCCCTAATAAGTTAGGCATCATAATACATCTTTCAACACTGAACTACGGCTTGTTTTGATTTCACTACACGTGAATACGTAGGCAGCCTTTCGACAAAGGCACAACCATTCACATTCACACAAATTCGAAAAAGCATCATCATTCCGGTCACGACACTGTCTTGTTCTCAGCAGCTAGCTTTGTCATCCTGGGGGCTTCTCCTAGGCAGAAGTTCTCCATCCACTCACAAAATCCAGATAAATTCAAAGAATAAAGATCTAGCCTCCTTTCTATAGTGTGTCCTAGTACTCGGCTCAGTTGAAGACGAGAATTGGTCGGGGACTCGAAGCAATACCCACTTTGGGAATGTACCCCTAAATCAAAAGAATATCCAAAAGAACACCAGTCTACGACATTTCTACCACAAAGCCCTGTCGTACGGAAACAGTCCCATTCCGAGGATTCGATCGTGTTGCCACTCGCCTAGGCTACGGAATAGCGCAACTTAAGAGTCTTGTCATATTAGGTGGCCCATCCCCTACCGAGTCACGGTCCAACCCTTAGAGAGTCTAGTCGTGTCTGTCAACTCGTCTTGTCGCGTCCAGAGTCGAGTCGGTCGGTATATCTCTCTCTTCAAATTCTCATTTTAAAATTCGCAAAACTTAGCCATTTGAGAAAATCCCTTTCCTAGTCACCACGGGAATAGGAATTTTTATCACACTTCATCTAGGCATACAGACCTAACCAGAGACTTTAGGAGTCCGTGTCAGAATCGGATTAGGAATCAAGTCATCCCAAGCATTCTAATTTCCAAAAAAAAAATCATTTTCTTTCCAAAAAATCAATCAAAAATCATTTCTTCCCCAGCATGAGTCAGTGTTTCGCCTAAATGTTACATGCAATTTGTTATATATCAACAGACAGGTACCCCAAGACTCCCCAAAGAATTCTCAATGACTCCCCAGTGGAAGGATCATGCAACATTTCTATTAAGGAATCGGGATATATCTGTAAGCAGATACACCCAGAGCTTCCAAGGCAAGCTCCCATGCAATTCCAAGATGGGATGTGTCTGTAAACAGACACACCCAAGACTTTTTAGGAGAAAGTCCTCGCGCTATTCCAAGATGGGATGTGTCTGTAAACAGACACACCCAAGACATTTTAGGAGAAGTCCCCGCGCTATTCCAAGATGGGATGTGTCTGTAAACAGACACACCCAAGACTTTTTAGGAGAAGTCCCCGCGCTATTCCAAGATGGGATGTGTCTGTAAACAGACACACCCAAGACTTTTTAGGAAAAGTCCCCGCGACATTGTTGACATCTACCCAGGTGTGATTTCTATCTTATGGCTGGCGAGCCCTTCACGCAAGTCTAATGGACTCTAAACGACCCGATCGGAAGTCAGCCAGGTCTTAATCCTCGGTTGGCATGGTAGCTACTCTGACTTTCGCCTTGTCCAAGCCTCAGTAAGAGTGGGGGCTCTGTAGACACCCAGATTTTGACCGCCAGGTGTCTATAGTAGTTCCCGCCAAACACCCGATGATGATCGGACGCAAACATGCTTTGATGGACTCGGATATGGGCTCGAAATCATGGACATTTGGCTTGGGCTTATTACGGAGTACAAATCTTACAAAACCAACCTCAAATCCAGGCCCAGTGGGTCGTTTCGAGTCAAATGAGACTAATTTGGGTCGATTCCGACACCAGGGGTAAAACCATCTTTTAGCGACCGAATCAAAACCCGGTAAAAATTATTCTCGAGACACACGAGCCAGCCGTGACACCTCACGTGGCTGATTCGATCTCAAACACCACAAAAAACCAACTTCAAAAAATATTAAACAAATCCGTTTAAGGATAGAATTCGATCTCAAGTAGGAATTCTATCCGAAAACCGAATCAATTACCGACCGAGCATCAAAATACTCGGCCAACTCCCCCCAACCAGCCGAGATTCCTTGCTTCCTCCCCAAGCAACGGACTTCTCGTTCCTTTTGAACTCTCGCGTTTCCTATCCAAATCGGTATTTCTTGTTGTCTAAGCAAGATACCTCTCCTAAACCTCTTCGCCTATAAATAAGGCCCTATGTTCAACACAATTCATAGAGAAACTATCCATCAATAGGCGATCAATTATTCCCATACATGAAATATACATCTATCATTCATACATCCTCGACATCTAGCAAAAAAAATAATCTCGACATACATCCAAAGAAGCACCGAAATACTGTCAAAATACCGACGAAACCCGACCCTACCATCAGGGCGAATCTGTCACCTCACACACAAAAAAACGCACCATCCTAAACTCATCCACATCATCTCGACGCTCCCGTGCCTAAGCCACGGTCCGACGAGCTCTATACCGAGAAAGCAAAGCATGTAGGTTGAGGGTGTAAATCAAACCCGACTCTTTCCCTTTTCTCTTCCTTCTCCACGTTTTTTCTTCTTTCTTTTCGTTGCGTCGTCGGTCGTTTCGTATTTTTAATATGGGTCGTTCGTCACATATTTTTTATTATTTCTAATAATCGGTACTTCAAAAAACTATTTCTTTTATATAACGTTCTTAAAATACGATATTGATTTTCTAATCAAATATCGTATCCAACAAGAACTAAATTAATTAAAACTCGTTGATGCAAAAAATCGTTACATCTTTTTTAAACCAAATTCGACGATTTTACGCGGAGAGAGTTAACATCTTTTTTTCTCTTTTCGTTCAAATTTTTTTTTTCTTCTTTTCGTTCAAAGCAAACTTTTCTTTTTTCAAAACCTTTTCTAAAAACCTTCCGACTATTTGATATCGATTTCATAATCGAATATCGAATACGACGAATATCGAAAAACATAAATCGAGTATAAATTAATCCATATTTGTACGCGACTTATCAAAATTATCAATTTTCGAAAACCGAATCCGAGACAGTCACCCGCGTGAGTCGCGCCCCTCCCGGGCGAGTCGCGCGGACTGCTGTAAACCGCGGCCTGTTTTCTCGTCTTTTCCGATTTTTTCCAGCATCGTTTTCTAACGTAAAACATCGGTTTTCTCGGTATATTTTTAGATTTCGACAAGTATTTTTCGCGCGTCGTAAAATCTTTTCCAAAATCATGTATATTATCGTATTTACATCTTTATTCGATTTATTCAACCGTTATTAACTCGTTTGCTCCTTGTTTGTAGCGATTTATTTTTATCGTTTGTTTTATTAGACTAAAACGAACTTCAGATGCTAAAATAACTTTGACGTTATTAGTTTAATATGCATTAAACGACTTAGCAACCCATTTATTTTTCTCTCACATGCCTAGGGAAAATAATCTTTGCACATTCAACCGTCGAACTAACGCGTGTACACCAAAAACGAACGATATCTTAGTAAAGGCCGCTAAGTGCGGGCGGGGTTGGGTGTTCTTAGTGAACTTCCCAACACGTACCCTCACCCCTTACTCAGAACCATGGTTTCCGGATGTCCGGATCCATTGGCAACGAGAGTCATTCAATATACGATATCCGATAATGTCAGTATCGGTATCAAATGCTAAGGGACGAACCCAATAAACTCTGACATCGGAAATGGGCCGTATTTTGTACACGGCCCACTACGACATAGAGTGGGTTCGAATGGGCCCGAACTCCCACAAAGTTCGGTGGCGACTCCTACTTCGATTTAAATTTCAATTTGACCATCTCATATGGAGATTCATTCGCCTCCCCAAACCCGCGCGTGGCCGCGTCGGGGTGGACCTATGTCATGTCCACACAGTCTTGCCTAAAAACATATACATTCCCACATTAGACTAATTAATATATATTGTATCAATTTATAAATATTTTCACTTTTAATTAGTACTCGTATTTTTTTAATTAAAATAATCATTTGAAGTGCAACAAATCGACCAAAACTGCGAAGAAAGAAGACAAAATTACTTGAAAATTTTAGTTACGAAGCATATTCATCGAAATCGTCGGCTATTAATATACAAAAGTGTGAAACCTCTATCTCTGAAGCACATTCAACTGTATGAACAAAAAATACTCCAAAATCCACATAAATGTGACCACAAAACCAAATCTGTAATGCAAAATTCATACATCCCTAAAAAAACACACTGTAAAGAAACAAATTCAGTACATCCTACATTACAAAGTAACACAAAAATGAAAATCAACAGAAGTCTCTTCCTCAAGAGTTGCCCCTTAGCAACATATGGAGATTGGATTGCGATCACTTTAGGGCTCACACTTTGCACAATTGGTGGACATTTGTTACATGTTCCTACATGAATTGGTTTCGAAACAGGTAACAATTATTTCAAAGCAAAAAAAGAACAACCTGCATAAACGAAAGAAAGAACATGATGGATAACAATGTTTGATTCTCCTTCATTGTATTCCATTGCCAGTTGGATCCATCTGCTCCTCACACACAGATAAACTATTAGTGACTCGGTCACAAGTCATTTAAGTGTATTCGGTTTTTCAAACCAAAATCGGAATGAACTCGAGAACGATATAATATAAGTACGGAGGTGCGGAGTGCATGCTTGTATATAACCTAATATCGAGTTTGTTGTAATATGGGATGGTTACGATATATTGATTAATATCATGTTTTAAGTGGAATTAAAACCGTTAAATTAAGAGAAACATGTTATTTTGGTCGCTCCCTAAGGGACGATATTGGAACATGACCGTGTCCCAAGTGTACAAAATTGGTTTGCTACTGGTTGCCTACATGGTCATGTCCATCTTGGACATGACCATGTCGCTTATGGTCGACACGACCGTGTCGGTTTTGACACGTCCATGTCAATCAGCTTTGTTTTGCATGGTTTGTTCTCTTGTTTTGGCGATTGATTTGGTTGGTTTTGGAGGGAACCAACGTGTCATTCCCTAAAGTCTAAGTTCATATGACATGTTTTACATGAATTTTGGTGGTTAACATAACAACTTTCACAATAACTCAAAAAGTGCAAGTTTCAGAAATTCTAAAAGCCTAGAATTCTGTAAAATCGTCTTATCCTAGATAGATTCCGTGATACTCAAGGCTTATAGGGTCGAAATACTCTCAAGGAAAGCGTGTTCAACGCGATTCGATTGAATTGTCAATACCGTTTGTTCCATTTTCAATCTACAAGGTTCACAAAAGCTACAACATAAACTTCCATAAGGCAATCTTTTATCTAGTAACAACGATAATAGAGCTGTGTTATCCATGAGTGCTGCAAAAAAAAGATAAACATATCGCATTAAGACCATGTCACAAGAAATTAGTCAAGAATCCTTACCACAACTCCATTCACATCATTGTTATTGTGACCCTCACCTACGACATCTCGTGTTCGAGTCCTATAAATACAATAATTCATTGAGAGACAAAGGTATGATACCGTGAGTTTCTGACCTGACTAAAGATAACAAAAAAAATACACTTGATTCAAATATGAATTAAACGACTATAGATTACTCTAAAACATTCACCGACCAAAGAGACACTATACACTAATATTAATTCTGAAAAAGAGTATGTAAGGTACTTCCACATTTCTATACTATCAAATGAGTCCCTAACTAAATTACATCAAACCGTGGTTTCAAAAAAATTACATCAGACCATCACATTCACTCAATTAATCAAGCATGATAAAAACTTTAGCATTTATATATTTGTCCTGAAGCTGATCCAATACACACATAAAAATATTTACTCACAAATGTAAACAAAAACAACCTACTATACTACACTACAAAGATTTTTAATTAAGTTAGTACCCATTGTTTTTAAGTCCGTACCTGCTTGCCTAAGACATTTTCAAACACGATTTTTAGAGGTTAGAACACATAATTATTCATCTTCACCACAATATTGTTTGCAAGTGCGTACTTAATAAAACAAAAAAGTCAATTATTTTTTAGTTATAACTATATGATTGTGATAGAAGATTAGTGGAGTCGAGAAATGAAAAAGCTTAATGTGATTATCTAACAATGTGATTATCATGAAGCCTTGGATCGGTAATAATAAAGCTCCTTTTTATACGTTCTAGTGTAATGGCAAGATCAATACCCTTTCTCATTTCCCTTCTTCGTACTTTGTCATCCACATTGTTGTCATCATTATCAAAATCATCGTCCTTGCTACATTGTTGTCAATAGGTTCTTCGTCATCAATGGTTACTTTGCTTGCTTTTCTTCAACATCCTAAAATACAGTCCCAATGTCAACTTTTGACAAATAACATCTAGCTTTGTGTAGGATTACAACCCTTTAAGCCAAGGATCTGTTATAAGTGTTAACCAAAAAGACAAAAGTAGAGGGATAACGATTATACCTTATTAGCAGCGGAAGAGCGTATTAATAAGAATAATAAGAAATATAATAACCCAGAAGTATATATATAATTCCCCATGGACAGAATAAAGCAACCCAGATGTGATGCCTTCGTTGATATCCACACAGGTACGGAACTGCGGTGTATATGCTAGTATAAGGGTTTTGTGAGACGGTCTCACAAAATTCTCTCTCTCTCTCTCTCTCTCTCTCTTAATATATGAATCAATACTCGGAATTGTATGATTTGGTTCATCATATGAACTTCCTTATATAGGAGAGCTAGAGAGCTAGGTTACTTAACCTAGAAGTTATTCCATAACTCAAATTGATATAATTAGATTAGGGATTTTCTACGTGGTACCCCTGTATTTTTCACTTTTCTATGTGGTACCCCTACTCTTTCTATGTTTATACATGATACCCTTGAAGTTTATTATTAATTTAACTATCGCCCCGAATTTTTTTTTCCATCAAGTTTTGTCGTTAGATTATGTTTTTAGCTTAGAATTAAGACTTCAATATCATTTAACTTAGATAATTATCAAGTTATTGAGCTTAATTCAAGTGTTATCATTTGATTTGACAATATAACGTCAAAAATGTAATGCGTTTAGATTCGGAGTATAACTGCAAACACGTACAAAATTGTTAGTTTAAGTTCAATTATCGGTTAATTAGGTATGTCAAATGACGTTTAACTTTTATTCTTGAACATAAAAAGGTAATTTGTTGCCAAACTTGACGGGAAAAAAAGTTTATGGGTACCAATAAAGATAATAATAAAGTTTAGGGATACCAAAGAAACTTTTTGTAAAGTACGAGGGTACCATGTATACATGTAAAAAGTGTAGGGGTACAAGGTAGAAAAGTAAAAAGTTCAGGGGTACCACGTAGAAAATCCCATTAGATTATCACAATAATTATAGTTACAATATACAAGTTATTCCACAACTCTAATTGGTATAATTAGATTATCACAATAACTCTAGTTACCATAACTACATTATTACTATAACTCTAATTACCATAATCCGACAACACAGCTGAGTCGTATTACTACTGACCCGATATATTAATATAGATATATTAATAATATCCCGTACACATTGTGTGTGACCCAATGGGCCCACTTAAGACTACCAGACATATAACTCATTTATATGTCAACCCGACATCGACCTCTAGCAAGGCATATCAGAAACGTAGACTTAAGCGGGTAAATCCGTAGGACAGTGGACATAACTCCTTCAGTCTCCCACTTGTACATGTCCTCTCAAGAACGACGTTGAGTCTCTTTGCTACTATTGTCTCCAATTGAGAATGAGGTAAGAAAAAGTGTCATCCTCACATGTCTCAATCTTTTACTCGAATATCTGAGTTGACTTGTTAAAAGAGCAGATAGATGACAATCATCCTATCTGAGCGCAGCCACGCATTTGCTCAAGTCACACTCTTCGAGTGGCCAAGAAACAATAAATTCCTTTCAATAAAGGAAGAGGAAATCCCATCTTGTCTAACCACATCCTATCAAATGATCCATGCATGCCCAATAACCATCCATAGCCCCCTGTCACAGCTGACGAGGAATAGTATCAAAGCATACACATCACATGTACAGAATAGTCAAAGACTCAGGTCTAAAGACCGTACAAGTTCATAACTTGCAAAGAACTTTACTGACACTAAGCGAAATCTTAGTAAAATCCTTTTCGGCGGGTCTGTCTAATGCATGTTCTTAACATATACCCGTGTGCCTGGTTTAGTATCTCGATACCTATTACTCAAGGAACTTAGTCATCAACCAACTCACACACTAGTTATTTAAGGGTATTCAAATGTCCCAACATAATACCCTGACTAGAGACAAAATAATTACATCATCCAAATAGAGTTCCAAGACTAAGTCACGCACTTAGTGGTCTATTTCATCAATGTATATTATTTAGGGACAAACAATCCATACACGAATTGAATGAAAATCGCACTTTATTGAATAAAAGCAATAGTAAAAATTACAAAGTTCAGCATAAAATTAATACTCCCACTAAAACAAGTATCTCTTATATAGGACTTAAGACCATCCGCTCATGCATTTAATGCCTATCGCAGCTCTATGACTCTCATGCTTAGGCTGCGGGAGGGGATTTGTCAAGGGATCGGCAACATTTGCTTCCGTTGGTACTCTGCATATCTTGATATCCCCTCTCTCAATGAACTCTCTGATTAGGTGAAATCTTCTAAGTATGTGTTTGGATTTCTGATGAGACCTAGGTTCCTTAGCTTGCGCTATGGCACCATTATTATCATAATAAAGGTCTACCGGGCTTGAAATGCTAGGGACGACTCCCAGCTCCTCGATGAACTGCCTAATCCAAACAGCTTCTTTTGATGCTTCCGAAGCAGCAATATACTCAGCTTTTGTTGCAGAATCTGCCACTGTGCTCTGTTTGGAACTTTTCCAACTTACAGCACCACCGTTCAAACAAAAGACAAAACCAGACTGTGATTTGGAATCATCCCTGTCTGTCTGGAAGCTAGCATCGGTGTAACCACTTACAACGAGCTACTCTTCACCTCCATATACCAAGAATAAGTCTTTAGTCCTTCTTAAGTACTTTAGAATATTCTTGGCTGCTATCCAGTGACTTTCACCCGGATTCGACTGGTATCTACTCGTCATGCTTAGAGCACAAGCTACATCAGGACGAGTACACAACATGGCATACATGATGGATCCTATGGCCGAGGCATAGGGAACCTTACTCATGCGCTCTAGCTCATCAGGTGTCGAGGGACACTAACTCTCGCTTAGATTGACACCATGTGACATTGGTAAGAACCCTCTTTTGGAATCCGTCATATTGAACCGTTTAAGGATCTTATCAATATAAGTTCCTTGACTAAGTCCAATAAACCTCTTTGATCTATCTCTATAGATTCTTATTCCTAAGATGTAGGCTGCTTCACCCATGTCTTTCATGGAAAAACAACTTCCAAGCCAACCTTTTACGGATTGCAACAATGGAACGTTATTTCAAATTAGGAGTATGTCATCGACATATAGAACCAAAATTGCTATTGCACTCCCACTAACTTTCTTATACACACAAGGCTCAACTTCGTTTTTACAGAAGCCAAAGGCTTTAAATTCCTTATCAAAACGAAGATTCCAACTCCAAGATGCTTGCTTCAGTCCATAAATGGAATGCTGAAGTTTGCATATTTTCTTAGCATCCTTTGATATGAAACCCTCGGGTTGTGTCATGTACACATCCTCTTGCAGATTCCTGTTAAGGAAAGTTGTTTTCACATCCATTTGCCAAATTTCATAATCATGAAAAGCTGCAATTGCTAAGAGAATCCTAATGGATTTAAGCATCGCTACTGGTGAGTAAGTTTCGTCATAGTCGATACCATGAGTTTGCTTGAAACCTTTAGCCACCAAGTGAGCTTTATAGACATCTATATGTCCTTCCATGTCAATCTTCTTCTTAAAGACCCATTTGCACTCGATGGTTTTGACACCTTCGGGTGCGTCTATCAAAGTCCATACTTTGTTATGGTACATGGAATCCATTTCGGACTTCATGGCCTCAAGCCATTTTTCAGAGTCTGGTCCCATCACTGCCTCTTTGTAGGTTTCAGGTTCATCATTTTCTATCAAGTATAAATCATGACGATACCTAGCCGGAGTTTGCCCAAGGTTAGATCTTACAGACTTACGAGGGACAAAATCATTAGAAACAGGCATAGGTACTTCTTCAAGTGGTGGGATCGCAACATCTTGCACATTCCCCTCCTCATCCTCAGCTTCCTCATTAGGAATTGTGGATGCCTGATAACCCCAAATTTCTTCAAGATCAACCTTACTCCCACTACTCCTTTTGGAAATGAACTCCTTTTCCAAGAAGACTCCATTCCGAGCAACAAACACTTTGTTCTCAGTAGGATTGTAGAAGTGATAGCCTCTAGTTTCCTTTGAATAACCAACAAAAACGCATTTGTCAGATTTAGGTCCTAGCTTTTCAGGAATCAATTTCCTAACATAAGTTTCGCAACCCCAAATTTTCATGAAAGACAAACTAGGAACCTTTCTTGTCCACATCTCATGTGGTGTCTTTTCAACTGACTTAGATGGACACCTATTAAGTGTAAAAGCAGAAGTTTCGAGCGCATAGCCCCAGAAGTAAATAGGAAGGTCTGCATGACTCATCATAGATCGAACCATATCTAGTAAGGTTCGATTTCTCCTCTCAGACACACCATTCCATTGTGGTGTTCCAGGTGGAGTGAGTTGTGAAACAATTCCACAACTCCTAAGATGATCATTGAAATCTTGGCTCAAATATTCACCACCTCGATCCGATCGAAGGGCTTTAATTGTCTTGCCTAGTTGATTCTGTACTTCATTTTGGAATTGTTTGAACTTTTCAAATGATTCCGATTTGTGCCTCAACAGGTACACATAACCATATCTACTGAAATCATCAGTAAATGTAATGAAGTATGAAAATCCTTCCCCGAGCTGTGGTACTCATTGGACCACATACATCCGAATGTATAAGTCCCAATAAGTCAGACGCCCTTTCATTGTATCCAGTGAAAGGCGTTTTAGTCATCTTGCCAAGTAAACAAGATTCGCATATATCATATGATTCATAATCAAAATGATCTAAACGTCCATCCTTACGGAGCTTTTGTTTGTCTTATATATTCATTGTGAGTATATTTTAATCAAAAACAAACAAATGAGCGAGACGCTTATTTAACACCAAAATGAAATGACCGACTCAAAGATTAAAAAATATCTGGGACTCAACAGAACTTTATATATATTCATTCATTTTAGTGGCAGATGATTAAAAATGAGCAAAATAACGCATGGTTGATTATTTGAAGTGCGAAATGTACGAGCTATCAATTGGCTTATAATAGTGTTGTTCCAAAATTAACATGAAAAAAATACGGAGTTAAAACATTTCTAGCTTTAGTAACACCATTCCTTAATTCTTTGTATGTTTTATGTCTCTGATTTGTTATTTCAACTAGCCTCCTATGCCATATCATATATGATACCCAGGCCAGAACAAAAAACTATTCTTGTTTATATTTCTTTAACATCTAGATTGTGTTCTATCATCAGAACAAAGTATATATTATCATGAATAGTACTGGATTGCTTTATGTTAGAAAAGTGCAATGCGAACGAAACTGGAGAGTAATGTTCTCATCTACCAATGGAGGAATATTCTATGGAGGAATTTCGGTTAGAAGGGTACTCCCATTCACACTGCTTCGTCTCAGCCTTTTTTTTATTCTCTCACAATCTTTGCAACGTCTTCTCAAACCTTTCAAGCAACCTGAATATGTCAGCAAAATATTGGTATGAAATTATATATAGTCTTTTTATTTTAAGTACAAACTGACATATACAATATTTTATAAACAAAATTTCCCAATATATTATTTTTGTGTATATATATATATATATATGAGAATGTCATAATTTGTAATACAAGATCATGATTATCTATAATACACAGGTTGCTGCTAAAAAGTTTCTTACACATAATTTATGAGATTTGTTAATGTTTTTTTTTTAAATTTTGAAACAAATAAAAATATTTATTTATTTTATTCTTAAATATTAAAATATTATATAATATAGATTTATTATTTATTTATTTTACCATGAAATAATTTAAAGTATTGAGATAATTTTTTTTATTATTGTCTCGTGCATATAATATCTATAAATATCACTCTGTAATCAATATAGATTATATAACATAAATTCTTGTTGAAGTTTTTTCAAGGGATGTGGTAGTCTCCTAGTTTTGTAAAACACTAAATTTAAAATATTAAAACATTTTATGATAAATAATACTCCCTCCGATTCAGAATGATCTTCCCCTTCGATTAAAATATACCTCACATATATTAAACAAATGGGAAACTCTTTCTGAATCGGAGGGAGTATGAGTTTTGGTATGAGATAAAATACATTGGGAGTATTTTAATCATTATCGTTTGTCTTTTATATTCATTGTGAGAAATATTTTAATAAAGACAAACAATTAAATGGAACGGAAGGAGTATATATTAATATTTGATTATATTTATTACTCAATAGTATTTTAATTTTTATACTCCCTCCGATTTCGAAAGATCTTCCCCTTTCTTTAACATATGTGAGGTATATTTTAATCAAAGAGGAAGATCTTTCGAAATCGGATGGAATAGTATTTATCGAACTTACATAGAAATAATTAAAAAATATATAATGATTATTTTATTAAAAGGTATGTATGAGTTTATTTATTGAATAATAAGACGGACGTTCTCTCTAATTTTATGTATTTTGTTACTATGATTACGACTCAATTTTCCACCCACATTAGTTGGTCCCTAGTGACAATGACACATAAATTAACTCATTGAAACCATTTTTCCGTCAACATGGTATTATTTTTCACATCGTGTGTCGGGACACCGCGACAAAACTGGAGGGTAGAGCGTCAATATGGTCGTATACTTAATGTTGCTCGTGCCTTCCGTTTTCAACCTGCTCTGCCCATACGATTTTGGGGAGAATGTATGCTCGCCTCAACTCATTCAATAAATCGCAATCATTGATTCTTGACAGAAAAACCCCACATGAAATTCTCTTTGCCTCCTCTTCGTCATTCACTGATCTTCGTGTGTTCGGGTCCCTTTGCTATGTTCATAATCAAGGATTCAAGGGTGATAAATTTGGTAGTGATAGGGTGAATCTTGTCTTTGTCGTTTAAGTAAGCAAAGTCGCATGCACAATTAAACTCAATTTATAAAACACCTCAAGAATCACTAAACACGTAGTTAAGTCATCAGAAGAGGGGTTGAACCACAAGGAATGGACTAAAGTAATATCCTAGAGAAAATGACTAACATGTGCAAATACAATCACGATCACTAAACTATGATAGGAAAACATACAAACACACAAATTAGGGGTTTGAATAAGATGGTTAAACCCAAGTTTGGACTAAAATGATCATTAAAGCAATGATTAATCAATTAAAAGTGTAAGCAATGGTGAGTAACTCACTTTATCCCCGAGGGGACTTTAGACCACATTATCCCTTGTGTGGTCTACTCAGGGCAGCAACAGGATAAGAAGTGTAAACTTCAAATTTTTGAACATGTGGACTCAGGCGAAGGAGTTTTAAGGACGTAGTTAAGACGGGTTGGGCTAAGGGCGTGATGGGAACTCCTATGTTCAGAATTGTTCTTAGATTGAAAGGGCTTAAGTATGAGTTGAAGAAACTGAACTCCTCGTGCTTTGCTGATGTGGTGAATATTTGCAACCAAGAAGAGATGAGGTTGAGTTCATTACAGCTGCAATATATTGCATCAACAACTTAATTGAAGATATGGAGCTGAGAACTAGAGAATGAAAGCTTAATAAGGAGGTTTGTAGGTTACATACTGCGAGGGACGCATACTTACAGCAACTAGCAAAGATGCGGTGGGTTAAAGAAAAGGATGTGAATTATGCTTTTTTCCATAACTCACCGCGAGCTCGTCGGAACCATTATTCTGTTACAGTGATTTCTGACTTGCTTGGCCAGGAATGTAATACGAAGGATGCCATTCATAGGGCATTTTTGGAGTATTATCAGGGGCTCATTGGATCTGCAGTCACCTGGTGACTGTGAATGAGAAGATTGTTAGGAATGGGAAGGTATGTACAGAGGAACATTGGGTTGTACTTACCGCGCCTATTACTGACATGGAGGTGAAGGAGAGCATTTTCAGTATCCATATGGATCGTTCCCTTGGCCCCGATGGGTATTCGAGCTTATTCTTTATCATACATTGGATATCATTGGTAAGGATGTCACCTTGTTGATTTTTTTTTGGAACGGGGAAGCTGCTCAAACAGATTAATGTCACTACGCTCACATTGATTCCCAAGGTCAAACAGCCTCAATTTGTCCTGGAATTCCGTCCTATTGTCTGTTGTAATGTTCTATATAAATGCATTACTAAGATTATGAGCAAGATATTATTTTATTTGTCCTCTCTGAGATAATTGGACCTTGAAACATCTCACATTGATTGAAGATGTCATATTTATAAGCTTAATAAATAACTAGTGATTAAAAGGATTGAAAGTACTACTCATATCAACAAAGTGATCTTTCTTTTTTCTGGTCATCCATGCAAAAGAACATCGTAGTTAAGTGTGCTTGGCTGAGAGTAGTCTAAGGATGGGTAACCTCCTGGGAAGGTTTCCAGGTGCGCTGGAAAGGACTCGTCCATTAAGGTATTGGTTCGCGCTTTTTCTTCTTTTAGTAAGGCATAGGGTCTGACTATGAGTATTGGGAAGTCAAATGCATATTTTACTGGGATACATGCTTCAGGGAAGGCAAAGGTACTTTTTTTTTTCCGACTACTGTGAAGGCTCCTATCCCTTTAAGTATCTTGGAATTCCCATCCAGCCTTCCAAGTTTATTAAGAGGGAAGGGTCACTCCTGCTGGAGAAGATAGTAGCCAGGATTAGGA
Source organism: Agrostemma githago (assembly GCA_958450325.1). Lineage (NCBI taxonomy): Eukaryota > Viridiplantae > Streptophyta > Magnoliopsida > Caryophyllales > Caryophyllaceae > Agrostemma > Agrostemma githago. The sequence goes on from OY288248.1 coordinate 28,178,555, forward strand.
GTCTTGGGTTCGTAAGTTATCTTATGCAGACAAGTTGACCCTTATACAAGCGGTCTTATCGAGGCTGCATTCTTACTAGGCGATGATCTTCATTATCCCTAAAAGAAATTCTGGCACGAATTAATGTTGCGTGCAGGAGTTTCCTCTAGCCGAGCACACAGGAATATTTACGGGCACCTGTGGTAGCCTGGGATGATGTCTGCATGCCGAAAGCAGAAAGGGGCCTAGGGTTGAGTAATTTGCAGGTTCGAACACGACTGCGTTTGGCAAGCTTGTGGCTTGGATTTTTGATGATCCGCATAGTGTAATCCCCTAGAAATTCTAACGCAATACAGTGGCGAAAACACTGTAGGGTGGGATTAAACACACTGACAAACTATATCTTATTAAAAGATATGGTAAGTCAATACAAATGCCTCTTTTTACAAAAGGGCTAAAAGTGAAATCTCCAAACGGGTTTATACAAATCCCTAAATAAACATGAATGAAGGAAGAGTAGGATCCACGCTACTCGTTAGCTCACACCCAAAACCCAGCAGCAAATACCTGTCATGTAATAAACATAACAACCACGTCAGTGGGGAGTAACTCGGACGTTCTCCCAACCATAATATATCATATGGAAAAATAATATTATTATTATATCAAAATACATAAAATGAGAAAAACATTACTCCCTCCGTTTCAATGAATTGTTTGACTTTGCTTTTGGCACCAAGGGCAAGAGATCCAATTAGGAGATGACATGTGGAGTCAAATTCATGAGAAGGTTCAAATTACATATAAAAAACATTCCTAAAATAGAAAGACAAACAATTCATTGAGACGTCCCAATATGGAATAGGCAAACAATTCATTGGAACGGAGGGAGTAAATGATATAATAAAAATAAGTTTTCGGAGAAAACTTAAAATATTGGAACAATAAAATCGGAACAAGTTTTCACGAGAAAACTCCAAATATTTTCCAACCTGCAAATCAAAATGTATCGATAATAATAAAAATATTCAAAACGGCGTTATGGAAATATTCAGTGTAGAAGGTTAGACTTTCACAAGGAGAATACTAAAAACTAGCTTCGAGAACTTAGTTCAAACAAATCAAACTTCGGTCCCTAATTAACTAGGCTACTCAACCATAATAGAGCGGCGACTTATAAATGCGTGACCCTAGTTTAAGACAATGTACATCCCTCCTGGGATTACCTGTCACCCAGTTCAACTTATGACGGCGACTTACTGCGAGGCCTAAGCTTAAGGTCAAAATGTACACAACTCCCGGGATACCTGTCACCCGGTTCAACAATCAATGTACCGATTCCTGATACACTAGCCTTATAGTTGATGGCAAAACCGTAAGCCCCAGATTATATTACTCTAACCCCACACTTGTCCTTATTCCATAACTCAAACAGCCATTATTGATATATATACCAAAGATATAATCATTATGAATAATATGAGGATAAAAAGAATAAACATTTATATAAAAGGGAAACTTTCTATAAATAGAAGCTTACTAATTTTAGAAACTTACTTAAAATAGAAGTATTGATATAGAAAATACGTAAGTTATTAAAATAAGTGAAACGTATAAAAATTAGCATTTCTAACGAAATTAACATTTTGTTATTATCGTCGTTATCGTAACTTTAATATATTTCTAAATTCGTTACTCAAAATATAAATAAAATATAATAAGTTAATATATAGTATTTTATAATTAATTAAGAAATCGAGTTAAAATTATAGATTTTAGAAAAGAGATGTTTTAAGATAAACGATCTCAAAATTAATTGAGTCAACGAGTTTTATATATAAACGAAACGAGTCAACGAGTTTTACAAAGTTTTCAAATTATTTTTAACAAATAGCTTTTATTAATAATTAATACGGATTTTAACAAAAATAGTCAATCGGAAAAAAAACAAGAAATTATTAGTGAAAATAGTCTCGACTAAAAATATATTTAAACAAAATCGACTATTTTCTCATTTATTAGAATAAATCATAAAACAAAAATTAATTTATTGAACAAGTATACAAATCTCGATTATAATATAAAAATACGATTTTAAGTTAAAATTATAAATTAACGAAATACGACGAAACTATGAAATCGATATTATTTAGTTACTAGTGTCACGATAACCAACAAAATATTACAACGATCGTAAATAATAAAATTACTAACGATTTATAAAACGATATCGAAATTCGTAAAAATATTTATAAGGTGCAAAATTTTAAAATAACTTTTTTAGCAATTAATAAATAACTAAAATTAGAAAATCGAAGTTAAAATATTTACTACATAATACTACTCAAACATACGATATAAAATCGAGTAACGTCCTAAAGTTATCTGGAGACGATAGCCGAGCGATCATGTACTTGCCTTTTCCCGAAGACCAAGCTTGAACCTTAGACTAGAAAGCCGATTCAATAAAACTTCGAGGCCTTCACGAAACGAAAAAGAACGAGGTTTGGATAATGAGAATACGGAGAAGGGAAGCAGAAAACATTTCAATAAACGACGGTAACAACGGCGGCAGCGAGACAACATCGTATTACAACTAACAGTACACGCTGAACCACAACAGAACAGGGGAGAATGAAATTTCAGGAATGGATCGGGTTTCGTGTGCATAAACAACAAGACTAAAGGAGGATGAAAGTTAATAGAACCCGGACAGTATTCGCAACAAGGCAACAATGGCAGCAGCAGCAACAACATACAGCAACATTACGACCGCAAAAATGACAGCAACAACAGCAGCCTAGATCCCGGACAACAAAACAAGCGAAGCAACGAAGAGGAAGAAAAGGAAATGAATAAAGGGAGAAGAAGAAGCAACAGCACGCAGCACAACGCAGGAGCCAAGACAAAACGAGACAAAACGAAGAGGAAGAAGAAAAGAAGAACAGGTAACAAGACCAAAACCGAAAAGCATTAGCGCAGCAACAACAACAAAAACAAATGAAGAAAACAGGAAGATTAAGAGTAACGGTGACACGATATGTAAGGACAGAGGGTGAACGACAAAGACATCCATGGAATCGGCAAAGTACGGAGTAGTAAACACAGCAGTAACGACCCACAACAGGAGCAAGAAAAACAAACCATAACAGCAGCTTAATCAAAATAACGAAAAGTCGGAAGAGAAAGAGGAGAAGAAGATCAACAGACTGGACACCAAACATGTAAAGAGTACTCATCCAAAGGGAACTCAGTACACTATTCGAGGACTAGGAGGAAAGGAGGAACCTAGGATGTTTAGAATTGACAACTCACACTTAGAGTCAAATCTAGTCTAGACTACTACTTGTATAGTACTGTGGACTAATGCTTTGTATGCTGGGTATTGCCCAACAATGTGACTTACTGATAAACGTCTTCCTACTGTACTGTAAAGCATTATTCATTCATTCAATGAGATAAACAAAAATCTTCTCAACCTTTCTCTTCAATGTCTTCTACTTCCGACAGATCATTTACTAACCTTCTTTAATCAATATGGTATTAGAGCCATAGGAATAAGGAGACAAATAACCAACTGATATTTTGCATTGACTACAACTCTTCTTGAGCATTCAAGAGCATTGAATTCGTGGCTACTTATAGCTTGCTTCCTGTGTTGCATAACTCACAAATATCTTCATTCATCTCACTGCCAATTAAATGGCTGGTGAAATAGAAAGTTCTTTCTCGAAAGATACAAAAGAAACCATGAAGGCAACATATCCACTCTATATGCATCCTGCTGAAAGTGCTCACCCTCTAGAGGTGGATACCAAACTTTCAGGCATTGAAAATTATTTGGAATGGAAGAGACAAATGGAAATTGCCATTTGCTCCAAGAGAAAGGTGGGTTTTCTGACTGGAGTAACAAAGAGACCCACCTCAGATCGAATCAGGCAGGAAGCATGGGACACTTGCAACAACCTGCTGTTCTCCTGGATTCTACATAATGTAGAGAAACCCATCAAGAAATCTATTCTCTACACTCAGACAGCCAAGGAGGTTTGGGACTACTTTCAAAAACAATTCTCTGTGAGCAATGGAGCAAGGAAATTCAGGCTGAACAAAGAGCTTGAAGAATTGGAGCAAGAAGATAAGACCATCTATGATTATTTCACAGAGCTCAGGATACTTTGGCAGAATATTGAAATAATGTCCGATTGGCCTCCAATAACTCAAGTCACTGCCGAGACTAATGCTTGGGTGGATGTACACTTAAAGGAGCAAGAGGAAAGAAAGTTGTTTCAGTTCCTAACTGGACTGAACCCCTCGTATGCAACAATGAGAACCAACATCCTCATGCTGACTCCCTTACCAACTGTAGAGGAAGCTGCTGCTCTCTTTCAATAAGAAGAAGCATAGCGAAGAAACTACAAGAGTACTCCCAAGGTGGAACCTGAAGGTGGTGACAACGCTGCATTCTTTGCTGGCTCAAAAGAGTCAGATAACTCTTCTTATTGTCATGTCTGTACCAGGAAAGGGCACACAAAAAATAAGTGTTGGAGGGTGATCGGGTATCCTGTGGATCATCCAGTATCCAAGAAGTTTCCTGAAAAATCTCAGGCCAACAAGTCAAGAGCAAGCCAGCAAATATCTGGTGGAAGAGGATACAAATCTGGAGTGAGCAGAGGCAGAGGAAGTTCAGGCTATAATAGACCCAACTCATCTGAAGCAAGGGGGACAACTAATAATGCAGCACTAGGAGAAGAGCAAGGGGACTCTGGAGGAGCCATAACCCTGACCACTCAGCAATTCGCTCAACTTATGAGCAACCAAAGGGGCAAGGAAGTTAACTACTCTGAGTTAGAAGATGAATTAGAAGCCAACTTTGCAGGTACGACATACTTAAACTGTAATTATTCATCTAGAGCGCCCCATGAGTGGATTGTGGACTCAGAAGCTTCTAACCACATGGTCTTTGAGCCATCCATCTTGGAAAACCTTAGAGAACTGAAAAACAAACCTAAAATAAATCTACCTACTGGTGCAACTACTGTGGTCTTACATGCAGGAACTTATACATTTCAAAATGGCCTAATTCTGAGGAATGTCTTGTGTGTACCCTCATTTAGACACAATCTTTTATCTGTTCAAAAACTTGCAAGAGATGCAAACTGTCATATAACATTTTCTGATAAAATGTGTGTTATACAGGACTTTCAAACCAAGTCTACTAAGGGGGGTGGAAGAGAAAACAAGGGTGTTTATTACTTATTAAATAATGTCAGTAAGCAACACCTTATGTTAAGAATTGATGAACTAGTATCTAGTAGGTCGAATGCTTGTAATGCTACTATGGCCTGTAGTATGACAGATCAAGGGAAGCAATCAACCAATATAAAATAAAATGTTGATTGTCTTCCTGTTAGTATGTGTAATGAATTGCCCATTTTCAATGAAAAGGACTCCGATGTCTGGCATTTAAGGCTTGGACATGCCTCTGACTCTAAGTTAAAACACATTCTTGGACTGTCTAAACAATTCCAGAAGAACGCAAGGGGAGTGTGTATGGTATGTCCAATGGCAAAACAAACAAAATTGCCTTTCCCTCTTAGAATACAACAAGCAAAGGCTATCTTTGATCTTGTTCATGTGGATGTTTGGGGACCTTACAGAAAAGAAACAAGAAACAGACACAAATTTTTCTTAACTATAGTAGATGACCACAGTCGAGCTACGTGGGTTTCTCTCATGAAACACAAGTCTGAGGTGGCTGGATTACTTGTTCAGTTTTATAAATTTGTCAGGACTCAGTTCAACTCAACTATCAAAGTTCTCAGGTCGGATAATGCACTTGAAACAAAAACACTTGGGGAGATAGCAAAAAGTTCTTACAATCTAAGGGAATTTGGCATCAAACAAGTTGTGTGGATAGACCACAACAAAATGGGGTTGTGGAAAGGAAACATAGACATTTATTGGAAATTAGCAGAGCAATCAGATTCAGTTCAGGATTACCACTCATGTTCTGGGGTGATTGTGTTCAGACTGCTGCCTACATAATCAACAGATTACCTACTCCTTTGGTGGGAAATAAAACCCCATATGAAATACTCTTCCACAAACCACCTGAATATGAGAGAATGAAAGTGTTTGGATGCTTGGGCATGGCCTATAACCCAAGTAGAGACGGAGATGAATTTCAACCAAGAGGTATCCCATGTATATTTCTAGGATATCATTTATCCACAAAGGGATATAAGATGTATGATATAGTAAAGAAACAAATGTTCATTTCTAGAGATGTGCAATTCTTTGAACAAATTTTCCCTTGCAAGATCAAGAACTTTGCAAAACACCTACCCACCTTACATACCGGTGTATATCAGGATCTCCCTCCTCCTATTCTAAGAAACTCTACTGCATTTATTGACACTGAAGCCTCCTCATAGGTTACTGAACCTGAACTTGACCAAGAGAATAGCTGCCTGAATGAAAGTACTGATGTTGCTTCTCCCCAGTCAGACTCCACAGCTACTGTCTTACTGCAAGACAGACCAAGACGTGAAAGGAGGGCACCTGACTGGGCAAGGGATTTCATAGTCAATAATCCGGTTATGGCTCCCTCTAGTGTAGCAAATGTGGTTCAATTACATCTGGAAAAACCGAACTTATTTGCAGGATATGCTCAACTCCCTTCAGATCACATGGATCCTAGTACTTTCCAGGAAGCAGTACAAGACTTAAAGTGGATTAAGGCCATGGAAGTGGAGCTCAAGGCCTTGCACGACAACAACACATGGACTCTTACTCAATTACCAAAAGAGAGAAAAGCAATAGGTTGCAAATGGATCTTTAAAAGTAAATTTAATCCAGATGGTACCATCGAAAAACATAAGGCAAGACTTGTTGTCCAAGGATTCAGGCAACAATATGGAATTGATTATGATGAGACGTTTGCCCCTGTGGCAAAGATGACAACCATACGGGCACTTCTTTCTGTCATTTCCATTAACAATTGGACAACTTGCCAAATGGATGTGGCAAATGCATTCCTACATGGTGATCTTGAAGAAGAGGTCTATATGAAGGTACCCCAAGGATACTGTGATGGTATATTGAAACATAGCAAATAGGGGGAGTGTGCAGGTACAAAGGGGCAAGTTTGCAAATTAATCAAGTCCCTCTATGGACTGAAATAAGCACCACGTCAATGGTTCTCAAAACTATTCCAAACTCTTCTCACACATTGGTTCAGAAAGTTCAATGTTGATCACTCTCTCTTCATAAAGCAACAAAATGGTAATACCACAGTTATACTAATCTATGTGGATGATATGGTTATTGTAGGAGATAATCCTCATGAAATACAAGACCTAAAGAAGCATCTCAACTCTTCATTTCACATGAAAGATCTTGGTGAACTCACCTACTTCTTGGGCCTGGAAGTACATAGAAATAGTTCAGGTATTTTCATCTCACAACACAAATACACCAATGATTTACTAAAATCATTTGGAATGGACAATGCCAAAGCAACCCAATTACCTCTTAATTTGATTCTAAAGCTTGAACCTACCAAAGGTACTCCCTTACCACATCCAGACCTCTATAGACAGTTGGTAGGCAAACTTATATACCTCACAATCTCTAGGCCAGATATTGCCTTCTCCGTTCAGCTCCTCAGTCAGTTCTTCCAACCTCCCACTTCTGACCATATGCAAGCAGCCAGACGTGTTCTCAGGTACTTAAAGTCAGCACCTGGACATGGAATTCTCTTTGCCAGTAATTCAGCAGTCAAGTTGACAGCTTATTGTGACGCAGATTGGGTGTCTTGCCCTTTCACCAGACGCTCCACCACAGGCTATTGAGGCAACTCACCAATCTCCTGGAAGTCTAAGAAACAATCTGTGGTGTCTCAATCCTCTGCCGAGGCAGAGTATAGAGCTATGGCTATGACGACATGTGAAATAACTTGGCTATCCATGTTACTTAAAGACTTGGGTCTCACTCACTTAGGACCAGCACACCTCAAGTGTGACAACCAAGCAGCATTAGCAATTGCAGCAAATTCGGTCTACCATGAACGCACAAAACACATTGAAGTAGACTGTCACTTTGTTCGAGAAAAGATTCAACAAGGCTTACTCACTACGTCCTATGTCAATACGAAGGATCAAGTCGTTGATGTTTTTACAAAATCGTGTTCTATATCTCAACAACGTCATCTACTGTCCAAGATGGGAGTTGCATCTTCACTCCACTCTCATCTTGACGGGGAGTGTAAAGAGTATTCATCCAAAGGGAACTCAGCACACTATTAAAGGACTAGGAGGAAAGGAGGAACCTAGGATGTTTAGAATTGACAACTCACACTTAGAGTCAAATCTAGTCTAGACTACTACTTGTATGGTACTATGGACTAATGCTTTGTATGCTGGGTATTGCCCAACAATGTGACTTACTGATATAAGTCTTCCTACTGTACTGTAAAGCATTATTCATTAATTCAATGAGATACACAAAAATCTTCTCAACCTTTCTCTTCAATGTCTTCTACTTCCTACAGATCATTTACTAACCTTCTTTAATCAATAAAACAACGGACACGAGTAAAATAGAATGACGACGACCAAGGCATCGAGATTAGTGAAAGAAGGAAGTCAGAGGAGGGAGAAGAAATGGGCTACCTTAGCACGCAGGAAAAGGGGGTGGCAGACTGACGACGGTGGAGGAAAACAGCGTGAGACAGTGGCGTAGATCGGCACACGAACCAAAACAGAGAGAAACGAGGGAGTAGGGCGAGTAGTACAGAGAGGATATGACGAACAAAACCCGATACGAACGAGCAGCAGAAAAATGAATACAGCAGCATAAAGGAGGAGGTGAGCGGAAGAAGAAGATGATGGAGGCTGGTATAAGGTGATTAATAAAATTTTAAAAAAAAGGAAGAGGAGATGAAAGATGAAGGATGAAACGGTGGAGCCAAGAGGTGGAAAGGGAAAAGATTGTAAATAAATAATAAGTGGGATGAATGAGAGGTGGCTGGTACATGAAACAAAAATAGGCTAGAAATACGGCTTAATTAAATGAATCGAGTAGGAACAGAATTCTGTAACGATAAGTGATTGACCCACAAATAAAATCAAAACGATTTAATAAAAAAAATTAATAAATAATCGGGCTGACAAATAAAATGAGTAAATAAAGCACTCGAGACGAAAACGAAGTTGATAGAAATAAATAATTACACGATGAAATAATATTTCCCGATAAATAATAAATTTTCGATAAAATGTATTAAATTGATTTCTCGAGGAAAGGAAATAAATATCTTGACGAAACTTAAAATAAATGAGCTTCGAGCAGAAAATAGAAATTCGAGCTTAAATATAAATAAATGAAAAGAAATAATTTAAATCGTCAAATAGATTTTTGATAAGAATTAAATTAAATATATAAAATAAATCGAAATAAAAATAAAAATATATTTTAAATATAAGTAGAGTTTCCGAGACAAATAGAATTTTAGGAGTTTGAAACGATTAAACGATAGATTCGTTTTATAACATTTTTTTTTAAGAATTACGAGTTAAATCGTAAAAATAAAATACGAACATAACTTTAATTTGATTTAAATTTATAAAATCAGGGGTGTTACACATAGGCTCTGGGTTCAGTGGGTTCACAACTACTATTTGAAGGGATAATATTGGGGGACCTATGAGATTAAGCCGGAACTCAGGGTTGAAATATGATCTGTAAGATGAAATGCATACTTCAGCAGTTTTTTTTTTTGATAAAATGTGATTATATATCAAAAACATTTACAATATACATCTCGAATGTTTCATAACAAAGATAGGATATAATTCCTTCATAAACATATTTAGCTAACAAATTCCATCAGTCAGCTACGAGTCTCTACCATCCCAGGGCGTGACCAGGCATCATAGACAACACCCTTCGTTTCACATCCCTCCTAATGTTCCCAGCTACATACTCAGGCTTGGTAATCATCCCATTAATCCTTGCATTATTCCTTTGCGACCATATGTAGTAGCTAGTAGCAGGCTGCGAGCATGACAATATTGATCTTACAGTCTATCCCATCTTTAGCTTTTCCTATCAGGTCATTCATCCCCTTGACAGATCCATACCAGTCTTCAATGCATCCCAAAACCTTTTTGCTAAAAGCACATGAAACAAACAGATGGTCTATGGTTTCAGGTTGAGTTTGACAGAGCCAGCAACTGTCAACCTCACTGAACCCAATCCTATAAAGTCGAGTCATTGTATTCATTCCTCCCATCTGTGTCAACCAAAGAATAACTGAATGCTTAGGAGTAATCCAGTTACACCAAACGACTTCAATCTAATCTTTTGGCTGTTGTTTGGTTCTCCTCCATTCATAGCCACTAGCCACTGAGTATCCTCCTAATAATTCCTGCCATTAATTGTTAAGGTACCCTTGCTTCATACATTCTTTTACTTTACAAAGACTCTTCCATGACCAGTTATCAGAAGCTTTTGGGACATAATCATCCCAACTCTGCCCTTTTCAGATAAATCTGATTCACCCACCTGATCCACAATTTATCCGGTTGTGTGTAAACCCAATCCACCAATTTAGCAACAACAGCTTTATTCTAGTTTTCAACCTACTTCAGCAGCTTTTTGTGAATGGTAAATTGCAGGGTGAGAAGAGGCCATATACGATCCATGATGCGTATGAGGCATTGCCTCGGAAGGGGGAGAAGGTGAGGGTGGAATAGGCAAGTTTGGTGCAGATGGGTTGTTTCTATGCCCGGAATAGTGGCTTGGTTGGCATATAGAGGCGTCCTGTTGATACGAGCTAGACTGACCAGGTTTGGTATGGTTATTAATGTTGATTGTTGTCTCTGTGCGCAACACCAAGAGACTATCTCACACTTATTCTTTGAGTGTGGTTATAGTTCTAGAATTTTTTAGCTTCGTGGAGGTTGGTTTGGTTTACGAACTCCATCTCACTGTCACTTGCAGAAGGTTCTGAGAGTTCGACGAATGAGATTGAAGGGGAATATTATTCGGGTAACGTGGAATGCAGCTATCAATCATGTTTGGTTCCAACGTAACAGAAGCAGAACGGAGGGTGTCGCAATTAGTAGCTCCAACTGTTATGTTTCATAATATACAGCGGGAGGTTAGGAGTCGATTTTATAGCCTTATTAAAGGCACCCTATCTTGTATACATCGAGATTGGATTGATGGATTAGTTCTGCATATGTAGTTCTGGTGTAGTCTTGTAACATATTTTTTGGCTTAATATATACTTACATTTACACCAAAAAATGGTGAGTAAAGTTCTTGGTCTAATTTCCTCTTTTCATCCCCATTAATTTAACTTGGTGTTTGCCTCTTCCCCAACAATCCCCTTTCAACCCACCACACTAATTACAAGATAATGGCAATTTAAGGAATAACCCATCCTGAAATCACCCAACTCAAATCCTCTCATTCACCAACTAAAACCTATCTGTGTACTAGATAGAAATTTGAGAGCATTAAGATTCAAACCAAGTAATTAGGTTAATATTTAACAACATACATGAATAAGCCATCACATACTCCCTCCATTCAATTCATTTGTTTGCCTTTGATTAAAATACTCCTCACAATGAATATAAAAAACAAACAAATGAACTAAAGGAGGGAGTACATGTTAACATTCAAATCCTAACTATTATCAATCCCTCCTAAAAACCAAGGTAGGAACAAATCAAGTATTGCTTCATAGATTTAAAGTTAACGAAAACCATTAACCCAAATGACGTACTCCCTCCTATTTCGAAAGATCTTCCCCATAGATTAAAATGTACCTCACATATATTAAACAACGGGGAAGATCTTTCAAAATCGGAGGGAATAATAGATTATCACACAAAAAGCAAGATTAGCTACTTCTAACCAAACATGAGATAATCATAAACATTAAGCATAGGATTAAGAAATTGAAAGAGTAAAAAGTGGGAAGAGACTTACAATCAAGATTAGATTACATATTACTTAGAAAATTAAACCAAGAAGGGGAGGGATTAGCCTTCCATTAAGTTTTAGATCTAAGATGATTAGAGGCAAAAACCCTATTTTCCCCTCCAAATTTTCTCCCTGTGTCTTTGAAAGCCTAGAGTTTATAGGTATACCATATTACAAAACATAAATAATGGGCTTGGTCCAATAAGAGGAATTAAACTCACGAAATTTGAACTCAGGTCTGAACCATGTGCCGCGAAACTGGGCAACGCAGGGTGCGGCTAAGAAGCGCAGTTTGCGACTTTGATCTGCTGTTATGCTTCACTTCCTTCTCTTCATCTTTTTCTTTCAATCCCAAGCTTCTTATTTAAGTACTAAATAAGCGTCCTTGACTTTTATGATGTGCGTTGACTCTCGGATTCTTCATTTTCGTTCTCTCTTGGTTTCCGTGCCTCGGGTACGTCTCTTAAGCTTCAATTACAACTTGTTTCCTTCGTTTTCCTCAAGAACTCGACCTAACATCCCGTAAAACCCGAGTTATAAAAACCTCAAGATACCACAAATTACTAAATCCTGAGTTATGAACGCAACACGCTAAAACGAGTTATAGGACACAAAAAATACCACGATATGAGCATAATTATCTAAGTACGAAACACTCTTATCAGCTAGCCGAAGTCGTAAGTGTATTTTCGTGGGTTACCCATTTGCCAAAAGAGGTGATATTTATATGATTTGGATCGTGATGTCTTCTTCATATCTCAGGATGTAAAATTTTATGAAGACTCCTTCCTTTAACTCGATGTTTACATGCAGTGAGTTGGTGGTTCAGGTAGGGGTATCCTTCTTGATGACGATCTCGATGATTGGGTGTATCAGGAATAACCTTAACTGAGTCGTGATAGTGATTGGCCAGTAAAACTCGATGAGAATCATAAACCATATGGTAATGAAGAGCAAGACGAGCAAGTGATTGAATTAAACTCAAATGAAAGGCTTGAAGCCTTGCCTGCTGAAGAACTAGGTTGGGGCCGACAACTAAAATTAATGAATGATGGATGGATGCGGATGAGGCTAAATCTCACCCGTTATCCATCCTTTACCTGATATTCTTTTCATTTGCAAAAAAATATAGGGTTATTTAACGACAATAATATCAACAATAGGGCATCTTCCCAAAATAATATCAATTTTAATTAATCTGAGAATAATACGTATTATTGGAGTAGTTAAACCAGAGTAGTATAGGTGACCGGTTACCGGTAGAACCCTTCCACCTTTCTTTTTCACTTTTAATTTTGTTTAATGACAATAATACCAACTATAAGGCGTCTTCCCAAACTAATACTCTCTTTCATTAATTCAATTTTTTACACTTACTATAAATGGACAATCCAATCAATTCTTTACATTCCTATTTTGGCAAAAGACTTTACCTTATAATTCTCACATCCTTTCTCTATTTACACAAAATGTCACTACGTTTTCTTTACTTTAAGTTGGGTGGACCCATAAAATCATTTGATTTATCAATAATACTCTTACTTTTATCAATCATTAGTACTGGAGGGAAAACTAGCCTAAACTTGTTTAACACAATGACACAACTCACAAGGAAGAGCTCGAGGTTTATTCTCTTCATTAATAAATAGTTAATAGCTAAGTATCTTCTCAGACAGATGTCCAAGACGAGCGTGCCAGAGTGAAGAGGAAGTGGATGGCTGGAAGTGTCCAATACTCTTAGATGAGCCACCACAGGTAATATAGTAAATATAGTAATATGAGAAATTCATAATTAACTGCGTCACACAATTGTGACGCAAATATTAAATTACGTTCCGGAACAAATAAGACGGAGTCAAGAAAGAGTGTCGGTGTGAGGAGAGCACTTCCAATCATGGTGGTCAGTAGAATTTTTCCATTCGCGAGATGGATAATGCGTTAGGGCGAATCACGAATATGATCAATGAGAGCCTCGGAATATCCCGTCACATCATGGGAGGATCCCGTATTAATAACCCACTTACTAGAGAAACTGGTCGGATGCGTGCAAAGTATCGTAACGAGGTTGCTTTGTTTTTCTTGTGCGACAACCATAGATGCAACAATAGTATGTGAATTACCACCCGAATTCAAACCTCTCTGCATCGTCTTCGAGGTGGTGGTCTGTGCCTCGTTCATGGGTCTCCTATCACCTTTGAATTCGTACCACTATTTTGATATCTCATCAATTAAATCCAAGCACATAGTGATATCGTGACCATTCTTTTTACACTGTGTACACACGAGGGACCATCTTTCTGATTTGACCTGTATGTCCTTGTAGGTGTAGAACGTGACGGATTCTGCGCCACACTACGAATGGAAAATCCAGTTGTTTCCATTCCCGAATCCTTTGATTGTTGATTCTTTGTACTCATTGCTCTTGAGAAATCGTTTGGAAAGCACAATTTAGAGAAGGTAGGCGTTCTTGTGCCAACAATACATACCGTACAACACAATACTCGATAGGAAGCAAATCGAGAAGAAACTGGTGAAGACGATCAGCCTCATGTCCTGATGCATTCTATTTTCCAATCCCGCATTTGCATTTAACACACGAGCACAAAATTAGTGGCTCGTCTTTATCGAGCTCGTCCCGCAAAGTACTCAATTTCCCAGAGTAGACGACAACATTCATGGACTTTACAAGTCTAAATTTGATCAATTCGGCCTTCAACAACTGAATACGTGGGCCATTCGCAAGACTAAACCGTGAATTTAAATCACCATAAGAATACAGGCATCGGGCATCTGCCAATGGAGACCGTCTTTGGTCGCCATTATCACATTGGTGACCGCCTGTGGTCGCCAAATTCTGTCGTCCGAGTTGGTCGCCATTTCAGAATTCGGGCGACCAATATCGGTCGCCAAAAACTGGCGACCGAAGTTTGACGATGGCTATCGGTAGACGAATTTGGCAAATAGTAGTCGCCAAAATGGCAACAAATTTGGCGACTGATAGTGGTCGCCACTCTTAAGAATAGTGACCGATAGCGGTCGTCCAAGTTACCAAAATAGCGACTGGTGTGGCGACCACTATCGGTCGCCTACCTTAAGAATGGCGACTGATAGTAGTCGGCAACTACTCTGCTGTTTGTCCGTAACATATTGTTTTATTAACAGCCAAATTCTGCAAAACAATAACATACCAACAACAACAATACGATACCAAATCAGCTCTCATCACAACACGATATCCACGTCAGCTGTAAGCACAATCCAAGCAAGTAGTCACTAAAGATAACATAGTCATAGCAACAGCTAATCACATCTCTATTTACAAATTAACTACGATTGTTTTGAAGAAACGATAACTAAAAACTAGCAGATGCACCAACAAGTTGTTCAAAACGATAATCTGTTTTTAGAAATTACCAACAAGTTCATGTTTATCAAACTAATCACCTACACAACCGTGAAGCTAGCAGAAGCATCACCGTTCCCACCACCTCCATTGAAGAGGTCTCTATCGTCTGGGGGACGTGGAGTGAACCCTTGATTGTAGTTGGTCCAGAATGAGGTGAATCGCTCCATATCTGCACACAGTTTCCTGAGTTCCTCCTCCTGGCGCATTAGTTTCTCATTTATTTCAGGCTCCCTTTGTTTCGTCGCCTCTTCTCTTTGTCTTGCTGCCTCTTCTTTTTGTTTGGCAGCCTTTTGGTCTGCGTCATACTGCGTCTTGAGCTGAGATAGAGTGGGCGGTTCATACTCGGCCTGAGATGAGGTGCCTACACGTGGTGTAGGAGGTGTGAAGAACAGACTGTGCGCATTACCTTAACCGTAAACACCTCCTTTGTTGTACCCATGACCACCTCAAACCAAATCTGATTTAGGTCTGGGAGCCTTCAAAAGCACTCTCAGACCGTTCCGTGTAAGCGTCCTAAACAATACGGATTTCAGGATTAAGTATTACTTTCTCTGATTCTTTTATTTCTTCCCACTTACCATTTTAGGCAAATTCTTTTTTTTCTTCTCATTTCTCATTCTTTTCTACTTTAGTTACCTTTTTCAATGTGTTTTTACCAGATTGCCCTTATGAACTTTATGAAACCACTAAAATAACTACTTATTTGCCATTATTTAAGGAGTGGTAGTACAATTCACTTCACTTCTCTTATTTTATTTCCATTATTTTATTAGTGTCTTAAAAGTTGTGAAAAAAGTAGTAGGAAGAAATAAAAGAATTGGAGGGAGTATATCAAAAAGAAAATTTAAGTTTGGGTGCTTTTCATTACATTATTGTTGTTTGATTTTCGTAGGAAATCACCCAAATATCATGGTCTCTTTGGGTAACAAAGGGCGCACTCCCCTGATCATCTGACTTTGTATGCATGTCCCTGAATATTTGTGGAGCGTTCGACATTTTCCCCGTTTGGCGCTAAAGCTATTAAATTTAAGAAAAAAAATTACAGGCTATTAATTATGCAAATATAAGAGAGAATGACAAAACCACAAGGGTATACATAATTATAGACTTGCCTCCATCGTGCGCTGGTATAATTAATGAGTTTTGGGACTACCCAATTTCCATTGAAATTTGGAAGAGGAAGATGCAGAGTTACTCTCCTCTTAATTCTTGAGAAAACTTTTGAAGATGCTTTACTAATATGGAGTATCTAGCTTTTCTTTTTGTTTTTTCCTTCAAAGCCTATTGGATTCATATTTTGGGCCCCAATTTTAATGGGCCCCTGTTCCTAGAACAGGTTAAACACCTTGTTCAACGGGCCTATTTTTAATCTTCACTGATTTATATTGAAATTGGTATTGAATTTTAGTTTTTAGTCAACTTATTAATTTATCTTTTAAGCTTGATTTTATTTCTATTATTATACTCCTTAAGTTTAATACTACTCCATAATTCATACGGGATAGTATTTTTTAGTCCTTAAGTTTTTTGCAAGATGTGTTCATGAATTCAGTAAGCCTTTAATCAACACACTTGTGGATTCATCTCAAGGCTTAAACTATAAAGTGTGTTGATTAAATGTATTATTTTATTGGAAATCTCTTGTGTAATTTAAAGTTAATACAGTAATTTACTCGTGTATATCTTTATAAAGTTTAATCGTATTTTGTAAATTTTTGGGCCTCAAATTCTTGTAGAGCACCGGGCCTCCATTTGGTTTAAGGCGCCACTGTTCATTTCTCCTACTTTGTTTTTTCTATCACACTTTTCTCCTACTTTTAGGTGCCTCACCTACTTTACTTTCTCTCTACTTTTATATATTTTATTAGTTTTCTTAAGAAATGTGCAATTTTCAAGGTAGAGGAAATCAATTCAATGTAGGGACTATGTTTTATAGTTTATTCTATTTTGTGAAATAGAACAATATTAGTTTTTGTAATTCCTATAAGATTTTAATATAAAATTTATAAATAGAGTTTATAAAAAATTGATTACATATTTAACAGTAAATTAAGTTTTTTAAATTTTCAAAAATCCCTAAACTATAATTTGGGTTTTTCTATGGGGTGTCCCTCAACTTTTGGCTTTTCAAGTGGTGCCCCCGCCTTTTTTGAATTACAAGGTGTACCCCTAAACTTTACTTATCACTCTGTATCATAACCAAAGTCATAAGTGTATTACAATTATTTTTTAAAAAATAAATAATTAACATATTAATCAATCCAATTTGATACTTCAAACCAACTCTTTTTCTTTACCATTCACCAAGTCACCAAATGCTCATCACAATGCATCTCTGTTGTTGGCTGACGTCGACCTATCTCCCTTACTCTTTTAAATCATTCAACCTCAATCTCTTTGTCACCCCTATGTCGTAGTGTAGTGGAATGAAGTTTTTCGAGTAAAGGATGCAAATTGAAGAAATATCTCATGGTTGATGAAAGTAATTAAAATAGGGAATAATCACTATTTATATCATCAATTGAGAAATTTTCGTTGGAAAATTTTAACTTGGTTACAATATAGAGTAATTTACAAAGTTTAGGGGTACACCTTGTAATTCGAAAAAGGCATGAGTACCACTTGGAAAAGCCGATAGTTGAGGGGTAGTCCATAGAAAAACCCTTACAATTATATTACTTTTCATTTTAAATAAAATAAGTGAAGGAAAAAAACAGAAATCGTCATATGATTTCTATACACTTTGCAAAACTATTATTTTAAAAAATGAATTCAACATAATTGCATTACAAGTAAAATAACCAAAATGTATAATTATTTTTTTGTTAAATAAGATAACAAAATATTATTTTCCGAAACACATTGAATATAGATGCATTACAAATAAAATAGATGACTTGTTAAAATAAATAAATAAATAAATAAATAATCCTAAAATATACTGTACTTAAGTAGAATATGTAGAATATGGTAACAAGTTAACCACACATGCAAAATTACTACCTTAAACTAATCACATGGAAGTTCGATCACAATTAGCATGTGTCTTCTTGTAATTGGTTGTGTATGAAACTTTTCATACACATAGTGTAAGTTATCATCTTCCAATCATACCTTTCTCTTCATAATTGTCAATCTAAATATCGCTTGTGACTTATGGATAACTCTATATGTGATTTCAAGGGGTTACTTAAACTTAAGTTGAAATCTATTGGGTAACAAACTACGTTCCAAAATAGTTGAACCAAATGTTGAAATGACATAAATCAATGGTTTTTCTAATATGCGTCACATGTTAATAACTTAATTAGTTAAAGATTTTCGTGTATATAATTTTAGTATGATAAATCGAATGTATAATATTTAAATTTCTCGTGATAATATTATTATTGACAATATTTTCTTAATTAAGATTAATAAATGTTAAATCAACTAGTGCAAAACCAGTGCACGTGCACGGTTGTTTACTTAAAATTTTGTGATGATAAAAGAAATTTTTGATAGTACGACATAATCAGAATGTTATATTATTAAGATAATGTTTATTGGGTTGAATCAATGTCATACGATAATAAGTACTCCCTCCCATCCAAACAATCCTTGACATAGGGATTTTCATCAATTTTAAGAAAAATAGTAAAAGTAAGGGTATTATTGGTAAATCAAATGGTATTATGGGTCCACCAAAATTAAAGTAAGAAAAAAGTAGTGGCATTTTGTGTAAATAGAGGAAATATATGAGGATTAAAAGGTAAAATCTTTTGCCAAAAAGGGAATGTAAAGAATTGATTGTATTGTCCATTTATAGTAAGTGTAAAGGATTGTTTGGATGGGAGGGAGTATGATGTTTTTTCGTCCTCTCCTTATGGAGGACATCTTTGGGGGTAACTATTCCTGTGTAACAGCTAGGAGTAAATTCTCGGAGTTTTATCCCCCTTTCACACCAAAAATAAAATAAGTATGATGTTTTTCACCGTCATCTAATATGAAACGTTTGATTGCGAAATATTTGTAGAAATATTTAAAAAAAATCTTAGACTTATTTATGACAAAGTTAATTTAAATGAAAATTAGACATTTACTTTAGAAATTTAGAGCATAATTTTCTTAGAGTAGAAAATAAGTAATTTCTTTTTCGGCATAAATGTTGAGCTATTGAGATGAAGTGATAAGGATTAAATTAGGAGAAAGTAAAAGAAAGAAAATGAGATCATGATTATACAGCTAGACCTGATAAAATTGACGCGACCCGACACTCGAACTGAAAATCCTAGTTTGACCCGTGATTCTAATTGACTCGCCTAACTGATGAACTGACGCGAATTGTTTATTATTCTTTAAATTGTTGGAAATAACAATCCAAAAAATGATCTGAGTCTAAAATAATATGGTCCAACCTGAAATTGATCCAATTCTTACTGATTCAAATATAACTTGAGGTGAATGGTTGACCCAAACATAAAAATAACACTATTTAAAATATTTAATAGAAGATAAATATAAAAGACTTAGTAGTAATTGCCAAATATAATAAGTTGACATATTGGGAGATTCTTTTTGGAGGAAAAGTTGAAAAGAACAAATTGTCCCTTGATTTTTGTTTTAGTGAATAGGGGATCAATTCTAATTTGTTGCATAAGGCTCAACCAAACACCCCCTCGAAGGGGGCTTAATTCTCACAATATATTTGGATTGGAAAGACTTAAGAGTCATGAATGGATGGTGAGACAAATAATTGAAAGATTTTATGCCCTTTTTTGAAAGTCTTCTTCTTCTTATTATCATTACTAGTTGAAAAGCCCGTGCGATGCATCGGCCGATTTTAAATGCATTTCTAGGTAGATATTATTTGCGGTAAACGTCAAATTAAATTATAGGCGTACATTATAGTTAGAAAGATTAATTAAAGTACCTCTCACACAAGTACATCTTCCGGTACATATTCGTACCATTATTCATATTTATATTTATATGGAATATTTATTTGTTACTCTTAAATGGGGTATGATTATTTTTTTCCTATACAAATTCTTATACAGTATTATTTATTTAAATAATAAAAAATCGAGTCTTAGGTGGAGTAGGATTTTTTAATATACAAATTTTTATATTATTTATTTAATTAAAAAAATATATTAATAAATTTAAAATTTCGACCAATCATATCGCTCGAAAAGTTCCTGCTTTATTAAGGGGACTACTTCTTGTCGTCCATAAATTTACTTAGCGTCGTCCATAATTTATGAGTAAATTACTGATTTGCCCCCTTCAAATTTAGTAACCAAATTTAATTATTAAGCTATTTGAAATTAAAACTCGGACCACAAAAACATTAATTCTCGAATTAACAAAACGGTTATTTTTTTAAATTTAATTGATCTACAATTGTTCGGAACATGTCGAATGCGGAAAATAATATTCCTTTTGATTTGAGTTTGCCCTACATCGAGAACAATTTGGACGATGATGACATTGTCGAGGTTAGTTTTCGTTGTTGTCAATGCAGTTATTATTCGACTTGTTTTATTGAATATGCGAAAACATTACGTTAACTCAACTACGCTGATAACTATCCACGCCTCTCCCCAAGAACAGGCATGGGAGAACCCACGCCTCCACCTCTGCCCAGGAAGATGAGTGAGAGTTCTATGCCCCTTCCTGGGTAGAGATGTAGATCTCCCTCCACGACTCTACCCAGGAAGAGAAGTGGAAGTTCTATGTCTGGGTAGAGGTGTAGATCTCCCACGCCTCTACCCAGAAAGAGAAGTGGGAGTTCTATGCCACTTCCTGGGTAGAGGTATAAATCTCTCACGCCTCTACCTAGGAAGAGAAGTGGGAGTTCTATGCCCCTTCCTGGGTAGAGTGTAGATCTCCCACGCCTCTGCCCAGGAAAAGAAGTAAAAATTCTCCGTTGTTACTCATATTTTCCCCGTTTTATCAAAGTGATTAGTGTAGAGTTGGGCATGAAACTCATAAATTTTAGGTCAAGCAAGACCATAAATAGAAATCGATTTGCCCTAAAGTACAGAAATTAAGAAATTATTTACCTTGGATTCGGAATTGAGATGACACGACAGAATTAATTGGAGTGAGATTGCTTGAAACCGTTTTTTCAAATTTTAATTTTTATTTTACTGAAATAGAGGAGGAAGGTGAAAGGAAAAAGGTGGATGGGATAAAGAAGAAAGTGAATAAAGAGAAAGGTGAAAGAGTTAGTAAAGTGAGGGGTAAAAATGGTAATACGGTCAAAATACGGACGACGCTAAGTAAATTTATGGACGACAAGAAGTAAAAGTGTTTATTAATATATATTGATTGATTATTGTTTTGGTTTAATTTTCAGGCTGGAATAATCTTAGGGCCATCGGTATTAGGAAAGTATTACAGCAAGTACAACGGAGTTATACATCTTCCAAGCCAAATACAATTCGTTAGTATTATGGGATTTTATGCTGTCCTTTACCACGTATTCATTATTTCGGTAAAAACGGATTTCGCAATGGTATTGAAATTAAGAAGGCGGTATTGGGTTATGGGGATAACCTCTTTGTTTAGTCAAATCATTATTGTGTCTATTTTTGTAAATATTCTAAAACCTATCCCTTTTAGAAGCGCTTTTACCACTCATGTGATAGCTTTCCAATCGTCAACAACATGGTTTATTAGTCTGGTCCCTTTGTTAGAGCAACATAATCTGTTGAGCACAGAAGTAGGCCAGCTTTCAATATCCCTCTCACTTACTAACGATATTTTAGTGTGGTGTAATGCGATTGTTCTTATTTTAGTGAGATCAGTAGGTGACACTAATAGTGTTACAAAGTGTATTTTGCCCCTATTTTTGCTCATAGGATTCATAATACTAGTTTTAAGACCAGTGATTTTAGCGGTTGTTAACAAGTTACCTAGAGGTCAACCGGTGCACGACATATACATCGTTGTTACCTTTTTAGGGGCTGGAGTAATTGGCCTCCTCTTCGACTTAATAATTGGATCTCCGTTAATCGGATTCATGATAATTGGTTTGGTTGTACCCCACGGACCCCCATTAGGGTTGGCCATTGTGGAACGAGGTGATATTTTCATTCAAAATTGTCTTCTTCCGCTTTTCTTCCTGGCGGCGGGTAGTTCGGTACAGTTGGAAGCCAAAAATATTGGCGGCCAATTGATATTCCTAATAATCATTGTGGGTGGACACATAGCAAAGACGATGACAACCATGTTCTGTGCCATGTGGTATAACATAATCCCTCGACAAGGATTTGCGCTAGGACTACTCATGAATACTAGTGGAGTGATACATATTCTGGTCTATTGGAGTCAACTGATGCGTCAGGTATCCTATCCTAAACTTATTATATATCCTCACTTTATTGTTTATACTAGTTTTGATGTCTGTCTGATGCACGGGTGCACAATAATGTTACTAAATCGATCTTAATACTTTCTTTTATAATTAATTATTGCTATGAACTGATTATGATTATTTCAAATAATGCCATTTTGGAGAATTGACACTGTACGTTTGCACGTATTTTATAAGAAATGTAGCAAACGCGGGTTATAATATATGACTACATTTAGACCTGTCAAAATTCAATCTGATCCATAAACCTGACCCTTTGTGTTAAGAGTCATGAACCCATTTTTTAAAAAAATTGATATATGTATAATAATTTGGAAATATATGAGTTATGATATACCGTATGTATTTTGGAAATAATTTTAATTTTTTTAATATAAACATTATTATTAAACAATATAATTATAATACTATTAAAATGAATAAACATTTAATATTAAAATAAATTATTTTACTTTAAAAGCGTTAAAAATATAGGCGTTCGAAACTATTTCTGACTCGCATTCTGACAATAACTTGACCCCTGATCGTATAATCTGACCTGTGTTCTGACTCAACTCGTATAATTCAACCTGTGATCTGACCCGTTTGACAGATCTAGTGTCTACATTAGTCTCTTGGGTGCGGCCGTGACCCGTTTTATCCAAATCCTAAATGGCCCGTTAATTTAAGGTCGAAAAATGATACGGAGTAGGATATACACGCATTGTCCCATTGTTTCGTGTGATAAAAATAGTTTAAAACATGCATGTTTTGTTAATGTAAATAACTACTCCCTCCCATTCACTGGAAAAAACACATTATTCCTTATTTGACTCATTCACTGGAAAAACACACTTTTCTTAAATGAAAAGTTTCACCCAAGCAAAAGACATAAATACCCTTATTACTTACCCCACAACTATTCTCTCTTTCACCTACCCCACAACTAAAAAGTGGAGGGATATTTTGGTAAAGTGGTCCAACTTACCCACTTTCCTTAATATTTGTTCTAAAAGTAAACTGAGTTTTTCCAGTGAATGGGAGGAAGTACTTTATAGTATTCAAAATATTGTAAAAGTTGGATTTGTTAATGACATTTGAAAATATTAGCAAAAGATATTCTTTAATAAATCTCTTAATTGTCAGTGTAATAAAACTTAATATTTTTTTTTTTTTTTTTTGTAAAAATCTATCATTAATTCTCTTTCCACTAAGAGAATTTCCTTCCAAACACTCCACTAATCTGAATAAGGAAGAAAACAATCATTACATACATTAAATAAATTCACAATCTATTAATTGTCACTAATGCAAAAAAAGACAACTTTTTTTTATGAAATCAATTTGAAAATTTTAATATAATGTCGTTAACTTTGTGACAAAAAACGTATTTATCTGAATTGTAATTTTATTTTCGAGATGAGTTTTTTAACTTTGATTTTTACAAAGTATACAAAATATGAAGTATACCAATAAACTCTCCATGAATTTATTTTTTCACAAATTAAATTATAGAGTGAGTTTATATGACATGTAAAACAATTCATTTTGTAAAAAAGGAACCTTCATTTAGTATTGAGAAATAAGAGTTTTTTTTATACAAATTTGTTTCATAACGTGAGATTGTTTCACCATAACAACTAAAAAAAGCTATCCTCTGTACACATTTTTTTTACAAAATAGTTATTGAAAAGAGAAAATGAGTATCTTTAAATATTAGATACATATACGTAGAATGAAAAATATAGGTAATATTTTCATCAAAATACACAATTAATGACATTCAAAACATTATCCAATTATTTTGATTTATTTTGCAATGACAAAAATATTTTCATATATATCTAAGGTACATTTGTACATGTACCATTGTTAGATGTATAAAAATAAAAGAATTGAATTCATAGTTGAAAACCTAAAATGAAATATGTTATTAAATAAATTTACAAAAAATATCGTGCATCATTGCATGGGGGCTATACTAGTATATTTTTTAAGTAGCTAATAAAAAAATTATGACAAGTTGTAATCTGGCATAAAATAGATGAAAGAAATATCATTGCAAAATTATACATTATATTTACTAGCTGTATGTATAACCACTTAACCACATACAGATCAGATTTACCGGTGCATAAAACACTCCACGTACGTAGCTTTAATTTCTGATTTATTTTCCATATGAATAACTTGGTGTAAAAAAAATAATGAAAAATAAAATAAAATAAATAATGGCCTACGTCATATAAGAGGTCACTCAATAATACTATTGAGATACTGTATCTTTGAAGTTTTTGTAAATTATAATAAACTAGTTTTGTGTCCCGTGAAATTCACGGGATGTCTAAGATCATTGTTCAATTTTATCTCGTTATTATAATTACAATATCTTGTTTGATATTGATGCTTTTTTGCTTAAAAAAAGTAGAATTAATTATTAAATTGATATTCATTACATGTCATAAGTTCAAATACTTCATATATGTAAAAGATACAGCAAAATTACTTTCAATCGTGATGAAAATTTATTATAATATCAAAAAATATTTTATGTTGATTCTCAATACTTTATACCAGGTCGCAAAAACCACTTAACCAATAGAAAAAAATTGAAGTCATCTATTTGTAAATTTGTCAACATGCGATTATTATTTAGAAAAAAAATTCATTAATACTTAATGCGCAATATTTTTTTACAAGTATGTATCTAATGCATAAAAATTAAAACTTATTGACGACGGAGAAATGTTGCTAAGAATTTAATTTTAAACCAATTCAAATTTTAGATGATATAAACCCACAGAAAAAATTCTTACTTAGTACTCATATGTCATAGGAGTACATCTCAATAAGCAAAGACTACTTCGTTTTATAGATCTCAACTCTTCAATCACAACTGAGATCTAATAATATCATTTTCAAAGTCGTATTTTTCCTTAGTACTCGTACGGTTAAATGAAGCAAATTATATACTACGTTCTTAGTATAACTTGGATCGCTTACGCCAAAATGTTGTTCATTCTTGCCTAAGCATCTACTTCGTAAATCATTAAAAAAAAGGAAGAAAATTATTGAAGAACATACTCTATTAAAAAAAGAAAAGAAAAAAAGGAGTAACATTTATGGAGTACTTGTTAAATTTTTGTGGCTGGAACAAATATTGTATTCCCTCGGTCTCTATTATTTATTTAGATTTGAATAAAGTATTTCTGAAGAAAAAAAATATAAAAGTAAAACACGATAGAGAGAAAGAAAATAATATACGGAGTATTCACTTAAAAATTCTCAATTATCTAGTTTTTTATGATTCAAATAAATTTATACTGCTAAATTTTTTACCGATGTAGAGGAAAAGTTGAAAATAAAGTGACAGTATATATACTGAGTAGTACTCGTAGTAGTTAGGGACTAAGGGGTAGTAAAATAAAGAAGTTTGGGTATGGGAAAACGAAGGGATAGAAATTGGCAATTAATAAAATTTTTGCATTCAAGTCTAGTTCGGTTGAAATGATGCCACGTGTCGTTCAAATAACTACTCAATAAACTACTCATCTTGCCTTTTTATATATTTATAAAGATAAGACGATTACATTAATGTTGATCATTTTATTACTCTATCTCCAATGTAAATTTAAAAACATTTAAAGAGTCGGTTTAAAAGAAGTACACTACTGATGTTTGTTCGTTAATTAAATTTTGACTTAAAAAATTAAAAATAAACACTATTAAAATACTGCCAAGTTTGGGTAGAAAAGCTTATGTATGTTATTATACAATTGTGAAGTGAAACCACCAAATTCTAAATCATAGTCCCTATATTATTAAAAGAAGGTTTTTTTGAACCTCCACAATTAACCTCACATTTGATTGATGAGGTGGCAGTCCCACAATTATTTGGGGAATAAAATATTCCATCTAAGGGAGAATTCAACCTAAACTCATGTTAGTTAGTTATTTAACTTAAGTTACATGCTCTTAATAATCCAACTTTATTAAATTAAATTACTCAAATTTATACATTATTAATTTATCAAAGTAATACTTTATTAAATTATCTTTATTTATTTATACATTATCAAATTTAAATACATCAGAAATGATTTAAGAACATATTAAATGACTAAATACATTTTTATGTGATGATTTAAATGGAATGATTTTCATTTTCTATTACTAAATTGATTCAGCAGTCTTAAATACATTACCAACTCAAATTTAAATACATCGGAAAAAGTACAAAGTTTCTAATAGAATAGAATTACAGAGTACAAAGGCAAATTTAAATATGACTAAATATTAAAACTAAGTAAATTAATTCTCGCAGATCTGTAAAGAAATCAATCATCATCGAGAATTTAAAATTGTTAAATTATAACTCGGCAATAATTACGGCTACCACGTTTTTGACCTTATTAGGGGGGTAAAACGTAAGCTACCAAAAGTTTTAACTTAACAATTTTTTTTTGATTACGAATTGCCGCCGTTCCGACTTTATTAGTGTTATACTAAGCTATTATTAATCTAACACTAAATAAAAATAACATAAAAAAACCACTACCCAAATAATAATGTCATTATGAAACCACTACTAAGTTGGATAAAAAAACTACCCATGATCCCCCACTAAACTTAACTTCTCAATTTTAACAAACAAAAAAACCACTTTTCCTAAATGTAACCAACAAAAAAACCCACCTTTCTCAAAGGTTAAATACCACATTTAACGAAGAAATTTCAATTCAAAACATTACTCATATCAGAAAAATTACTATCAAATGTTAGAAAAACCAAAAAAAATCAAATTAACTAAATAACGGAGTATTTGTTGTCCATTTGAAAGAAAGAATTGTTTGAAAATGAACTAAGAAGAACTTTAAGCCACAAGGGACTAGAAGACTATCTATCTTTAGACTATCTACATGAATTAACAACAAAAAAACTTTTTAAGTGCATGTTATGCATTTTACTATATATCATAATCATAGATTAATGTAACTACTTATCTTAAATACTTACCTTAAAACGTTCTTATTTGCGGGGATGAAAGGGGTGCATCGAACATTACGACAAAAGTAGTGTACAAGGAAATATTTCAAAATTTTTGATATATTAGATCTTTTCGGACTTAAACATGTATGTTAGTATGCATGTTATTTCTTTTACAATTATTTCGACGATAATCAATACGCCATTTTTTTTGTACGAGTGTTTATTAAAAATACACAACTGTGATATCTAAAACATAAATTGCAAAACATTTTTTAGCGGTCGCCTGTGCATGCTATGCACAGGGTTAATACTAGTTTGTTTAATCTTATACTCTTAAGAGCACTTTTAAAACAACATTTATTAGAATCAAAAGATTTTTGGTTGATACCTAATGATCAATGATCTCATATTTATAGTCTAAAAATCTCAAGACATTATTATTACTCCTATAACTTTTCAATGTAGGACAATTTTACAATTTGTATATGTAACATATTCACCACTTAGATAAGTTCTTCTGATTGGGGTCGGCAGCCTGTCAAATAATCGCCTGCTGGGCAGGCCCCAGGAGGATCCCTATCAAGCTCAAAAGACCAGTCCCTGGCAAGAAGCTAAAATAGAAGCATAAAACGCTAAGGATAGCAGTCGGCCGCTGAGACCGCAAGCCAACACATCCTGCTGGAGCCTAGAGACCACGGCACGAAGTCCGCCTGCCCTGGGGGAGTCCCTGGTCGACAGGGTCAGGACCCCCAGGGGCCCTCCCGTCATTTTGCCTAAGGTAATTAAGAATGGGTGGATGAGAAGCCGCCACTTGTCACTTCCTTATCCATCCATTCCTCTCCCACTTCTCTTTCTTGTGGGAAGGTATAAATACTCAACCCTTTCCCACAAGAAGGGGGTTGGATTTTCTCTCTCTAGACTCTCACTCCTAAAAACGCCACCTAGTTCCTCATGAGCTAGGTTCATTAAGGCATTCCACGGACTAACTTAGGCATCAGAGAGGGTTCCCTCGGACAACCTCCGAGGCCCTGTGCGTTCATTGTGCAGGGACCAGGCCAACTCCACCGGGAAGGTCCGATCGAGGGAGTGGGACAAAGGAGAGGTTTAAAGAGATCAGACGATCAATTGTTCACCGACAATCCGATTACTCCGCCCGGATCCAAAGCCGGGTTAATTGTTTCCGTGACCGGAACAATTTGGCGCCGTCTGTGGGGAGGACAACGGTTGTGCTCACGAATTACCCACAAAAAATCAACCATTCCTAATCACAAAAAACTAAGACAATCAAATTAATCATGCCAGAAATCATTGACACCAGTACAGGGGCGGGTCCGACGGTCCCACCGGTGACCCCCCTGTATGGTATGCCGCAGCCTGAGAGGATTCCTCCCGCCACGATCCTGGGGGTGGGGGGAACCAATCTCCTAGGCGTACCGAGCGCTGCTGCAGCGCCTGAGCTGGGGACACACCCAGGGCACACTCTAAATCTGACCCCAGCTCAGATGGCGCAGACAGCCGCTTTCTTCTCTGCAATGCTGAACCAGGAGTTTACTCCTGGGGATCTGGTAGGCAGGGTCGCGTCGGCCCCCAGGCAGCCACCCTCAATAAGCAAGGATGGAGCTGGGGGCACGAAGCGGACCACCGTCAGAAATGCTCAGAGGAAAGCAAGAAGGACGGCCCAAGTGTACGCGCAAGTGCAAAGGCGTATCACAACAGGCAGCCCAGAACTACCCGCTCAACAGCAGGCATTCTCCATTCATACAACAGAATCTGCGTCTGGAGAACAGAGAGGCTTATCCCGGGAATTGCAGGAGAGGATGAGGCCAAGGGAGCCCATGTCAAGGCGCCTGGGAAAAAAGCCAGGTGGGGTTTTCTCCAGGTTAACACCGGCAGTCAAAGAACAGTCAGCCCCCGGTTTATCCCAAAGCCTGCAATCAAGGCTCAACCGGGGGCAACCGCTTGAATCTAAGTATCACCAGGGAGAGAACCTCTGCCACTCTCAGAGGAAGAGACCCAGGCAGATTTCCCCTGAAACAGAAGATGAAGCAGCAAGCAGGCCGCCTCCAAGGCACCGCTCCCCCAGTACAAGGAAACCGACCCATAGACAATGGGATTCTCACGGTAACCAGTCTGGGGAAAGCAGGTCACGACTGGTAGGTAGGCCCACAAAAACCCCACTTCATCCTGAGGTACAAGAATACCCCATTCCAAAAATTAAGATGCCCACCATTAAGTTTGATGGGACAATAGACCCTGAAGACCACCTGGCGGCATTCGAAAGCCACATGGGCATGTACGACGTGGATGACGCCATCTGGTGCAAAGTTTTCCCAACCACCCTGGTAGGACTCGCACAAGGATGGTTCAGAGATCTCCGCCAAGGATCAATCAAATTCTTCATAGAGTTGGCCGAGATCTTCCTCGAACAATATGCTGGGAATAAACGAAGACGCCTCACTCGCTTTGATCTTATGACCCTAAAACAGAAAAAAGGGTGAAAGTGTAAGGGAGTACCTGAGGAGGTTTGACCTATCCTACCAGCAGGTCAGGGAGATCGATGATTCCACCGCTGCCTACGCCCTGACAATCTCCCTGCTTCCAGGAGAAATGAAAAATCAGATGATCAGGGCCCAGCCAGAAACCTTGGCCATGGCCAGGAAAATTGCTGAAGGATTCATTCTGCAGGAAGAGTTCCACAGCCTGCCGGATACCCCTGCAGGTCAAACAAAGCTGCAGGGAGGACCGCAGGGTGGGCGTGGCAGGAGTGAGCCGGGCAAGCAGAGAGAGGAGGGAGACACTCCCAAAAAAGAGCGTACCACATACCAACCGAGATTCGACAGCTACACGGCCCTCAATAGGCCGAGAGCAGAAATCTTCGAGTTAGAAAAAGAAACAACAAAATGGTCTCGTCCAAACAAGCCTCGCAGCCCAAAGGGAGACCCCAAAAAATTCTGCACGTTCCATGACTGCATAGGCCATACCACAGAGGAATGCCGCCACTTAAAAGACGAAATTGAAAAACTAATAAGAAACGGCTGGCTGAGTAACTATGCAGCAAGAAACAAGCCCCAGAAAGAGGTAGCAGACAAACCTGAGGGCTCAGCCCAAAATCGCATGGTCATCCATGTAGTTTCCGGGGATGCAGAGGGGCGGACCAGCAGGCGATTAGCACCGTTGAGGAAGGGCCGGAAAGTTGGATGACCCCTTTCATCCAGTTCAAAAGACATGGTATCCTACCATCAGACACAATGCAAAAGAGAAAGGTACAGGCTAAAGCAGCCTGGTTCATAATCATTGATGAAGAGCTCCATCTAGTATATGGAGCAGAGGCTCTATTACCTATTGAGGCAAGGATCCCATCTCTACGCTCCCTGCAATACAACCGAACTGAGAATGAAGCTGCAATGGTTGAGACCTTAGACCTGGTCAATGAAATAAGGGAGGAGGCTAGTACCAACATCGTTGCCTACCAGCAACGAATGAGGAAAGCCTTCAACAGCAGAGTGCGCCAGAGAAACTTCCAGATGGGTGATCTGGTTCTTAGAAAAACGCAGGCGGTTGGAAAATCAAGGGAACATGGAAAGCTAAGTGCCAACTGGGAAGGTCCATACCAAGTGACTCAAATCCTGGGACCAGGCACATATAAAATCGCCAACCTTGAAGGGCAAGAATTGCACGCTCACTGGAATGCGGACACCCTGAAAAAATATTATGTCTGAACCAGGTCTAAAGATAGTTTTTATTTTTTGCTAAAAAACAATGGCGGAGGACGGTCAAAGAATGTCGACGGCTCCGACCACCCTAATGTCAAAAGTTTCGTAAAAGAAATGAGAAGATTCAGATCTATACTCGTTGCCTGTTCACACTCGCGTTTTTCACACACAAACGAGCAGGGGGCAATAGGGGGAGGCCCCCCTGTTGCCAAAGTTAGGAAAAATGAACCCCCCAACAAAAAATCCGAGCCTCCCTGCTTACCTCTGGGCAGGCAGGGGGCAGGCCCCCTGGACTTTGAACAAAAGCCAGGGACAGGCCAGATCAACAAGGACTGGGGGCAGGCCCTCCAACCTTGTATAAAAAACGCAAAAACCTCCCTGCTTACCTCTGGGCAGGCAGGGGGCAGGCCCCCTGGACTTTGAACAAAAGCCAGAGACAGGCCAGATCAACAAGGACTGGGGGCAGGCCCTCCAACCTTGTATAAAAAACGCAAAAGCTTTCCTGCTTACCTCTGGGCAGGCAGGGGGCAGGCCCCCTGGACTTTGAACAAAAGCCAGGGACAGGTCGGATCAACAAGGACTGGGGGCAGGCCCTCCAACCTTGTATAAAAAACGCAAAAACCTCCCTGCTTACCTCTGGGCAGGCAGGGGGCAGGCCCCCTGGACTTTGAACAAAAGCCAGAGACAGGCCAGATCAACAAGGACTGGGGGCAGGCCCTCCAACCTTGTATAAAAAACGCAAAAGCCTCCCTGCTTACCTCTGGGCAGGCAGGGGGCAGGCCCCCTGGACTTTGAACAAAAGCCAGGGACAGGTCGGATCAACAAGGACTGGGGGCAGGCCCTCCAACCTTGTATAAAAAAACGCAAACAGCCCCCCGAATTACCTCTAGGCAGGCAGGGGGCAGACCTCCTGGACTTTGAACAAAAGCCAAGGACAAGCTGTGCCAGGCGCGACTAACGTCAAGGAAAGATTCCCCGAATTCTAAATCAAAACTCATCATAAAAAGCAAAGAGAAATATTCCACAAACAGGACCCGTGAAGGGTAGAAGGTCTTTACAAAGTTAAAGAGAAGAAACCAAAGTGGCAAATATTACAAGCAAATTGGCCATAACACTGGCTCAGCACAGAAGGATAAGAACTATTATAAAGAAAAGGCGTCACGTAGCATCCTGGAGAGCGTCGGCATCTGCCTCAGGCTGATTGGCCGCCCGAGCTTCATTCTTAGCGGTATAAAGACTTCGGAAGGTTTCCTCATCAAAGGTAGGGAACATCTCCCCTATCACCTCCATCACCAACTCCAGAGAGGAGTTGGCACCGCTCGCAAAGCTGGCATCCACCGCAGCTTCAGCCTCCTCAGCCAGGGTCTCTTTCTCCTTCGTCCATTCCCCTTTAGCCTGTTCAAAAGTTGACTTAGCTCTTGACAGTTGCTCCTCCAAGTCAGTCACTCTCCCCTTTAAGTGCCCCATCTCAGCCAAAGAGAGGTTAGCTCGGTCCAACGACAGGCGGCTCTCCTTCAGATCAGCCTCCAGCTTGGCTACTTCCTTCACAGCCATCTCTCCCTACAGCCTCCACTGACCAGCCTGCTTCTTTGCCTCCTCTAACTCGCCGTCTTGCCTTGCCAGCTTGTCCTTCAAAGATCTTATCAAGGAGATATCCCTCTCTACCATGGCCAGGCGGTCAGGAGGAGGAGCCCCGGGTGTGATCGTCAGCTCCTCATCACTCAGACGGCTGAGAGCCGCCAGCTCGGCAGACGCCAGCAGAACCTTGGAGGTGCGCTAGATGTACTGAAGCACTTGATGAGAAGTTGAAGTCACAGTTTTGGTGAGGCGGTCAGCCAAGACGGCTCCGGAATCAGAAAGCAGGCCTGACACGTCCACGCTGTCACCAGCCGTGTAGTGGAACTCTGCATTTTCCTCCGGGAAGGGGGTACTTGGAGGCTCACGGGCAGGGCGCTTCGCCTCAGGGGTGGCAACATCCGCCTCCAGATCCACCACGTCAGCACTAGGAGGTTCCCTGTCTCTTTTCCTCCTCAACTCCAAGGGAACACTTTCCCCAGTTCCCTCGGAATTCCCAGGCTGCGTTCCCTGCGAAGCCCGAGGTCCAGCCGGAGAAGCACCCTGCTTCTGACCAGGGGAGGGTGTAGCTCCAGAAGTAACCTCAGCCTCCCCCTCATGGATGCTGGGGGTGGGAGTCGCTGGCTTCGACGAAGGCAGCCGGGGAGGAAGAGGCAATCTTCGACCAGCAGCGAAGTCTTTTACAAGCTTCATCAAGGCTTTGCTCCCTTTCCTAAAATTCGCAGGGAGAGAAGGACGCTTTGAAAGAACGACTAATTCCTCACTCAGGCCCAATTTCCTGACTTGCTTCTTTGTCCAGCGCCAAGTGTAGGAATCTGCATAAAGGGAAAGGCGGTCATCTAAAAAACAGGGAGAAATAAAGTCTCTGGAAAATCGTAACAACAAAAACTCCCTAGAATTACCTTCAAGGCCAGGAATCAGGCCCAAGGGAAGCAAGTACTCGTCTGTCGTAATGAGCTCCGCGTGAGGGAGCCAAAAGGCAGGGCCAAAGTTCCCATGTTTATCCACCACAATCTCAAACTTTTTAATCAAAATCTCCTCCTTCTCGCTCAGCTTGACCTCCAGGGCCTTCCCCTCAACGCCTGGATGGTACTCCTCGCGCGTCTCCATACGGGTGTGGACATGATTCCTAAAATGTCTAGGAATCTTCCACCCTGACGCGCTATGGACGTATATAAAGTTATTTTTCCAGTCTTTCAGGCTGCTCAGAGCCGGCCAGACCAGGGCATACTTTTTCTGCCTCTGCAGAGACCAATAACCAGGGGAGCCACCCCCCCCGGACGAAGACACCATTTGAAGACCGACCATAAAGCGAAGGGCGTCAATATAAGGCCCATCGCCATGGAAAAGGCAGGTCCAGGTGTAAGCTACTAAAGATCTAATGACAGTTGCAGTCAGCTGGGCGATAGCGACGTTCATCCTCCTGAAGGTTTCCTCCAGGAAAGAATGTAGTGGGAATCGCAGGCCAAATTCCAAGGCCTTGTGATAAACGGCCACACACCCTTCTGGAGGACAGCATACTGTGTCCCTTTCCCCCCGAATTATGACTGTGTACCCTTCCCCGAAGTTATAAAATTGTTCAATGGCCTTAGCAGCATTACTCTCCAAAATCAGGTCCCTGTTCTTGGCCTCAGGGTAGGTCTTTAGGGGGATCACATACTTTTTCTTGTCCAAGTAATAGGTCCTCCCCCTCTCCCTGCGGATGAGGGGGCCGGCAACCCTAGAAGGGTCCACCTCCAGGGCCTCGTCATCGGAGTCGACTACATCAAAGGGAGCTGGTTCGGGTGATTAAGCACCCTCCCCCCTGTGATGATCATCCTCCTCCCTAGGGCCGACCCCGGAGGAAGAAGCTATGTCACGCCGGCCACCGTCGCCGCCCCCAGTTCCCCCGAGCAAAGAATTAAAAGAAAGGGGACGAACTCGCGACATATTGGCTATGGAAGGGAAAAAAGAGGTGGAAAAAGGTTTAAAGAAGTTCTAACCTAAAGACGCCGATAAAGTCGCCGGAAAACAGTGACAGAGGGTACTCCTTGCTCCTCGAAGAATGCCCAGCAACAAAAGTAATTCAAGAGTGTAAGGGGTTTGAAGTCTCAGGAAAAGTAAAAGAAGAAAATGAAGGGGGAGAAGGGTTTATATAAAGCCCAAGAAGCCCAAGAGGCGACTTCCCTGACAAGACCCTCAACTGTCATCCACGTGTCGCGCACTGAACACGGGCTGTTCACCCCTTCCCAAGAAGGGCCTCGAAAGACTAAAATGGCAGAGGAAAAGATCGACCGACGACGTCACCCCCGCATTCGAAAAAAAAAAAAAAGGCGAAGCTGATTAACTTTCATTTCATTAGCCTTAAAAGGGGGAAAATTACATCTTGAATCGAATACGAAAAGAAAATACATAAGGCCCAAAATTTCCGGCCTGACAAAAATCAAACACCCTTCTACGCAGGCCTAATCGTCATCCAAGTCTGGGGAATGGTCCCCAGGACTGCCTGGGCTCCCGAAATCCGAGCCCCAGTCCCAGTCTGGGGAATCCTTGAAAGGATCATCAGGAGCTCCGTCCCCATCCTTGTCGCTCAGGCAACCGAGACCCTCGCTATCATCGGAGTCCCGGCTGCTATCCTCCCAGTCCCTGCCAAAGGGAACGGCCTGGGATTCGTCGCAGGTGCGACAACCTGTCCTCCTCATAGGCGAGGAGGGGCCCGACGCCAGGGAGGAGTCGGTATCAGAAGAGTTAGGGTTAAACTGCTCAGGGTGCAGCCACGGGAAGCATTCGTGGCATCCCCTGTCAAAGCAGCCCCCTCCCTGAGGGCAACGCCTGAATCTGGGAGCAGCAAGGGGTGAGGATCTCTTGAGACGCTTGCTCAACCTAGAAGGGACCTTCCTGCCACTCTGACGAGAACGAAGCCGTGAAAGACGGCTACGGTGAACAGCTCGATAAGCAGCTCGAGCGTACCGAAGTCTCCAAAATCCTCTAAAGAGGAAAGTAACATAGCGAGCTCCACGACGAGTTACGAATTTTTTGATCCAAACCATGATTAAGACAAAGAAAGTGGAAAGATTGAAGATGGTCTAAAGCAGAAATGATGAAGAAAGCTAGGACTTTATACAGGAGAAAACACGGCATTAATGAATTTCCAACCACCCTGGAAGGAGAACCACCAATCAAGAACCCTTCACGGTTTCCAAAAATCCACCTAGAGAAGAAGTGTAATCATTGCAAAAGCATCCTCAACTCTTTATACCTGACGTGAGCTGCGCCTCATTCCTTGGGAAGGCGCGAAGCATTAAATGCAGTAGCAGACATGGAAATAAGTCAACCGCCCTCCAAGCAAGAATCGCCAGTAGAAGAAAAGCCTTACTTTCCTCCTACTGACGAAGGCCAATTGATTGGGGTCGGCAGCCTGTCAAATAATCGCCTGCTGGGCAGGCCCCAGGAGGATCCCTATCAAGCTCAAAAGGCCAGTCCCTGGCAAGAAGCTAAAATAGAAGCATAAAACGCTAAGGATAGCAGTCGGCCGCTGAGACCGCAAGCCAACACAGCCTGCTGGAGCCTAGCGACCACGGCACGAAGTCCGCCTGCCCTGGGGGAGTCCCTGGTCGACAGGGTCAGGACCCCCAGGGGCCCTCCCATCATTTTGCCTAAGGTAATTAATAATGGGTGGATGAGAAGCCGCCACTTGTCACTTCCTTATCCATCCATTCCTCTCCCACTTCTCTTTCTTGTGGGAAGGTATAAATACTCAACCCTTTCCCACAAGAAGGGGGTTGGATTTTCTCTCTCTAGACTCTCACTCCTAAAAACGCCACCTAGTTCCTCACGAGCTAGGTTCATTAAGGCATTCCACGGACTAACTTAGGCATCGGAGAGGGTTCCCTCGGACAACCTCCGAGGCCCTGTGCGTTCATTGTGCAGGGAGCAGGCCAACTCCGCCGGGAAGGTCCGATCGAGGGAGTGGGACAAAGGAGAGGTTTAAAGAGATCAGACGATCAATTGTTCACCGACAATCCGATTACTCCGCCCGGATCCAAAGCCGGGTTAATTGTTTCCGTGACCGGAACATCTTCAATGTGGGACAACCGGACAAGGGACTAAAAAACACTTCGTATTTTCGAGCGAATAATAAGAAGTACAACACATATTGTTTTATTGTTACGCAATATTTCTCTATTTTTAAATAGAAAACTTAAAAAACTATATCATTATATAGCAGGTCTCGTGAGAGACCGTTTCAAACTAACTTAGTGTTGGACATACAATTATAATGAAAATAAAATAGAATTAGTATGTAATAACTCACATCATATGAGAGATTGAGAGGTCTCTCAATAAAATATTAAGAGATCGTCTCTTGAAATTATGTGCATTATTATAAGATGATTACATTAATGTTGACGTGTATGTATCACTCTTCTCCAATGTAAGTAGACTACTAATGTACGTATCCTTGTTATTTAAACTTTTGGCTCGAAAATTTTAACATAAACATTATTATTAAACTATCAAACTTAGGTACAAAACAGATGATATAATAATATGTAATTATACACCTGTGAAACCACCAAATTCAAAAGCATAGTTCGTTTAAACTTATACTCTTAAACTCTTTTAAAACAATGTTCATGAGACTCAAATTTTTCTTAGTGATACTAAGGACCAATAATAACTCTTATTTATAATTGCAGAATCCATCATGTTATTATAATTTTAGCATAACTTAACATAATTTCTTATCTTAACGAACTCCTACACAGCACAAATACTTGAGTTTATCTAATTTACTTAAGACAAGCTAACACAATGCTCTCTCCATCCCAAAGTGATGTTCTCATTTACTTTTTCACAGTCTTCGGGATGGTACTTTGACCGTGTTTTATTATCGCTATACGTCATTATTTTTTGTTGAAGTCATAATTTTATAAAGATTTTTTTTTGAATTGTTTATAAAGATCTTTTGATAACAAATGTAATTATATGAAAATCATATTATAAAATTATATATACTTTTTATGGAATTCATAATCAAAGATTACGAACTTTGACCCCCAAAAATTAAATGGGAACATCATAAAGGGATGGAGGGAGTATGGACTATCACATTTTTTTAAATAATGTTCATTTTGATGTACATGAAAACTCAATTGTCATGAATAACACGTCTTACAAAGGCAATTATATAATTTTTCGAGCTCTTTATATATTTAATAGATTCACCGTTACTACGTAGTATTAAAAATCACATCGTCTTTCCTAGCAAATAATATGAAAATTGTACTCTAAGGAAAATATTTTTTTATTACCACAAATCTAATTATATAATTTTTATAAATATTTTTACGATAATGTTTTTGTTAAACGAAATGTAAAGATTTTTACATGAAAAATTGTGTGGACATGACATAGGTCCACCCCGACGCGGCCACGCGTGGGTTTGGGGCGGCGAATGAATCTCCATATGAGAATGGATCGAATTGAAATTTAAATCGAAGTTGGAGTCGCCACCGAACTTTGTGGGAGTTCGGGCCCGTTCGAACCCACTCTATGTCGTAGTGGGCCATGTACAAAATACGGCCCATTTCCGATGTCAGAGCTTATTGGGTTCGTCCCTTAGCATTTGATACCGATACCGACTTGATCGGATATCATGTATTGAATGACTCTCGTTGCCAATGGTTTCGGACATCCGGAAACCGAGGTTCTGAGTAAGGGGTGAGGGTACGTGTTGGGAAGTTCACAAAGAACACCCAACCCTGCCCGCACATTAGCGGCCTCTACTAGGATATCGTTTGATTTTTGAATACGCGCGTTAGTTGAACGATGAATGATATGCAAACATTGTTTTCCTAAGCATGTGAATAATTGAATGGGTTGCTAAGTCGTTTAATGCATGAAAATTAATGTCAAAGTTGTATTTTAGCATGCGAGGTTCGTTTTAGTATAATAAAACAAATGATGAAAAGAAATTGCTAAAAAGATGAACAAACGTGTTAGTAACGATTGAATAAATCGAATGAAAATATGAATGCAATGAATAATGTAAAAATATATCGAGATCTGAAATTTTGCTAAAAAGACGCTGTTTTGTCCAAAAAACGATGTTCGGAGAAAGATAATAAAAGAGAAAAGACGGGTCGCGTTTCAGCCTTCCATGCGACTCGCCCGGGGTGCGCGCGACTCGCGCCCCGGCCTGTTTCGAGGTCGATTTTCTGAAAATCGATGTTTTAATTAAATCGCGTACAAATATCGCATAATTTATACTCGATTCAATATTTTCGATATTCGTTATATTCGATATTCGATTATGAAATCGATATCTAATATTCGGAATAATTTTGGAAAAGATAAAAAAAGGGTTTTAAGAAATCGTTTTGTAGAGAAAAACGAGGTTTAAGAAAAATTTGAGATAAGCGAAGAGAAAAAAAGAGTCGCGGGTTTCAGGCCTCCCTGCGAGTCGCCTGGGAGGGGGCGCGACTCGCGTGGACTGTTGTCCTGGTTCGGGTTTTTCGAGAAATCGTTAATTTCGTTAGATCGCGTACAAATATGAATTAATTTATACTCGATCTATACTCTCGATATTCGTTGTATTCGATATTCGATTATAAAATCGATATCGAATATTCGGAATGATTTTTTAGAAAAGGTTTTATAAAGTTGTTTTGAAAAGAATTTGAAAGAATGTTAGTTCTCTCCGCGTTAGAATCGTTGTATTTTGTAAAAAGTAACGATTTTTAGCATCAACGAGATGAATGTAATTCTTTTAATACGATATTCGATTAGAGAATCGGTATCATATTTTTAAGAATATTCGTTATATGAAAATAGTTTTAGTAATATCGATATTAGAAATAATAAAGATGCGACGAACGACCCATAATAAAAAATCGACCGACGACGACACGACACGAAAAGAATAAGAAAACGAGAGAAAGGAGAAGGAGAGAAGAGAAGAGAAATCGAGTTTGATTACACCCTCAACCTACATGCTTTTGTTAACTCGGATCGGGGCTCGTCGGAATGTGGCTAAGGCACGGGAGTGTCGGGTTAATGTCGGTGAGTTGGTGGTTCGGTTTGGACGTGTAAGGGTGACGGGTATAGGCCGGTTTTTGTTAGTCTCGGGTTACACTATCGGTTTCTCGATGCTAAGTGTGTCAGATTGTGTATGAATGTCGGATGTCGGGAATTGTATGTGTCGTTGTATGAAAACGTGTGTGAATAATGTGTATGAAAATTGTGTCTATGATCGATGCTAGAGGGTCCTATTTATAGGAGTAGAGGTAGCCTTGTTTGTACGACAAGAAATACCAATCGGGATAGGAAATGTAAGAGGTTGAGACGAACGAGAATTCCGTTACTTGGTGAAGAAGAAAGGGAATCCCGGTTTGGGAAGGGGAGGTCGGCTGAAAACAAGCTACTCGGCCGAGTGTCCTAAGCTCGGTTGAGTGTTTGATTCGGTTTTTTGATAGAAATCCTACTTGAGATCGAATTCTATCTTTAACGGAATTGTTTAATATTTGTGTAGCTGATTTTTTGTGGAGTTTGAGCTCGAATCAGCCACGTGAGGCGACACGGCTGACTCACGTGTCTCGAGAAAACATCTTTGACCGGGTTTGACTCGGTCGTTAAAAGACGGTTTTGCCCCTGGTGTTGGATTCGACCCAAATTAGTCTTATTTGACTCGAAATGACCCGCTAGGCCTGGTTTAGAGGTTGGTTTTGTGAAATTTGTACTCCTTAAAAAGCCCAAGCAAAATATCCATGATTTTGAGCCCATTTCCGAGTACGTTAAAGCACGTTTGCATCCGATCATCATCGGGTGTTTGTCGGAAACTGCTATAGACACCTGGCGGTCAAAATGTGGGTGTCTACAAATTGTAATTTCTCATAAATTGTTAAAAGGAAAAAATTATATCTACTTTATTTAGGACAATACTAATTTTTATATTATTAAAAATAGATCTAATTCTATTAGGATAAATTTATCATAAATTGTTAAAAGAAAAAAAAATTTATATTCGGATAATATTAGACTTTGGTGTTTTGAAAAAACTTGAAAATTACCACGTCATTCGAAAAAAAGTTTTTCTAATTATATATATACTAGCTTTATGCCCTTGCGATCCACAGGTGCAACAATAACTTTATAATATGATTGTTCTATTATCAGCTAATTAATATCTTTTTTAATTCTGCTAATTTAATTAGATACACAACCATGTTATTACAATCTACAAACCGTGTTTTGCTAATATTATGCTACTTTGGCAGAATTAATCAGTCAATAGTATATATTGATGCATTCCACTTACATGAACCCCAGTTCAACGGTTTCTAAAATCGAAATGAACAACCTTTGGGCTAGTCCTGAATACGGATCGATTAGAAGCATAAACATATGAAATCCAACATTAACTATGTCACATAATTTGAATCTATCCTATCATTATAATTTTTTTACTTAAAAAAGGGTAAAAAAAATTAGGCATTCGAACTATTTATGACCCGTATTATAACCATAATCCGACCCATGATTCGTATTTGACCCGACCTGTCCAATAGGTCTAGTGCCTACATTAATTATCTAGGTGAAACAAATGATGTTCATCAAAATACCAGCACTTGTGTCCGTCAGCAATATTAATATGTCTGTGACAACTCACATGAAATATTGAGTTTATCTATATCTTTTACTCTCTAACCATTTGATTTTCTGCATTTAATATATTGTATGTATGGTATCACCTCGCTCTAAATTCGACCCAACCTGCAAACCCGACCCACCTCATTTGTTGTTTTTAGAGTCATGAACCTGTTTTTCTTACCCGAATCTTAACGGCGTGGTTAGATAATAAAATGAGAGAAAAAGTTAAGGGAGTGGAAAGGAAAAGAGAAAAGTGAAAGGGTCGGGTAGGGGAGGGAGAATGGAGATGATACATTTTCCCTCAAAATTTTGTCTATTTTGGATAGAGCTGATCATGGGTCGTACCCTCCGATTGACTCGTCCCGTTTGGCCCGCGAACACGTCCCAAACCCGCTTGTCTGTGGGTCAAAATTTTACAATTAGCCCGACCCATGTTCGGCCCAAACCCGCATATGATTATCTCTAATTTTGGAGGGAAAATATTTTGCTTTGAAAGAGAGAAATAGAGGAATCCATTTTACTTTCACCTACAAATCCCTACGTCCTATTTTGCTAACCAAATAAATGAACTTTTTTCGCTCACTTTTCCTCCCCTCCTTTTCATTCCAAATCAATCTTTCCAAACACATCCTAAATGACCTCTTAATTTTGGACCATGACCTGGACCGACCTATTCAACCCGTGGGAAAAAATAGACTATAAAACCTTAGTCTAAAAGCCCAGCTCAAGCCAACATATTCATATGCCTAGATTTTGCTAAAAGTATAGTTATTCGATATAATTAATTGTATATATTATACTTTTATCAATATAAATTTGTGTTTAATCTTAACTTAAATTATCTAGCAATTTTAGTACATTATTCTCTTGTACAGTTGTACATAGGTAGACTAACACAAATTCTTACTTTACATAGGGAACAATTTTATTACTTCCTCCTTCTATAAGTGTTCTACCCATTAAATATTCATTTAGGTGGTATAAAATAATCAAATGGTAGAACATTGATGGAAGGAGAAAGTACACTACTCTCTTAGCTTGCGACGGGTAAAGTACTACCTACGTGGGGTAGATAAAACAAAAGCAAAATGGTTAGGAAATGACTACCTGTTTTGTCTTATCTACCCACATGGATAGTGATTGCCGCGTCGCAAATTTGTGACGGATATGCTCGTCACAAGGAAGAGTTGCTAGGAGACTAAAGTTTTATTATCGTGTTAAATAGTAACGTTATTATTAGACTTGACAAAACTTGACCGGAGTTGTAAACCCGACCCGCCCAACCCGTTTATTGGTAGGTCAAGATTCAAGACCTCTAAATCTTGATATGTGACTTGATATTTTAAATTACAAATATAAAAAACTAATATTCAATTTAATACACTTGTTGAATTAGGAAACTAAAGTTGTACGCATTATCGTGTTAAATAGTAATGTTACTAGTAGACTTGACAAAACTTGACCTGACTTGTAATAAATCCGACATGTTCAACCCGTTTATTGGTAGGTCAAGATTCAAGACCTCTAAATCTTGATTCGTGACTCGATATATTAAATTACAAATATAGACTGATATTCAATTTAATACAAATTTTTTTTATCTTTTGATAATAAAATAATTATGAAAATAGTTTTAAAAATTCATTGAAATATAAACATTATAATCAAGGCCTATAAAATAATATTATTAAAATAAATAAAAAATTGATATCAAAAATATTATTTTTTTACTTAAAAAGGGTAAAAAAAAATGGCATTTGAAACTATTTTTCACCCGTATTCTAACCATAATCCATCTCGTGACCCGTATAACCAGACTGATATTTGAACCAACTTGTATTCTGATCCGACATGTATAAAGTTATTTAAATAAGTTATGTAGTTTAAAAATGTTTGAGACTACATGTCACTCAAAAAAACTTCAATTATATTCATTTTGTTTTAAATTATTTAATCAATTATTCTATTTAAGTGTTTTAACTTCATTAAATTTTTGACTAAGTTAAAATAGTTTAATAAAATTTTTAGTATTCAAACTTTTTAAACACTTGAATATGATAAATAATTTAAGTTTGTATTTAAGAATCCTAAAACTGTTGAAGACTATCAACGTCGGTCGAAAAATATCTCGTTTAACTATATTGATTGATTCAATGTAGTTAATTTTTAATTTTTACTGTATATATTAATCATTTTATTTGAATATGGTTTTGTATCTAATTTTAACTTAAATTATCTAGCGCTCTTAGTAGATTGCTTGCTTATATATCGTGAGACTAAAGTTGTACTCTTGATTTGAATGAATTGACTTGACTCGTAAACCCGACCCATCCAACCCGTTTTTTTGTAGGTCAACAACTATAAATCTTGACCCACGATTCAAGTGTCATCAAACCTAGGAACGATATTATAAAAGGTAAAAAAGGTCGAAAAAATTATTTACGTTGTAATTTTATCTAATATTCCGTATTAAAACTTATAGGAACGATAATTTTTTTGTTAAACAAAATATAATGCTTTTTATATAAAATTGTAATTTCTCACAATTATTTTATCAAAAATGTAAATCTAATTCTATCACGATAATTTTATCTTAATAAAATATACTCCTATCTACTTATATATAGGATAATTTTATCTTAACGAAATATACTCCAAACTGAATATGCGTATCTACTTGTATTAATAAGTAATAAATATTAATATTAAAAAGTTATGAAACCGAACTGAATATGCGTTCCACGTGGTGTCTATTCAAAGTTTGTTATTTTTTGAGGTGATAATTCATGGTTTATATAATGATAATTGTTTGTTTTTTCTAATATTTAAATTCAAATAAATTTTATTTATTATCTAATACTAAAACAAATAGAATTATTATTTATCATATACACTTTTAATATAGATAATGTTTAAATTCTTAGTATTTCATAAAAGTTGGATTCCATCGAAAAAAAGCTTCTTTTAATTTTATATATTGATTGATTGATTGATTTATAATAATAATAATAATAATAATAATAATAATAATAATACCCCCATCCACTCAAAAGATAAAATCGACCCATTCTTCTCCTTACAAAAAGTAGGCCCACGTTACCTTTGGTTTGGAGGGGAGAAAGTATAATATACATACTAGCTAAGT
This sequence comes from Agrostemma githago, assembly GCA_958450325.1. NCBI lineage: Eukaryota > Viridiplantae > Streptophyta > Magnoliopsida > Caryophyllales > Caryophyllaceae > Agrostemma > Agrostemma githago. The sequence goes on from OY288248.1 coordinate 28,223,332, forward strand.
AGCTAGATAACTCTCTATCTCATATCAATAATTTGTTTATCTTTGTTCAATATAATTTCACATATAATACAAATGGTAAACAAATAAATGACTGAGACTGAAAGAGTGTCTGATACTGTCTCCAGTTCTTGGGAATTGCAACATTTTATTAAAATACTACTCACATATGTTAAATTTATGTTGCAATTCCAAAAAACCGGATTGAGTACTATGTTACCATATTATTCATTATTTTAGCCCAAAATAGCCCTATGCATGTATATAATGTGAGAGCAAATAAGAGAGGTATATAGGATAGCATGACCATCTAACAACATGTTCATACCATTCTAACCAGGGGCGGACCCAGGCCCAGGCTACTTGGGCTATAACCCAAGTAGATTTATGGAGAAAAAATTAATATGTATTGAAGTTTAGTTATGGATCATGATAGGGTAAGTGTTCCAGTGGTGTTGTGCACTTTCTTGGTTCCTTGCTGTGCTGTCTGGGGTTCGATTCCTGCTGTCTGCTTTTTTTTTTGAGTAATTATAAAGTCATATACTCATCCCTAGGAAATAGGAACTAGATAGTAGATACGTAGGTCCAATACTACTCCTTGAACCTTCTCTACCGTACTACACTCTAAGTATTACTCAATACGGAGTATTTTATATTTTTACCTTTTATATAAATTCTTACTATTATAGTATTATCTTAATTTTTTTATATACAAATTAATTCTTACGGAATATGTGTTGAATAGTATTCTATATCTAATTATATCGACGTGAAAAACGTTTTTATTAGTCTCTGATATTTATTTTATTTTTGTATGATTTTTATTAGTTGACCTTGTCATTATTTATGATCAAATTATAAAAGATGTTTACGTCACTCTCAAATTATTTTGCCAAGATAATCTCACAACGTCCATTGAAGGTATATTTTGCTAATAATTAGAGTAATATTGATACAATTATAACACGTTATTTATCAAATTTTGCTAAAAATATCACAATAGGGATACATAAAATATATTTTGAATAATATGTTGTACACATATTTTTAGTTATCGACTTATCAAATATAACAATGTATGGAGTAATAGAATGTGCATGGTATGCCACTCGGTTCGAACAAAGGCGTAAAAAAATAGCCCTAGGTATATTTGAATCCTGGGTCCGCCCCTGATTCTAACTTCTAAGAACATAGGTCCAAAGAATACATGGCCCAATATAAATAGGCCATGTTTGGTAAACGTCAAATTGATATTCGCAGAAGCAGATTTAGAAAGCAGATTTGAGTAGCAGAATCAATTGACAGTTTTGACTAACATATCTAATTAGCAGAATTTTTTTAAGCTGTGTTTGGTAATTAGCTGTTTTAAATTAGCGGATTAATTAACTGTTTTGTAAAATTATTAAAAAGGACATGAACAAATGTTTGATTAAATATACGTCAATATACATCACACCAAAAATTTTAATAATTAATATTGTTGATTTCTTCTACTAGCCATTAAAGTTGGAAAAATATTACTATCAAATAGAGTTGATATTTTGTGAGTTTCTAAAGTCTTGACTGGAAGTTGCGAGTCATGATCAATTGAAAAGTCAGGCTCCATAGAATCGTCTAAAAAATTGAAAATTGATTCGATTAAAATAACGAAACATGAATTATTGTGAGAACTAATTGCATATCAAATTCATGCACAAATAATTAACGGGAGGAAAACGTACCTAATGATTAATTTTATCAAAAAGTTTAGATAATTAAAGCAGGGTTTAATTTGCAAAGGGTAAAGAGGTAAAAAAAAAAAATTATATAACCTGCTAACTCAATATGCTGCTCCTAGCAGCATATTGCAAAACGACATATTCGACCTCAATATGCTATTACAATCTGTCATTTACCAAACACTACCATTGACATATTTTTTGGTCAAACCCGCTATTTGCTTTTAATATGCCATTTTTGGCGGATCTGCTACTAACCAAACAGGGCCATAGTGTTAAGTGTTAACATGAGCACAACTCAATATATATATATAAGTTACAGATGACATACGATAAAGTTACATTAGTTCAAAATTGATATTCCCTCCGTCCCACTAAGATTGTCCCGTATTTCTTTTTGGGTAGGTTCTTAAAGATTGTCCTATTTCTCAACTTTCCTTTTTAATCTGTTTGTTTACAACTTCGTCCCTACTAAGTTAAAGTATTTACCATTTTGACATTTCATTAACCCACACCAACTTACACAACATTATGACTCACCCTGTAAAGAAAGGGAGTCATCATTGTCTAATATACCCAATATTAATCATCACAAAGTTTTCTTAGTTATTGTGCAAAAGTAAATAGGACAAACATTTTGGGACGGAGGGAGTATGTAGCTGTAACATTCACCACTTTTATCACATCAAGTGATAAAGTGTAACTTTAGACCCATCCTGTGTAACTTTAATCACTTTTTGTGTAACTTTAACACTGGAACTTATGAACTTATAAGAGTTTTTGACCTTATGAGAACCTACCTCTACACACACACACACACTATATATATATATATATATATATATATATATATATATATATAGATTTAAGATCATGTGAGGACCATCAACTTGATGAGAACCTTGAGAACTCCATTAAATCAATTTTTGTTTTCAAAATTTAATGACATATTTGAATTCGTCGTATAATTTAATGGTTGGGTAACATATTTTTCGGTAAAATAAAAATCTCGTCTAGTGACGAAAACGGAAACATATAATTTTAGTGTACTTAATACTCATTTCAGTGTATCTAATTTTTTTGATGTATCTTATTGCACTTTCAGTGTACCTAAATTGCATTTCAGTGTACCTTTTCAATTTTTCGTGAATAAATAGCAATTTTTCTTAATATTTTTAATAAAATATGACTAGTTATGCCTAATAAAGTACTTGAATATATGAAGCTAAGGATAAATTAGTCATCTAAATTTTTGAAAAAAAAAGTAATTGAGTTTTTATTGAGGTTCTTACGGTTCTCAACAAGTGGTGGTTCTCACCGGATCTTGACTATATATATTTGAAGCTCTTTTAATTATTATAATATATATATTTAATCATTATATTAATATGATGTTTTACAATTTTTAGGTAAAAACCTTTAGAGTTCAATTTTATAAAAATTATCGTAATTTTTTTTTATAAAAATTAAATAATTAGATGCATGGTAGAAAATGCTTTCATTATAGTATAAATTTCATATTATTTGTTCGAAAAAATGTGATGAATTTATTACATATAACAGTTGTAATATTATCTCACATCGACAAATTATAATAAGGTGATGGATTTCTATTACGGAGTATATAAATAAAAGAAATCACCTTGATTACAAATAATAATAAAATAATCCCACATCGACAATATTAATAAGGTGATGAAATTTTATATTACAAGTATAATAAATAAGAGTAATCATTCATCCTTAGATATGCACAACTAATCTTAGTAATTATCCACATCGAAAAATTATGATAAGATATGAAATTCTACATTATAAACAAGAGTAATCATTGATTTTAAATATCGACTAAAAAACTTTTGAGTCCTAAAAAAACTCTTAATAAGACTACAAACTTAAAATTGTCTCACATCGAAAAAATTAAAATAAGATGATGATTTTATATTATAAATAAGAGTAATCATGTATTCTTTTTTTATCTTAAAAAGAACTCTTAAGACAGTAAATTATCACACCATCGAAAAATTATAACAACGTGATGAAATTTTATATTATAAATAAGAGTAATCATTCATTATCAGATATCAATCAAAACTCCTTTGAGTCTTGAAAAGAGTTCTTTGAAAAGAGTTCTTAAGACCATAAACTTAAGTAAAATTATCACATATCGAAAATTGATGATGAAGTGATGAAATTTATATTATAAATATGACTAATTATTCTCTGTTAAACATCTACCAAAACTCTATTAAATCTAATCTTTTAGGAGTATCACAAGTAAAAGTATTCCAAGAATTCTTGAGACTACATCTAAACTTAAGTCAAAATTATCATATATCGAAAATAATATGATGAGGTGATTAAATTCTATAGTATAAATAAGATTAATCATTCGTTCTTAGATATTAAAAAAATCATCTGAGTCATAAAAATGACTTGAGAACTTACGTAAGATTATCTCACATCGAAAAATTATACTCCCTCCGTTCCAATGAATTGTTTGTTTTTGCTTTTGACACCAAGGGGAAGAGATCCAATTAGGAGGTGACATGTGGAGCCAAGGGTCAAATTACATATAAAAAGTATTCTTAAAATAGAAAGGCAAACAATTCATTGAGACGCCCTAATATGAAATAGGCAAACAATTCATTGGAACGGAGGGAGTAATAAGCTGATGAAATCCTATTATACAAATAAGAGTAATCATTTGCCCAAAATTATAATAAGGTGATATGAATTCTATTATATAAATAAGAGTAATCGTCCGTCCTTAATAATATACATGGAAAAACGAACTCTTTTAAGTCTTAAAAGAGCCCTTAATACCACAAATTTAATTAAGTAAAATTCACACACTTTTGAGTCTTAATTTTTTTTCTTAAAACTATAAACTTGAATAAAGCTTCCCACATCGAAAAATTATTATAAAGTCATGAATTTCATAGATATCAACCAAACATCTTTTGAGTTCTAGAAAAACTTTTAAGACTATAATAATATAAACTTAAGTAAAATTGTTCCATTTGAGTGTTAAAAAAACTCTTAACACTATAAACGTGGGTAAAATTTTCCCACATCGAAAAATTATTATAAATTTACGAATTTCATATTATTTGCTCAAAAAAGTAATGAATATATTACATATAAAAATAGTAAAATTATCTCATATCGAAAAATTATAATAAGGTGATAAACTTCTATACTATAAATAAAAATAATCATTCGATCTTAGATTTCAAACAAAAATCTTTTGATCCTTAAGCTATAAAATTAAGTAAAATTATTCCACATCGAACAATTATGCTTTTATTTATAGATTATAGTTAGTAGTTGTCCCACATTAAAAGAATAATGTCATTGTTTGAAATTTACTGTGTATACATTAAATATAATGCCTCCTTTCATAAATAGAAAATATTTACGATGGGAAGAAGATAGAAAGAAGGAAGAAGTAGTATAATTGTTTATATTGAAAGATTATCATAACGGAATGATACAGTGATTATAAAAAGAGAGATATTATGAATTTTAATTATTATCTTCACAATAGTGAAATTTGTTCTATTAAATATTAAGTTTGAAAAATGATGTTACTTAAGGTATAAAATATCAATTTTTCCTTATTTTTATAATCTTCATATGATGTTTTTTATTTTAATGTAAACAAATGATGACATAGTTTAAATATAATTTTTAAAGTACAACTTTTTTTTCCAATGTAAATAAGCCAACTTAATCTAGTAGTACTAATATTAGACTCATGCTCAATGGAGTAATAATTGTAATCCAAATACATGAAATATGTTACTACAACTTTTTATTGATTAATCCACTGATTAACATATTTTATATTCATTTTTCTAATGTGTACAACTTTACTAACAAGTACTTAAAATCGTCATTTGGCCTCTATTTTGGTTAGGACCTCTTAAATTAATTGACAGACATGTATGATAAGTTAAATGGATGATAATTACTAGCTACATGTATGTATGTATGTATAATTAGTTATAATCTGAGTTGAGCTCAATATTATTATTAGTATTGTTGTTGTTGACATGCATGCAGAGGATAGACAACTACGTGTCTTCGGAACTTGTTATGTGTAGCATACTTGTGACAGGTGTAGCTACTCCACTTGCAATATACGTTCATAAGCTGTCGAAAAAAGATCATCAATCCATAAGAGGGTTTCAACTATCAGTACAATCAGCATTAATGGGGTCTAGAATGCACATGCTGATGTGCGTTGATAACGAAGATGATACACCCGGATTTATAACCTTTCTCAAGGCTTCTAACCCTACAGATGCACGTCCTATTCACGTGTATTTAGTCCATTTAATAGAGCTTGTTGGGCAAGCTGCACCCATGCTTATCCCTCATAAAAAACATAACAGAATGTGCAACTATAATGGTTGTATCCATATCTTCAACACTGTATCTACATACTGCGACAATGCCTCACAAGGTGGCATCTCTATTCAACTGCTTACCATGATTGCCCCTTTCACCAGCATACATGAAAGTATATGTAAGCTTGCTGATGACAAAATGATTCCGCTTATAATTGTCCCTTTCTATTACAAAACTCATGGCAATTTCGGTAATAGCGCTTCAAGTCAACTTAATCTCAAGTTACAAAAGCAAACGCCTTGTACGCTTGGAATATTTGTGAACAAGGATAAAGGTCAGCAGCAGAATCAGAATCCAACCGCCCCCTTCTCATACAATGTGCTCGTTCTTTTTTTTGGCGGGGAGGATGATCGGGAAGCATTAACGTATGCGTCTCGGATGTCAACTCACCCGGGAGTCAGGATCACCTTGGTCAAATTATTGGTACAAGAGTACGATGCTATGAAGAACGAGGATGAGGTGTTACAGGATGATTCCGTGCTCGACAACTTCAAAAACAATGAAAATATGATTCCATCATCTCTTAAATATATGGAATTTCATATTCCAGAGTGGTTACAAACACTTGGTGTGGTTCAAACACTTGATAAGGATTATGACTTGGTAATTCTAGGTCGGCGTCACGGCCATCAGAAGCCTATATTTGAAGATGATTTATATGTACTGAGTGAAAATCCTGAATTGGGCGATATAGGAGAGTTGCTAGTTTCAGGAGAACTTCAGTGGGAAAATTCATCCTTTTTGGTCATGCAACATTGTCTAGGTTATGAGAAGGAAACTTATGGTAATGTAATTTTATTAGATGATTCCTGATCCTCATCATTTATCATCATTTCAACCTAAAAGTGTATACTTGATTGGTCTCATATTTTGTATACAGACTAAGCAAATCTAACTACGGAGTACTTTGTAGGAATTAGCGATTATTTAGCAGGTGAGTCCGGGATAGTTGCCAGATGCCCACCAATGTTTTTCCTATTTACTTTTTGTAAGTTGTAACTAATTCAGAGTTGTTTTTTTTTGTTTACAAGCATGAGTATTAATTTTACGCTTTCGCTTCTCGTTGTAGGCCTTACCCCTCACTCAATTCAACTCCAGTGCAGATCCTCTGTCGTATTACGTGTCCCATCTCCTGTCCCATCATTTCTTTTATTGACACGTAATCATTATTACATAAATTAATCACTATCTTGATCTGTTAGGAAATAAGTGCCTAGCAATTGTCTTTTCGGATCTCGAATTGGTTTCCGACCTGAATCTGTTTAATTAGGAAAGTTTCCTAATTAATATCTGATTGATTAGAGTTTCCTAATCAATATCTGAGTATCTGATCTAGGATTTCCTATTGTATAGGGTTTCTTAATCTGTTTAGGGTTTCTGTTCAAGTTGAGAGTATTATATAAACTCTCATACCCTTACCCTAAAAATTATGATATCAGTCTGAAATCTGTAACCTCTCCTCAAATTAATAAAACTATCCCCTCCTTCTGCCCGTGGATGTAGCTAACAGGTTGTTAGTGAAACACGTAAATCTGTCTGTCTCTCGATTTTACGTTCTTATTTGTTTGTCTTTCTCTTCCGTTATAACAAACTGGTATCAGAGCTTTGGGTTCATTCGATTTGTGAGAAAGATGTCTGGGATGAGCGTTAAAATTGAGAGTTTTGATGGGAGGAATAGTTTTAGTCTGTGGCAGATCAAAATGCGGGCGTTGTTAAAGCAACAGAGACGGTGGGCGCCATTCGTGAAGAAAGACGACACAGTCACCACTGAGATGGCCGTTCTGGAGGAGAGTTCAGTCTGTCTGATGATATCATCACTGAAATCGGAGGAAGATAGAAGTAGTAGTGGTAGTACTGATAAGCAGGTGGAGCAGCAAGTAACTCTTGATGAGAGTGAAGCAAAGTCTGAAGATCAACCACTACAGTCTGAATCTGAATCGGAAACATCAGTTTCTTTATTACCAGTTCAGAAGCAGCAGAGTTTGGCCCATGAGCGGTCAATCAAGTTTCCGAACAGGTATGGTAATGAAGATGGGATGAGTTTGTCTGATCTGGTTCCGAATAGCAAGTTCCAACGTGGTTTGGACTTGCTAAATCCTGGAAATATCTGATTGCCCTTTGTTGGGCAATATCTGAGGTAGGAGGGGGAGAGGAGTTTTATTTCTGGTACATCTGGCATTCGTTGTAGTGCATTTGGTACATCTGTCTGATTGAGGAGACTTCTGGTACATCTGGCATTCTTTGGAGTGCATCTGGTACATCTGATCTGGCATTCTTTGGAGTGCATCTGGTAATCTGATCTGGCATTCGTTGGAATGCATCTGTCTGATCTGATTGAGAGACAATTCGAGGCAAGGTGGAGATTGTTAGGAAATAAGTGCCTAGCAATTGTCTTTTCGGATCTCGAATTGGTTTCCGACCTGAATCTGTTTAATTAGGAAAGTTTCCTAATTAATATCTGATTGATTAGAGTTTCCTAATCAATATCTGAGTATCTGACCTAGGATTTCCTATTGTATAGGGTTTTCTAATCTGTTTAGAATTTCTGTTCAGGTTGAGAGTATTATATAAACTCTCATACCCTTACCCTAAGAATTATGATATCAGTCTGAAATCTGTAACCTCTCCTCAAATTAATAAAACTATCCCCTCCTTCTGCCCGTGGATGTAGCTAACAGGTTGTTAGTGAACCACGTAAATCTGTCTGTCTCTCGATTTTACGTTCTTATTTGTTTGTCTTTCTCTTCCGTTATAACATGATCAATTAAGAGGTGAGGTGTCTATAATAAAGGATATGAGACAAGAGATGAGACACAAAAGTGGGACATGTGATCTCATCTGCTTCTACCCACCCTCCTCCCTTCACTCATTCATTTTCATGCAATCTTCCTCTCTTTAAAAATTTGAAAACCAATTTCAACCAATATGACTCCAACAAACTCGTTCTTATCATTCTATTTTTCCGAATTCAAGGTAAGTGTTTCTCCAACTCCTTTTTTTCCATCTTAATTTATGTATGAGCCTAACACGATTTAAATTTGATTAGGATTTGGGTCAGTGTTTGTAAGTTTCGATCTTAGTTCCAAATTCACGAAAATTTTAAAAAATTGATGACAGGAACCCACAAACCCAGAAACATCGCAGTTCTGCGCCTGGGTTGAGGTCCGGGAGCGACTTATCGACGCCGGAGTGTGGGTAGACGCACATGAGATCGACGCCCGGTGCATGCAGGGGCGTAGAACTCCGCACTTAACTCACAAAGCCAAGTGCAAGACAAACGTGTAAGAATATTTTATGATATAATAATATTACAAGATATGCAATATATCTTTCCTATTATTATGACAATATTTCTTCCTCATAATTGTGGTCTTATTGGAAATCGGGATCTTAAGAGATATGCTATCACAATAATATCGGACTAAATAAGGAGTTTTTCCATATTTACTCAACCTTGATGGAAGGTCGAGATTACCGTAATCTAAAACCCTAATAGGAAACCGGCCCTCTCTCTGCCTATATAATGGAGTCTTCCCCATCAGAAACTCCATATGATGAATGAAAACGTGGCAAAACAACACTTATTACGTTATGGGACAAGAGGGAGAAACCATGTCTATTAATTATGAAACCGTACCTATTATTTTATTATTTGAAGATCATATGAAGACGTATTATTATTATTATTATTATTATTTCAAGTCGTCTTATTATTTATGGAGTCGTCTTATAGAGATCTAATATCGTTCGTATTAGATTTCTGTAAGACATATGTTATGATTCGATGATGAAATCTATCCCATGATCATTATAGATTTGATTTAATTCAACCCAAAACAATCGATGAACAAAAAGAAACTAACCGTGGTCCATGCCTTACAACGCGTTTAATAATAATAAGAATAAAGACCCAAATATGCTTCTCCTCCTTAACCCTTTGCCTTGATGTTTCTCTTAAGATGGAATAAGAAACTTTGAACAAACCCTTTAATTGTTTGTCACTTTTACAGAGTATTGTTTTGATAGATAAGATGAACGTACACTGTCCTTGTATAAATACAAGTTGACAGTTAAACAATTCATGAAGAGTCATAACTCTTCATGATAACTTTTCATGACAATCAGTAATTTTAAAGGGTCTAATTCATATAATTAGGGTAAGGTAGGAGGGAATAGTAATTCCCAAACTTTAATTACGTTAACCGAAACCGAACCATCACGGTGTCGACTTTATATCAAAGTCCCGTTAAATGTGAACTCGTTATTTATAAACCCGAAAGACACAAGGCCATAAGAATATAAATATTCTAACATTCTCCCACTTGGCCTTAGTGTCACTTTAAATTGAGCTCATTAAACTTTCTATAAAACTTTAATAGATTTAGAATTAACTGAATCATGGCGGTCACACATCATTCTGCGACATGATCCCTTCCAGGTATCACAAATCAATCCTAACTCTTAACTATCTCTAATTTGAGAAAATACAATAATTCTCAAAATGATTACATGTAATCTCCAATCATAAATGTATACATATATCATAATGATCACATGTACTTTATAGAGAAACATAACAATAAATAATATCAAAATGTCATAAACATAATATGAGCACACTACTTTTACATTAGCAAGGCTTTATCTACAACACCCATGCGCTCTACATGGCCAATAAACGCTTTAGGTGGTAATCCTTTAGTTAACGGATCGGCTACCATTACATCCGTCCTAATATGATCAATTGACACTCTATGTTTCTTCAGATCCTCTTTAACTGATAAGTATTTCAATTCAATATGCTTTGCACCCTTAGAGTACTTATCATTATTAGCGAAGAATACGGCTTCTTCATTATCACAATAAATTCTCAACGGCTTGGCTATACTATCGATGATTCCAAGTCCCGAGATAAAGTTCCGCATCCACAATGCAAGAATAGTGGCTTCAAAGCACGCCACAAATTCAGCTTCCATAGTGGAGGTAACAAAGATAGATTGTTTTCCACATTTCCATGATACTGCTCCCTCAGCTAATAGGAAGACATAACCAAATGTTGATTTCCTATTATCTTTACATCCGGCATGGTTTGAATCTGAATATCCAATAACCTATAGATCATTATCGGATCTCCTATATGTAAGCATGAACTCCTTGGTTCCTTGCAAGTACCTGAGTACTTTCTTTGCAGATCTCCAATGGTCCATCCCGGGATCACTTTGATATCGACCTAACATTCCAACAGCAAAGCTGATGTCTGGTCGAGTACATGTTTGAACAAAGTTCAAGCTCCCAACCACAGATGCATAAGGAATTCTTTCCATTTCTTTTCGTTCTAGCTCATTATGGGGACATTGCATTTTACTCAACTTATCCCCTTTCTGTATAGGAACGATTCCGGATGAGCAACTCTCCATTCTATATCTCTCTAAAATTGTATTGATGTAAGTTTTCTGAGACAGTCCTAACAATCCTTGTGACCTATCACGGGTTATTTCTATCCCAATCACATAGCATGACTCACCCATATCTTTCATCTCAAAATTTTTAGAGAGGTACTTCTTTACATCATGTAACATACCCATATTATCCGCAGCTAGCAAAATATCGTCAACATACAGAACTATAATTACAAACTTACTCCCACTGATTTTCATATAGATACATCGATCAACGATGACCTCTGTGAAACCATATGATGTGATAGTATCATTAAACTTTAAGTACCACTGTCGGGAAGCTTGTTTTAGTCCATATATCGACTTTTTCAGCCTACAAACCTTGTCCTCATTACATGGAGCTAAAAAGCCCTCAGGTTGCTTCATATATACTTCCTTCTCAAGTTCACCATTTAGAAAAGCGATTTTCACATCCATTTGGTGAAGCTCGAGATCATAATGAGCCACCATTGCCAACACAATTCTTAAGGAATCCTTCTTAGATACTGGGGAGAAGGTTTCCTTATAGTCAATACCATCTTTCTGAGTAAAACTTTTGGCGACAAGTTGGGCTTTGTATCTTTCTATGTTCCCCTTAGAATCCTTTTTGATCTTATAGACCCATTTTGAACCAATGGTCTTGGACCCTTCAGGTAACACAACTAAATCCCATACTTTATTATCATCCATTGATTTCATCTATTCTTTCATAGCAATTAACCACTTTTCAGAATCGTTACTTTCTATGGCTTTTTGGAATGAGACGGGATCCTCACTAATGCTTAAGTCACATTCACTTTCCACATGATAACACACATAATCATCTGAAATAGCAGGTCTTTTATCTCTTACAGACCGCCTTGGTTGTTCATGTGGTGTATCATTTCCTCCTTGAATTGTGACTTCTGATTCATTGTTATTGTCATTTTGTGGGTGTTGAACATCATTATGTTGCTCCACTGTGTCATTTGACTGTATAGATACAATGGGTACAACTACTTTAGGTGCAACTTCAGGAGAGTGAATTTCTTCCCGAATTTCATGAATATCCACATTTCGTGGTTTATCACTCCCACTAGTTTGACCATTCTCAATGAATCTAGCATTACCAGTCTCAACTATTCTCGTACTGTGGTTAGGACAATAAAATGCATACCCCTTTGACTTTTCAGGATAGCCAATGAAAAAATCACTGACCGTCCTAGAATCTAGCTTCTTTTCATGAGGGTTATACAACCTCACTTTAGCTTGGCAACCCCATACTCTAAGATGTCTTAAGCTCGGCTTCCTTCCCGTCCACAGTTCATAAGGAGTCTTAGGAACTGACTTACTAGGAACCCGATTTAAAACATAGGTTGCAGTTTTTAATGCATAGATCCATAAAGAAAGAGGTAAAGAACAATTACTTAACATGCTCCTAACCATTTCAATTAGAGTACGATTCAGCCTTTTAGCTACACCGTTCTGCTGAGGTGTACCTGGCATAGTATATTGAGCACAAATGCCTCTATTTTCAAGAAGCTTTGCAAACGGACCAGGACACTGACCATTTTCGGTGAACCTTCCATAATATTCACCACCTCTATCCGATCTCACAATTTTTTACCTTCTTTTCTAGCTGCCTTTCTACCTCATTCAAGAATATTTCGAGGACATTCACAGAATGAGCCTTTTCATGCAGTAGATAAGTGTATCCATACCGTGAGTAGTCATCAATAAAGGTGATATAGTACTTTTCACCACTCCAAGAAGGAGCGTCAAAAGGTCCACAAATATCAGTGTGTATAATTTCAAGTAGGTGCGAACTTCTCGTGGCTGGTTTCTTTACTGTGTGTTTAGTATGCTTACCCTTAATGCATTCTATACACACATCTAAGTCACTAAAATCTAATTGAGGAAGAATTTCATTCTTTACCAACCTCAATAACCTTTCTTTAGATATGTGACCTAGTCTTTGATGCCACAAGTAAGCTGAACTTTCATCTGATGCACTACGTTTGATTCCTCTACTTTCAACATGATACAAAGATTCAGAAAAATTAACATCAAGATTGAACTTATAAAGAGAATCACATAAAGTACCACTACCACAATAGTAATCGTTCTGGTAAAAAGTAAATAATCCAAATTCAAAGTTAATCTTAAAACCTACATCATCCAGCTTACTTAAAGATACAAGATTTCTAGCACATTCGGGTACATAAAGACAATTAATAAGATCTATTTGACAACCAGTGTCTAAGATCAAATGATAGGTCCCAATACCCTCAATTCGTGCCTTCATCCTGTTTCCCATGGATAGATATTCATTTGGTCCTCTTATGGGCCGGATCGAACTGAATCCCTGTTTAATATGAGAAACGTGAGTAGTAGCACCAGAATCTAACCACCAGGTATTATTAGGCACTTCAATAAGGTTTGATTCAAAGCATACGGAACAATAATGCATACCTCTCTTTTCGAACCAATCTTTCATTTTTGGACATTCTTTCTTGAAATGTCCCTTTTTCTTACAAAAGTGACACTTCAAATCCTTTTTCATCTTACTTTCGGGTCCTTTAATGTAAGATTTGCCCTTGTTTTTGCCTTTCCAACCTGGTGTGTTCTTGCTGCTGCTGGCTTCTTCATGACCTACAAGATGGACAACTGGGATTTTTGCCTTCTTTAATCTCCCTTCCTCCTAAATGAGCATAGCCTTTAACTCTTGAAGTTTCCATTTAACTGTTAATGTGTTATAATTCACTTGAAACTGGCTAAACTCATCAGGTAGGGAGTTAATAACAAATTGCACCAAGAAGGAATCATTTACTTCCATCCCTAGCTTCTTTAACTTTGCTGCCAGATTTGACATTTCTGTCACATGAGTATGCATTGATTCCGAGCCGTTCAAGTCATATTTCTTATTAGGCAGTTCACTCATAAGACTACCCGTTATTGACTTGTCTGCCAGCTCAGATTGGGAACACTCCTTTATCTTTTTCAAGAATTCCCTCGCTTTCTCTGTTTTAGGCATTGATGGCTTAATACTTTCCGCCATTGTCAATCTCATAAGGGTTAAACTCAGCCTGTTAGAGTGTTCCCACGACTCATATAAGGAAATTTCTTCCTTAGTGCTCTTGTCAGTTATGGCTTAGGGTTCCTCATCAGAAATAATGGCTAGGTCGAGTGCCATAATACCTAGTGTGAACCGGATTTCCTCGGACCATTCATCATAGTTAAGCCCATTAAACTTAGTAACAGAGTTAGCGGATGCAGGTAAATTAGATGAGACTGCAAAAATTTACACATGCTTAACCTATTAGTGCTTTGAAAACTTAATACAAATTCAGTAACATTACATACACATTTAAGTAACCTTTGGGCAATACTAAAATGCGTATACTAAAATCGATGTTATAAATACTTTAATAGTCAATTATCAACATACCAAAATTTAAAATGAATGACATCTTTGGATATACATAACATTCAAATTTCGTACAAATAATAATTTAACCCTTTCATATTATTATCTATGTTTCATGTTCCTCCTTTGGGTGGTCACATAAACATACATAATAAAATATAGGACATTAATATAAAACATCTCTATAATATGGTCTAAAAAACCATTTAAACTTTTCATATGTTTAAGTGTATCTTAACAAGGCCACTTTGGTGACTAACATGTACATACAATAGAAACATTTACTTCAACACTTTAACAGCAAACGTATACTCATAATATGAAAAAAAAAATCGATTCAATTACAATTACAAGGATGCATATACTTAACAAGTCAACGTGAATGTAAAACCCCATATATTTCATATAGGAGTTTGCACATACGAACAATACTGTATACGCAGAAATGCACAATCTACCAACACTATATACAATCATATGAATATCCTTTTTCAACTTTAATAGGTGGCAAACAATGCATGTATAAGTCATACTATTGATATTGACACAACAATTGAATGCAGTGACCATATTTACTTTACAGTGATGAAACAATTTATGCATAAATTATCATATATTTATATCAGTAATCAATAGTGGCAGCGGAGAAATATCAATAATGTCAGAAATTTTCATAAGCAATATCAATTAAACCGGAACCGATTCAGATTAAAAGTGCAACTTCATATTCCTGATTCTCTAGTTGATCAAGGATTTCTTGGAGTGAGGCTTAAACGATTACACATTCATGGTATATCACAATCTGAGTTATCTGACTCCTAATTCCTTGACAACAATAATTGCTTACGCATTATCCAATGATGTGCAAACAAATTTAAGAATAATTACACTAGTCATTATGAATAATTTTCAATCTAATGTGCCATATTGCGAAAGACTTCCTTGATCAAAAACAACAATAAAAAATCAACTTGACATACATGCATTCAAACTAAGCACAGTGCATCCAAATTTATTTGGCGTAGTCATTAATAGGACACATACAAAACAAAATAATACCAGGGTGTGAAATATTCAGAGAAAACAAACCAATTCCCAAGCATACATTATTCCGGACTTCGGAGATTTAAATAATTGACATACTTTCATGGTAAACTAATCAAATCTATAATGGCTCTAATACCAACTGTAAGACATATGTTATGATTCGATGATGTAATCTATCCCATGATCATTATAGATTTGATTTAATTCAACCCAAAACAATCGATGAACGAAAAGAAACTAACCGTGGTCCATGTCTTACGACGCACTCAATAATAATAAGAATAAAGACCCAAATATGCTTCTCCTCCTTAACCCTTTGCCTTGATGTTTCTCTTAAGATGGAATAAGAAACTTTGAACAAACCCTTTAATTGTCTGTCACTTTTACAGAGTATTGTTTTGATAGATAAGATGAACGTACACTGTCCTTGTATAAATACAAGTTGACAGTTAAACAATTCATGAAGAGTCATAACTCTTCATGATAACTTTTCATGACAATCAGTAATTTTAAAGGGTCTAATTCATATAATTAGGGTAAGGTAGGAGGGAATAGTAATTCCCGAACTTTAATTACGTTAACCGAAACCGAACCATCACGGTGTCGACTTTATATCAAAGTCCCGTTAAATGTGAACTCGTTATTTATAAACCCGAAAGATACAAGGCCATAAGAATATAAATATTCTAACAATTTCGACTTATTCCGTAATGAGGTATGTCTCAATCTCGTCTTAATTAATCTTTTGTGACCTTCATGTTATTCAAAGATTTATGAGAATTATGTTTTATTTATGTCATGTTAATAATATGTTTACAAAACGAAATTATGTAAATCAACCGAAAGAGACATTTGATAGAAAATAATTGAAACAAAATATAATTTCAATATCTATTTAAATGAAAATGTTGCAGCAAAAGACTTATATAAGTCTTACAAAATCCAAAACGGTTTAAAATAATCTCAACCAATAAATTCAATATAAATTTAAATAGCTCGAATTCAAAATTAAATAATCAAAATTCTTCCTCGCTCAGCAAAACCCAAAATCAAAATGCACCCATGCAGCATATCGAGTGTACCTATCAACTGTACCCAAAATCACGAATAGGTACAAGTTCCAGTGGGGGAACGACCCAAAACAAAAGGATGTCAGCAAAGCTGAGTAAAATATGCTATAATCAAAACTCACAATAATTATAATTTTTAATAAATTGAAACCAGAGTTAAAAGTCACCGTTTCGATACCAAACCACAATACTGTAAAAACAATAGTCAAAAGTCAAAATCCAATCAGTTTATATTTCACCAGTTGTGTGTAAAGGTCCTACCCTTTTGCACGGTCTAAAGGTATCACCTATGCTTAGCGAGACTTATTATACTGCGCACTACTCACATTGGGCAGTTAGTAGGATGAGACTGGCAAAGGAGAAAGTCTAACTACCTAGCAAGTGGAGGCCGGACAACCTCACTCAACACAATTCGGGTCAGAAGTTCAGTTTCGGGACGAAATCCCAGGGACGTCTCAGACGCAACTTAAACCTCATAGACCACAGAGCTCCCAGAGTCTATTATAACCACCATAATCTTAACAAAGTACTAATAATGTGTGACTCGTGTCACAAAGTTCCATATCCAAATATTATGAGTATTATGAAAATTCATCATTGACAAAATAATTTACAAAACCGTTTCCAAAAATATAATTTAAATCGAACATGCTCTTTACTTAAATGTGAAAAGGGAGAAAACGTCCTTACCTCTCAAAACGGTCAATCAAAGCTAAGATTAGTTCATAAATTTTTTCTTCTTGAACCCATAAGCTACAAATAATATACATGATTCAATAGCTTAATCCCTTCGACTAATAAACATTAAACGACTATACTAACTAATTATATCGACCCATTAATTACTATGAGTAATTAACTAACTCGCTAATAACGGTCAAAATATCAATAACTCCGGCTCAAATCGATTTAATCAGAACAATACTTTAACCCTCGAGTCGCCAAACCTATGATCATCCAACGACACTAGTACGTAGGGCTGTGCAAAAACCGGGTCGGACCGGAAAATTAGACCGGCCTGGACCGGAAAATTAGACCGGCCCGGACCGGAATAATGAAGACCGGACCGGAAAAAATAAATTCAGGGTCGGGTTCCGGTCCAAGGAAATCTGGAATTCAGGGTTCCGGTCCGGACCGGGTCAGACCCGAAATTAACCAATCCAGACCGGTTGACCCTATTTCGGCATTAGGCTTGGGCATTTGGGCTCTTAGTAACAAAGGCCCACTCCGTGACTCCATTACTCCATCACCAATTCACCATCAGACATTCATAGTTTCAGCCATCAAACCCTAAATCCCCCTTTCATCAGCAATCCTATATCCTGCCTCCGACTCTTTGAGCTCCGGCCATCAGCCATTCTGCATTTCTGCCCTACTTAGTACTCACATTCATTCATCCTTTCGAAACCCTAAATCCCATTTCCTTCCTCTGATTCTCCGGCGACTTTCATTTTCCTCCGGCGTTGTAGACACCCGCATTTGGCTGCTAGTGTCTATAACGGTCTCCAACAAAACACCCGATGATGATCGGACGTAAACATGACTTAATACGCTTGATTTTCGGACTCGGAATCAATGGTGTTTGGCGCGAGCTTTTAGCGGAGTAAAAATCTAACCAAACCGACCTCAAATTCAGGCCCAGTGAGTCGTTTCCAGTCAAATAAGACTAATTTGGGCCAAAACCGAGACCAACAATAAAAACTGTCTTTTAGCGACCGGGTCAAAACCCGGTCAAAGACGAATCCGTCACATAAAGTCAACCAGGTGTGCTTCTAGAAGATTGCGCCAATTACCCTTTTTCAAAAAATTCAAAAGTCAACTCCTTCCTAAAAAAGCTCACCTGAGTGATCCACTCGATCAAGTGGATTGGCCTCACTCGATCGAGTGGAGCCACAAAAACCAAACAAACCCATTTTTTTGGGCACTCGATCGAGTGCACTAGGGCCACTTGATCGAGTGACTTTAGGTCGTGGGGTTTCTTCTATAAATACCCCGTCAACCCTCAACATTTCATTAACTTTTTCATCCAACTTTCACCTTCAAAAACCCTCATATTTCAGCCCTAGCTTACATCATCATACACACACATATTTATATACATCTCGAGAGCAAAAACTCGTAAAAATCCATCTCT
Organism: Agrostemma githago; assembly: GCA_958450325.1. Lineage (NCBI taxonomy): Eukaryota > Viridiplantae > Streptophyta > Magnoliopsida > Caryophyllales > Caryophyllaceae > Agrostemma > Agrostemma githago. The sequence goes on from OY288248.1 coordinate 28,242,558, forward strand.
ACAAAACCTCTCTCACACACACACCAGCAACTCTTCCTACGTATCTCGACGTTCCCGCGCCTTTGCCGCCATTTGACGAACCGTATTCCGAGAAGCAAGAGCATGTAGGTTGAGGGTGTGACATTCAACACCGACATTTCTTTCTCTCTTTTCTTTTCGTTTTCGTCATTATTTATAAGTATGCATACGTATTATAATTAGTCGATAGTAACGACACTAATACTAACATCTAACATTTTCTTTATCGCATCTAACCCCTAAAATTCAATTATCGTCATTTACATTTTGTTATAATATTAAATACCGCGTACATATTAATAAATAAACCATATTCGGATTCAACCCGTTTGACTACGACTATTGCACAAAGTCCATTTAATCCCTTTACGAGGCACGATAGTGGTGGCGCTCTTTCGAGGAGCACCGCCCTAAGCACTCAATGGCATAATGCGATCGTGATAGCGCGTAGTTGAACGTGTTTAATTCCATTTTTAAAGATCGGTATGAAACCCGTTGACGCTAAAGATGACGTAACGCGGAGGGAATTAATTTCGTCCCGGTCCGATTCAAAATGATTTTCACATCACCTTTTTCAAAGTCTCCGATAACGGTCTCGTAATGATAATACGCGCATCACGAGTGCCGAAAACTGAGTTAAATATAAATAACACTATATTTATATGTGATTAAGTTGATTATTGATTTTAAAACAAATAAGAATTTCGTATAATTCATTACGAAATTGAGCAGTCACTCGAACAGGGAGCACTCGACCGAGTGCCATAGCCACTCGATCGAGTAGCGTCTCAAAAACGAGGCAGAAGGGTCTGTATGGGGTCACTCGACCGAGTCCTGCCCATGACTCGATCGAGTGGTCCGAGGTATACCAAAATGACAGCCCATGCAACATTGTTTCTCTGCCTCGTAAAATGTTTTACGACCTCGGTCGACGCGTGTAAAGACCATCACGTGTTTGCATCTTTTCTAAAACTAATGCATTTTATTTCACCTTCGCGACTTTGATAAATGTCTTCCACGGTTAGTTATACGTCGGTGACTCTTTAGTCGTATCCGATGCACAACTAATCTAGACACCTTTTTTTGGTATGATAAGTCGGGACAAGGCATCGGGGTTCGGGATCGAGCTAGCATCACGCTTAGATCCCATACGCGGGAGCGTATTAAAATCTCCGTCCTTCGTTTAGCACACAACATAATGTGTGTTTAATCGAAGTTTGTCCAATTTTCCAATCTTACGGTCTTGTTTATATTTACTATATACGGGTCCGTTCATACTAGTACTATAATTATTATCGATTTTTTTCGTTTTGGCCGGGTTGTATTTCCGCCCGTGTAACTTGTAACCGATTTATTTTGCCTAGCTTTTATTTATTTGCGTTTTACCGTTTATAAATGAACCATCGCATGCTAAATCACCTCGACAATAATTTAGATGCATTAAAATGACGTAGCAACCCATTCGATATTTATATCTTGTAAAACGTTGTTTGCATAACATTTTACCGGATTACTAACGTGCATATTAGAAAGTCAAACGATGTCTTAGTAGAGGCCGCTAAGTGCGGGCGGGGTTGGGTGTCCTTAGTGGGCTTCCCAACACGTACCCTCACCCGTTACTCAGAACCTCGGTTTCCGGATGCCCGAAACCGTTGGCGCACGAGAGTCATTCAATACACGTTAACCGGTAGTGACGGTATCGGTATCGCAATGCAAAGGGACGAGCCCAATAAACTCTGAAACCGAAATAGGCCATACTTTGTGTACGGTCCATAACGATATAGAGTGGGCTCGAATGAGCCCGAACTCCCACAAAGTTCGGTGGCGACTCCTAAGTCGACTTAAATTTCAATTCGATCCATTCTCATATGGAGATTCATTCGCCTACCCAAACCCGCGCGTGGCCGCGTCGGGGTGGACCTACGTCATGTCCACAATTTGGCGACTCTGCTGGGGATTAACTGATGCGTGACCTACCGTCGGCATCCTCAGGGTGAGACTCGAATATAAATCGTTTGACTAGTACAATACGCGTTTTAGTTTTACGGTTCATGCATAACCCATATTTGCCCGGGCCGGTACTGGTGACCGACGTCCCACTATACCATGATATACTCCGACTTGGATATGTCAAAGGTGTTCATAACCGATTCGTATGGGTTTCGCGGCATGTTCTAAGCTCAACTCGACTTAGAAAGTCCGTCCCGATTCTCGTCTAGGCTATGTGCACTGGTATAGACCCCATTTAGACCGACCGAGACTTAGTATAAAGCATACATGGTGTCGTTATAATGCTTGCGTGACTATGTGCTACTTGGTTTCCGTGTCGTTTTCAAAAATTGTCATTTCAAAAAATGCATCTTTTCAAATATTCAAATTTCCAAAGCCGAAAAGCTACGGAATTTAGGACTCACGATTTTACTCAAAATAGCCTATTTCTAGCCGGTATGCCACCCATTTTTCAACTCAAAAATATTTTCGAACTTTCAAATTTGTGGCCCGATACACTTTCTGATTTTCGAAAAATCGGGCCCTTCCCGAGTTTTTTTCTCGGAATTTCCAAAAATCACCCCTTTTCAAACCTTCCTCTTATTAGGACTTCCCGTTTTTAGCAGTGTCGGGTCGTGTCGTAAGCAGTCAAAGCCTTTAGCGTCGAAACTCCGTCTATCTTACATCACGAGTTTCCTCCCTATCCCAGTCCGCCTTATTTGTCTAAGGCATGGCTAACCCACGTAGGACGTACCCCTACAAAGGAAGGCCCATTTACACACTCGAGTCTAAAGTCTGGGGAAACCTCACACGGACCTTCCTTCGAGCAGGACTCGGCCTACATAGCCGAATCCTAAGGAAGGCACACCATTCATGAGTCACCCGTCTAGATGTCTTTGTCAAGCCATTTTTTTTAGTCTTTTCCCTTGCTCGGGATGTACTATTTTTGATTCCGAGGTTCGGGTTCAGTTTCTGATTACGCGGTGTTCTTACAGACAGGCCACCGTCAACCAGACACAGAAACAAAATGGAAGCAGCCCTGAACAATCTGAAGGCCTCCGTGGATGCCATGGTCGCCAAACAAACCGACATTGATGCCCAACTAACAGAAATGAGGGCTGGTCAAGTGGCTATTGTTGCTCGTATGGCTGCAGTGGAGCAAGGGACTCCTAACGCTGAGGCCACTGGGCCTATAGCTGAACTAGTTGGCGCGGTACGCCGACTAGAAGAACAAGTTCACCTAGCTGGGAGTAACAACATCCACCGGGAAAATAGCTATGAGTACGCCCCGGTGAGTGACAAGCTGCCCGCAAACCTGAATCTCACGGGCTTGCCATTGTTTGAAGGGACTGAAGACCCGTTACTACATGTACGGGCCTTCAAGGAATTCATTGCTATTAAGGGAGTAGATTCTTCGATGTTCAAGAATCTATTTGCTGCATCCCTTGAGAAGCACCCAAAGGCCTAGTACTACAGGCTATACTCCTATACCCCAAGAAATTCTCAACTTGGGATGATGTGGCTACGGAATTTGCTCGGAACTATGCTGATAACACCGAGATCCATACCACAATGCGGTCTCTAGAGATTATGGCCCAAGAACCTAAGGAAGGTTTCACCAAATACCTTCAATGCTGGAGGGCCGAGAGTGTGAAACTGGTCGATAAGCCCAATGAGAAGACTTTAGTGGAGGCCTTCGTCAAGAACCTCCTCCCCTCCTACCGGGTCCACCTTCGGTATGCTGTCATACCCAATTTCACCACGCTTACTGAAATGGGTATGAAAATTGAAGATGATCTGAGACTAGAGAACCTTACTAAGGCCTCTAGCAAGGGATACCAAGGGCCTTCCTCATCCACTGCCAAGCCCCCGGCTGCAACCCGCAGTATTTTTGACGCGGTTAATCTACTAGATGCCTCGTCCAAAAAGAATACCCCTCCTAGGGTATTCACCGATATAGGGACTACCTATACATATGCCTTACAAAGGCTATCTTCCAAAGGCCTAGTCCAACCGATAGGCCCAACTCCTGAAGTTCAAGTTGAAAATCGCTCCAAAAGCTACAAAGCCCAAGCCTATTGCCAATACCATCGGGGCAACGGGCATGATACCGAGAAATGTTGGAAGTTGAAGCATCTGATTCAGGATTTGATTGAGAGTGGGAAAATACCGTTACCTGGGGACAAGCCAAGCAATAAGGACAACCCCTTTAGCTCTCATGCTATCTTCACCAGGGAGGTGATCGACTGTTCTCACCTTATCTCTCCTTTCATCCCACAAATCAATGGGATCTGGTTCGATGATGAGGAAGATTTGTACCTCACCAAAGGGGAAGTTGTCCCTATCACCCCCGAAGAAATCCGGAAGCCTAAGTCCAAGATCCTGGCCAGTAACCACCTCGCCAATATCGGTCGTCCTTACCCAGCTACTAGCTCTAAGGACGTCCCAATCCCGGCAACCGTCACTGAACCTGCCAGGATGGAAGAAGCTGTTGAAGAGCCAAGCACCGATACGACTCTTGTCAAGCAACTAAAGAGGGCTCGGGTTGACCTCACTATATGGCAACTCTTGGTTAGCTCGCAAGAACATCGAGAGACACTTACAAAGACTCTCGATCAGATCAAGGTCGATTCCCAGGTTACCCCTACTGAAATGGTAGCCACCATCATGCCCTACCTCAAGGGCAAGTCCAAGGAAGAAGGCCCATTAATCACCTTCTCGGAGTCCGACCTACCACCGTTTGGAGCCTCTCACAATCTGGCTCTGTACATCACGTTAATTTGCCGAGGGAAATATCTCCCAATGACCCTAATTGATGATGGGTCTGCTGTGAATGTCCTCCCTTTAAGGACTGCCAAAGCCCTCGGCATCACCGAGGCCGACTACATACCGACTGCCCAAACTATCCAGGCTTTTGATGGGATCCCAAAGTCGGTTTCTGGGGCCGTTAAGTTGACAATTATAATGGGTCCAATTGAAAAGGAGTTAGAGTTCCAGGTGATCGATGTCACCTCTTCTTTCAATCTGCTCTTAGGAAGGCCCTGGATCCACGCCATTAAGGCGGTTTCCTCCACTCTTCACCGAAAGGTCAAAATGCCCCTACAAGACGGTATTGTTACCTTGGAGGCAACCCCTATGACCGTGGCTAGCTGTAATGCCACGGACCGCACGGACCTTTGGGGGTTCGATTTTGTGGGGATGATTGAGGAAGAATACCTTTTCAGGCCCTATTTCACCACAAGCATCGACACGATGCTACAAAATTTGGGGTATCTACCGGGGGCTACTTCAAGGCCATATCTTCCAGCTGGGAAGATTATTGAAGTTCTGAATGACGGGGAATCTCACTTCGGTCTAGGGTACGCTGTGACCCCGGGAAATGTGGTCCGAGCAGGTATTGAGAAGGCCTGCAACATCATCAAGGGAACCTACTTGGGCCCTTATAGCCCAAGGTTGACTGATTATTTCGTCACACCGGTGTTTGGGGCTGTTCAAGTTGGCTTGTACCAACCAACTATCACATATCCCGAGACTAAACTAGCTCGAGAATGCAACTACATTTCGGATGACATATTTGCCCTCATCCAGTCTGAATCCAAGGAGGGTGCTGACAATGCCGAGCCCGTGCTGGGGCTCTTATTTGGGGAAGACAAGGCTGTCACGACCCCTAAAGAAGACCTGGTGAACCTGATCCTTCGAAGCAACAGGTTCGATCCTTCAAAGCTGATCTCAGAAGTCGGTGCCGATACCGGGAAAAAAGCATGGAGGAAAACCACCAAGTGGACCGACAGCCAGGGTCGAGTCTACAAGCTGACCACCGGTGAAGGAGACATGCCGGACACCGATTCCGAGTCTGAGTCTGAGTCTGAGTCTGTATTTGAGTCTAAGGGGTCTGGTGCTAGAGTCCAAACTGTAACCCCCCTCCCTGTAGTCACTGCCACTGGAGCCTCGGGGTCTGTCCCGAAAGCGCTCCCAATGATCAGATGGCCGCTCTCTTTGAGCTGTTTTCCAAATTTAATATCAATAATAACGATAACCGTTCTGCTTACGACTTGCCTTATTTTCAAAATTCTTTCAATTTCAAAAATATTTTATGCAATGACATTGAGAAACCCGACGAACAGGTATCCTTACCTCCGCATCTGATCGAGCAGCTAGAACAGAGGGAATCCCGAGACCTGGTAATCGAGGAAACCGAGTCTATCAATGTGGGAACAACCTTAGAGCCCCAGATGCTTAAGATAGGGTTATCCTTAGATCCCGAGGAGAGACAAAAATTCACAAACCTCCTCCAAGAATTCAAAGATGTCTTCGCATGGTCTCTCAAAACAGAAGCTCCACAGAATGAGACCCGAGTGGTCTCTCAAAGTCAAAGACGAGGTCAACAAGCAATTCAAAGCCGACTTCATACAGGTGTCTGAATATCCAGGCTGGGTCGCAAACATCCTGCCGGTACCCAAGAAGGACGGCAAGGTGCGGGTATGTGTAGATTTTCGGGACCTTACTAAGGCCAGCCCAAAAGATGACTTTCCACTGCCACACATCGATATACTGGTGGACAACACGGCTGATCATGCTCTTCTATCATTTATGGACGGGTATGCCGGGTATAATCAAATTAAGATGGCAGAAGAAGATATGGGTAAGACCACCTTCACTACACCTTGGGGTACTTACTGCTACACCGTCATGCCATTCGGTCTCATTAATGCCGGGGCCACTTATCAATGAACCGCTACGACCTTATTGCATGACATGATGCATAAAGAAGTAGAAGTTTATGTGGACGACATGATCGTCAAATCCAAAGAACGGGACGGTCACGTTACCGCCCTAAGAAAATTCTTGACCCGACTGCGTAAGTACAACATGAGGTTAAACCCTCAAAAGTGCAGTTTCGGAGTAACATCAGGCAAATTACTGGGCCATATCGTTAGCCAACGCGGCATCGAGGTCGACCCAGCTAAAATCGAAGCCATTACCGAAATGCAGCCACCCAAAACCGAAAAAGAAATAAGGGGGTTTCTCGGGAAAGTCTAATACATCAGCCGGTTCGTTTCAAAGCTAACCATGGTATGTGAACCCATTTTCAAGAAACTGAAGATAGGAGAACGAATACTGTGGGATGACAAGTGTCAAACGGCTTTCGATAAAATCAAGGAAATTCTGTCTGCATCGCCAGTCTTAATGCCACCTCAACCCGGCTTGCCTCTGTCGTTATACCTGACAACGACCGAGACAGCCATGGGGGCTATGCTGGCTCAGACAGTTGACTCTGAAGAACGAGCTATTTATTACATCATCAAAAAGTTTCTAGAGTATGAGTGCAAATATACCATGCTCGAAAAGACATGCTTAGCTCTTGTTTGGGCCACTAAAAAGCTCCGACATTATATGCTCAGCTACGAGATTCAGGTACTATCCAAAATGGATCCAATCAAATACCTCTTCGAAAAGCCCATTCTCAACGGAAGAATTTCTAGATGAACTTTAATGTTAGTAGAATTCGACCTTAAGTTCGTTCCACTAAAAGCTATCAAAGGCCGGGTGGTAGCCGAGTTTCTTGCCGACAGTCCCATAACCTAAGAAGGGCACACTGATACTTGGTCCTTCCTAGACGAAGATATATTCCATACTGACACCGAAACGTGGGATCTATACTTCGACGGGGCGTCCAACTTTTGAGGGTTCGGGGTCGGTATTCTCCTAATATCACCCAAAGGGGAGCATACGCCGTTATCCATCAAACTGGATTTCGGCGTGACTAATAACGCGGCCGAGTATGAAGCATGCATCCACGGGTTGCAAGCGGCCGCTGATTTAGGGGTTACAAATCTCCAGATTCACGGGGACTCGTCTCTAGTTATCAATCAAGCCCTTCAAAAATGGAAAACTTGAAATGCCAATCTCGTGGCTTACCAAGCGCGAGTAAGGGTTCTAGAGAAGCAATTCCAGAAGGTAGAATATATCTATCTTCCGCGGGAAGAAAATCAGTTCGCAGATGCACTCTCCAAACTGGCATCCTTACTAAACATCCCGGAACATCTGGCCAGTATGCCAATCTGTGTCGAAAGGCGGTCCGAGCCGGCATATATCAACGCCATTCAAGATATTGAAATAACCGACCCGGAACCTTGGTACCAAGCTGTCCTAACCTATTTGACTACGGGAAAATATCCCTCAGGAACTGAAAACTGGGCCAAGAAGGCCCTGCGAAGGTTGGCCACCCAATTCGTTCGTACGGACGATGGTCAGTTATACAAAAAGACGGCATAGGGGGCTTTACTCCTATGTATCGACAAAACGCAGGCCGAAAAGGTGATGGCCAAGGTACATGACGGTGAAAACAGCCCGCATATGAACGCCCATATGCTAGCCCAAAAAATCATGAGGCTAGGGTACTACTGAAACAGTATGGAAACCGATTGTCAGTCATATGTCAAACACTGCCATAATTGTCAAATTTTCGCCAACGTTCAACATATGCCATCATCCCTACTATACACCATGACATCACCATGGCCATTTTCGACGTGGGGTATTGATATAATTGGAAAGGTGAACCCTTCCGGGACGAGAGGTCACTGTTTCATTTTGGTGGCTATCAACTATTTCACCAAAATGGGTCGAAGCCGAGTCATACCGGATCTTGAATGCCAAGCATGTTGCCAAATTTATCCAAAATAAGATAATATGTCGGTACGGGATCCCGCACGAGTTCATTAGTGATCATGGGACCCATTTCCAAGCCGAAACCGCTACTTTGCTAGCAAAATATAAAATCCGAAGGTGTACATCTTCGCCTTACCGTCCCCAAACAAATGGAGCGGTAGAGGTTGCGAATAAAACAATTGTCACCATACTTAAAAAGATGGCTGATAATTATCGGGATTGGCCCGACAAAATACCCTTTGCCCTATGGGGGTACCGGACATCGATTCGTACTGCAACCGGGGCAACTCCATATTATTTGACATTCGGAATGGAAGCAGTCCAGCCAGTCGAATTGGAAGTTCCGTCTCTCAGAATTCTGCTAGAAAGCCAAGTGCCCAAAGCGGATTGGGTTCAAGCTCGATATGACTCATTACACTACTACAAATGAGCACTTGGGCCACGGTTGAATTCGTGGCAAAAGTGCTAAATTTTCGTGGCTAAAGTACTTTGCCACGGAAAGACCATCCGTGGCGCAAGTGGCCGTGGCAAACAAATAGCCACGGGGAAAAAAAAACGTGGCAAGTATTGATTTTATTGCCACGGAGTCTCCCGTGGCTAGAATTAACTTTTTGCCACGGATTATCCCGTGGCTAATTATGTTTGTAGCAAAACATTTATTCCGGTGAAAAAAATATATAATAAATTAAATAAATTAATAACCGTAAGAATTCTCTACCCCTATAGTAGTCACATCTGGAACGATTATTAGCTTTATAGCTGAGTCATTCCAATATTATTTAATTCACCATACGCATCGAAGGGCCTTCCCAGGAGGTCACCCATCTTAACACTACTCTCACTCAAGCACGCTTAACTGTGGAGTTCTTATGGCCAGCTACCAGAAATGAAATTGAACTTTATTGTCATAATCATTGGTTTGAATTCTTTTAAATTGATGTTTTTTTCACAAACTACATTTACTTTTGAGTAATTATTTTCCCCCCCCAATGATTTACATATTATGACTAAAAAATTATTATTCCGAAAAAAAGGAGTTTCGATGTTGATTTTCGGACTCATGATTTCATTAATTTATCGATATTTATATTTTAGTTTCTATTTTCCACATTCTTTTATTGCTAGTTCTTTCGATATGTTTTTTTCTTTTCGTTATCGATCATTATTTTATTTCATCACTTTTTTATCCTCATTAAGTTTTCTCTTGCCTACTTCATGTTTTACCCAAATTTTATTTTTCATAAAGTAAATTTTATTTTATATTCATTTTTTAAAGTATCTTCTAAATAATATTATAGAACAGTTACTGAATTAAAAAGTTGCCGATAAATTAATTTTGGATTTTCTCACTATTAGTCCTTAATTGTTATATTTTCTTACTTGTATTTGTTAATTATTTGATTTTCTTATTTATACCTCTCTTTTTTTTGAAAAAATATTTTGACTGGTTTTTGAACTTAGACACAACTTTCTAATACATTAATCTTTCATCCAAACCAAACAACTTGAAAGACAATTAAATTACAAAAAAAATTATTGTTTTCACAGTCAAAGTTAATTCCATAAAAATATATAGACTGATTAGAATTCTTAAATACGAATTTAATAAAACAATTTTTTTTTACAATGAAAATATTGTAAGAGAATCAATAATTTGGAAAAAAAAATCATTCTCAGCCACTTTCTTTTTTAAGTTTTTTTGTCTTAAAAAGAAGTGTATGTATTACATGTGAAAAAATTAATTAATTAAGCGGTAAAAATGAAAGAATCTTAAATAATATTAGACGTCTCAATGATGGATGATCAATCGCATGTTTCTTTTACTTGATATGCTATGTACGCCACATTTTAGCTAGCATATATAACACTATGTAAATGTTAGTTGTTTTTCAAAAGTCATACTTAAGATTATAGTATTTTAATAAAACATGTTGTCAAATTAAAAGAAATCAATTACTTCAAAAATGATGATTAGTAAAAAAATCAACAAATTAGACAAACAAAGTTTTCTTGTATTTAATTTTACAAAAAATCAATTTTTTTCTCTTAAAATAAACTAAATATAATAATACCAATTTTTTATTAATAAAATAATTTCAAAGTTAATATTTTTTTTTCTTCATATTATCTATAACTTTGAATTTTAATGAATTTTTTAAGATCAATATTTGACACTCGGCTTAACTTGAAAGTAATATGATTAAAGTTTGGAAAACCATTAGCCACATGCATTTATTAAATCTGTGGCTAAAAATTAATTTCGCCACAGAAGTATATTATGTCGTGGCTAAATAATATTTGCCACTGAACAAACTCGTGACTAAACATATTTTTGCCATGGGTGTGGCATCTTTCGTGGCAGGAGTGATTATTGGCCACGATTTTAATGAAATTCGTGGCGCAAGTGAATTTTTGCCATGGGAAAAAATGTTCCCGTGGCATATTTTTTTTCCCAAGTCGCGAATCAAATTTTTCCCGTGGCTAGGTAAAATCTAGCCACAAATAACAAATTCCCGTGGCATAATTCGTGGCGCAAGTGCCAATTTGTTGTAGTGTTAGTTCTTTTAGACGAACAGCGGTCTCGGGCTCTCAACAACATCCAAATATATCAAAAAAGGATCCAATGGGCTTTTAACAAAAGAGTTAGGCCCAGGAATATCAAAGAAGGGGATCTGGTTCTCAAATCGGTCCGTGCGTTACTACCGGTTGACCCGAGAGGAAAATTCAAACCCAATTGGGCTGACCCATATCTGGTAAAGAAGGTTCTATCAGGAGGAGCAGTGATGCTGACAGACCTGGACGGGAATGAATTGGTCAACCCGACTAATTTAGACCAGTTGAAGCGCTACTACCCGTAAACCTTATCTCAATGTCATTTACAAAATTTATTAAAATCATTCTTTTCCAAATTTATAAGCAAGTCAATGAGTTAGGATTATTCATCCTTCTGTCGCGCATCTCGAACTAATAGTCTTGATGTATTTCGAAGTTGCAAAAATCTACGCCCGAACTACGTTTAGTTTGATTCCACTAACTGTGGATACGTAGGCAGCTTCTCAAAAGGGCACAACCACCGCAATGACGAAAAAGACAGAAACAGTTTCTTTAATAAAATGTTTTTATTATAAAAAAAACGATAAACTCGGGAGTTCCATATTACAAAAAACCACGAAAAAGCCACAAAAAAAAAACAAACAAACAACAACACAACAAAAATAGTAATAATATCCAAATAATAATAAATGAAAGGAGACAATTATCTAGGGCATCTTGCCCTTGCCTTTGTCTTTCGGGTCGCGAGGAGCCCGGGTACGTCGAGGCGGGGGCGAGCGTTCCTGGGTGACAAGGGGAACCTCCTTAGCACGGGTCCGCTTCTTTGACAGCGGGTCTTCAGCTATTGTCACAGGCTCAAGTCGAGCCCGTACGTGCTCCGGCAACCTATCCCTAGGACCAAGTCGGTCCTTGACTGATATTCTAGGCCCCAGTCTCCTCTCCAAGTCTGTCTGGGGGCTCACTTCCCCCCCGAGCACCTCTAGCACTGGACCCCCCAGTTCGAGTCCTAGCTCTTCCTCTCTGACCCGACATTGGACGGACCAGAGTGGCCGGAGTCTCACCTTCATCAAAGAAACCTCTGTTATGTTTAACCTGCTCTCGCCGAAGCAGGTCGAAGGCTTCGTCGACCTTCAAGGCAGCACGAGGTTCGGCAGTCTCCGCTTTGGTCCACTTCTCATAAGAATTGCCAGGTTGAGTGAAGCGACTCGGGAACAGACCAAGTAACTCGGGTATACCACCTTTGTATCCAAGTGTCGCACATAATGTCGGTCAGCTTGGTAGGTTCACTCACAACTGCCTCGTTCTTCGGGATACGCTAGGACCACCCATACTGCCTGAGTATGCGGTCGGGATAGAGGTGAACTGTCTGGCTGAGGGACAAAATCACCTGATAGCGTGCCTTATCTCTGGGCGCCAAACCTGTCCATGCATAAATGGGCCACCATGGAACCACCAATCGAATTAATCGACCGCGATGAAATGATAATTCTTCTTCCCAGTACTTCTGATCAATAAAACAGTTTGAATCGATAGCCCGTCACCTCGTCATCACTTGGTTGAACCAATATTGACTCGGATCGGGGGGAGGCTCGATAATCGATAACCTCTCAAATAGCCAGAGCTGAAAAGGACACAAAGCTCATGAATTTCCGGGACAATTTAGACGTCCCCCCAGGGGCACTCGGTCGAGTGCTTGGGGATCACTCGATCGAGTGACACCCCTGAAACAGAATAGTGGGCCTTTTTACAAAGGCACTCGATCGAATGCCGGGGTGACTCGATTGAGTGCCCCTTGTAGCAGAATATCGCGAAGAAAAAAAAAGAAAAAAAATCGAATCAAAAAAAAAATCAAGAAAAAAGAGAAAAGCGATATACCTGCAACAGACGAGTGCTCCCTGTCAAACGGGCTGACTCGTCCCTTTTGCGGTTGTCCAAGCCCTGGATGATTTCCCCCGTGATCAGCCACGCAGGACTGTATTCCGTCTCCATCAGGTCAGCAATAACAAGAAGACGAACGCTGCCCATACATGACAACAAGTCCAGATAGCCTTCGAAAGCGTACACATGAAGCATGCAGAAAGAAAACGCCCTGCGGCTGTGAATGGGCAAAACCCGGACATCGTACGGGTTCATGAATTTCTCAGCCAAGGCAAGCAGAGAAATAGTATCCCCCTCAATCATGCGGGATACTTCAGCATGGGAGAGCCCTAAAAACTCCCGTAATTTCCTCCTGGGGTCTGGAACCGAGAATGGGACAGCAGGACGGAGCAGTGGGTTCCACCCTCCTATGGCAGCGATCTCCTCAGGGAGAGGACAGATTTCGCCCCGAGGTAAGGCGAAAACGTGGTAGGTATCGTCCCAATAGGACAGACAAGCGTCGAGAAAGTGGCGATCCACGTGCATCTGGCGAAACGAGAACAATTGAAATATGCCCAATTGCTTTAGGGCTACCTTATTCGCGTCCTTAAAGCGGTGGGACCAATCTTGCAACATGCCAGTTAGGCTCTCAATACCCATAATTAAGTGTAGACACCCACATTTTGACTGCCAGGTGTCTATAGAAGTTTCCGAAAAAACACTCGATGATGATCGGACACCAGGGGCAAAACCGTCTTTTAGCGACCGAGTCAAAACCCGGTCAAAGATATTTACGAGACATCCAAATCAGCCGTGACACCCCCAGGAGTCCGGTTTGAGCTCAAATGCTACAAAAAAACAGCCTCAACAATATGAAACAAATCCGTTAAAAGGTGGAGTTCGGTTCCCAGAAGGATTCCTACACGAACCCAAATACTCGACCGAGCACTAGAAGCATACTCGGCCGAGTATTCCTCTCAATTCAGCCGTGTGACTTGCTTCTTCACCAAGCAACGGAATTTTTGTTCCATCAAAATTGCTTATTATTCTTATCCTTAGACGGAATCCTACCTCAACCCGATCGGTGACTCTTTCTTCCTTTGCAAGTTAGTCATCTCCTATAAATAGGACCCTCCCGTCACACATTCAAGACACGAATTAACACCAATTATCATCCACGATTCATACATCAACACACATTCAATCACCGACACGAATTATTTTCGGCAATTCCCGACATACACATACACATCGACATCTCGACAAAACCGACCAAAAGCCGGCCATAACCCGTCGCCTCACACGACCCAAACACACCACCCTAAACTCACCCACATCATCTCGACGCTCCCGTGTCTAAGCCACTTTCCGACGAGCCTTATTCCGAGAAGACAAAGCATGTAGGTTGAGGGTGTAAAAATCAATCTCGTTCTTCCCTTTCTCTTTTCCCTTCTCGCGTCTTTTCTTCTTTCGAGTCGTGTCGTCGTCCTTTTTTATTATGGGTCGTCATCGCATTTCTTTTAACATAATATCGTTAATACAAACTATTTTCGTATAAAACAACGTTCTTAAAATACGATATTGACTCTATGGTCAAATATCGTATCTAACAAGAACTGAATTAATCTCGTTGATACTAAAAAATCGTCACATGGTTTCATAAAACAAAACACGACGATTTTTAACGTGGAGATAACCAAACATCGTTTTCTTAATTTAATTTTACAAAACAATTTGCCAAACTCTTCCTTTTCTTTCAAAAATTCCGAATATTCGATATCGATTTCATAATCGAATATCGAATACGACGAATATCGAAAATATAAGTCGAGTATAAATTAATTCATATTTATACGCGATTTATGAAAATTCAGGATTTTTGAAAAGCCAAAAAAACGAGACAGGCACCCGCGCGAGTCGCGCCCCCACCCGGGCGAGTCGCGCGGGCTGCTGTAAACCGCGGCATATTTTTTCGTTTTCCGATTTTTCTTGCATCATTTTTTTAACACAAAACAGCGGTTTTCTCGGTATATTTTCAGATTTCGACAAATATTTTTGACCTCGGTTAGCACGTGTTTTCATCACGTGTCACAAAACTTTTCGAAATTATGCATGTCATCATATTTGCATCTTTTATTCAATTTATCATTCGTTACTAACCCGTTTTTTCATGTCTTTAGCAATTTCTTTTTCGTTTGTTTTATTATACTAAATGAAACCCGCATGCTAAAATACAACTTTGACGTTATTAATTTAGATGCATTAAATGACTTAGCAAACGTAATTCACATGTTTAGTCTAAAATACTTTTTGCATATCATTCAATCATCGAACTAACGCGTGTACATAAAAATCGAACGATATCTTAGTAAAGGCCGCTAAGTGCGGACGGGGTTGGGTGTTCTTAGTGAACTTCCCAACACGTACCCTCACCCCTTACTCAGAGCCATGGTTTCCGGATGTCCGAATCCATTGGCAACGAGAGTCATTCAATATTCGTTTACCGATAATGTCGGTATCGGTATCAAATCCTAAGGGATGAACCCAATAAACTCTGACATCGGAAATGGGCGTTATTTAGAATATGGTCCACTACGGCATAGAGTGGGTTCGAACGGGCCCGAACTCCCACAAAGTTCGGTGGCGACTCCTACTTTGATTTAAATTTCAACTCGAGATCCATCTCACATGAGATTCATTCGCCTCCCCAAACCCGCGCGTGCCCATGTCGGGGTGGACCTATGTCATGTCCACAATTTGGCGTCTCCGCTGGGGATTCCTGATGTACCACTTGTCATCGGGGTTTCTAGGGTGAGACTTGAAAAGAAATCGTTCGATTAGTAATGTACGGGTTTTAGTTCAATGGTTCATGCATAACCCAAATCTTTCCCGGGCGGGTTACTTGTGACCGACGTCCCTCTATACCACGGTGCATTCCTAAATGGGTGCACTAAAGACTTCGATGGCGGAACTCGCATGGGTTTTACGGCATGTTCTAAGTCCAATTCGGCTTAGGAAGTCCGTCCTGATTTGCGAGAAAGCGATCGTTGTTGGTATAGACCCTATTTCGACCGACCGAGACTTAGACTAAGAGCATACATGGTGTCATTATACTGTTTCCATGACTACGTGCTACTTGATCACCTTTTTCTCAAAAACCTTTATTTCAAAGAAAACTTGCATCTTTCCAAAATTATCCATTTTTCAAAACCCGGGACGCTACCGAATTTAGGACTTATGATTTTTGACTCAAAATAGCCTATTTTTAGCCGGTATGCTGCCCGAACCTTATCAAAATTTCCGGCCCGATAATATTTTCCGGTTTTCAAAAAAAAATCGGGCCATCCAATCGGACTTTTTCGGGTTTTTCTAAATCCAAATTTCCCTTTTCAAAACCTTCCTCTTCTTAGGACTTCCCGTATTTAGTGGTGTCGGGTCTTGTCATAAGTTGTCAAAGTCTTTAGCGTCGAAACTCCGCCGATCCTATATCACGTTTTCCCCCTATCCCAGTCCGCCTTACTTGTCAAGGCACGGCCCACCTACGTAGGACGTACTCCTAAAAAGGCGGGCCCGTTTACACGTTCGAGCGGGACTCGGCCCACAAAGCCTAGTCTAGGGAGTATCTCACGTGGACCTTCCTTCGAGTGGGACTCGGCCCACATAGACGAATCCTAAGGGAGGCCCACCTTTCACGAGTCACCCGTCTAGGTGTTCTTTCCGAGTCATTTCCTTTTCAGGCTTTTCCCACTTGGGGGCTATTCTTCAGCAGAGCGATCAATCACGATTGCTCTAAGAGTCAGGTCTTACATGTATTGTCTCACGTATCCCACTTTCGTGTCACTTAAATTCACACCATCCGAGTCCTATCTGAATCCTTAGTCTCACTTGGGGAACTATTCTCCGACGGAGCAATTAATCACAGTCACTCCGAGAATCGTACCCTACACATTTGTCTTAGGAGAGTCTAACCCGAGTCAAACCGGAGTCGTCTCTCCTTCCGCGCTATTTTCCTATGCCATATTTGGGTTCTGAAGCAAAAATTCTGATTACGCGGTATTCTTACAGACAGACCACCGGTAACCAGACATCAACACAAGATGCAAGAATCTTTGGACAGTTTGACAGCCTCACTGGCTAAGATGGAGGCCCAACTGACTGCCAAATGGACCGACAGTCAAGGAAGGACTTACAAGCTGATCGCTGGAGAAGGAGAGATGCCTGAATCCGAGTCTGAGTCCTAGTCGGAGTCCGAGTCAGAGTCTGGGATCGAGTCAAGTGAGTCTGGTTCTAGGGTCACTCCTGTAACTCCCCCTCTCCCTTTAGCTACTCTTGGTGCTCCGGGGCCTGTCCCGGGTACTTTATCTATCCCACCACTGATTAACGATCAAATGGCAGCTCTTTTCGAGCTTTTCTCCAAATTTATGAGCAATAATAACATCCGTTCTGCTTACGACTTGTCTCATTTTCAAAATACTTTCAATTTCAAAAGTGTTTTATGCAATGACATCGAGAAACCCGACGAACAGGTATCCTTGCCTCCACATCTGGTCGAGCAACTAGAGCAAAAGGAATTCCGGAACCCGGTAATCGAAGAAACCGAGTCCATTAATGTGGGAACAACCTTAGAGCCTCAGATACTTAAGATAGGGTTATCTTTAGATCCCGAGGAGAAACAACAATTCACGAATATCCTCCAAGAATTCAAAGACGTCTTCGCATGGTCCTACAAGGACACGCCGGGGATAGATCGCGAAATAGCCGAGCACCATATACCGATCAAGGAAGGATTCAAGTCGGTTAAACAAAAATTCCGCCGCATGAGGCCCGAATGGTCCCTTAAAGTCAAGGAGGAAGTCGACAAACAGTTCAAAGCCGGCTTCATACAGGTATCCGAATATCCGGATTGGGTTGAAAACATCGTGCCGGTTCCTAAAAAGGACGGTAAGGTGCGTGTCTGTGTAGACTTTAGGGATCTTAACAAGGCGAGCCCGAAGGACGATTTCCCGTTACCACACATCGACATACTGGTGGATAACATAGCTGATCCCTTCTATCATTTATGGATGGGTATGCCGGGTACAATCAGATAAAAATGGCAGAAGAAGATATGGATAAGACCACCTTCATTACACCTTGAGGTACTTATCGCTATACTGTTATGCCATTTGGTCTCATTAACGCCGGGGTCACTTATCAACGAACTGCTACAACTTTATTACATGACATGATGCATAAAGAAGTGGAAGTTTACGTGGACTATATGATCGTCAAATCAAAAGACCGGGACGGTCACATCACCGCCCTAAGAAATTTCTTCACCCGATTGCGCAAGTACAACATGAGATTAAACCCTCAAAAGTGCAGTTTCGGGGTAACATCTAGTAAATTACTGGGTCATATCGTTAGCCAACGCGGTATCGAAGTCGATCCAGCCGAAATCAAGGCCATCACCGAGATGCAACCCCCTAGAACCGAAAAAGAGATAAGAGGGTTTCTCGGGAAAGTCCAATACATCAGCAGGTTCATTTCAAAGCTGACCATGGTGTGTGAACCAGTTTTCAAAAAACTGAAGATAGGGGAACGATTACTATGGGACGACAAGTGTCAAGCGGCCTTCGATAGAATCAAAGAAATCTTGTCTTCACCGCCAGTCCTGATGCCACCTCAATCCGGTTTGCCTCTGTCGTTATACCTTACAACGACCGAGACAGCCATGGGGGCTATGCTAGCTCAGACGGTCAACTCCGAAGAAAGAGCTATATACTACATCATCAAAAAGTTTTTAGAGTATGAATGCAAATATACCATGCTCGAAAAGATGTGTTTAGCTTTGGTCTGGGCCACGAAGAAGCTCTGACACTACATGCTCAGCTATGAGGTACAGGTGCTATCTAGAATGGATCCAATCAAATACCTTTTTGAAAAGCCCATCCTCAATGGCAGGATATCAAGATGGACCCTGATGTTGGAAGAATTCGATCTAAAATTCGTACCATTAAAAGCAATTAAAGGCCGGATAGTAGCCGAGTTTCTTGCCGGCAGTCCCGTAATTGAAGAAGGACACACCGACACTTGGTCCTTCCCGGATGAAGATATTTTCCATACCGATACTGAGACATGAGATTTATACTTCGACGGGGCATCTAATTTCCGAAGATTCGGAGTAGGGATTCTTCTAATCTCACCAAAAGGAGAACATACTTCCGTCTCCATCAAATTAGACTTTGATGTTACTAATAATGCTGCTGAATATGAAGCATGTATCCATGGGCTACAAGCCGCTGCCGACTTAGGGATCACAAACCTCCGAGTACACGACGATTCGTCTCTGGTCATTAATCAAGCACTCCAAAAATGGAAGACTCGAAATGCTAACCTCGTGGCCTACCAGGCACGAGTAAGGGATCTCGAAAAATAATTCCAAAAGGTAGAGTATATATACCTGCCTCGGGAAGAAAATCAGTTCGCAGATGCACTCTCGAAACTGGCATCTTTACTAAATATTCCCGATCATTTGACCAGTATGCCAATTTGTGTCGAGAGACGATCTGAGTCGGCATACATCCACGACATCAAAGATATCGAGATACCCGATCCCGAGCCATGGTATCAAGCTGTATTGACATACCTAACAAATGGGGCATATCCTCTCAGAGCAGACAACCGAGCCAGGAAAGCCTTACGAGGGCTGGCAACCCAATTCATCCGTACCGACGACGGGCAGCTTTACAAAAAGACGACACAGGGGGCTCTCCTTCGATGTGTCTATAAAGCCAACGCTGAAAAGGTTATGGCTGAAGTACACGATGGCGAATGTGGCCCACACATGAACGCCCAGATGTTAGTCCGGAAAATTATGAGGCTCGGATATTACTGGAACAACATGGAAACCGATTGCCAGTTATATGTCAAGCACTATCATAACTGTCAAATCTTTGCAAATGTGCAACATATGCCGCCATCTTTGTTGTATACCTTGACGTCACCCTGGCCATTTTCAACATGGGGAATCGACATAATTGGGAAGATAAATCCTTCAGGAACAGGGGGACATTGCTTCATTTTGGTGGCTATCGACTATTTCACCAAATGGGTCGAAGCTGAGTCTTATCGCATTCTCAACGCCAAGCATGTCGCTAAATTCATCCAAATTAAGATAATATGCCGGTACGGGATGCCACATGAATTTATCAGTGATCACGGGACCCATTTTCAAGCCGAGACGGCAGCCCTGTTGACTAAGTATAAGATTCAAAGGCATACATCTTCACCTTACCGACCCCAAACCAATGGAGCGGTAGAAGCAGCTAATAAAACAATTGTCACCATATTAACAAAGATGGCTGATAATTACCGGGACTGGCCCGATAAAATACCATTTGCACTTTAGGGTTATCGGACGTCAATCCGTACGGCAACTGGAGCAACACCGTATTACCTTACATACGGAATGGAAGTCGTCCAACCGGTTGAATTAGAGGTACCATCCCTCAGGATCTTACTCGAAAGTCAAGTACCCAAAGCTGATTGGGTTCGAGCACGATATGACTCGCTAGTCTTATTAGATGAACGACGATCTCGTGCCCTCAATAATATACAAATATATCAAAAGAGGATCCAACGGGCCTTCAACAAAAGGGTAAGACCCAGGAACATTAAAGAAGGGGACTTGGTTCTCAAGTCTGTTCGAGCTTTATTACCAGTAGACCCAAGGGGAAAATTCAAACCTAATTGGGCTGGGCCATACCTGGTGAAAAAGATTTTATCTGGCGGAGCTGTGATGCTGACGGACCTGGCTGGGAACGAGTTTGTCAATCCAACCAACCTGGACCAGCTGAAGCGTTACTACCCTTAAGCCCTTTCTCAATGTCATTTGCAAAAAGTTTATTAAAATCATTTTTCTAAAAATAAACTTTCAAAAGCAAGTCAGAAGCTAGAATTATTTATTCTACTGTTATAAACATCTCGAACCATAAGTCTTGGTCTATTTCAAAATTGCAAATTACTAAAAAAAATTTTTGAACTACGTTTTGGTTTGATTCCATTTATTATGGATACGTAGGCAGCCCTTCAAAAGGGCACAACCACTGCAATCAAGAAAAGAAAACAGGAACGGTTTTTAATAAACTTCCTTTATTTATTTCCAAAAAAAAAATCCGATAAACTCGGAAAATTACAAATTGCAAAAAAAAAAAATCAAAAAATAAATAAAAAACACACACGACATTAAAATAAATAATAGTAATATTTAAATAATAAAAATCTAGAGGCTCGGTGTTTAGGGCATTTTGCCCTTTCCCTTGTCTTTAGCCTCTTTTTCCGTCCATTGACGACGACGTGGGGGTGAGCGCTCCCGAATCACCAAGGGAACCTCCTTAGCCCGAGTTCGCTTTCTCGAACTCGAATCCTCAGTCACGTCGATCGGTCCTAGTCGGGCCCTCACCTTTTCTGGTAGCCGGTCTCGTGGGCCCAATCTGTCTCGGGCCGCTAGTCTCGGTCCAAGTCTGCTCTCCAAGTCACTAGCACCAATCTCTTTAGCTCGGGTCTTAGTTTTTGACTTAGAACCCGACTCCAGTCGGACAAGGGTAGCAGGAGTTTCCCCTTTGTCAAAGAACCCCCTATTATCATTTACCGTTTCTCGACGGGCCAAGTCAAAAGCCTCGTCGGTCTTCAAAGCTTTACGGGCCTCTTCGGATTCCTCGGAAGCCCATTTTCGATATGCCTCAGAAACCCAAACGGTTTGACAAGGGCGGGGTATAGTCCATATGACACGGGTAAACCAACGTTGTAGCCACGTGTCACACATAGCGTCAGTCAATTGGAGCGAAACGCTAATGATTGCTTCAGTCTCGGGGATCTGCTGAAACGAACCGAACTGCCTCAGGATGCAATCCGGATAGATGTGGACGGTCCAGTCCAAGGATAAAATCACCTGATATCGGGCTTTGTCTCTCTTAGCTAACACCGTCAATTTTGAAAGGAACCACCAAATAACGGTCCATCTAATCAAGGACCCACCGTATAATTTTAACTCTTCCTCCCAATAAGTTCGGTTTATGTGATGACTCGAGCTTATTCGTCGTTTCCTTGAGCTAATCTGACAGCTACGATATTTGGGTATGCTCACCGGGGGCTCTATAATCGACAAGCGCTCGGATAACCAGATCTAAAAAAAAATTCAAAAAAAAAATCAGGAAAATTCAAAAAAAATAAGAATTCTCGAAAAAAATCGAATTTTCGGAAAATTCGTGAAAGTTTTTTTCGAAAAAAGTTCAAAAAAAGAAAATTTCCGAAAAATTTCCGAAAAAAAATTCAAAGAAGGATTTTTTTCGGAAAATTCGGACAAATTTTCGGGAAAAAGGAAGAAAAACGGTTCAATACCTGCAAAAGACGAGTACTTCTCGTCAATTGTCGATCTGGGTCAAGTCTTCTAGCATCAAGGCCCATAATGATCTCCCCAGTTGTTAGCCAAGCTGGGTTGTGACCTGTCTCCATCTGGTCGACTATGCCGATCAACCGGATTTCACCTAAGCATGAGTCAGCATCCATTCTTCCTTCAAAGACATATCGATGCAGCATGCAAAAAGCAAAGGCCCTACGCCTGTGGGTCGAAGTAATTCTTACGCCATCAGGATTCATAAATTTGTCGGCTAAGTCAAATAGAGAAACAGAATCTCCCTTTACCATACGGGCCGTCTCAGCATGCGACAAGCCCAGAAAATCCCTTAATCTCCTCCTTGGATCAGGATAGAACGGGGGAATGGCAGGACGAGCATTAGGGCACCAACCGCATATGGCTGCAATTTCTTCGGGCAGGGGACATATTTCTCCTCGAGGAAATGCAAAAACATGATGGGTAGTATCCCAAAAGGATAGGCAAGCATCCAGGAAATGCGAATCTACCCTAAGTCGCTGAAGTGGGAATAAAGAAACAATTCCCATTTGCGTTAGCTGAACTTTGTCTTCGTCTCGGAAAAATGGGGCCCACTCCTGAAGCATCGTGGTCAGATGTTCGATACCCATAGCAATAACTTTTTTTGTCTTAAAAGTCTAAAGGATTTTAAGAGAGAAGAAAATATTTGGGTTTGAATATGAAGATTAAAGGACAGGAACTCCCTATTTATAGTGAAGAAAATCCTCTCCTAGTCACCTTAGGAATAGAGATTCTTATTTCCCCTAACTCACATAGGCATACAGGCCTAACCTAAGGACTTTAGGAATCCGTGTCAGAACCTGATCAGGAGTCAAGTCATCCCGAGTACTCCTATTTTTTTCTACAAAATCCAAATTCTTAACATTTTTTAAAAAAATCAAATCATTTTCTTCAAAAATTTGAAAATTTCAAGTCTTTTACTTCCCCAGCGCAAGTCGGTGTTTCCCCTAAATGTTACATACTATTAGCTATGTGTCAGCATACAGGTACACCCAAGACTACAGAAGCAAGATTATACAATTCTCCCCAGCGGAAAACACAGGATGTGTCTGCAAACGGACACACCAAGACCTTTTAGGCGGGTCCCCACGGAATTATCGGCACTTGTCCAGGTATGATTTATGTCTTATGGCTGGCGAGCCCTCTTACGCGAGTCTAACGGACTATAAACAACCCGATCGGAAGTCTGCCAGGTTTTAATCCTTGATTGACCTGGTAGCTACTCTGACTTTTGCCTTGTCCAAGCCTCAGTCAGAGTGCGGGCTTTGTAGACACCCACATTTTGACAGCCAGGTGCCTATAGCAGTTTCCGAAAAAATACTCGATGATGATCGGACGCAAACGTGCTTTAACGTACTCGAAAATGGGCTCGAAATCTATGGAATTTGGCTTGGGCTTACTACGGAGTATAAATCTAACAAAAACAACCTCAAAACCAGGCCCAGTGGGTCGTTTCGAGTCCAATGAGACTAATTCGGGTCAAATCCGACACCAGGGGCAAAACCGTCTTTTAGCGACCGAGTCAAAACCCGGTCAAAGATATTTACGAGACATCCAAATCAGCCGTGACACCCCCAGGAGTCCGGTTTGAGCTGAAATGCTACAAAAAAACAGCCTCAACAATATTAAACAAATCCATTAAAAGGTGGAGTTCGGTTCCCAGAAGGATTCCTACACGAACCCAAATACTCGACCGAGCACTAGAAGCATACTCGGCCGAGTATTCCTCTCATTTCAGCAGTGTGACTTGCTTCTTCACCAAGCAACGGAATGTTTGTTCCATCCAAATTGCTTATTATTCCAATCCTTAGACGGAATCCTACCTCAACCCGACCGGTGACTCTTTCTTCCTTTGCAAATGAGTCATCTCCTATAAATAGGACCCTCCCGTCACACATTCAAGACACGAATTAACACCAATTATCATCCACGATTCATACATCAACACACATTCAATCCCCGACACGAATTATTCTCGGCAATTCCCGACATACACATACACATCGACATCTCGACAAAACCGACCAAAAGCCGGCCATAACCCGTCGCCTCACACGACCCAAAAACACCACCCTAAACTCACCCACATCATCTCGACGCTCCCGTGTCTAAGCCACTTTCCGACGAGCCTCATTCCGAGAAGACAAAGCATGTAGGTTGAGGGTGTAAAAATCAATCCCGTTCTTCCCTTTCTCTTTTCCCTTCTCGCGTCTTTTCTTCTTTCGAGTCGTGTCATCGTCCTTTTTTATTATGGGTCGTCATCGCATTTCTTTTAACATAATATCATTAATACAAACTATTTTCGTATAAAACAACGTTCTTAAAATACGATATTGACTCTATGGTCAAATATCGTATCTAACAAGAACTAAATTAATCTCGTTGATACTAAAAAATCGTCCCATGGTTTCATAAAACAAAACACGACGATTTTTAACGTGGAGAAAACCAAACATCGTTTTCTTAATTTAATTTTACAAAACGATTTGCCAAACTCTTCCTTTTCTTACGAATATTCGATATCGATTTCATAATCGAATATCGAATACGACGAATATCGAAAATATAAGTCGAGTATAAATTAATTCATATTTATACGCGATTTATTAAAATTCACGATTTTCGAAAAGCCAATAAAACGAGACAGGCACCCGCGCGAGTCGCGCCCCCTCCCGGGCGAGTCGCGCGGGCTGCTGTAAACCGCGGCATATTTTTTCGTTTTCCGATTTTTCCAGCATCGTTTTTTTAACACAAAACAGCGGTTTTCTCGGTATATTTTCAGATTTTGACAAATATTTTCGACCTCGGTTAGCACGTGTTTTCATCACGTGTCACAAAACTTTTCGAAATTATGCATGTCATCATATTTGCATCTTTTATTCAATTTATCATTCGTTACTAATCCTTTTGTTCATGTCTTTAGCAATTTCTTTTTCGTTTGTTTTATTATACTAAAATGAACCCCGCATGCTAAAATACAACTTTGACGTAATTAATTTAGATACATTAAACGACTTAGCAAACATAATTCACATGTTTAGTCTAAAATACTTTTTGCATATCATTCAATCATCGAACTAACGCGTGTACATAAAAATCGAACGATATCTTAGTAAAGACCGCTAAGTGCTGGCGGGGTTGGGAGTTCTTAGTGAACTTCCCAACACGTACCCTCACCCCTTACTCAGAACCATGGTTTTCGGATGTCCGAATCCATTGGCAACGAGAGTCATTCAATATTTGATTACCGATAATGTCGGTATCGGTATCAAATGCTAAGGGATGAACCCAATAAATTCTGACATCGGAAATGGGCCATATTTGGTATATGGACCA
The DNA here is from genome assembly GCA_958450325.1 of Agrostemma githago. NCBI lineage: Eukaryota > Viridiplantae > Streptophyta > Magnoliopsida > Caryophyllales > Caryophyllaceae > Agrostemma > Agrostemma githago. The sequence goes on from OY288248.1 coordinate 28,268,416, forward strand.
CTACGACATAGAGTGGGTTCGAACGGGCCCGAACTCCCACAAAGTTCGGTGGCGACTCCTACTTCGATTTAAATTTCAACTCGAGATCCATCTCACATGAGATTCATTCGCCTCCCCAAACCCACGCGTGGCCGTGTTGGGGTGGACCTATGTCATGTCCACATTAAATTTCTTGAAAAAGACAAGTTTTTCTTCAGGGAAAGAATATTTAAGAATTGTGGAAAAGAAGGGAGCCAGGATGATGTATTTATAACGTTAAAACCATGATAGCTCCTTTGCTGTTGTGCCTCCTTGGCCCAAACGGGCCTAAGCATACAGGCCCGACCCTTATCTTCTCTTACGGACATAGGAATCAAGTCATCTCGAGCAGTCCTTTCAATTTTCAAAACTCTAAAAAATATTCTAAAAAAATCTTCCCGAAATTTTTCAACCATCTAAAATTTTATTCCCCAGCGCGAGTCGTGTTTTACCTAAATGTTGCATGCAAAACTTTATGTAACTGATACAGGTACAACTCGAGGCTTCAGAAGCAAGCCCGTACAATTCACATATCTCCCCAGCGGAAAATCTAAAGATGACATTTTCCCCAATTTAGCACGGGATGGGCCCACTTACAGGCACACCCGGGACTTATGCGACAAGTCCAACTCCCCACGGAGCTATCCCTGTTAGCAAGAACTCAGGTATGATTTCTGTCTTATGGCTGGCGAGCCTTTGCACGCAAGTCTTATGGACTGTAAACGACCCGACCGAAAGTCTGCCAGGTCTTAATCCTCGATTGGCCTAGTAGCTACTCTGACTTTCGCCTTGTCCAAGCCTCAGTCAGAGTGGGGGCTCTGTAGACACCCGCATTTGGCTGCTAGTGTCTATAGCGGTCTCCAAAAAAACACCCGATGATGATCGGACGTAAACATGACTTAATACGCTTGATTTTCGGACTGGGAATCAATGGTGTTTGGCGCGAGCTTTTAGCGGAGTAAAAATCTAACCAAACCGACCTCAAATTCAGGCCTAGTGGGTCGTTTCCAGTCAAATAAGACTAATTTGGGCCAAAACCGAGACCAACAATAAAAACCGTCTTTTAGCGACCGGGTCAAAACCCGATCAAAGACGAATCCGTCACGTAAAGTCAACCAGGTGCGGTTCTAGAAGATTGCGCCAATTACCCTTTTTCAAAAAATTCAAAAGTCAACTTCTTCCTAAAAAAGCTCACCCGAGTTATCCACTCGATCGAGTGGAGCCACAAAAACCGAACAGACCCATTTTTTTAGTGCACTCGATCGAGTGCACTAGGGCCACTCGATCGAGTGGCTTTAGGTCTTAGGGTTTCTTCTATAAATACCCCGTCAACCCTCAACATTTCATCAACTTTTTCAGCCAACTTTCTCCTTCAAAAACCCTCATATTTCAGCCCTAGCTTACAACATCATACACACACATATTTACATACATCTCGAGAGAGAAAACTCGTAAAAATCCATCTCTACAAAACCTCACTCACACACACACCATCAACTCTTCCTACGTATCTCGACGTTCCCGCGCCTTTTCCGCCATTTGACGAACCGTATTCCGAGAAGCAAGAGCATGTAGGTTGAGGGTGTGACATTCAATACCGACATTTCTTTCTCTCTTTTCTTTTCGTTTTCGTCATTATTTATATGTATGCATACGTATTATAATTAGTCGATAGTAACGACACTAATACTAACATCTAACGTTTTCTTTATCGCATCTAACCCCTAACATTTAATTATCGTCATTTACATTTTGTTATAATATTAAATACCGCGTACATTTTAATAAATAAACCATATTCGGATTCAACCCGTTTGACTACGACTATTGCACAAAGTCCATTTAATCCCTTTACGAGCCGCGATAGTGGTGGCGCCCTTTCGAGGAGCACCGCTGTAACACCCCTGATTTTTATAAATTAAATTAAATTAAAATTTTGTTTGTATTACTATTTTTTACGATTTAACTCGAAATTGTAACACCCCTGATTTTATGAAATAAATTAAATTAAAAATTTGTTCGTATTTTTATTTTTACGATTCATAATTCTTAAAGTTGTTATAAAACGAATTTATCGTTTAATCGTTTCAAACTCCTAAAATTCTATTTGTCTCGAAAACTCTTCTTATATTTTTAAAACATATTTTTGTTTCTGTTTCGATTCATTTTATATATTTAATTTAATCGAAAGTCTATTTCGACGATTTGAATTCAAAATTCTTTTTATTTATATATTTTAAGCTCGAAACTAATTTATTTTAAGTTTCGTCAAAATATTTATTTTCTTTCCTCGAGAAATCAATTTAATTCACTTTATCGAAAATTTATTATTTATCGGGAAATACAATTTCATCGTCTAATTACTTATTTCACTAATCTTCGTTTTCGTCTCGAATAATTTATTTATTCATTTTATTCGACGGCCCGATTATTTATTAATTTTATTGACTCATTTTATTTCGACTCGTGTGTCAGTCAACCTGTCGATTCGGAATTTGTTTAAACCGTCTCCTACCCAATTCATCTAATCAATACGTATTTTTCTAACCGCTTTTATTTGAACCGATTCAGCCCCTTTATCCCACTTGTATTTACTGACACATATACACCCCTATCCTTTCCCATTCCACCGTTTCACCTCTTCATTTTTTTTTTCATTCACACCAAAACCGTCTGCCCATCTGTTGCTGTTCGTTTTCCTTCTGCGTTTCCCTTGCCCCTCTCCGCTCCATCTTCGCTCTTCTTCTTCTTACCCCTGCTTTGTGTCAACTTCGGCCTAGTATTTATGCCGACGTGACCTGCTGTCCTTGTTCTGTTTCGTCGCTGGAAATCGGTGAGCGGTTTCTTCTTATTCTTCTTCTTCTTCCTCTTTGTTTTGTCGGTTGTTGATCCGTTCTTACCGGTTCTGTGTTGCTGCTACTATATTGGTTTTTGTTGCGGCGTTTGTCGTTAGCAGTTCGTTATATTCTAATGTTGCTGCTGTTTACTACGCTCGTTCCTCTTCTTCTTTTTCTTTTTCTTTTTTTCCTTTTTTGTTATGTCTGCTGTCTGTTGCCGCAGTTTCTATCGACTTTTCTGCTCGTTGATGTGGTCGATGGTGTCGTTATGGTTGTGCTCCTAGTACTGCTGTTTCTTTTCCATTTTCTTCTTCCTCCTCCGATTTCGTTGTTTGATTGTCCTATCTGTTGCTGCTCGTCTCGTGTCTTTGCTCCGATTTGTTCTTTGATGTTATTACTCCTGTCCTGCTCGTATTTCTTTTCTCGTTTCCTGATCTTTCCTCGTAGCTACTGCGTTTTGCTATGCTATCTCTTCGTCTCTCTATTTTTGTTCCACCTGCTACTGTTTTCATTACTTCTTTCCGCTGCTGCTGTACGTTATCACCCTTCTGCTGGTTGTCGTACTGCTGTACTGTCCGCTCCTCTTGCATTTCTGGGAGGTTGTTGTTGTCTCTCCTTCTATTGTCGTTTCATTGTTGAGCCATTGTCTTGCCTCTGCTGCTGTCACAACGATCTTCTCGTTGTCTGCTTGTCTCCTACTCGTTACGGTTGTTGTTATGGTTATGCGTTGATGCTTTTGTCCGTTGTTTGGTCCTTTGTGCGTTTCCTCACATTCATCTCGTTCTTCACTATTTTCCTATTCCCGTCGCTCTTACCTGGCGTTTCATTTTTATTTGACACACTGATTCTTCTTTCCGTCTTGCGTCGATTACCCATACCTCATTCTTTCTTTGTTGTGAGCTCTTTTGTCGTGATGAATCTTGGTGTCTGTTTGTCGAATCTACGACTTGGGGCTTAAAGACGTGTTACTGTTGAACGTTTGGAGCTTGGACTAATTGGACAAACAACTGCGTTGAAGTTATCAACTCGGACCTCGACTCAAGGTAACTTTAGGACGTTACTCGATTTTATATTGTATGTTTGAGTAGTATTATGTAATAAATATTTTAACTTCGGTTTTCTATTTTAGCTATATATTATTGCTAATTATGTTAATTTTAAATCGTATGCCTTTCTATATTTTTATAACTTTCGATATCGTTTTATAAATCGTTAATAATTTTATAAATTATGATCGTTATAATATTTTGTTGGTTATCGTGACACTAGTAACTAAATAATATCGATTTCATATTTTCGTCATATGTCGTTTGATTATAATTTTAATTCAAAATCGTATTTTTATATTATAATCGAGGTGTGTATACTTGTTTAATAAAATTAATTTTCGTTTTACGATTTATACTAATAAAGGAGAAAATAGTCGATTTTGCTTTAACTATATTTTTAGTCGAGACTATTTTCACTAATAATTTCTTATTTGTTTACAACTGACTGTTTTTAGGAAAATCCGTATTATTTATTAATGAAGTCTAACTTCTAAAAATAATTTGAAACCTTTGTAAAATCCATTTCATTTATAAAACTTGTTGACGCAATTAATTTTGATATCATTTTTCTTAAAACATCTCTTTCCTAAAATTTTTGGTTTTAACTCGATTTTTAAATTTTTATAAAATATTATATATTGACTTATTATTATATTTTATTTGTATTTTGGGTAACGAATTTAGAAATATATTAAAGTTACGATAACGACGATAATAATAAAATGTTAATCTCGTTAGAAATGATATTTTTATACATTTCACTTATTTTAATAACTTATGTATTTTCTATAAGACTTTCTATTTTTAGTAAGTTTCTAAAATTAGTAAGTTTTTATTTATAGAAAGTTTCCCTTTTAATATAAAATGGTTATTCCTTTTATCCATATCATTTATATTGATTATATTTACTTTTGACTATCGATAATGGCTGTTTTGGAGTTATGGAATGAGGACAAGTGTATGGGTAGAGTAATACAGTCTAGGGTATACGTTTTGCCATCAACTATTGTAACACCCCGTAAATTTCCTAGACGTAATAATACACGATATGCTAGAATATGTGTATAATAAAACTCGTAATTTGATTTAACTGTTATAGGTAAAATTAAGACATTTAATTACGCCGCCAATAAACTATTTTGAACTATTTCAAATAATGTCGTGTTTTAAAACAAGCGTAAATAAAGACCGATTTAATTTCGAAACAGACTCAATTACGAGTCCCAAAATTGTTGTAATTAAACCTACCTACTTTTTTTCTCCCTCTCTCCTCTTTTTCTCACCTTTCACGCCACTCTCTCCCTCTCTCATTACCATCCACCTTCCTCCCTCTTTCCTAATTCATTTAATCACTACACTCTTCCTTCCTCCTAATTTCATTCCACTTATTTACTCTTACTCCACCATATTATTCTACCATAATAACCCACTATTTTTCACTACTATAATAAAACACACAATATTAATAATAATAATAATAATAACAAATAAATATATTTCAACCAAATCAAAGAAAGTAATGGGGTTTATCAAAATGAAGGAATAAGGCAAGCATGATTTTCTAAATTAACCAAGATTTTCATTCCAGAAAAGGTATATTTCTTCAAATTCCTTATATATAATAATAACATTCTTATATGTAATAATAATAACGAAACCCAAAATTTATATAATTTAAGTCTTGCATGTTTCTTTTAAACATATAAACAATCATTCCTTATTTTAATTTTCAGTTTATTTTTAAACTTTTGAAAATTTAATCATTTTTCATCTTGCATGTGCTTAAAATCGACAGATCTACTACATTTGAGTTATATAATTACTATCTTATTTTTTTTTTAAATTTTAAGTTTTGGTATTGCATGTCTTTAAAAACGGTAGATCTAGTATATTCACTTATAAATTCTTAAATCTTATTTTCATTTTTATTTTTATGAATTTCTGAGATTTTGGTGGGATTAATTACTTAATTTATTCTATGGGTTTTGGTGGCAAAGAAGAAGAAGAAGCCGAGGAGGCCGAAGAAGACCTTGGAGCCGAGATCGAAGAAGCATAGTTGCATATCTCGTTTTTTTTAGACCAAAAATCGGACCAAGGGTGGGTAAATTATATTAACTGATGAAAAATTCATTTTTACAAGATGAATTTTTCATATAACTGTTTGCATGTTAATTTTAATCGTAGTTTTATGTTAATAAGGGGTTGCATGTAAGACTACTACTAAATTATGGGAAATATTAGTATAATAACTTATAGTATAAATAAAACTTTGGTCTAAACTCATAAATAATGAAAAGGGAAATTAATTAGTTAAAGTGACAGTTTGAGTTGAAATGGAAATAATAATAAAATTTAGGGTCTCATAAAATTTTAGAGTTCTAATAAAATTTTAGAGTAATCGTATAGTTAAGAACAAAAAAGATAATCACTTTAGTTACGATAATATAAAATACGGCATCGGGACTTTTCCGAAATAATTTCGTGGACCCATTTACGTGCTAAATGATTTCTTTAATTGTTATCCTTAAAATAATGTTGTAAATTTGTATTTGTATTTTTATTGTTGTTATTGTTTTATTTAAAGACTTCGAAAATCGATGTAATTTAATAGATTAGGGCGAGACTTGACCAAACGATACCCCAAAATATGTAATATAAAAAGACCTAGTTATTCTTACGAATAGGTTATATTTCTAGGACCTTGGCAAGCGTTTAGGCCTGACTCACGATATCACTAAAATTCGCCTAAATAAACCTCGACATTTTCCTAAAAATATATTTAAACAAACTTTTCGGTATACTTGGACGCTTTCAAAAGAAAATTTCTTATAAAACGAAATTGGGTTTTAGCCAGCATAAACCGATATACGTCAGACTTTTTTTTGGACTTTGTCAAAACATTCCAACATGGACTTAAATCCACAAACAATCCTTTTAAAAAATCAAAGTATTTAAATAAACAAACTTCTTAATAATATGAGTTTCAAAACAAAAAGCATCCGCTTACATTACATTACGTAATCAGAAACCTTTTTAAATAAAATAACTTTTCTTAAAATTATTTCAAATCAATATTTTTAAATCGGAATTAACCAAATTAAACTAAGACGATCGACATCGATTAAACTACTCAGGGGAATGAAAACCGTCCCTTAGTTAAATCGATTAAACTTGGCCAAACTCCGTAAAATGATCATATTAATCATTTGACACATTAGGCCAAGTTCGTTAGCCAAATCCCGGCTTACAAATAGGGACACCCCATTAAGCGGACCAATAGTTAAATACGTGTTATGTGCTTACGGATATAACCAATTCCAAGAATGAAATTCGTTTACACAGAAATTGGGATAGATAAAACCTAACATTTTAAAAATAATATTAAAAATAATTTTATCTTTTATTGGGCATTTTTAGGACTTTATTTGAAATCTCATTGAGCGGGAAAGCATGTTATTTCTATTGTGTACGAAATAGCATGGAAGAATAGCGTTTAGCTTAACCGTATAAAACCGTCCGTAGCGTACGAAGGGTCTTTGGCTGTACTGACATTGACTCGAGAGTAGGCGGGAGTGTGGCCATACTTTAGGTGGGGACCTGATCAGTCCCGTACGTGTTAGGTGGATCGCACCCGGGTTTCCGTGAGTCGACGATTGGAGCGTGGCTGCGGGGATAACCAGCCGGGTGGTGAGTAGTCCGTGGTGCGGGTAACAACCCCACGTACCGGCATTCGACCCTGGAGATGAGAGGACGAATTTTGTTTTAAACGTGTTTATGTCACCACGATAAACAGGGGTAATAATGTAAGCCCCCTGGTATCGGTGTGATTGGCGGTATATTTTATCGTACGAGTATCAAATAAGAACCTATTTGGAACCCGTACAATAATCGGCTGGTATATCGTGATAAAACTTTCCAAAACAATACGGCCATAAAATATTTTGTTTAATCTTTCAAGACACGATGCATGCTAGATGTTGTGATGTTATGATAAAGCGTCAATATTATTTATTGTTTGTTATTCATTACTTATAATCTACCCACCTGACGATTTGTTTTCTTTGATATTTTTCAAAATATTTAAATCGTCAGATTTCTCGGAGACTGACCACACCTCGGGCGGACAAAGTTGGAGATAATCGAAGACGGATATAATAGTTACCTTTTTAAGTATTAGGAATACATGTAATAAGAGAACTTATGTTTATGTATTATAGCTTCCGCTACCTTATTTTGGACGTCACTCGAGTTAAGAAAATCTGGGTTGTTACAGTTGGTATCAGAGCGGTACAATCCCGGAACGTGTTGAAATCACCAAATTTTGACACTTAGCTTGAACATCTCGAGCTTCCGAGATCCCAACTCGTTAATAGAGGAGATTATATTGTTCTCCTAACACCCAGTCTAAGGAAATCACGAGTAGGAAGTAAGGGGAGGGTAAGAACCACTAGGAACGACCTAGAATAGGAACCCGATTAAATTAAGCACTTCGATCTAAGACTTCTTATATGCTAATTGTTTCCTACGAATTTGTGCATAGAATGTCTTATTTGCAAGATATCGGTAATCGCCCTCGACTTATCGGCCCACCAGTTTCCCCACGTTTTCCAATCATGCATGAAGGTGATTGTATGGAGCGTCATATAGAAGTTATGAGAGAATGGACCTTGACCTACGTATCCGGATGTTCACATGATTGTCATAATGATGAAATTGCTAGAGGAATGGAATTTGTGCACAGCTTACCATTGGATGGATTTTGGGGATCCCTAAGACTAGAAATGCTCCGACTTTATCATGGACACATGTTGAGACTCGGTCGACCCTCGTCAGGAAGGATTGAGTTAGAACCCCCTTATTGGATGGAGTTCGATCGTGTTACCGAGGTGTTTAGGGAGATTGAGGTTATCCGAAGCTTGGGAACTAGGATGCTCGGAGTTAATGGGAATGTTTCCCCTTTTGGAACATCAGTATATAGGAATCCTTATATGGATTACATCCCATGAAATGTTTATGGATATATAAGGCATGTAACCCTAGCATAAATTTTTCTTTAATATCGGATGTATTAGAAGACTTGATAGTAGCAGGTTAACTTCGTAGGATTTAGGAGATTTCCAACTTCTATGTGTTTATCTCCATCCTTTTCTTTTAGTTAACTCTTCAAAATTAAGAACAAAAAGTAATGCGTAAGACATCTTTTCTAAAAATAACCAAATAATCTTCCTCTAACTTTTGTCCTATCCTTTCTTGTAAACAAATTTTCAGATGAGTCTCAAAAGGTTTATTAGCGATGGCGTACGTATAAGTGACCTAACCGGGCCTCAGAAGCATAAGAGGTTTCGCCAGTATGAGGAATATCAGCGGCGAGCAAGGGAATTTAGGAATATTGACTGGACATATAAAGCAACACATCCCCCACTTCGCGTACATCGCTCCAGGGTCCGGAGTAGCAAAAAGGACCTTAAGAAATTCCAGTCATTTGACATAATCCCTTTTAACGGAACAAGGGCAGACAGACTACCATTCTTAGATAGGATGAAAGAACTTTTCCGTCGTCAAGGTGTACCTAGGTCCCTATGGGTAAAGACGGCCGCAAGCTACTTAGGTTATCTAAACTCGGATGTGACTAATTGGTGGAATCAAGTTAGCCCTAAATTAGATCGCTATGAATTTATCGAGTGGGCCGACTTTTCACAAGCCTTATATTTCTACGTTAGGGCTTACCCCTAGGACATCACTAAGAATGCATGTATTTTGGAATAATCGCTAGATAAACTACTACCGTAGAACACTCTACTTCCTCTATTTTGAACAATGACGGGTGTACCCTAGGATGCATAAGTGTTTTACTACCCATCTAACCCATCTAAATGTATATTTGTAAATGTCTCTTATGCTATGTGTTGTATATGATGTAAATATGTGGATTATGTAATGAACATATATTATGGGGTATATTAACTACTTTATGTTACATAAGACCTTCTAATCTAAACGCGATCTTACACGAGTGTTCGATGTCAGATGTCTGAAAATACTCGATCTAGTAGCGCGACATCAAGAAGATCGTCCGGTGGTGCCAGAACCGGTGGAAGCAGCTCCCGTGGGTCCAACCGAAACAGTTCCTCGAGAACCAGCGGCTCGAGATCTAATCAAAGCGCCCCAGGGAGTGGTTCGAATTTTCAAGGCTCACCTGGCAGCACGAAGTCATCAGCAGCTTTGGAGCGTGAGAGAAAATTTCAGCAGGCTGTGATCGATTTAGCCAAGAAAGCTGCAGATAATGCTGAGACAGTTAACAGACAAATGCAAGTTCAACCATTCCAGCAAACAACATTCGAGAGATTTTCTAAGCACCGACCAATGACATATTCCGGATCTACCGATCCAGTGGTACTAAACAATTGGTTGGATGAAATGGAGAAATTGATGGAGCTGACACATATACCCAAGGAGGAAAGGGTCAATTGTGTTACTTACTACCTGAAAGGAGAGGCTAATCACTGGTGGAAGTTGATCAAACCTACGGTAATGGTGGAGTCCAGTTACGGTTGGGAGGAGTTTAAGTTAGATATTGAAGGGCAATACTACCCTCAGGAATTAAAATGGCAAATGGAAGAGCAGTTCATGAGCATATCAATGGAAGGAATGTCATTTCAGGACTATCATGACAAATTCGTAAGGCTATCTCGATTTGCGAAGAATCGAGTTTCTTCTGAGAATGATTTGGTTCAATTATATGTTCGTCGAATGACGGGTAAGCTTCGTACGACAATGCTCCAGCAACCTATCACCAATATCACGAAGGCCTATCAAATCGCCTTGAGCTTAAATGCCTCAATTATGATAGAAGAGTCCGAGTTAAGGAAGTCAGTTCAAAAGAATTATACCCCACCTATATCAAGACCCAGCTTCATACAAAAGCCACAATTCTCCAGACCAAACTTCCGAGGAGCATTAGCACAAAAGACAAACCCTCCGAGATCATTTGGACAACCACAACAGAGTAGTAGGGTTGGGAATAATCCTAAGGGTAAGGCACCGATGCATGGAGGTAATGCTAGACCTGGAACAAATTTCAATTCGGGAGGCGATTATAACAAGTGTTTGGGATGCCAGAAGCCTCGCCACCCTGGCTTTAGGTGTGACGGGTCTCAGATAGAATGTTGGCATTGTAAGGAAAAAGGACATCGCGCGAACATGTGCCCAAAGAAACCGCCAGCTACTCCAGTCCGAGTACAAGGAAGGGTATACATGATGACAGAGGTGGATCCCGAGGATCACCCGGACGTGATTTCTGGTACGTTCCTAGTCAATTCGATTGAAGCTTTGGTTTTATTTGATACAGGAGCATCCTTGTCTCATATAGCCACGAAATTCGTAGAACGCAACCAATTAATCACTAACCATAGATCACACACTTCAATCTCATTACCTAATGGTCAAACTATTAATTGCTCATCATTATTTAAAAAAATACCCATCGTCATAACCAATACCACGTTTTATGCCAACCTTATACAGTTTAACTTGGCCGAATTTGATGTTATTCTTGGAATGGATTGGTTGTCAAAACACCATGCGAGATTCGAATGTCGTAATCAGAAAATTATTTTGAGGGATTCCACTGGTGCTCGAGTATCATATAAAGGTATTCAGACATCGGAAGGAGTGAAGGTTGTTTCGGCAATAAAAATGATGAAAATGCACCGTAAGGGATATGAATTTTTCCTGTGCAGTATTACGAAGGTTGAAAAGGAGGATAAACTAGATAACATACCAATCGTTAGAGAATATCCTGATGTTTTTCTTGACGAATTACCCGGGTTACCCCCTAATCGAGATGTGGAGTTTTCCATTGATTTAATGCCTGGTACCTCTCCTATATCTAAAACCCCTTATCGCATGGCCCCTTCTGAACTACAAGAGTTAAAGAAACAACTGGAGGAACTGATTGAAAAAGGATTTATTCGACCTAGTGCGTCGCCGTGGGGGGCACCAGTCTTGTTTGTGAAAAAGAAGGATGGGAGCATGCGACTTTGTATTGATTATCGAGAACTCAACAAGGTAACTATCAAAAACAGATATCCCTTACCTAGAATCGATGATTTATTTGATCAATTAAGTGGGGCAGGAGTGTTCTCGAAAATTGACTTACGATCTGGATACCATCAAGTCAGAGTTAAAAAGGAGGACATTCCTAAAACTGCCTTCAGAACTCGTTATGGTCATTACGAATTCACGGTGGTACCATTTGGATTAACCAACGCACCCGCAGTCTTCATGGACCAGATGAATAGAACATTTCGTGAATACTTAGATAAGTGTGTGGTAGTTTTTATTGATGATATCTTAATATATTCCAAGACTCGGGAAGATCATGTTGAGCACCTCCACACCATACTTGGTATTCTTAGGAAGCATAAGTGGTACGCGAAATTATCTAAATGCGAATTCTGGTTAGAGCAGGTCACTTTTCTGGGGCATGTCATCTCTAAAGACGGAATTATGGTAGACCCCGTCAAAATTAAAGCCATTATGGAATGGGAACCCCCTACTAATGTAACTGAAGTTCGTAGTTTCTTAGGTTTAGCAGGTTACTATCGTCGATTTATTAAGGATTTCTCCAAAATCGCTAAACCTATGACTAAGCTGCTACAAAAAGAGTCTAGATATGTCTGGAGTGAGGAATGCAAAAGGGCATTTGAGGAGCTAAAGAAACGACTTACCACTGCTCCAGTTTTAGCCTTACCCGTTAGCGGCGAAGGATTTGAGGTCTTTAGCGATGCATCACTTAATGGATTAGGGTGTGTTCTTATGCAAAATAATAGGGTGATTGCTTATGCGTCGCGACAATTGAGAACCCATGAGCGTAACTATCCCACCCATGACCTAGAATTAGCAGCTGTTGTCTTCGCCTTAAAAATCTGGCGACATTACCTTTATGGAGTACCATGTCGATTCTATACCGATCATAAGAGTCTTAAGTACATTTTCACTCAAAAGGAATTGAATATGAGACAACGAAGGTGGCTAGAGCTGATCAAAGACTATGATTTGGAGCTATTGTATCATGAAGGGAAGGCAAACACTGTAGCCGACGCCTTAAGTAGAAAATCATCGCATGGGCTAAATGTCTTAAGAACTCTACCTATTGAAATCGAGCAGGACTTAAGGAAATTGGAAATTGAGCTTGTCAACCATGATGTAGCAAAACTATATTCCTTAACTGTAGAACCTGATTTGTTCCATGAATTACGGACAGCCCAATGGGAGGATGATCAATTCATACATCTTAGAGACTTGGCTCAAAAGAATGAAACACCAAACTTTGAGATTCACCCAGATGGTAGCTTACGCTTCCATGGAAGGTGGTGTGTACCTAATAAGGCTGAATTAAAGCAGAAGATTTTAGACGAAGCCCATCATTCGAGGTATTCCATCCATCCTGGAGCATACAAAATGTATAAGGATCTAAAACTACAATTTTGGTGGCCTAACATGAAACGAGAAATAGCTGAATATGTGTCTAGATGTCTTATCTGTCAGAAGGTAAAAATAGAACATCAAAGACCTGGTGGATTACTACAGCCCTTGCCAATACCAGAAGGAAAATGGGATTCTATCGCAATGGACTTTGTAATGGGGTTGCCCCGAAGTCAAAGTGGGAAAAATGCTATTTGGGTCATTGTTGATCGTTTTACTAAGGTTGCACATTTCTTACCTATTAAAGAGAATTGGGGACTTGAGGAATTAGCAAGTACATATCAGAAAGAGATTATACGTCTTCACGGAGTGCCGTTAGAGATTGTTTCCGATCGTGATTCGAGATTTATATCTAATTTTTGGAGGAAATTACAACAACTTTTGGGTAGCCAATTATTGATAAGTACCGCATTCCATCCCGCGACAGATGGGCAAACTGAGAGGACTATACAAACCCTTGAAGACATGTTACGGGCAAACTTTCGATATCGTTTTATAAATCGTTAATAATTTTATAAATTATGATCGTTATAATATTTTGTTGGTTATCGTGACACTAGTAACTAAATAATATCGATTTCATATTTTCGTCATATGTCGTTTGATTATAATTTTAATTCAAAATCGTATTTTTATATTATAATCGAGGTGTGTATACTTGTTTAATAAAATTAATTTTCGTTTTACGATTTATACTAATAAAGGAGAAAATAGTCGATTTTGCTTTAACTATATTTTTAGTCGAGACTATTTTCACTAATAATTTCTTATTTGTTTACAACTGACTGTTTTTAGGAAAATCCGTATTATTTATTAATGAAGTCTAACTTCTAAAAATAATTTGAAACCTTTGTAAAATCCATTTCATTTATAAAACTTGTTGACGCAATTAATTTTGATATCATTTTTCTTAAAACATCTCTTTCCTAAAATTTTTGGTTTTAACTCGATTTTTAAATTTTTATAAAATATTATATATTGACTTATTATTATATTTTATTTGTATTTTGGGTAACGAATTTAGAAATATATTAAAGTTACGATAACGACGATAATAATAAAATGTTAATCTCGTTAGAAATGATATTTTTATACATTTCACTTATTTTAATAACTTATGTATTTTCTATAAGACTTTCTATTTTTAGTAAGTTTCTAAAATTAGTAAGTTTTTATTTATAGAAAGTTTCCCTTTTAATATAAAATGGTTATTCCTTTTATCCATATCATTTATATTGATTATATTTACTTTTGACTATCGATAATGGCTGTTTTGGAGTTATGGAATGAGGACAAGTGTATGGGTAGAGTAATACAGTCTAGGGTATACGTTTTGCCATCAACTATTGTAACACCCCGTAAATTTCCTAGACGTAATAATACACGATATGCTAGAATATGTGTATAATAAAACTCGTAATTTGATTTAACTGTTATAGGTAAAATTAAGACATTTAATTACGCCGCCAATAAACTATTTTGAACTATTTCAAATAATGTCGTGTTTTAAAACAAGCGTAAATAAAGACCGATTTAATTTCGAAACAGACTCAATTACGAGTCCCAAAATTGTTGTAATTAAACCTACCTACTTTTTTTCTCCCTCTCTCCTCTTTTTCTCACCTTTCACGCCACTCTCTCCCTCTCTCATTACCATCCACCTTCCTCCCTCTTTCCTAATTCATTTAATCACTACACTCTTCCTTCCTCCTAATTTCATTCCACTTATTTACTCTTACTCCACCATATTATTCTACCATAATAACCCACTATTTTTCACTACTATAATAAAACACACAATATTAATAATAATAATAATAATAACAAATAAATATATTTCAACCAAATCAAAGAAAGTAATGGGGTTTATCAAAATGAAGGAATAAGGCAAGCATGATTTTCTAAATTAACCAAGATTTTCATTCCAGAAAAGGTATATTTCTTCAAATTCCTTATATATAATAATAACATTCTTATATGTAATAATAATAACAAAACCCAAAATTTATATAATTTAAGTCTTGCATGTTTCTTTTAAACATATAAACAATCATTCCTTATTTTAATTTTCAGTTTATTTTTAAACTTTTGAAAATTTAATCATTTTTCATCTTGCATGTGCTTAAAATCGACAGATCTACTACATTTGAGTTATATAATTACTATCTTATTTTTTTTTAAAATTTTAAGTTTTGGTATTGCATGTCTTTAAAAACGGTAGATCTAGTATATTCACTTATAAATTCTTAAATCTTATTTTCATTTTTATTTTTATGAATTTCTGAGATTTTGGTGGGATTAATTACTTAATTTATTCTATGGGTTTTGGTGGCAAAGAAGAAGAAGAAGCCGAGGAGGCCGAAGAAGACCTTGGAGCCGAGATCGAAGAAGCATAGTTGCATATCTCGTTTTTTTTAGACCAAAAATCGGACCAAGGGTGGGTAAATTATATTAACTGATGAAAAATTCATTTTTACAAGATGAATTTTTCATATAACTGTTTGCATGTTAATTTTAATCGTAGTTTTATGTTAATAAGGGGTTGCATGTAAGACTACTACTAAATTATGGGAAATATTAGTATAATAACTTATAGTATAAATAAAACTTTGGTCTAAACTCATAAATAATGAAAAGGGAAATTAATTAGTTAAAGTGACAGTTTGAGTTGAAATGGAAATAATAATAAAATTTAGGGTCTCATAAAATTTTAGAGTTCTAATAAAATTTTAGAGTAATCGTATAGTTAAGAACAAAAAAGATAATCACTTTAGTTACGATAATATAAAATACGGCATCGGGACTTTTCCGAAATAATTTCGTGGACCCATTTACGTGCTAAATGATTTCTTTAATTGTTATCCTTAAAATAATGTTGTAAATTTGTATTTGTATTTTTATTGTTGTTATTGTTTTATTTAAAGACTTCGAAAATCGATGTAATTTAATAGATTAGGGCGAGACTTGACCAAACGATACCCCAAAATATGTAATATAAAAAGACCTAGTTATTCTTACGAATAGGTTATATTTCTAGGACCTTGGCAAGCGTTTAGGCCTGACTCACGATATCACTAAAATTCGCCTAAATAAACCTCGACATTTTCCTAAAAATATATTTAAACAAACTTTTCGGTATACTTGGACGCTTTCAAAAGAAAATTTCTTATAAAACGAAATTGGGTTTTAGCCAGCATAAACCGATATACGTCAGACTTTTTTTTGGACTTTGTCAAAACATTCCAACATGGACTTAAATCCACAAACAATCCTTTTAAAAAATCAAAGTATTTAAATAAACAAACTTCTTAATAATATGAGTTTCAAAACAAAAAGCATCCGCTTACATTACATTACGTAATCAGAAACCTTTTTAAATAAAATAACTTTTCTTAAAATTATTTCAAATCAATATTTTTAAATCGGAATTAACCAAATTAAACTAAGACGATCGACATCGATTAAACTACTCAGGGGAATGAAAACCGTCCCTTAGTTAAATCGATTAAACTTGGCCAAACTCCGTAAAATGATCATATTAATCATTTGACACATTAGGCCAAGTTCGTTAGCCAAATCCCGGCTTACAAATAGGGACACCCCATTAAGCGGACCAATAGTTAAATACGTGTTATGTGCTTACGGATATAACCAATTCCAAGAATGAAATTCGTTTACACAGAAATTGGGATAGATAAAACCTAACATTTTAAAAATAATATTAAAAATAATTTTATCTTTTATTGGGCATTTTTAGGACTTTATTTGAAATCTCATTGAGCGGGAAAGCATGTTATTTCTATTGTGTACGAAATAGCATGGAAGAATAGCGTTTAGCTTAACCGTATAAAACCGTCCGTAGCGTACGAAGGGTCTTTGGCTGTACTGACATTGACTCGAGAGTAGGCGGGAGTGTGGCCATACTTTAGGTGGGGACCTGATCAGTCCCGTACGTGTTAGGTGGATCGCACCCGGGTTTCCGTGAGTCGACGATTGGAGCGTGGCTGCGGGGATAACCAGCCGGGTGGTGAGTAGTCCGTGGTGCGGGTAACAACCCCACGTACCGGCATTCGACCCTGGAGATGAGAGGACGAATTTTGTTTTAAACGTGTTTATGTCACCACGATAAACAGGGGTAATAATGTAAGCCCCCTGGTATCGGTGTGATTGGCGGTATATTTTATCGTACGAGTATCAAATAAGAACCTATTTGGAACCCGTACAATAATCGGCTGGTATATCGTGATAAAACTTTCCAAAACAATACGGCCATAAAATATTTTGTCTAATCTTTCAAGACATGATGCATGCTAGATGTTGTGATGTTATGATAAAGCGTCAATATTATTTATTGTTTGTTATTCATTACTTATAATCTACCCACCTGACGATTTGTTTTCTTTGATATTTTTCAAAATATTTAAATCGTCAGATTTCTCGGAGACTGACCACACCTCGGGCGGACAAAGTTGGAGATAATCGAAGACGGATATAATAGTTACCTTTTTAAGTATTAGGAATACATGTAATAAGAGAACTTATGTTTATGTATTATAGCTTCCGCTACCTTATTTTGGACGTCACTCGAGTTAAGAAAATCTGGGTTGTTACAACTATAAAGCTGGTGTGTCTATGTTGAGACGCATTGGTCGTTGAACTGAGCATGGTTTGTGTTCAGGAGTGTGTATATTTTGACCTTAAACTTAGATATCGCATCGTGTAAGTCGCCGTCGGGTTGAACTGGATTACGGTTGGTGTCCTGGAGGGGTGTACATTACTTAAGCCAGGACCTCGCTGCACGTAGTCCTGTTATAGTTGAGTTGCCTAGTTAGAGACCGAAGTCTAATTTGTTTTGACTAAGTTCTCGAAGCTAGTTTGAGTATTATCCTAGTGAAAGTCTATTCCATTGCACTGATTGATTTCCATAACGCCATTTTTGAATATTATTATTATCGATTGATATTGACTTGCAGGTTTGCAAATGCTTTAAGTTTCGCTAAAAACTTATTTTTATTATATCGTTTTAATGTTTTCTCATTTTAATTATTTTGATATAGTAATACTATTATTTTTCCATATGATATAATATGGCTGGGAGAGCGTCCGAGTTACTCCCCACTGACGTGGCTGTTATGTTTATAACATGACAGGTATTTGCTGCTGGGTTTTGGGTGTGAGCTAGCGAGTAGCGTGGATCTTACTCTTTCTTCATTTATGTAATTTATGGATCTGTATAACCCGTTTGGTGAATTTTCTCTTTAGCCCTTTTGTAAAAAGAGGCCTTTGTATTGACTTACCATTTCTTTTAATAAGATATAGTTTGTCAGTGTGTTTTAATCCCACTCTACAGTGTTTCCGCCACTGTATTGCGTTAGAATTTCTAGGGGATTACAGTTGGTATCAGAGCATTGTCGCTCCCGACGCTTACACCTGATTTTTGGAAAAATACCAGTAAACGATTTGAACATTAAAGAAATATTAGTGAGAGATGGGTAGAAACAAAGTAAGGACTTAACTGTTAGGTTTATATGTTCTTGTAACTCAATGATTAGCATTGAATATTTGTTTCTTTTATCGAGAAGAAGATGAAAGAACAAGATGCTGATTTGCTGCTCCAGTTTGGAACAAGACCTGCTTAGAACTCTCAACGCCTGCCGACTCGAGTGGACAACTTGGTGCACAAGAAAGATGCCGATGGTGACCTTTCAGCTCAGATTTAGTTTGCTCAAGTTACAGGCTAGATGATCAGGGTAGATTCCTGTTCCATGATGTTGCAGTGGATCCAGATTGAGCGACCCAAGACTTTCATGCCCGTTCCTCTACTAGAAGATGAAGTAACCCATTTAGTTCCCTCGTGAACCTTAGAGGTCCGAACTTTTCCTTCTCGTTTTAGGTCTTTATATTCTAGAATCGTTGATTCTTTTCTTCCTGCTTCTGCCTTTTTCAATTCCTCTCTTATAAATCCTCGTCTTCATTCTTGAGATAATTCTTCGGTTAATTCTCCTACTTTACCATCTTTTCTCTTGAGATTCTTTGGTTAGACCGGATTCTGTCCCAGTGAACCCCATGGAAGGTTATAGGTGTTTGAGATTTAGTAAACCCTTGTTACATACATGGTTCGAGGATTGTGGGTTATACCTTGTTATCTATCTTAGTAAGCTTTTGAGGATCAATTTGAATGATAAATTATCGATTAATGGAATTAGGATAATACTTTGGACACGGAACCTTGGGTTATAGGTTACTTTTATTGTTTTGGACTACTTAGAGTTAAACATATCTTGGGAATGGTAAGAGTATGTCATATTTGATGGATACCTAGTACCGAACTAAGTGTAACTAATAATATTACTTTAGGATTCTTACCTGATGCTTATTGGATGGATGCATCGCGAATATTTGGGATCTTAGAGTATTTTTTAAAGTGTTAGCCTGAGTGTTGTGGTACCATTCAAAGTTTTCATTAATGTCGTTAGAAATCTTGGTGAACATAGATTTCCTGTGTTTCTTAAGGATTAGATCGTTGATCGTTGTTTAAGGTTGTAACCTATGAACTTTGGAGTTGAGTGATCTAACTTGGATAAATCGTTGAAGAAGAGAGACATATTGCAAAATTAGAGGTTGGATTTATCGCGTTGTTTTAAGGAATACTTAATGCGAATCATCTTGATGAATTTATTGTTCAAAACCCTTAGACCAACGAGTTTGTGGCTTCGTTGAGTTAATAAATATTTTGGTGGTTTCGTTGTTACGATATGAAATTTGGTGGATCTTGTTAGTGTTCCTTACTCGTGGAATTTTGGGGTATACCTCGAGTTCAAACCTTTGGAGCTTTGAATATAAGAGCTTTATCGTTACAAGTTTGGGTATGTTGATAATCGTCGAAATTTTAAGTAATGAGATTAGATTCTAAAGCATTGTGGATTAGTACCGTGTCGATTAAACGATTGGATAATCACATTAGACATTTTATTGGAGGTTGTAACAGTCGATATTTTTGGATGTTGTAAGATTGAGTAGGTCAACCTAATGCCTAATTTTGGACTTAGCATTATTTGATGGAAATTAGGAACCCGTGTTGTGAGAGTCGTACCGGGAATCTCGAGATGGATAACTTATTCTATAATTCCTTGAGAGCTCCGTTTGACTCTCAATTTTCGCTCCTCTTAGCTTATTTTTTTTAAACCCTGCTACTTCTTCTTCGGCCAATCCCTTTGACTTCCTTATCGGGTTTGAAAATTTCTTTTTCGATTCGTCGTTGACTTTGACTCTATTTATCCGTTTACCATTTTTTTTCCGAACCTGTTATGAAGGGTTTGGCTATTTAAAAAAAATGTTGGCAATCGTGAAATTTTAACATTTGAGTTATAAATTTCAAAGCTTCGTTCGTTTCGTTTTTGGTTGATAACATAAATTTAGTCCTGTTTCAAAATGTCTTAATAATTTATTTTAAAGTATTTCGAAATTATTTAAAATTTTAACTTTGGTTATCGCGTGATCGAGATTTTATGAAAACTTTCAAAATTATGAATATTTTGGATTTTTATAAGATTATTATGTAAACGATTTAATATTTTCGAAAAAACTTCGTACGTCTAAATTTTGTTTTATTGTCGTTAGACTTTAAATCTGTTATTTAAAATGTTTGTCGATTGATTCAATTCTTATTTACTAACTACAAAACTTGATTTCTCAAATTTTGTTTGGTCTTTAAACAAAGTATTGTCGAATCTCTTAATCAAAACGTTTTACTGTTGCTTTGAAAATATTTGGGTACTCTCCTCCTCGAGCTCATTTACAAATATTATTTATCGTCATTATTTTATCGAATATTTTTTTTACTTACGATTTTATTAATTTAAGAGATTTTAAACTTTGGGAACTGAGCCCAACTCATCTTGAAATAAATTTTGTCATCGATTTCGATTTCATATCAAGTTTGAAGTTGTAAAGTTTTTAAAATCGACAGTGTGATGCGAGATAAGCATTCTCAGTTTGTTCAAGTGATATAACCTTGTTTTCCATTCTATTATTATGTTTTTGTTAGTTTCGAGGACGAAACTTCTTTTTAGTGGGGAAGATTGTAACACCCCTGATTTTATGAAATAAATTAAATTAAAATTTTGTTCGTATTTTTATTTTTACGATTTAACTCATAATTCTTAAAATTATTATAAAACGAATTTATCGTTTAATCGTTTCAAACTCCTAAAATTCTATTTGTCTCGAAAACTTTTCTTATATATTTAAAACATATTTTTGTTTCTGTTTCGATTCATTTTATACATTTAATTTAATCGAAAGTCTATTTCGACGATTTGAATTCAAAATTCTTTTTATTTATATATTTTAAGCTCGAAACTAAATTATTTTATGTTTCGTCAAAATATTTATTTTCTTTCCTCGAAAAATCAATTTAATTCACTTTATCAAAAATTTATTATTTATCGGGAAATACAATTTCATCGTCTAATTATTTATTTCACTAATCTTCGTTTTCGTCTCGAATAATTTATTTATTCATTTTATTCGACGGCCCGATTATTTATTAATTTTATTGACTCATTTTATTTCGACTCGTGTGTCAGTCAACTTGTCGATTCGGAATTTGTTTAAACCGTCTCCTACCCAATTCATCTAATCAATACGTATTTTTCTAACCGCTTTTATTTGAACCGATTCAGCCCCTTTATCCCACTTGTATTTACTGACACATATACACCCCTATCCTTTCCCATTCCACCATTTCACCTCTTCATTTTTTTTTTCATCTACACCAAAACCGTCTGCCCATCTGTTGCTGTTCGTTTTCCTTCTGCGTTTCCCTTGCCCCTCTCCGATCCATCTTCGCTCTTCTTCTTCTTACCCCTGCTTTGTGTCAACTTCGGCCTAGTATTTATGCTGACGTGACCTGCTGTCCTTGTTCTGTTTCGTCGCCGGAAATTGGTGAGCGGTTTCTTCTTATTCTTCTTCTTCTTCCTCTTTGTTTTGTCGGTTGTTGATCCGTTCTTACCGGTTCTGTGTTGCTGCTACTATATTGGTTTTTGTTGCGGCGTTTGTCGTTAGCAGTTCGTTATATTCTGATGTTGCTGCTGTTTACTACGCTCGTTCCTCTTCTTCTTTTTCTTTTTCTTTTTTTCCTTTTTTGTTATGTCTGCTGTCTGTTGCCGCAATTTCTATCGACTTTGCTGCTCGTTGATGTGGTCGATGGTGTCGTTATGGTTGTGCTCCTAGTACTGCTGTTTCTTTTCCGTTTTCTTCTTCCTCCTCCGATTTCGTTGTTTGACTGTCCTATCTGTTGCTGCTCGTCTCGTGTCTTTGCTCCGATTTGTTCTTTGATGTTATTACTCCTGTCCTGCTCGTATTTCTTTTCTCGTTTCCTGATCTTTCCTCGTAGCTACTGCGTTTTGCTATGCTATCTCTTCGTCTCTCTATTTTTGTTCCACCTGCTACTGTTTTCATTACTTCTTTCCGCTGCTGCTGTACGTTATCACCCTTCTGCTGGTTGTCGTACTGCTGTACTGTCCGCTCCTCTTGCATTTCTGGGAGGTTGCTGTTGTCTCTCCTTCTATTGTCGTTTCATTGTTGAGCCATTGTCTTGCCTCTGCTGCTGTCACAACGATCTTCTCGTTGTCTGCTTGTCTCCTACTCGTTACGGTTGTTGTTATGGATATGCATTGATGCTTTTGTCCGTTGTTTGGTCCTTTGTGCGTTTCCTCACATTCATCTCGTTCTTCACTATTTTCCTATTCCCGTCGCTCTTACCTGGTGTTTCATTTCTATTTGACACACTGATTCTTCTTTCCGTCTTGCGTCGATTACCCATACCTCATTCTTTCTTTGTTGTGAGCTCTTTTGTCGTGATGAATCTTGGTGTCTGTTTGTCGAATCTACGACTTGGGGCTTAAAGACGTGTTACTGTTGAAGGTTTGGAGCTTGGACTAATTGGACAAACAACTGCGTTGAAGTTATCAACTCGGACCTCGACTCAAGGTAACTTTAGGACGTTACTCGATTTTATATCGTATGTTTGAGTAGTAGTATGTAGTAAATATTTTAACTTCGGTTTTCTATTTTAGCTATATATTATTGCTAATTATATTAATTTTAAATCGTATGCCTTTCTATATTTTTATAACTTTCGATATCGTTTTATAAATCGTTAATAATTTTACAAATTATGATCGTTATAATATTTTGTTGGTTATCGTGACACTAGTAACTAAATAATATCGATTTCATATTTTCGTCATATTTCGTTTATTTATAATTTTAATTCAAAATCGTATTTTTATATTATAATCGAGGTGTGTATACTTGTTTAATAAAATTAATTTTCGTTTTACGATTTATACTAATAAAGGAGAAAATAGTCGATTTTGCTTTAACTATATTTTTAGTCGAGACTATTTTCACTAATAATTTCTTATTTGTTTACAACTGACTGTTTTTAGGAAAATCCGTATTATTTATTAATGAAGTCTAACTTCTAAAAATAATTTGAAACCTTTGTAAAATCCATTTCATTTATAAAACTTGTTGACGCAATTAATTTTGATATCATTTTTCTTAAAACATCTCTTTCCTAAAATTTTTGGTTTTAACTCGATTTTTAAATTTTTATAAAATATTATATATTGACTTATTATTATATTTTATTTGTATTTTGGGTAACGAATTTAGAAATATATTAAAGTTACGATAACGACGATAATAATAAAATGTTAATCTCGTTAGAAATGATATTTTTATACATTTCACTTATTTTAATAACTTATGTATTTTCTATAAGACTTTCTATTTTTAGTAAGTTTCTAAAATTAGTAAGTTTTTATTTATAGAAAGTTTCCCTTTTAATATAAAATGGTTATTCCTTTTATCCATATCATTTATATTGATTATATTTACTTTTGACTATCGATAATGGCTATTTTGGAGTTATGGAATGAGGACAAGTGTATGGGTAGAGTAATACAGTCTAGGGTATACGTTTTGCCATCAACTATAAAGCTGGTGTGTCTATGTTGAGACGCATTGGTCGTTGAACTGAGCATGGTTTGTGTTCAGGAGTGTGTATATTTTGACCTTAAACTTAGATATCGCATCGTGTAAGTCGCCGTCGGGTTGAACTGGATTACGGTTGGTGTCCAGGAGGGGTGTACATTACTTAAGCCAGGACCTCGCTGCACGTAGTCCTGTTATAGTTGAGTTGCCTAGTTAGAGACCGAAGTCTAATTTGTTTTGACTAAGTTCTCGAAGCTAGTTTGAGTATTATCCTAGTGAAAGTCTATTCCGTTGCACTGATTGATTTCCATAACGCCATTTTTGAATATTATCATTATCGATTGATATTGACTTGCAGGTTTGCAAATTCTTTAAGTTTCGCTAAAAACTTATTTTTATTATATCGTTTTAATGTTTTCTCATTTTAATTATTTTGATATAGTAATACTATTATTTTTCCATATGATATAATATGGCTGGGAGAGCGTCTGAGTTACTCCCCACTGACGTGGCTGTTATGTTTATAACATGACAGGTATTTGCTGCTGGGTTTTGGGTGTGAGCTAGCGAGTAGCGTGGATCTTACTCTTTCTTCATTTATGTAATTTATGGATTTGTATAACCCGTTTGGTGAATTTTCTCTTTAGCCCTTTTGTAAAAAGAGGCCTTTGTATTGACTTACCATTTCTTTTAATAAGATATAGTTTGTCAGTGTGTTTTAATCCCACTCTACAGTGTTTCCGCCACTGTATTGCGTTAGAATTTCTAGGGGATTACAGTAATTCTCAAATTATTATAAAACGAATTTATCATTTTGTCGTTTCAAACTCCTAAAATTTTATTTAACTCGGAAACTCTTCTTATATTTAAAACACATTTTTATTTCTGTTTCGATTCATTTTATACATTTAATTTAATTCTTATCGAAATTCTATTTCGACGATTTAAATTCTAAATTCTTTTTATTCATTTATATTTAAGCTCAAATTTCTATTTTCCGGCTCGAAGTTCATTTATTTTAAGTTTCGTCAAAACGTTTGTTACCTTTCCTCGAGAAATAAATTTAATTCACTTTATCAAAAATTTATTTTTTTTATCGGGAAATACCATTTATCATCTAATAATTATTTCTATAAATTTCTTTTTTTGTCTCGAATAATTATTTGTTTTTATCGAGGAACGTTTATTTACTCATTTTTATTAGTCAACCCAGTTTTTTTTTATTAATTCGATTTTTAATCCTATTTCGTGGGTCAGTCAACTTATCATTTCGGAATTCGGTTCCTGTCCGATTCATTTAATTGAACCCCACCTATTATTAAGTTCCACCTCTTAAATCCATTCCCCCTTTTCTTTTGTTTCCAATTCCACCGCTTCATTTTCTTTGTACTCCCTTTATGCGTCCCCTGTCTCTTTCGGTGGATCCAACGTATTTCCCGTTAGTCATCCCCTTTCTCTTCATCTCCCCTCGTCTCCCTATTCCTTTTCAACCTTCATTCTCACGTTCTTCTTTATCTGATGTGGGTTGTCTCGCATCTCCATCCCCGTCGTCGTCCTTTTTGCTTCGGCTCCTGCTTTTTCTTTGCTGCTTCCCCTGCCTCCTTTCTTCTCTTTTCCTTCATCGCCATCATCGTGCCCTGCTGCTGCCCGCTGGTCGGATGTCTTCGACCGGATTCCGTCGTAAGGTAACTCGATTTCTGTCCCGTTCTTTCTGTTCGTTTCTCTGTTTGTTCCGTCCAGGTTTGCTGCGTTTTGTTGCTTTCCGTGTTTCTGTCCTGTTGTGTGCGGCTTCTTCCTTTCTTCCCTTCTTCTTCTTCTTCAGTATTTTACTGCAATTCGTGGTATTCTCCTTCTTCTTTTTCGTTCTCATTTTCTTATCCTTCTTCTATCGGTTTTCGATTCGCTACTTTATGTCGATTGTTGTGCTGATCGTCCTTGCTGTTACGTGTCCATTGTTGTTGTTGCCGCTGCTGTCTTCTGTTGTTGTTTTCGGTTCAGTTGTTGATTTTCGTCTTTGTTCTTCTTCTTCATCTTCTTCTTCCTTTTCTTCTGTTCTTCTTTTCTTCCTGACTCTCTAGATGGACGTTGCTGCTGTTGTCCTTCGTTCTGCCCGGTTCTGTGTTGCCGCTGCCTTGTCGGTTTAGTTCTTGGTTGATGTCGTAATGCGTGTTGTTGTCATAGTGTTGTGGTTGCTGCTACTCGGTTGTCCTGCTGCTGTTGTTAATCTGCGGCCCTTCTTCTTCTCTTCCTTCATCTTCATTGTTTTTGTTCTCTTTTCTCGATGTTGCTGCTCTTGTTGCTGTGGCCTACTGTTGTTCTTACGGTTACTGTTAGCTGTTGTCGTGGATCGTCTCGCATCGTGTTTTGTCACTACTGTTACTGTTAACCCTTGTCCTTGTTAACCCTTGTCCTTCTTCGTTTTTCATATTCTGAATTCTGTTAATACCAATGTCATTACACGAATCTATCGACTTATACCGTTATTCTTCTTGAGTTATTTCTGCCACGTTTTCTGTCAACTCTAGTCCTTTCCAACTTTCTCTAATTCCGACTCCTTTATTTCTGTGTCTACGTGTTCGGATCTCCATGAGAGCCTAGAAGCTGGCTCGTCGTAGTCACCAGTTTGATGAGCTTGGACTTATGGATTGAAGCGACTTGTACATTTTCAGCTCGAGGTAACTTTGGGACGTTACTCGATTTTATATCGTATGGTTGAGTAGTAGTATGTAGTAAGTATTTTAACTCCGGTCATCTATTTTTAGCTATTTATTATTGCTAATTATATTAATTTTTAAATCGTTTGCCTTATCAATATTTTTATAACTTTCGATATCATATTATAAATCGTTAGTAATTTAATTATTTACGATCGTTACAATATTTTGTTGGTTATCGTGACACTAGTAACTAAATAATAACGATTTCATATTTCCTTTAGATTCCGTTAACTTATAATTTTAACTCAAAATCGTATTTTTTATATTATAATTGAGGTTTGTATACTGGCTTAATAAATTATTTTTCGTTTTACGAATTATACTAATAAATGAGAAAATAGTCGTTTTGCTTTAAATATATTTTTGGTCGAGACTATTTTCACTAATAATTTCTTATTTGTTTACAATTGACTATTTTTAGTAAAATCCGTATTATTTATTAATAAAAGCTATTTGTCAAAAATTATTTAAAATCTTGGTAAATTTATTTCATTTATAAAACTCGTTGACTTAATTAATTTTGATATCGTTTTCGTAAAACACCTCTTTTCTAAAATTTATAGTTTTAACTCGATTTCCTAATTATTTATTAAATACTATATATTGACTTATTACATTTTATTTATATTTTGACTAACGAATTTAGAAATATATTAAAGTTACGATAACGACGATAATAATAGAATGTTAATTTCGTTAGAAATACTATTTTTAATACATTTCACATATTTTAATAACTTACGTATTTTCTATAATAATATTTCTAGTAAGTTTCTATTTATAGAAAGTTTCCTATTTATATGAAATGTTTATCCCTTTTATCTTCATATTATTCATAATGATTATATCTCTTGTTTATATCGATAATGAAAGTTTTGGAGTTATGGAATAAGGACAAGTGTGAGGTTTAAAGTAATATATTCTGGGGTTTACGTTTTTGCCATCAGCTGTAAGGCTGGTGTGTCTTTATGGGGCACACTGGTTGTTGAACCGAGCATATATGGTGTTCGGGAGTGTGTGTGTACATTTTGACCTTAAACTCGTGCCTCGCAGTGTAAGACGCCGTCGGGTTGAACTGAGTATATATGGTGCTCGGGAGGGGTGTGCATATTATCTTAAACTAGGGCCACGCATTTATAAGTCGCCGTCCTATTATGGTTGAGTAGCCTAGTTAGAGATCGACGTTTGATTTGTTTGAACTAAGTTCTCGAAGCTAGTTTTTAGTATTCTCCTAGTGAAAGTCTAGCCTTCATCACTAATCCTATCCATAACGCCATTTTGAATATTTTTATTATTATCGATACATTTTGGTTTGCAGGTTGGCAAATACTTCAAGTTTTCTTCTGAAAACTTGTTCTGATTTTATTGTTCTAATATTTTAGATTTTCTTCGAAAGCTTATTTTATTATATCATTTAATGTTTTCCATTTTAACTATTTTGATATAATAATACTATTATTTTTTTCCATATGATATAATATGGCTGGGAGAACGTCCGAGTTACTCCCCACTGACGTGGCTGTTATGTTTATAACATGACAGGTATTTGCTGCTGGGTTTTGGGTGTGAGCTAGCGAGTAGCATGGATCCTACTCTTCTTTGTTCATGTTTATTTATGAATTTTTGTAACCCTGTTTGGAGAATATTTATTTTAGCCCTTTTGTAAAAAGTGGCATCTGTATTGACTGACCGTTCTTTTATTAAAATATAGAACATCAGTGTGTTTTAATCCCAAATCTACAGTGTTTCCGCCACTATATTGCGTTAGATTTTCTAGGGGATTACAACCGCCCTAAGCACTCAAGGGCGTAATGCAATCGTGATAGCGCGTAGTTGAACGTGTTTAATTCCATTTTTAAAGATCGGTACGAAACCCGTTGACGCTAAACCGAGCATCACATAATCCGCAAGGATTATTAAAGATGACGTAAGGCGGAGGGAATTAATTTCGTCCCGGTCCGATTCATAATGATTTTCACATCACCTTTTTCAAAGTCTCCGATAACGGTCTCGTAATGATAATACGCGCATCATGAGTGCCGAAAACTGAGTTAAATATAAATCACGGTATATTTATATGTGATTCGGTTGATTATCATATCGATTTTAAAACAAATAAGAATTTCATATAATTCATTACGAAATTGAGCAGTCACTCGAACAGGGAGCACACGACCGAGTGCCATAGCCACTCGATTGAGTAGCGTCCCAAAAACGAGGCAGAAGGGTCTGTATGGGGTTACTCGACCGAGTCCTGCCCATGACTCGATCGAGTGGTCCGACGTATACCAAAATGACAGCCCATGCAACATTGTTTTTCTGCCTCGTAAAATGTTTTACGACCTCGGTCTACGCGTGTAAAGACCATCACGTGTTTGCATCTTTTCTAAAACTAATGCATTTTATTTCACCTTCGCGACTTTGATCAATGTCTTCCACGGTTAGTTATACGTCGGCGACTCTTTAGTCGTATCCGATGCACAACTAATCTAGACACCATTTTTTGGTATGATAAGTCGGGACAAGGCATCGAGGTTCGGGATCGAGCTAGCATCACGCTTAGATCTCATACGCGGGAGCGTGTATTAAAATCTCCATCCTTCGTTTAGCACACAACATAATATGTGTTTAATCGAAGTTTGTCCAATTTTCCAAACTTACGGTCTTGTTTATATTTACTATATACGGGTCCATTCATACTAGTACTATAATTATTATCATTTTTTTGCGTTTTGGCCGGGTTGTATTTCCGCCCGTGTAACTTGTAACCGATTTATTTTGCCTTGCTTTTATTTATTTGCGTTTTACCGTTTATAAATGAACCATCGCATGCTAAATCACCTCGACAATAATTTAGATGCATTAAAATGACGTAGCAACCCATTCGATATTTATATCTTGTAAAACGTTGTTTGCATAACATTTTACCGGATTACTAACGCGCATATTAGAAAGTCAAACGATGTCTTAGTAGAGGCTGCTAAGTGCGGGCGGGGTTGGGTGTCCTTAGTGAGCTTCCCAACACGTACCCTCACCCTTTACTCATAACCTCGGTTTCCGGATGCCCAAAACCGTTGGCGCACGAGAGTCATTCAATACACGATAACCGGTAGTGACGGTATCGGTATCGCAATGCAAAGGGACGAGCCCAATAAACTCTGAAACCGAAATAGGCCATACTTTGTGTACGGCCCATAACGATATAGAGTGGGCTCGAATGGGCCCGAACTCCCACAAAGTTCGGTGGCGACTCCTAATTCGAATTAAATTTCAATTCGATCCATTCTCATATGGAGATTCATTCGCCTACCCAAACCCGCGTGTGGCCGCGTCGGGGTGGACCTACGTCATGTCCACAGGCGTCTCCTTCCGACGACGTTCATCTTCTTCCGGCGTCTCCTTCCGACGATGTTCATATTCTTCCGGCGCCATTCATTACGATTCTGATTTTCCGGTTTGTTCTGACTCTTTTCGACGACGTTTATATTCTTTCGGTAGTCTATGTGTTGCCACTAGGAGTTCCCTGTTCTACGGCGCTTACACGAGTAACGATGGCTATTTGGTCTTCCCTCATTGCCGCGATCATAGTCTCCAATTTGGTCAACGAGGCCTTCAACTCATCTATGGCTGCTTGCGTCATGGCTTGGGTGAAGGGTGGTCTGTCTGTAAGAGTACCGCGTAATCAGTAACTGACCCAGATCTCAGAATCAAAGAGTACATCCCGAGCAAAGAAAAGACTTAGACGAGAAAACGACTCGAGACTAACATCTAGACGGATGACTCGTGGGTGGTGGGCCTTCCTTAGGATTCGGCGTGTGGACCGAGTTCTGTTTGAAGGAGGGTCCACGTGAGATATTCCCCAGGCTTTGGACTCGAAAGTGTAAATGGGCCCGCCTTTGTAGGAGTACGTCCTATACGTAGTTGGGCCATGCCTTGACAAGTAAGGCGGACAGGGATAGGGAGGAAACCCGTGATGTAGGATCGACGGAGTTTCAACGCTAGAGACTTTGACAACTTATGACAGGACCCGACACTGCTAAAACGGGAAGTCCTAAGAAGAGGAGTTTTTGAAAAGGGATATTTGGGCTTAAAAAGATCCGAAAAAGTCGGAGGGACGGCCCAATTTTTTGAAAAATGGCAAAGGGCCATTGGGCCGTGATTTTTGAGGTTTTGAAAATGTTCGGGCAGCATACCGGCTAAAAATAGGCTATTTTGTGTAAAATCGTAATTCCTAAATCGGTAGCTTTCCGGGTTTTGAAAAATGGATAATTTTGAAAATATGCAAATTTTGAAATAGTGTTTTTTGAAAAGATGAAATGTAGATCAAGCAGCACGTAGTCACGGAAACAGTATAGTGACACCATGTATGCTCAAACTAAGTCTCGGTCGGTCGAGATAGGGTCTATACCAACAACGACGGCTTTCTCGCAAATCAGGATGGACTTCCTAAGCCGAATTGGACTTCGAACATGCCGTAAAACCCATGCGAGTTCCGCCATCGGAGTCGTTAGTGCACCCATTTAGGAATGCACCACGGTATAGTGGGACGTCGGTCACAAGTAACCGGCCCGGGAAAGATTTGGGTTATGCATGAACCATTGAACTAAAACGCGTACATTACTAATCGAAAGATTTCTTTTCGAGTCTCACCCTAGGAACCCCGATGACTAGTTGTACATCAGGAATCCCCAGCGGAGTCACCAAATTGTGGACATGACATAGGTCCACCCCGACGCGGCCACACGCGGGTTTGGGGAGGCGAATGAATCTCATGTGAGATGGGTCTCGAATTGAAATTTAAATCGAAGCAGGAGTCGTCACTGAACTTTGTGGGAGTTCGGGACCGTTCGAACCCACTCTATGTCGTAGTTGGCCGTGCACAAAGTACGGCCCATTCCGATTTAAGAGTTTATTTGGTTCATCACTTAGCATTGCGATACCGATACCGACATTATCGGTAATTGGGTATTGAATGACTCTCGTATGCCAATGGATTCGGACATCCGGAAACCATGGTTCTGAGTAAGGGGTGAGGGTACGTGTTGGGAAGTTCACAAAGAACACCCAACCCCGCCCGCACTTAGCGGCCTTTACTAAGATATCGTTCGTTTTTGGTGTATGCGCGTTAGTTCGACGGTTGAATGATATGCAAACAAGGCTTTTTAGACTAAACATGTGAATTATGTTTGATCTATGTCGTTTAATGCATGTTGAACTAAGTCGAAGTTTTTTTAGCATGTGAGATTCGTTTTAGTACAATAAAACAAAAAAGATGCCAAAATAGAAACAAATGAGTTAGTAACAGTTTATAGAAAAGATTAGAATGACATAAATAATATAAAGCAAGGTTTTGAAAAGATTTGGAGACGTGATGGGCTTGACATGTTTTGACCGAAGTCGTTAAATTTTTTTTTGTCGAAGCTCGAAATAATGTTGAAGGCTCACGGGTTTGTCGTGACAAATGCCACTCGATCGAGTCATGGCTGGACTCGACCGAGTGGACTTCTGAAAAACCTTCTGTTCGGATTTTGAGATGTCACTCGATCGGGTCATGACGGGACTCGATCGAGTGGTCCTCAAAAAAAGCGTTTTGGTTCTGTTTCGGGGTGTCACTCGACCGAGAAGCTATGGCACTCGATCGAGTGCCTCCTGTTCGAGGAGTGACTCGGTTTGTAATTTTCGAAATTACTTTTAATTTCTGAAAATCGATAAACTCGTTAAGTCGTGTAAAAGTATGGCATAATTTATACCCGACTTAAAATTTTCAAAACTCGTAAATATTTGACATTCAACTATGAAATTGATATCCCATATTTGGAGTGATTGCTAGAAAAAGAGACGTTTTTTGAAACTGTTTTGAATTGAAATAAATCCCTCCGCGTTATATTGTCGTATTAGTCTTTTTAGGACCGTGTGACAATTACTTCGGCATCAACGAGAAAAAGAAAAGGTTTTTTTGAAAAACGGTTTTATTTAACTGATTCCTTTAGATCCGATATTCAACTATAGAGTTGATATCGAATCCTTAGGGACGACACTTTTATTGCTAATTATAGATAATAATAACTGATGAGGGTCGGCAGCCTGCTCCGGACCGCCTGGTAAGCAGGCCTCCAGAAGGCTCCACCCAGGGAGCCCGGGAACCGACTCGGCAGGCAATCAGAGCAAAGTCACTAAAAAGAGAGCCCACTGGGGACCTCAGACGACCGCCTGCCCAACAGGGCGATGCGGCCTGCTAAAAACCAGCCTTCACAACCCCTACCCGCCTGTCTTCTGGAGGAAAATCTCCGCAGGCAGGGCAGGGACCATCAAGGGACCTCCTCGTCATTTCGCCTAAAGGTAAATGAGAATGGGTGGATGAGGTGAAGCCACTTGTCACCTCCTCATCCACCCATCCTCCTTCTACTTCCCTCTCTTGTGGGAAGGTATAAATACTCTCCCATTTCCCACAAGAGAGGGGTTGGATTTTCTATCTCTAGACTCTTACTCTAAAAAACGCCACCTAGTTCCTCACGAGCTAGGTTCATTAAGGCATTCACGGACTGACTTAGGCATCGGAGAGGGTTCCCTCGAACAACCTCCGAGGCCCTGTGCGTTCTGTGTGCAGGGAGCAGGCCCATTCCGCCGGGAAGGTCCGATTAGTGGAGCAAGAGGAGGGAGAGGCTGACAAGATTGTCCGATCATTATTCAAGAGCAACATTGAATTTCACAAACCCGAATTCCAAGTCGGGTTAATTGATTCCGATACCGGAACAATTTGGCGCCGTCTGTGGGGACATCTGGTTGTATCCACGAATTACCCACAAAAAATCAACCATTCCCAAATACAAAAAACTAACCAATCGAAGTAATCATGCCTGAGATTGTTGACACTAGTGTAGGGATAGGTCCGACGGTCCCACCGGTGACCCCCCTATACGGCATGCCACAGCAAGAGAGGGCTCCTACCACCACGATCCCAGGGGTAGGGGGAACCAGTCTCCTGGGCATGCCAAATACAGCTGTAGCACCAGGGCAGGGGGCACATCCAGGGCACACCCTGAACCTAACCCCAGCTCAGATGGTCCAGACAACTGCCTTCTTCTCCGCAATGCTCAACCAGAAGTTCACTCCTGAAGACCTGGTAGGCAGGGTCACAACGACCCCCAGACAGCCCCGCTCAGTAAGCAGAGAAGGGGCTGGAGGTACGAAGCGAACAGCCGCCAGAAACGCCCAGAGAAAGGCAAGGAGAACAGCTCAAGTGTACGCACAGGCGCAGAGGCGTATCACAGCAGGCAGCCAGGAACCGCCTGCTCAGCAATATGCATTCTCTATACACACTACAGAGTCCACGTCCTGGGAGAAGAGAGGTTTATCTCAGGGGCTGCAGGATCGAATGAGGCACAGGGAGCCTGCGTCTTGGCGCCTGGGAGAAAAGCAGGGCAGAGTCTTCTCCAGGTTAACGCCAGCAGTGAAGGGACAGCCAGCTCCAGAGTTGTCCCAGAGCCTGCAATCTAGGCTTAACCAGGGGCAACCGCTCGAATCCAGGTATCACCAGGATGATAATCTCGGCCAGTCCCGGAGAAAGCGGTCCAGACAACCCTCCCTTGACACAGAGGACGAGGCAATCAGCAGACAGCCACCAAAGCACCGCTCCCCCAATACAAGAAAACCGGTCCCTAGACAAAGGGATGTTCACGGTAATCAGTCTGGGGAAAGTAGGTCACGGGTGGTAGGCAGGCCCACGAAGACCCCTCTCCATCCTGATGTACAAGAGTATCCCATCTCAAAGATCAAAATGCCCACAGTCAAGTTTGACGGGACTGCAGATCCAGAGGACCATCTGGCGGCATTTGAAAGTCACATGGGCATGTATGATGTGGATGATGCAATCTGGTGCAAAATCTTCCCAACCACCCTTGTGGGGCTTGCACAAGGATGGTTCAGGGACCTTCGCCAGGGGTCAATCAGTTTCTTTATAGAGTTAGCCGAGGCATTCCTTGAACAATACGCAGGGAACAAGAGGAGACGACTCACTCGTTTCGATCTTATGACCCTGAAGCAGAACAAGGGCGAGAGCGTCAGGGAGTACCTAAAGAGATTCGACTTGTCCTACCAACAAGTCAGGGAGATTGATGATTCAACTGCTTCCTACGCCCTGACAATCTCCCTGCTCCCAGAGGAGATGAAGAACCAGATGATCAGGGCCCAACCTGAAACCTTGGCAAAAGCCTGAAAAATTGCTGAAGGGTTCATTCTGCAGGAAGAGTTTCACAGCCTGCCGGACACGCCTGTAGGCCAAGCAAGGCCGCACGGGGGACCGCAGGGTGGACGGGGCAGGAATGAGCCAGGCAAGCAGAAAGAGGAGGGGGATACCTCGAAGAAAGAGCGCACGGCCTACCAGCCAAGATTTGACAGCTACACGGCCGTCAACAGGCCAAGGGCAGAAATCTTTGAGCTGGAGAAGGAGACAACAAAATGGAATCGCCCAAATAAGCCACGCAGCCCAAAGGGGGACCCTAAAAAATTCTGCACGTTTCATGATTGCATAGGCCACACCACTGAAGAATGCCGACACTTAAAAGACGAGATAGAAAAACTCATAAGAAACGGCTGGCTGAGTAACTATGTAGCAAGGAACAAATCCCAAAAGGAGGCAGCAGACAAGCCTGAAGGTTCAGCCCAAAATCGCATGATAATTCATGTAGTGTCTGGTGATGCAGAGGGACGGACAAGCAGACGAAGCCAGAAAAGGCAGATCCGCGAATTACGGAACCAGATTTGCTACGCCGAGAAGGCAGGAAGCCGGAGGGGCACGACCCTGAGCATCACCCCTGAGGACGCAGGGAGAGTAATATACCCACACAGTGATCCTTTGGTCCTAACTCTTGAGATTAGTAATCACATTGTCAAGAGGTGCATGGTGGACACTGGTGCCTACACAAACCTCTCGTACAAGGACGCCTTTGAAAGAATGAACTTAGAGAAAAGACACCTTAAGCCGACTCCTGGATCTCTGTATGGGTTCAGTGGGGTAGGCGTACTTCCCATGGGGATTATCGATTTACCAGTAACATTCGGGGAAGGGTCCTCTGCCAGAAATGTTAGGGCGTCATTCGTTGTGGTGGATGCCAAGTCTGCATACAACGCCCTGATTGGGCGGGCCACCCTGGACGAAATCGAAGCCGCCGTATCAATCAGGGCCCTCACCATAGCCTATGTGACAGACTTTGGCATGAAAGGAAAGGTTCACGGGTATCAGGAGTCAGCCAGACATTGCTATTCCGTGGCCCTGCAAGCCCATGAAACAGAAAGAAAAGGAAAACGAAAAGCCGAAAGTTCCCCCAGCAGGGAGGGTGAAATCCTGGCTGTTCAACAAAAAGCAGCCCACCTGGAGCCTGAAGGGGAAAGCATGCTGGTGGACTTAGAACCAGGGAGGCAGGTCCTCGTAGGGGCCGACCTA
This sequence comes from Agrostemma githago, assembly GCA_958450325.1. Lineage (NCBI taxonomy): Eukaryota > Viridiplantae > Streptophyta > Magnoliopsida > Caryophyllales > Caryophyllaceae > Agrostemma > Agrostemma githago. The sequence goes on from OY288248.1 coordinate 28,304,969, forward strand.
GAGGAGTCCTACCAGAAAGAGCTGATCGCAGTCTTGAGAGAAAACAGGGACGTATTTGCTTACTCTGCAGATGAGATGCCAGGGGTCGACCCGGCTTTTATTGTTCACAAGCTGAACGTTAACCCGGAGGCCCGCCCGGTAAAGCAGAAGAAAAGAAATATGTCCAAAAGACGCGGCGATAAAAGAGGAGATAGAAAAACTCTTGAAAGCAGATTTCGTTGAAGTCTGTGATTATCCTGAGTAGTTGGCGAACGTTGTGATGGTGAAGAAGTCATCAGGCGCATGGAGAATGTGCGTAGACTTCACAAATCTTAACAAAGCCAGCCCAAAGGACTGCTACCCCCTGCCCAGGATAGACCAACTGGTGGACGCCACTAGTGGATATTCCACGTTAAGTTTTCTGGATGCATTCTCAGGGTACCATCAAGTGTACCTCTGGCAGCCTGACAGGGTGAAGTGTGCCTTCATAACCAGCCATGGAACGTACATGTATAAAATGATGCCATTCGGACTGAAGAATGCGGGCGCTACCTATCAGCGATTGGTGGACAAGGTCTTTGAAAATCCAAAGGGGAGAAACTTGGAAGCCTACGTGGATGACGCTATTGTAAAAAGCAAAGGAGACAGGGAGCACCTGGCGGACCTGCAGGAAACATTCTCCTCCCTGCGCTCATATAAAATGAAGTTGAATCCAAAAAAGTGCACGTTCGGAGTCCGATCTGGCAAATTCTTAGGATTCTTAGTCAGCTCCAGGGGGATAGACGCCAATCCCGAAAAGATTCAGGCGGTCCTAGACCTCCCAGAGCCTAAGACCATAAGAGACATTCAACGGCTCACAGGCAGGATGGCTGCCCTGGCGCGCTTCATCGCTAGATCAGCAGACAAGTCGACCCCTTTCTTCAAAGTATTGAAAGGCAATAAACAATTCAAACGGGAGGATGAGCAAAAGGAAGCCTTCGAACAATTGAAGGAACATCTAAAGAAACTCCCTACCTTGGCGAGACCAGTGGCCGGAGAAAAACTATACCTATACATTGCTGTCACCAACTCAACGGTGAGTGCAGTCATCCTGAAAGAAGAAGCAGGCTCTCAACAGCCCATCTACTTTGTAAGTCACGCCCTGGGGGCAGCTGAAAGAAATTATCCTTTGGTAGAAAAAGCCGCCTATGCAGTCGTCATAGCAGCCAGAAAACTCAGGCCCTACTTCGACGCACACCCTGTCGTGGTCCTCACCGACCAGCCACTAGAAAAGATATTGGAAAAATTTGAAAAATCAGGGAGGCTGCTAAAATGGGCAATTGAGTTAAGCGGACTGGGGATATCATACCAACCTAGGACAACCATCAAGGCACAGGCCCTGGCGGACTTCCTAGAAGAATGTTCTCATTCAGGGGAAGAGGAACCCCCCGCCTAAGAATGGATAGTATACACCGACGGGTCCTCAACGGCCAATGGTGCAGGAGCAGGTGTCGTACTGACCAGCCCTGAAGGAGTGGATTTTGAGCATGCGCTCAGATTCACCTTCCTTGCATCAAACAACGAAGCAGAATATGAGGCTGTACTCGCAGGGATAAATCTAGCTAAGGCTGCAGGTGCAGAGCGGATTATACTAGCAACTGACTCCCAGCTCATTGCCAATCAAATCAACGGAGAGTATGAGGCTAGGGATCAGGCCATGGCCGCCTACCTAGAAAAGGTAAAACAGGGATTGTCAAACCTAAAATCCTACGAGATCAGGTAAATACCCTGATCACAGAATAATTGGGCCGACGCCCTGTCAAAACTGGCCAGCTCCAGCCTGCAGGACATAAGGAGGTCAGTTTGGGTTGATGTTGTGCATGAGAAATCCACTGCTGCCTGTCAGACAGTCAACACCGTCGAAAAGGAACAGGAAAACTGGATGACCCCCCTCATACAGTTCAAAAAATATGGCACTCTACCTTCTGATCCAATACAAAGAAGGAAAATACAGACCAAAGCAGCATGGTTCGTAATAATTGATGAAGGACTATACAAAAAATCCTTCACTTTCCTCCTTCTCAGATGCCTGAAGGCAGAGCAGGCCACTGAGGTTTTAGACGACATCCACTCAGGAATCTGCGGGCATCACATTGGAGGAAGATCGCTGGCCCACAAAGCCCTAAGGGCAGGCTACTATTGGCCTACCATGTTAGCAGATGCAAGGAACTTAACCCGGAAATGCAGAAAATGCCAACTCTTCGCCCCATCAATTCATGCCCCAGCCCAAGAGCTCAGGCCAATTCTATCTCCCATTCCTTTCGCTCAATGGGGGATGGACATACTGGGTCCCTTTACTACAGCCACGGGGGGACGAAAGTTTCTGATTGTGGGGATTGACTACTTTACAAAGTGGGTTGAGGCCGAGGCAGTCCCAAACATCACTGAACCTGCAGTCAGGAAGGTCATCTGGAGAAACATGATAACCAGATTCGGCCTACCAAAAATGCTAGTATTTGATCATGGGAGGCAGTTTGATAATGACCCCCTAAGAGCCTGGCTGGAAGGGCATGGAATAACAGTCGCCTACTCTGCCGTCTGCCACCCACAAACCAACGGGCAGGCCGAGGCCGCCAACAAGCAGATCCTAAATGGGCTCAAAAAGATTGTGGATGATCTCAAAGGAAGATGGGCAGACGAGCTACCAAGTATACTCTGGTCAATAAGGACCACCAGAAAGGAGTCAACAGGTCAGACGCCGTTCGGCCTGGTGTATGGAGCAGAAGCTTTATTACCCATCGAAGTGCGAATTCCTACCCTACGGTCTCAGCAATACAATAGAGCTGACAATGATGCAGCAATGGCCGAAGCCCTAGACCTGGTCCATGAAGTCAGGGAAGAGGCCAGCATCAACATAGCCGCCTATCAGCAAAGGATGAGAAAGGCATACAACAAAAGGGTACTTGAGAGAAGATTCCAGATAGGCGACCTAGTGCTAAGGAAGACACAGGCTATAGGAAAATCTAGGGAGCATGGCAAACTAAGTGCCAACTGGGAAGGCCCATATCAGGTGACCCAGATTTTGGGAACAGGCACATACAAAATCGCCAACCCAGAAGGTCAGGAGCTGAGCGCACATTGGAACGCCGACACCCTGAAAAGATACTATGTTTAACCGAGTCTTAGGAAAATCTCGTCTTTAGAAAAGTACTGGCGGAGAACGATCAGAATGGAATGTCGACGGCTCCGACCACCCTTATGTTTAAACAAAGTTTTTATATATAACACTCAAGAATTCATACTCGTTGTCTGTTTAAACTTGCGCTCTCACACACAAACGAGCAGGGGGCAATAGGGGGAGGCCCCCTATTGCCAGAACCAAAGAAAATGGGCCCCCAACAAAATTCTAAACCCTCTACCTACCTCTGAGCAGGAAGAGAGCAGGCCTCACACGCCGAGCTAACAAGATTTGGGGGCAAGTTCCCCAACCTTGTATAAAAAACGCAAAAGCCCTCCCTGCCTACCTCTGGGCAGGCAGGGGACAGGCCCCCTAGACTCCGAGCAGAGGCCAGGGACAGGCCAGGCTACGCACAGCTAACAAGGACTGGGGGCAATTTCCCCAACCGTGTATAAAAAACGCAAAAGCCCTTCCTGCCTACCTCTGGGCAGGTAGGGGGCAGGCCCCCTGGAGTTCGAGCAGAAGCCAGGGACAGGCCAGGCTACGCACAGCTAACAAGGACTGGGGGCAAAATCCCCAACCTTGTATAAAAAACGCAAAAGCCCTCCCTGCCTACCTCTGGGCAGGCAGGGGGCAGGCTCCCTGGACTTCGAGCAGAAGCCAGGGACAGGCCAGGCAACGCCCAACCAACAGGGTCTGGGGGCAACTCCCCCAACCTTGGATCAAGCCATACCATAAAGAAGAAAGGAAAAAGCAAACCGGAACAAGAAAAAGTATTCCATAACAAACCCACGAAGAGTAAAATGTATTCACAAAGTAACAAGGTAAAAATCCAAATGTTACAAACAGCTGGCCATAGCAAGACTCAGCACAGAGAAAAGAGCTATTTCAAGAAAAGATAAACATTATGGGGCACCCTGGCTTGGGCCGGCAGCCGCCTCAGAGGGTTTGGCCGCCCGATCCTCATTCTTAGCAGAGTAGAGACTTCGGAAGGCCTCTTCATCAAACACAGGGAACATCTCCCCAATCACCTCCATCACCAGCTCCAGGTAAGAGTTGGCCCCACTCACAAAACTTGCGTCCACCGCAGCATCGGTCTCCTCCACAAGGGCATCCTTTTCTTTCTTCCATTCACTCTTGGCCTGCTCAAAAGTTGAGTCAGCTTTGGATAGACGCTCCTCCAAATCAGCTGTCTTCCTTTTTAGATGCTCCATCTCAGCCAGAGAAAGGGTAGCCTGCTCCATTGCCAAGCGACTATCCTTCAGCTCAGCTTCAAACTTGACTGCTTCCCTCACAGCCTTCTCCCCTTGAAGTTTCCACTGGCCAGCCTGATTCTTCGCCTCCTCTAGCTCGCCCTCCTGCTTCGCCAGCTTGTCTTTCAAATTATTTATCAAAGTTATGTCCCTTTCCACCATAACCAGACGGTCAGAAGGGGGAGCCCCGGGTGTGACAGTCAGCTCTTCGTCGCTCAAGCGGCTAAGAGCCGCCAGCTCAGCAGATGCCAGCAACACCTTGGAGGTACGCTGGATATATTGGATTACTTGGTGAGAAGTTGAAGTTACGGACTTAGTAAGACGGTCGGCCAAAAGGTCCAGAGTCGGAGAGCAGGCCCGACACGTTTACACTGTCGCCGGCAGTATAGTGAAACTCCGTGTTCTCCTCCTGAAAAGGGTGCTCGGAATATCACGAGCAGGGCGTTTTGCCTCAGGAGTGCAAACGTCAGCCTCCAAATCCACCACAAGAGTAGTCCCTGAGGGCTCCCTATCCCTTTTCCTTCTCAGCTCCAGGGGAACGCTCTCCCCAGTCCCCTCAGAGTTCGCAGGACGCGACCCCTAGGGAACACGAGCCCCGGCTGGAGAGTCACCTTGCCTACGCCCAGGGGAAGGATTGGCCCCTGAGGTAACCTCCGCCTCCCCATCCTGGATACTGGGAGAAGGAGTCGCCGGCTTTGACGACGACAGTCGTGGGGGCAGAGGGAGCCTCCGGCCAGCAGCGAGATCCTTTACAAGCCTCATTAAACTTTTTTCCCCTTTCTTGAAATTTGAAGGAAGGGAAGGACGCTTCGAAACAATTACAAACTCCTCGCTCAAACCTAGCCTCTTGACCTGCTTCCTTGTCCAACGACGAGAAGCGGAATCTGCAGGGAAAAAAGAGGGAGTCAGCTAAAAAAGCAAAGAAAAGAAAGTCTCAGGAAAATTGCGTCGGCGAAAGCCCCCTAAAACTACCTTCGAGGCTAGGGATCAGGCCCAATGGAAGCAAGTATTCGTCTGTGGCTATGAGCTCCGCGTGAGGGAGCCAGAAAGCAGGGCCACAAATGCCTGATTTATCCACAACAATCTCGAACTTCTAAACCAGTATATCTTCCTTCTCACTCAGCTTTACCTCCAAAGCCTTTCCTCCGACGCCTGGGTGATACTCTTCACGAGTCTCCATGCGAGTATGAACATGATTCCTAAAGTGCCTAGGAATCCGCCACCCAGAAGCACTATGTACATACAAAAAATTGTTCTTCCAGTCTTTCAGGCTGCTTAAAGCCGGCCAGACTAGAGCATACTTTTTCTGTCGCTGGAGGGACCAGTACCCAGGGGAGCCATCCCCCCTGACGAAGACACCATTTGCAACCCAACCATAAAGCAAAGGGCGTCATTATAGGGCCCCTCACCATGGAAAAGACAGGTCCAAGTATAAGCTATCAGGGACCTAATGGCTGTGGCAGTTAGTTGGGCTATGGCCACATTCATCCTCTTGAAGGTCTCCTCCAGGAAGGGGTGGAGAGGGAATCGCAGGCCGAATTCCAGGCTTTTATGATAAACAGCCACACAGCCTTCAGGGGGACAGCATACCGTGTCCCTTTCCCCTGGAACTATGACCGTATATCCCTCCCCGAAATTATAAAACTTCTCAATCTCCCCAGCAGCATTACTTTCTAAGATCAAATCTCTGTTCTTGGCTTCGGGGTAGGTTTTCAGAGGAATCAAGTACTTTCTCTTGTCCAAATAATAAATTTTCCCTTTTTCCCTGGGAATGAGGAGGCCGGCAATCGTGGAGGGGTCCACCTCCAGTGCCTCGTCGTCAGAGTCGACGACGTCAAAGGGAGCGGGTTCGGGGGATTCAGCACCTTCCCGCCTTTCAAGGCGATCCTCCTCACTGGGCCCAACCCCAGAAGAGGAGGCTAGGTCACGTCTACCTCCATCTATACCCTCAGTCCCCTCAGGCAATGGACTAAAAGAAAAAACACGAACGCGAGACATGCTGGTTTATGAAGAAAAAGTATTGAGGAAAAGGAATGAAGGCGAGAATTTAAGGAGAGATTCTAACCTAGAACGGTGGTCGACGCCGGAAAATGAGATAATAGGCGTTCCTTGATCTTATGAGATTCTCAGCAGCAAAAATAATTCAAGAGTATGAAAAGGGATTCAAAATTCGAAAGAATGCGGAAAAAAGGAAAGTAAAGGGGAAGAAGGGCTTATATAAAGCCCAAGAAGCCAAAAGGGCCGCCTCTCTGACAGGACGCCCCCAGCAAAATTGCTCCATGTGTCGTGCTTTGAACACGAGCCACTTACCCCTTCCCAAGAAGGTCCTCGAAAAAAAAAACAAAAGAGTGTCAGGGGGATAGTCACCTAACGACGTCATCCACGCATTCAAAAATAAAAGGCACAACAAACAACAAGTAATGAAGCCGCTCAGATTTTTCATTAACTGTTGATTGAAAATGGACAAGTTACATGTCATGCTTGGCAAAGAAAGAAAATACAAAAGGAGCCTGGATTTCCGGCTCAGCACACCTGCACCCGGCAAGTAGGCCTAGTCATCACCTAAGTCTGGAGAATAATCCCCAGGGCTGCCTTGGCCTCCAATGTCAGATCCCCAATCCCAGTCAGAGGAATCCTTGAAGGGATCGTCAGGGAGTCCGTCCTCATCTCTGTCGCTCGAGCAACCTAGACCCTCACTGTCTCCAGAGTCCCGGCTGCTGACGTCCCAGTCCCTGCCATAGGGAACTGTCTGGAAGTCATCAAAAGTGCCGCAGCCCGTCTTCTTCACTAGAGAAGAAGGGCCTGACCCCAGAGAAGAGTCTGCGTCGGAACAGTCGGGGTCGAACTGTTCAGGGTGCAACCATGGGAAACACTCAAGGCAACCCCGATCAAAACACCCTCCTCCTTGAAGGCAGCGCTTGAATCTGGGAGCAGCAGGGGGCGAGGATCTTCTAGGGCGCTGACCTGCCCTGATAGGAGCCTTCTGAACATTCCGACGGGGATGTGGCCGTGGTCGGCGGCTGCGGCGAAGGGCCCGGAAAGCCGCCCGAGCATACCTTAGCCTCCAAAATCCCTTAAAGAGGAAGGTAACGGTACGAACTACATGGCGAGTAACAGATTTCTTTATCCAAACCATGATTCAACAAAGAAAAGTGGAAGAATTAAGGATGAATTAACGAAATGGCAAAGAGAGCTGGAATTTATACAAGGAAAATGGAGCATTAAATGGCATCCCAACCGTCCTGGCAGGGAATGCCACCAATCGTGAAGCCCTCACATTGCCCGAAAATCCACCACGCATGAGGGGTAATCATTGCAAAAGACCTCTCAACTCTTTGCGTACCTGACGCAATTAACGCTTCTTTCCTCGGGAAAGTACAAACACATTAAATGCAGCAGCGAAGCCGAAAACAAGTCAACCTCCCTCCATCTAAGTAAAAGTCGCCAGCCGGAAGGAAGCCTTGCTCCCCCCAGCTTGCGAGGGCCAATTGATGAGGGTCGGCAGCCTGCTCCGGACCGCCTACTAAGCAGGCCTCCAGAAGGCTCCACCCAGGGAGCCCGGGAACCGACTCGGCAGGCAATCAGGGCAAAGTCACTAAAAAGAGAGCCCACTGGGGACCTCAGACGACCGCCTGCCCAGCAGGGCGATGCGGCCTGCTAAAAACCAGCCTTCACAACCCCTACCCGCCTGTCTTCTGGAGGAAAATCTCCGCAGGCAGGGCAGGGACCATCAATGGACCTCCTCGTCATTTCGCCTAAAGGTAAATGAGAATGGGTGGATGAGGTGAAGCCACTTGTCACCTCCTCATCCACCCATCCTCCTTCTACTTCCCTCTCTTGTGGGAAGGTATAAATACTCTCCCATTTCCCACAAGAGAGGGGTTGGATTTTCTCTCTCTAGACTCTTACTTTAAAAAACGCCACCTAGTTCATCACGAGCTAGATTCACTATGGCATTCACGGACTGATTTAGGCATCGGAGAGGGTTCACTCGGACAACCTCCGAGGCCCTGTGCGTTCTGTGTGCAGGGAGCAGGCCCATTCGCCGGGGTTCGATTAGTGGAGCAAGAGGAGGGAGAGGCTGAAAAGATTGTCCGATCATTATTCAAGAGCAACATTGAATTTCACAAACCCGAATTCCAAGTCGGGTTAATTGATTTCGATACCGGAACAATAACGATATTAGAAACGAAAAGACGACGACGAGAGAAGAAGAAGAAGACGTGAAGAAGGAGAAGAAAAAGGAGAGAAATCGGGATTTGTAACACCATCAACCTACATGCTAATTTCGACCTCGGTCACTGACTCGTAGTAACGGTGCTTGCGTAAGAGTAACGAGGATATAGGAGGAGTTAAAGTGTTGTATTTTTGGTAAGGTTTGCCTAAGGTTTGCTAGAGTTTCGGGTTGTAACTTGATGTCGGGAATTATGGGTGAATTGAATGTGTAGATGTGTAATTGTATGTGATAATTTGTGTTGAAGATGTATCAATTGTGTTGCGAGGGTGGGGTATTTATAGGCTGAAATACCGACTTGGGATAAGAACTCCTAGTGTTTGGATAAGAGAAGTGGTTTCTTGCCAAGGAAGAAAGCAACGATTGGGAGGAAGTACGATTCCGCTTGTGGATAGGAGAAGTTGTTTGAAGGGGAAGAAAACTCCCGATTTTGGCTAAAAAAGAGGTCACTCGATCGAGTGGCTCATGGCACTCAATCGAGTGCCTGGTCTAAACTCGGATCTGCCTGTTTTTTGTGATCCCACTCGACCGAGTGAGCACTCCACTCGATCGAGTGGAGCTGGACGGGTGATACAACTCTTCAAAAGATAAAATTTTAGCTCTTACGGAATTGTATATTATTTTTGTAGCTGATTTTTGTGAGGAATTCGACTTCTAATTCGATTCTCGAGGGTCGCGTGACAGGTTTTTCTGTCTCGAAAAGGTCTTTGACCAGGGTTTGACCCGGGCGCTAAAAGATGGTTTTGCCCTTGGTCTCGGTTTTGACCCAATTTATTCTTATTTGATTGGAAATGACCCACTGGGCCTGAATTTGAGGTCGGTTTTGTGAGATTTTTACTCCACTAAATGCTCGCGCCAATTACTATTGATTTCAAGTCCATAATCGAGCGTATTAAGTCATGTTTACGTTCGATCATCATCGGGTGTTCTTTGGAAACTGCTATAGACACCTGTCGGTCCAAATGTGGGTGTCTACAATATGACCTTTTGAAGGTACCACCCCGGCCTCGTCCGTATCCCAGCGCACAACCACAACCGTGACCGCGAGCGCGTCCACGGTCGCGACCGCGTCCTTGACCATAACTATTTGCATAATCATTTCCTTTTTCATATGTCCCCTGATGGGAGGCCACATTCGCTTCTTGGAATGGTTGAGTACCAGTGGGACGATATGAGTGGTTTCTCATCAGTAGTTCATTATTTTGCTCAGCCACAAGTAAACAAGAGATTAGTTCAGAGTATTTCTTAAATCCTTTTTCACGGTATTGTATCTGCAGGACAATGTTACTTGCGTGAAAAGTGGAGCATGTCTTTTATAACTTGTCAGAATCGCTAATTTTCTCTCCACATAATTTCAGTAGTGAAGTGATTCTGAACACAGCTGAGTTATATTCTGTTACAGACTTAAAATCTTGTAACCTCAAGGTCGCCCATTCGGCACGAGCACCGGGTAACATAACACTTTTCAGGTGTTTATACCTTTCATCCAATTCTGTCCAAAGAGTATACGGGTTTTTCACAGTCAAATATTCAATTTTGAGGTCCTCATGGAGATGGTGACGAAGGAAAATCATGGCCTTAGCCTTATCTTGATCAGATGACTTATTTCCTTCTTTGATAGTTTCACCAAGGCCTTTTGCAGCTAGGTGAATTTCACAATCCAATACCCAGGCCAAGTAGTTCTTTCCACTTATATCTAGGGCCTCGAAATCAAGTTTTGCAATGTTCGACATGATGAACTATATACAATTAAATATATATCACATGTTAGTTTTACAAAACTATATGACAAAACATTCTTAATATACCGATTTTATTTTATACTGCAATATGTAAGAGTAATAAGACATAATTTGAATTCATAAATAATATGACTATATGAGACATGCTATTTAGAAGTGATCTTGGCAATGATTTAGAACTGAGTATTGAATAGCATACAAAAAAATTCTAGGGACAAGTACATCAAATATTCACAATTGTAGTCGTTGAATATGTAATGAGTATATGTGTTCAATTTAAATCATCCAAGATGAAGTGAAAGAAAGCAACATCAATAAATAATTACGACTTTTTGGTTTGTTCAATAGGTATCTAAGGCATCAAGTAGTAGTAATGAAACTTTTAATCTTGATTTTATAAATTATGGTTTTATATAGAATTATACTATGTCAAGACTTAATATCATGTTATTGTAGCTATTTAGTCAATCCATCGCATATATAACAAAATTATGATACTCTTCTAATAAGCAAATCCATAATAATAATAATAATAATAATAGTAACAAAATTTAAATAAAATAATAATAATAATAATATTGTTATAAACATAATAATGGTAAACTTATGAGATATATGTCATGTAATGAAAGTGAAATTTTGTAACTATATACCAACAAGTCTCAATTGGGTAACCAAATATTTGTGAAATTGAAGTATAATCTTCTAATTGTGTACAAGTTAGGTCACAAAATACATGAGATATACATGTAAACTAAATTAGGCATGAATATGAGAAAGACATCAATATAATTAAGTGATACGGAGTATAAAACTTTATATGATACAAGTTGGACATATTGACGACAAACAAGTATCTTGTATATGGATTAATCTTTACTAATTATAATCATGCTTTTAATATTTGCAAATTCTTGTTATTGTAACATCACGCCTAATAATTACCTCATGAGTGTACGAAGTATAACACTACTGTCGATTATAGCTAGTCTTTACGTTGATTAATACAAAGCAATAACATACCCTATATTCTTATAATTATATCATATATAAGTAATCTAATTAAAGACAATCGTATACAGTTAACTAATAAACGTCAATAATTAATCCAATTTGTTTATGCAAACGACAATATGCATGAAAATATATCAATGTATGTCTAGACATATGTCATATTCAAGGCATGTACCTTTTTACACGTATTAACATATCATATTCTAAGCAATTTATAGTTGATACACTTGTTATGAACATCATCAATATTAATATATGTAAACGTCAATATTCAATTAATACTCCGTAGTTTGTTTATGTGCATATAATTTTAATCTTAATGACATAAACAATATATAATGCTATAAATCATATGAAATTCAGAGTATGGAATTTATTATTATATGAACCATAACGATATGTGTAACATATGAATACGTGTAAACAATCAATACGTATAATCATATGAATATAATGCTATAATTTATTATAATGCTAATCAATACGTGTAATCATATGAATATTAATTTTAATTACATAAACAATACTCCGTAGTAAACAATACGTAAACATATTAATTCTCTTACGAAAATTTATACGAGAATGTACCTGAGTAGCGTAATAAATAAGATCTGAAGATAATAATAATAATAATAATAATAGCGATAGTTGTAGTTGCCCGCTCGGTAGAGTCTCCTGCTGATAACGTGTTATAATATGGGAGAGAAAGAGGAGAGAATGAGGTGCTCTATTGCATTGATCATTAGCATGTATATATGTACATATAGATATCTAGAATTTCTTCTAGGTCTAGAATATCCTGTAAAGATATGATGTCGACATAATGTCGTCATAGTGTGGACACCCACCAATACAATATATTACATTATAACATAGAGTTCATTTTTTAAAAACATTACCGTAAAATAAATTATAAAAATGTGAAATTATTGGATTTTAGGTTAAAAAAATGCTTTCATTAGATTATGAATTTCTTATTATTTGTTTCACATTATGTGATGAATTTATCCCACATCGATAAATTATAATATGATGATGAAATTCTATATTATAAATAAGAGTAATCATCTGTTTTTCGATATCTAACAAAAGTCTTTTGAATCTCAAAAAGAAGAGTTCTTAAGACTAAAAACCTCAATTAATTATCCTATATTAAAAAAATATGATGAGGTGACGAAATTTTATATTATATCAAAAAATTATGATGATGTGATGAAATTTTATATTATAAATAAGAGTAATCCTTCGATTTTAAATATCGACCAAGAAAAACTTTTAAATTATCTCACATCGAAAAATTATGATGGGGTGATGAAATTTTATATCATAAATAATTAGTAATCATTCGGTTTTAAATATCAACCAAAAAACTTTTGAGTCTTAAAAAAACTTTTAATATATAAGACTACAAATTTAAAATCATCCCATATTTGAAAAATTATAGTAAGGTGATGAAATTCTATATTATAAACAAGAGTAATGATATATTTTTTTAGTCTTAAAAAGAGCTGATGAAAGGCTATAAACTTAAAAAAATATATCGAAAAATTATGATAAGTTGATGAATTCTACATTATAAATAAGACTAATCCTTCGTTCTTAAATATCAATCAAAAAAACTTTTAAGTATTAAAAAGTCTCTTAATAAGACTCCAAACTTAAGTAAAAATAATCTCACATCGAAAAATTATAATAAGGTGATGAAATTTTATAATATAAATAATACTCTGTAGTAATCATGTGCTCTTAGATATTAACCAAAAATCTTTTGAGTTATAAAATATATATTAAGACTATAAACTTAAGTAAAACTATCACACATTCAAAAAATTATAAAGTTTCATCAATCATAAATCTTTTGAGTCTTAAAAAGGTCTTAAAACTATACACTTAAATAAAAAATTATAATAAGGTGTGATGGAATTCTATATTGTAAATAAAAGTAATAAAAAAATTCTTAAACATTAACCAACTTAAACAATTCTTCCACATCGAAAAAATATGATGAAGCTATGATGAAATTTTATATCAATGTTTTTTTAAATTATGATGAGGTCATGAATTTGTAGTTTTTTTTATTTGTTTTTAAAAAACTTTTGAGTTAAAAAAAGGTCTTAATAAGACTACAGACTACAAAAATTGTTTTCGGATTGAACACGTTTAATTACGGTTTCCGCTTCAAGTCTGTTTAATCGCTTTACAAGTCGTAACAGTGGTGGCACCCTTTCGAGGAGCGCCACCCTAAACACTTACGGGCATAACGCGATCACGGCAACACGTAGTTAAACGTGTCCGATACCATTTTCGAGATTAGTACGAAACACGTTGACGCGAAATCGAACATCACATAATCCGTAAGTATTAGTAACGATGTCGTCACACGGAGGGAATCAGTCCTAATCAAATAAATAACGATTTTATAAAACTTATTTCAAATTTTCCGAAACCGGTCTTATAATCGTACACCGCACGTTAAGAGCACCGTGAACCGAGTAAAGTTTAAATCACATAATCACTACAACAAAATCACCTTTTCCCAGCGATTATATCGTGACGATTGAAAAATCGACACAACTAACCCACAATGACTCATATAATAAACAACTTATCGTATCAAATAACAATTGACACTAATTAGTATACGTAAATGACGCTAATAACTTCTTAACATATCATAATTAGTGAAAAACAAAAATCGATGAGCGCTAAATATATAAAAAAAAAACTATTTATAATTGTATATTGAAATAATAATTTAATTGTACTCTTTACCAAAAACGCAACCCCAAATAACTCAAAGGCAGAACCCTAACTCAAAGGAACGCAACTCTTCATCCCACAATACTCTCATTCAACCAAAACCCTAACTGTCTCGTTCCACAGCTCTTCAGCTCCGACCTCCTCTGTCTCGTTCACCATGCGATCATCGTTCTCCGGCCTCCGTTCTCCGTCCGTTCACAACATCGTTCTCCGGTCAGTCAACACCAGCTCTGCGTCGGCGAATTGCTTGTATGTGACTATTTCAGCGTTGATTGAACTGAGACAGCGTAATTTGTGTAAATTTTGGTTGAAATCTGCGTTTTAATTTGTGTTTGTGATTTGATATACTTATTCAATGAGTGTATTGTATTTGTGATATATGATGATTGAATTAGAAGAACTTTTAAATGTTGGTAGAAATTTCTATCATTTTGGTTGAATGAAATTCGTTACTGTTTGTTTTACCAATGTATTGATGTTGTTTAATCTAATTTTTGTGTTTGCGAAATCATAATGCTATAATTAGTTGCTTAATTCACTAGTCAGCTGATTTTCTTCGAACCCTTTAATCTTTTAGCTTAATTAATCACTACTGCCTCAGTGTGATCATTTTGAACTTGTTGAATCGAATTCTGTGTGTGTGCACACTCATATTGCTGTAATTAGTTGCTCAGTTTACCATTCTGCTGATTTTCTTTGGAACTGTTTTGATTCTGCTGATTTTTGCCTTGTTGAATCATATTCTATGTGTCTGTTAACTCGTTCTGCTGTAAATGCTGGTAAATGCAGGAATGTGCATGACATATGACGAATATCTAGGTATTTTACGAAGAGTAGATTAGGAATAGTAGTGCACGGTCCATGCTCGCCAAGCTAAGGCCGATCGGGTCCACCCTGGCGCACACCAACTCTTTGGTTCAAATTGGCCGACTACTATGTCGATCAATACACTCGATACTAAGACAGGTGCGTATACCCAACTTTGGTCGGAACCAGATTGACCCTTGCCTAGCTAGAATGACAGTACATACAGTTACGAACTTAGGCCCGCCAAGGTCTGATAAAAAAAAAATTTGTGTCGGGTTGGTCATTATTAACTAGCTAGGTCCGACCTCGCGTAGCACCACTGCAACAAGGTTTAGACTAGTAGCATAATTGTTGACTATGATTAAAAATAGACTCTGTAACATTATTTACAAATTACAATACAGTGGATAGAGGAGACACTACATTTTCTGCTAGTATGCTAAATCAAACCTAACCCGTATTATGACCTTAGGCCATAACTCCTACGAGTATTTGACTCAAACCCATACTCGACCCGTCTCGCGGGTCTTATTCCATTATTATGGACTGCATTTACTACATCATGTGGCAAAGGCAAAGGAAAACAAATAGTTGAATTAGTTTCTTAATGTCTTAATTGATAATGCCGTTAATGGTATACTGCAGCACTAATCACTATTACCGCTTTCTCTTCGCAATTCCCCCACCTTCTTGTACGTAAATTGTTTCTTTGTATCATATATATCTTTGGATCATCCTTATCCTACTCCTAAAGTTTAAAAAGGCCTTTACTATGCAGTAGGCTGTCATGTAACAACTGTTTACGGGGATTGCAGTGAACGAGTCTTGGCAGTTAGGACATATCCGAATATTGTATCAAAAAATCTCATAAAAAAAATGTGAGCATCAGATATGCTAATCGCTCTTGCTTGCTGCTTTATCGATTGTTTGATTTCAAGATCCAATAATTTTGTTTGATGGATTCTTGAATTTCTAATTGAACTTTTTTACTTGTAAGAAAATTAAAAATATGGAATTGAAGATTTGTGTTTACTTTTGGATTTACTGTGTATAGAAGTTGAAATTGAGTGAGTTGTGTGGTTTGTATTTGATTTTTTGCATTAAATAAGGGGTTGTATATACTCTTGTGCACTAGTTTAAATGGAGTATATTTCATGTCTTAAAGACTTGTCGTATCACATGTGCACCCATTATGGACATATGGTGGCAACTTCTGGGATCGTTGTTTTATACTCTACTACTTAAATAAGTACTATTGAACACAGATTAAACAAACGCCGATAGGTGGGCCGGTTTGGCCACCGACTTCACGGACGACCGACTGGATATCCGGAATGCCAAGGGTCATATTGACAGCCTTTTCCAAGCTCCCATGAACTCCGGCACTCATGTCCCCATCATGAGCTCTTTGGAGTTAGAGTCTCAAGGCCTTAGAATGTATCATCATCTTCATCATCATTTCAATTGCTAATTAATTTCTTTGGTTTATTAATCTTATCTTCATAAATCATAATTGTTGATTATTATTCGTGAATGTTATCACTGTATATATGTAGGTTGGACAATATAGTAGACGACTTCTACATTGCACCTACCTTTATGGACAAGCTTGCTCTTCATATTGCAAAGAACTTCATAAATTTGTCTAACGTAATGGTACTAATTTATTACTTCTTGCTTTTATTATTTCATTCTTTGTAAAGAGGTTTCTCTATGATTTTTAATCCTTAATTAGTTGTAATTAGATGTTTTGATACTCTTTATCTAGTGTTTTATATTCTTTATCTAGACGGGTAATGATGTTGAGCCCAACCGCGCTCAAATTTTCATTGAGACTCACAAGGATAGAAAAACAAGAGAGAAGAAGAAAATTGATGAAAAGTCGGCAAAAGCAGTTAGTAAGTTTTATTTAATTATTGCACACTTTTTTAACGTAGAGTTCAATACCATTACAAATCGACACTTTAAAAGCAAAAAAATAGCAGCGCTTATCCATCTATTTTTTTATTCTCTTGGACACTATTTCAATGATTAATTCAAACATATTTTTTATATACATTAGGAATTAATGAAACAAAAATTACAACAGTTACCCAATGAAATAAAGCAAATGGATGGAAAGATAGCTTGGAAAGGAGATATATTTGATCAAGTAATAGGAAAAGAAGAAAGACGTGGACGTGTGCGCGGAGTTGGTGGAGGCTTGTGTGCTTTCGAACTGTGGGGTAATTCTGTGGTACAACCATAGCCAGACTTTGTGGAAAACAATGTCGCCTCCAATGAGTTAATGAACAAGCTTCGTGATGAGATGAACCTCATGCAATTAATTGAAGATGGTACAAGCAAAGAGTGATACAGAGGTAAATAAGGTCTTGGAAAAGCAAAATTAACTAGAGAATGTAATCCATGATTTGTTAGTCCTCTTTAAAGGTAGAACATCAAAATAATATTCAAAATACGATCAGACTAATACGGTATGTTCTTATTCATTTTTTTTTATATAATTAGTTTATACTTAATTCACAATATATTACAAATATGATATTATACTGAACTGAACCAGATAATGGACTCACGTCATATAATATTTGGCGTGCTTTTTAATTGTTCGTACAGGATGATTATGGCAACTCAAGCGGCGGCTGATTTGTGACAATTCATTACATGTGCCAAGGAACATACATGAACCAGTGAGTGTGTATCATACATACATAAATCTATTTCATTTATTTACTTGAACATGCGAAATGACTAAAAATTCGTTATAACACTATAACTTGGTATATACATGATCCTTGTTATTGCAGTTTTTTCGAGGCGCAGTTACTCTATGTAATTTGGAATAGATGGTTTGAAGCTTTGCTTTGGGATTGAAGACCTAGTTAATTTTTTTAGGTTTTAAAAGGATTGTTTGCACTTATTTTGCACCTATTTTTATTAATTTAATTTAGTCGATGTTGGATACATATAATTTTTGGATTTTATGAGTAATATATATCAGTATCATGTTTTTTTAGATGTCCTTTATTTTTATTTTTGCATCGTATTTGAGAGATAGAAATGATATTTCGTATCGAATGAAATCGATACCAATTTACTATGTGGTTGCAATTGTATTACATATCGTGTCGAATGCAACTGCTACGATTGTTTGTAATACTTATCGCGTCGAATAGTATTGATAAAATTGTAAAAGGAATGACATGATAGTACTTGCTTATCGTCTCGAATACAATTATTATAATTGCCACTAAATGACGTTTTATTGTACTTATTGTCTCAAATACAATCGCTACAATTCTTATTAGTGGGAAAATCAAAATATTTACCGCATCAATAATAATCGACACTAAAATCGCCACTAAACCTCTTCTTCTTTCGTGTCACTTTTAAGAACCTTACCCAGCGAATGGATTATTCGACACGAAAGGCTACGGCAACGCCGACTACCTCAACGAATACACAATCGATGGGGAAACCTTTTGCGTCGAATAGAATCGCCACGAATTACCAAAATAATCGCCGCGAAAGGCTGATTTTGTTGTAGTGAATATTTTTACATAACTCGGTTAGTTATCGATTTTCAAATCAATAAAATTCGAATCCACCACCTTTCGCAATCGAGCAACAGCTCGAACAGGGGGCACTCGATCGAGTGCCATGGCTCATTCGATCGAGTGACACCCCAAAACAGAGGCAGCGAGCCCTCACTAAGGGCACTCGATCGAGTTTCTCCTATGACTCGATCGAGTGGCCTTTACAACACATTTACGTGAGCATCTCACATCATTCAAGCCTCGCCAAATCAATTTCCTACGACTTTAGTCGTCGTGTGCCAAGTCCATCATGTGTTCATCCTTTCAAAAATCATGCATCATATCATCTTATAATCATCTAATCTATATATTTACATTTTCGTTATTATCGCGATTGTTTTATTTTTGTTCGTCGTTTTGTATTGTCCGGGTTGTATTTCCGCCCGCGTAACTTGTAATTTTTTTGTTTTATTTTATTTCTATTGTTTGCATTTATCGCTCTTACAAATGAACCTCACATGTTAAATCACTTTGACATGAATTAAATGCATTAAAATGACGTAGTTGAACATAATTCGCATGCTTAGCCAAAAAGCATTGTGTGCATAACATTTAGTCATTTTACTAACGCGCGTACACGAAAACGAATGATATCTTTGTAGAGGCCGCTAAAGAGCGCGTGGTTGGGTGTCCTTCGTTGGCTTCCCAACACGTACCCTCACCTCTTACTTAGAACTTCGGTTTCCGGATGTCCGAAACCATTGGCGCACGAGAGTCATTCGATATACGTTACCCGAAAACTCGGCATCGGTATCGTAATGCGAAGGGACGAACCCCACAAGCTCTAGTATCAAAGTGAACCGTACTTTGTGCACGGTCCACCAAAATATAGAGTGGGTTCGAATGAGCCCGAACTCCCAGAAAGTTCGGTGGCGACTCCAACTTCGATTTAAATTTAAACCCGAGATCAATCTTACCACGAGATTCATTAGCCTACCCAAACCCGCGCGTGACCGCGTCGGGGTGGACCTATGTCATGTTCACACATTCGTTCTTAGATATCAACAAAAAAACATTTTAGTCTTAAAAAAAGTTCTTAATAAG
Organism: Agrostemma githago; assembly: GCA_958450325.1. Taxonomy (NCBI): domain Eukaryota; kingdom Viridiplantae; phylum Streptophyta; class Magnoliopsida; order Caryophyllales; family Caryophyllaceae; genus Agrostemma; species Agrostemma githago. The sequence goes on from OY288248.1 coordinate 28,324,555, forward strand.
ACTACAAATAAAGTTAAATTAGATTATCACATATCGAAAAATTATAGTGCGGTGATAGAATTTTATGTAATCTTTCGTTCTTAGATATTAACCAACAATATTTTGAGACTGAAAAAAGTTCCTAAGACTAAGACTATATAGTTAAAGTATAATTATCCGCATCAAAAAATTAAGATGGTTGATGAAATTCTATATATTATAAGTAAGTGTAATCACTCGTCTATAAATAAAGTTCTTAATTAGACTATATCTAAACTTAAATAAACTTAAGTAAAATTATCCCACATCGAAAAATTATAATAATGTGAATATTTTTATTATATAAATAAGAGTAATCATTCATCCAAAATATATAATAAGATGACCAAATTCGATTATATAAATAAAGAGTAATCGTTTGTCCTTTTAACTTAGATATAAAAACAAACTTTTTTAAGTCTTAAAAATAGCTCTTAAAACTATAAACTTAATTAAGTAAATTATACCACATCGAGAAATTAGGATGAGGTAATGAAAATCTATATCATAAATGAGTAAACTTTCGGTTTTACATATCAACCAACAATCTTTTGAGTATTAAAAAGCTTTTAAAAAGATTACAAATCTAATTATCCCACATCAAAAAAATTAAAATAAGTTGATGATTCTATATTATAAATAAAAGTAATCGTGTTTTTTTTGGGTCTTAAAAGCAGATCTTAAGATTATAAACCTTGAGTAAATTATCCTACATCGAAAAATTATGATGAGGCGATAGAATCTTATAGGAGTATTATAAATAAGACTAATCTTTCGTTCTTAGATTTCAATCAAAATACTCATTCGTTCTTAGTTATCAATCAAAAAACTTTTGAGTCTTAAAAAATATCTTAAAAAGACTACAAACGTAAAATTATTTCCACATCAAAAAATTATAATAAGGTAATGAAATTTTATATTATAAATAAGAGCAATCATCTGTTCTTTTGAGTTTTAAAATGAGCTCTTAATATTATAAATTCAACAGAAATTAAGTTTGATTACTAATATCATGTGATCATCTTATTTATTATAATGATATAAATTGATTAAGTTTCTTATTTAAAAAATGTACATCATCATTGTAATTAAGTAAGCTAACCCGTGCAGCGCACGAGCTTTAATCTAGTAAACTAATATGAATGAACGATCCAACAATTATTAGAAAAATCCTTCGACTAAGCAATATCCACCAGTCCACCACAAGTTTAACGAATTGATTACTGACTCTTCTATTTCACAATAAAACAGAAGAGTACCGCAAGGCAACACTCTAGGCCTAATATACTCTTTCTCCATCAGTTCATCTAGTTGTTTCTTAAGTTCTTGTATTTCTAAGGGTGACATACGGTATGGTGATTCAGCCATTGGACTCGTCCCTGACACTAGGTCAATCTTGAACTCAAACTCTCTATCACGAGGCATTTCTAGTATCTCCTCAGAAAACACATCAACAACTCACTCACTATTGGAACTTCCCTCAAATCGAGATATTCAACCCTCAAATCCGTAATATAACACAAAATCAGCTCAGCTCCCCCAGATAAATGTTTTTCTTTTTCCACTCTCTTAGCAGAAATAAGCTTCACCCTATGATCCTTCACATGGTCCTTATAAGATATTCTCACATTTTCAAGCTCTCCTAAGGAAACTTTACTATGTCCATAATGAATAATAGCCCGATAAGATTCGATTCAGTTCATCCCCAAAATCAAATCAAAGTAAGGTAATGAGAATTCTAACAAGTCTGTTTCAAAATCATGATCACCAATAAACACAGACACATCCTTATACATCCTTTTACGGTTCACTAAGTCCTAAGATGACATGACAAAAATCCAAATCCACAACTTCACTAGGCTCTGTATTCATTTTATCCACCGATATAGTTGACTAGAGTGAGAAGCACAACAATCAATAAAACATGGGCTGAAATAGAGTTCATGGCTAGGCTTTTCGTGAGCCTCCAAATTACAATTTTAATCCACTTCTAACACAAACTAGTAGTTAGTGAAAGTTGGGGTCGAACCCACAAGGAAGGTGATTATGTCGTTTTAAGTGTGTAGTAACCAATATGGGGGGATTTTAATATTTTGATTCTAATTCTAATAAAATAATGAAATAAATTAACAAATTAAAATAAACTAATATGAATGAACGATCCAACAATTATTAGAAAAATGCTTGGACCAAGCAATATCCACCACAAGTTTAACGAATTGATCACTGACTCTTCTATTTCACAATGTATATTACAATACTTTGCTATGAAGTTTAATCGACTACTAATTCCAATTATTAATAGTTATAAGATATGAGAAACATATTCAAATAACCCTTACGATATTGTCAATTTAAATCAAGCATCTAAATCATATCAATATGTAGATTGGAACGATGGAATTTTGCAAAGATGAAGAATGATTACTCAAGCGGTATCACTTTGTTACATACAAGTTTAATCCTTATAACTCAACAACGATGAAAAGCATACAAATTGGTGAATTATATTTGCTACTCGGATATAGTTAAACAAACAAAAGATTCATTTAACTATTCTAGCAATTATCTATCATTAAAAACAACTAGGTGATCATGCTAGAAGTTGAATTAACAAACCAAGAATTATTATAAACTAAACTTGATATTATAAGAAATAATTGAATTTTATTGTAAAAATTTTGCCCTAGTGAAAGAGCGGCGAATAGTGATTCTGAGCGGCGAACTGTGACACGATGGTCCGGGCTTCTGCGTCAGGGTCTTCGGCGATCAGCAACATTACTAGGCACAAATATAAAAGCAACAATAGGGAGAAGGAGGCAGATAAGGATGTAGGAAGGGAGACAGTTCGAATGATGCCTGACATGGACGTTCCCTTGAGAGAGAAGTCCATGCAGGAAATTATGGGGATACCTTTGTATGCCCTAAGGGAAGACGATGATTTGCCTATTGTTCATAGGCCTACTGGGGTGCAATCGACGCCGGATGAAGTGCAAATTCAGGAGGAGGAGGATGAAGAGAGTGGACCGTGGCTCCAAATACAAGGGGGAAAATAGTGGGAGAGCCTGTGGAACAAACCGAGTTATTCCAACTGACAGAAGAGGATGTTAAGGATGAGATAACGTATTGGAAAACTGCGGTGTATGGGTTCTTTGTAGGGGTTAACTGACAGGCTAAAGTCGTATGCCTCAAATTACAATTTATAATCACTTAAATCTAAATACTAAAAACGTAGTAAAGTAGAAATAAGGGTCGAACCCAAAGGAATCAGGTTAATTGTAATCCCCTAGAAATTCTAACGCAATACAGTGGCGGAAACACTGTAGAAGTGGTATTATAACACACTGTAGATATGTCTTAATTAAATAAAAATGGTAAGTCAGTACATAAGCCATAAAATAAAAATGGCTTCAAAATAAAAATAAAACGAAATCCATAAATAGGGTTTTAACAATCCATAATACAGTGATCTGATTAAAACAAGCAGGATCCATAACCGCTCGCTAGCCCACACGAAGAAAAACACATATACCTGCCATGTTAAAAACATAACATCCACAATCAGTGGGGAGCAACGTCAACGTTCTCCCAGCCGTATAACAGGATTTTAAAACAGTAATTACTAATATAGGAAAAATAGTAAAAATGGAAAACAGTAAAACAACATATTAAAATAAGCTTTAGCGTAAAACAAATTAATCAAAAGGGTTTCCGAAGAAACATAAAAATATTTGCCAACCTGCAAACCAATTTATATCGATAATAAATAAAATAATCAAAATGGCGTTATGGATAGGATTAATGTAGAATCTAGACTTTCACTAGGACAATACTAAACTAGCTTCGTGAACTTAGTCAAAACATATCAGACTTCGGTCTCTAACTAGGCAACTCAACTATAACAGGACTGCGTGCAGCGAGGTCCTGGCTTAAGTCATGTACACCCCTCCTGGACACCAACCGTAATCCAGTTCAACCCGACGGCGACTTACACGATGCGATATCTAAGTTTAAGGTCAAAATATACACACTCCTGAACACAAACCATGCTCAGTTCAACGACCAATGTGTCTCAACATAGACACACCAGCTTTATAGTTGATGGCAAAACGTACATCCCAGACTATATTACTCTAAACCCACACTTGTCCTAATTCCATAACTCCAAACAAGCCATTATCGATATATAAAAGATATAATCATTATAAATAATAAGAGGATAAAAGAAGTAAACATTTATATTCTAAAAGAGGAAACTTTCTATTTTAGGAAACTTCTATTTTTAGAAACTTTACTAAAAACAGCATTATATCAAAATAGTGAAAATATTAGTTCATACTAATACCACATCTTAGTAAACGATATAGATTTATAAAACTAATACTTTCGGCCTTAACGATATTAATTATTAAAGTAAGAACATTTGATTTTATGAAATTCACTACTACAAAACCCTTGGTTTCTTGACGCTTTAAAGGTTTATTCTCGACGCTTTTGAAAAGCGTGGAGATTTTGGGCGTCAAGAATTCTCGACGCATTTTTGTGTCGTCATTTTCGACGCTTTAAAACGTCCAATATTTTACTCATGACGCTTTTCTGCGTCACCACATGTACATCAAAATATGCAACCTCGACGCTTTTCTATGTCGAGGTTTTTTTTTCGCGGTCTAATTATTTTCTAAGGGCGAGACTTTCTACTATTAAAAGCGTCGAGAAATTATAATATAAAATTCAGTTACACTTTGACATCATAAAAGTGTCGAGAATCTAATAATAATGAATATATTAATAATATATTTCGATCCAACATTTGACTCCTTGCGATTACAGATTTATGTTGTCTAATTAATAAGGATGACTCTAGATTTACTAATACACAGATCGAACTGGTCCTATTGTTAATAATTATAACAGTCACATACAAATTAATAAAGGTTCATATAACAAACACTTAATTAAATTAGAATAACCTCCAAATATATATTTCGCAAAGAAATAAAATTTCGTAAGATGAATACCTAGAGTAATACCTAGAGTAAATTAGAGTAAAATCCTAGAGTAATATATTTTGCAATCCAAAGTAGCATTAAAAAACCCTAGACAATTATTATTTAAAAAGGACGTGTCTTTCTCCCAAAAAAATTCTATAAGTGAGCCGATTATGTCATCCATCAATTCCGTCATCTCCCTTTTTGTGTTCTAGAAGGTCCTGCAATGGTAAAAAAAAATATGATAAGGAAAAATGAAGAGACCATATAATGGCCCATAAATATGAAGGTAAAAAAAAAATAAGAAAAGGATACTAGATAAATAAAATATCTACGGATCAGCCATGCTGTGCAAGATTGTCTTTGCAAGATTTTGAAAGTCATTTAGTATTTTTAACAGATATACCTCTAACTTTTAGAAAAAGAAAAAAAATGAGAAGAAAAGAAAATGAGTTTTAGAAGTTTATAAGTATAAGCTTACCAGAAACTCTTCTGTTAGTGTCTTTCACAAAAATTTCATCTTTCCTTGTATGAGTTTGCTTGAATATCTCCAATTTACTTTGATCTCTCTTATTCTTCTCTTCCTGTTCATTGTTAAAACTCAAATTAGTTATAGCACAAAAGTTATCATACACCCAACTTATTATTAAAATTGTCACATTTTATTAAAATACTCTTCACATATAATAGGGAAATAACACAATCTTTTAGGGACGGAGGGAGTATAAAGAGTGACAAATGGTAGAATGAATACAATATTGTTGACCTTGTTGTATGGACATGGTTCTGGGCTGTTCGTTACCAGATTCGCCACTCATATTAAATCCCATATCCATATCACTATTTTCTCAAGTGACTCGTCAAAAATGTCATCAACTAATTTTCCCAAATCGAGCCTAAAATCGAATAAAAATGTATACTAAGTGAGTATAATAAAGTCTCCTCATTAATCATATAGAGATTTGTTAGAAGACACCCGAATCTCTCCGAACTTTATGTGCCCATGAACCGATGATTATTCACATACACATACACATACATAACTGGATTAATCACAGATTAGTTATACACTACGTAGTTATTATTCACTATTTGTAGCACTATATGTAATTATTTACTATTATTCACTATACGTAATTATTCACTACGTAGTTATAGAACTCATCATCTATTTGTTTATACTGTATGTGTATGTAATTAGTGATTAGTATAGATGTCAAGCATTGATGGCAATATGAATCAACAGCAACAACAACAACATAATCATAAGGAAAAGAGTGGTGGGTTGAAATTGATCGGGATGTATTTCAGTTCTGGGCAGACCCTCATCGACAAAGATCATCTTCACATGATCATCAACAACAACTCCATTTGCATAACCCTCTTCAATACTGCCGTCCCAAACAAGTACATCATGCCAAAGGTATATCATTACCCGGAAGACTAAGAGACGAACAGAAGGATCGGATAATAGTGAGAATAGACTAAAAAAATGGAGGAAAGAAGAAGAATGCGGATTTGAAAAATAGCAACAACGGTAGAGGTGAACAACACAAGCACAGTAGACACTAAGCACAACATCAACCAACAACAATAATCGAATCACGAACAAAAGTAGGGAAAAACGTGATTCGAAGGAAAGAGTAAGAGATGAATGAAGAATAGGAGTGCGAAAAACAACAGCAATACATGACAAAATGTAAATGTTATTACCTGATGTAGTAACCAAGGGGAAAATGTCCTCATAAACATTCCTCGTAAAAACTCACCCAATAAACAAAAAAACAAACAAACATGCCTTTTAAATTAATCTCCTAAAATCCCAAAACAAAGATGGTGATTTCCAAAATCTTAAATTCAGAAAGTAATCATCCCCTTACTCTATGCTACTACGGAACATCGGGTGTATGTGTTGGGGTAGTGTGAGGGTGATTTGGGGGTTTCTAATTGTGGGTTTTATGTGGGGGGTTTCAGGGGTAGGAGTTCTTGAAATGTCCTATGTAGTAGTAGTTGATGGGCGGGTTGATTAAAACACTAAGTATGACTAATTCTAAGCAAAAATCATAATAGCTATTACCCAAAAGTGGCCTCAACCCAAAATGACTCGACAATATAAACTCGAACCGATAATGACCCAACCTAAACTTAACCATGGCATGTTTCCATCGTGATCCATAATTGGTCGTCTAAACCTAATGTCAGTTGCTACAAATCGGGTTGTCGTGAGCTTCAATTAACAATTTTAATACCATGCATCAAACAGATTATTTTTAGAGAAAAGGCAGGCTTTAGTTATCCAGCATACCTCGGCAGAGACATCTGACAATGGTCTAATTTTCATGTGAGGAAGCCGTGAGCCAGGTTCTGATGATGGAACAAATTACCAACTACAAATTCACAGAAAAATCAATAAAACAAACAACTAATAACATAATCAAAATGAAGTTAAATCGATTCAAATCGACAAAGTTGAAAATTTGAACACCAAATTCAAGAAATTAATCGATGAATGAACGTACCCGACGTTAATCCGCGAGATAAGGTGAAGGATTATTATAATCAGAGCAGCGATTGAAGCAATGATTCGTCGAGATAAGCAGTGATGATGAAGATAGCGATGATGAATAATGGGGCGCAGTGTGTAAATGGTGATGAAGGATGAGTTGATTAGGTTTACTTTAATTTGGAGATTCCAAATTAGAGAGGGCAGTTCGGTTTTTTTTCTAGGTTAAAGGCAGGATACTAATATTCCATTAAGCGCTTATTTAATATTTTGGAAGGTTTAGTTTATTAAATCTATAAAATATTTTCTTGACACATGAAAGGGTCGAGAAGGAAAATAAGATAAGAAAGAGGGTTGACACTTATAAAAGCATCGAGCTTAAAGTGTCAAGAAACCAAGGGATTTGTAGTAGTGATTATTAAAATATCGTATAAGTGTTATAAAATGATTAAAAATGTCTTAAACATTTTAATATTACTAATTAGGGTGTTTTCAAAAGTCAAAAAGCTAAAATTCCCTAATTATTATTAGTTTCGACAAATAAAATTATAAATAGGATTTTACGGCAAATGTCAAATTAAATCTTTTAACGTCTTTTATTTAATTAAACCATTGGATACATTAAGAGTATGTTAAGGGATGGTTTAACTCACAAAGTTTCAGATTTAAATGCTTTCAAAATGGCTGGAAAAATAATTCTTTTAGGTAAGACGAAGCATTTTAACAATAAATCACAAGTTGTCCAAAATCAATACTTACTCCCTCCGTTCCAATGAATTGTTTGCCTTTCCTTTTGGCACCAAGGTTAAGGGAACCAATGAGGGAGTGACATGTAGAGCAAAACTCATGAGAATGATCAAATTGCATATAAAAAACATTCCTAAAATAGAAAGGCAAACAATTCATTGAGACGCCCCAATATGGAATACGCAAACAATTCATTGGGACGGAGGGAGTATTAGTTAAAGACTTTTAATAAATAGTACAAAAATTACGTAAAATAGTTAAATTATATTTATGGACATACTGTCCAGAAAAGAAAATTTCCAAAATTCTAAAACTCGATTTTTAATGGGTTTTCTCGTTAATTGTTTAACATCGACAATAACGATTAATAAAAATAGTAATTACAAAACGATTTAAGTATTAATATCCAAAAATTATTATTAAACTTAAAAATCATGATTTTCCAGAATCTACCATTTTTCCAGAATTCCAAAAATTCCAGATTTAATAAATCCCGTCAAAACCGTCTTTAAAACCCGTTTTCACAATTAACGATTCCATTAATAAAACTTATCGTTCCTAACTTTTTATTAAAGCACTAAAAATCTTAAAATTACATTTTATCATGAAATCATCAGAATCATAATTTTTTCCAGATTTAAACCAAAGACCAGAAATCGAGAATTTAAACAACAAACACGGTTTTAACGATAAACGATGATTTAAAGTGATTAATTAATTCATACACTTAACAATTCCGAAAAATTATGAAATAATTCAGAAAGTTCTATTTCACCAGAAAGTTTCAGCACGTCAAAAATCAGATTAAAATAAAATGTTTAAGTAATAGAACTTAAAATCGGCTTTTAATCGTTTTTGTCCGAAAACGTTAATAATTCAATAATCGATATCAAAAATATTAGAAAAATACTAAATTATTAAAAATCATCAAAAACAACATTTTTCCAGAATATAAACATATATTATATGTTTAGGCCGATTATTACGATTTTACAAATTAATATAACAATTTAATCGTCAATCTCGTAAAAGCGATAAAAATATCGAAACATGCAAACTTCAACTTTAAAATTTTTTCCAGAATCCGTGACATACATATATTGCCAAAAATAAAATATAAAAATATATACATGCAAATACTCAATTAAAATCTTGAAATACCGAGTAACATCGACGTTACCTCTACTCCAAATCTGAGTCGATAATATATTCGTCGGCTTCGGGATTGTCCAAAAATCCTACCAAACACGGAATTCATGGCAGAAAAATACCATGAGAAAACTAATAAAAATCAAGGTAAAAATTGATCGAAAATGACGTCGATTAATACCTTAACGAAGAGAACGGAAAGAGGGTTATTATGACGATAAAAATGATGCGATAGGGACTCGAAATGGAGCAAAAATTTGCCTAAGATGGAGGAGGGAGTACACGGCCAAATGAGAGGGAGAGAGGTTGAGTATATTTTTTATGACAAGAATGAATAAGGTGTAGTATGGAAAATGGATGGTTTTCAAAAATATAAATGAGATTAATAGTTTTGATGAAAACTATGTGCACCATGATTAAAATGGCCGGCCAAAATGAGTTGATAAGGGAGTATGAAAAGTTTTGTTAATAATTCAACAAATAAATGAAAAGAAATTATCTTATGTTTACGTTTTAACGTGATAAAGTGAAACGTTTAAATAAAACGTAATAAAACTTGTGACCAAGGGCTTAGTTGGTCCAAAATGTGAGTAAATGGTCTCAAATAATTTATAAGCTGATAAAAAGTAAAATCGTAAAATAGTTAAAGGCATTTCAAAGTAATTCGAGTAAACCTCGCGTAAGAAAATAATTATTCGCGAAGCTTCGTAATAAAAATCATTAACAACTAATCTTTTGTAAATAAAAATATTTACTAGTTGAAAATATTATAGAAACGTATTCAGACATTTTTAGGAAAAAGAATAACTTAAATCCAAGCTTAAAAATGTCAATTCGAAGAGAAATAGAATTCCTTGCGGAAAAATTAATTAGTTTACGAAGAAACCAAATAAATGGATTTAAAAAGAATTTAAATCTTTAAAATTAAAATAAAAATTATTAAACTCAAAAATTAAAATAGCGCTTAGTAAAATGATGAAATATGAAGCCAAAAGTGACAGAGTTAAGACGGATTCCTAACGGAAAGAATAAAAACGCTTAGGAAAAATAGCGGGTGTTACAATCCTCCCCACTAAAAGAAAGTTTCGTCCTCAAAACTAAGAATAAGCAGATAGGAAATCGAGGTTTACCTTACTCGAAGAGTTGAGGATGCTTAGCTCGCATTGAAGACAAATATCTATTCCAAGAAGAATTGGGCTAACCAACCCGAAGTTTAAAATCTTTTGATTAATGAAATCGTAAAGTAAAGTTAATTGATAAAATAACAACGTTAAATTACATTTGTAAACAAACTCGAAGGAAATAGGATAACCAAAATATTTTGAAAACAAAAGTAAAATATTTTGATTAAGAAATTCGATATTATTCCTTTTTTTTTTGATGAAACAAAATTTAGTTTGGAGAAATCAAATTTTGTAGTTAATAAAAATTGCACCAGCCGTCAAACATTTTCAATAACAGATTCAAAAGTCCACAAACAATAAAATGACAATCAATTCTCAAAACGTTAAAATTTAATGTTATCAAAGTAATTATGAAAGTTTTCAAAAATGTTATCAAACTTGAACATACAAGATAATTTCGACAATGTTAAAACGTTTTACATAACAATCCTATACAAATTGAAGTACTTGGAAATATAAAAGTCTTCATAAAATTTTGATTGCTTGAAAATCAAAAATTAAAAATAATTTCGAAATAATTTAAAATAAATTATTAAGGCATTTTGAAATAGATCTAAATATAAATATCAACCAAAGATAAAACAAAGTTGTAGACACCCACATTTTGACCGCCAGGTGTCTATAGTAGTTTCCGACAAACACCCGATGATGATCGGACGCTAACGTGCTCTAACGTACTCGGAAATGGGCTCGAAATGATGGACATTTGGCTTAGGCATTTTACGGAGTACAAATCTCACAAAACCAACCTCAAATTCAAGCCCAGTGGGTCGTTTCGAGTCAAATAACACTAATTTGGGTCGAATCCGTCACCAGGGGTAAAACCGTCTTTTAACGACCGAGTCAAAACCCGGTCAAAGATATTTCTCGAGACCCGTGAGTCCACCGTGACATCTCACACGGTTGGTCCACACTCCAACTCCACAAAAATCAAACTACACAAAATAATAAACAATTCCGTTTAAGGTAGAATTCGATCCCGAGTAGGAATCCTATCCGAGAACCGACTCAAACACTCAACCGAGCTAAACCACTCGGCCAAGTAGTACATACCAGCCGGTATTCCTCTTTTCTTCCCACACAAGAAAACGGAATTCTCGTTCTCCTCAGCTTCTTACTCAAGCGGTAATTCTAGCTCAAACAGAAGTCCTATTCAAAAATCAATTCGAGTATCCGACCGAGTGTAAAACACTCGGCCGAGACAGCCCAAAACAAGAGCAAATCCACCGGTTTGCCTTTTCTTCCTCCACAAGAAAGCGGAATTCTTATTTCCCTCAAATTCCTACATTTCCTATCCTAAGCGGTAGTCAAACTCTCCCAAGCCAAGGTCGGGAATTTCCTATAAATAGCCCCTTGCATCCAACACAAAAAGGACATGGATTAACACCAATTTCACACATTTACACACGATTCTTCAGCAATAGTTATCTAGCATCCCGACACATATAATTCCTTAGCATCGCTAAACCGATATTACGTTCGAAACCCGAAGGAAAACCGGCTCCCATACCCGAACCTTCACCCGTCCGAACCTTCACCCTAACCCAACCGACGTTGCCTCGACACTCCCGTGCCTAGCCACATTCCGACGAGTCCCGATCCGAGTCAACAAGAGCATGTAGGTTGAGGGTGTAATCAAACCCGATTTCTTCCTTTCTCTCCTTTTCTCCTCTTCGTCCGTTTTTGTTACGGGTCTAGAGTCGTTTTTTTATTATTTTTCTAATATCGTTATTAACGAAAAACTATTTTCATAACGAATATTCTTAAACATACGATATCGATTTTTCTATAATCGAATATCGTATCGAAAAGAATTATATTAAGATTTCGACGATATCAGAAATCGTTACATCTTTTTTTTTTCCGTCAAAATTCTTTTCTTTTACTTTTCGTTCAAAATAACAATTTTCGAACAAAGACGGACAGACCCGCACGCGAGTCGCGCCATGCCCAGGCGACTCGCGCGCAGGCCTGGAATCCGGGACTTCTTTTTTTCAACTTTTTCGTTCGTTTTATTATTTATTCTTCGGTCGATTTCTAAAATTACATCTTTTCTAAAACTATTCCAAGTATTCGATATTAATTTCGTAGTTAACTGTCGAATATAAAGAATATCGAAAATATTAAATCGAGTACGAATCATGCAATATTCGTACGCGATTTAATACGAACTTCGAGTTTTCGAAAACCGGCACCGAGACAGGCTACCACGCGACCCGCCGGCATCTCGGGCGAGTCGCGCGGCCGGCTGTCATGCCGCGCCCTTTTCGTCTTTTTTATTATTTTTCGAACTTCGTTTTTTTATACAAAACAACGTTCTTTTCAAACAATATTTTTCAGATTTCGATTAATATTTATTTTCTCGATTTCGCATATTTATTTTTGCTATTATTATTTACAAATCGATACTAACTCGTTTGTTTGTTTTGTAGCAAATTCATCCTTTTTATCTCATTTGTTTTATTATACTAAAACGAATCTCGCATGCTAAATTCAACTTTGACGTTAATCAATTTTTCATGCATTAAACGACATAGCAACCCATTCAATTCCTCACATGCTTAGGAAAACAATGTTTGCATATCATTCATCGTATTACTAACACGCGCATTAAAACGTCATTCGATATCCTAGTAGAGGCCGCTAATGTGCGGGCGGGGTTGGGTGTTCTTAGTGAACTTCCCAACACGTACCCTCACCCCTTACTCAGAACCGTGGTTTCCGGATGTCCGAAACCATTGGCAACGAGAGTCATTCAATATACGATTAACCGCTCCAGTCGGCATCTATATCGATATGCAAAAGGGACGAGCCCAATAAACTCTCACATCGGAAATGGGCCGTATTTTGTACACGGCCCACTACGACATAGAGTGGGCTCGAACGGTTCCGAATAACCATAAAATTCGGTGGCGACTCCGACTTCGATTTAAATTTCCATTTGACCATCTCATGGAGATTCATTCGCCTCCCCAAACCCGCGCGTGGCCGCGTCGGGGTGGACCTATGTCATGTCCACAATTTGGCGACTCCGCTGGGGATTTTCCGATGAGTTAATAACCTTCGGTGTCCTCAGGGTGAGACTCGAATAGAAATCGTTTGACTAGTACAATGCGCGTTTTAGTTTTACGGTTCATGCATAACCCCATTTTCCCGGGCCGGTACTCGCGACCGACGTCCCACTATACCGTTGATATAGTCCAAACTGGTTATGTCAAAGGTGTCCATTAGCCGATTCATATGGGTTTTACGGCATGTCCTAATCTCAACTCGAGTTAGGGAGTCCGCCCCGATTCTTGATAGGCTGTGTACACTGGTATAGACCCTTACAGACTGACCGAGACTTAGATTAAGAGCATACATGGCGTCATTATACTGTTTCCATGACTACGTGCTACTTGATCCACATCTTTTTCAAAACCGTCATCTTTTCAAAATTTGCATCCTTTTTCAAATATCCAATTTCAAAACCCGGGTCATATACCGAACTTAGGACTTATGATTTTACTCAAAATAGCCTTTTTTTAGCCGGTATAATGCCCAATTCAAAACTCGAAAATATTTTCGAAACCCGACATCCGGCCCACTCCTTTTCTTTTTTCGAAAAAGGGCCGGATTTCTCCACCCGATTCATTTCGGGCTTTTCAAAAAAAAAATCACATTTTAAAACCTTCCTCTTCTTAGGACTTCCCGTATTTAGCAGTGTCGGGTCGTGTCATAAGTCGTTGAAGTCTCTGGCGTCGAAACTCCGTCGATCTTACATCACGAGTTCCCCCCCCCCCCCATCCTAGTCCGCCTTACCTAACTAAGGCAAGGCCCACCTACGTAGGACATACTCCTACAAAGGTTGGCCCGTTTACACAATCGAGTCTAAAAGTCTGGGAATGTCTCACGTGAACCTTCCTCCGGACGGGGCCCAACCCACAGCGTTGGATCCTGAGGAAGGCCTACCTCTTCACAAGTCACCCGTCTAGGTGTCTTTTTCCGAGTCATTTACCGTCTTTTTAGTCTTCTTTTTTTTTTCCTTGCTCGGGATGTACTTTCCTTAGGATTCGGGTTAAGTTGCTAATTACGCGGTGCTCTTACAGACAGGCCACCCTTCACTCGAACCATGACGCAAAAAGCCATAGATGAGTTGAACACCACGTTGGCCCAAATCCAGACCCAATTGAGGCAAATGAGGGAAGATCAGATCGCTATCGTCACCCGGGTTAGTGCCGTAGAACAGGGAACTCCTAACGCCTCGATCGATGACGATGGGCCCTTAGCCGCGCTAGCCGGCGCAGTCCAAAAGCTGCAGGAACAAGTCCACTCGACCACCAGAAACACCATTCTCACGGAAAATGCCCGTACCTATTCGACCCTAACTGATGAATTGCCCGCTAACCTTAACCTAACGGGCTTACCAATGTTCGATGGGACCGAAGATCCGGTACTTCATATTCGGGCTTTCAAAGACTTCATGGCTGTCAAGGGGGTCAAACCGACCATGTTCAAGCATCTCTTTGCTTCCTCTCTGGAGAAACACCCAAAAGCCTGGTACTACAGGCTCGACCCCAAGAAATTCAAAACTTGGGACGACGTTGCAATGGAATTCGCACGGAACTACGCGGATAATGCTGAAATTCAGACTACCATGCGTACTATGGAAGTTATGGCCCAAGAACCAAAGGAGGGTTTCACCAAATACCTCCAAAGGTGGCGGATCGAAAGTGTTAAGCTGGTTGACAAGCCCGGCGAAAAAGATCTAGTGGAGGCCTTTGTCAAAAACCTCCTCCCTGCTTACCGAGTCCATCTCAGGTACGCTATTATACCCGACTTCGCAACTTTGACCGAAATGGGTACCAGAATCGAAGACGATTTAAGGCAAGAGAGCCTTAATAAGGCCTCTACCAAGGGATATCAAGGAGCTAGTTCATCCTCCAGTAAGCCCGCCAACACAACGGCGGCCCGAAGCATCTTCGACGAGGTAAACTCACTCGACACCTCAACCAAGAAGAATACTCCAAATCGGGTATTCACTGACATAGGGACAACCTATGCTAATGCCTTACAAAGGCTATCTTCGAAGGGCCTAATTCAACCGATTGGCCCAACTCCGGAAGTTCCCGTAGAAAAACGGTCCAAAAGCTACAACATTCAGGCCTATTGCCACTATCACCAAGGCAATGGGCATGACACGGAGAAATGCTGGAAATTGAAGCATCTTATTCAAGATCTGATCGAAAATGGGAAGATACCGCTGCCAAGTGACAAGCCAAGTAACAAAAACAATCCTCTCGCTACTCATGCTATTTTTACTGGAGAGGTAGTTGACTGCACTCATCTCATTTCACCTTTCATTTCCCAAATCAACGGGATATGGAATGACGATGAAGACGATATCTACCTGGCTAAAGGGGAGGCCATCCCCGTCACTATCGAGGAAATCCGGAAGGCTAAAGCCAAAGCACTGGCCGGTACACATACCATCACAGCCACCCCGGAAACCGTCACTGAACCTTCCAGGACGGAGCTCACTCCTGAAGAACCGAACGCCGACACGGCTCTAGTCAGGCAATTGAAGAGGGTCCGAACCGATATTACTATATGGCAGCTTTTGGTTAGTTCACAGGAGCATCGAGCAGCACTTACCAAGGCCCTTGATGAAATCAAGGTCGACTCATCGGTTACCCCCGCTGAAATGGTAGCCACGGTCTTACCATATCCCAAGGACAAGCCCAAAGGAGAAGGCCCACTTATCACCTTCTCTGAATCCGACCTTCCACCATTCGGGACCACGCATAACTTGGCCCTATATATCACGGTGATTTGTCGAAACAAATATCTTCCGATGACCCTAATTGATGACGGGTCCGCAGTTAACGTCCTTCCTTTAAGGACAGCCAAGGCCCTCGGCATTACCGAGGCTGACTACCTTCCGACCGCAAAGACTATCCAGGCTTTTGATGGGAGCCCAAAATCAGTTGCTGGGGCCGTTAAACTAACCATCATAACGGGCCCGATCGAGAAGGAGTTAGAATTCCAAGTGATCGATGTTACTTCATCTTTCAATCTGCTACTTGGAAGACCATGGATTCACGCGGTCAAAGCAGTATCTTCCACTCTTCACAGAAAGGTCAAGCTACCTTTACAGGACGGGATCATCACCCTCGAAGCTACTCCCATAACCGTGTCCAGCTGCAACACGACGGGCTCAGCCGACCCACGAGGGTTCAACTTTGTGGGAATGATCGAAGAAGGGTACCTTTTTCAGCCATACTTCACCGTTAGCATCTATACGATGCTACAGAACCTAGGTTGCCTACCGGGAGTCACATCAAGGCCATATCTTTCACCGGGAAAGATCATCGAAACCCTGAACAACGGGCAATCTCACTTCGGTCTAGGCTATACTATGGCATCCGGCTACACGAAACAAACCAAGACGGTCACGTTCGTCACCCCGGTATTCGAAACCGTGCAAACAGGCCTCTATCGGCCCACCATCTCATATCCCGGGACCAAACTGGCTCGGGAATGCAATTTCATTCCAGATGACATATTTGCCCTTATCCAGGCCGAATCAAAGGAGGGCCCAAGCAACACCGAGCCCGTTCTAGGACTACTCTTTGGGGAAGACAAGATCATCCCTACCCCTAAGCAAGAACTAGTCAGCTTGATCCTTCGCAGCAGCAACTTTGATCCAACTAAACTGATCTCGGAAGTTGGTGCCGACACCGGGAAGAGAGCTTGGAGGAAGACAATCAAGTGGACCGACAGTCAGGGTCGAGTCTACAAGCTAACTACTGGTGAAGGAGATATGCACGCCATCGAGTCTGAATCTGAGTCCGAGTCTGAGTCAGAGTCAGAGTCGGAGTCTGAGTCAAAGTCTAGAGGGTCCAGTACTAGGATCGAGTCTGTAACCCCTCTCCCTTCTTTAGCCCCACCACCCAGAGCCCCGGAGTCTGTCCCGAGGGCTCTCCCTATCCCGCCTCTGACCAACAATCAGATGGCAGCTCTCTTCGAGCTCTTTTCAAAATTTACTATCAATAATAACGATAACCGTTCTGCTTACGACTTGGCTTATTTTCAAAATGTTTTCAAAAATCTTACTTGCAATGACATTGAGAAACCCGACGAACAGGTACCATTGCCTCCGCATCTAATTGAGCAACTCGAACAAAGGGAGTCCCGAAATCCGGTAATCGAAGAAACCGATTCCATCAATGTAGGAACCCCTTTAGAGCCTCAGATACTTAGGATGGGCCTATCTTTAGATCCCGAGGAGAAACAACAATTCACGGACCTCCTCCAGGAGTTCAAAGACGCCTTTGCATGGTCCTACAAGGACATGCCGGGAATAGACCGGGAAATAGCTGAACACCGAATACCCATCAAAGACGGGTACAAGCCGGTAAAGCAGAAACTCCGAAGAATGAGGCCCGAATGGTCTCTCAAAGTCAAAGAAGAAGTGGATAAACAATTCAAAGCAGGCTTTATTCAAGTGTCTGAATACCCGGACTGGGTCGCGAACATAGTACCGGTACCTAAAAAGGACGGCAAAGTCCGAGTATGTGTAGATTTTCGGGACCTTAATAAGGCCAGCCCAAAAGACGATTTTCCGTTGCCACACATCGACATACTGGTGGATAACACGGCCGATCATGCTCTCCTATCATTTATGGACGGGTATGCCGGATACAATCAGATCAAAATGGCGGAAGAAGACATGAGTAAGACCACCTTCATCACACCTTGGGGGACTTACTGCTATACTGTGATGCCATTTGGGCTTATTAACGCTGGTGCCACTTATCAACGGACCGCTACTACTTTATTGCATGACATGATGCATAAGGAAGTAGAGGTCTACGTCGACGATAGGATTGTCAAGTCAAAAGACCGAAACGGGCACATTACAGCCCTAAGGAAGTTCTTCACCCGACTACGCAAGTACAATATGAGGTTAAACCCTAAAAAATGCAGTTTCGGGGTAACATCGGGCAAGCTACTGGGCCACATTGTCAGCCAACGGGGCATCGAAGTTGACCCAGCAAAGATCAAGGCCATAACCGAGATGCAACCGCCTAAAACCGAAAAGGAGATAAGGGGGTTTCTCGGGAAAGTCCAATACTTAAGCCGATTCATTTCAAAGCTAACCATGGTATGTGAACCCATTTTCAAGAAACTGAAGATAGGAGAACAAACACTATGGGACGACAAATGTCAAATGGCTTTCGATAAGATCAAGGAGATTCTATCCTCTCCACCGGTGCTAATGCCACCTCAGCATGGTTTGCCTTTATCGCTATATTTAACAACGACTGAGACAGCCATGGGCGCTATGCTAGCCCAGACGGTCAATTCTGAAGAACGGGCCATTTACTACATCAGTAAGAAGTTCTTGGAGTATGAATGCAAATACACTATGCTCGAGAAGACATGTCTAGCATTAGTATGGGCCACTAAAAAGCTCCGACACTATATGCTTAGTCACGAGGTACATGTGCTATCCAAAATGGATCCAATCAAATATCTATTCGAGAAGCCCATCCTTAACGGCCGTATATCCAGGTGGACTTTAATGCTAGCTGAGTTCGACCTCAAGTTCGTACCTTTAAAAGCCATCAAGGGCCGGGTAGTAGCAGAGTTCCTCGCCGATAGCCCGGTATCCGAGGAAGGTCACACCGATACTTTGGCCTTTCCAGATGAAGACATATTCCATACCGACACCAACACATGGGATCTGTATTTTGACGGAGCGTCCAACTTTCGAGGATTTGGTGTCGGGATCTTGCTAATCTCGCCACAAGGTGAACATACCCCGTTATCCATCAAGCTAGATTTTGACGTGACTAATAACACAGCCGAATACGAAGCGTGCATTCACGGGTTGCAAGCCGCCGCCGATTTAGGAGTAACAAACCTCCGGGTCCACGGTGACTCATCATTAGTCATAAACCAAACCCTACAAAAATGGAAGACTCGGAACGCAAATCTCGTGGCTTACCAAGCACGAGTAAGGGTTCTCGAAAAACAATTCCAAAAAGTGGAGTACATTTATCTGCCTCGGGAAGAAAACCAGTTTGCAGATGCTCTCTCAAAATTAGCATCTTTACTGAATATCCCAGCACATCTAACCAGCATGCCCATTTGTGTCGAAAGACGGTCAGAGCCGGCATACATCAACGTTATTCAAGATATCGAAATAACTGATCCAGAACCTTGGTATCAGGCTATTCTAACCTACTTGACGTCAGGGGAATATCCTCCGGGAGCTGAAAACCGGGCCAAGAAAGCTCTACGAAGATGGGCAACCCAGTTCATCCGCACAGACGATGGACAGTTGTACAAAAAGACAGCACAGGGGGCTTTACTTCTATGCATTGACAAAACTCGAGCCGAAAGAGTTATGGCCGAGGTGCACGATGGCGAAAACGGACCACACATGAATGCCCATATGTTGGCCCGAAAAATCGCAAGACTCGGTTACTATTGGAATAGCATGGAAACTGACTGTCAGATGTATGTTAAACACTGTCATAATTGTCAGATTTTCGCTAATGTTCAGCATATGCCTTCATCCTTACTATATACGATGACATCACCATGGCCATTCTCGACATGGGGAATTGATATAATCGGGAAAGTGAACCCTTCTGGGACAGGAGGTCACTGTTTCATTCTAGTGGCTATCGACTATTTCACCAAATGGGTCGAAGCCGAGTCATACCGGATCTTGAATGCCAAACATGTGGCTAAGTTCATCCAAAACAAAATCATATGTCGATATGGGATTCCACACGAGTTCATCAGCGATCACGGGACTCATTTCCAAGCTGAAACTGCCACTCTACTGGAAAAGTACAAGATCCAAAGGCATACATCGTCACCTTACCGTCCTCAAACAAATGGAGCGGTAGAAGCGGCCAATAAAACAATTGTCACCATTCTTAAAAAGATGGCTGAGAATTACCGGGATTGGCCCGACAAAATACCCTTTGCCTTATGGGGATATCGGACATCAATTCGAACTGCAACCGGAGCAACTCCATATTATCTGACATATGGAATGGAAGCAGTCCAACCGGTCGAACTAGAAGTACCGTCCCTTAGGATTCTGCTCGAAAGCCAGGTACCTGAAGCAGATTGGGTCCAGGCCCGATATGACTCGCTAATCCTCTTAGACGAACGGCGATCCCGGGCTCTGAATAATATTCAGATATATCAGAAAAGGATCCAACGGGCTTTTAACAAAAGGGTTAGGCTCAGGAACATCAAAGAGGGCGATCTAGTCCTAAAATCTGTTCGAGCTTTACTACCAGTTGACCCAAGAGGAAAGTTCAAACCCAATTGGGTTGGGCCATATTTAGGGAAGAAAATTCTTTCAGGAGGAGCAGTAATGCTAACAGACTTGGACGGAAACGAATTCGTTAATCCAACAAACTTGGACCAACTGAAGCGTTACTACCCATAAACCCTATTTCAATGTCATTTGCAAAGAGTTTATAAAAACGTCTTTTTTATGAATTTTCAAAATTTTAAGCAAGTCAATAAGTTAGGATCATTTATCCTACCGTTGCACATCTCGAATTAATAATCTTGATGTATTCGAAAATTGCAAAAATCTGAACTACGGAAGGTTTGATTCCATTAATTTTGGATACGTAGGCAACCCCTCAAAAGGGTACAACTATTGCAATAACGAAAAGACGGGAACGGTATTCACTAATATGTCTTTTTATTATTACAAAAAGAAACAACAAAATCACACCACAAAAAATAGTAGTAATACTTAAATAATAAATTTAGGAGACTACTCATACATTTTGCCCTTTCCCTTATCTTTCGGGTCACGTGGAGCCCGAGGCCGACGGGGCGGGGGCGAACGTTCCCTAATCACAAGGGGAACTTCCTTTGCTCGAACCCGCTTCTTCGATTTTGGGTTTTCCACCCTTTGCACCGGTTCAAGCCGAGCCCTAACCGGCTCGGGGAGTCTTTCTCGAGGACCAAGTCGGTCCTTAGCAGCTAGTCTTGGCCCTAGTCTCCTTTCTAAATCCGTCTGGGGGCTCACTCTCCCCCGTGCACCCTTATTACTGGACCCTTCAGTCTGAGTCTTAGATTTTCTTTTCTGACCTGTCGAAGTATCTCCCTCAGTAAAGAAGCTCCTATTATCCTTAGCATGCTCTCGACGTAACAGGTCATAAGCCTCGTCAATTTTCAGGGCAGCCCGGGTCTTAGCTAAGTCAGCTCGGGTCCATCTTACATAGGAATCGGTCACCCAGATTGAATGAGAATTTTTAAGAACAGGCCAGGTAGCTCGTGTATACCACCTTTGCATCCAGGTGTCACACATCACATCCGTCAGCTGAGTAGATTCACTCACAACGGCCTCGATTTCTGGGATTCTTTGTGCCCGACCATATTGCCTAAGTATGCGATCGGGAAAGAGGTGAATTGTTTGCCTAAAAGATAGGATTACCTGATATCTAGCCCTATCTCGAGACTCTAGACCAGTCCAAAGGTAAATAGGCCACCATGGCACGGCCCAACGGATTAACAGGCCCCCATGGAAAGATAGCACCTCATCCCAGTATTTTTGGGTATTGAAGCGGGAAAAGGCAATAGCTCGTCTCCTTGACATAACTTGCCTAGGTTGATATCGGCTCACATTTAAAGGGGGATCCAAGATCGATAACCTCTCGAATAGCCACAGCTGAAAAATCCAAAAAAAATCAAAATTGCAAAAATCGTCAAAATCACGTGAAAAAAAAAAAGAAAAACGTGAAAAGACGTGAAAACCGCAGAAGCCGGGAAATCGGGAAAAAACCGCGCAAAACCGGAAAAATGGGAGAAGCCGAAAATTCAAAAAATTCAAAAAACGGCATACCTGTAGAAGACGGGTACTCCCAGTCAACCTGGCTGACAGATCCCTCTTACGATTGTCCAAACCCTGGATAATCTCCCCTGTGATCAGCCAAGCCGGGCTGTGCTCCGTCTCCATCAGGTCAGCCACGGTGAAAAGTCTGACATGGCCCATGCAAGATAACAAGTCCATATGTCCTTCGAAGGCATAAACATGGAGCATACAAAAAGTGAAGGCCCTACGGCTATGAACCGGCCTGACCCGGACATCATCTGGATTCATGAATTTTTCAGCCAGGTCGATCAGGGAAACGGTATCTCCTTCTAGCATACGGGATACCTCCATATGGGAAAGCCCTAAGAATTCCCTTAACTTCCTCCTTGGGTCAGAAACCGAAAAAGGGATAGCAGGGCGAAGTATAAGATTTCATCCTCCTGCAGCAGCAATTTCCTCAGGAATAGGGCAAATCTCTCCTCGAGGAAAACTAAATACATGATATGTGTCATCCCAATAGGATAGGCAAGCATCCAAGAAGTGACAGTCTACTTGCATCTGACGGATCACGGACAATTGGGTAACGCCATTCTGATTTAGGATAGCCCTATCGGCATCCTTAAAATATTTGGACCACTCGTGCAACATTCCGACTAATCGGTCGATTCCCATATTTATTTTAAGAAAGAATAATTTTTTTCTTTAGAATTGAGGAATTATGGAATTATGGGAATTAATGGAGCAAGAAGGGGTATTTATAGCATAAAAATAAGTTCTCCTCCTCACCTTAGGATTCCCAATCCTAGAGCATTTAGCATACAAGCCATTGTCCTAAGACTTAGCTAAGTCATCCCGAGCATTCCTATTCCTTTTCAAAGTCAAAACAAAAATTCTCTATTTTTTTTTTTTTAAAAAAAAAAAAGACTTTTTCAAACTCAAAAATTCAAACCCTTTTCTCAAAAAATTTTATTCCCCAGCACGAGTCATTTTTCCTACAAATATTACATGCAAAATTTTGCAGCTTTGCATAAATATGTACAGGACGGCTCAAGCAGGACCATGCGATTTACATAACTCCCCAGCGGTATTTAACAAGGTGAGCCCACATACAGGCCCATTTTAAGTCTCATGCGACGAATTCCCAACGGAGCTATCATCAATTCAGGTACATTTCTAGCCCATGGCCGGCGGGCCCTTCACGCAGGTCTAATGGACCCTAAACGACCCGACCGGAAGCTACCGGGTTTTAATCCTTGATTGACCTGGTAGCTACTCTGACTTTCGCCCTGTCCAAGCCTCAGTCAGAGTGGGGGCTCTGTAGACACCCACATTTTGACCGCCAGGTGTCTATAGTAGTTTTCGACAAACACCCGATGATGATCGGACGCTAACGTGCTCTAACGTACTCGGAAATGGGCTCGAAATGATGGACATTTGGCTTAGGAATTTTACGGAGTACAAATCTCACAAAACCAACCTCAAATTCAGGCCCAGTGGGTCGTTTCGAGTCAAATAACACTAATTTGGGTCGAATCCGTCACCAGGGGTAAAACCGTCTTTTAACGACCGAGTCAAAACCCGGTCAAAGATATTTCTCGAGACCCGTGAGTCCACCGTGACATCTCACACGGTTGGTCCACACTCCAACTCCACAAAAATCAAACTACACAAAATAATAAACAATTCCGTTTAAGGTAGAATTCGATCCCGAGTAGGAATCCTATCCGAGAACCGACTCAAACACTCAACCGAGCTAAACCACTCGGCCAAGTAGTACATACCAGCCGGAGCTAAACCACCACATTCCATTTACCTTCCATCTTTTCTACTCCTTCCATCTTTCTCCACGGGGTATTCTTATATATTGGGTTTGAAGAGTCGAAGTGGGTGTATTTCGGAGCTAATCTTGCAAAGACCATCTTATTATTATTATTATTATTATTCTTTTTTTTTGCAAGAAAGGTATATCTTATAAAACCAATAAGATAGTAATCTTACAAAAGTAAACCCAATATTGGGAAATAACCCTACTACATCAATCTCAAAATATTGATATTAACCACTTTATTTCGAAGCCTAGTAAAAACATCAAATTTAATTCTTCGCACAATACTGTCACTCGAACTAGCCTTCTCCTCAAAGATTCGTGAATTTCTCTCGACCCAGATGAAGTAAACCGTAGCACGCAGCAAGACAGCAACAATACCACCGATTTTTCCAATGTCTTCTATTCCTCTTGTTCGCGCTCCACTGTAATTTCTCTTTTAGATGAAAGCTTCGACCTGTTATCTGCATCCAACATAGCAAATTTTGCCAAACTTGCCTTGAAAAGTTGCAGTGGAAGAAGAGGTGCGCTCCCATCTCTTCTTCTTGAAGGCATAGAGCACATCTACTCACCATAGCCATACCTCTTCTTTTTAAGTTGTCATTGGTAGCCAACTTCTTCATTCCTGCTAAGACGGAGATGATTCTGTGCTTAGGAGCATTAGTAGATTGATGAAGACCCCGCACACATACCAAAACTCTAAGTTTCGGCCTGAACCAATCATAGGCTGCCCCAACCTTAAACACCCTACCATTCGCCCAACTACACACCAACTGTTCAGCTGCAGCCGGACTCCCAACAGCATCTAACAGCTCATCTCTGATAGCCAGGATACCATTGAGTGTAGCAGTGTAGCGTTCAGATATGGAGATATTCCAAATGTTTTTTCCTTTGAGCACATAGCACCTATGCCAGGCACTCCACAGACCTCCTCTCCCTGTAACAAAACACCATAACCACCTAGCCATAAGGGCCTTGTTCCAGTAAAGAAGATTCTTTACATTGAACCCTCCCTCATTCCAATTATAGCAAATACTATCCCATCCTTTGAAGATCATCCTACTCTTATCACTGCCTCCCGTCCAGAAAAATCGAAGGCTCATTTGATCTATCTTCTTAGCAACATTAATAGGAAAAATAGCATTTGAACACCAGTAATTTGTTAACCCAAAAATAACAGAGTTTAAGAGTTGCAACCGGCTAGCATAAGATAAAAAGGTTGATGACCAATTATTAATTTGAGCCCCAATCTTACTTATGAGAACCTGATACTCTCCCCTCCTATTATTCACAGAGTTAAGTGGAAGACCTAAATACCTGCAAGGAAAGTAGCCAACAGAAAAACCAGTTTGAGCCAAGATAAGGTCTTTAACCTCTGTCGAAACACCTCCAAAGAATATGCTAGTTTTATCACAATTGGCATGAAGCCCAGATTCTAAGGAGAAGTCAGATAGCGCTTGCATTACAGCTGCCACTGAAGGCAAGTCGCCCCTAGTAAAAACCATCAGATCCTCGGCAAATACAAGGTGATTCCAACACAGCTGCCTACACTTAGGGTGGTAGGAAACCATTCTCTACTGATTAATGTCCCTAAGTCTCCTCGAAAGTACCTCCATACTTAAGACAAAGAGGTAAGGGGATAAGGGATCCCCTTGCCTTAATCCACTCCTCCCTCAAGTCAATCTTCATCAAGCACCTAGGCGTTATGTAGGCACGTCCATAGTTCTTAATCAAAGGCTGCGATAAGGCAATATTAGCATGAATGCTCCGACCCGGAACAAAAGCAGTCTGTTCCTGCCCAATAATATCTTCCAAAACCTCCTGAACTCTCAAGGTGAGGATCTTTATTGTTAGTCACATACTTGGCACACCATGTAGGGGGATTACTTGTGGGTTAGTAGGGGGATTAAGGGTAGAATATGGGTGATTAGGGTTTGATTAGGGGTAAAGGGTGAATCTTTATTGTTAGTCACATACTTGGCACACCATGTGTTTGTTGAAATGCTTGTTTGAGTTGTAGTGGCATGCTTCTCATGCTAGTCTTCCTCTACTCATTGTTTGTCTAGTATGTGGTCATGTTGAGAATAGTCATTATACATACCATGTGGACTAGGGTTTAGACGTCATCAAGCGCGAAACCACCTTGACATCGGTTTAAGTTGCGACAGCCCGGACTGAATCTAGCAATTAGGAGGCACCTACACCCTTGACCACCCAAGTCACCCTACTACACTTATGAACCCGACCTAACCCACCTCTTCTTCATATTTTATTCATCTTATTAGTTAGCCTCATTTCTTTAGTTTGCTAGTTGGTTTGTGTTTAGTTATTCTATTTTAGCCTCGTGTAGCCTAGTTCATCATTAGTCTAGTTCTTACCTCCCCTCCATCATAGTTTTCCATTTATCGCTTCTTTGTGTTTGTCAGTGTGACCTAGTCTCGTTTTAGGCCAACCTAGTCTAAACCTTGCGACACCGTCTCCGTAGACATGACCCGACTTACCCTAACTACCGTTAGGTGCTAGT
This sequence comes from Agrostemma githago, assembly GCA_958450325.1. Lineage (NCBI taxonomy): Eukaryota > Viridiplantae > Streptophyta > Magnoliopsida > Caryophyllales > Caryophyllaceae > Agrostemma > Agrostemma githago. Next base: position 28,351,335 of record OY288248.1, read on the forward strand.
TGGTTATTATTTGATCGGCGGGATCCACGACAAATCCCACCATCAATTTGGCGCTGTTGCCGGGGACGGTGCATTGTTTAGACTTTGTTTGCTTATTTCTAGACTTAGTTACCCCTCTTTGTGCCTTTCTACCCTCTCTTGTGCATACTTTCTAGTTTTTCTTGTTTACTTAGCTTTCTTTTCTCTTTGTCTCTAGTTGTGCTTGTTTATTGTCGTTACCTAGTGCCCATAAAGCATTAGGTGTTCTCACGTTTGTTCTAGTGTGTAGTGTATGCCTAGGCGGGGAGGCGAATTCTTTCTCTTTAATCCAGAGCCGGAGAGGCTTTTTCGAGCTTTTCGCCAACGGACGATTAACCGGGTTAGGATCTCTCAACCAAGTGCAAGCAATACTCATCAAGAGCAAGCTCAAGGAAACGATTTTGAGCAAGCATTTCAAGAGACGGCCGAAGGGAATTTCACCAATCCCTTTGGATATTCTTCTCCTAGTTCCCCCTCTTCATCTACATCAACACCGTCTACACCACCATCTTCTCCCTTATATCCAAGAATGCCTAAGTTTTCTTCTCACTCAACATTCACGGAAGACGTCTTGCCGGGACCCAATGCTCTACCAGCCGCTTATGCCGGAAATTTTACGGCTAAGACTCACTTCATCCAACTTGTGGCAAGGAATCAATTTAGTGGTTTGCCCACCAAAGACCCGCACCAACACATGGAGACTTTCTCCGATTATTGCGACGCTATCTCTCAACCCGGTGTTACACAAGATCAAATCCGATGGGTTTTATTTCCATTTTCATTAATTGGAAAAGCGAAGCAATGGATTAAGAGTCTCGATAGGGCAACCATGGGCATCGACACTTGGAAGAAGCTTGCATTGGCGTTCTACCAAACTTTCTACCCTCCGGAAAAGACTAATTTGCTTAGGGCCTCCATCACCGGTTTCCAACAACGGGATGAAGAGAGTCTTTATGAAGCTTGGGAGAGGTTTAAATCTTTGGTTAGATTGTGCCCCCATCATGGACTTTCACAATGGTTCTTAGTCCAACAATTTTGGGACGGTCTTTATGAGGACTCAAGAACTATACTTAACATGGGCTCCAATGGTAGGTTCACCGAGATCGATGATGACCAAACTTGGGCGAGAATCGAAGAGATGGCGGTGCATAATTCGCAATACTCTAGGCCTAGGAAGGCAAATCGAGGAGGTAGGCACGAGGTTGATGCTATAACTCAATTAAGCATTGACCTTGGAGCTCAATTAAAGACACACATGGAGACTATTGATAAGAAGCTCCAAGGCCACCTCACTCATGTTCAAAGCATTAGTTCCTCCAACCAAGCCTCAATTTATGAAGTGAATGCTTTGGGATTTGCACCTCCTTTGCCTTATTATGGGATGTGTGACACTTGTGGAATCGTTGGTCATGATCCTATGCATTGTCAAGGGAGTATTGAGCAAGTGAATGCCTTTCAAGCATTCAAGCAAGGTGCTTCCTATTCTAATCAATACCAAGCTTCCAATCAAGTCCCTCAACAACAAGCCTTTCAACACCAACAACAACATCGTCCCTATGTTCCACCTCCCTTAAGGGACAACAACCAAGGTTATCAAGGCAACTGAAGGCCCTTTAACAACTTCAAGCAAAATAACCAAGGTACCTTCCACAACAACAATCAAGGGTTCCAACAAGGGAACTTCAACCAAGGCGGTTTTCAAGGAAACCAAAACTTCCAAAGACAACAAAACCACAACAATGGCCTTAATCAAGGCAATTCTCATGGGTTCCAAGGGAACCATCAACAACAAGCAACTCAAGCTAACCGTCAAGAAATCAAGCCTAGGAGTCGATCTCCTATTCATGATTACGGTTCTCCATTAGCCCTCACCAATACTCCGCAAAATCCACAATCTCCAACCCATGATTTCGACATTCAAAAATCTATGTTTGAGATGCAAAGAGGTCAAATGGAGATGTCAAAAAACCAACAAGAGTTCTATGCTTTTATTCAAAGGGACAACATGGCGAGAGATGCCAATACGAAGATGCTTGAAACCCGAATAGCTCAACTTGCTTCGGGTAGCTCTTCAAGGCAACCGGGGCAATTACCTCCTCAAGGTGAAACACCGAAATTCGAGCATGTGAATGCTATTACCACGAGGAGAGGTACATCTTATAACCCTCCCCCACCCCCGAATGAGCAAGAGCCAACAAGAGAAGTTGTGCCTCCGATTCAAGAAAACTCGAGCAAGGAAGATCCGATGGAGGAGCAAGTCTTATGGGAGATCGAGAGACCCCAAGAAGACAAGCTTCCCCCACTTCAAAGAAAAGACAAGGGTAAAGGGAAAGTGTCATTTGAAGAGTCCACCCCTATTGAGCAAAACAAGATCCAAATCAAGTTGCCTTTCCCAACAAGGCAAATGAAGACCAAGGTAGATTCTCAATATGAAAAGTTCCTTGACATTGTGAAGAAATTGGATGTTAGTGTCCCATTCACCGAGCTACTTACCCAAATCCCGGCATATGGAAGATTGATGAAAGATATCTTGGCTAGGAAGAGATCCATCGACAAGGAAGAGACCATTGCGTTCACAAGGGTGGTGAGCGAGCTCATTCAAGGTTCCACGCTTCCAAAGTTGAAGGATCCGGGTAGATTATCGATCCCTTGCACCATAGGCCACTACAAGATCGAAAGAGCATTATGTGATTTGGGTGCGAGTGTGAGCATCATCCCTTATTCTATTTGTTACCGACTTGGGATGAAGGAGCTTAAAAGTACCTCTATCACACTCCAAATGGCCGATAGTTCATTCAACCGACCATTGGGAATGCTAGAGGATGTGCCGGTGAGAATCGGTAAGTTCTTCATTCCAGTTGACTTCATCGTGCTCGATATGCGGGAAGATGCTATCACTCCCATTATTCTTGGGTGCCCGTTTCTACACACCGCCGGTGCTATGATCGATGTGAAGAATGGTAGGATCACCTTCGAACTAGGCGAAGAGAAGCTAGTGTTTGACCTCCAAGGTAACACTTCGCCTACAAATGATGAGTCTTGTAAAATGATCCAAGCCACGAAAGACATTGATCTAGGGGTTGAGTCGGGACAAAGCTTGAACAAGAACTCTTGTGAACTTGAGGATGATGACTCCGAGATTGGAGAGGATGAGTGCCCACATCATGGGCTTGATGACAAGTTGAAAAGCAAGGAGAAGGATGAGCCTCCTTTGGGGCCACATGAGGACCGGTGGACGTTTAGGTATGTCCCCAAAGACCAAAAGTACAAGTTCAAGTCGTTGAACTTGGAAGATCGGGATGCCCCGAGAACGTCAAGGCAAGGCCATGAAGAGCCTTGGTATGTGGTCGGTCATATCTCGAGCTTGATTGAAGACTTCGCTAGGGCCTTCGACTTGTTCTTCGTGCCCTTGATGGAGATGGAACTAGTTTTTGTGGTTGAAAAAGATTGAAGAATGTACCACCTTGGTTTGACGGAGTTCCACAAGAACCGTCTCTTTGTATATATCCCTTTTCCTTGTAGTTTGTTTCATTTTGTGAACTTCTTGATTACTTGGATTGATTGATGAGCGATGTGAGGGAGGGAATTTGATGTGTTATTTGAGTTTATTGTGATAGGTGTGAAGTGAAAGTGACTCCTAGGAGGGAGTGGTCATTGTTTGAGCTTGGATCGTATGAAGGGAAATCGGTTTTTGAAGCTTGGAACGAGCTTTTGGGAAGTTTAGAGGGTTAGAAGACTCTTCCCGGCCTAGAAGAGGTCATCCCGTCCGGGATGGAAGGCCCATCCCGACCGGGAAGGATGTCATCCCGTCCGGGATGAGGTGCACAAAAGATAGGTCTACTGACAGGTCATCCCGACCGGGACCAGAGCTTCCCGACCGGGACGAGCCGGTCATCCCGACCGGGACCACCCATCCCGACCGGGATGGACCCCCTGTCCTCCTTTGGCCTTTTCTTCATTGTTTGAGCCCACCCATCCACTTTGTACCCCCTCCCAACCTCCCTACATGTCCTTACCCACATAATATGACCCCCATACCTCACATATACATTTTCACCTCACTTTCACTTCACTTTCAACCGACTTTCACATCAAAACCCACCCCATCATACCTTTGTGCCCCAACCTTGGAACCGTATCGCAATTGGGGAGGAATAGCAACGACGACGACTAGCTACGTGCCGATTTGACTTATGAGACGATGGAGCGAGTGAGTTGCTACCCGTATGGTATGGCAACTATCCTCTCTTTTCCGTTTTTTTTATAGCTTGTCCTCTTTTGTTTATTCCCTTTCCCTTCTACACTTTTGTGTCATGGTGGCCTTCGAGGCCTTGGTATTCCTTGCTCTCGACTCTCGATGACGTGACTACATCGAGAGTCATTTTCAAAATCCAATTTTTCAAGATTTTCGACCCTTTTGTAGGAATTAGTCGGATTTGGGCGGAATCCGGGCTAGGCGACTTGATTACACCTATGCCTCCCCTCCCATTTTCTTTTATTTCTTTCTTTTTATTTTTTCCCCCATCCATATCTTTTCTTGTCTCGGCCCATGGTGACTTGACTAAGGCTGTGCAACCGGTCCGACCCGGACCGGACCCGGTTGGACCCGGATCCGGAATCGGCAAAATCCTTGACCCTGGACCCGGACCGGAAACCAAAATTCTTGACCCTGGTCCGGCCCGGAAAAATACCGGGTCCGACCCGGACCGGTTGGCCCGGTTTTGACATTTACTGCTTTCTGCAATTCTGCTACTGCTTACTGCCTTGTTGATTGTTGTACAACAACTTCTATGGTTCTATGTTGCACTTTGCATACATGAAGGAATTGAAGTCCAAAATAACGACAATGTTCAAGAAAATAAAAGTCCAAAATAACAACCATGTTCAAGAAAATAAAAGTCCAAAAGTCGAAACGGCAAATTTACAAAACGTTCCATAATTTTAATATTAAACTAAAACCATCTTAGATTCTTAGGTGACGTAGATTGTTACATCGTCCAAGCTCATCTTCTCATAATCTGTAATAGAAAAAATCAATAAAATATAAGTGGAACATCAATAAAGTTTCAAGTTTAATACTAGAAGTTCAACACCAAACTAGATAAATTAATAAGTTCAAGCACAACATGAAAAAACTTGTTACCTTTCTCTAGTTTCTCTAGTTCATCCAAGTTTTCTTCCATGTTAAGTTGAGATTCCCGAATTGATGCTCGAATCCAATCTTGCGCACATATTTGAGCTTGCACCATCTTAGACAATTAAAAACAAGAAAATAACTTCATCATTACATTAATAATGTATGTTTAAATGGGTAAATATTAGATCAATCATTTTTATTACAAATATAAATTTTACCTTTGGCGTTAAAGAACTTCTAAACTGATCAAGAGTTCGACCTCCAGCACTAAATGCGGATTCCGATGCTACCGTCGATATTGGCATAGCCAACACATCTCTAGCCATATGTGCCAAAATAGGAAATCTAATTCCATTTCCTCTCCACCAAGCTAGTATATCCTTCTCTTCATCATCTCCTTTTTGTTCATTCAAGTAACGATCAAACTCGCTTCTAATAAGGCGATTGGCCCCACTCATTTGCTTCTTGACTTGTTCTTCAATGTTACTCATATATCGCAAGGCGGATCGTGAGCTTGTTGATGATGCATTAGACATATTATTACCGACTTCACCACTGTCACCGCTTATAGCTACATGTGCATAAATACGCCTATACTCATCATACATCTCATATGCAAACTGTTTTACCTTTTCCGCCAACCGTTCTCCTTCTTCTTTCCCATACATACTACAAAGAGCAATACTCACCCCAAGGTATTTGAAACTTGGATCCAAGATAACAGCCAAATAAATCAACATATTCATTTTATCCACATCGCCCCAATATTTATCATACTTCGCCTTCATTTGGAAGGCCATTGTCTTAAACTCAGGATCATCATTTTTCAACCATTCATTAAGCAAATCATGGGTGTGACCAATTTGAAAGAAGAGAGAGTTACTAGTTACATACAATGAACCTGAGATACGATGTGTTAAATCATAAAATTCCTTTAAAAATACAACAAGCCTCTCAAGCTTATCCCAATCATCATCATCAATAGGACCCAAGTTCTCAGGTTCCAAAACAAGAGGAAGTCCTATTCGACCAAATATATCTTTATATTTTGAAGCTCTATCAAGCATTGTATAGGTCGAATTCCACCTCGTAGCAACATCAAGTGACAATGACAAACGACACTCAATTTTACACCTCTCCACTTGTTCTTTAAACAAGGCAACTCTAGCGGGGGAGTTCCTAACGTACTTGACTGCAGCACGTACCTTATCAATGTATTTTCCATGATCCTTAAGGCCATCCCAAACAATAAGATTAACAATGTGAGCTATACATCTCATATGCAAATACTTACCATCACCAATACCACCATTCTTCTTGACAACCCTTTTCAAATAAGCACATGCAACGTCATTTGAACTTGCATTATCTACTGTAACAGTAAATAATTTACCACCTAAATCTCACGCATTCAAACAATCCTCAACAGCTTTGCCAATAGCTTCCCCTTTATGACTTGAAATAGGACAAAAGTTCAAGATTCTTTTTTGTAGTCTCCAATTGTCATCAATAAAATGGGCGGTGAGACACATGTAATTTATCTTTTGGATTGAAGTCCAAGTATCAGTAGTTACACACACTCTTTGACAAGAATTTTTTAGAAAATCTTTCAATTTTGTTCTTTCATCAAGGTAATGCTGGTAACAATCTCGTGCTACAGTAGTACGAGAAGGTATACGAAAGAGGTGCATGACAACCGACATAAAATACCTAAATCCAGGTCTCTCTACAAATCGATATGGCAACTCATCCAATATGATCATGTAAACCAATGCTTTTCTAACATCCTCTACAGTAACTTCTTTATGCTTAAATCTAACCTCTTGTTCTTCTTTACTAAGTGGATCAAAGACCAAGTGAGATTGTTTACCTTTGCCCTTTTTGGATGCCGGATTCTTTTCGCAAGTATCCCAATGCCGACTAATATTTTTCGTCCCAAAAGTGTTTGAATCAGCCGCAAAAGTTGCTGTCTTGCAGAAGTTACACTCGGCCCTTAAAATACCGGCATCATCATCCAGATAGTCGGTGAAGTCGTCCCAAAAAGATGCCCGCTTCTTACTTTTGCGTATGATATAACGACGCCCATTTATTGGGATTTTTGTTGGGTGTGGTTTGTAAGGACCAGTGTAAGGACGTTGTCTAGTATTGGTTGTTGTTTGTTGCTCCTCCTTGTCTTCATCTAGGTTTACAATTTGATCGCCCGTTGCTTCATACGATGAAAAGTTGGGATTGTGAAATTTGGATTGAGAGCTTGACATCTACAAATGAAATAAAAGGACTCAAAAACAAATATACAATAGTTGTAATTAAAAATACAAAATACTTATGTAAAAGAATAAAACAACGGATTTGTAATAACAAATAAGAAAGCTTACATTGCATGAATTTCTTGTCGACGCCGTGACTCCTTTCTACATTTCACAATTAAATTACAATATTAGAAACAATAAATATAAACAAATATAAACATTAACATTGAAGTTGACCCGTCAACAAATATTTAATCATCAAGCAATTTGAAGCTATAAAGTTAACTTTATTTTTGCATAATGGACGGACTTAAATAAAACCAAGAACCCGAACAAGCATTGCATGATAAAAATGTTTGCTAAAGTGAACATTTGGAAAATTGCAGCTCAAAATTTGGAAATTAATTGTAAAATTTGGAAGCACATGATTTAGGTTTTCTGCAACTCTATACAAACAAAAATCTACAATTGCTACAAAATAAAAAAAAAATTAAAATTTAAAATTTACTAAAGGTGGGAGTCCGTGGGACCGTGGGAGTATATCACTATATAATTATATATATTAGTTAATCAGTATGCTTTGTCCTCTGTTTTTGTTTTCCTATTTTGTTTTCAGGTTGAAGAAAGAAAGCCTAATCAGACCAACAACCGGATTTCTTAACAGCAGAAACATCGTCTTTTCCCCCAATATTAATCGTCTGCCTTGTTTTCTTATGAGTTATGACCAAGAAATCATAAGAATCTTACTGAATAGTGAATAATCCTACTGAAATAATACTGAGAACGAAATTAAGACCACATAATCTGATATAAGTATATCATAATCTGCTATAAACACCACGAAATCTGATATAAGACCACATAAACACCATAATCTGAATATGTGATATATGTAGATCACGAAAACAAAAAAAAACTCAAAATAAGACCACGAAAACGAAATAACTCAATAAGTATATCATAATCTGGAAATCATAAATCAAACCTTAGGAAATAAAAAAAATAGTCAAAGGCGGAGGGAAGTGCAGCGGCGGGCTACAGCGGCGGTCGGAGGACGTGTGCAGCGGCGGTAGGAGAACTGCAGCGGGCAGCGGCGGTCGGAGATCTGCAGCGGGCAGCGGCGGCCGGAGGAACTAATTTAGGGTTAGGGCCTTAGGGGAAGTTGGTGAATCAGTGAATGGGTGAATGGGTGAATTGAATGAGGGTTAGGGAAATGGGTGTAAATGTGTAATTGAAGTCAGTGAAAGAAAGAAGATGGGCCGATATATCCAAATGATCCAATAAACCCTAAACCAATTCACTGATTCAGGGTTTCCGGGTCTGGACCGGAAAAATCCGGGTCAGACCCGATCCGACCCGGACCCCGGTATCACTTAATTTCATGACCCGGGGACCGGCCCGGTTTGGAACATTCCGGGTCCGGGTCGTGTTATTCCGGTCCGGTCCGGTCCATTTTTCCGGGTCGGCCCGGTTTTTGCACAGTCCTAGACTTGACTACACCCCGGCCGGACACATTCTACCATTTTCTCCGCTTTTCTTTTTGATTTTTAGCTTTATTTTCGTAGTTTCTTTTCTTTTGTGCTCCCATGCACTTCGGTCGAGCATGAGGACATGGCTCGGCTTAAGTGTGGGGGAGTGTTATTCTAGCATAGTTAGCTTTATTTTTGTAGTTTTTCGAAAAATCTTTAAAAACCCTAAAAATCAGAAATTTTTTCACAAAAATAAAAAAGATTTTCTTTTTGTGTGTTTTTCTTTTGTGTCATTGTCTCGTATATTTGTTTTGTTGTGTGTGTTTGCCCCCCTTTTCCTTATAGGTTGCTTAAACCACCGATGGCTTTGGAAAGCTTTCAAGATGTCCGGTAACATCTTCTATCCCTTTTTTCTTCTTTGTCTCTTGCATAATTTGGAGGAGAATGTGATGTGGTGTGCTCGGGAGGAGCTTTGTAAAGTTTGATGTTGGTTGGTTGCTCATTTGGAAGCTAGGGGTGGTGTTTGTGTTATGTATGTGTTCGTTTTGTGTTGTTCTTGTTTTGTTGTTTTTGTTTGTTTTTCTTTCATTTTCGTTGAGTCTTTGTTTTGTGTTTTGTTGAGTGTCTTGTGTGTAATTGGTTTTCGAAAACCCGATTTAGAGGCTAGTGTGCAAGTGTCTACTTTCCCTTCCTAGTAGTGTAAATCGAGTCTTGGACTTTAGTCTAGTAGAATGACCGTAAATCAATGATTTCGTTGGTTTCTTACCTTGAGTCCACCTAGGTTACTAGGGATTTACTACGGGATTTGCATTTTGACCATTATGACCACCCACGGTGTGAAAAGGCCTTGGTTGCCGAGTCCCGTTCCCTAGGTGACCGTGTTCGGAATTGTTTGATTAGTCCATGTTTTCCCCTTTTTTGTGGGTTTGAAGAGAGATCGCGACCCCCGACTTACCCATTTACCTACCTCCCACACATATCCACACAATAAGTTGCAATTTGTTAAATTCTCCCTTTCTTGTCATACAAAGAAATGCCAAAAGCCAAATCAAGCCAAAAGGGCAAAGAAAGAAAATGAAAGAAAGAAAAGAATAAAGAAAAAGAAAAGGCACAAAAGCCAAAAAGAAAATAGAAAAGAAGAAAAAGAATGGCATGGCGAAACAAGGCAAAAATGCAAAAGAAAAGAGAAAATGCCAAAAGAAAACCCGATTCACAAAAAAAAAAAACCTACTTCTCAAAATAAGCCTTTTTTCTGACTTTTGCCGTGAAGAGCCTACCAAAGGACCGAGTCCCTAGGAAGGATGATAGCAGCATTAGTCGGTCTTCCCTCATTTTGCATATTTCCATATTTTTACTTGGACTAGTTAGGCGGTTTCGGACATGGGACGACCCTCTTGGCTCATTGCTAAAGGGGCCGGGGTCTCACTTACCTACAGTGTCGACTAACACCGTGGTTCATCCTTTTTCCATCCCGCCGAGCGTCCCGTGGTACGTTCTTAGAAGGTTAGGAGGAACCGAGGTAAGTTACCAATGTTTTTGTTGCTTTGTCGTCATACTATTAGGGTTTAGTCCATTTTGGTCTGTATTGCTAGCTTGGGAACGTTGTCACTTGCCTTGAGTCCTAAACCGGTGCTTCTTTCACCGCTTGTTTGCGGGGAGCGGTATTTGTTTTCTTTTGGGTGCAACCGATTTTTGTTTGTTTGTTTGTGTGTTTGTTGTTTATGTGTTTTGTGTCCGGTTGCATCCACAGTTTTGTCGCAAGACCCCACTTGCCTTGCGGAGTGCACTTTTCCTCTAAGTGCATTCGCGTGAGTTGAAAGGGCGTAGGGTGCGCTAATACCCACTCGGCTAGTTTAGTAGTTAGTATGTGCTTACTCGAGGGCGAGTAAGGGTTAAGTGTGGGGGAGTTGATAAGTGTAGTTTGTAGTGCCTATTTCGTAGTATTTTGGTGCCATTTCCTTGCGGAATCGCTCCTTGGGAGCGGTTCATGGGCTACTTATGCTTCCTCTAGCTCGTTTCAGGTTCCCGAGACCATTCGTGAAGAGTTGGAGTGATTCCGACTCAATACATGCACTTTTTGGAGCCAACGAAGAGGAGGAACGATCACTCGATGCCTTGGATTCGACCCCGAGACCTTGGGACCCAATCCCGAGCCTCCGAGACCCGATCCCGAGTCCCGAGAATCGATGAGAAGTTCATGTGAAGCAAGGAGGAACCAAAAGGATCATATTGGAGGCCTACAAGACTCATCCCCGACGGGTATGCACCTCATCCCGTCCGGGATGAAGTGCACTTTTGGAGGGGTCACTGCCAGGCCGTCCCGGTCGGGACCAACCCGTCCCGGTCGGGATGACAGGCCGTCTCGGTCGGGACCAACGCATCCCGGTCGGGACCAAGCACTTGTAGCCGCGCCTCTTATTTTCATCCTCCGTCATTCTTGTAACCATATAAATACTTCCCTCTTGTATTGTTTATGGATCTTACCTTACATTAGACTCTCTTAAGCCTCTCTACAAGTTATAAAACCTAGATTTAGTTCCTCACATTAGTTTTAATTTCTCTTTAATCCTTAGTTAATCCTAGTTTAATCTAGTTGTAATTAGTTCTTGTATTAAGAAGACACTTGAAGATCTCTCCAAGCTTGACAACCTTGGGATTATTTTGGGTTTCTTATTTATACAAGATTGCATCTTTTTCTTCATCTTGTGTTGGTATAACTTTCTTTACTCTTGTTCTTTGTTATTATTTCTAGTTTGAATATTTACTTAGTGTTTCTTGTTATTGTTCATATTGATATTGTTAATGGATGTTTGGATTGTGATGTGGTTCTCTCTTATTGTTGTTAATCATTGAGTTCAGAAACAGATAATCTTAACAGTTAAGTCCTTATTTGTTTCTACCCATCTCTAATAATATTTTTATTTACTGTTTAAATAATTTACTGGTATTTTTCCTAATTTCAGGTGTAAGTGTTGGGAGCAGTGATGCTCTGATACCAACTGTAATCCCCTAGAAATTCTAACGCAATACAGTGGCGGAAACACTGTAGAAGTGGGATTATAACATACTGTAGCTATGTCTTGATTAAATAAAAATGGTAAGTCAATACATAAGCCATAAAATAAAAATGGCTACATAATAAATAAATAAATAAAATCCACAAAAAGGGTTTTAACAATCAATAATACGGTGATCCTATTAAAACAAGCATGATCCATAACTGCTCGCTAGCCCACCCGAAGGAAAACACATATACCTGCCATGTTAAAAACATAACAGCCACAATCAGTGGGGAGCAACGTCAACGTTCTCCCAGCCGTATAACAGGATTTTAAAACTGTAATTACTATTATAGAAAAATTGTAAAAATGGAAAACAGTAAAACACATTATAATAAAAATAAGGGATTTTCTACGTTGTACCCTCCTGTGTTTCCGTTTTCTACCAAGAACCCCTCATATTTTCAAAATCTCTACTAATGCCCCTGTAGTTGATTAACTTCATAAAACGTGACCTAATCACAATTATCCATTTAATGCTCCGTTAATTACATGGCATGACAGTGATTCTAGGCTATGACATAACCAGTTTTGACGACATTGGCTTGTATTCCCTCCATTTTTCCCAACTTTTCCCCCATTTCATTAATTTTCCCCATTTTTTTCATTTCATACATCAACTTCTTATTCTTTTTTACCTAATTGATTTTCCTCCACTTTCACCCCCAACTTATTCTTTAGCTTAAAATAATGATATTTTATTAAGTTCTAACGAAATTAATTTAATCACATTAATAAACAAAGCATTAATGTTGCATTTAAAACAATGAGTGAAAGAATTATGATAAAATGAAGAAAAAAAATCAGAAATTATGCATGCAAAATTAGAATTAGAGAAAACATAGGAGACGAAGATGGAAATTAATTAAGATTTTTAAGTAGAATAATTGTAATTAGGTCACGTTTAATGAAATTAATTAACTACAGGGGTATAAGTGAGGGTTTAGAAAACAGAAGGGTATATGGTAGAAAACTGAAAAACACGAGGGTACAACGTAGAAAAACCCTAAAAATAAACTTTCAGTGAAAAACTTCACGTATCAAAACAATATAATAAAAATGAGTTTTCCGAAGAAAACATAAAACATTTGCCAACCTGCAACCAAATTATATCGATACTAATAAAAATATTCAAAATGGCGTTATGGATAGGAGTAGTGTAGACGGCTAGACTTTCACTAGGAGAGTACTAAAAACTAGCTTCGAGAACTTAGTTCAAACAAATCAAACTTCAGTCTCTAACTAGTCTACTCAACCATAATAGAGCGGCGACTTATAAATGCGTGGCTCTAGTTTAAGATAATGCACACCCCTCCTGGAATTACCTGTCACCCAGTTCAACTTATGACGGCGACTTACTGCGAGGCCTAAGCTTAAGGTCAAAATGTACAAAACTCCCGGGATACCTGTCACCCGGTTCAACAACCAATGTACCGATTCCTGATACACTAGCCTTATAGTTGATGGCAAAACCGTAAACCCTAGAATACATTACTCTAACTTCACACTTGTCCTTATTCCATAACTCCAAAACAAAGCCATTATCGATATTCAAAAGATATAATCAATATAAATAATATGAGGATAAAAGAAGTAAACATTTATATTCTAAAAGAGGAAACTTTCTATTTTAGGAAACTTCTATTTTTAGAAACTTTACTAAAAATAGCATTATATCAAAATAGTGAAAATATTAGTTCATACTAATACCACATTTTTAGTAAACGATATAGATTTATAAAACTATTATTTTCGGCCTTAACGATATTAATTATTAATGTAAGAACATTTGAGTTTATGAAGTTATTGAAATATCGTACAAGTGTATAAAATGATTAAAAATGTCTTCAAATTTTTAATAATACTAATCAGAGTGTTTTCAAAATTTACAAAGTTAAAATTCCCTAATTATTATTAGTTACGACAATACAATTACAAATAGGATTTTACGGCAAATGTCAAATTAAATCTTTCAACGTCTTTTATTTAATTAAACCATTGAATATATTTAGAATATGTTAATGGATGATTTAACTCTTAATGTTTCAGATTTAAATATTTTCAAAATAGCTGGAAAAATAAATGTTTTAGGTAAGACGAAACATTTTAACGATAAATCGTAATTTGTCCAAAAACCAATACTTATTAATTAAAGACTTTAATAAATAGTACAAAAATTACGTAAAATAGTTATAATATATTTACGGACATTCTGTCCAGAAAAGAAAATTTTCCAGAATCCTAAAACTCGGTTTTTAAAGCGTTTCCTCGTTAATCGTCTAATCTCGACAATAACGATTAATAAAAATAGTAATTACAAAACGATTTAAGTATTAATATCCAAAAATTATTATTAAGCTTAAAAATCATGATTTTCCAGAAAATACTATTTTTCCAGATTTCCAAAAATTCCAGCTTTAATAAATCCCATCAAGACCGTCTTTAAAACCCGTTTTCACAATTAACGATTCCATTAATAAAACTTATCGTTCCTAACATTTTATTAAAGTACTAAAAATCATAAAAATACATTTTATTAAGAAACCATCAGAATCATAATTTTTTCCAGATTAAATCAAAAGACCAAAAATCGAGAATTTAAACGACAAACGCGGTTTTAACGATAAACGATGATTTAAAGTGATTAATTAATTCATCAACTTAGCAATTCCAAAAAAAATTACGAAAAAATTCAGAAAATTCTATTTCATCAGAAAGTTTCACCACGTCAAAAATAAGAATAAAATAAAATGTTTAAGTACTAGAACTAAAAATCGGCTTTTAATCGTTTTTGTCCGTAAACGGAAATAATTCAATAATCGATAACTAAAATATCAGAAAAATACTAAATTATTAAAAATCATCGAAAACATCATTTTTACAGAATATCAATATATATTACATGTTTAGGCCGAATATTACGATTTTACAAATTAATATGACGATTTAATCGTTAATCTCGTAAAAGCGATAAAAATATCGAAACATGCAAATTTTCAATTTTTAAATTTTTTCCAGATTTGGTGAGATACATATATTGTCAAAATGAAACATAAAAATATATACATGCAATTACACAAATAAAATCAAGTAATACCGAGTAACACCGACGTTACCTCTAATCCAAATCTGAATCGATAATATACTCGTCGGACTCGGGATCAACCACAAAACCTACATCACACGAAAATCATGGCAGAAAAATACCATGAGAAAAACTAAGAAAATCAATGGTAAATAACGATCGAAAACCCTTCGATTATTACCTTAACGATAGGATCGGAAAGAGGATTAATTTTACGATAAAAATGAGACGATCAAGACTCGATTAGGGACAAAATTAGGCTGGAAAATATGGCTGAAACTCATGGCCAATATGAAGGAATTGAAGAGTATTTTTTTTGTTTAATGTGGTTGAATGAGAATGAATGAAAAGAAATGAATTATGTGAATTGTGTGAACGAATATGATCTTAAAAATTGATGAAAACAATGTTAGATACACTTAAAAACCAGCCAAAATGGATTAACAAGGGAGAGTGAAGAGTTTTGCAATTAGTCACCAAATTCATTAAGGTAATAAAAATATCTAAGGCTTTAATCACTTTATAAAACCAAATGAAAAAAAAATGTGAAGATGTGTGACCATGGGTGTCATGGTCTAAAAATGGACCAAAAAGTGCTTCTTTTAAATGCAGGTTGATAAAAATAAGAATCGTATAATTACTAAAAGCATTTCAAAGCAATTCGAGTAAACCTCGCGATAGAAAACAATTATTTACGAAACTTTGTAATAAAATGATTAAAGGCTAAATTTTTCGTAAATAAAAATATTTCTTAGTTGGAAATATTATACAAATGTATTTAAACATTTTTAGGAAGAAGAATAACTTAAATCCGAGCTTAAAAACGTTAATTCGTAGAGAAATAGAATTCCTCACGGAAAATAAATAATTTACGAGGAAAATCAAATAAATGGATTTAAAAGAATTAAAAATCTTTTTAAAATATAAATAAATATCATTAAACTCAACAATGAAAATAGAGCTTAGTAAAATGATGAAATGCAAGGCCGAAATGTGACAGAGTTATGACAGAGTCATAACGGTAAAGACAACAACGCTTGGAAAAATAGCGGGTGTTACAATCCTCCCCACTAAAAGAAAGTTTCGTCCTCGAAACTAAGGATAAGTAGAAAGTAACAGAAATTACCTCACTCGAAAAGATGAGGATACAAAGTTCGCATAAAAATTTTACTTTAAAAGAAAACTTTACAACTTTCAAAGTGATACGAAATCGAATGCAAATATTTATTCCAAGAGGAATTGGGCTAAGCTACCCGAAGTTTAAAATCTTTTAATTAATGAAATCGTAAAGTAAAGTTATTTCATAAAATAACGACGTCAAATAACATTAGTAAACAAACTCGAAGGAAACAGGGCAACCAAAACATTTTCAAAACAAAAGTAAAACAATTTTTGCTTAAGAAATTTCATAATAATTCTTTTTATGATGAAACAAAATTCTGTTGGAGGAATCAAAATTTATAGTTAGTAAAAATCAAACCAGTCATCAAAAATTTTCAATAACAGATTCAAAAGTGCACCAACAATAAAACGGAAACTAATTTCAAAATGTTAAAATTTCGGAAATGTTATCAAAGTAATTGTGAAAGTTTTCAAAAATGTTATCAAATTTGAACATACAAAATAATTTCGACAAAGTTAAAACGTTTTATGTCATAATCATATAGAAATCGATGTTTTTGGAAATGTGAAAGTCTTCATAAAATTCCGTTCGCTTGAAAAATCAAAATTTGAATCAATTTCTAAATACTTTGAAATAATTTGTTAAGGCATTTCGAAACAGGTCTAAACATGTGTTATCAAACAAAAATAAAACAAAAACGAAGTACACGGTTATGAAATTTATAACTCAAGGTGTTAAAATTTCACGAAAACCCAAAATGCTAAATTGTTCAAAGTTTTTACAAAATGAGGAGTTTTAAAATTTGAAATTATGCTCAAAATGTTAAAATTTCATGAAAATCAAAAATGTCAAATTAAATCTTTTAACGTCTTTTATTTAATTAAACCATTGACGCAAGTGTTAATGGAAGAGCTTTGCTTGATATCATCTTTGATTTTGTTGAAGGGCTTGAAGTCACCAAGGACCAAGGTAGAGGCCATGCTTTTGCTTCGGCTGAGTTTAACACTCTTACTTATATATATATCTTTCATTTCTTCTTATTGACTTTTCGAAAATTTGTCGATTATTGCATTTGTAGTAGAATCGAGAATGTCGAGTAAAAAATTGTGTGTTGATTTTTTTAATGTTCTTCAGTTTTTTCAGCATTCAGTCAAATAATTCTGAGAAGATGATAGAAAACTGATGTTAATGTACTGTAACCCTGATGTGATGCAATTTAGGCGATGAAGAATTCAACATTTTTCTCAAATAGGCAACAAAAAAAATCCAAGTGTTTGAGTAATGCCTCAACTTTGTATGAATCGACAACTGGAAACGACAATTTGGTGATCAGAAACAGGAAATTATCGGTGAGTTCTCTTTTTGGCATGTTTAATACTTTTTGAGTTGAAATTCCCTTTGTTCTGAAGAGTTTTATGATATTTATCATCATGATTTAGCTGTGGCTGGGGTAATAGCCAAGGTCGCATATGGGCGACTGATGTAATGTCCTTACCCTAAGTTTGGTTAAGTCTGCTGTATTGAGATGTATTTAGTGTGATACTATGAATGCTTGTACAAATAGTTAGTCCCAAATCCAAATCAACATGCATCTGCATTGCATCTCTTTATATTTTATCTTCCTAAAGAAGAGGAGGCAATGTTAGAGATCAAAATTTCCTTGTTTTATAAAGGATCTCAGGAGTGAGGGATAGACATGGCTGCATAGCAGCATCATCATCCATCATCCTGAATTCGGTATCTTCTTTTTTGAGTGCAACTTCATCCCTTATCTTCAACCTACTAATACATACTTTACCCCTGATTACTGTGTATGTAGCTCATTCATCAACTACACGTAATTGTTATTTTTGTCTCACAACACTTTTTTCATTATTATCTAAGTTTTTCATATTCATCTACTAACCACTCTTTGTCTCATCACAAATCCTCTTCTTTCTTGACTCTCTGTTGGGAAAACTCCCTTGTTATAAATACGGAGTAATTCTCTTAAGTTTACGAACTCCATCATTTGCCTCTCTAATAACTTTTGGATTAATGGAGGCAAATTTGAGCAATATTGTATTTTCTTTCGCCATTATATTAATTACGATATGGGTATTGAAAGCAGCAGGGTGGGTGTGGTTCAAGCCCAAACGGTGTATCTATGTTAAAGCAGCAGCATATTGACCCTTCAAAATATTACTCCTACTCCTAAATGCATGCATGTAATCATGTCATGTAAATAAAACTGAGAAGACCCAACTTATTTAGCACTCAATGGAATAATCTCACTCAACGTATTATATAGGCTTACGTGATTTTTAAATTTAAGACGAGTCTAAATCAATTACACAAATAAATAGTCAAATATATACCGATTAATTATGTCAAATTGGTATTAACTTTTTAAAATGAACAAGTTAAGTCTGATTTTAGTCGCTAATTCGGAATGTATCTAGCTGTAGGTATGACCTAAAGAAGTTAAAGCTCTTCAATCCTCTTTACGATATGCTATCGACACCAAGCAACATATGATTATGGTATCTTTATATTCTAGCTACTTCTTTCACTTTATGTGCCGCTAATTTAATAGATTCTCTTAGAAATGTAGCCGTGGTATTGACCGTCTCACATAAAAGTTATTTTGAGACACTAATAAACATATTTGCAAATAATGTGTCACATGTACGTGTCTTAAATTACAAAATTGTAAAATTGTAAAATTGTTGGTAAAGCCATAAATGATGAGGGAAATAATGATGAAGATTTATGAATTTGAAAAGCCAATCACACACCCACTTTTGATTAAACTTTCAAATGGGTTGTCAAGACTTGAAGGCCAAAAATGGGCTCAAGATAGGAAGTTAATCAATCCTGCATTTCATACCAACAAACTCAAGGTATGTACGTACTGCTCGGAACCACAGTTACTCTCACACTTTGATCGACTAAGTAGCATTTATGTACTTTTCACTTACGGGGGGTCGGTATTTGTTTGATGAATGTTGTTGTATGTATGTAGCACATGTTATCAGCCTTTGAAGTAAGTTGCAAAGATATGATAGATGAATGGGAGAAAAAAGCGGTGCATAGAACACATAAGAGACTTGTGGAGACGGAAATGGAAGTCGAGAAAAGAGAAAAGAAAGGCCGTAACTAGATGATGTGCGTCTAGGTTATGTGAAAATTAACGGTTTCAAGTCTCTAAGCCTCGTCTTGTTTCACTGTTTTCTCTAAACAAACATCACAGTGAGAAAATTTTCCGAAGTTACATGTTTCTGATTTTTGTAAGAATCTCTCCGAGATTTATCATAAAATTTTGCCTGAAACTGATCTTTTGGTGCTTGGTTCAACCTTTCTATATGAGTTCCTGTTTTTATCTTGTTACAGAGAGTGTTGGTGAAAGAGTCAAAACTACATCAGGCTGAAAAGGAACTAAAGAAGATAAAAGAACAGCTCAAGAATGTCGAAAATACCAAACCTGATTTTTACAAAGGGTATTGTCCGCTTGAGGGAATTTTTTTCACCTGGGAGGCTACAATCCTACAACACCAACTGCTCTGCAGGAGCTGGAATCCATCCACAAGGTAAGAATATGCTCATGATTCAATTTTGTATACTTCATGGAAGATTTTGTATGCAACACCAACTGCTCTGTTTATGTCTTCTCCTCATCTGATAATTCACATTTAATTACTACTTCGTAGTACTCCCTCCCCTTCACTAAGATCTTCCACATTTCCTTTTTAGGAAACTTCACTAAGATGTTCCACTTTCCTTTTTAGTAAATATTTTGTGGTTCTTATTGATTGTGACCCCACTTCCTTTTCTCTATCTTCATTTTCCTCCACATATATCCATTTTCTTAATTTCTTCCCACAATCAAATGTGGAACATCATAGAGAAGCGGAGGGAGTAATTGTTTTACTTGTTGTTTCAATATCTACTTCATAATCATTTTTACGCCTTTTGTTTTTCATTCCTTTACTTCATATGGAGTATTGTCTATTTTACACAACTAGTCATATTAATGAACCTCAAATCAATTTAGAAATAAAACTTAGTTGTTAGTTGTCGATGTTTGTGACTATTTTGGACAACTAATCATATTAATCGACCTCAAGTAATTTTGGAAATAAAACCTAGTTGTTAGTTTTTAGTTGTCGTTGTTTGTGACAGAGGCTTCCTAAACGTTTTACTAACATGTGTGCATTTGGTTGAAGGTCTTGGAGCTGTATGTATGGCTAAGTTGTCGCTTCGACGATTCATTCCCAGATCGTGAACTAGCAGCATCACAGAAGTCTATATGTAGCATGTAGTAACCAATTTCATATCTCGTATTTTTTTTCCTCGATTATATTCATGGATGTACAGCTGTGACTTGTGATATCGGTTTTGATTGAATAGTTTCTTCAGCAGCACGGTTAGGAGGAGCAGCCTAACTTTACGAGAGTTCTAGACATGTCTTATGGCTGTAATTAATTGTTTTGTTATTAATATAATTGAATTATTGTGAAAGTGGCGTGCCTATTTCGTATTTTTTTTGGTAATTTAGCAGCTCAATAGACATAGGGCGTACTAAATAACCCATGTCTATACTATGACAATAAACATAGGGCAGACAAATAATCCATGTCTATATTTATAAATAGACATAGGGCGTACAAAAAACCCATGTCTATTATTTTTATAGACATGGGTTATTTCTGCAAACCTATGTCTAATATAGAAATAGACATGGGTTATTAGAAAAACCTATGTCTATGTTCTAGATAGACATAGGTCGTACGACCTATGTCTAAGTATTTCACAATAGATGTCACTCAACTTAACATGGGTCGCAAAATCCATGTCTATTAGTGAAAACGACCCATGTGCATTTGATGTTTTGTAGTAGTGATGACAGACCTAAAGAGGTCCAGAGGGCAATGCTAGAATATTTTCAGAACATTTTGGGAGAGAGCCACCCCACACAGCGAGTATATCAGAACGTGGTTAGGAAAGGACCAGTTCTGACTGAACAGCAGGGAGCAGATCTACTTTCACCCATCACTGATCAGGAAATTAAGTTGGCTATGTTTAGCGTACCGGGTACCAAAGCTCCAGGACCAGATGGTTACACAAGCCAGTTTTTTACAGATTCTTGGAACATTACTAGCTCTTCTGTATGTCATGCAATCAGAAATGCTATTGAGGAAGGAGAGCTCTTGAAGCAAGTCAGTAATACTGTCTTAACACTTATTCCAAAGGTTACTAATCCACGTTGGGCAATTTCGACCGATAGGATGTTGTAATGTCATCAATAAATGCTTATCCAAGGTGCTTTGTGCAAGATTGAACAAGGTTTTGCCCTTTATAGTGAATCCTTCTCAGAGTGCTTTTGTTAAGGGCAGAGACATAATTGAGAATATTCATATTTGTCAAAAACTAATTAGGCTTTATAATAGAAGAAACTGCTCTCCTAGGGTCATCATGAAGATTGATATGCAAAAGGCATATGATACAATAGAATGGACTTTCGTTGATGACATGCTCAAGGCACTCAAGTTTCCATCTAGATTTGTGAAAATAATAATGGAATGTTTATAATCGCCAAGCTATACTATGACATTGAATGGGGATCATTTTGGTTTTTTCAAAGCCAAAAGAGGGTTGAGACAAGGAGATACCCTATCCCCCCTTTTGTTTACTCTATGTATGGAGTATTTGAGCAGAATTCTGATGATAGTCCAGGATAGGACGGATTTCAAGTTTCATCCGCTATGCAGAGCAATTAAACTAAGCCATTTAAGCTTCGCTGATGACTTAATGCTTTTCTGCAAGGGTGATCGAGCTTCTATCAACTGGATAATGCAAGCTTTTGGAGTTTTCTCTAGAGCCTTAGGTTTAAACATGAATAAAGCTAAGTCTAACATTTATTACAATGGATTGAATGCGGAGGAAGCAAACTGGTTGTCGCAGGAAACAGGAATGGCAAGGGGAGAGCTTCCATTCAAGTATCTGGGCATTTCAATCTCCCCAAAAAAATTGTCGGTCTTAGAATGTCATATCCTAACCGAGAAAATTGTCAAGAGGATAAGAGGCATGGGAAACAAGAAATTATCATACTCTGGCAGGCTAACTCTGGTTCAAGCCGTCCTCACTACAATTCATCAATATTGGTCAAGAATTTTTATCCTCCCATCTACTACAATCAAACATATTACTAATATTTGTAGGAATTTTTTATGGAGGGGCAGTGAACACTATCAATCACCCCCGTTGGTTGCTTGGGACACAGTGTGTAGATCAAAGGAAGAGGGTGGTCTAGGGCTAAAGGATTTAAAGTTATGGAACATGGCGTGTGTGGCTAAATACGCTTGGTGGATCACTATTAAAGCAGACCATCTCTGGGTCAAATGGGTTCATGGTGTTTATTTAAGGGGCAAGGAATGGCGAGAGTATATTCCTAGCTCAAATTCCAGCTGGTTTTGGCGAAAACTTTGCTGGATTAAGACTATCTTTTATAACAACAACTGCTTCCCGCATTTACTAGCAGCACGTGAGGAGTATTCTGTGCAGGCGGGTTATGACTAGTTGGCAGGTAATCACTTGAAGGTTGCCTGGTCCACGATGGTCTGGAATAGACTAAGTTTGGCGAAACATGGCTTCATAGCTTGGTTAATTTGTCACAGACGACTCTTAAATAATGATCGATTGGCAAGAATGCAATTGGTTGGTGATGAAAATTGCTATTTGTGTGCAGATGAGGAAGAATCGCATGAACATTTGTTTGAGAGATGTCAATTCACTAAACAATGTTTTAGGCTGATTGGCTCGTGGATTGGGGTGACTATACCGTCAATTAATATCGGGGAATGGTGGAGGCTATACCGGCATAAGTCTCTGTTATTCAAACACCCGATAGCTGCTGCAATTCTAGGAGTATGGTACCGTGTTTGGAATGCTAGAAACCTTAGCCGAATTAATTTGTCTGTAATGCAACCAGGTGTAATTATTAAACAATTAAAGGGTGAGATAACTATTAAGGGTAGATACATAAGGAGGATTTCTTATAGCAAATATAGAAAGTGCTTAGAGTCAATACGAGAATGATAGAGATGTGTAGTCTTTTGGTTGTAAGTTTGGAACGACTATAATGAATATACTTACATTTACACCAAAAAAAAAAACTACTATAGTAATAATAGAGAATATTAGTGCAAGAGAGGTTTTTGGAGAGATAATACAAGTGCATGCAAAACAAGAGGCTCTCATCATAAATAAGAGAACCAAATGTCCCCTTATAATCACACTTTGGACGGCCACCCTATCCAAGGGAAGGCCACTTGCACACATTATTAATTGCATGCTTACATGGGTAATGTCATGTAATTATTATGTTTGTGGCATGCTTGCATGCACATAGAAAACAACCACCAAGGTCCAATTTCCTATGTGTGCCATGTGCATGTACATAAAATGGGTCCATTTTATTTTTATCATTTGTCTTACAAATGTTTATGTGTGACATGATTAATTATCCTATATAATTGATCACATCAAATAAATAATATACCCTTAACTCTTTTAAGTAGCACATTACAATTATATCAATATATAATTGGTCCCATAATAATAATTATTTAGCTAAATTTACAACTCCTTGTAAATATTAACAGCTAATTACCACTTCCCATAAAAGCATGCTAAACCTCAACTAATTTAGTAATTAACTTTTAAATACTAAATTAGGTCTTATTTAATCGTATTAAAATAAGATGTAAAATTTATTCAGTCAATTATCGTATAATAGACTATTAAACTTAATCAGGCTGAGTTCTAAACTCTATCTCCAATAAATTACTCTCATTACCAAGCATATATCAAATATATACGCAAGGAACTAATTAACTGTATCAAATACAAATAATTAGTTTTCTATTTGGATCTCATCCTATAGGTGTGACCGAAAGGGATCAGTTGATCACCGCCGTCATACGACAATAACGTCTAACTCTAGTCAGCTGAGCGTTATCGATTTACGTTAATCAACTGACGTGGAGTATCAATGTACTATTTATCCCAAGTATATACCATCCATCAGATTTAATATATAAATGCACTATTGTGGAGGACACTTGCTCCAACAGAGATCTGTCCTATACCCGAGGAAATTGATGCTGTAGGAGGGTGGATCCCTTTGCTTCGTCCCACTGTCCCGTTCTCAGTTCATGATCCCAGAAGGAAACTACGAGAATTTTTAGGACTCTCTCATATGGAGGTATCCTGTATGCTGGACGGGGATAATATTTCTTTGTTCGACTTGGCTGAGAAATTCATGAATCCGCATGATGTCCGGGTTAGACCGGCCCACAAGCGTAGGACTTTTGCTTTATGTATGCTCTATGTTTACGCTTTCGAAGGTCACATGGATTTACTGTCGTGTATGGGCAACGTCCAACTTTTCACCGTTGTCGACCTGATGGAGACGGAGCACAGTCCAACATGGTTGATTATCGAGGAAATTATCCAGGGTTTGGATAATCGCAAAAGGGATTCATCGGTTCGTCTGACCGGGAGTACCCGTTTATTGCAGGTATATCGCTTTGATTTTTTTTTATTTCGATTTTTTTTACGCGATATTCTGCTGCAGGGGGCACTCGATCGAGTTACCCTGACACTCGATCTAGTGCCTTCATCAAAAACCCGCTGCTTGATTTCAGAGGTGTCACTCGATCGAGTGACCCTTAGGCACTCGATCGAGTGCCCCTAGGCGGACGTCAATTTTTCCTCGAGAATTATAATTTTTGTTTTGTTTCCAGCTTTGGCTATTTGAGAGGCTATCGATCATTGAACCTCCCCTTAACCCAAGTCGATACCGACCTAATCAGGTGATGACAAGGAGACGGACCGTTGACTTTACTCACCACATTAACCAGAAATATTGGGACGAAGAGCTGTCTTTCCATAGCGGTCCATTGATCCGATGGGTGGTGCCATGGTGGCCTATTTCTGTTGGGACAGGTTTAGCACTGAGGGATAAGGCTCGCTATCAGGTGATTCTATCCTTTAGGCAGATAGTTCATCTTTACCCCGACCGCATACTTAGGCAGTATGGTCGGTCCCAGAGGATCCCGGAGAATGAAGCAGTTGTGAGTGACCCGACCCAGCTGACTGATGTAATGTGCGATACCTGGATGCAGCGATGGTATACCCGGGTTACCTGGTCTATTCCCGAGTCTCTTCACTAAATTTGGGTATCAGACTCTTATGTAAAATGGATGAAGGCAGATTCTACCAAAACCCGAGCTGCTTTAAAGGTCGATGAAGCTTTTGACCTGCTTCGACGAGAGCAAGCTAAAGATAACAGAGGCTTCTTTGACGAAGGTGAGACTCCGGCTACTCTGGTTCTTCTGATGTCAGGTCAGAGAGGGAGGACTAGGATTCAAGCTGAAGGGTCCAATGCTAGAGGTGCGCGGGGGAGAGTGAGCCCCCAGACAAACTTGGAAAGGAGACTTGGCCCGAAGTTGGCAGTTCGGGACTGACTTGGTCCTCGAGATAAGGTACCTGAGCACGTACGAGCTCGACTCGGACCGGTTACAATGGCAGAAGACCCACTGTCGAAGAAACGGTTTCGAGCAAAGGAGGTTCCCCTTGTGATCCGGGAACGCTCGCCTCCGCCCCGGCAACATCGGGCTCCGCGTGACCCAAAAGACAAAGGCAAAGACAAAATGCCTTAAAAACTAGTCTCCTTAATTTTATTATTTAAATATTATTATTATTTTGTGGTGTGATTTTTGTTTTTTTTATGTAATTTTGAAATTCACGAGTTTATCGGGTTTTTAGTTAAAATAAAAGGCATATTTATTAGTGAATACCGTTCCCATATTTTCCGTTATTATAGTGGTTGTGCCCTTTTCAGGGGCTACCTACGTATCCACAATTATTGGAATCAAACCAAACGTAGTTCAGGCCTATATTTTTTGCAATTTTGAAATACACCAAGACTATTAGTTCGAGGTGCGTGCGATAGTAGGATAAATAATCCTAACTTATTGACTTGCATATAATTTTGAAAGTTTATTTTTAAAACAATTTTTTTTAAAACTTTCGTAAATGACATTGAGATAAGGTTTAAGGGTAGTAGCGCTTTAGCTGGTCCAGGTTGGTCGGGTTGACAAATTCATTTACGTCCAGGTCCATTAGCATCACTGCTCCTGCTGATAGAACCTTCTTTACTAGATACGGCCCAACCCAATTGGGTTTAAATTTTCCTCTTGGGTCAACCGGTAATAGTGCTCGAACGGACTTGAGGACCAAATCTCCTTCTTTGATGTTTCTGGGCCTAACTCTTTTATTGAAGGCCCGTTGTATCCTTTTTTGGTATATTTGAATATTGTTGAGGGCCCAGGACCGCTGTTCATCCAAAAGAACTAACGAGTCATATCGGGCTTGGACCCAATCTGCTACAGGCATTTGGCTTTCTTGTAAAATCCTGAGAGATGGTATTTCCAGCTCGACTGGTTGGACTGCTTCCATTCCGTACGTCAGATAATACGGAGTTGCCCCGATTGCGGTACGAATTGACGTTCGGTATCCCCATAGGGCGAAAGGTATTTTGTGGGGCCAGTCCCGGTAATTATCAGCCATCTTTTTAAGTATGGCGACAATTGTTTTATTAGCTGCCTCTACCGCTAAGGCGAAGACGTATGCCTTTGGATCTTATATTTGCCTAGTAAAGTAGCGGTTTCAGCTTGGAAATGCGTCATGTGGTCACTGATGAAATCGTGCGGGATCCCGTATCGGCATATAATCTTGTTTTGAATGAACTTAGCAACATGTTTGGCGTTCAAAATCCGGTACGACTCGGCTTCGACCCATTTGGTGAAATAGTCGATAGCCACCAAAATGAAACGGTGACCTCCCATCCCGGAAGGGTTTACTTTCTCAATTATATCAATTCCTCATGTCGAAAATGGCCATGTTGATGTCATGGTATATAATAGGGATGACGGCATATGCTGAACGTTGGCAAAAATCTGACAGTTATGACAGTGTTTGACATATAACTCGCAGTCGGTCTCCATGCTATTCCAATAATATCCGAGCCCCATAATCTTTCGGACCAGCATATGGGCGTTTATATGGGGACCACATTCACCGTCGTGCACTTCGGCCATAACCTTCTCAGTAGGGGCGGATTTAGCCTTAGGCTACTTGGGCTATAGCCCAAGTAGTTTTCAGAATATGTAAAAATTATGTCCATATATTACACATGGATGACAGTAGCGTAGTTGGGAGATGTGGTAACAGTATGTCTGAATATCAATGGTTTGACTCCCAGGTAGTGCATTTTAGTAATTTTTTGTTTTCTCCATTGCTTTTTATCAAGTAGCGATCCATATTTTTCACTTTAAATAAATTACTATTATTGCTTACTCCTTTTATTTCAAATAAAAATATTATATCGCGGGTAAGAATTGAAATTTGCTCTTACTCTAAATAAAATTATAACGTGTTAGATTGGTCAATCGGTGTTATCCATACTCATCTCAATTTTTTTAAACAAAATTTACTGAAATATACTTGTTTCATTAGGTTGTATAAAGAATAAATTGAGAATGTCGGCATTAAAAAAATGCACTACATTTAGGAAATGATAATAAAGTTTTTTATTTTTATAATATAGAATAGCATTTAATTTTCTGCTTTTATAATATTTCCTCTAACTCTTTTATAACTTCTCACTTCATTATTCTATTCCCTTATAATTGAATATTTAGTGGGAAGTTATAAAAAAGTTAGAGGAAGTATGCAACTTGTTCTAATATTTTATAGTACATGTTCTAATATTTCTTCACATATTACAAAAATGAACTCAATTTGTTATGTATGATTCACTAAAAAAATCACAAATATTTTTTAGCCCTAGATTGTTTTGAATCCTGGATCCGCCCCTGCTTCTCAGCTTGTATTTTGTCGACACATAAGAAGAGAGTCCCATGTGCCGTCTTTTTGTATAATTGTCCGTCGTCCGTACGGAGGAACTGGGTTGTCAATCTCCTCAGGGCTTTTTTGGATCGGTTCTCAGTTCCCAGAGGATATTCCCCTGTTGTCATGTAGGTTAAAACAGCCTGGTACCAAGGTTCTGGATCAGTTATCTCGATGTCTTGAATAGTGTGGATATATGCCGGCTCGGACCGTCTTCCGACGCAAATCGGCATGCTGGTTAGGTGTTCCGGGATGTTCAACAACGATGCTAATTTGGAAAGTGCATCCGCAAATTGGTTTTCCTCTCGGGGTAGATAGACGTATTCTACCTTTTGGAATTGTTTTTCGAGAACCCCTACTTGCGCCAGATAGGCCACGAGATTGGCGTTCCAAGTTTTCCATTTTTGGAGAGCTTGGTTGATGACTAGAGATGAATCACCGTGGACTTGGAGATTTGTGACCCCTAAATCAGAGGCGGCCTGCAGCCCGTGAATGCATGCTTCATATTCGGCTGCGTTATTAGTCACGTCGAAATCCAGTTTAATGGATAACGGCGTGTGCTCCCCTTTTGGTGATATTAGGAGTATGCTGACTCCGAACCCTCGGAAATTGGATGCCTCGTCAAAATATAAATCCCATGTTTCCGTGTCGGTATGGAATATATCTTCATCTAGGAAGGACCAAGTGTTGGTATGTCCTTCTTCGGTTACGGGACTATCGGCGAGGAACTCAACTACTACCCGGCCCTTGATGTCTTTTAGTGGCACAAATTTGAGGTCGAACTCTGCCAGATTAAAGTCCATCTAGACATCCTGCCGCTAAGAATGGGCTTCTCGAATAGGTACTTGATAGGATCCATTTTGGATAGTACATGTACCTCATAACTAAGCATATAATGTCGAAGCTTTTTAGTGGCCCAGACTAGAGCTAGACACGTCTTCTCAAGCATGGTATATTTGCATTCATACTCCAAGAATTTCTTGCTGATGTAGTAAATGGCTCGTTCCTCTGAGCTAACTGTCTGCGCTAGCATAGCCCCCATGGCTGTCTCGGTCGTTGTTAGGTATAACGACAAAGGCAAACCTGCTTGAGGTGCCATTAATACCGGCGGAGCAGACAGGATCTCCTTGATCTTGTCAAAAGCTGCTTGGCATTTTTCATCCCACAGTGTCCGTTCCCCTATTTTCAGTTTTGAAAATCGGTTCACACACCATGGTTAGCTTGGAAATGAATCGGCTGATATATTGAACTTTTCTGAGAAATTCACTTATTACTTTTTTGAATTAAGGAGCGAGGTTGCATCTCGGTAATGGCTTTGATTTTAGCTGGATCGACCTCGATGCCGCGTTGGCTAACGATATGACCCAATAATTTGCCAGATGTTACTCCGAAACTGCACTTTTGAGGGTTTAGCCTCATGTTGTACTTGCGCAGTCGGGTGAAAAACTTCCTTAGAGCCGCAATATGCCCATCTCGATCTTTGGATTTGACGATCATGTCATCTACATAAACTTCCACTTCCTTATGCATCATGTTGTGTAATAAGGTCGTGGCGGTTCGTTGATAAGTAGTCCCGACATTGATGAGACCGAACGACATGACGG
Organism: Agrostemma githago; assembly: GCA_958450325.1. Taxonomy (NCBI): domain Eukaryota; kingdom Viridiplantae; phylum Streptophyta; class Magnoliopsida; order Caryophyllales; family Caryophyllaceae; genus Agrostemma; species Agrostemma githago. The sequence goes on from OY288248.1 coordinate 28,381,034, forward strand.
TGTAACAGTAAGCACCCCAAGGGTGTGTTTGAAGTTATAACGTTCATTCCTACGGACCCGATTCGTAGGAAACATGCCCATTTCCGTCGGAATGAGCATGTTCCTACGGAAAATTTGTAGGAACCATTCCGTCGGTATACTTCGTCGGAAATAAAAAAATTCCTACGGAATATTCCGTCGGAATGGCCGGTGACGAGTATTTGTTGATAAAAAATTCGTTCCTACAGAAAATCGTCGGAAGGGTTCAAACTTCCCACAGAAATTCCGTAGGACAATATCTTTCCGTAGGAAGCATTGATTGAGAAAAAAAATATTATTAAATATTTCAAGCTACAGATTTCCGTAGGAAACTGTAGAACTTCTGTAGGATAAAACAAATATCGTCCCTAGTATACGAAAACCCTATAAACATCACCGACATACGTTAACACTTCACCGCAAAGCGGGAGGCCACAATTCCACAAAAGAATTGTGTCATACGAAAATGTAATTCAAATTTCTCATAAAAGAAATAATCTCAGATATCACATTACAATAAAACAAAAAGTATTTTTCATTCCAAAACTTCTAGGCGGCATCGAAAATCTTCATTAGAGTGTCTAGTTGTTCTTGTATTTTCAGGATTGTTTCATTCATTCTTTTATTCTCCTCTCGCACCTTAGCAATTCTCCTCTCGCACCTTAGCATTATCCTCTAGCACCTTAGCATTATTTACTTGAACCCTACTTAGTAACCCAACACCAACATATGAATTGGAGGTGATATCTGTAGGCAAAGATGTATATGATGGCGCCTTCTTGAAATAATAATCAAGAGCACTGCCTATGCCATACAATCGTCCCTACTGAAATCCACCCACATCTTCGACGAAAAGTTCATCCTTAACAAATTCACCCCCTTCCACAATTGCTTTTGCTTTTCTAGACTCAAAAGTTTTCTGAAAAAAACAAAATATAAAGAATTCTAAATAAATTCCAAAACTAAACAATCACATTTCTCTAAAAGTGCATCTTCTTTTCTGAAAAGCATACATCTTTCTGGACATGCATCAATTTTATGATGAGGAAGTTCTAAACCTTTGAGGATTTTTTTGGTGTTATAAAAAGTTCTTGTCATCAAATTGTCCTCTGGGATAACATCCTCAACCAAAGATGCAACCCCTTCCGTACATCTATGAACCAAGAACGATTAAAAGAAAACTTAGAATGATTAACTGGCCAATTGTTTACCTTTTCAAAGTCACTTGCAGTTGAGCAACGATAAACTATATCGTACAGGAAACGCATCACAAACAAACCATCGTCCACGGTTCCACTTTGTTGAGGACACTACCACGAAATAGAAAATATTCATAATTTCAAAAATTTGCGGATTGTAAGAATTAAAGTGTAAACAAAAATTGAGAAAAACAATGTAGTTTTTTAGTTAATTACCTTCATAGATTTCCATAATGGCTCATATCTTTTAATCTTCATATGACCATCACTCATCTTGAACTTCTGTAAGGACCTAAACAAGATACCGTGTTGAATGTTGATTATTTCAATTACTTTTAAAACTTAGTTCAAATGAAATAAAATTTTTAACTTTACTTACTAATCAATGACCATCTTCACAAGTAAATTTCTACCATCTTTGAGAGTCATTGGGTCAAACAAATAAATGGTGAAAGTCTGAGGGCAGATCGCAAGTAAGACCCAATGCTTACTACATTAAAAAAAACACAGATATTACGGTGTTTCAAATATTAAATAAATGACCAATCACTAGAAAAACCAATGATATGATAAGGTTTATTAGTACTACCTATCACTTATTGGTGCCAATATGAATTCGTCGCCATTAAGAGTAGCATTAGACTTTAAGAACGCATTACTAATATACGATATTGCATCTTCCATCTTTTTAATAAATCTACCATCGGCCGTAATGGCAGGGCATAGTCATCCAATGTGTACTCACTTTTGTCTTTCCCTAGGTCCTCTTGAAGAGCCCTATACAAACATTATACATTAAAATAATTGATTATACATTACTTTATACCTCGTGTCGTCTCCCGATTGGTTTTTTGCTTCTAAAGTTCAAAGTACCAGCAAAATAATTGTCCTATCTAATAAAATAAAGTGTTTTTTGAACCCGTTTTAATCTTTAAGATGATATACACATAACAAGATCAAGTGGTCATATGAATCATGCACGAATGAATTTTTTTCGAGTTAATGTAGTCATATAGTACTCCGTAGTCAATTAAACAACTAATACACAACTTGGACCGCCACAAACCATTAAAATCCTAACAAAACCCATCACATCTTCATCAATTTTCTTACCCCCATGATTTAGAATTAGAAATTAGTTGGAGTCAAAGCTCTCACACGAAAAACACCACTAATCCACAACTGTTTTTTTTTTAAAAAAATTTACACCGTACCCTTCTACACTAAATTCCAAACTCTCTTTGACTAAAACCACTCTCGCTTTGACTATTTGACTTTTTTTATTCATACATAGTAGTACTATATTATCTCCATAATTTCTATTTTCTTGCACTTCAACAAAACACCCCATATTCAAAGCTAAGAATACATAAGACTCCATCATTATTCATAAAAAAATGGTGAGAAATGAGTTGTGTATCAATACCTGGTTACTTCAAATTTCCTACATCAATGGAGTTTATGATGTGCTAACAATGGAAAATCTAAGTATGTACTGTGAAAACAAAAACATTGACACTTAGCAAACTTGGAACTATCAAATCACTTTAATACAAAATCTACAAACAAAAAAAGTCACCTCAAAATCATACACCCGTGTAACTCCACCTCAATCAAAGAAACAACTTACTAGATACGTATAATACATACATACATACATACTTACTTACCCCGATACCCGCCACACCCATATGTGAAAATAATGGAGCAGAGCAGTTTTAGTAGAGTAAAAAGTAGTGTAACATTCCAACTTGATCATATATTCTATAGTACAGTACGTATATGATCATTTTTCACAAATACAGTACCCGATTTGATCATTCCAACTTGAACATTCCAACATTCTAACTTGATCATCTATGCCTCTATATATTCTTTACAAATACAGTACGTAGTTCTAAACTCAACACTACTTCCAACTTCATTCCAACACTACTCACTCCCTCACATTCTTTCAAAATTATCACGTACTTGATCATTTTTCTTATTTACTAGCTAGCTAGATAGGATGAAATTGTTTTTACCACTTCTCCTCCTCCTCCTGAGTTTACTGCATTATTCTTCAACCTAACGAATTGTTTGTTATGGTAGAAATGATCTCCATCATGTTCATAACAGAATAATAGTAAGCATGGTAATAAATCAAACCCTAAGCAATTAACCATAAATATGACAAAGAGATGGGATTCAGGGGTGCAATTCATGAAGTGGGTCAATTTTGTTGGTAGTCTTAAACACACCCTTTTTAAAACAACCAAGAATAAGATATTCCCTTATTTTAACTGTTAGTAAAAACTTGCTCATGGATATTTTAACACCATTCAAGATGCCATCGACTCTCTTCCCATCGTTAACCTTGTTAAAGTTCCTTTTCCTTGTGTATTGTATTTGTGCAAAAGAGACTTTACGATCACTCTGAAACTAACAATAACACTAACCAGGTTGGCCACAAGGTAAGGGTTCCACGCTAAACACTTCAAACTTGTATCTATGCTATGTTTTCTCACTTCTCTCTTCACCTGATCTAATCACTTACCACACACACGTACTCTCTCTCTCTCTCTCTCTATATATATATATATATATAGATCTTCGCGTATGCTATTCTATGCTATATATATATATATATATATTTCTCAATCATACAAAAAATCTAGAAACAAAAACACACAAAATCTGCTACTGAATTATCACGCATATAACTTCAATTAGTAACACAAAATCTCGCCTATGCAGAAATGGCTGTTGCATATCATCATCTGATTAATTCAAGGAAAATTCTTGTTTGTGACGGCACTATCCGTCATAATTGTGCGATGGGTCAAATAATACCCATTTGGTTAGATAAAGGCAAAAGACATGTGCTACCACTAGCCTTCTCTCTTCTAACCAAATGGTTTATTTGACCCGTCATCGATTTGTGACGGGTATATCCGTCACAAGGGAGACTTACTCTTAATTCAAAAGCAATACTCCATTATTGTTTCATCCTCAATTAAACGTAATACTAATGAAACAAACAATCAATCAATCAATCAAACCAACAAACAAAAGAGGCAACTAAATCCGCAAAATAACCTGATTGATTCGAATTACAAAAGCAGCAGTATTCAAATCAAATGACATGCTTATAAGTTGGACAGAGAAATGAAGTTGAGAAAAAAGAGGAATACAATAGATGTGGTGAAATGTTGAGTGAGTCAGTCGTCTATGAATTTGCGAAGACGTTTGATGAAATCCTTACGAGCTTTGGTGCGAGTTGCTGCGGTTGGATGTTGGCGAAGGATAAGTAGGCACCGGCTGACATTAACACTACACCACAATTAGTAACATAAAAGGCAAAAGAAGAAAGATACGGAGCAAGTAAAAGACCTCCGGCAAGCCTATGTAGAAATGGAGAGTGGATGAGATTGGTTATAGGTTAAGGGGCGAGCCTACGACGGGTTCTAGGTTAAGGGGACGAGATTGGTTCTGGGTAAGCGAGTAACGAGTGGTTTCTGGGGCGGGATTTCGTCGAGGGAATTCTGGGTTTGGTTTTGTTAGGGTTTGCAAGACAGGGATGAACGAATGAGGAGGAGTGGGGTTGGTTTCAATTTTTTTTAATAAATTAAAGAATTAAAATAATAAGAGATGTGGAGTGACGCAACAGCAGTCCAATTTTTCAATATGGCGATGCGTCAATAGTGGATGACGCCGCATTATATTTTTTTTTCTATTTATTGCAATTTATTCCTAAAAACAACTCACCCACACATTTTTTCTTTAAAAAAAGATAAATTATTTGCATTATACCTAAAACGCCTCAAATGAGGAGACGCAATTCCACCTTTTTCTACTAGTGACGTGAATATTTCGAGGATACAAACTGATGTACGCACACAAGGAAAAAAAAAACTAATTGGGATGTAAACCGTTTTCCCTTGATTTTTCTATGGTTTTTTATTTTTTTCACTCGGTTTATCTATCTTTACTTAAGCGTCTTTCAATTTTCAATTTCTAGGGTATTCATAATCGACAATCATCAATTTGTCATCGTTTTCAAGTTTTGTTGATGTTTACTCTGCATTTTATTGAAATGTCGATTATTGAATTGATTGATTAAGGTTTAATTTGATACTATTGATTTTCTCCTTTGTTCGCATGAATCGATTCTCATAGCATCATGTAAGACTCTCTTCTTTTCCGCTTATATTTTCAATTCACTTCAGTCGGGTCTGTCAGCCCAGTTAAGTTCAACATTTTATCCCCGTCAATTTATCTCACTTTGACGACATTTAATTAAGTTAAGATAAGTTCGATTCAGCACATGGCTTAAGTAATCAATTTTGGACAAATAAATATGATAAGTCGAGAATTATACATATTTTTACCCCTTTAATATATTATATTGATATTGATGTCGTCTTTCGTATTATTCGAGTTAAAATGATTATTTTATATAAGTTGGGTTTATGATTAACCTTTTGTTTTTTGTTCTAAATGGACCTTTTAATAATTATTCGAAACCCACATCGGAGGACCACTAAAGTTATATTTATACGTTTTGCAGGTATGTCTTGAGACGGCGATATCTCACTCATATGATGTCGTAATAATGTGATTCACGATGCGTTCGTTGGAATGCTAAGGTCAAGATCTACAAGTTTGTAGAAGAAAGCGCGCAGAACCAAATTATGTCATCTAATGGGTCGAAATAGAACTATAAGAATCAGTTATTGTTGAATTGGTGAAAGGTACGGTCTATGTTCGTTTTACTCGACGACAGTTCCCCATTTACATTTGCTTCGCCATGACGATTAACAAAAGTAAGGTCAATCGTTATCTCACATTGGTCTTTTATCTTCCCAAGCCCGTGTTTGCAGATGGTCAATCGATAACAATAGTGGATTTAAAATTTGTATTTATGATGACAATAAACGCATTTCAGACACTACTACTAATGTGGTGTATAAAGAAGGTTCCAATATTTGTAATTTTATATTTATATATTCGCTTTAATAATTTCTTTTATCATTTCTTACTATGCTTTTACATTTTCATGTACATGCAATTCTCAATTTAGAATCTGGCGTTTTTCTGAATTACTTATTTTGATGCCGACTATTGCGATTTGGATTGACGGAAATTATTCGTTATTTTGTCATTGACTTCCTCACGTGTTTTTTAATGCCACCGTGCAATTTGCACGGGTTTTAACCTAGTTGCAATTTATTCCTAAAAACAACTCACCCACACATTTTTTCTTTAAAAAAAGATAAATTATTTGCATTATACCTAAAACGCCTCAAATGAGGAGACGCAATTCCACCTTTTTCTACTAGTGACGTGAATATTTCGAGGATACAAACTGATGTACGCACACAAGGAAAAAAAAAACTAATTGGGATATTTCATTCGTGTTTCGGGTTCGGTCACTTCATGTTCCGGAAAATACGGGGCGAATATAATAAGATAAACAGTATGTGAGAAAAATATTAGTTAAATCGTTCATGAAACTAATGTTTTGGAGCTACGAATTTTCCTACGGAACATTCCGTAGCCTAAGATGTTTCCTACCACAAAACCGTAGGAATTTCGTAAGAGTGCTGTAAAGGAGCGACGAGTTGGTTTCCGTAGGAAATATCTGTAGGAACTACTTACTTTCCAACGCCTTTCAAGATCCGTAGGAATTATTCCGTTGGAATTTGCACTAATTCTAGTAGTGTAATGAAGGTGGTCTTACTCATATCCTCTTCTGCCATTTTGATCTGATTGTACCCGGCATACCCGTCCATAAATGATAAAATGGCATGGTCGGCTGTGTTGTCTACCAGTATGTTGATGTGTGGCAATGAAAAGTCGTCTTTAGGGCTTGCCTTGTTAAGATCCCGAAAATCTACACATACCCGCACCTTACCGTCCTTCTTAGGTACCGACACGATGTTCGCAATCCAGTCTGGATATTCAGACACTTGTATGAAGCATGCTTTGATTTGCTTATTGACCTCTTCTTTTACCTTGAGGGACCATTCGGGCCTCATTCTGCAGAGCTACTATTTTACCGGTTTACACCCGTCTTTGATGGGTATACGGTGTTCAGCTATTTCTCGATCTATCCCCGGCATGTCCTTGTAGGACCATTCGAAGACGTCGTTGAACTCTTGGAGGAGGTTTGTGAATTGTTGTCTCTCCTCGGGATCTAAAGATAACCCTATCTTAAGCATCTGGGGCTCTAAGGTTGTTCCCACATTGATGGACTTGGTTTCCACGATTACCGGGTCTAGGGATTCCCTTTGTTCTAGTTGCCCGATCAATTGCAGAGGTAAGGATACCTGTTCGTCGGGTTTCTCAATGTCATTGCATATAAAATTTTTGAAATTGAAAGCATTTTGAAAATAAGATAAGTCGTAAGCAGAATGGTTATCGTTATTATTAATAGTGAATTTAGAAAACAGCTCAAAGAGAGCGGCCATCTGATCATTGGTCAATGGCGGGATTGGGAGTGCCCTCGGGACAGACCCCGAGGCTCCAGTGGAAGTGACTACAGGGAGAGGGATTACAGACTGGACTCTAGCACCAGACCCTCTAGACTCGGACTCAGATTCTGACTCTGACTCTGACTCGGTATCCGGCATGTCTCCTTCGCCGGTGGTCAGCTTGTAGACTCGGCCTTGGCTGTCAGTCCACTTAATAGTCTTCCTCCATGCCCTTTTCCCGGTGTTAGAACCGACTTCAGAGATCAGCTTCGTGGGATCGAACCTGTTGCTTCGGAGGATCAGGTTCACTAAGTTTTCTTTAGGGGTCGGGACAACTTTGTCTTCCCCAAATAGGAGCCCCAGCACGGGCTCGGCATTATCAGCACCCTCCTTGGGTTCTGCCTGGACGAGGGCAAATATGTCATCTGGAATGTAGTTGCATTCCCGAGCCAATTTGGTCTCGGGATATGTGATGGTGGGTTTGTAGAGACCAACTTGAACAGCCCCGAATACCGGAGTAACAAAATAGTCAGTTAGTCTTGGGCTGTAAGGGCCCAAGTAGGTACCCTTAATGATGTTGCGGGCCTTCTCAATTCCTGCCCGAAAGATATGGCTTCGAAGTAGCCCCTGGTAAATATCCCAAGTTCTGTAGCATCGTATTGATGCTAGTGGTGAAATAGGGTCTGAAGAGATATTCCTCTTCTATCATCCTTAAAAAATCGAACCCTCGGAGGTCGTACGGCCCGTGGCATTGCAGCTAGCCACAGTTATGGGAGTTGCCTCCAAAGTAATGACACCATCTTGTAGGGGCAGCTTGACCTTTCTGTTGAGGGTAGAGGATACAGCTTTGGCCGCATGGATCCATGGCCTCTCGAGAAGTAGGTTGAATGAAAAGGTGACATCGATCCCCTGGAATTCTAAATCCTTCTCAATTGGGCCCATTATAATCGTTTGCTTAACGGCCCCAACAACCGGTTTTGGGCTTCCATCAAAAGCCTGGATCGTTTGCGCAGTTGGAAGGTAATCGGCCTCGGGGTAATGCTGAGGGCTTTGGCGGTCCTTTAGGGAAGGACATTTATAGTAGACCCGTCGTCAATTAAGGTCATTGGGAGGTACTTCCCTCGGCAGATCACCGTGATGTACAGGGTCAAGTTATTAACGGTGGTAGGTCGGACTTAGAGAAGGTAATAATTGGGCTTCTTTGGATTTGCCCATGAGATGGGGCATGATGGTGGCTACCAATTCAGTAGGGGAAACCAGTTAGTCAACCTTGATCTGATCGAGAGCCTTAGTTAGTGCCTCTCGATGTTCTTGCGAGCTAACCAAAAGTTGCCATATGGTAAGATCTGCTCGAGCCCTCTTCAGTTGTTTGACAAGAGTCGTGTCAGTACTTGGATCTTCAAGGGCAGCTTCCGTCCTGGCGGGTTTAGTGACGGTTGTTGAGATGGGGGTGTTCTTAGAGCTAGTCGCTTGATAAGGACAACCGGCAGTAGCGAGGTGGTTACTGGCTAAGGCTTTGGATTTAGCCTTTCGGACCTCTTCAGGAGTGATGGGCACAGCCTCCCCTTTAGCCGGGTAAACATCATCTTCATCATCGAACCAGATCCCATTAACTTGTGGGATGAAAGGAGAAATGAGGTGAGAACATTCTATCACCTCCCCGGTGAAGATAACATGGGCGTTAAAGGGGTTTTCTTTGTTACTCTATTTATCCCCGGGCAACGGTATCTTCCCACTCTCGATTAAGTCCTGGATTAGGTACTTCAGCTTCCAACACTTTTCAGTATCGTGTCCACTACCTCGGTGATATTGGCAATAGGCATGGATGATGTAGCACTTGGAACGCTTCTCGACCGGGACCTCAGGAGTTCGGCATATCGGCTGGATCAGACCCTTGTAGGATAGCCTTTGTTGGCATATGTATAGGTGGTTCCTATATTAGTGAATACCCAAGCTGGGGTATTCTTTTTGGACGAGGCATCTAGTAGATTAACCGCGACGAAGATGCTGCGAGTTGCAGCTGCAGCTGTGGGCTTGCTGGTGGAAGAAGTGGCCCCTTGATATCCCTTGCTAGAGGCCTTAGTAAGGCCCTCTAGCCTCAGATCATCTTCAATCCTCGTCCCCATTTTAGTTAAAGTGGCGAAGTTGGGTATGACAACATAGCGGAAATGGACCCGGTAGGAGGGGAGGAGATTCTCGACAAAGGCCTCCCCTAAGGTTTTTTCATTGGGCTTGTCGACAAGTTTCACACTCTCGGCCCTCCAGCGTTGAAGGTATTTTGTAAAACATTCCTTGGGCTCCTAGGCTATAACTTCTAGGGAGTGCATCGTGGTCTGGATTTCGGTGTTGTCAGCATAATTCCGAGCAAACTCTGTGGCCACGTCATCCCAAGTTTTATATTTCTTGGAGTCTAGCCTGTAGTACCAAGCTTTTGGATGCTTCTCGAGAGAAGCGGCGAACAGGTGGTTGAACATGGCCTATTTCGCTCCCTTAACGGCCATGAACTCTTTGAAGGCCCGAATGTGAAGCACCGGGTCTTCGGTCCCCTCAAACATCAGTAGGCCCATAAGGTTGAGGTTGGCGGGAAGTTCATCATTCAAGGGTGAATAGACACGTGCGTTTTCTGTGTGGATAGTGTTGTTTGTTGACAAGTGGACTTGTTCCTCCAGTTTGCGGACTGCGCTGACCAGTTCAGCCAAGGGCCCGGTAGTGTCAGTCCCAGCGGCAGGAGTCCCCTGCTCCATGGAACTCACATGGGTAACAATAGCTATTTGGTCAGACCTTATAGCTGTCAATTGGGTCTCAATCAGAGTTTGCTTGCGACCATAGCGTCCAACGAGGCTGACAACTTGTCCAAGGCTTCTTGCATTTTGTATTTGTGTCTGGTTACCGGTGACCTGTCTGTAAGAATACCTCGTAATCAGAAACTGACCCAGATCCTGGAATCAAAACAGTACACCCCGAGCAAGGAAAAGCCTGAAAAGGAAATAACTCAGAAAAGACACCTAGACGGGTGACTCGTGAATTGTGTAACTTCCTTAGGATTCGGCCATGTGGGCCTAGTCCCGTTCGAAGGAAGGTCCACGTGAGATATTTCCCAGAGTTTGGGCTCGAATGTGTAAACGGGCCTTCCTTTGTAGGGGTATGTCCTATGTAGGTGGGCCATGCCTTGACAAATAAGGCGGACTAGGATAGGGAGGAAACCCGTGATGTAAGATCAACGGAGTTTCGACGCTAGAAACCTTCGACGACTTATGAAAAGACCCGTCACTACTAAATGTGATAAGTCTTAGGATAAGAAAGGTTATTGAAAAGAAAGTTTGAATTCCGAGAAAATCGAAGGACGGACCCGACTTTTTGAAATTGGCAAAATGCCGTCAAGGCCAAAACTTTTGAAGGTTCGAAAATTTTTGAATTTTGAAATGGGCAGCATATCGACTAGAAATACGCTGTTTTGAGTAAAATCATAAGTCTTGAATTCGGTAGCATTCCGGGTTTTGAAATTGGATAGTTTTTTGAAAAGATGCATTTTTGAAAATGATGGTTTTTTGAAAACGACATAGAAACCAAGTAGCACATAGTCACGCAAGCATTATAACGACACTATGTATGCTTTACACTAAGTCTCGGTCGGTCTAAATAGGGTCTATACCAGTGCGCATAGCCTTTTCGAGAATCGGGACGGACTTCTTAAGTCGAGTTGATCTTCGAACATGCCGCGAAACCCATACGAATTAGCTATGAACACCTTGACATATCTAATTTGGAATATATCGCGGTATAGTGGGACGTCGGTCACCAGTATCGGCCCGGGTAAAAATGAGGTTATGCATGAACCGTAAAACTAAAGCGCGTATTGTACTAATCGAACGATTTCTCCTCGAGTCTCACCCTGAGGATCCCGATTGTAAGGCACACATCAGTTTTTCCCAGCGGAGTCGCCAAATTGTGGACATGACATAGGTCCACCCTGACGCGGCCACGCGCGGGTTTGGGGAGGCGAATGAATCTCATGTGAGATGGTTCTCGGGTTGAAATTTAAATGCTACTTGGAGTCGCCACCGAACTTTGTGGGAGTTCGGGCCCATTCGAACCCACTCTATATTTTGGGTGGACCGTGCACAACGTACGGCCCACTTCGATACTAGAGCTTGTGGGGTTCGTCCCTTTGCATTACGGTACCGATGCTGACCTTATCGAGTACCGTATATCGATGACTCTCGTGCGCCAACGGTTTCGGCCATCCGGAAACCGAAGTTCTAAGTAAGGGGTAAAGGTACGTGTTGGGAAGCCCACAAAAAACACCCAACCCCGCTCGCATTTAGCGGCCTCTACTAAGATATCGTTCGATTTTAGAATACGCGTGCTAGTAATTCGGTTGAATGTTATGCAAACAACGTTTTTGACTAAACATGTGAAATATGTTTAATCTACGTCGTTTAATGCAATTTTGAATTATGTTGAAGTTGTTTTAGTATGCGAGGTTCATTTTAGAATAATAAAAGAAACAACGGAAATAAAACTTAAACCAAAAGATTACAAATGCACGGGAGGAATACAACCCGAAAATACAATACGACAAGCAAAATGTATAACAATTGCAACAATAACGAAATGTAAATATGATGGATGATATAAGAAGACATGATGCAAGGTTTTGAAAAGGGTGAGACACGTGATGGACTTGCCACGTGTTGACCGAAGTCGTTAAAAAAAGGTTTATCGAAGCTTAAGATATGTGGAGGGCACACGGATTGATGTGACAGAGGTCACTCGATCGAATCATGGGAGATACTCGATCGAGTGCCTCTCAAAAAAGCCCCCGGTCTCGATTTTGGGGTGCCACTCGACCGAGTGGGCTTGGCACTCGATCCAGTGCCCCCTGTGCGAACAGTAGTTCGTTTCGTAAAACATTAATCTCGAATTTGCCTTAGTTTAAAATCTATAATTTATTTAAGTCGCGTAAAAATACGATATAATTTGTACTCGACTTAATTTTGACACTCGCGATATGCACGCTATTATTACGAGATCGATTATCGGGAATTTTAGAAAAGACGTTATAAGTCGTTTTAAATTGAACTAGGACAAAATAATTCTCTCTGCGTTATAATGTCGTAATTGATCCTTTCGGACTATGTGACAATTATTTCGGCATCAACGGGTTCGTGCTAGCTTGATTTATTGACTATTTCTTTTAGACATAATATTCGACTATGGAGTCGATATCGCATCTTAAGAATAAACGTTTTGTTTGTTTGATTAGAGTGAAAGTCGATTCCCTCCGCGTCACGACATCGCTATTATTGCTTGCGGATTTTCTGATGTTCGATTTGCATCAACAGGTTTCGTTCTAACCTTTTTGAAAAAGAGAATCGAATATGTTTAACATGGAATGTTCGCGATCCCATCATGCCCTTGAGTGTTTAGGGCGGGGCTCCTCGAGAGGGCTCCACCACTGTTACAACTCGTAAAGGGATTAGAAGGGTCTTATGCAAAATTCAACATTAAACGTATTTGAATCGAGATCATTTTTTTAAATCAATGTATGCGTGATGTTTTAATGCTAATTACGATAGTAGTGATATTAATAACGATATTAGAAACGAAAGAATAAAATAATGACGCAACAACGGAAAGGACGCCGAGAAAAACGAGAGAGACGAGAGAAGGAAAAAGAGAAAAGGAAGAGATCGGGATTGGATTTTGCACCCTCAACCTACATGTTTTGTATTCTCGGAATATGGCTCGTCTAGTTGTGGCTTAGGCACGAGAGCGTCGAGATAATGTAGATGAGTTATGGTGGTTTAAGGTGTAGAGGGTTTAAGGTTGAAGAATGTTGCAAAGGTTGTAGAGGAAAAGTTGTAAGGTTGTAAAGTTGTGAATTATGTTGAGGGGGGTGGGGTATTTATAAGAAAATACCCCGGTTTTGGATAGAAAAAGAGCCACTCGATCGAGTGGTGTATTGCACTCGATCGAGTGACTGATTGGACACCGGTTTAACGGGTTTTGCGAGCCTACTCAACCGATTGGGCTGGTCCACTCGATTGAGTGGGTCTGGGCGGAGGATAGGATATTTAGAGATAGAGTTTTATCTCTAATGAAGAGGTTTAATCGCTCAGGTTCTCTTCGTATCTGATATTTTTGTGGTTTTTGACTTCGAGTTGGATTTTCGAAGTTCGTATAGCTGTTTTTTATGTTTTGGAAACGACTTTGACCGGGGTTTGACCCGGTCGCCAAAAGACGGTTTTACCCTCGGTGTCGGTTTTGACCCAAATTAGTCTATTTGATTGGAAATGACCCACTAGGCCAGAATTGAGGTTGGTTTTGTGATATTTGTACTCTGTAAAAAGCCAAAGCCAAATACTAACGATTTTGAGCCCATATTCGAATATGTTAAAGCATGTTTGCGTCCGATCATTATCCGGTGTTTGTCGGAAACTACTATAGACACCTAGCAGCCAAATGTGGGTGTCTACAAGTAGTATCAAATCCAAGGAGTGGTCTATGTGGTTGTCACTTGCTGAATGGTGGTACAATACCTCTTTTCACACTTCCATTCAGCTAACTCCTTACGAAGCGGTCTACAATAAACCTCCTCCCTTGCATTTACCATATTTGCCTAGGGAAACAACGATGGAAGGTGCAGACAGAACAATGCAAAGACGGGAAGCGATGATTGTACTACTGAAGTAGCAACTGGCTAAGGCTCAGCAGAGGATGAAGGTACAGGATGATAAACATAGGTCTGAGAGGTCCTTTGAGATTGGGGAGTGGGTATGGCTTAAATTGCAGTCTTATACTCCCTCCGTCCCAATGAATCGTTTGCCTATTCCATATTGGGGCGTCTCAATGAATTGTTTTCCTTTCTATTTTAGGAATGCTTTTTATATGTATTTTGACCAATCTCATGAGTTTTGCTCCACATGGCACTCCCTCATTGGCTCTCTTACCCTTGGTGCCAAAATCAAAGGCAAACAATTCATTGAAACGGAGGGAGTAGACATGAAAGCATTCAGAGTCGCAGTAACTAGAAGCTTTCTCCTAAGTTTTACGGGCCATTTCAAGTAGTTGATGTGGTGGGAAAGTTAGCCTACAAGATAGCATTACCTCCTGATGCCAAGACACATAATGTGTTCCATGTATCTCAGCTGAAGCGTTTCAGGGGTGCTTTGCCCAGTGAGGTGCATATTCCAGTATGGATGCAAGGTAGGTCTGATGTTACTACACAAGTTCCTCAAGCTGTGGTGGATCGCAGGACGGTAAAAAGACAAAACTCTGCAGCTGTACAATTTCTGATTCAATGGGAAAGGTTTGCGGAATTTGAAGCGACCTGGGAGTTTGCGGATACCATTGAACAAAAGTATCTTGAATTCTACACTTCTGTAGTAATGACAACTTGAGGGAAAGTTGTTTCTTTAAGAGGCAAGGAATGTTACAGTACACGTGTCATATATGTAAATAAGTGGCTGAGATTGAATTGGTTGTTACTAAAGTAGTTACATTACGATACTAGCTAGTATAAATACAGTTTGTTGAACTTATATTCTGTGTTTTGCTTATGTCAATAATATATATTCCAAGTAACGAGATTATTCCTTGAAAGATCATAACGAGCTAGTACATGCAATAAAAGAAGCAAAGTCTCAAGAAGGCAACTCGGTCAAGAACTCAAAGGGAAGGACTGCGGCTTAGGAACCCAAATGTAAAGGGAATAAAGCAATTGTATGACAAGGATAGTGTAACCTTGAATAAAGGTTATATTAACCTCTCTCGTAAATAACTATACACAAGTTGCCAAGATTTAAGACCAAAATATTTCCATAAAACCTCGTCGGTCTTGTTAGTTGAATTATGCTAAGAAGAAGATAATGCTAAGAAGGAAACTATCTATCAAGAAAGTAAAAGTTTTCAAAATAAATGATTCTAAAAAATATCTTGAATTCTAAAGATATTGGAAAATCATTAACAAAGGAAACTTGAATATATTATCTTGATTGATATCCCACCTACCATATCTTCTCTAATTAAGGATATATATCAATTAGGTTGATTTCATCTCCTGTGTTAAAAAAGATGTTTCACTTATGAATAGATACTTCTTTCTCACTAACAAACCACGAGTTACATATACACATTTTCATTTTGAAAAAATCAAATCTATTTTCATTTCAAGAGCTTTTGCAATAAGTTTTGTTTTAAGTTTTGGCTAAATAAAATCGTGTTTAATTATTTACGCTTAGAAGTCATATCATTTCATTATTGTCTCTAGACAATTGAAATGTATTCCTAGCTAGAGAAATTTTGTAAACTTGAGTGTAGTAAGTTATATGAGTCAAGTAGTGGTTTACTCAATCGAACGACATATATTGTTCACACCTTGAACGCTTCACATCGTTCAAACACCGAACGCTTCACATCCCTCACACTGAAGGCCTAACATCCTTCACAAGTCGTGGGCTTAACATCCCACAACCCGAGAGCTTAATATCTCTCAAATCGAGTGCTTCACATCATTCTCACCATCACGATTAGAGTTAATTGTGAGAGCTCTTATTTGTAAGGTAATCCGAAGTAGGTACTCTTATAAATAAAGACACCGGTGGATGTAGGCTTTTCAATTGCGCCGAACCACGTTAAAACTGCTCGTGTTATTTACTTTACGCATTTAATCAGTTTCGCTATTTCTTATACTTATACTTTTTAGTAGTAAGTATAGTAGCAAACATTTCGTTACTTTCTTTTATTAGCCATACAACTGACGTAATATTACATACATCTTTCATAATAAGATTTTAGTGTAATATATCGTTTAAAATTTTAAAAAGACGTAAATACTCTATTCACCCCCTCTAGAGTATATTCCAGGATCGCTAGACTCTACACAATTGCTATGTAACAGAATTCTATCATGAATATAACAAACTTCTTCTTTCTCTCTACATTCTCTCTTTATCTACTTCTCATCTGCTGAACCTGTATAGAACTCGAGCTCCTTGACGCCATTGTTGAAGGAGAGCTCCTGCACTATATCAGTTTTTTGTTAAAAATTAAAAATCATTATTTATAATTAAAAATTGATTAGATAATAACAAAAATAACCATCATTTATGGTCCATAAAAAATTCATCAAAAATTATCATAGCAAACTACAAAAATAAGGGTTATTTAACGACAATAATACCAACTATAGGGCATCTTCCAAAAATAATACCAATTTCAATAAACTGAGAATAATACGTATTATTGGAGTATTTAAACAAGAGTAGTATAAGTGACTTTATAACCTACTACATCAGGTCACCTAATAAATATTTAACCTGCTACTTAGCTTATGCTCCATCCTCCTACTTGGACCTGGATAACGGGTGAACCGTGACGGGTCAGCTTGGGGTCGGGTCACTTTCGGGTTATAATAATCTGATTGACTTCAAGTGGGGTCGGATACTTTCCGGTTCGAGTCACTCCCGGGTTTGTTGTTTTCAACTTTTTTAGGGATAGGATATCAACTCGTTTTTTATAATAATAGTCGGGTCAGTTTCGAGTTAGCTCGGGTCAATTCAGATTACGGGTCAAAATCAAGTCTTTAATTTGGTGTCGGGTCGGGTTCAATTTGGCTTATTCGGGTTGGGTTAGTTTTGCCAGGTGTACTCCTCCTTAGTTATCTCCTTCATCCTCTCTCTCCATTACCCTTCATCCTTCTTCAGTTTTTTTACGTTTGGTTTAGATTAACGTGTTGATTTTGGTGTAGGATTGTGTTGTTAGCTAGATTTGGTGAAGTTGAAGACTTTAAGGAAAAGGAAGACGGAGGACAAGAATGACGTTTAATGCCCCGTACACTGAGTAAGTGAAAATGAGTGAATTAATGTGAAATGAATTAAAGGCGAAAAAAGAAGGAAAACAGGTTCTACCGCTAACTAGTCATCTATACTACTTTGGTTTAACTACTCCAAAAATACGTATTATTGTCTGATTTATTAAAATTGGAATTATTTTCGGAAGACGCTTTATAGTTGGTATTATTGTCGTTAAATAAAATTAAAGGTGAAAAAGGAAGGTGAAAGGATTCTACAGGTAACCGGTCACCTGTACTACTCTTGTTTAACTACTCCAATAATACGTATTATTCTCATATTTATTAAAATTGATTTTATTTTGGGAAGACGCCCTATAGTTGGTATTATTATTGTTAAATAACCCCAAAAATAAAAACATTCTAGTTAAAAAATATGCATACTTAAAATTATGAGGGTATACTTCACAATTTTTGTTTTATTTTTTTTATTATTTTCTCTACTTTTTATTTCTATTAACCTAAGGTTGTATGTGTGAACATAGGTATGGAGTTAGAATCATAGGGTGAGGGGAGAGATTGTGATTCCAAGGGGTTGGAGTGGATTTACAACCCCTTGGAGTTCTAACTCCATCCCAAAATGGCCCAACCAAACATTGGAATGAAGTACATTCATTCTAATCCACTCCTAAACACTCAACCAAACACCCCTACAAATATTCTAAAGAAGCCTCCCCAATTCCCACTAAGGTCCCAATGAGAAGATTATACAACCAGTTGTAAATAACTCTATGTACAACTGGTTTTGTGATTTTGAGTTTTATCACAAAAGTTTCGAGTTTTGCTATAAACTTTCTGAACTTTAGTGTATAGTTGTCGAATTAAATCACATAAATATTTAAGTTCAAAAACTTACAACTCAGCTCAGAAACTTGTATAGGCTCTGTAAATATATACAAAAGCTCCACAACTTTGTTGTATAATCCTATTTTCCCTAAGGTCTTGTTCTTTCGGATTAAAGTAGACTTAATTACGGAGTAATGTTTTAGTTTGGATGCCTAACTTTTCATGTTTATGATTTATTTTTGACATTTACGAACTTTGAACTAGTGTAGCTACTATAAAATTTTCGTTGATGAACTATCTTAAACCCTTTTTTTTATCCTTTTTGTTTCGGCATTACTCAACGTGTTCCTTTTTTTTTTTTTTTTTTTTTTTTTTTTTTGCCAACCAAGACAGAAAGGAGTCTAATTCTTATTGCCCATGGCTGCTAAGCCATGAGCATCCTTGTTAAAACGTCTAGGAATGAAAGAAACATGAACACAATGAAAATCTAAGAAAGCATTTTGAATCTGTTCTGCAATCCTGCGAATTTCTGGGGAGATGTCCATAATTCCCCCAATTTGCTGAACCAGGTGCAGACAGTCAGAGAAAATATGTATGTGGAGCAATCCACCCTGTTTCGCCCATCGTATAGCATGAAGGAAAGCAATCGCTTCAGCATGAAGAGGGGATGCGGCATGGAATTTTGTATACTCCCGAACGAGACAGTAGCCAGATTTAGAGTGAGCAATCCAGCCCCCAGCTGCTCGGCCAAAATCTTTCCATGCACCATCCACTTTAATATTTATCATATTGCAACCATTACCAGAACCAATAATCATAAGAGGTTGCCCATCCTTAACCTTAAACAGAACCATATCATTATCCCTCAACCTGACGTCAGTAGTGTGATCTCTACCTGTAAGCAGGGCATCCAAGTCAATAAGATTGGTCTTGAGGATGGCCATAAGTGCTTGACCAGAAATCTGTACGCCATGGAACTTTGCTTTGTTGCGGGCTAACCAGATAGCCCATAGAGAAAGAACAAAGGGTGTAATCCGAGTCCAATCCTTATCCAGACTCCAAAAATAAGAAATCCAATCAGCAATCCAATGTCTAAGATCGATAAAAGATGACATGTCAGTCCGAATACCTAGATCCGATCCGAACCATAGTCGAGAAGAGAGGGGACAGTCACGGAAAAGATGTTCAAGTGTTTCATCTTCCTCATTGCTGCAGAGAGGGCACCCAGAAGGGAGAGAGAATCTACGCCTTTGGAATTCTGAGCCAATGGGGAGAGCATTATTCATTATTTTCCATAAGAAGGTCCGCAGTTTTGCCGGACCCTTAATTTTCCAGAGGAATTTACCACAAAAGACTTTCAATTTGGAGTCCAGAGGAGGACCAGCTGAATTGTTGTGAATGTAAGATTCAAGGGCAAGCCGGTAAGCACTCTTCTACTGGGGTTATTCTACTGACGGGAAATTTTCTGTCAACGTGTTCCTTTAATCGTGAAAAACACAATGATTAGGGAAGACTAATAAGAAGTATAAAATGTACTTTTAGGGCTTGCTTGCTCAATTTCCTGATCAACTTGAGAATAATGTTGTTGAGTCGTTTAACAAGTTAGAACAAACTCTTTGGAGGATTATGTCGATGAATTTGAGTCTTTAAAGACATTTATGTTACAACGAAATAAATGTTTGACTGAGGATTACTTTCCGGAGAATTTTGTTGGTGGTTTGAAACCCACATTGAAGCCCTTTGTTAAAGCATTTCTACCTGCGACCATTGCTAATGTCCTTGAGCTTGCTCCCTTACAAGAGGAAAATCTGTCTCTGAAAGCCAATAAGTTCACTCCTCAAACAAAACCTTTTGGCACAGCTACAAAATAGCCCCCTTTGTTACCCACTCCTTCATTTTCCAAGAACTCTTACATAACACCACTTAAGACAATACCTACCCCTACTGTTAATGTTGGTCCGTCACATGAGAAACCACTCAAAATTCCTACTAGAAAGAAGACGGATGAACGGAAAGCTAAAGGCCTTTATATGTATTGTGGTGACCCTTATACGTCAGGCCTTCGCCTTACACACAGGAAACCCACTTTGTTTTGGATTGACATTGCTGATCAAGGGGATGTACAAGATGAGTTTGAGGTTGTGGACGAGGAGGAAGGGTTATCTGTGGCCTGTATTTCAGTTAATGCTATAACTGGCTCCAATAATTTTCAAACCATGCGCGTTACTGGGTTTCATAATAGAAAATCGCTGCAAATATTGATTGATAGTGGTAGCACCCATAACTTTGTCGATGAAGGGACCGCTAGGAAACTTGGGTGTACACTGGACGAAATCACACCCAAGGCCGTTAAAGTTGCAGATGGGAACCAAATACTCGTAAAACCAATATGTAAAGGGTTTTCTTGGAAGCTACAGAACACCACATTTACTTCGGATTTGATGGTTTTACCTTTGGGTATTGTGATATTGTATTAAGGGTTCATGGTTGTCTTCCGTGGGACCCATTGTTTGGTATTTTCAAAAGATGACAATAGAATTTCATTTACAAGGAATTAAACATCTGTCAGGGAGATTGGCAGAAAAAAATTCGGTTTCATAAATGGGAAGCGGTAAACACCTTGACTTGGACCTGGTGGCTATGGGAGCGTTCGACAAACACCTGATGATCACTAGACTGCAACACGACACAATTTTATGATGTTTCAGATGATTTTCTATAGAATTGATCAAATAATTACTATGAGAAATTAATCAACATCAAGACGGTCTTTGTAGTGTCATTACGGTCGCGTCAACAATAACTAGAGTGAATACCGACTCCGGCACTCGGAATTGGTCCCGAAATACGAAATCAAACTCGAGTCAACGCATCGGAGCGAGTCGAACCTCGGAATCCATGCGCGAATCCCATAGACGGATCTAGAATCCTTGGGAAGCAAGACATTAGCAAAGATCACGTATAGCTCCGTTTTGGAACCTTTGAAATCGCACCTTCAAAATCTCGGGCACCCGACCTGGCGCACCTGACAATTGAGTCGCTGGGCTTCAGGCGCCTAACTTCAGGGTCGCGTGACATGCTGTGCTTGAAATCTCAAAATGAGCTACGAGAAAAACTATATATACCCCCCTCCTCCGCTCATAATCGACACACAAAATGCAATACGCAACTCCCCCCTCTCTCAAGAATTCCACACAACTTGCAGCTCTTTCTTTAGCGTCGCACTCCACGACATTAGGAACGATCCACTCGATCATTATAATTCCAATTCGCATTCCACGAATCAATACTACTCTTCGGAGTTCCTACGAGTTCCTACGAGTTCCTACGAGTTCCTACTCGAAAGGATGAACAAGGGCACCTATATTGATCCTTCGATTTGCCCACCACAACAACTAAGCTCTGCCGAAATCGTCGCAGGAGCTGAAGGAGTTCATCCGTCCAAGTAGATATTGTCAGTATGTTCTCGTTTATACCAAACTTTACATATCGCACTTTAAATTATGCATTTTGATGTCGTCAAGTCCGACCAACGACGTGTACACCATCCACACACTGAATGGTGTACAAGCCTTACTCTTGTTTGGCTCAGTCGCTAGACCAACTTGTGGCTCAGTCGCTTGAACAACTTGTAACACCCGTTATGTTCCTAGCGTTGCTATCTTTTCTGTTATGACTCTGTCATGACTCAGCTATTATTCCTGCCCTCTGTTTCCTTCATTTTTTTCAAGTTTCATAATATTTACGAGTCAAATATTATTTATTTTCATTAAAATATTTTAAATATTTTATTTTTCTCATAAATCTATTTTTAAAATTTTCATTGCACACTATTTATTTATTCGCGAGGAGTTCTATTTTTCTACGAATTTGCGTTTTAAGCTTGAAATTGAGTTATTTATTTACTTTTTTTTAAAAAAAAAATTCCTTAAAAATATCCAACCACATTTATATAATATTTCAACCTAAGAAATATTTTTATTTACGAAAATTTAGCCATTAATGATTTTATTACGAAGTTTCATAAATAGTTGTTTTCCAACGCGAGGTTTACTCGAATTGCTTTGAACTGTCTTTAATAATTTTACGATCCTTATTTTTTTCAACCTACAATTATTTTGGGATTCATTTTCACTCATTGGACCGTGATGCACCCTATGTGTGGACATGACATAGGTCCACCCCGACGCGGCCACGCGCGGGTTTTGGGAGGCGAATGAATCTCCATATGAGATGGATCGAATTGAATTTTAAATCGAAATAGGAGTCGCCACCGAATTTTGTGGTTATTCGGAACCATTCGAACCCACTCTATGTCGTAGTGGGCCATATTTAAAACATGATCCATTTCCGATGTCAGAGTGTATCGGGCTCATCCCTTTGCATTTGATACCGATACCGACATTATCGGATATCGTGTATTGAATGACTCTCGTTGCCAATGGATTCGGACATCCGGAAACCATGGTTCTGAGTAAGGGGTGAGGGTACGTGTTGGGAAGTTCATTGAGAACACCCAACCCCGCCCGCACTTAGCGGCTTGTACTAAGATATCGTTCGTTTTTACGTACACGCGTTAGTTCGATGGTTGAATGATATGCAGAGATTTTTTTCCAAAGACATGTGAGAAAAATAAATGGGGTGCTAAGTCGTTTAATGCATATTAAACTAATAATGTCAATGTTATTTTAGCATGTGAAGTCGTTTTAGTCTAATAAAACAAACGATAAAAAATAAATCGCTACAAACAAGGAGCAAACGAGTTAGTAACGATGAATAAATTGAATAAAGAAGTAAATAAATAACACGCATGATTTTTGAAAACATTTATGACACGTGATGGATTAGCACGCGTTGACCGAGGTCAAAGAAAAAGTATTTATCGAAATATGTCGCGAAAGTCGCTTTTTATGTAAGACTCGAAGAGAATAAAAAATAGAAAAGCGAGGAAACGAAAAAAGACTCGGCGGAACAGGCCACCGCGCGAGTCGCCTGACCGGCGCGCGGCTCGCGTGGCGGGCTGTCCGGTTTTTATTATTTTGTCGAAAATCGTTAATTTATATAAATCGCATACAAATATGGATTTATTTATACCCGATCCATATTTTCGATATTTGTCGTATCCGATATTCGATTATGAAATCGATATTGAATACTCGGAATGATTTTAGAAAAGGTTTTGAGAAAAGTTTGTTTTTTGAACGAAAAGTAAGAAAAAAGAATTTTCAACGAAAAAGATGTTAATTCTCTCCGCGTATAAAATCGTCGAATTTTGTTTAAAAAAGGATGTAACGATTTTATTAGCATCAACGAGAATTAATTAATTTTGTTCTTGTTAGATACGATATTCGATTAGAGAATCGATATCGTATTTTAAGAACGTTATAAAAAAAATAGTTTTTTTTAATATCGATTATTAGAAATAATGAAAAATATGCAAAAACGACCCATATTAAACGAGGACCGACGACTCGACACAAAAAAGAAGAGAAAAAAACGTGAAGAAAAGGAGAGAAGAAGAGAAGAATCGGGTTTGATTTACATCCTCAACCTACATGCTTTGTTTTCTCGGGATAAGGCTCGTCGGAAAGTGGCTTAGACTTGGGAGCGTCGAGATGATGAGGATGAGTTAGGGTGTTATTTTGGACGTGTAATGGGACGTGTGGTTGGATGGTCTTCTCGGGGTTCGAGGCTACTTCGGGAAGGGGTCGGGATTTGCTAGATATCGAGGATGTATGTGTATAATGGCTGCAAAAAACCGTGTATATTGGCTGTTCAACCGTCATTTTCGTGTTGGACGGGAGGTCCTATTTATAGGAATCGAGGTAGTCTTGCTTGTGTGACAAGAAATACCGGTTTGGATAGGAAATACGAGAGTTCGAGAGGAAACCAAAGTCTCGTTTCTTGGTGGAGAAGCCAAATATCTCGGCTGGTGGGGGATTGTTTTGGCTGTTTTTGGTGTCTTTGACCGAGTATTTGGAGCTTGGTTGGTGTCTGATTCGGTTGCCAGATAGAATTCCTACTTGAGGTCGAATTCTACCTTCAACGGAATTGTTTAATGTTTTCAAAGCTGATTTTTGGTAGTGTTTGAGTCCAAACCGGACACGTGAGGTGTCACGGCTGGTCCGTGAGTCTCGGGAAATATCTTTGACCAAGTTTGACCCGGTCGCTAAAAGACGGTTTTACCCCTGGTGACGGTTTCGACCCAAATTAGTCTTATTTGACTCAAAACGACCCACTGGGCCTGGATTTGAGGTTGGTTTTGTAAGATTTGTACTCCGTAATAAGTCTAAACCAAATGTCCATGATTACAAACCCATATCCGAGTCTATCAAAGCACGTTTACGTCCAATCATCATCGGGTGTTTGGCGGGAACTACTATAGACACCTGGCGGTCAAAATGTGGGTGTCTACAGAGCCCCCACTCTGACTGAGGCTTGGACAAGGCAAAAGTCAGAGTAGCTACTAGGTCAATCAAGGATTAAAACCTGGCAGACTTCCGATCGGGTCGTTTATAGTCCATTAGACCTGCGTGAAGGGCTCGCCAGCCATAGGATAGAAATCGTACCTAGGTTGATGTTAATAATGTCGCGGGAGCTTGCCTTGGAAACTATGGGTATACCTGTTTACAGGTACATCCTGTCTTAGAATTGCGCGGGGACTTCTCCTAAAAAGTCTTCGGTGTGTCTGTTTACAGACACATCCCATCTTGGAATAGCGTGGGGACTTCTCCTAAAAAGTCTTGGGTGTGTCTGTTTACAGACACATCCCATCTTGGAATAGCGCGGGAGCTTGCCTTGGAAGCTCTGGGTGTATCCGATTACAGATATATCCCGATTCCTTAATAGAAATGTTGCATGATCCTTCCACTGGGGAGTCTTTGAGAATTCTTCGGGGAGTCTTGGGGTACTTGTATGCTGATACATAACAAATTGCATGTAACATTTAGGCGAAACACTGACTCATGCTGGGGAAGAAATGATTTTTGATTGATTTTTTGGAAAGAAAATGATTTTTTTTTTGGAAATTAGAATGCTTGGGATGACTTGATTCCTAATCCGATTCTGAGACGGATTCCTAAAGTCTCTGGTTAAGCCTGTATGCCTAGACGAAGTGTGATAAAAATTCCTATTCCCGTGGTGACTAGGAAAGGGATTTTCTCAAATGGCTAAGTTTTGCGAATTTTAAAATGAGAATTTGAAGAGAGAGAAATACCGACCGACTCGACTCTGGACGCGAGAGGACGAGTTGACAGACACGACTTTGACTCTTGAAGGGGTTGGACCGTGACTAGGTAGGGGGTGGCCACCTAATTTGACAAGACTCTTAAGCTGCGTTATTCCGTAGCCTAGGCGAGTGGCAACACGGTTGAATCCTCGGAATGGGACTGTTTCCGTATGACAGGGCTTTGTGGTAGCAATGCCGTAGACTGGTGTTCTTTTGGATATTCTTTTGATTTAGGGGTACATTCCCAAAGTGGGTATTGCTTCGAGTCCCTGACCAATTCTTGTCTTCAACTGAGCCGAGTACTTGGACACACTATAGAAAGGAGGCTAGATCTTTATTCTTTAAATTTATCTGGATTTTGCGAGTAGATGGAGGTTTTCTGCCTAAGAGAAGCCCCCAGGACGACAAAGCTAGCTGTTCAGAACATGATGGTGTCGTGACCGGAATGATGGCGCTTTTTGAATGTGTGTCAATGTGGGTGGTTGTGCCCTTGTTGAAAGGCTGCCTACGTATTCACGTGTAGTGAAATCAAACCGAGCCGTAGTTCAGTGGATTGAAAGATAATGGTGCCTAGTTTACTAGGGCTTTGTGTGTAACTAGCCACAGCGATGGTGTAGGATAGGTGCATTCCCAGTGATGTCTTGATCAAAGGGCTAGAATAGTTAGGATGTTGATCCTGTGACTGTGAGCGTTCTCCGGGGTAGCCCCACAGAGGTAGTGTGAACTTATTTGGGCATGTCCTTTGCCGACTGCAAGTTGAGTTCCCGTGTTTGGGGCTGGTATCTGGTTTAGATGTTTTTGGAAATGTGGAGCTAGGTCGCAAGTGGCTTTGATGTTTCGAAATCTGGAGCTCGATTTTGTGGAGCTAAGGCTTCGGGGGTAAGGTGTTGTAATGTGGTAGGAAAGGGGGAAGTCGAGTAAAAATGACTCGGACTTCGATCGGGCAGGTTTGATAATGCGGGATCTGGTTTCCATGTCTGGCCCTAATGGTTAGGGTGTATCCTATGGAGCTTGAATCCTCAAAATTTTGGGCTGTCTCTAGCCTAGGTCTCGAGAAGGTCTTGAGGGTTGTAATGTGGGAAGGCTAGATGTGGTGTTAGCTAACCAGCTTGACTGTCTCTCCCCTATTGGATGGTATGGGTATTGATAATTTTTGAATTGACAGTTTCACGGTCATGGTTTTTTGAATTCTTTGGGTTGACCTCTTAGCCCCGGTCATGGGATTCTTCATTTGAGTTGATCGTGTCTGGTCGAGAGATGCTGATAATTCTTTTTTGATCATGGCCAGCTTTTTTTTTCTCTTGGACTTTTGATTTTTTTTTGTCCAGCTTTTTTTTTGTCGGTTGGACTAACACCTAAGGTAGGGACTGGCTAGTCTTATTGGATAGGTGTCCCAGCGGAGTCGCCAAATTGTGGGAAGTGAGCGTGCCTCCCGTCTTGAACCCAAACTAGAAGACTACCCACATTTGTCATAGGATTCGATATGCTCCTACTACGTGTAGTTATGTGGCTTTCTATACCAGACATGGAATAGGTAAAAGGAAAACACGGGCTCGGTTTCCTGCAGTCATTATAGATGTGCCTATAATTGTCACGTGCGTGTGCTCACAGTGTATGATGGTGTTCATCATGTTCTCGGAAACACATAAGGAAAGTATGTATGAGAAATAGAAAAGCTGATTTTATTGAATTTTGAAAAAAAAGAGGACAGAATACAACTGACTTTGACTCTGATTTTGATTTGGAAATGAGGATGTATGGTATCCTAGACTCGAACTCAGACTTAGACTCGAATCAAATTCGGACTCGGACGCTCGGTTGGTTGTTTTTTTTTGGTAAGGTCTTTGATTGGAGAGAAAGACGGGTGCCACGACTCGCCTAAACTCGGCTTTGCGCAAGTGCAAGAGAGGGAGTCAAACTAGACACGGCCCGGGGTGACGGGTCGACAAAGACTCTTGGACCGGGATACTCGAACGTTGATCTAGACGAGGTAACGACCCTGGCTTGGACTCGACCATGAGACTCAGACGGTGTATGAGGGCGAGTCCGAAAATGGGGCAACCGTGTGTTGACCACGTTGCGTGCTCGGACCAACCGTGGTGACCTAATCCTAGGTGACTCGAGTATTTGTAGCATAGGTACGACTCGAAGAAGGCATCATAAGTACGCCAGTGTATGATGAACGTGGGGTGCCCTTAGGATGACCGTGGTTGACTGCTCGGTTGGGGGATAGCCCCCGAGTGAGGCTAAAGAATCTGATAGGACTCAGATGGTGTGACACCTAAGTGAATCGAAAGTGGGGTACGTGAGCCAACACGTGTAAGACCTGATCCTTAGAGCAAACGCGGTTGATCGCCCCGCTAAAGGGTAGCCCCCGAGTGGGACTGAAGACCGACTCCTAGACGGGTGACTCGTGGATGGTGGACTCTCCCTGGGTTTTGGCAAAGTGGGCCTAGTCCCGTTCGAAGAAAGATCCGTGTGTGAAATCCCCAGACTTTGGACTCGATTGTGTAAATGGGCTTCCCTTTGTAGGAGTTTGTCCTACGAAGGTGGGCCGTGCCTCGACAAATAAGGCGGACTGGGATGGGGAAGAAACTCGTGATGTAGGATCGACGAAGTTTCGACGCTATAGAAACTAACAACTTATGACAAGACCTGACACTACTAAATACGAGAAGTCCTAAGAAGAGGAAGGTTTTGAAAAGGGAAATTTGGATTTAGAAAAACCCGAAAAAAGGTCGGATTGGATGGCCGGTTTTTTTTTTTTAAAACCGAAAAATCTTATCGGGCCGAATTTTCGGAAATTTTGATGAAGTTTGGGCAGCATACCGGCTAAAAATAGACTATTTTGAGTCAAAATCATAAGTCCTAAATTTGGTAGCTTTCCGGGTTTTGAAAAATAGATCGGTTTGAAAAGATGCAAGTTTTTGAAAATGACGGTTTTTGAAAAAACGATAAACAGATCAAGTAGCACGTAGTCACGGAAACAGTATAATGACACCATGTATGCTCCTAATCTAAGTCTCGGTCGGTCGAATAGGGTCTATACCAACAACGATCGCATTCTCGCAAATCAGGACGGACCTCCTAAGCCAAGTTGGTCTTAGAATCTGCCGTAAAACCCATGCGAGTTCCGCCATCGAAGTCTTTAGTGCACCCAAGTGGGAATGCACCGTGGTATAGTGGGACGTCGGTAACAAGTAACCGGCCCGGGAAAGAATTGGGTTATGCATGAACCATTCAACTAAAACGTGTACATTACTAATCGAACGATTTCTTTTCGAGTCTCACCCTGAGGATGCCGATGGTAAGTGACACATCAGTTAATCCCCAGCGGAGTCGCCAAATTGTGGACATGACATAGGTCCACCCCGACGCGGCCACGCGCGGGTTTGGGGAGGCGAATGAATCTCCATATGAGATGGATCGAATTGAATTTTAAATTGAAGTACGAGTCGCCACCGAATTTTGTGGTTATTCGGAACCATTCGAACCCACTCTATGTCGTAGTGGGCCATATTTAAAACATGGCCCATTTCCGATGTCAGAGTTTATAGGGCTCGTCCCTTTGCATTTGATACCGATACCGACATTATCGGATATCGTGTATTGAATGACTCTCGTTGCCAATGGATTCGGACATCCGGAAACCATGGTTCTGAGTAAGGGGTGAGGGTACGTGTTGGGAAGTTCATTGAGAACACCCAACCCCGCCCGCACTTAGCGGCTTTTACTAAGATATCGTTCGTTTTTACGTACACGCGTTAGTTCGATGGTTGAATGATATGCAGAGATTTTTTTCCAAAGACATGTGAGAAAAATAAATGGGGTGCTAAGTCGTTTAATGCATATTAAACTAATAATGTCAATGTTATTTTAGCATGTGAAGTCGTTTTAGTCTAATAAAACAAACGATAAAAAATAAATCGCTACAAACAAGGAGCAAACGAGTTAGTAACGATGAATAAATTGAATAAAGAAGTAAATAAATAACACGCATGATTTTTGAAAACATTTACGACACGTGATGGATTAGCACGCGTTGACCGAGGTCAAAGAAAAAGTATTTATCGAAATATGTCGCGAAAGTCGCTTTTTATGTAAGACTCGAAGAAAATAAAAAATAGAAAAGCGAGGAAACGAAAAAAGACTCGGCGGAACAGGCCACCGCGCGAGTCGCCTGACCGGCGCGCGGCTCGCGTGGCGGGCTGTCCGGTTTTTATTATTTTGTCGAAAATCGTTAATTTATATAAATCGCATACAAATATGGATTTATTTATACCCGATCCATATTTTTGATATTTGTCGTATCCGATATTCGATTATGAAATCGATATTGAATACTCGGAATGATTTTAGAAAAGGTTTTGAGAAAAGTTTGTTTTTTGAACGAAAAGTAAGAAAAAAGAATTTTCAACGAAAAAGATGTTAATTCTCTCCGCGTATAAAATCGTCGAATTTTGTTTAAAAAAGGATGTAACGATTTTATTAGCATCAACGAGAATTAATTAATTTTGTTCTTGTCAGATACGATATTCGATTAGAGAATCGATATCGTATTTTAAGAACGTTATAAAAAAAATAGTTTTTTTTAATATCGATTATTAGAAATAATGAAAAATATGCAAAAACGACCCATATTAAACGAGGACCGACGACTCGACACAAAAAAGAAGAGAAAAAAACGTGAAGAAAAGGAGAGAAGAAGAGAAGAATCGGGTTTGATTTACATCCTCAACCTACATGCTTTGTTTTCTCGGGATAAGGCTCGTCGGAAAGTGGCTTAGACTTGGGAGCGTCGAGATGATGAGGATGAGTTAGGGTGTTATTTTGGACGTGTAATGGGACGTGTGGTTGGATGGTCTTCTCGGGGTTCGAGGCTACTTCGGGAAGGGGTCGGGATTTGCTAGATATCGAGGATGTATGTGTATAATGGCTGTAAAAAACCGTGTATATTGGCTGTTCAACCGTCGTTTTCGTGTTGGACGGGAGGTCCTATTTATAGGAATCGAGGTAGTCTTGCATGTGTGACAAGAAATACCGGTTTGGATAGGAAATACGAGAGTTCGAGAGGAAACCAAAGTCTCGTTTCTTGGTGGAGAAGCCAAATATCTCGGCTGGTGGGGGAGTGTTTTGGCTGTTTTTGGTGTCTTTGACCGAGTATTTGGAGCTTGGTTGGTGTCTGATTCGGTTGCCAGAAAGAATTCCTACTTGAGGTCGAATTCTACCTTCAACGGAATTGTTTAGTGTTTTCAAAGCTGATTTTGGGTAGTGTTTGAGTCCAAACTGGACATGTGAGGTGTCACGACTGGTCCGTGAGTCTCGGGAAATATCTTTGACCGAGTTTGACCCGGTCGCTAAAAGACGGTTTTACCCCTGGTGACGGTTTCGACCCAAATTAGTCTTATTTGACTCAAAACGACCCACTGGGCCTGGATTTGAGGTTGGTTTTGTAAGATTTGTACTCCGTAATAAGTCTAAACCAAATGTCCATGATTACAAACCCATATCCGAGTCTATCAAAGCACGTTTACGTCCAATCATCATCGGGTGTTTGGCGGGAACTACTATAGACACCTGGCGGTCAAAATGTGGGTGTCTACACTATGTCACCTTTCATACTATAATTTTTTACACATTTCATTTTGCATTAGAGTTAATAATTCTTTAGATATTTTCTTTGCTCTTATTTATTTTGGAAATAAAGCTCAAACTTTTCACACTCTTTTTCCCTTCATTTTGAACGTGTGATTCATGCATGCGGTGCCTAGGTTTTATCATTTTTTTAAAGCTCTATTTACTCTTAAACTCTTCATTTGTTTTCATTAATCTGAACTAAAATAATCAAAGCAAAATATCTCTTTCTTCCTCCATTTTCACATGTGAAACCAGGCCATCATTAGCCATTTGAGTCCTAAAAATTGTGTTCAAGAATCCGTTTCAGCCTCTTATTTTTCTCTTGTTTCGATTCTCTTTCCGTTTCCTTCGTTAAGGTATTAATCGATTTCATTTCCAATCGTTGTCACCTTGATTTTTCAGTGATCTTATGGTATTCTCATACCATGGAATTCATGTTTTTTTAGACATCCGAAGCGTTCCTGCAGAAGACGAATACATCGTAGATTCGGACTTGGATTAGAGGTAACGTCGACATTACTCGGTATTGCCTGATTCTATGTGTGTAATTGCATGTATATAATTATAATTTTATTTTTGACAATATATGTATGTCATATAATCTGGAAAATTTTAAAGTCATAAAAATTTGCATGTTTTGATATTTTTATTGCTTTTACGAGATTAACGATTAAATTGTTATATTATTTTGTAAGATCGTAATATTCGGCCTAAACTTTTAAAATATGAATATATTCTGTAAAAACGATGTTTTGATGATTTTTTGATAATTTTGTATTTTTCTGATATTTTAGATATCGATTATTGAATTATTACCATTTTCGGACAAAAACGATTAAAAGCCGATTTTTAGTTCTAGCACGTAAACATTTTATTTTAATCTGAAATTTGGCATGGATAACCCTTTTGATGAAAAGAATTTTCTGCTTTTTGTCCATAATTTTTCGAAATTGTTAAGTGAGTGAATTAATTAGTCACTTTAAATCGTCGTTTATCGTTAAAACCATTTTCGTCATTTTAATTCCGATTTCTGATTTTGTTTTGAATCTGGAAATAAAATTTTTCAAATATTTTCTTATGAAATATTTATTTTAATGGTTTTAGTGTTTTAATAAAAAAATTAGAAACGACAATTTTATTAAAAAGATCGTTATTTGTGAAACCGGGCTTAAAAGACGATTTTACCTAATTTTATGAATTCTGGAATTTTGACATTTTGGGAAAATTGTAAGTGTCTGGAAAAAATCAATTTTTAGGTTAATAATAATTTCTGGGTATTGAACCTTAAACCGCTTTGTAATTATTATTTTTATTAATCGTTATTGTCGAGATTAGACGATTAACGAGGAAACCCTTTAGAAATTGAGTTTAAAGATTCTGGAAAATTTATTTTTCTGGACAGAATGTCCAAAATTGTATTTTAGCTATTTTACATAGTTTTTGTACAAATTATCAAAGCCTTTAAATGATAGTATATATTTTTGGACAAAATTACGATTTATCGTTAAAATGCTCCGTATGAGCTAAATGAATTATTTTTCCAGCAATTTTGAAAATATTGAAATCTGAAAATTTATAATTTAAATCACCCCTTATCATATTCTAAACTTGTTTAATGGTGTAATGAAATAAAAGACGTTAAATGATTTATTTTCATATTCGCCGTAAAATCCTATTTATGCTTGTTTTGTCGAAATTATTAATA
Source organism: Agrostemma githago (assembly GCA_958450325.1). NCBI lineage: Eukaryota > Viridiplantae > Streptophyta > Magnoliopsida > Caryophyllales > Caryophyllaceae > Agrostemma > Agrostemma githago. The sequence goes on from OY288248.1 coordinate 28,413,915, forward strand.
ATTAGGGAATTTTAGTTTTCTAAATTTTGGAAACACCCTAATTAGTATTAAAATATTTATGACATTTTTAATCATTTTAAAAACACTTGTGTGTTAATTCAATAATTTCATCAACCCATTTAACCTTATTTTAGAAATTAATATCGTTAAGGTCGAAAGTATTAGCTTTATAAATTTATGTTGTTTACAAAAAAAATGTTGTATTAGTATGAACTAATAATTTTGATATTTTGATATGATGCTCTTTTTAGTAAAGTTTCTAAAAACAGAAATTTCCTAAAATAGAAAGTTTCCTCTTTTGGAAGGTGATTCTTTTTCCTTTTGTTCTCATATTATATATAATGATTATCACTTTTAATATCGATAATGACTTGATTTGGAGTTATGGAATAAGGACAACTGTGAGGTTAGAGTATTACAGTCTAGGATGTACGTTTTGACATTAACTGTAAGGCTGGTGAGTCTTTATGGGGGCACATTGGTTATTGAACTGAGCATGGTTTGTGTTCAGAAAAGTGTATGCTGACCTTAAACTTAGATATTGCATCGTGTAAGTCGCGTCGGGTTGAACCTGACATGGTTTGTGTCCGGGAGGGTTGTGCACTTCTTAAACTAGGACCTCGCTGCACGCAGTCCTGTTATGTTTGAGTTGCCTAGTTAGAGACTGAGGTCCGATATCTGTTAAGACTAAAGTTCTCGAATCTAGTTTCAAGTATTATTCTAGTGAAAGTCTAGATTCTACACTAATTCTATCCATAACGCCATTTTAAATATTTTATTATTATCGATATAATTTGATTTGCAGGTTGGCAATTGTTTTATGTTTCCTCCGGAAAACTCATTTTTATTATATTGTTTCGATGTGTGAAGTTTTTCACTGAAAGCTTATTTTTATTATGATGTTTCAATGTCTTCCATTTTTACTATTTTCATAAAATAGTAATTAGAGTTTTAAAATCTTGTAATATGGCTGTGAGAACGTCGTCGTTGCTCGTCACTGATTGTGGCTGTTATGTTTTTAACATGGCAGGTATATGTGTTTCCCTTCGGGTGGGCTAGCGAGTAGTTACGGATCCTGCTTCGCTGATCTATAAATTTTGTACTATGGATTGTTAAACCCTTTTATAAATTGTCTTTTTATTTTAGCCATTTTTCTTTAATGACTCATGTATTGACTTACCATTGTATTTAATCAAGACATAGTTACAGTGTGTGTTAATCCCACATTTACAGTGTTTCCGCCACTGTATTGCGTTAGAATTTCTAGGGGATTACACAACTTGTCTAAAATATGTAACGTCCACAACTTCAACCTCAATTACTAAAACATCTAAATCGAATCCGAGTAGTCGTTACTAGATTCGTTCTCGATCGTCTACGCACCGTACTTGGTTTAGTGTACATTCTGAGGGTGTAACTCTTCATATAACATGATTTACTTATGTTTCGCACTTTACCGCTTTCGTATGATTTACCGCTTTTATGACCATAATCGCATGCTAAGTCACTTAACACGAAATCAAAATGTAAATAACTAATGCTAATCAAAATGAGCAGTGGCCTAGTCCCGTGTTAATCTACATTCTCACACCTCACCCTGTAGACACCCAGATTTGGACTTGGTGGCTGTAAGAGCGCCCGACAAACACCCGATGATGATCGGGCAGCAACATGACACGATTTTATGATGGTTTAGACGGTTTTTCTATAGAGCGGATCAAATAATTACTCAGAAAAATTAATTCAAAATCAAGACGGTCTTAGTCGTGTCATTACGGTCGCGTCGACACTAATTAGAGTCAATTCCGAATCGAGGGCACCGAATCGGCCCCGAAACACGCAAAATCAAACCCGAGTCAACGTGTCAGGCCGAGTCGATCCTCGAGACGCGCGCCCAAGGCCCAATAGCGCACGTGATAGGGCAAGGGACGGAGTCTTAACGTCCAAGCAAATACAAATATCACGTGTAACCTCCGCTTTGTGAACTTTTAAAATTGGATCTTCAAAATTTCGACTGCCTCACTGCAGGCGCCTGAAGCTAGGCGTCTCAATTCTGGGTCACATGACGTGCAACGCCTGAAATCTCGGATTAAACTATGAGAAAAACTATAAATACCCCCCTCCGCTCATAATTGACACACCAAAAAACTCTTCTTCCTCTACGAGCTCCAAACAACTTGCAGTTCTTCTCTAGCGTCGCACTCCACGACAGTAGGAACGATCCAATTTATCATTATCTCCTTGATTCACATTCTACGAATCAACACCACTCTTCATAGTTCCTCGACTTCCTGACTCGACAAGAACGAAAAAGGGCACATGTGTTGGCTCGTCGACTTGCCCCACAGTAGCGAAGCTCTGCCAGAATCACCGAAAGATGCTAGGAGGATCATGCCGTCAAAGTCGATATCGTGACTAGATTGTCATCTAAGCCAAACTTTATACATCGCACTTTAGTTATGCATTTCGATAACGTCGTGTCTGACCTATGTGGATACTAATTCCACGACGTGTCTATCACTTGCACTCCAAGTGGTATACATGTCTTACTCCTGTTCGGCCCAGTCAAGACCAACTCGTACTAAAACACCTAAATTGAATCCGAGTAGTCGTTATAAGATCCATTCTTGATCGTCTACAGATTGTACTTTGTCTAGTGTACATTCTAAGGGTGCAATTCTTCATACAATGTGATTTACTTACATTTCACATTTTATCGCTTTTGTATGATTTACCGCTTTTATGACCATAATCGCATGCTAAATCACCTAACACGAAATCAAGACATAAATAAACCAATCTTAAGCAAAACGAGCAGTGGTCTAGTCTCGTATTAATCTCGATGCTCACACCTCACATGTGGCTTGACGCATCCTTATTAATACCGCACAGATGCACTTTAAGCATAATACCAGGTAAGGTGTACCACGAGAATGACTAATATCCGTATTATCATGTTAAAATTGATCTACTAATACGAATACTATCTAGTACTCTCTACTCTCCTACGTGCATCTTTTCATGGCGTGCCTGTCACATGAAATCGCATGCAAAGAATGTAAAAACATTTACTTCGATGACAAACTTACTTGTTCCTAAACAACCGACATAACAAAGGCATAGGGTTTAAACAACAGATGTTATCGCATTTACGCCACAATTGGAACGAAGTTATCAGCCCAACGATTGATTAGTAGAGGTCGCCACGTGCGGGCGGGATTGGGTGTTGATGTCTATCGGACGTTGGCTTCCCAATACGTACCCTCACCCCTTACTCAGAATCTACGGTTTCTGGATGTCTGAAACCATTGACAATGAGAAACCTTCTAGACATGGAATCTTTAAGGGTACAAGTATCTATCTTTAGGTCCCCATGTCACTCAGCTTTGAGCCGGCTAAGGATTAAAGTTGACTTCAACGGTTTCCGAGTATCCTAAAATTAGTTGGTGGTGACTCCACAAATCGGCAACAAATTTGTTTCATTAAAAAGGTCGTCAGAACAAACAAATCGACCTTTAAACATTTACAACCACAGCTCGATCGATTCAACGGAAACGTAAATGCCCGCTATACATCTATCTAGTACAATTCGAATTGTCAACTAAATCGAGGTCCGACATTTTCCCCCGAACGCAAGATTGGACCGGCCCCGGACGCAACGACGTTCCGGCGGGCCGTGTGGGTGGCTACCGCGACGGTCCGCACGGGTGCGTGCGGCGAGCCAGTGGCAGCGTCCTCAGTTTGGCCTTCTTACCGATTTAGGACAAATCAACCTTCTTATGGTAAATTTCTCGGACCGAACCTATGAGGAGACCCTCGATTGACGTTCTGGTAATCCTAGGTAGTCACGCATTTTGGTAATATGACAAGCAATAAGCTCCGAGTGGAACATGGCGACGCTCATCCTCATTCAGGGTGACACCTCCCGGCCGAAGCGAGGAATTTTCATGGACGGTAGCCTACCCTAGCCTTCCCGTGTCTGCATCCTGCATGAGTGTATACTTGTTTAGCTATGTGTAGCGTGTTGTGACAACCCGAATAAAGCATTAAATTATGGATTAAACCACGACAACATAAACACATGCACTCAAGGACAATATCCGCATAATATGGGCCGACGATAAGAACGAGAGGCCGATATATCTCTTAATTTGCCACCATGGGACAATCCATCTATTAGCAATCCCTCCATCGGCATGGAGGGGAGAGAACCATTCGTCTTCGGTACCATTAAAATCTCGAAGGGGTACTACGCTCTGCATGGCAAGTCTCTTGCAGTTATAACCTTCGATGAGCCTAGGTGGTTTGATTAGACGTAGCTTCTGCTGTAGCAAACCTGCATTAACACGGTACAACGTAGTGTCACAACATCGAACTAGGACAATTTCGAATAAAGTCAAAAGTTACACAATAACGTACCTGCAAAATGGTTCTAGAACCGTGAAATGGAGCACGATGATTGCGTGCGCGCGCGTCGAGACCCATTATAAGCTCATCCAAAAAAAGTCAAGAGGGCGATTGCCCATGTTCCATTTCCATTACAACGTCAATGACGCGAGGGTTACCCAACCTGCTTGCCCTGATGCATCCTCTAACAAATAGTAAGAAACTATCGCAATGCTAAGAGCACGCTTGCGAGCTAGAGGTGTAACACAATGAGCTTTCTTCCGTGAAAACTTCATAACAGGGCGCTCCAAATTAATACCACCTTCACCAAAGAAAACCTCGGCCTCTTCCGGTACACGAATATACAAAAGCCGAAGAAAATCCTCTATGGGAACATCACCTTGAACTGGGATAGAAGGGTGAAACGAATGCCACCCTCCAATTGTGTCTATCTCCTTGGGCAGAGGACAGACATCACCCCTCGGAAATGAATATACATGATACTTAGCATTCTAAAAGCGCGAACACGCAATTAAGATGTTATCTTGCACTTTAATTTGATTGAACGACATAATAGTAGTCAAACCGTCACTTAACAAATCTTCAAGATCACCTTTCTTGAAGAAATTCATCCACTTGGTCAAAAGATAGCCGAAACCCGACATAACTCGATAAGTCAAGAAGAGCTATCAAGACACTTGGGTGTTAATTATGTCTAAAAGAGAACACCCATAACCAATATATATAGCTACAATGGCACCGTTTTTAGGAAATTACGAAAATTTCCATAATCTAGAACCGGGCCGCCCAAGGCCAGGCGCCTGAAAACCAGAACGCCGCCTGAGTTTCATGATGCCTGACGTGCCGCGTCTCATCCCGCTACTATTAAACAACTTCGAGCATAATCATCTCCTTTTCCAAGGCTCATAAATATAATACAAGCATGATCTAAGAACGGGAATTCCCTCGTTAGTGACGGACGATCCATTTTCGTCACTCCGATCCACCAGACTTAGATGTTTTTTTTTCTTTGGGGGATAAGCTACCCCACCTAGGCGTGTTGTAGCCCTATGCGGCACTGTCAGTACGTGTTGTAGCCCTATGTGGCATTGTCAATAAAACATAAAAAGTGGTCCAACTTTTTTTTATTCCGCTTTGTACACAAACGTCATTATCCCAAAACGATTGTACGCATCTACAGCATTGCAGACACGTACACTCGGTCAAAACATTTAGTCATAAAATGTTTTATACATGTTTTGAACGTTCCTCGCACAGTTCGAGTCAAATGTTTTATTCGACGTTCTACTTGGTTCAATTCCCGACTTGAACTAGCAAAGTCTAAGCATCCCAAAATACATTTTCACACTCTCGTTCAATTCTAACACAATTAAAACACCTTAAATTGTGGTTCAACCATAAACAAATCAACCTTGGAGTGTTTACTTAATTACGTGTTACCTAAGCTAACATTTCAGGATTTAAGGCAAGCCGATCTAGCAAAATTTGGTCAAATATACAAATGAACAAATCCGATACAAAACCGAGTTTACAAATTAGGGAGGACCCCTAGAGGTTGCTGCTAAAGCCAATACAAGCTCACCGATGTTATCATCTAAGCCTAGATCCTCCAGATCAAAAGTAGGAGACCCCGTCCCATCATCTGGTGGATGCCCTAGGCCAGCAAGCATATCCACGGTAGCCATCCCCGTACTGGGAACCCCTCTTGAAGGCCCGAGCTATTCAAAAACACCGGTAGCCCGATCCTCAGCCGTATCCTCATTCTCTACCTCAGCCTTTGCTCTAATCTCAACCTTAGCCATAGCCTCGCCCTGCACCGATGTCTCACCCTGGAACCGAGCTAGTTGTTCCCTCAGCCTAACGTTCTCAGTGTCCCGAGCCCGCAGAGACGGGATCGTACTGAGCTCATCCGCCTCAAGCTCAGCTACCCACGCTCCCAACTGCGCTACCATGTCAGGAACATCCTGCAAAAGGCGTACTATCCCATACAAAAAAAGGCAAGACAAAAAAACTTGCTTAAAACCGTTCACAAAATTAACACTCACCGATCGAGGCCACGACGCATTGCGAGCCGAGGCAAGAGCCCACCCCGATGCGTAAGCCCAAAAGCGGTTTGCCGCCTACCATAACCGTTGACCGGTGGCTGACGAAACTTGAATAACAAAACCAAAGAAGTTAGCCGAAAAAACCTAACCCGCAAAAGCAATTTTAAAGCAGAATCACAAAAACTTGCCCGGTACACCCGCTCGCGCCACTCCATCCCGGCCTCCAACTTCTCCACAGAGCAGGAAAGGGAGAAGCTCACTGAAGGACGCCCCGGCCGCATCCACCCTAAGCAGCGTCAGGGGGAAGTTTGTGGGGTGAACGACGTTAGCCGGATCGGCCAACTAGAATAGAAACACACCGTTTCGGAACACGATAAACCTGAACCACAAAAAAAACAATAATAAAATACTTACTACGATGTGGTGGCAAGCCAACTTCTGATAGATGTGAGACACATACGAGGCACCGGGCACCAGTAACACCTCGCCTCTCTCAACATCTCTATCCTCGCGGGCCTCAGCCGTAGTCGGAGCCCTAAACATGGTCCAGGGAGGGTCAATCGGGATCCTAAACTCGTCGTAGAGGCACTGGCGCACTGGCCTCTCCCCCAAATACGAAACTGGGCGGAAAAACGTGGGGAGAAGCATCCTTCTATAGCTCCACGGCCTCAACTCTGTCCCCACATACCCTTGCCACAAACTGCAAAACCGAACACATAATCTATCTCAAAACTCCTAACCTTAGGGGCTACTTACAAAAGCAAATGAAAGGAAACTTACATTCTCGAGACATAGCTGGTTCACCAGCATGTTCTCCGTCGAGTAGTGGGTCATAGTCGCCTTGGTTTGAGCCAATGATCGCCACCCCACTCGGATCGGTCGTTTAGCGAAGGGCAGGGGATCAAACAATATTTATAGACTCGCAAAAACACATAAACTACTAGAGTATTCGTGGTAAGTCCAGGTCAGTCCACAGGGAACATAACGATATTGGGTTAAAAGCAACGTGTTTGGGATCTAGTGGGGGTTTAAAAGGGTCGAGTCTATATTCTAGAAATGCGGTAAATGACAAAAATTTAATGACAAGAAAAATAACAATAGAAATAACAAGAAATGATCAATCAAGGAAAAGGTGTTGGGGGGAAGTCGGGAATCGGAAATTGGGGTCTAAGAAAATCGGAATCGGGTCGGTCCATTGATAAAGGGAAAATGCCACCTTTCAGTTTCTTCACCCAACCCACCTAAAAACCCGCTTGTGCAGCGAAGAAGGGTAAGTCTCAAATTAAGGTAATTTCTACCCCGAGTTTCCTCATATTGATAGAAATGAGTCAAGGTCGGTCTACTTGGCTGAACTAAAACAACAATGACACAACCACCATAAACAAGATAAACCAACAAGCAAGTAACCCACCAACATCCCTCAATTCAAATAATCCAAATTCCTCATCCTGTGGACGTCCGTCCACACCGCCCGGCGCCCCGCGCGCTATTGCGCGGGACTGACCCAGTTTTTCAACGTGTGGCGGCGGCCACACACGCGGCCCCTTTCTGTCGGGAGCCGGTCCGATCTCGCGTACGTGGCGATGTTTCGGACCTCGATTCGGATGACGATCCGGACTTGTACTAGACGGGTGCGGGCACCCGTGTTTCCGTTTGGAATCGATCGAGTCGTTGTTGTAAATGTTTAAAGGCCGATTCTGTAATACCCCGAGTTTAAAGAGTCTATATTGGATATGGTGCTCAAAGGAGCGTGTATTGGATATGGTTTAAGAGGCTCAGATGAGTGCTTAAGGTGCAATTTCTTTTCTAGTTTCCCCATGATAAGAACTCCTTAGTTAAGCGTGCTTGACTGGGAGCAATCTTAGGATGGGTGAACTCCTGGGAAGGTTCCGGGATGCGCATGAGTGAGGTCAAAATGCGCTGGAAAAGACCCGTGTTGATCTGTAAGGCCAGTACACGACCTGTTGAGCGCCATAAGTAATACCACACTCCACAAGTGGTGGCTGGGGTGTTACAAATGGTATCAGAGCAACCCGGTGACAGTGTGGTGATCATGTGGTCAGAAGTACCATGATCATCAAGCTAGTTGGGGTGGATCCTGGGGCTTGGCTGCGGTCAGCTTCTTAAAGCAACGAGGACGTTGCTTTCTTAAGAGGGGGTGATTGTAATACCCCGAGTTTAAAGAGTCTTTATTGGATATGGTGCTCAGAGGAGCGTGGATGAGTGCTTAAAGGGATTGATAGTACTACTCATGTCAACAAAGTGCACTTTCTTTTCTGGTTTCCCCATGATATGAACTCCATAGTTAAGCATGCTTGACTGGGAGCAATCTTAGAATGGGTGACCTCCTGGGAAGGTTCTGGGATGCGCATGAGTGAGGTCAAAATGCGCTGGAAAATACTCGTGTTGATCTGTGGGGCAAGTACACGACCTGTTGAGTGCCATAAGTGATACCACATTCCACAAGTGGTGGCTGGGGTGTTACAAATTCATTTGGTAAGGCGACCTTTTTAGTGAACCGAATTCTTTGCCGATTTGTGGAGTCGCCACCGAGTCGATTATGGGGACTCGAAATCGTTCAAGTCAACTTTGCCTGGAATGACTCTCATTGTCAATGGTTTCGGACATTGATGGTAGGGATTTGCCGTGGATCCACTACAACAAAATTAGTGTTTTTATGACGCTTTATTAAGTGTTTAATGACGGAAAAAAGCGTCATAAAAACTTTTCTCGACGCTTAAGGAAAGCGTCAGTATTTGAGCCGTCAGTATTTAGTGACGCTTTTGAACGTCACAAGCTTCGACACATTTTAGTGTCAGACATTTGTTATTGACGCTTGTTTCGGTTAAAAATCCTTGCGAAATTTGTTTCACTTGAAGTACTCTCGACAGTTTTATGTGTCAGTAATATATCTTCTCGACGATTTTATGTGTCACAAGTAATTTCCTGCGCCATCATTCCCAGTGTTGATACTAGTTCATCACACTTTAAAGCGTCAATAATATAATATATTGCCAGTTCATGACACTTTAAAGCGTCAAAAAGTTTACATATTGCAAGTTCATGACACTTTAAAGCGTCAAAAAGTTTACATATTGCCAGTTCATGACACTTTAAAGCGTCAATAAGTTTACATATTGCTAGTTCACGACACTTAAAAGCGACAAAAATATAACCTATTGCAAGTTCATGACACTTAAACGCGTCAATAATATTACACCGTCAATTTATGATAGTTATAAATGTCAATAACATAACAAAACACTAGTTCATGACAAAAAAAAGCGTCGACAACTAAACATGAAGATGGATCTTGTCACAATAAAATGTCAAGACATAGCTCTGAAAATGAATGAAACTGGCCCACTGAACACGTCAATAAAATTAAATGGGTAGGAGCTAATATATACAATAAACAACAATTTGATGAGTATATATTGAATACAAGATCGTCAAATTAAATATATTACCATTTTAAAAGAAGCATTGCAATTACTCATTCAAATGTACAAGAGAAATCGGAAAAAACATCCCTATTAATGTTTTCATACAAAGATAAAGAAATGTAAGGACAAGTCCATACAATTGGAGTTCTATCTCCACCTTCTTGCTACAATTCAAGTAGATTACAGGATGCTTGTAGAGTTGCTTTAACAAACTGCAATTTATGTGAGAGCTTCTTTCAATATTACCCTACAGATAATAATGCCGAGATGCATGGTCACTTCTCGAAAAACCAACAAAATTCTGCAAACAAAAGACGAAAAATCTTAATATCTCAAGTTGTATAAATTTTTCCCAAATCAGATTAATGATGAGAATATGAATAAACAACAGGTCTTGGATGAGATGGTATCAATGTGATACCAAACAACCCAAATACCAATTAATTCGTCACTCAACTAAGTAGCTGATAAATTGTTTTACATGTCCATAAACATTTTTTTTCCTTACCCGACGAGCTGTAAGGCTGCAATAATAATGATTCCTACCCACATATTCTTAAGGTTACTTTCAATCATTGTCTTCAAAACTCAAAAATATACCTTATTGCGTTGTGACAAAATAAATGTACTTCCGCACAAGTTGCCTCTAACCATAAGAAATAAGATGCAATATCTGAAATTTATAATAAGAATAAAAGCTGTGTTTGGGAGAACTTATCACTTGCGAGAACACACATTGCACAAACTTGAATTCATTCCTCCAATCTCCATCAAAAACCCGAACCCTACATACATACAATCAAACCAATAAATTAGGTTATAGCAAGTAATTTCCTAGACATATTAGGATCAAAGTCAAGATCGGTCCAAAAAATGAACGTGTATAAATTAAAGTACAAACAATAAAAGAATCAGTGAGTAACAACATCGTGGTACCTCATCTACCATAAACTAACGACAAACAGCCTGATGGAACAAGTATAATTATTACCTTGAAGATTGCCTCTTCCTTCTACATCATAATTATCTTGCTGAATGACTTAGATGACGTGCCTGAAAAAGGCAATTAGGATTAGACAAGTAATCTCTCAAGACGTTGATTACCAACTCAACATAATCATCCCAATTATCAATAATTGAACTCCAATGTTAACAGTTCAATCGTAAGAGAACTAAGATTGTAGAAGTCTTCGCCTAGTGGCTAACAAAAAATTAGTACTCCAAACTAGTTTTCTATAGTATAAGGGTATTCGAACATTCCTCCGTCACTACCGTCATTAACAAACTATATGCCTCACCATCCCCTCCTTAAATTAAGGACAACATAGTAAAAGTATAGTATATTGTATAATTCAAGGCAACAATAGATTATATTAAGTTAGGAAACAAGGTGTGAAAAGTACAATGATGAGAACAATAATGAGCCAATAAGAAAGACAACAGAGAAAGCAACTCCAATGGTGATATCAAGGATAAGCATAGACTGAAACAAGAGAGCAAAATCATGTACCGAACTAAAGAAAGCCCACCAGTAAAAAAGTTTCCTAACAATTGTAACTACTTAACTTTGTCCAGTGAGCTTGTACCTCGACAAATCGAGTGTCAAAAGCTCGCTGCAGTTCACAAATGAAGCCAGATAACCCCTGAAACCGAATTCCCCCACAAGATTAAGCTCGGTAATGAATTCAAATTACCAATTTGGTGCGGGATTAGAGTGTACATTATATATTTAAAACACAAAAAAGAAACTAAGAATCGAACCAAAAAAGAATGAACACATACCAATGAAAATTAAACAATGAATTCGATCAATCAGGTGTATAAGAAAGCAAAAAGGGCAAAAGTAAGGTTGAAACCTTATAATCACACACGATATTCTCAAAACTTGATTAAAACCTTAGTGGGAATGACAAGGACGAAGCAATACAGATCTGAAAAAAAATCAAGGGAAAGTTTGATTACCTTATATTAAAAAAACATTCAAATAGATGATGGCCTGGGTTTGATTATCTATTCCAAGACCAATATTGCAGCATGGAACAATGAAGAAGAAGAAGAGCGAGGCACGCGAACAGGGTTTTGTTTCAGAGAAGCAGGACTTCATTATAGTGTTTCTTGATTCATACGGAGTAGTAATAGTGAGGAGGCGATAATGATGGAGTAAAGAAACTAGGTTTTCAGTTTAAGAAGTTGGAGGGACGATTAAGTTACAGGAGGGGCAATATGAAATTTAAGAACAAAAAGTTAAGCGGCAGTTTTGATATCTTTCATTTGGATTAATGAGTAATTAATAAGAAAAATATATATTCTCCAAAAAAAGATACTTATTCAAATTTTGACGCACAAAACTGACAAGAGTAGATATGAGATACAAAAGAGGATGGACGCTTATAGAAGCGTCAATATTAAAGTGTCCAGAAAGTAAGGATTTTGTTGTAGTGATCCCACCGATCAAATAATAACCAACTAATCCTAACTGGGTAGAAAGGGCAAGTCGGGTCGAGTCCACGGGGACGGTTAAGAGGGTTTGGACCAAGTTTCACCTAAAGACTTGACTAGGTCTCGAGGCTAAACTAAACTAGAACGATAAGAAGGGAATAGACTATGACTAGGAACAAACTAGGTATAACAACTAAGGCTAAAGGATACAACTAACTAAAGGAGTAATAACTAAGAAGAAGAGGAAAACAAATAGGAAAAGAACTAGGATTAGGTCAGGTTCAAGGGTGATGGAATGATCAAGGAAGAGCTAAGGTGAAGTGGTATTCGAGTTATCTAGGTATAGTTCGGGCTCTCGCTATTTAAACCGACCTAGAGATTCCTCGCTCTCGCGCAAGAACCCATCCTAGCAACATACAAGACCACAAGAGGAAGGCAAGAAAAACAAGCATTTGCAACTACAAGTCATTCAAGCATTTCATCAAACATGTTCTATGCATCTAACCAAGAAGCAACCAAAACTTCCACCAACAATCTACACAAACCCTTAATCACCCATTAAGACACCCAATTTCCCTACTAATCCTAGCAAGATGACTACTCACTCATGTTCAAGATAATAAACCCAACACCCATAATGAAACATACATAAACATGAACATTCATAATGGATTATTGAAGATTACTAAACATAAACATAAATGAAAACTAAATAGAAGAGATTAGAGAGAAGAGGAATTATACCAACACTAGAAGAAAGAAAAAGATGAGAACTTTGATTAAATCCAACCCAAAGAAATGGAATTCAATGTTGTCAATAGAGAAATCCCCCAATAGGTCTTCAATAATACAAAGATTCAACAAGGATTAAACTAGGATTAAGGAGTAATTAAAGACTAATCTATACTAATCTAAGCTAATCTAACCTAAAGTAGTCTAGGGTTTCGTGGGTAATGTCTAATAATGCATAAGATTACAAGAGGGGGGTATATATAGGGTTACAAGAGTGAAGGAGAAGAAAAGAAGAGTCACGAGCTGCAGCTGCTCCTTCCCGGCCAGAAAGGTGGTGGTCCCGACCGGGATGGAGTGGTCCCGACGGGGAAGGATCTGGTCCCGATCGGGATCATGCATAACACCGGGCGGTGTTATTGCTCTTCCCGATCGGGAAGGGTGATGATCCCGACCGGGACGTGATGGTCCCGACCGGGATGAGGTTGCTCCCGGTCGGGATGGCCCATCAAAACACGCTTCTTTCTTGCACACCTTCCCGACCGGGAAGGCTACTCTTCCCGCCCGGGAAGGGTCTTGTAGGCCTCCAATATGATCATAAAGGTCCATATTTGCTCTTCATTGGCTTCTCATCGATTCTCGGTGCTCGGGATCCAAGCTAAGAGGCTCGGAAATGGGTCCCAAGGTCTCGGGATCGAGTCTAAGCCACCGAGTGATCGTCGCTTCTCTTTGATGGCTCCAAATGTGTCGGAAACGAGTCGGAATCGTTCCATTTCTCCAATATTAGTCTTAGAAGCCTAAAACAAACTAGAAGAAGCGTAAGTAGCCTACAAACCGCTCCAAAGAGCGATTCCACAAGAGAAACCGGAACCAAACACAAGGTATAGGCACTACAAACTACACTTATCAGACATCCAGAAACAGACGATTTTGAGTAAGGGTGAGAGTACGTATTGGGAAGCCAACATCCGATAGATGTCAACACCCAATCCCGCCCGCACTATAGTGACCTTTACTAATCAATCGGTGGGCTGATAACCTAGTTCTTTTGTTGTGGCGGAAATACTGTAACATCCGTTGTTTTCACCCTATACCTTTTGCTACGTCGGTTGTTTAAGCACAAGTAAGTATTGTCGTCAAAGTAGTTGTGTTTACATTCTTTGCATGCGATTTCACATGACAGGCAGGCCATGAAAAGATGCACGTATGAGAGTAGAGAGTACTAATATTATAGGTATTAGCAAGTCAGTTTTAACGCGATAATACGGATATTAGTCGTTCTCGTGATATACCTTACCTGGTATTCTGCTTAAGATGCGTCGGCTCGGTATTAATAGAGATGTGTCGAACCTAGTAAGGCGAGCACCTGGACTAATACGGAACTCGACCATCACTTTGTTCAGTTTTAGTTATTTTACGTTTTGGATTTCGTGTTAGGTGATTTAGTATGCGATTATAAGGTCATAAAGGCAATAAATCATACGAAAAACTATAAATACGAATTTAAGTAAATCACATTGTGAGGAGTTTCACCCTCGGAGTATACACTAAACGGGATGCGATGCATAGATAGTTGAGAACAGATTTTAGTGTTTGCGGTTAAAGTTGGGACGTTACGTGTTTTAGTAGATGTTTGTGGACCTAGTGTCCACATCTAGTGTTATCGTAGTGCATAATTAAAGAAAGTACAAGAATGTAAAGTTTTGTTTAGATGACAACCTAGTGACGACTCAGCTTTCAAGGTGGATCCTCCTAGCTTGCGTAGTGATTTCGGCAGAGCTCCGTTACCGTTGACCCTTCCTGCGGCTACTCCGACAGAGCTTTGTTACTATGGGCTGATCCTGCGTCTAATCCGGCGGAACTTCGTTACTAGATTTGAGTGAGTCGAACACAGGCACCTCGGTATCGAGTGGGGTGCTCGAAGGTGAGGAGTAGCGCCGATGTCGCTTTTTATCGGAACTACGATCGAGTGGATTGTTTGCCTCGGGTGTCGGAGTGCGAGCCCTTAGCGAGAAGTTTAGAGGGAGAAGAGAATTGAGAATTGTGTTGAATGAATGAGGTGAAGGGGGGTATTTATAGGTGTTTTCGGTCCTCGTCACCCATATCGACGCCTGAGCTGTGGCGCACCAAGACTCAGACGCCTGGGTTCAGGCGTGGGGAGTCTAAGACGCGTGAAGTGAGGTGGTTGGTGTTTTGAAGATACGATTTTGATAATTTACAAAACCGAGAGACTGGTGTATAATACATAACTTAGAGGTTAAGGATTCCTGGGGCTTGACCTAGCGCCGTGAGTTTAGTGGCCCTCGGGTGTGAATCCCGAGGTTCGCTTGGCGCGGTGCTGACTCGGTTCGAGTTTCGGGACCGACTCGGGGGTCCCGGTGTCAGAATTGACTCTAATTAGTGTCTATGTTGTTGGAAATAGGGGCTTGATTTTTGGTCAATTGATTATTTCACTATCGCACATAGGAGAATATGTAAAGTATATTGATGTTTATATACCTTACTAAACTTTCCTTCTCAAACTAGTGGGTGAAGAGGGCCTTTTATGTGGGCTTGCAAGGTGCTTAATTCAGCTCGCACACGCGCGCACCCGACCTAACCCGGCTCGGCTCGGGCTCGGGCTCGGGATTTGGTAAATCGCCTGCGGCGGGCCCTGCCAGGCTTTTAGGCCCACATAGGTTGGTCTGTGTTGTGAGTGTGTCCAAGTTTAGCCAGATGAAGTAAGCCAGTTTTTTGGCTCGTCCTTTTGTCTGTCCAGATACTAGGCTATGTGCTCCGTCCAGATTCGCACTGTCCAGGTGCAATTCTGTGATCGTCCACGTTCTTCCCCTGTGTACTCTTTTGCTGCCTATATAAGGACGCGATGTCTTGGCTCAAACACACAACATCAAACATCATTCTTAATCTTCTCCTCTCTTCTTCTTCCACACAATTCTGAGTAAGGTTCCATTTCTGTTGTTTTAAGTGTCTAATCTCGAGTGCGCGATTTCGGATACTGTAGTGTTAACCTTGGGGAACTACCGGCAGCAGCTGATCGCCACCACGGTCGTGCCGAAATAGTTTTCAAGGTAGTGGCCCTCATACCATGGTGCTACGATCATTCTATTACAATTTCGGTTCCCTCTTTTATGGTTACGGTTATACATAACCAACAATTTGAAAACTATTTGTTTTCTGTAACAATGTCGACCATGTCTAAACTTGTTCCTGATCTATCTAAACTCGAACCACTCGACGGTAATAACTACAAACGTTGGTCTCAAAAATTGCTGATATTTTTAACAACTTGAAATTGATTATGTATTGTCTGAGGAGCCTCCGGTTCCGGTTTCTGCGTCGTCCGGTTTTGACGCTACTCCTCCTATCGCGTCTATTATCAAGTCGAATGCTGAGTCGATTAAGAAATTTGAAAAAGATAATAAAACTGCTCGCTTTCATATCCTAAACCACATGACTAATACCCTGTTCGATCTATTTATGGTTCATAAATCTGCTAAAGTCATCTGGGAGTCTTTAGAGTCGAAATATGGGTCTGATAATGCTGGAAAGAAAAAGTATGTCGTTGGGAAATGGCTTGGGTTTCATATGGAGGATGGGAAGTCTATCATGGAACAAGTGCATGAATATGAAAATCTGTGTGCTGATGTCGTAATTGAAGGAAGGAAATTGGATGATGTCTTCTTAGCTAATGTCTTGTTAGAACGTTTTCCACCTTCTTGGTCCGAATATCGTAACCATCTTAAGCATACGAAAAAAAACTTGTCCCTAAAAGATCTTGTAGGGCATATGAGGACCGAGGACGACAATCGCCTCAAAGGTTAATCTGCTTGAGTCTGGTGGTCCCTCTAATGCTAAAAAATTTAAGAGCAAAAATAAAAATAATAAAGGGAAAAACAAGAATGGTCAGAATCAAGCTAAGAAGAACGGCCCTGGCAAACCTGCTCCCAAGATCCAGAAGCCTCTGGTCTGCTATGTTTGTGGAAAGGGCGGACACAAAGCTTACCAGTGCACTGAAAAGAAGGCCACCGAAGCAAATGTGGTTGTGACTGACGACCATATTGATGCTGTGGTCGTGGAGGCTAATCTGGTAGGAAATGCTGATGAATGGGTCTTGGATACTGGAGCTTCAAGACATCTCCGTGCCAACAAGGGGTTATTTGCTGAGTTCGAGGAGCTTGCTAATGGAGAATGCGTTTTCATGGGTAACTCTTCATCTGCTGTGATTACAGGAAAGGGCAAGGTCTTTCTCAAACTCACCTCAGGGAAAACCCTCGCCCTTAATAATGTTTTGTATGTACCATCATTACGTCGAAACCTCGTGTTTGGTGCTTTATTGAACAAAGTTGGTGTAAAGCTTGTCTTTGAAGCTGACAAGGTTGTAATGTCGCGTAATGGAGAATTTGTGGGCAAGGGTTATCTGTTTGGGGGCTTATTTATTTTGAACTCTGTTTCTGAAATTAATAATAATGCTTCTACTTATGCTTATATTGCTGAGTCTATTGATGTGTGGCATGGTAGACTAGGTCATGTAAATATTGAATCCATTAAAAAACTTAGAACGATGTCACTAATTCCAAGTTTGACCAATAAAGAATTCTCTAAATGTGCTAGCTGTGTTGAGGCTAAGTTTACGAGAAAACCTAGTAAACCAGTTATAAACAGGGAAACGAGTCTTCTTGAATTGATTCATACTAACTTAGCTGACTTCAAAAGTACTATGAGTCTAGGTGGTAAACATTATTATGTCTCTTTTATTGATGACTGTTCTAGATATACTAATGTATACCTGCTTAGGACTAAGGATGAAGAAGATCAATCGTTTATAAATTTTAAGTATGAGGTTGAAAATCAACTCGATAATAAGATTAAAAGGGTTCGATAGGGGAGGTGAATATGGCTCTAACTATCTAGTTGATTTTTGTGAGAAGAACGGACTAATACATGAGACTAGTCCACCCTACCAACCACAGTCAAATGTAGTAGCTGAACGGAAAAATAGAACATTAAAAGAGATGATGAATGCTATGCTTTTAAGTTCTGGCCTATCTGACGATATGTGGGGGGAAGCAGTGCTTTCTGCTTGTTATATTGTTAACCGTGTAGCTCATAAGAAAATTGACAAGACACCCTACGAAATTTGGAAAGGTTATCCTCCTAATATAAGTTTCCTTAGAGTATGGGGTTGTTTGGCTAAGGTGGGTTTACCCAACTTTAGGAGACCTACAGTTGGACCAAAAACTTATGATTGTGTGTTTATTGGGTATGCTCAAAACAGTTCTGCTTATAGATTTATGTCATTGAATGATCATTCTATATCTGAAGCTAGAGACGCTGAATTTTTTGAGCATGTTTTTCCTCTCAAGAAGAATGTTGTGGCACTACCTGACTTGTCTGATTTACCTGTTGCTTCTGTTTAAAATTCTATTCATGCTAGTACCAGAGTACTGGTAATAATTTGGATGTCGTAATTAAAACCAAAGAATTTCTGTTATCACAATTTGAGATGAAGGACTTAGGAGAAGCTGATGTCAATCTCGAGGGCGTCAATCTCCACTCGAGTAACTGTCTTTCGGGATGCCTCTAACCTCTAGGACAAAATTAAATGAGATAAACTACTCGAGGGCATCAGTCTCCACTCGAGTAGCTGTCTTTTGGGATGCCTCCGACCCCTAGCACAAAATGAAATGATATAAACTACTCGAGGGCGTCAGTCTCCACTCGAATAGCTGTCTTTCGGGATGCCTCTGACCTCTAGGACAAAATAAACCATTCCAGGGCGTCAGTCTCCACTAGACTGAAAAAATGCTGTGGAGGTATCATACTCCATCGAGAGCGTTGGTATCTGCTCGAATCAAATTGATGTGGTGGTTTCGGACTCCTTCGAGGGCGTTGGTATCCACTCGAAAAACTGTTGTGGAGGTTTCAGACTCCTTTGCGGGCATTGGTATCCACTCGGAAAATTGTTGTGGAGGTTTCAGACTTCTTCGAAGGCGTTGGTATCCACTCGAAAAAATTGCTGTGGAGGTTTCAGACTCCTTCGAGGGCGTCTGTATCTACTCGAAAAATTGTTGTTTGTTGTGCCTCTTGCATAGCTAAGACCCCTCAGGCAAAATTGTTGTTTGTTTATTTGTTTTGGTTAAGTGTTTTTTGTTTTGTGGGTTCGTCTTATTTTGTTCAGGTTTGTTCTTACTTTGTTTTGGTTTGTTATGCATTTGGAATTTGTTCAGAGTCTGTTTAGATTAGTTCGGTTTAGGTTGCTTTATTACGCATTCGGGTGGAGCGCTCACGTTAAGTGCGGCTCTTATGCTTGTTTCATTATCAAGTGTGCTTTATCGATGTCAATTAGTGTGGACATGACATAGGTCCACCCCAACGCGGCCACGGATGGGTTTGGGGAGGCGAATGAATCTCATGTGAGATGGGTCGAATTGAAATTTAAATCGAAGTGGAGTCGCCACCGAACTTTGTGGGAGTTCGGGCCCATTCGAACCCACTCTATGTCTTAGTGGGCCGTGTACAAAATACGGCCCATTAGGATGTTAGAGTTTATTGGGTTCGTCTCTTTGCATTTTGATACCGATATCGACATTATCGGATATCGTGTATTGAATGACTCTCGTGTGCCAATGGGTTCGAATATCCGGAAACCATGGTTCTGAGTAAGGGGTGAGGGTACGTGTTGGGAAGTTCACAAAGAACACCCAACTCCGCCCGCACTAAGCGGCCTCTACTAAGATATCGTTTGACTTTTGAATACGCGCGTTAGTAATTCGATTGAATGATATGCAAACAATATTTTGACTAAGCATGTGAAGATTTGAATAAGTTGCTAAGTCTATTTAAGGCATCTAAAATTAACGTCAAAGTTGTATTTAGCAAGCGAGGTTTGTTTTAGTACAATAAAACAAACAAATGAAAATACAAGACAAAAGCATAAACAAACGGGTTAGTAACGATAATAACGGTTTGCAAATAATGTACAACGAGGTAGAATGACCTAAACGACATGATGCATGGTTTTGAAAAGTAGTATGATACGTGATTGACTTGACACGTGTTGACCGAGGTCATGAAAATGTTTGACAAGGCTCGAAATAATATGTTGAGGGCTCACGTATTGACTTGATGAAAAGACACTCGATCGAGTCATTGAGGGACTCGACCGAGTGTGCCTCGGAAAAACCTTTCTGCCAAGAATTTGAGGTATTACTCGACCGAGTCATTGAGGGACTCGACCGAGTGTGCCTCGGAAAAAGCTTTCTGCCCAGAATTTGAGGTATTACTCGACCGAGTCATTGAGAGGCTCGACCGAGTGAGTCGCCACTCGATCGAGTCATTGAGAGACTCGACCGAGTGGTCCTCAAAAAGTCATTCCGCCTCGGTTTTGGGGTGCCACTCGATCGAGTGCCCCCTGTACGACCTATAGTTCGTTTCGCAATTTGTTATAGATTTCGAAATTGCTTTTTAATTTTGGGAAATCGCTAATTTTGTCAAGTCGGGCAAAAATATTACACGATGTGCTCGAATCGAATTTTAATACTCGTCGTATCCGGTATTTGATTATGGAATCAATATCGAGTACTTAGAGTGAAACCTAGAAAAGATATTGCGAGTCGTTTTCTAATTGAACTAAAACAAAATAAATTATCTTCGCGTTATAGTGTCGTAATTAATTCTTTCGAATTATGTGAACTATTTTAGCATCCACGAATTCGAGTTAGTTAAATTTGTTGACTAATTCGTTTAGATACGATATCCGACTATTGAGTTGGTATCGGATCTAAAGAACGACGCTTTATATTTGCTTGAGTTAAAAATTGATTTCCTCCGCATCTCGACATCGTAACGAATCATTGCGGATTATAAGATGTCGGATCCGCATCAACGAGTTTCGACTTAACTTAAATAAAGTGTTTGATTCGAAATAGTTTTAAAATCGATGAATATGCGATATTAACGATGATGACTAAGATGCGAATAATAAAACGTGACTAACGACGCGACAAAAAAAAAACGCTATTGTTGACGTTGACTCGCTTCAACAATCAAATACTCGGGGTGTCGGGATAAGCGACCGGCCACGTCGGGTGAAACACCCTTGTATTCGGATTTTCTTATTCCGTCATCCTTTGTATTAGACACAAATTAGCGAGTATTTTAATGTCTTAATACTAGTAATATTATAGATATTTGAAGAAAAAAAAAAGACGAGAGGAAGGAGAAGAAGACGGACGAGAAAGGAGGAGGAAGAAAGAGAAGAAAACGGATTTTTTGCACCCTCATCCTACATAATTCGTATTCTCGGACGGGACTCGTTTAATTGTGGCTTGAGCACGGAAGTATCGAGGTTACGTAGATCGAGTTATGGTGGTTTACTAGATGCTAGGGTTGTATGTGTATGTAAGTTGTAGAGATGGGAAAATTAGGGTTGTAAAAGATGTGTGAAAGTTGAATGCAAAGGGAGGTATTTATAAGAATTTTCCCCCACCCCCGTCTAGGGTTACTCGATCGAGTGGCCCTGTTGACTCGATCGAGTGGCCCAAAGCAAATGCAAAACGGGCCCGTTGAAGGCCCACTCGATCGAGTAGGCTAACACTCGATCGAGTGGGTCAGCTGGAGCGAAGGAATCTAGAGTTTTTGACTCTGGGTTGGATATTTTTGTAGATCTTGTGCTTGGGTTGGACTCTTGATATTTGCATGACTGTTTTGCGTTCTCGGAAACGGCTTTGACCGGGGTTTGACCCGATCGCTAAAAGTTTGTTTTATTTTCGGTGACGGTTTTGACCCAAATTAGTCTTATTTGATTGGAAACGACCCGCTGGGCCTTAATTTGAGGTTGGTTTTGTGAGATTTGTACTCTGTAAAAAGCCCAAGCCAGAAACTAACGGTTTTGAGCCCATATCCGAGCGCGTCGAAGCACGTCTGTGTCCAATATCGGGTGTTTTTTGGAAATTGCTATAGACCCCTAGCAGCCAAATATGGGTGTCTACAGAGCCCCTACTCTGACTGAGGCTTGGACATGGCGAAAGTCAGGGTAGCTACCAGGCCAACCGAGGATTAAGACCTGGTAGACTTTCGGTCGGGTCGTTTATAGTCCATTAGACTCGCGTGAAGGGCTTGCCAACCATAAGATAGAAATCATACCTGAGTTGATGATGATAACTCCGCGGGGAATCGGACATGTCGTATAAGTCTTGGGTGCACCTATATATGGGCCCATCCTGTGCTATTCCGGGGAAAATGTCGCCCCGGGCTTTCCGCTGGGGAGATATATGAGTTGTGCGGGCTTGCCTATGAAGCCTCGAGTCGTACCTGTATCAGTTACATAAATTTTTGCATGCAACACGTAGGTAAATATATGACTCGCGCGCGCAGGGGAATAAAAATTTGAATTTTTTTTTGAATTTTGGATTTTTGAATTTTTTTGAAATTTTCGAAAATTTTGACTTTTTGAAAATTAGGAATGCTCGGGATGACTAATTCCTGCGCTAACATTGAGGAATCTGAGACTAGGCCATTATGCTTAAGCCCACTGGAATTAGGAAACTTTATGGAAAGAGGGTTGTAGGGCTTGGTGCTATAAATACCCCTCCCATGTCTTAGTTTTCCTCACAACTTCTTCGCAATTCTCTTCTCCTCAAAAAGAAAGCTCCTTATTCTTTTCAAGAAATTTAGCCATGGGAATTGAATGCTTGACCGCGATGTTGCAAGAATGGTCCCGACGCTTTAGGGACACTGATAAGGTAGCTTTGAACCAGACGGGTATTACTCAGCTGTATACGTTCCGTCAGATGCAGGTGGATCGCCACTTTCTTGATGCTTGTTTGCCTTATTGGCACGAAACGTATCATGTTTTTGCCTTTCCTCGGGGCGAAATTTGTCCTTTATCTGAGAAAATTGCTGCTGTGGGAGGATGGAACCCTATACTTCGCCTGTTGTCCCGTTTTCCGTTCATGACCCAAGGAGGAAATTACGGGAATTTGTAGGACTTTCCCGTAATGAAGTATCATGAATGACTGATGGTGATACTATTTCTTTTATTGACTTGGCCGAGAAATTTATGAACCCGCATAATGTCTGTAACACCTGTGATTTTTATAAATTAAATTAAATTTAAAATTATGTTCATATTTTTATTTTTACGATTTAACTCGTAATTCTTAAAATTATTATAAAACGAATTTATCGTTTAATCGTTTCAAACTCCTGAAATTCTATTTGTCTCGAAAATTCTACTTATATTTAAAACATATTTTTATTTTTGTCTCATTTAAATTAATTCTTATCAAAAGTCTATTTCGACGATTTAAATTCTAAATTTTTTGATTTATATTTAAGCTCGAATTTTCTATTTTTCGGCTTGAAGCTTATTTATTTTAAAGTTTCGTCAAAATATTTATTTACTTTCCTCGAGAAATCAATTTAATTCACTTTATCGAAGATTTATTATTTATCGGAAAATACTAGTTCATCGTCTAATTATTTATTTCTATAAACTTTGTTTTCGTCTCGAATAATTTATTTACTCATTTTATTAGACAAGCCAATTATTAATTTTATTGATTCGATTTTAATTCGATTTCGGGTTCAGTTAACTTATTGTACCGGAACCGTGTCCTACTTATACCTATTTGATTAACCCATTTTCTTATCTCCTTTGTATTTAGTGGTTACCCACTTGATTCATTTCATTTTCCCTAGTATTACATTCATCCCACTTTTACTGACTCTTGTTTTCCCACTATACCACCAATTAGAGGATTATACAATCAGTTGTACATAGCTCTATGTACAACTGATTTTAAGATTTTGAGCTTTATCATAAAGATTTCGAGTTTTGCAGTAAACTTTCTGAGCTTTAGTATAAAATTATCGATTTAAATCACACAAATGTTTAAGCTCAAAAACTTACAAATCGGCTTAGAAACTTTTATAAGCTCAACAAATATACACAAAAGCTCAAAAACTTTATCTTGGTTGTACAATAACATTGTACAACCAAGTGTATAATCCTATTTTCCCTATACCACCGTTTATTCACCCACTTGACTCTTTGTTGAACTCAACCCCATTCAACTCATATACACCGCTACCATACACGTTCAACTCCCCTTATTTTTTTATTCCCACCGTTCCACCTTTCTTCTTCCTTTTGATCCTCTTCACCTTCAATCTTCCCATTCAATTTGTCTTGCCCATCTGTTGCGTCCGCCTCTCGGTTCTCTAGTTTTTTTTCTTCGTCCTGTACCTTCTTCATTCTTCTTCAGCAATCACCATCACCTGCACCATCTTTACCCTCTGTTTTCCTCTTTTTCTTCGTCCTTTTTGGCTGCTGCTTGGTACGTTTTCTGCTGCTGCTGCTGCGGCGTTCTGTTGCCATGTTGTTGCCTGAGTTCGCTGCTGCTGTTCCGTGCGTCTGCTGCTGTTGTCGTCTAAGGTGACCCCCCTTTTTTCTTTCGCCCTTCTTCTCTTCCTTTTCCGTTCCGGTTTTATTTATCGTCGGCTGCTGTTTTGATGTTAATTCGTCATTGTTGCTACTGCTTGATGTTGCAGTTTATGTTTCTTCTTGTCTGTCCTCTGCTCTGTTTTCCTTCTTCTTCTTCTTCTACTGCTGCATTTTTGTCGAATCAATTGATGATTACGGTTGTGCCATTAATGTTGCTGCTGTACAATTGTCGTTTTCCTCTCCGTCTTCTTTTCCTTTGCTTCCTCTGCGTTTTGTCGCTTCTACTTCTTTCTTAATCGTCCTTTTTCATTCCTCTATTTTTTTCCCTTAACCTGTTCTGTCCGTCGGTCTATCTTGTACTTCCGATATTTGTCTCCAGCTGTTCTTCGTTTTTCTGTTCTTGTACAGCTGTTTTCATTTTTCTACTGCTGTCTTGTTGTTCTCGTATGGCTGCTACTGTTTTGGTGTCGTTACCGCTATTTTCATTTCTTTTTCTCGTCCTCTTCTCTTTCTGATTTCATTTTATTTCCATGCCGCTGTTCATATCGGTTTTGCTGCTGTTATTCACGTGTTGTTGCTGCCGCTACTCCTCATTCTATTGTTATTCTTCCTTCCTGCTGTCATAGGTCGTGTTGCACTCTATTGTTCCTACTGTTTCGATTTGTTTCGACATCCTGACTCCATTCCTTCCCTTTATCCTTTCCCTTTTCCGTTCTTGCTAATCTCCCCTTCGACTCCAGTCCTGATAACTGGATCATATATCCAATCTATTCCATTTCCGTCTTACGTCTATTTCACTCGTCTCATTCTTTTGTTTTGTTTTCTCGATTGTCGTGGTGAATCCGTCAGAAGAAAACTAGCGGTTCTAGAACTTGGAGCATAAGGACGACATTTCTATGAAGCTTGGGTAGATCAAGAAGAATGTGTACGAGTTCGTTTTGTGTGTCGACTAAAGGTAACTTTAGGACGTTACTCGATTTTATATCGTATGATTGAGTAGTAGTATGTAGTAAATACTTTTAACTTCTGTTTTCTAAATTTTAGCTATATAATATTGCTAATTATATTAATTTTAAATCGTATGCCTTATCAATATTTTTACGACCTTCGATATCGTTTTATAAATCGTTAACAATTTAGTTATTTACGATCGTTATAATATTTTGTTGGTTATCGTGACAATAGTAACTAAATAATAATGATTTCATATTTTCTTCATATTTCGTTAATTTATAATTTTAACTCAAAATTGTATTTTTATATTATAATCGAGGTTTGTGTACTTGTTTAATAAATTAATTTTTCGTTTTACGATTTATAGTAATAAATGAGAAAATAGTCGATTTTGTTTTAAATATATTTTTAGTCGAGACTATTTTCACTAATAATCCCTTATTTGTTTCCAATTGACTATTTTTAGTAAAATCCGTATTATTTATTAATAAAAATTGTTTGTAAAAAATAATTTGAAATCTTTGTAAATTCATTTCGTTTATAAAACTCATTGACTTAATTAATTCTGATATCGTTTTTCTTAAAACATCACTTTTCTAAAATTTATAGTTTTACCTCGATTTCCTAATTATTTATAAAATACTATATATTGACTTATTATATTTTAATTATATTCTGAGTAACGAATTTAGAAATATATTAAAGTTACGATAACGACAATATTAATAAAATGCTAATTTCGTTAGAAATGCTATTTTTATACTTTTCACTTATTTTAATAACTTACGCATTTTGTATAAGATTATTTCTATTTTAAGTAAGTTTCTAAAATTAGTAAGTTTTTATTTTTAGAAAGTTTTCCTTTTAATATAAAATGTTTACTTCTTTTATCCCCATATCATTTATATTGAATATATCTTTTGTCTATATCGATAATGGCTTGTTTTGGAGTTATGGAATAAAGACAAGTGTGAGGTTAGAGTAATATATTCTAGGGTTTACGGTTTTGCCATCAACTATAAGGCTAGTGTATCAGGAATCGGTACATTAGTTGTTGAATCGAGTGACAGGTATCCCGAGAGTTGTGTACATTTTGACCTTAAGCTTAGGCCTCGCAGTAAGTCGCCGTCATAAGTTGAACTGGGTGACAGGTAATCCCAGGAGGGGTGTGCATTGTCTTAAACTAGGGCCACGCATTTATAAGTCGTCGCTCTATTATGGTTGAGTAGCCTAGTTAGAGACCGAAGTTTGATTTGTTCGAACTAAGTTCTTGAAGCTAGTTTTAGTATTCTCCTAGTGAAAGTCTAGCCGTCGACACTAATCCTATCCGTAACGCCATTTTGATTATTTTTATTATTATCGATACATTTTGTTTTGCAGGTTGGCAAATATTTGAAGTTTTCTTCGGAAAACTTGTTCTGATTTTTATTGTTCCAATATTTTAAGTTTTCTCCGAAAGCTTATTTTTATTATATCTTTTAATGTTTTCCATTTTAAATATTTTGATATAATAATACTATTACTTTTCCATATGATATAATATGGCTGGGAGAACGTCCGAGTTACTCCCCACTGACGTGGCTGTTATGGTTATAACATGACAGGTATTTGCTGCTGGGTTTTGGGTGTGAGCTAGCGAGTAGCATGGATCTTACTCTTTCTCTATTCATGTAATTAATGGATTTGTATAACCCGTTTGGAGAATTTACTTTTAGCCCTTTTGTAAAAAGTGGCCTTTGTACTGACTTACCATTCCTATAATCCCCTAGGAATTCTAACGCAATACAGTGACGGAAACACTGTAGAAGTGGGATTATAACACCCTGTAGCTATATATGTCTTGATTAAATAAAAATGGTAAGTCAATACATAAGCCATACAATAAAAATGGCTACAAAATAAAGTAAATAAAATAAAATCCATAAAAGGGTTTTTAACAATCCATAATACAGTGATCTTATTAAAACGAGCAGGATCCATAACTGCTCGCTAGCCCACCCGAAGGGAAACACATACACTTGCCATGTTAAAAACATAACAGCCACAATCAGTGGGGAGCAACGCCAACGTTCTCCCAGCCGTATAACAGGATTTTAAAACTGTAATTACTACTATAGGAAAAATAGTTAAAACGGAAAACAGTAAAACATTATAATGAAAATAAGTTTTCAGTGAAAAACTTCACGTATCGAAACAATATAATAAAAATGAGTTTTCCGGAGAAAACATAAAACATTTGCCAACCTGCAAATCAAAATTATATCGATAATAATAAAAATATTCAAAATGGCATTATGGATAGGAGTAGTGATGAATGCTAGACTTTAACTAGGAGAATACTAAAAACTAGCTTCAAGAACTTAGTTCAAACAAATCAAACTTCGATCTCTAACTAGGCTACTCAACCATAATAGGACGGCGACTTATAAATGCGTGACCCTAGTTTAAGATGATATGTACACCCCTCCCGAGCACCATAAATACTCAGTTCAACCCGACGGCGTCTTACACTGTGAGGCACGAGCTTAAGAAAATATACACACACTCCCGAACACCATATATGCTCGGTTGAACAACCAGTGTGCCCCATAAAGACACACCAGCCTTATAGTTGATGGCAAAAACGTAAACCCCAGATTATATTACTCTAACCTCACACTTGTCCCTATTCCATAACTCCAAAGCAAAGCCATTATCGATATTCAAAAGATATAAACATTATAAATAATAAGGGAACAAAAAGAAAAGAATCATTTTCCAAAAGAGGAAACTTTCTATTTTAGAAAACTTCTATTTTTAGAAACTTTATCAAAAATAGCATCATATCAAAATAGCAAAAAAATTAGTTTATACTAATACAACATTTATAGTAAACGATATAGATTTATAAAACTAATACTTTGGGCCTTAACGATATTAATTCTTAAAACGAGAACATTTGAGTTAATGAAATTATTGAAACGTCATACAAGTGTTTATAAAATGATTTAGAAATGTTTTAAAATTTTTAAATACTACTAATTAGGGTGTTTCCAAAATTTACAAAGTTAAAATTCCCTAATTATTATTAGTTTCGACAATACGCTTATAAATAGGATTTTACGGCAAATGTCAAATTAAATCTTTTAACGTCTTTTATTTAATTAAACCATTGAATACATTAAGAGTATGTTAAGAGATGATTTAACTCACAAAGTTTCAGATTTAAATAATTTCAAAATGGCTGGAAAAATAATTCTCTTCGGTAAGATGAAGCATTTTAACCATAAATCATAATTTGTTCAAAACGAATACTTATTAATTAAAGACATTGATAAATAGTACAAAAATTACGTAAAATAGCTAAAATATATTTATGGACATTCTGTCCAGAAAAGAAAATTTTCCAGAATGCCTAGTCTCGGTTTATAAAGGGTTTTCTCGTTAATCGTCTAATCTCGACAATAACGATTAATAAAAATAGTAATTACAAAACGATTTAAGTATTAATGTCCAAAAAGTATTATTAAACTTAAAAATCATCATTTTCCAGAATATACTAATTTTCCAGATTTTCCAAAGTTCCAAATTTACCAAATTCCAATAAAACCGTCATTTAAAACCCGTTTTCACAATTAACGATTCCGTTAATAAAACTTTTCGTCCTAACATTTTATTAAAGCACTAAAAATCATAAAATTATGTTTTATTATGAAATCATCAAAACCATATTTTTTTTTTCCAGATTTAATCCAAAGATCAAAAATTGAGAATTTAAACAACAAACGAGGTTTTAACGATAAACGATGATTTAAAGTGATTAATTAATTCATCCACTTAACAATTCCGAAAAATTATGAATAAAATCATAAAATTCTATTATACCAGAAAGTTTCTCCACGTCAAAACTCAGATTAAAATAAAATGTTTTAGTACAAGAACTAAAAATCGATTTTTTATCGTTTTTGTCCGATAACGGTAATAATTCAATAATCGATATCAAAAATATCAGAAAAATACCAAATTACTAAAAATCATCAAAAATCTCATTTTTACAGAATAAAATCATATATTACAAGTTTAGGCCGAATATTACGATTTTACAAATTAATATGATGATTTAATCGTTAATCTCGTTAAAGCGATAAAAATTACCGAAACATGCAAATTCCAACTTTTAAAAAATTTCTAGATTATATGACATACATATATTGTCAAAATAAAATTATAATTATATACATGCATATACACAAATAAAATCATGCAATTACACAAATAAAATCATGCAATACCGAGTAACATTGACGTTACCTTCAATCCAAATCCGAGTCTACGATATATTCGTCTTCTGCGGGATCGCTTCGGAACCTTAAAAAAAACATGAATTCCATGGTATGAAAATACCATAATATCGCTAAAAAAATAAGGTGACAACGATTGAAAATGAAGTCGATTAATACCTTAACGAAGGAGACGGAAAGAAGATCGATATAGCGAAAATGGAGACGGAAAATGAAGATGATGAACACAAAATTTCTGGGCAGAAATGATGCCGTTTTTGGTCAGATTTCACAAGAAAAAAATAGGGAGAAAGAGAGTATTTGCTTGAATAAAATGGATGAATGAATTATGAGAAAAATGTGAAGAGATACGGAGTGAATGATGACTTTAAAATTGATGAAAACTAGGTACATTCACCTCCAAAATTTCAGCCAAGAGTGAATGTGAGAGGAGTGTGAAGAGTTTGCATGAGTCAACAATATTAATTTGTGAGAAATAAATATCTTATGCTTTAATCATATTGTTTTTATAAAAATAAAATGTTACACAAAAAAAATGTGCAGTGGTTGTGTGACATGAGTGTCATGGAAAAAAAATGGTTCAAGGTGGTCCCAAAATAC
Organism: Agrostemma githago; assembly: GCA_958450325.1. Classification (NCBI taxonomy): domain Eukaryota; kingdom Viridiplantae; phylum Streptophyta; class Magnoliopsida; order Caryophyllales; family Caryophyllaceae; genus Agrostemma; species Agrostemma githago. The sequence continues at coordinate 28,444,261 of OY288248.1, forward strand.
TTGTAAGTCGATAAAAATAAGGATCGTAAAATTATTAAAATCATTTCAAAGCAATTTGAGTAAACCCCGCGCTAGAAAATAAATAAATGAAAAACTTCGTAATAAAATTATTAAAGGGTAAATTTTCATGAATAAAATTATTTCTTAGTTGGAAATATTATTTGAATGTGTTTACATTTTTAGGAAAAGAAATAACTTAAATTCGAGATTAAAACGTTAATTCAAAGAGAAGTAGAATTCCTCGCGGAAAAATAATTAGTTTACGAAGAAAATCAAATAAATAGATTTAAAAGAATTAAAATCTTTAAAAATAAAAATAAATATCATTAGGCTCAAAAATGAAAATAAAGCTTGAAAAATGATGAAACATACGGTCGAAATGTGACGGAGTTATGACGAAGTCATAACGGAAAGGATAAAATGCTAGGAAAATAGCGGGTGTTACAATTCCTTTTAATAAGATATAGTTTGTCAGTGTGTTTTAATCCCAACTCTACAGTGTTTCCGCCACTGTATTGCGTTAGATTTTCTAGGGGATTACAGTTGATATCATAGCATTGTTACTCCCGACGCTTACACCTGATTCTAGGAAAAATACTCGTAAATGATTTGAACATTAAAGAAATATTAGTGAGAGATGGGTAGAAATCAAAGTAAGGACTTAACTGTTAGGTTTACATGTTTTTGTAACTCAATAACTTGCATTGAATATGTGTTTCTATTGTCTGGAAGAAGATGAATGAACAAGATGTAGATATGATGCTGCTCCGGATCGGGACAAGACCTGCTTAGAACTCTCAACGCCTGATGACTCGAGTGGACAACTTGGTGCTCCAAGGAAGATGTCGTTGGTGACTTTTCAGCTCCGATTTAGTTTGCTCCAGCTACAGGCCAAATGATTAAGAGTAGATTCCTGTTCCATGATGTTGCAGTAGATCCAGATCGAGCGACCCAAGACTTGTGTAATCGTTCCTCTACAAGAAGATGAAGTAATCTATTTAGTTCTCTCGTGAACTATGGATGCCCGAAGACTCTCTTCTGGTTTCAGAACTAGGTAAAATAGGATCATTGAGTCTTTCCTTCCTCTACTTCTTCTAACTCTTCTTTTATAAATTTTCGTCTTCATCTTGGTGATAAATCTTCGATTGATTCTCCACTTTACCCTCTTTTCTCTTGAGATTCTTGGTTTGACCGATTTCCGTCTCAGTGAACCCCGTGAAAGGATATAGATGTTTGAGGTTTAATAAACCCTTGTTACCTGGTTTGAGGATTGTGAGTTGTACTTTTTTTTTAGCAAGTAATAATTTTTGAGGATTGAGTTGAATGATATCAGTTGATTAATGGAGTTAGCTTGATACTTTGGTCACCGAACTTTTGATTATAGGTTACTTTGATTATTTTGGAATACTTAGTGTTGAATATATTTTGGAGTAGTAAGAATATGTCATTTTTGACGGATACCTAGTACCTAACCTAGAACCGAACTAAGTGTAACTGATAATATTACATTGGGATTCCTACCAAATGCTTATTTGATGGATGCGTCGTGAATATTCGGGATCATAGAGTATTGGTTAAAGTGTTAGCCTGAGTGTCGTGGTACCATTAAAGGTTGAATTGATCGCATTGTTTTGAGGAATACTTAATGCGAATCATCTCGTAGGATTTTTAGTTCAGAATCCTTAGACCAACGAGATTGTGGCTTCGTTGGGTTAATAAATATTTTGGTGGTTTCACTGTTACAATATGAAATTTGATGGAATTTACATAAACCTTAGCCAATGACGTGTTTGAAGATGTGAATGTTTGCGCCATTACCTATAGGTTTGAGCGTGTTTGAGGATTTATTGTACTTTCTCAACTTCTGTACTTGTGGCATTATAAATATGTTGGTGATCATTTTTGAGGATTTTGTACCCGAACATTGTTAAATTTGTCGATATTGTTTAGTGTTCCTTACTCGAGAATTTGAAGTAAACCTCGAGTTCAAACCTTATGAGCTTGGGATTTAGGAGCCTTATCGATCAAGTGTTTGGGTGTGTTCGGTTGACCGTGGAATCTTAACTGATGAGATTAGATTTTAAAGTATTTGTGGATTAGTATCGTGTCGTTTGAACGATTGGTTAGTCTTGCAAGACCTTTTATTGGAGGTTGTAACAGTCGATATTTTCTTGGACGTTGTAAGATTGAGTAGATCAACCTAATGTCTTATATAGGACTTAGCGTTTTGATGGAAATTAGGAACCCGTGTTGTGGGAGTCGTGCCGGGAATCTCGAGATGGTTAATTTATTCTTTAATCCTTGAGAGCTCTATTTGCCTCTCAATTTCGTTCCTGCCCTTAGCTTGTCTAAATCCTGCTACTTCTTCTTCGGCCAATCCCTTTGACTTCTTTATGGGTTTGAAAATCTCTGTTTTAATTTGTTGTTGACTCAGACTCTATTTATCCGTTTACCATTTTCCCGAACCTATGTTATGAAAAGTTTGACTATTTAAAATTTTGGGCTGTCATGAAATTGTAACATTTTGAATTATAAATTTCAAAACATTATACTACTTCGTTTTTGTTTTATTTTTGGTTGATAACACATATTTAGACCCGTTTCGAAATGCCTTAACAATTTATTTTAAAGTAATTTGAAATTAATTCAAATGTTAATTTTCGAGCAAACGAAATTTTATGAAGACTTTCGTATTTCCAAATACTTCAATTTCTATAGGATTTTTATGTAAAATCGTTTAATATTTTCGAAAAACATCGTATGTCTATGTTTTTGTTTCATTGTCGATAGATTTTAAATTTGTTATTGAAAATGTTTGACAATTGATTCGATTTCATTTCTCAAATTTTTGTTTGGTCGTAAAACGAAATATTGACGAATTTCTTAATCAAAACGATTTACTGTTGCTTTGAAAATAATTGGGTACTCCCCTTCGAGTTCGTTTACAAATATTATTTATCGTCATTATCTTATCCAATAATTTTAAACTTCCGATTTTATTAATTTAAATGATTTTAAACTGTGTGTAATTGAGCCCAAACTATTTTTAGATAAATTTTGTCCTCGATTTCGATTTTATATCACATTTGAAGTTGTAAAAAATTTTAAACCGAAATTGTGAAGCAAGTTAAGCAATCTCATGTTGTTAAGTGATATAACCTTGTTTTCCATTTTTTTAGTTAGTTTCGAGGACAAAACTTCTTTTTAGTGGGGAAGATTGTAACACCCGTGATTTTTATAAATTAAATTAAATTTAAAATTATGTTCATATTTTTATTTTTACGATTTAACTCGTAATTCTTAAAATTATTATAAAACGAATTTATCGTTTAATTGTTTCAAACTCCTGAAATTCTATTTGTCTCGAAAATTCTTCTTATATTTAAAACATATTTTTATTTTTGTCTCATTTAAATTAATTTTTATCAAAAGTCTATTTCGACGATTTAAATTCTACATTTATTTATTTATTTATATTTAAGCTCGAATTTTCTATTTTTCGGCTCGAAGATTATTTATTTTAAAGTTTCGTCAAAATATTAATTTCCTTTCCTCGAGAAATCAATTTAATTCACTTTATCGAAGATTTATTATTTATCGGAAAATACTAGTTCATCGTCTAATTATTTATTTCTATAAACTTTGTTTTCGTCTCGAATAATTTATTTACTCATTTTATTAGACAGTCCAATTATTAATTTTATTGATTCGATTTTAATTTGATTTCGGGTTCAGTTAACTTATTGTACTGGGACCGTGTCCTACTTATACCTATTCGATTAACCCGTTTTCTTATCTCCTTTATATTTAGTGGTTAGTTGGTTACCCACTTGATTCATTTCATTTTCCCTAGTATTACATTCATCCCACTTTTACTGACTCTTGTTTTCCCACTATACCACCGTTAATTCACCCACTTGACTCTTTGTTGAACTCAACCCCATTCAACTCACATACACCGCTACCATACACGTTCAACTCCCCTTATTTTTTTTGATTCCCACCGTTCCACCTTTCTTCTTCCTTTTTATCCTCTTCACCTTCAATCTTCCCAATCAATTTGTCTTGCCCATCTGTTGCATTCGCCTCTCGGTTCTCTGTTTTTTTTCTTCGTCCTATACCTTCTTCATTCTTCTTCAGCAATCACCATCACCTGCACCATCTTTACCCTTTGTTTTTCTCTTTTTCTTCGTCCTTTTTGGCTGCTGCTTGGTACGTTTTCTGCTGCTGCTGCTGCTGCGGCGTTCTGTTTGCGTGTTGTTGCCTGAGTTCGTTGCTGCTGTTCCGTGCGTCTGCTGCTGTTGTTTTCTGAGGTGACCCCTCTTTTTTCTTTCGCCCTTCCTATCCTCCTTTTCCCTTCCGGTTTTATTTATCGTCGGCTGCTGTTTTGCTGTTAATTCGTCATTGTTGGTACTGCTTGATGTTGCAGTTCATGTTTCTTCTTGTTTGTCCTCTGCTCTGTTTTCCTTCTTCTTCTTCTGCTGCTGCATTTTTGTCGAATCGATTGATGATTACGGTTGTGCCATTAATGTTGTTGTTGTACAATTGTCGTTTTCCTCTCCGTCTTCTTTTCTTTTTCTTCCTCTGCGTTTTATCGCTACTACTTCTTTCTTAATCGTCCTTTTTCATTCCTCTATTTTCTTCCCTTAACCTGTTCTGTCCGTCGGTCTATCTTGTACCTCCGATATTTGTCTCCCGCTGTTCTTCGCTTTTCTGTTCTTGTACAGCTGTTTTCATTTTTCTACTGCTGTCTTGTTGTTCTCGTATGGCTGCTACTGTTTTGGTGTCGCTACCGCTATTTTCATTTCTTTTTCTCGTCATCTTCTCTTTCTGATTTCATTTTGTTTCCCTGCTGCTGTTCGTGTCGGTTTTGCTGCTGTTATTCACTTTTTGTTGCTGCCGCTACTCCTCATTCTATTGTTATTCTTCCTTCCTGCTGTCATAGGTCGTGTTGCACTCTATTGTTCCTACTGTTTCGATTTGTTTCGACGTCGTGACTCCATTCCTTCCCTTTATCCTTTCCCTTTTTCGTTCTTGCTAATCTCCCACTAGTAGAAAAAAGGCAATTTGCGGCTCCAAAAAAACACTATATTTGAGGCGTTTTTCATGATGCTGCATATGGCGGGGCCGCAGATAGAATACATATGTGCGGCGTCTGAGAAAACGCCGCAAATAAGCCTCTTATTTGCGGCGTTTTTTTGTAAAAAAACGCCTCGAATAGGCCTCTTTTGGCAGCATTGTTAAATAAGCCTCTTATTTGCGGCGTTTTTGTAAAAAAACGCCTCAAATAGGCCTCTTTTGGCAGCATTGTCCTTCAAAGGACGCCTCAAATAGTTATTTTTAAAAAAAAATAAAATAATTGAAATAAATCGAAAATACATTTCAAACTACAAAATATTACTCCGTAATATTTAATGCAGGTCCAAAATTTGTATGAAAATTAATAAATTTATACAACCAACTATCTTACATCATCCTAACATCCCCGACATTTATACAAGTCCAAAAAGTAATATAGATATATGTTTCTAAATACTTGTACGATAAATTAAATCCTTTAAATATCAAGTTAGCTAGTCTAATTCACGTACAACGACGACTTGTTAAGATGCAGCTCATTTGCTTCGGAATACTATCCTTGTAATCATGGGAAAATTGTGGCAGAGCACTACCTCCCACATTAAAACAACACACAACAATATGAGACCAAATCTTTGCCTTCGTTTCAGATCATTAAGAACATCTTCCATAGTGTTGTTTTTCGGCAGTCTAATAGTATGAATTTACCTGCTGACAAAAGTTGCCCAGTGTAAATAAGATAGCTAACACACAGTGGAAAACAAAGGCAGTCTAATAAAGAGTTTCTTCATCTGATTTTCAACACAATCCCGTGTTCAAAATATGTACAACGAATGCGGGTGAATGGAAAGTGGTCTTGTTCAGAGGTTGGTAAGGAAGAGTAGTAGATATGAGTACATTATACATACCTGATTAAAGATTAAGTTCATCTTTTATTTGTTTTAGAATAGAGGTCTTCTCGCTCTCGTTTACCTGTCTTTAGAGATGGAGGATCACCTGTGGAGGGTGAAAATAGACGATAAAGGATAAAAAATAAAGGCGACTACTCCAGTGAATTTGTCAACAAGAGATTTAGCTAAGTAGTGATGTGACTGAGAGCAGAGAGGACATACATATATGCCAGTAGTAGGTTGTTCATTAGAGACAGTGAAATGAACTTTCCCTGCCATGTTTGACTTAGCCAACTCATCATCCTTTACGTTCCCATTTCCGTTTCCTTTCAATGTCGCTGAGAAGAAATACTAGATAAGATCAGTATGATTCTGAACCACGAAGAGCTGTCAACTGCCTATCATAACTTGAGTGGAACTGACCACCACTACATGAGGAAGCCGATGTGTGAATCTTCTTCAACCTCTCCTGTAAAAAAAATGCAATACCTTGTCAGTGGAGAATAAACCATTTTTAAGAAGACACCTCTATGATTGCCTTCTCACAAGAACCAATTTTAAAAATCAAATGTCAAAATGATTTCTTGAACATTCACAGAAAAGGTTGCACAGTAGTCTCAAAGGCATATAGTATGTACGAGGGTGGTTAGTGTAAATATCATGACCAAAACTAATTGAAATATAGAATAGGTAGTAGTCTATTATAAAAGAAAAGGTAGTTTGAAATAAAAATGAAAAGGTAAGGTAAGGTAATTGTTTTACAAAGACCTCTAAATATAAGAGTTTTAAACAAAACAAACACATGTCAATTATATTCCCGGGAAACCATAGCCAACTATAGTTGGCCTCCATGAAGCATTATCTAAGCAAAGACATTATATTTTGCTTTATATTTCCGCTAGCAGACTGCCGCTTTGTGAAAGCTAAGATACGTTGAAGTTATGTAATTTTCATATATACAAATAATAATAATAATAATAATAATAATAATAAAATCTTACAGGAAGCCCACATCAAATACTTATAGATTACAAACAACCACTTCTTCTTCCCTGTAACTATTCAAGGGCTTCACACTTCTTAGCTTCCTATTTAAAAGGGGTTATCGTTGTACTTGTAATAAGATACTTGAACTCGTATCATCAGGATAGTGTATTATGTGTGATAACTTTATGAGGCAAGGTACCAACAAAAACTTATAAACGCACAGATCAGATTCTCTTAATCGTAGTTTTGCAGCTTCATCGTTAACAAACTAACATCATCAACGTTTCCCACACTACCTCCGTAGAAGACAGAAAGAAACATATACTTACGACAAAAGCATCAAACTCGCCTAAATCATTGGTTACCTAAATTGAACAAGTACCGGTAGTCTCATCCTAACATACTTGCATACGATTCTAAACTTAACCCATTGCCCTACGACTCAGAACTAAAAAAATATCATCAACAACATAATAACAAGAAGATGAGGAGCTTACAATAATATGGCCTTCAATCCTCAAATCCTTCTGTTCAAACAACCATATTTGAATACGAGCCTTTTGCAATTGCAAAATTACATCCAAATCTAATATAACCATGGGAAAAAATAAGCATTAATTCAACAAAAAAAATGTGAAAGAACAGGGAGGAGAACATGCACTCTGAAGATACCTGAATATCAGGTTTTGAAATGGTACAAATGCAACGGCTTCGCTTAAGATGAGACAAGCATGTGAATGAACTAAACAAATAATAAGAAGAAGATTAAGCAATTCCAAAATTAGATGCAAATGAAGTGAGTATTGAGAGATTGAAGCGATAATTACGATAGGTTGAGTCTCTTTACCTTCTCATTGCTCAATTTATGATTACCCCAAATATTTAAGACACAATGTAAATAAACAATGGAAAAGTACCAAAATAAGACATTTTATTCACATACTTTTAGAAAACATATTCATTTTGAGAACTCCGTACATACTTGTGAGAATGAACCTTTAAGTAGAGTTTCAATTGGAGGCTTAAAATTTTCAATTGGATCTTTTCAAAGTAATGAAAATATGAGATGAATGAATATTTATAACCTTAATCATAAAACAAACAAAACAAAACTCTAAGTTTTGATTTTTTTTCAATCTATTTTCCAGCTTATAACAAAACACAAAATTAGTAACAAAAACTGGTACAATCACGCCTAGAAAATAATTAGTAACAAACAATTATAGAAAATGTAGAAAATGTTATGAATCTACTAGACTCAATACTAAATAGATAGACAAAATGACAGATATTGAAGTAATTACCCCCTTGTTTTCCCCTTTTCTTCTTTAATATTCTTTATAATATGTCGTGGGTGTTGAATGTGAGTGGTATTGTAGGAAGCCGTACGAAATTAAAGGCAAAAGAAGAAGAACAAACAAAACTTTCAATCACCCAATAACCCTAAAAACGAGGGATAATGGGGGGAACGAGAATTAGAACGACCTGATTGTACTTTGGCGAGAATGATCGGGAATAGGAAGGGGGAGGGGAAACTGGTGGACGGAGGAGGCAGCAGGGTTGCGTCGTCCGTCAACCCAACCGTCTTCACCTCCCTCACTTCTAAAGTGTTATTTCTACTCGAATGCACATTTCTTTCTCGATCTTCTTCTCTTTCCTCACCCTAATCCTCCCCAACCCGACCCATACTTGACCCAATACTCAAATTGAAAACATGAAATTGACCTATTATTCGAGCTGACTCGAATGTTTATTGCTACATGTGAATTGTCAATCCCTATGTTTAAAAATGACTACAACTTGAAAATGACCTGGGTGATCCAAACTGGACCCGAGTCTTACAACCCGAAAATGATGATCCTGCCGAATTGACATAACCCGAACACGACCTTGGGTACTGTGTTGGGTATGATTATTCAGGTCACAAGGGTACCTGTTCTGCATCATGAGAACCTCAAGCTCTCTAACATTGTGAAGATACCATTCAAAGCCCTGTATTGACTTATTCCATTTAAGCATGAGATGATTGACTACTTATTTGAAGTTTTTTTGAAGTAAACCCCTAAATATGTAATCCTAATTAGCCATTAGGGTAGAAGTTTAACCATTGAAAGACATATGATGCAAAAGATATGGAACGGAAGACAAGCAAGTTATAAAACCTTAAGACATAAATACCCAAAATTGATAGATTAAACAGAACGAAACTATATTAAAATACCAAAAAATAGTATTGAATGAAGCATTTCAGGAGTTTTTTTCCAGATTTCTTCAAAAGTATACTCGATTTATTCAATCACATAACCTATTAATCAGTTAATCATGCATACGAACATTATAAATCCTACCCGTAACCCTATTTCCCCAATTTCTACAAACCCTATCCTTACAATCTATACTACAAGAGCAATAATAACACTAAATAAGTTACAATTAGCAATTCCAAAATGAATCTAACCATCTAAAACATAATAATTAAGATTTAAAAGATACCTAGTTAAAGTGTTATATTGCGTGAGTTACATTCATTACTCCAGGTCTCCGGCAAGCGTGAAAGGCAAGGAGAGTAGAATAGAGTAGAGAAATATGTGTCGGACGTGTCGACGTGTCAGGTGCACGCGATAGTTTTGTAGTGCCATATGGAAAGGAAGAAGATGAAGAAAGTATCGAGAATTCGAGATGTGTGGGTTGTGTTGTGCGTGAGTTTGGGGTTTGGGTTTTTTTTCCAATTTTTTAATTGAGCGTATTGTGAAGTCTGTGAGAGTGTGTGCCACTTCCTTTAATGTTTTTAAAACTGTTACGGAGCGGCGTCTTTAATGTTCGTCAAGTGATGCCGCAATGTGGTTTTTAGATATTGGTGCGGCGTCTTCTTTTAAATAACGCCTCTCTTCAATTATCTTTAGAAATAAACAATAAAAATTGTACTGCTATATGGCTAAAACGCAGCAAATGAGGAGCCGCAATTGACCTTTTTTCTACTAGTGTCCCCTTCGACTCTAGTCCTGATAACTGGATCATATATCCAATCTATTCCGTTTCTGTCTTATGTCTATTTCGCTCGTCTCATTCTTTTGTTTTGTTTTCTCGATTGCCGTGGTGAATCCGTCAGAAGAAAACTAGGGGTTCTACAACTTGGAGCACAAGGACGACATTTCTATGAAGCTTGGGTAGATCAAGAACAACGTGTACGAGTTCGTTTTGGGTGTCAACTAAAGGTAACTTTAGGACGTTACTCGATTTTATATCGTATGATTGAGTAGTAGTATGTAGTAAATACTTTTAACTTCGGTTTTCTAAATTTTAGCTATATAATATTGCTAATGATATTAATTTTAAATTGTATGCCTTCAATATTTTTACGACCTTCGATATCGTTTTATAAATCGTTAGCAATTTAGTTATTTACGATCGTTATAATATTTTGTTGGTTATCGTGACAATTGTAACTAAATAATATTGATTTCATATTTTCTTCATATTTCGTTAATTTATAATTTTAACTCAAAATTGTATTTTTATATTATAATCGAGGTTTGTATACTTGTTTAATAAATTAATTTTTCGTTTTACGATTTATACTAATAAATGAGAAAATAGTGGATTCTGTTTTAAATATATTTTTAGTCGAGACTATTTTCACTAATAATCCCTTATTTGTTTCCAATTGACTATTTTTAGTAAAATCAGTATTATTTATTAGTAAAAACTGTTTGTTAAAAGAAAATTTGAAATCTTTGTAAATTCATCTCATTTATAAAACTCATTGACTCAATTAATTTTGATATCGTTTTTCTTAAAACATCACTTTTCTAAAATTTATAGTTTTACCTCGATTTCCTAATTATTTATAAAATACTATATAATGACTTATTATATTTTAATTATATTCTGAGTAACGAATTTAGAAATATATTAAAGTTACGATAACGACGATATTAATAAAATGCTAATTTCGTTAGAAATGCTATTTTTATACTTTTCACTTATTTTAATAACTTACGCATTTTGTATAAGACTATTTCTATTTTAAGTAAGTTTCTAAAATTAGTAAGTTTTTATTTTTAGAAAGTTTTCCTTTTAATATAAAATGTTTACTTCTTTTATCCCCATATCATTTATATTGAATATATCCTTTGTCTATATCGATAATGGCTTGTTTTGGAGTTATGGAATAAGTACAAGCTTAAGTGTGAGGTTAGAGTAATATATTCTAGGGTTTACGGTTTTGCCATCAACTATAAGGCTAGTGTATCAGGAATCGGACATTAGTTGTTGAACCGAGTGACAGGTATCCCGGGAGTTGTGTACATTTTGACCTTAAGCTTAGGCCTCGCAGTAAGTCGCCGTCATAAGTTGAACTGGGTGACAGGTAATCCCAGGAGGGGTGTGCATTGTCTTAAACTAGGGCCACGCATTTATAAGTCGTCGCTCTATTATGGTTGAGTAGTCTAGTTAGAGACCGAAGTTTGATTTGTTCGAACTAAGTTCTAGAAGCTAGTTTTAGTATTCTCCTAGTGAAAGTCTAGCCGTCGACACTAATCCTATCCGTAACGCCATTTTGAATATTTTTATTATTATCGATACATTTTGGTGTGCAGGTTGACAAATATTTGAAGTTTTCTTCTTAAAACTTGTTCTGATTTTATTGTTCCAATATTTTAAGTTTTCTCCGAAAGCTTATTTTTATTATATCTTCAAATGTTTTCCATTTTAAATATTTTGATATAATAATACTATTATTTTTCCATATGATATATTATGGCTGGGAGAACGTCCAAGTTACTCCCCACTGACGTGGCTTTTATGGTTATAACATGACAGGTATTTGCTGCTAGGTTTTGGGTGTGAGCTAGCGAGTAGCATGGATCTTACTCTTTCTCTATTCATGTAATTTATGGATTTGTATAACCCGTTTGGAGAATTACTTTTAGCCCTTTTGTAAAAAGTGGCCTTTGTACTGACTTACCATTCGTTTTAATAAGATATAGTTTGTCAGTGTGTTTTAATTCCATCTCTACAGTGTTTCCGCCACTGTATTGCGTTAGATTTTTTAGGGGATTACAATGTCCGGGTCAGATCGGCCCACAGCTGTAAGGCTTTTTCTTTTTGTATGCTCCATGTTTATGCTTTTGAAGGTCACATGGATTTGTTGTCGTGCACGGGCGATGTCCGTCTTTTCACTGTGGTTGACCTGATGGAGACGGAGCACAATCCGACTTGGCTGATCACGGGGAAAATTATCCAGGGTTTGGATATCCGCAAGAGGGATTCGTCGGTTCGTCTGACCGGTAGCACCCGTTTATTGCAGGTATATTGCTTCGGGTTAATCGATTTTTCTGATTTCTCACTTTTTCTGATTTTTTTTATTTTTCTGCGATTTTCTGCTACAGCAGGCACTTGATCGAGTCACCCTGGCACTCGATCGAGTGCCTTCGCAAAAAGCCCCTAGTCCGATTTCAGGGGCGTCACTCGATCGAGTGCCCTTAGGCGGACGCCTATTTTGTCTCGAAAACTCATATTTTTTGCTTCTTCTTTTCAGCTTTGGCTATTTGAGAGGCTATCGGTCATAGACCCTCCTCTTGACCCAAGTCGATACCGACCCAATCAGGTGATGACAAGGAGACGGGCTATTGATTTTTCTCGCCACATTACTCATAAATACTGGGACGAAGTCTTGTCTTTCCATGGCGGTCCGTTGATTCGGTGGGTAGTGCGTGGCCTATTTATGTTTGGACGGGCTTGGCCCCGAGAGATAAAGCTCGTTATCAGGTAATCTTGTCCTTCAGGCAGACGATTCATCTTTACCCTGATCGCATACTAAGGCAGTATTGTTGGTCCCAAAGAATCCCGGAGGTTGAAGCAGTTGTGAGTGAATCTACCCAACTGACTGATGTGATGTGTGAAACTTGGATGCAACGATGGTACACCCGGCTCACTTGGCCCATTCCCAAATCTCTTCATTCAATTTGGGTATCAGATTCATATGTGAAGCGGACGAAAGCAGATTTTTCCAAGGCCCGAGCTGCTTTAAAGGTTGATGAAGCTTTTGACCTGCTACGGAGAGAGCAAGTTAAGGACAATAGAGGCTTCTTTGACGAAGGTGACACTCCGGCTACACTGGTCCGTCTAATGTCAAGTCAGAGAGGGAGAAGTAGGACTCAAGCTGAAGGGTCTAGTGCTAGAGGTGCGCGGGGGAGAGTGAGCCCCCAGACTGACTTAGAAAGGAGACTTGGCCCGAAGCTAAAAGTTCAGGACCGACTTAGTTTTCGAGACAGGCTACCCGAGCACGTGAAAGCTCGGCTTGGACCGGTTACGAAGGCAGAAGACCCGCTGTCGACGAAACGGGTTCGAGCAAAAGAGGTTCCCTTGGTGATCCGGGAATGCTCGCCCCCGCCCCAGCGACATCGGGCTCCACGTGACCCGAAGGATAAAGGAAAGGGGAAAATGCCCTAAATACTAGTCTTCTTTGTTTTTATTATTTAAGTATTACTATTTTTTTTGTGGTGTGCTTTTGTTTTGTGTGTTTGCCTGGTTTTTTTGCGATGTAATTTTAGAAATTCCCGAATTTATCGGTTTTTTTAATAAAAGACATATTAGTGAATACTGTTCCCGTCTTTTCGTTATTGCAGTGGTTGTACCCTTTTGAGGGGTTGCCTACGTATCCACAATTAGCGGAATCAAAACAAACGTAGTTCAAACATAGGTTTTTTTTGCAATTTTTGAAATACATCAAGACTATTAGTTCGAGATGCGCGACAGTAGGATAAATAATCCTAGCTCATTGACTTGCTTATAATTTTGAAAAATTTATAAAAAGACAATTTTTTATGAACTTTTGCAAATGACATTGAGATAAGGTCTAGGGGTAGTAACGCTTCAGCTGGTCCAAGTTGGTTGGTTGACGAATTCATTCCTGTCTAAGTCTGTTCGCATCACTGCTCCTCCTGACAGGACCTTCTTAACCAAGTACGGCACAGCCTAATTGGGTTTGAATTTTCCTCTCGGGTCGACTGGTAGTAATGCACGGACCGATTTTAGAACCAGGTCCCCTTCTTTGATATTTCTGGGCCTGACTCTTTTGTTGAAAGCCCGTTGTATCCTTTTCTGGTATATCTGAATATTGTTGAGGGCCCGGGACCGCCGTTCGTCTAAAAGGACTAGCAAGTCATATCGGGCTTGGACCCAATCTACTTCAGGCACTTGGCTTTCTAGTAAAATCCTGAGGGATGGTACTTCCAGTTCGACTGGTTGGACCGCTTCCATTCCGTACGTCAAGTAATAGGGAGTTGCTCCGGTTGCGGTGCGAATTGACGTTCGGTACCCCCATAGGGCGAAAGGTATTTTGTCGGGCCAGTCCCGATAATTCTCAGCCATCTTTTTAAGTGTGGTGACAATCGTTTTATTAGCTGCCTGTACCTCTCCATTTGTTTGTGGACGGTAAGGCGAAGATGTATGCCTTTGAATTTTATACTTTGCTAGCAAAGTAGCGGTTTCGGCTTGGAAATGGGTCCTGTGATCACTGATGAACTCGTGCGGGATCCCATATCGACATATAATCTTGTTTTGGATAAATTTAGCAACATGCTTGGCATTCAAGATCCGGTATGACTCGGCTTCGGCCCATTTGGTGAAATAGTCGATAGCCGCTAAAATGAAGCAATGACCTCCCGTCCCGGAAGGGTTTACCTTTCCAATTATATCAATTCCCCATGTCGAAAACGGCCATGGTGATGTCATGGTATATAGTAGGGAAGACGGCATACGTTGTACATTGGCAAAAATCTGACAGTTATGGCAGTGTTTGACATATTCCTGGCAGTCGGTTTCCATGCTGTTTCAATAATACCCGAGCCTCATGATTTTTCGGGCTAGCATATAGGCGTTCATATGCGGGCCATTTTCAACATCGTGTACTTTGGCCATGACCTTCTCGGGCTGTATTTTGTCAATACATAAGAGGAGAGCCCCCTGCGCCGTCTTTTTGTATAACTGTCCATCATCCATACGAATGAATTGGGTGGCCAACCTTCGCAGGGCTTTCTTGGCCCGATTTTCAGTTCCCGGGGGATATTCTCCCGTTGTCAAGTAGCTTAGAACATCTTGATACCAAGGTTCTGGATCAGTTATTTCGATATGTTGAATGGCGTGAATATATACCGGCTCGGATCGTCTTTCGACGCCAATTGGCATGCTGGTTAGATGTTCCGGGATATTTAGTAAAGATGCTAATTTGGAAAGTGCATCCGCGAACTGGTTTCTTCCCGGGGTAGATAAATGTATTTTACCTTTTGGAATTGTTTTTCGAGAACCCTTACTTGCGCCTGGTAAGCCACGAGATTGGCGTTCCGAGTTTTCCATTTTTGGAGCGCTTGGTTGATGACTAGAGACGAGTCACCGTGGACCCGGAGGTTTGTTACTCCTTAATCAGCGGCGGCCTGCAACTCATAAATACATGCTTCATACTCGGCTGCGTTGTTAGTCACATCAAAGTCCAATTTAATGGATAACGGTGTATGCTCTCCTTTTGCGAGATTAATAGAATCCCGACTCTGAATCCTCGGAAGTTGGACGCCCCATCAAAATATAAATCCCATGTCTCGGTGTTAGTATGGAATATGTCTTCATCTGGGAAAGCCCAAGTATCGGTGTGCCCTTCTTCAAATACGGGACTATCGGCGAGAAATTCGGCTACTACCCGGCCTTTGATGGCTTTTAAAGATACGAACTTGAGGTCAAATTCTGCTGGCATCAAAGTCCATCTGGACATCCTGCCATTGAGGATGGGCTTTTCGAATAGGTACTTGATGGGATCCATTTTGGATAATACATGTACCTCGTGACTAAGCATATAGTGTCAGAGCTTTTTAGTGGCCCAGAATAAGGTTAGGCACGTTTTCTCGATCATTGTATACTTGCACTCATACTCCAGGAACTTCTTACTGATGTAGTAAATGGCCCGTTCTTCTGAATCGACTGTCTGGGCCAGCATAGCCCCCATGGCTGTCTCGGGTGTTGTTAGGTATAACGACAAAGGCAAACCGGGTTGAGGTGACATTAATACCGGCGGAGCAGACAGAATCTCCTTGATTTTATCGAAAGCCATTTGACATTTTTCATCCCACAACGTTCGTTCTCCTATCTTCAGTTTCTTGAAAATGGGCTCACATACCATGGTTAACTTTGAAATGAACCGGTTGATGTATTGAACTTTTTCGAGAAACCCCCTTATTTCTTTTTCGGTTTTGGGGGGCTGCATCTCGGTAATAGCCTTGATTTTAGCTGGGTCGACCTTGATGTCGCGTTGGCTAACGATATGGCCCAGTAATTTGCCTGATGTTATCCCAAAACTTCACTTTTGAGGGTTTAGTCTCATGTTGTACTTGCGTAATCTGGTGAAGAATTTTCTTAGGGCCACAATGTGCCTGCTTCGATCTGTGGACTTGACGTTCATGTCGTCCACATAAACTTCCACTTCCTTATGCATCATGTCATGTAATAAGGTTATAGCGGTTCATTGATAAGTGGCTCCGGCGTTGATGAGACCAAATGGCAACGGTGTAACAGTAAGTAACCCAAGGTGTAATGAAGGTGGTCTTACTCATGTCTTCTTCCGCCATTTTAATTTGATTGTACCCGGCATACCCGTCCATGAATGATATAAGGGCATGGTCGGCCGTGTTGTCCACCAGTATGTCGATGTGTGGCAACGGTAAATCGTCTTTTGGGCAGGCCTTATTAAGGTCCCGGAAGTGTACACATACCCGCACCTTACCGTCCTTTTTAGGTACCGGCACGATGTTTGCAACCCAGTCTGGATATTCAGACACTTGTATGAAGCCTGCTTTGAATTGTTTGTCGACCTCTTCTTTGACTTTGAGAGACCATTCGGGCCTCATTCTTTGAAGCTTCTATTTTATCGGTTTACACCCATCTTTGATGGGTATATGGTGTTCAGCTATTTCCCGATCTATCCCCGGCATGTCCTTGTAGGACCATGCGAAGACATCCTTGAATTCTTGGAGGAGGTCCGTGAATTGTTTTCTCTTCTCGGGATTTAAGGATAAACCCAACTTAAGCGTCTGGGGCTCTAAAGTGGTTTCCACATTGATGGACTCGGTTTCCTCAATTACCGGATCTCAGGATTCCCTTTGTTCGAGCCGCTCGAACAGATGTGGAGGCAGAGGTACCTGTTCGTCGGGTTTCTCAATGTCATTGCATATAAAATTTTTTAAAGCATTTTGAAAATAAGACAAGTCGTAAGCGAAATGGTTTTCGTTATTATTAATAGTAAATTTGGAAAATAGCTCAAAGAGAGCGGCCATCTAATCGTTGGTCAGAGGCGGGATAAGGAGTGTCTTCGGGACAGGCCCCGAGACTCTAGTGGAAGTGACTAAAGGGATAGGGGTTACAGACTGGACTCTAGCACCAGATCCTGTAGACTCGGACTCTGACTCCGAATATGACTCAGACTCGGACTCGGACTCGGTATCCGGCATGTCTCCTTCTCCGGTGGTCAGCTTGTAGACTCGACCCTGACTGTCGGTCCACTTGATGGTCTTCCTCCAGGCCCTTTTCCCGGTGTCTGAACCGACTTCAGAAATAAGCATTGTTGGGTCGAACCTGCTGCTGCGGAGGATCAGGTTCACCAGGTCTTCTTTAGAAGTGGGTATGGCCTTGTCTTCCCCAAATAGGAGCCCCAGCACGGGCTCGGCATTATCACCCTCCTTTGACTAAGCCTGGACGAGGGCAAATATGTCATTTGGAATGAAATTGCATTCCCGAGCCGATTTGGTCTCGGGATATGTGATTGAGGGCTGATAGAGGCCCACTTGGATAGCCCCGGATACTGGTGTAACGAAGTAGTCGGTTAGTTTTGGGCTGTAAGGGCCCAAGTAGGTACCCATGATGATGTTTTGGGCTTTCTGAAAATCGGCCCGGACCATGTTTCCTGGGGTCGCAGCATACCCTAGGCCAAGTCGCGATTCTCCATCGTTCAGAACCTCGATGATTTTTCCGGCCGGAAGATACGGCCTCGAGGTAGCCCCCGGTAGATAACCCAAGTTTTGTAGCATCTTGTCGATGCTAGTAGTGAAATAGGGCCTAAAGAGATACTGCTCTTCGATCATTCCCACGAAATCAAATCCCCGTGGGTCGGCCGGGCCCGTGGCGTTGTAGCTGGCCACGGTAATGGGGGTTGCCTCCAGCGTGATGACATCGTCTTGAAGAGGCATTTTGACGTTTCTATGGAGGGTGGAGGACACGGCCTTGACCACATGGATCCAAGGCCTTCCGAGTAGCAAGTTGAAAGATAAGGTCACATCGATCGCCTGAAAATCCATTTCTTTCTCAATTGGGCCCGTTTTAAATGTTAGTTTAACGGCCCCTCCAACCGGCTTTGGGCTTCCGTCGAAAGCTTGGATAATCTGCGCGGTTGGAAGGTAGTCAGCCTCGGTGATGCCGAGGGATTTTACGGTCCTTAAAGGGAGGACATTCACAACGGATCCATCATCGATTAGGGTCATTGGGAGGTACTTCCCTCGGCAAATGACCGTGAAGTATAGGGCCAAGTTATGGACGGCCCCGAACGGCGGGAGGTCAGACTCAGAGAAGGTGATAAGTGGGCCTTCATCTTTGGATTTTCCCTTGAGATAGGGCATGATAGCGGCTACCATTTCAGCAGGGTAACCTGTGAGTTGACCTTCATTTGATTGAGAGCCTTAGTGTGCGCTTCTCGATGTTCTTGCTATCTAACCAGAAGTTGCCATATGGTTAGATCAGCTCCAGCCCTTTTCAGTTGCTTGACCAGAACCGTGTCAGTGCTCGGCTCTTCAAGAGTAGTTTCCGTCCTGGCAGGTTCAGTGACGGTTTCCGGGGTAGGACGGCCGGCGGTGGTGAGGTGGTTGCTGGCTAAGCTTTAGACTTAGCTTTTCGAACCTCTTCAATGGTGATGGGGACAGTTTCCCCTTTGGCTAGGTAGACATCTTCTTCATCATTGAACCATATCCCGTTAATTTGTGGGATAAACGGGGAAATGAGGTGAGAACAGTCGATTACCTCTCCGGTGAATATAGCATGAGCACTGAACGGGTTTTCTTTGTTGCTCGGCTTGTCCCCGGACAACGGTATTTTCTCGCTCTCGATCAAGTCTTGAATCAGATGCTTCAATTTCCAACACTTCTTAGTATCGTGCCCATTACCTCGGTGATATCGGCAATAGGCCTAGACATTGTAGCTCTTAGATCGTTTTTCTACCAGGACCTCGGGAGTTGGGCCTATCGGTTGGATTAGACCCTTCGAAGATAGCATTTGTAAGGCGTATGTATAGGTGGTCCCTATATCCGTGAATACCCGAGTTGGAGTATTCTTTTTGGATGAGGCGTCTAGTAGATTGACCTCATCAAAGATGCTGCGGGTCGCAGCTGCGGATGTGGGCTTGCTGATGGATGAACTGGCCCCTTGATACCCCTTGGTAGAGGCCTTAGTAAGGCTCTCTAACCTTAAGTTATCCTCGATCCTTGTCCCCATTTTAGTTAGAGTGGCAAAGTTGGGTATGACGGCATACCGGAGATGGACCCGGTAGGAAGGGAGGAGGTTCTTGATAAAGGCCTCCACTAAGACTTTTTCGTTGGCCTTATCGACCAACTTCACACTCTCGGCCCTCCACCTTTGAAGGTATTTGGTAAAACCTTCTTTGGGCTCTTGGGCCCTCCAGAGTACGCATCGTAGTCTGGATCTCGGTATTATCAGCGTAATTCCGAGGAAACTCTGTCGCCACATCATCCCAAGTCTTGTACTTCTTGCAATCGAGCCTGTAGTACCAGGCTTTAGGATGCTTCTCAAGGGAGGAAGCAAACAAGTGCTTGAACATGGTGGATTTCACCCCCTTGACAGCCATTCATTCCTTGAAAGCCCGAATATGGTGAATCGGATCTTCGGTACCCTCAAACATCGGTATGCCCGTATGGTTGAGGTTGGCGGGTAGCTCGTCATTCAGAGGCGAATAGAAGCGAGCATTTTCCGTGTGGATCGAGTTGTTCGTCGACAAATTGACCTGTTCTTCAAGTTTGCGAACGACGCTAACCAGTTCAGCTATGGGCCCAGTGGGTTCTGATCTAGCATGAGGAGTCCCTTTCTCCACGACACTCAAACGGGTGGCAAGGGTTTTTTGGTCGGTCCTGATAGCCGTTAATTGGGCTTTAAGCTTAGCTAGTGAGGCTGCCAATTGGTCCAAAGTCTCTTGCATTTTCGGGCATCTGGTTAACGGTGGCCTGTCTGTAAGAATATCGCGTAATCAGAAACTAACCCAAATTCTGGAATAAAAAGTACATCCCGAGCAAAAGACTGAATAGGAAATGACTCGGAAATGACACAGACAGGCTAAAGTCGTATGCCTCAAATTACAATTTATAATCACTTATAACCAACAAACTAAAACAATAGTATAATGGAAATAAGGGTCGAACCCACATGGAATATGTTTAACTATAACTGTGTACTAATGTAGAACGATAAATAACCAATTAATTAAACAATAAGAAGGGGGGTTTTGAATGATCGTCTATAAATAAAACTAATAAAGATGAAAACTTTACGTAAATCAAATGATTAAAAAGGTCTCGGGTCAAGTACAAATCCACAACTTAATCACAATTGGTCATCGAAATAATCCGGTTCAAATTATTATTCTTGATTACTTTATCGTGAATCGTAGATTCCAATCCTCCTTACGAATAACTAATTAAAACGTATCCCGTTCTTAATTAGATCTAGCTTTTAAACAACCTAAACAATCCAGTTCTAGATTTAATTCAACAGCGGCATTAATAGATAGAGAATTCGACAAAGAGATAAATAAACACATGCATTCCAGTTATGCTATAAATCTATGATAATTGCTCCTAAGTCTTAATATCAACGAATCCCGTTCAATAATTAAGTCTTAGATGTTACTCAGGTCAAGTTAATCAACAAATCCTATTCAATTAAGAAAACTAACAATAGAATGATGCAATAGGAAACTAGTTGATCACGCTAGAAATCAATAACAACATTCATGTAATTAAACAGAGCAATTAATCAATAATCAAGGATAAAGATAAGAACTTTCAAACTCACAATCAATAATTAAGCGCTTCAATGTCTTGAACCGAGATGAAAATATTAGTTACACATAGTCTTCAGAAAACTTAGGGTTGAACTAATGAACGTACAACTTCCAATCTAACGTCAAACTTGTGATAATAAGATCAATAATAAAACTAATACTAGTAATGACTATATATAAACTAGTAATAATAATAGTCGAATAATAATAGGAAAGTCTAATAATTACCAAAAGCTAATAATAAAATAATAATACTAATAAATAATAAGCTTTCACGGAATCCAAAGCGACTCAAATTCCGTCTTCAATATCCGAGTTGTGCAGGACTGTCAATTCTCCGGTTCCACTTGGGCTTATTCTTCCAGATCTTTGTCTCGGGCCGAATCAACTAAAAAATCATGTCGTACTCCAAAATCTTCAAATTAGCTCATATTATAATCACACGGACGTTATACAAATACAATAGAATAACACCAATTTAGTTGACCAAATTACCCATAAATCACCGTTATAATCATGACAAAATATGGTCTATGAAATATCCCCACGCTTGAACCTTTACTCGTTATCGAGTAAAACTCGAAGAACACAATAAAAACATCACTAGTCCAAATGCGCAGGACAAATATTACACTCACGGCCCTCGCTCGCCTTCCTTCAACCTCCTTCAATCTATGAGAAAAAATGCACGAGCAACTCCACACAAAAATTGGATATCAAACCAATTGCTCAAGTGTATCAACACAACACAACATCAAACTATTTTCATCGGCTCACTTCATCAAAACAAAGGACATTAGCAATTAAAGAGAAGCCAATACCAACATCTAACGCTCCTTATTTCTCCAATCCTAAAACGGATCACATGTGCTACAGATGTCTTCAATGGTAAAAGATGTATATCACAATACTCCACAACCCACACATGTGATCAATCCTAAACGCCTCTAATAGTTCAACACACGAAATAAACATCAACAATCGCATAAAATATAGTGCTACGATTACACCGCACCGCGATTCTTCTCACCTTTGCCAACTATCCTACCCGACCGATCTTCTATGTCACCCTTCTTATGACGCCAACACCAAAAATGGAGAAAATAGGAGTGATTTTTTCCTAATTCCCTCATTTTGCCTAGAGCGTCCGCTCTTGCGGATTTTCACTCTAGCTTTCATTTTTTTCCTCACACTACTCTCGTGGCACGTAACTCAATTTTTCTTTTTACCCGGAACGCTCTTTCGGGTTTACACTCCGTCCTCGGCCACATTTTCCATTTTTGCCTAGGCGCCCTTACGGGTTTTCACCAAGCCGAGATTTTTTTCTTTCTCTTTTGTTTTTTTTTCTATTTTCATTCAATCTTTTTTTCTTGAATTTTTTTTCTCTTTCTTTCATCCATTTTTTTTTGATATTTCATTTTTTTTAATTACCAACACAAAGATGATTACAACGACGAGACAAATATAAACCCCTCTCCACGCTTATTCCGAGCATTGTCCTCAATGTGAGACTAAGGACATAAATAAAAACAATAAACGGGGACAAAAGGTCTTCAAGTTTGATAAACAACTCGTCGCACACATTCTAATATCACATGACATTTTCAAGCACCAAAGCATAGCTCGATATTAGCACGTAAACCTCTGTCTCCCTTAAAACCTCATCAGTTCACTAAATTCATTGTGTCACTGTAATGGGTCATAAAGGAGGCGAGACTCGAGACTCAAGACTGAAGACATGGACTACGATCAGCCACGTACTAACACCGTGGACTAGAGTTCAAATGATCGAGACACAAAAAAACAACTCGGGAACACACGATCAGTGACTTACTACCACACACCTTACTATGAGACGCCACGATATACCCGACATGAATTCAGCCACCAACCCGACATCAACTCAGCACTGCTAAACCCGACCAAAACTAGCAGCAGCAACCAAGACAACTCCATCAGAATCATTACTCACACAAATTCGAGATCGAAACATAAGCACCTTCCACTAATCTTGAAATCAAAGTAATTCAACCACCAACAAAGACCCAATCAACAACCCTTTATCCAACCCAAACTCATAGCAGAAATCACAGACAAGTGAAAAGAAGAAGAGTCGGAACCTGATGGATAGTGACATACCCAACCTCAGAAAGAATTCACAACCAGACGGCGACCTGATGAAGAAACACCTGAGATACTCAACACCTGACCCTGACCAGCGGCAACGACGACATGGCGGCAACACAAACTGACCGGTACAGACACCGATGGTGGACCTGACGACCGGCGACACCGACGACCCACCGGCGACACAAACTGACCGACAGAAACGACAGAGACGAATTGGCCCCATATTTATGTGATTGGGTGTAGAGTGTTCGGGATGACGGTGAACAGGAGTTTGAGAATGGTAGAGAATGGATTTGGAGGATTGGGATTGGAATTTTGAATTAGACAATGGGGAATTTAAGTAGGGGTGAAGAGGAAGAAGATGGAAAAGTCTGGATTCGTTTTCTATTTGTATTTTCTTCTCGATTTTTTTTCTTTTTTTTTTTCAAAAGAAAGGAACAGACTTGTAGGGAAAGAGGCGCGCGACTCACCTATAACTCAAGCGACTCGCACCGATCACTGTTTTGTGAGCACGGATTTCCCGTCTCCGTTTCAGTTTCCGACAAATAATCAGGTTAGTCGCCCAAGATGTTTGCAAGTCGCCCAATATGCTGAAAATCATTGCTCACCGTTCCTACAAAGTACTAAAAATTAGAAAAATTACTTAAAATTAAAATTAAATAAATTAGCGACCTATTCTACAGAAAATATAAAAATTATGGATGCAATATTATGAAACAGGACCCTTAACAAAATTACAAAAAAAAAATTATACAAGACCGGGTTGCCTCCTGGAAGCGCTTTTGTTTAAAGTCGTTCGCTCGACTGAGACGGAGGTTAGGTAGAAAACGTCATGTCCGAGAGCTTGTTTCTCCCGACACCCGATTCATTACTCCTTTCACGAGTCGGCTTAAGCCTTATGCCGACTACATCTTTTACTTTTCCATTTTGAAATTATAAGACCGTTGGACGCTTGCTTGAGCTCTTTCGAGCCATTCATTGATCGAACAATGACCTCGTTTTACCTTTGTTCAACTCTGCATCCTTACGCGACTCCCAAAGAATGACACACTTGGGTTCCTTCAAAGGAGATTCCTACACACCTTTAGACAAAAATTCCTTGCAAGAAGGGGTAGACAAGATCGGTTTAGGAACCGAGTTCACGACTTCTTGTGAGTTAGGAGATAAATGGTTAAAAACATCAACACGATACAAGGTATTGTCTTTCGGGGAGTGAGGACTAGGCTTATTTATGTCGAATTTAACGACTCTACCCTCAAATTCCATGCTAAGTGAACCATTAGGGACATCGAATTTTGTTCCCGCGGTCTTTAAGAAAGGTCGGCCTAAAATGATAGGAGTCGCGCTATAATCATGTTCCATGTCTAAAACATAAAAATCGGCCGGAAAGACCAATTTATCAACTTTAACTAGGACATTCTCTACAACTCCCTTAGGATAGACACTAGATCAATCCGCTAATTGCACTACTTTCCCGGTTCCCTTCATAGGACCAAGTCTAAGAGATTCGTAGATGGAAAGAGGGATGACATTAATGGAAGCTCCCAAATCTAACATAGACTTTTCAAACAAGGTATCCCCTATGGTGCAAGTTATAGTGAACATGCCCGGGTTGCCACATTGACGGGGTAATTTCTTTTGAAAAATAGCAGACACATACTCACTACCCTTTCCTTTCTTGACTCCCTTCAACTTGTTATTCCTTTTAATAGTACACAATTCTTTTAAGAATTTAGCATATTTAGGAATACTCTTTAAAAGATTAAGAAGGGGACTGTTTACCTCACATTTTTCAAATACCTCGTAGATATCCTTGTCGTGCTCATAACGACGGGTCCTCTTGAGTGCCTCGGGAAAAGGAACATCCGGTTCTGCCACCGGTGTGGTAGGAGTAATTAACTCCTCTTGTTGCACAATAGGAGTTTTCTCACCTTCCTCGATCACTAACTCCTCTTCTTGAACTATAGCTTCTTTTGCCTTCCTCTTCGGCCTATCGGCTTCCACTAATTGTCTTCCATTCCTTAGAGATACCGCACTTACGTTTTCCTTTGAAAGAATGGTTTGACTAGGTAGTTTCCCCGAATCTCGAACCTCCAACCTACCAATGGCGGTCGCCATTTGCCCATTTGAACTTCCAAATTTTGAATGCTAGCTTTGTTCTCCGTGTGATGTTGAAGAACCGTCGCTTGGAGATTGGACATTTGACTCGTAATTGTAGCTTGATTAGAAACTAAGGCACATATCATGTCCTCGGTGGACATTTGACTACTAGGTGGAGGTTGAGTAGGAACCGTGTTTGCAACTTGTTGCTTATTAGCAAAGAATTGTTGCTTCGATTGACCAAATTGATTACCTTGATTAATTTCTTGGTCGCCTTCCCGATTCCTCCACCTCATGTTCGGTTGATGTCTCCATCCGGGATTGAAGGTATTAGAGTAAGGATCCCGCACTCCGTTCCCCTCCTCTTGACCTTCTTCATACATTTGAGGGCAACGCTCACTCGGGTGTCCCTCGGTAGAATAGATACCGCACATCATAACTTGATTTGTTTTTCCAGACATCATATTTTGGACAAGAGACGTTAAGCTATCAACTTTATGTTCAAGACTCGAGGATGATGAATTACCTATGGCATGCACTCCACGTTTAGGGAACTTACGAGAGAAATCCCGAGAGCTTTCAGCTAGCACCTAGATAACCTCTATAGCAGCATCTGAGCTTTATTTCACGATCGATCCCCCACATGCTGCATTCAACGTGCAGGCATCTTCCACAGAAAGACCTCCACAAAAGTACATCAGAAGGTCTTGAGGATTGTAGCCATGATAGGGGCATCTAGCACACAGCTTCTTAAAACTTTCCCAATACTCGTACATAGTCTCACTATCTCGTTGCTCCGCATTACTAATCTGTTTCTTCAATGGGGAAGCTCGAGACGCCGGAAAGTACTTTTCGAGGGACACCTTCTTCATCTTCACCCACGTATCAATGCTTGCCACCATACAACCAATCTCTCGCATAATCCTTCAAAGAGAAGGGAAAGGCCCTTAACTTAAGTTGCTCATCAGTGACGGACGCCGGTTTCATACTCAATCAAACAATATGAAAATCCGACAAGTGCTTGTTAGGGTCCTCGTCGCTTAAGCCATGGAATGTGGGTAGTTGATGGATCAAACCCGACTTCAATTCGAAAGTGGCATTCGCACCCAATGGTGGGTACGTGATGCACAAAGGTTGTTGTGCAAGGTCGGGTGTTGTCAGCTGCTTAATTGTGTTGGCCATGGTATACGACTCGTCTTCGGATTCAGAAGAAACTTCAGTATTCACCGGAATAATAGGAATATTGTTGTTAAACTCTAGATCCTCGAATTCCTGTGTTCCAATAACTATTGCTCCCTCTCCGATTCTCCGTGACCTATGAAAGGTGCGTTCAATCTCTGAGTCGAATGCCTCGAGGTTCAAGTTAGTAGAATGAGTATTATACATAAACTACACAAAATAAAATAAAATAAAATAAAACTAGCTATAATAAAAAATTAAAAACTGCACAAAAAAAACACAAAAATAATTAATACCGATTCCCCGGCAACGACGCCGAAATTTGACAGGCTAAAGTCGTATGTCTCAAATTACAATTTATAATCACTTATAACCAACAGACTAAAACAATAGTATAATGGAAATAAGGGTCGAACCCACAGGGAATTGGTTTAACTATAACTGTGTACTAATGTAGAACGATAAATAACTAATTAATTAAACAATAAGAAGGGGGTTTTTGAATGATCGTCTAATAATTAAAACTAATAAAGATGAAAACTTTACGTAAAACAAATGATTAAAAAGGTCTCGGGTCAAGTACAAATCCACAACTTAATCACAATTGGTCATCGAAATCCGGTTCAAATTATTATTCTTGATTACTTTATCGTGAATCGTAGATTCCAATCCTCCTTACGAATAACTAATTAAAACGTATCTCATTCTTAATTAGATCTAACTGTTAAACAACCTAAACAATCCAGATCTAGATTTAATTCAACAGCAGCATTAATAGATAAAGTATTCGACAAAGAGGTCAATAAACACATACAATCCAGTTGCGCTATAAATCTATGATAATTGCTGCTAAGTCTTAATATCAACGAATCTCGTTCAATAATTAAGTCTTAGATGTTACTCAAGTCAAGTTAGTCAACAAATCCTGTTCAATTAACAAAACTAACAATAGAACGATGCAATAGAAAACTAGTTGATCACTCTAGAAATCAATAACAACATTCATGTAATTAAACTGAGCAATTAATCAATAATCAAGGATAAAGATAAGAACTTTCAAACTCACAGTCGATAATTAAGCACTTCAATGTCTTGAACCGAGATGAAAATATTAGTTACACATAGTCTTCAGAAAACTTAGGGTTGAACTATTGAACGTACAACTTCCAATTTAACGTCAAACTTGTGATAATAAGATCAATAATAAAACTAATACTAGTAATGACTATATAAACTAGTAATAATAATAGTCTAATAATAATAGGAAAATCTAATAATTACCAAAAGGTAATAATAAAATAAAATAATACTAATAAATAATAACCTGTCACGTAATCCAAAGCGACTCAAATTCCGTCTTCAATATCCGAGTTGTGCAAGACTATCAATTCTCCGGTTCCACTTGGGCTTGTTCTTCAAGATCTTTGTCTCGGGCCGAATCAACTAAAAAATCATGTCGTACTCCAAAATCCTCAAATTAGCTCATATTATAATCAGACGGACGTTATACAAATACAATAGAATAACACCAATTTAGTTGACCAAATTACCCATAAATCACCGTTATAACCATGACTAAATATGGTCTATCAGACACCTAGACGGGTGACTCGTGAAAGGTGGGCCTCCCTTAGGATTCGACAGGTGGGCCGAATCCTATTCAAAGGAAGGTCCACGTGAGACATTCCCCAGACTTTGGACTCGAATGTGTAGACGGGCCGTCCTTTGTAGGAGTATATCCTACGATGGTGGGCCATGCCTTAGTCAAATAAGGCAGACTGGGATAGGGGGGAAACCCGTGATGTAAGATCGACGGAGTTTCGACGCCAGAGATTTTCGACGACTTATGACAAGACCCGACACTGCTAAATACGGGAAGTCCTAAGAAGAGGAAAGTTTTGCGAAGGAGTTTTTTTAGAAAATCCCGAAAAAAGGAGGACGGCCCGTTTTTTTTCGAAAAAATCAGAAAAGTGCCATCGGGCCGCTATTTTAAAGGTTTGAAAATGTTTTCGAATTTTGAAATGGGCAGCATACCGGCTAAAAATAGGCTATTTCGAGTAAAATCATAAGTCCTAAATTCGGTAGCTTCCCGGGTTTTGAAATTGGATACTTTTGAAAAATAAGCAATTTTTTTTTGAAAATGACGGTTTTTGAAAACGACATAGAAAACAAGGAGAAAATAGTCACACAAGCATTATAACGACGCCGTGTATGCTCTACACTAAGTCTCGGTCGGTCTAGATAGGGTCTATACCAGTGCACATAGCCTATCCGAGAATCGAGACGGACTTCCTAAGTCGAGTTGAGCTTAGAACATACCGCGAAACCCATACGAATCGACTATGAACACCTTTGATGTATCCATGTTGGAGTACATCACAGTATAATGGGACGTCGGTCACCAGTATCGGCCCGGGTAAAAATGGGGTTATGCATGAACCGTAAAACTAAAACGCGTATTGTACTAGTCAAACGATTTCTATTCGAGTGTCACCCTGAGGATGTCGATGGTAAGTCACGCATCAGTTATCCCCAGCAGAGTCGCCAAATTGTGGACATGACATAGGTCCACCCCGACGCGGCCACGCGTGGGTTTGGGGAGGCGAATGAATCTCATGTGAGATGGGTCGAATTGAAATTTAAATCGAAGTGGAGTCGCCACCAAACATTGTGGGAGTTCGGGACCATTAACCCACTCTATATCTTAGTGGGTCGTGTACAAAATACGGCCCATTCGGATGTCAGAGTTTATTGGGTTCATCCCTTTGCATTTTGATACCCATACCGGCATTATCGGATATCGTGTATTGAATGACTCTCGTGTGCCAATGGGTTCGGATATCCGGAAACCATGGTTCTGAGTAAGGGGTGAGGGTACGTGTTGGGAAGTTCACAAAGAAGACCCAACCCCGCCCGCACTTAGCGTCCTCTACTAAGATATCGTTTGACTTTTGAATACGCGCGTTAGTAATTCGATTGAATGATATGCAAACAATATTTTGAATAAGCATGTGAAGATTTTAATAAGTTGCTAAGTCAATCTAATGCATCGAAAATTAACGTCAAAGTTGTATTTAGCAAGCGAGGTTTGTTTTAGTACAATAAAACAAACAAATGAAAATACAAGACAAAAGCATAAACAAACGAGTTAGTAACGATAATAACGGTTTGCAAATAATATAGAATGAGGTAGAATAACCTAAACGACATGATGCATGGTTTTGAAAAGTAGTATGACACGTGATTGACTTGACACATGTTGACCGAGGTCATGAAAATGTTTGACAAGGCTCGAAATATGTTGAGGGCTCACGTATTGACGTGATGGAAGGACACTCGATCGAGTCATTGAGGGACTCGATCGAGTGTGCCTCGGAAAATGCTTTATGCCCAGAATTTTTGACAAGGCTCGAAATATGTTGAGGGCTCACTTATTGACGTGATGGAAGGACACTCGATCGAGTCATTGAGGGACTCGATCGAGTGTGCCTCGGAAAAAGCTTTATGCCCAGAATTTGAGGTATTACTTGACCGAGTCATTGAGAGACTCGACCGAGTGAGTCGCCACTCGATCGAGTCATTGAGAGACTCGACCGAGTGGTCCACAAAAAGTCATTCTGCCTCGGTTTTGGGATGCCGCTCGATCGAGTGCCCCCTGTACGAACTATAGTTTGTTTCGCAATTTGTTATAGATTTCGAAATTGCTTTTTAATTTTGGGAAATCGCTAATTTTGTCAAGTCGGGCAAAAATATTATAGATTTGTGCTCGACTCGAATTTTAATACTCGTCGTATCCGATATTTGATTATGGAATCAATATCGAATACTTAGAGTGAAACCTCGGAAAGATATTGTGAGTCGTTTTCTAAATGAACTAAAACGAAATAAATTATCTTCGCGTTATAGTGTCGTAATTAATTTTTTCGAATTATGTGACAACTATTTTAGCATCGACGAATTCGAGTTTGTTAAATTTGTTGACTAATTCGTTTAGATACGATATCCGACTATTGAGTTGGTATCGGATCTAAAGAACGACGCTTTATATTTGCTTGACTTAAAAATTGACTCCTTCTGCATCTCGACATCGTAACGAATCCTTGCGGCTTATGTGATGTCGGATCCGCATCAACGGGTTTCGACTTAACTTAAATAAAGTGTTTGATTCGAAATAGTTTTAAAATCGACGAATATGCGATATTAACGATGATGACGATGATGCGAATAATAAAACGTGATTAACAACGCGACAAAAAAAACGCTATTGTTGACGTTGACTCGCTTCAACAATCAAATACTCGGGGTGTCGGGATAAGCGACCGGCCACGTCGGGTGAAACACCCTTGTATTCGGATTTTCTTATTCCGTCATCCTTTGTATTCGACACGAATTAGCGAGTAATTTAATGTCTTAATACTAGTAATATTATAGATATTAGAAAAAAAAAGACGAGAGGAAGGAGAAGAAGACGAACGAGAAAGGAGGAGGAAGAAAGAGAAGAAACGGGTTTTTTGTACCCTCAACCTACATGCTTCGTATTCTCGGACGAGACTCGTTTAATTGTGGCTTGAGCACGGGAGTATCGAGGTTACGTAGATCGAGTTATCATGGTTTACTAGACGCTAAGGTTGTATGTTTATGTAAGTTTTAGAGATGGGAAAATTAGGGTTGTAAAAGATGTGTGAAAGTTGCATGCAAAGGGAGGTATTTATTAGAATTCTCCCCCACCCCCCGTCTAGGGTTACTCGATCGAGTGCCCCTGTTGACTCGATCGAGTGGCCCAAAGCAGATGCAAAACGGGCCCGTTGAAGGCCCACTCGATTGAGTGGGTCAGCTGGAGCGAAGGAATCCGAAGTTTTTGACTCTGGGTTGGATATTTTTGTAGATCTTGTGCTTGGGTTGGACTCTTGATATTTGCATGGTTGTTTTGCGTTCTCGAAAACGGCTTTGACCGGGGTTTGACTCAAATTAGTCTTATTTGATTGGAAACGACCCGCTAGGCCCGAATTTGAGGTTGGTTTTGTGAGATTTGTACTCCGTAAAAAGCCCAAGCCAGAAACTAACGGTTTTGAGCCAATATCCGAACGCGTCGAAGCACGTCTGCGTCCGATCATCATTGGGTGTTTTTTGGAAACAGCTATAGACACCTAGCTGCCAAATGTGGGTGTCTACAATTAGTAATTGTTCCATTATTGTTATTTTGCTTGTCTTAAAAGATGCGTGTTTCATGTGTATCTATATTTAAGCCTCGTTTGTTTCTGTTTTAGTCTGTGCTGGACTACTCGGACGCGCGTCTGTCTGCGCCTCAATCTTTAGGCGCCCAGCCCCCAACTGTTCAGAATCCGGGAGCGTCACCTGAGGTGGTCGGGTTCTCGTGGACCGAGTCTGCTTAAGTAAACGAAGGTTAGGGCGATCGTTTCATTCGATCCCAATTTCGAACACGTCGCCCCTTTCGCCTCTAAACTACTTTCTCTGTTTTTCTAGCCAACTTTTGTCTCGATTTCCGTCATACGCGACAATGTCGACTCCGGGTAAGTGTTCTTTACTTGTTTATTGTCAGTTTTGCTTGATTTAGTGATTGTGAGTTTGTTTTGTTGAAAACCTAGAAAATTGATTTGGGTGTTTTTAATTTACTAAGTTTTGATGCTTGTGCTTAATCCCTTTGTTAAATTAGGGTCGATTAGAGCTTCTTAGGGTAGTTATAAGCTTGGTATGGGTTTTCGAGGTACAACAATGGCTCCCTATGGAAATAGGTTCTGAATGCTAGGGTTAGGGATCGTTTTCCCGACTTCTTGCTCAAATAG